>CM068367.1:46544653-47872151 GCA_034769895.1 Magicicada septendecula
TTTAAAAGTATACAGTTGTAATAAGGTAAACAGTTGTAAAGTAAAAGTAAGATTGCTTAAGTTCAACCTTATATGCGGGACCATTAGGCGAACCCTCAAGTCAGCAAGTAGGTAAAGGAACACACCTAAAATTCTACAAGGTGATGGCTCTTCCCACACTTCTTTATGGGTCTGAGAATTGGACTTTAACGAAAGGCCAGGCCAGTCGCATCCAAGCGGCTGAAATGGGATTTCTCAGACACGTGGCAGGGTATACTCCCCATGATCGTAGAAGAAACACAGATATACGGCAGGAACTGAATATTATGAGTGTAATCAACGGGATCACCCAGTATCGACTGAATTGGTGGGAACATCTTTGCCGAATGGATGACTGTCGCATCCCCAAACAATTATGAAACTACAAGCCGAGGGGACGGATAGGTGTGGGACGTCCGTGGAAACGCTGGGTTGACCAAATCTAATATTTGCCTATTTGAGACCGGAACAAATCATCCTTGGTTTAATCCGTGAAGATGATGATGATGATGAAGTAAAAGGAGAATAAGAATTAACAGAGGATTTCCAAGTTCGAAGAGGAGTAAAAAACAAGGCGATGTCTTGTCTACTCTCCTTTTGAATATATGCCTAGAGAAAGTAGTAAACCCTGGTGGCAAAATTATGAATAGAAGGTCGCAGTGCATTACATATGCTGACGATATTGTTCTCGAGACAGGAAACAAGCAGGTATTGGAAGAGGCGTACACCTCTCCGGAGCATGCTTCGACCAAACTAGGACTGTAAGTGAACATCCCAAAAGGCAAAATATATGGCAATGAATCCCCGAGAATATAAATGAAGAAGAATCCCCGAGAAGAATGAATCCCAAAAATTAAAGTTAATGGCAGTGAATTTGAGAGGGCGGATAGTTTCGGATATCTTGGGTCCCTCTTGACGTCAAAAAAAAATCAGATGGTAATGGAAATGCAAGACAAACTAGCCATGGGAAACTGGTGTTATTTTTCTTTGTTGCCTATCCTAAAGTCCACAAACATTTCTAGAACCTCCAAGGTCCCGAACCTAGAAAACCGTATTGCGGCCATTAGTATTGTATGCTCCAGAAGCCTGAACTATGACCTCACCCCAAAAAGATATGATCAGAGGATGGAAAAGAAAGATTCTGAGGAGGGTATATAGAGGTGTACTAGATGCCGGAATGTAGCGTATGAGGACAAATGCCAAATTGTACGAACTACACAAGGGACTGGACATTGTCACAGTAATAAAACAAGGTAGAATTAGGTGGGCAGGTCACGTAGAACGACAGAGGAATGGGCGGTGAAAAATTAACTTATTCATTGAAGGACCAAGAGGAAGAAGAGCAAGTGGGAGGCCAAGAAGAAGATGTGTGGACGATGTAGATGAAGATTTGAGAAGACTGGTGTGTCAGAAGGTGGCGTGCGAAGAGCCGCACAAGATACATAGGAATGGAGGCTGTCGATCTGAAGACCAGAGCTCTTCATGAGCTGTAGCGCCGTGGAGTAGTAGTAGCAAGTAATTATGGTAAAGGATAGAAATCTGGAGAAGTAGCTTTTCCGCAAAACTTAAAGTTTTAACTGCTCAGGGTTTTGCTACAGCCCATAATTCCATCTGCGTTTGACGCTACAACGGATTTTGACTCTACAACAGTTTTCTTCTATTTCCCTCCATCTAATGCAATCATCATCATCATCTTCTTCAAGGATTAAACCAAGGATGGGTTGTTGCGGTCTCAAATAGGCAAAGATTAGAGCTGGTCACTCCAGCGCCTTCTCGGACGTCCCACACCTCTCCGTCCCCTCGGCTTATAGCTCTATAGTTGTTTGGGGATGCGGCAGTCATCCAATCGGCAAAGAAGTTCCCACCAATTCAGCCGATACTGGGCGATCCTGTCGAGTATACTCATAATATTCGTTCCTGCGGTATATCTGCGTTTCTTCTATGGCCATGGAGAGTATACCCTGCCACGTGCCTGAGAAATTTATTTCAGCCGCTCGGATGCGACTGGCCCGGCCTTTCTTTAAAGTCAAATTCTCAGACCCCATAAAGAAGTGTGGAAAGAGCCATCACCATGTAGAATTTTAGGCCTGTTCCTTTACTTGCTGACATAGTTCGCCTAATGGTCCCGCACATAAAGTTGAACTTATGCAACTTATTTACAACGTCGTTGCTTCCATTATACACACTGTAGCACAGGTATTCAAAATTGCTAACTTGTTTCATGACAGTACGATTTATAATAATTTTTGCCCGAAATGGGATCAGTTCCGCGAAAAGCCATTGGTCTTGGTCTTAAGTCCATCTAATGTCAATCTCTTTTAATTCTGCGATTCCGTCATCTCTGCATCACTAATCACCTTTTGGTTGGTCTTCTCGTCTTTTCTTTTCAATTGTTACTGTGCACAGCTATCGTGTTGAACTGCTTATAGGAGAATTAACTATTTGTATCTTAATGGTGATGCGGATGGGGATTAATTTTGAACAAATATAAAACGCAGTATCTGTGTGTCGGAGAAGAAACAGCAGATTCAATCTTAGACAACAACGAACGTATAAAAAAATGCAACAGTTACAAATAGGCCTACTTAGGAATAAACTTTAATGAAGAAGGAACAGACAATGTCGAAAGAAAATCAAGAATAAACAAAGCAAAACAAATAATTAGATCATTAAATGGTATTGTATGGAGCACAGAAATTGGAAAGAAAGGAAGGAAAGAATATACGATAGTATAATTAAAAGCACGTAGACGTACGAATCCGAAACATGGAGAATTAAAGAACAGGTAAAAAAAAAGAAGTACAGAAATGGATGGTTTGAGACGAGCTGCTAAAACTTCAAGTCTAGAGCTAATACCAAATGAAACGATCAAATAAGAAATGGGCGTACAAAGCACAATCATCGACTGCATTGAAAAAGAAAAAAAAGTAATCTGGTACGGACATGTGCAAAGAATGGGATAAGACCGACTACCAATGAAAAGAATTAGATGAATACCTAGAGAGCACATAAAGAAAGGAAGACCCAGGAAAACATGGATAGAGGGCGTAAGAAGATCAATGAGCGATAGAGGACTAAGCGACGAAAACTGCAACGACAGACAGCAATGGTGGTTAGGCATTGGACAATGTCGTAGGACATTTTGATCGCGAATTAACAAAAAAATTACTTAATGAATGGTAAAATAAAGTGTAATAAAAAGGTGTGAAATTAAAATAATATTTCTACATGCCACTTTGAACAGAATATTGTTATTTTTTTCACATCATGTTTCTTTAAAAATTACCATGAATAACCTGTTACACTTTTTTGTATACGTACATGATATTGGCTTAACAGTCTAAAACGAGGTTACGTCTCGTTGGAGAAGGAGATTTATCGTCAGCTGGCTAGTAGAGTGATTGATAGAGAGCGCTGCTGATGTAATCAGACTGGAACTGTCTCAAACAGATGAATTCCTTCTTTCCATCCACGGCTTTGATTCTACTGCAACTCTGCTGCATTGCAGACCGACGAACATTACAGTATTTCATGAGTTGGCTACAGTAAAATCGAAAATGTGTGTGCCACATAATAACGATAATATACCGGCCGGTAAAGATAGTGATTATGATAATAATATAAAATTTGTGACAGCTATATTTACCTCAAGTATTAGAATTGGTTGAGATGGAGGGGAAAGCCGTAAATAGGGTAAGGTTATATAATATGATGATAGTTCTTGAAATAATGGAGACATCATCCTATATGAAACAAAATTAAATCAGGAATATTCTTCTTCTTTTTCTCCTCCTCTTCAAGGATTAGAATATATAAACCTGTTCCGGCACCCATCTCATCCTCGGACGACCCACGTCTCTTCTACCAATGGCTTTATAGTTCAGTGCCGCTTTCTCCAATCGATCCTCTGTCATCCTTTGCAGATGATCCCACCATTGTCTTCTGTAAACTGAAATAATTTAATTTATGTCCTTTACTTTGAGTTATGCTTTGATATCTTCATTCCTTGTTCTATCTGGCAATGTATAATTTAAATTATTTTGAAGAAACTCCTTTCCAGCACTCTGAATCTTCCCGCTTTCTTTTTTGTCATGACCTACTCCTCACTCGCATAAATCAACGTGGGTATTGTAATTGTCTTATACAATTTACAATTGTCTTATACTGTCTATTTACAATTTACATTCATGGTGCAAAATTAGGTAGGTAATATGAAAATTTGTATTTTTTCTACAATAACAAATGCCGTTTTGTATGTAATATTAAGAAAAACATTATTATAATTTTTTTAATGCATCCCAATGAAAAGAAAGAATAGATTGATATGATAACTTATACAACTGTATACAATTACATACAATTATACATACATCAACGTAGCTGGAAACCCACAGAGGGGAAAATTCCCCTCCGCTGACAAACTTCCCACTACTACGTGAGTACGCGTGTACTAGTTGGTACAGTCACCACTGCAAGCAGTGTTCGGAACGCTTTGTTTTTGTCAGTGTTTGTTTAAATATCAATAATTTAAGAGCTGTTTTAAATATAAAAATTGCACACTCGTGCGCTCATAGCCCCCAGGTGGTAGCAAATATGCCTTATATTTTTATGTCTTAAGAAAAATATCCACTGTCACTTTAAAAATAGAACCAAACAACGAAATGCAAATACTACTTTTAATTATGTGCTACTGTAATTTCTAAATTTTGTAATGCAAATTATTTTCTATTTAATGTTTTTGGATCTAAAGAACAACATTTATAATCGTTAACGTACTACAAATTAAACACAGAACACTAACAAAGCATACCGAAAATTATTGTAGGCCTATAAATATGCCGACATTATCAAATTAATCCATTCATCACCTCACCCCACTTGCTCCTATTTATGCAGTAAAATAGATCATTGGAACTACGTACTATAGAAGTAGGCCTACACAAGACAACAAAAATGAAAAATGGAATTATGTTTATACAAATTACCTTTCATGATTCCAAGGCCATCTTCAGGGCTCTTTTTCGTTTCATTTCAGTAGACGATCAGTAATATGCAGTCCTATGGTCACAAATAATTGCTAACTGTTCAAATAGAAAATAATAAAATTTTTACTGTGCAAGTCATAGTAATATGACTTTTTTTATAGTAATCTACTTTTTTGTAACAAAAAAATTTTCAACTTAGTTAACAGCTATGACAGCAGGTAAACCACACTTCACATTAAGTCTTCAATTCCTGATAGAGTTTCTTCACTGTCCGTGTCCATTTGACTACATCCGCTGGCGTCATCCTCATCTGTGTCACTGGTTTCCCCTCCAAGTTGAATGATGAAATTTTCAACAGCGTTTTCTATTTGTGGTTGAGATGTAACGTAGTCTTCTTCAACCTTTTTTACATGGTCACATTTTTTTTGCCAGGATTCTCTGGTGATTTCCCCGAATTTTTGTACTGTTAGCTGCTTCACGTCTTCAATTGTAAACGTTGTGTTGTTGGTTGCTACCCAGTTCTTCACCTCGGCCCGAATAAGTTCTGTTGGGTTGAGCTCCGGATGGTATGGAGGTAAGCGCAGTACAGTGTGGCCGTGTTGTTGAAGGAGCGAATCGATTACATATTCTTTGATCCTTGGTTTATGTAACGAAATCAACTGCAGTAACTGTACCTTCAGCATCGAATCATCGAAAGGTATTCGGTTACTTCGAAGCCACTCTTGCATTTTACTTTTAGTTGAAGCGGAGGTTGGACACTTTTTTGACTGCACATTATGGTATGGTGCATTGTCAATGACAAGTACACTTTTTCTGGCAGGTTTGGTATTAATTTTTCAGGTTTGGTAAAAATTTAAGGATTTAATTAATTTTTCTGTCAACCACTTTTGGTAGTTATCAAAGTTCATTGAACTGTGATAGTCTCCTGAACACAGACTTGATTTCCACATGGTGAAGCAGTTTTCAATAAAACCCATCTCTCCTCCCGCATGAATTATTATAAGTCTTGCTCCTTCAGTGAGGGGTATAGCGACACCATCATTGTTATTGTCTGCCCACGATTTCTGGCTCACATGTGACGAGTGAATATAAGTCTCGTCCATGTAAACTACTGGTCGCCCTTCTTCTCTGTATTTCCTAATGTTTTTTTAAATATTCGTGTCTGTGGAAGGCTGTGTGTTGTTGTTCAATAAGTACATGTCTGTTGTTTGTCGTCTTTTTCCATTTAAAACCCAACTGTTTGATTACTGTCCTTAAACTTGTCTTCCCTCCATTAAACCCTATATCTTTCACTAATTTTGAGTGTAATTTTGGTAGTGTAGGTAGACATTTTTCAACGAGGTAAAAGCCGTTGATCATTCGGCGTATAACAGATTTATCAAAATCGTCCAAATCTGTCACAGGCTTTTCTCTCTTCCTTTTCTTATTTGGCGTTCCAAATAATGGTTGCCCCTCGCTTCTCTGCCTCTTCGCTTCCTGGTTTATTCTCGCTAGTGTCATCCGACTTACACCAACTGCAGCCGACACTCTTTCTCTAACTTTTTTACAGTCTTTTAAAAACCCTCCATGATCTGCTTCCTTCTTCATAAACTCCATCACATTGTATATAACTTCGCGAGTTTGGCTTTTAAGCACCTTTCCCGACAACCTACTCATTGTTAACCAATCACTAATAACAAAAATTAAAGATATAAAATGTACCACGACGAAAAACAATACAAACAAATTAGTTTTAAATAACGTCACAGAAAGGTAAACCTAATCACTAAGATAGCTATTAAAATACAAAACCCAGCAACTCAGTAACTTTTGGAATGCTTGCAGACTGTACGTGTAAACAACACCACACTTACAGTCATACTGTATGGTGGGAGACGCTCATTCATTGCGCATGCGCTAACCAGGCAACTTCCTAAATTGATGTGTGTATACCTACTTACATACTATATTTACAATATAAATATCATATTAAAATTTAAGCACAGTACTTGATTAAAAGTTAATTATAAAGAACTACAAATTACAAATTTTTTATTTGATATATGTAATATAAACAAATAATACACTTTATCACAATAAAAATAAGTCTAATTATGGGTGATTATCAACGAAAATTAAATAACATTTGCAAAACACTAGTTTCTAAAGTCTGAATATTAAATTAGACTTAGTTGTACATCTAAAATATATCACATCGTGTTTGGTGTTATTTCCTTTAAAATTTTATGGAGATTACAAATATGCTAAGCCCGTTTGTTACAAAATTCATATTATAGAAGCTGCATACTAGACGCCCCAGTAGATGATTCATACACCTGGCGTGCGGGCCAGCTGGTTTGTGTGTGTGTTAGTAAGTGTCTCCTAATCCCTCAGGTGCCATGCGACTTGGAACGCCGTACAGTACTGTAGATTGCTAGTGTTGTAATAAAATCTTTTATATTGTCTTTAATGGGTTTGTTTCTTACTCCCTCACTAATTCGTCTATTTCACTATAATATAATATACTATATAATTTGTCACCCCTTCGGTCCCGTAGGTGACGAATTAGTGAGGCTGTACTGTATTTCGAAAAGTCGTAGTAGATATTATTATGTGCAGGCCCGACAATTTCTATCGCCACTGAATTCTCATCACGCTGATGTGATAACACAAAAACCTGCTGAGGGTTTGTTTCGCTACCAAGTAACACGCGCGTATGGGAGAAGATATCAGGCATACGGTTCAAGTGTTCAGACCATCTCCTTCTTAGGACTTCAGTCTTCTGGTGCAATGATACAATCGCGTCTGATATCCTCGTTCCTTCTCCGATCCAAGAGAGCACAACATTGCGTCCTTTTAAACAATTTAATTTCGGCTGGCTGAATCCTCTGCACGCCACTTTTACCAAGAGTCCATGTCTCACTAGCATACAGGAATGTGGAGACAGCTATAGTTTTACAAAACTTTATTTGGGTATCTTCCGTGTTTTAATTTTCATGTACCTATGGATCGTTCCACAGATGCGTCTAAATTTTGTTAGCTTACTATCTCAATCAATATCAGTCCCATATGAGATATTACAACTCAGGTAATTAAAATGACTAACTTGATCCAAAATCTGATTATTCACGACTGTCTTAGTTCTTATAGGATTCCTGCCCTCAAATGCCATCGTTTTAGAGATTTGGTAGCAGAGATCTTGCATGATGCTACTGAACGTAAATATCGCCCGCTGTAACTCGTCTTCTGTTTTCTGTATCATTACCTTGTCATCTGCATAAAGCAATGCGTTCAGATGAGTATTTCGCTGAAGTGATATTCCTGAGTCAACTGTAGCTGTCCATCGCCGAAACATGACCATAACATTATTATTATTAGTATATTTTCGAAGGGTCGTCGCAGATACTATTATGTGCAGGCCGACAATTTCTGTTGCCACTGAACTCTCATCATGTTGTTGTGGGAACACAAAAACCTGCTGAGGTTTTCTTCCACTACTAGGTGACACGCGCTTATTGGGGGGGGGGGGGGATAGTCGGGCTTAATGTGTTACAGCACTGAACACGACTTCCGCTGAATTTCCATCTGCTTTGCATGTAAAGTTAGATATTTACATTTACCAGACGCGTTGTGCGTATATAAATGGTTGTAGTTACTGATAACGCTTGATAAGGAAGTAGGTCAACGAGGTATTTCTACTCCGACGTATGTACACCCTTCACAGGAACCACTTTGTAATAAATGGCAGGTTTACAGATCTTCTAGATGCATTCACTGCCATTTGCCTATTTTTCCTATCGCGATAACAATTTTACTTCCATGTTCCGTAAGGAAATTTTCATCGCGAAAAAAATTGTGTTCGAGATAAGGATAGATTCTGATTGTACTACCCTCAAAACATGAAGGAAAATCATTTTCCGAAAAGTGACCGCGCTCGCGCGTGTGTGTGTGTGTAACGGCGAACAATAACTGTCACAAATTCAAACATAATCAAACCTTTGTATGTGTGCCCGAGCTGTAGAGGACTTAAAACCTATTGATTTTGGTGAAGATCGATTAAGGGGAAGTGGTAGTTTACCTGCAACGTTTTACGCTTTAACAAGAGTAAAGTATTTTGATAAGTAAGGTATCCTGAAAAGGAGCTCTTAATAATAGAAAGTACTTCTATCTTAATAATAATAAAAGAAATTCCCTGTAGAAAGATAGATGAAATATCTATAAAAGGAAAGGGTAGTTGAATGAGAGGGGGTAATTTTTGTATTGATGTTATAAATTTAGTTGACCCGAAAACATAAAACTTTCAATAAAATATTAACAATTCACAATTTTTCGTTTTCACAAATTAATAGAAAACAAACGCTGGGCGGCATTCGTTTTATTTCGCGTTGTTTAAATAAAAGATAATTCAATCAAATTAATTATTTATTATAAAACATTAACAAGTAGGTACAATTCGTATTTTGATTATCTTTCTCAGCGTTTTTACCAAAAGCATGTTGTTATATTTGGTTCGTTCTGAGTGTACATATTAAAATAATTAATTATTTTATATTTAATTAGGACGTAGAAGTCATGTATTGTTCACCATATCGATTTTTTCTTTCCTGTCATCGAATCTTAATCCAAGTTTCCACAGTTGGCCAAATTGTAAGTAAACTGTAGATAACTGGGCCAACACACGGCAAGGAAACAGTATCCTTGCTCACAATCCCGCGCAAGGAAAGCTTCCTTCTCAATATTTTAGGTTTAATTTGTAGATTTTAATATAATCCAAAAATACTGAAATAGTAAATTTCATCATCATCATCATATTCACAACGCGGCACAGGCAAGGTGCTGCCTGTTCCGCCTTCAAACTCCTCCATCCTCCAGTAGACTCTTTCTGTGTCTACCCACACACCTGTGCCCTATAGGTTTATATTTCCAGACTTGTTTGACCAGTCTAGAATCTGACACTCTTCCTAACTGCTCTTTCCACTTTGTTATCTTTTATTTTTTATTCAAGTTAAAAACTTGTAACTCTTCTCTTATAAGGTCAAATTTAGAACAACTTTTAACTCGTTTTAACGCGAACGCCATTTCCGAGGCCTGCATTTTACTGTCTTGTCGTGTTTTGTTGTTGTTGTTGTCCATAATTTTCACACCCATAGGACAGTATAGGGACTGCCATAACTTTGTAAAACTTTAATTTTTAAAAATAAAGGTTACTTTTATTTTCTAAAAACATAGGTTGATCATTCCACAGATCGTCTACAACTTACTTAACTTAACATCAATATCATAACTTCTATTATAGCCAATATCATTTGCTATTTATAGTGAATTCATAGTAAATTTAAGACTTCAATTAAGCCAGACTTGTGCTAAGGGAGCGAATCCTGGACTTGTAGATTGTAAGACGCACATTGAAACCAATCAGAGAAACTTAAGGTGGGAGAGAGTAAGTTAAACCAGGAGCTTCACCTATAATCACTGTAAAGATTACCGCCATTGAAATTAGTTGGACCATGGCCGGCTCTAGTAGAAGGCCGGAATATTAAACGTGGCAACATTGGAACCAGCTGATATTTGAGGCCGACTAGACGATGTCTTAATTTATGTATTTAAATAATCAAATCGCGTCATTTTTAATTGCCGGATAACAGGAGTTTTATAATTCTTCATCTTTTGCAAATTAAAAGTTTCTTGTGTAAAATACTGTTATATTATTTAAGAAATATACTAATTAACTCATTCATATGATACGAGTTTAATAATTCGACGAAAATTAATTCATTAAGCGTAACATTAATTCACTAATTTCTTCAACTTAAACGTGTAGTACTAAGTGAGTACACACCTATAATTTAGATTTAGCTATAATTAGGGCTACTCATGATTTTAGTAATGCTATGAAATTAAATCAAAATACAGCATGTTCACTTTAGCTATTTTATTACACTATGCTTATAGGCCTCAGACGCAACGTTGCCACGTTTACGTGGCCGGTAACGATTCTACTAGAACCAGCCATGGCTGGACCCGTAGAGCGTATGAGCGACAATGAGAACACGAGACGGGTTTGGAAGCCGAACGAGGAGGAAGATGGAGCGAAGAATGTTTCGGAACAAGTAAGTGCTTCAACTCCCGAACAAATATTTCACTTACGTTTCCAATAAATGTGCCTAATACTTCACGGTGAGACGTAATAGTGTATCTTAACAGAAACACTGGGACGTTTCCGCCCAATGTTGTATTAAGCAAATTTACACATAAATACACTTAAACAAACACAACAGACCGCGCGCGCATTAAGAGCGTGTGCAAACCAACAACAATAAGATAAGTACCGCCGAAGCAAACGACAACGTGAATAAATAACGTATGAAGTGAAAGCAACAATGCTTTGAGCTCTGACAGGAAACGGAACCATGGCAGCGTTAACATTTCATGTAGTACTTTAGCGCTGAGAATCGTCGTCGCATTTGTGTGAATTGGTTTTTGCAGTACAACATGTATATGACGACGACAAATGTGATACAGATGGCTGTGAATAACAATTGCACCCACACGGTGAAATGACAAAAGAAAATGATTTATATTTATGATGTATTGAAAGGGGCTTACAGCACATTTTCACTCAGCGATATATTAACAAAACAGCAGCTGTTATATGTAGATGGAGGTATTGAAAACTCGCCAATAGAACACTTCTTTTTTAACACATACTGCACTAGTAAATGTTATCAGGGTATCAGAAGTACAAGCAGAGGGTATAATAACAACGTCTCATTATTTTATTAAAAGTCGGTGAGAATCAGGTAAACACGTTTAAAATGACGATCCTGAAGAGACTTTATGGAATTAGGTATGGAGAACGTCTTCTGGTGTAGGTGATTTAATAGTGAATTATATGTAACAACATACCCGTGACACAGTTTATAAAATCAATAAGGGTACGTTTACAGGAGCGTTTTTTCCGCCCGTGCACGGACGGTAGTGTAGTCACATTGGTGGTTTATAATCGGACGGCAGCGTTGGGAGATCTATTATCATTAGTAAATAAATCTTTATTATCAAATTTTTTTCCATTACATAGTTTTTTGTAAAGATGTCAACAACACCATAGAGACCAAAATTAATTACTATAGTAACAAGTAAATAAACAAATGCTATTTTAGCGGCATTTTTGAACAGTCCATATGACTACCCGCGGGCGTGTTAAAAACGCAGCAGGTTGGGTTTCGATGCGGGAAACGTTATAAACGCAGCAGAATTGACGACCCGTGCGTTTTTCCCACGCCCGTGTGACCAATTTCATTGCCGCCTGTGTGTTAAATTCAATGCGTTTCCCAACCGCACGCACACGACCGGGAAAAAACGCTCATGTAACCGTTCCCTAAGGCCTATGTGGGCCGTACATATTGTTCACCCCCGAAGGTGGCTCAAGGGTTAATTTCCTGGGTTCAAGAGGAAGGGGTCTGTCTATACCACCATCCATGGTGGCTTCCGACTTCTGCCATCGCCGCTTGCATACACCGCCTCATAGCGGCGCAGGTGTAAAGCCGTGTTTCGCCTAGATCGGGGTTGATATAAACCGGTGTAAGGAGTGTGTTTTGCAAAGAAGAACCGATGTTGACTTGTCCCTGGCGATAGCTGTAAGGTTATCACCGCTGTCCTCGTGGGGGCTGCGTACTCTAAATTGAGCGCAGCGAACCCTAGTACGTACCCTGTTCAGGTGAGAATGACTGCCTGGACCCGGCTCTAGTTCGGGGTGGTTGGCCCCGATTGTCCGCCTCTCTGTGGACACAATTTCTCGCTTCTCCAAGGCGTCCCTCTCTGGGCGACGTTATGTATTGTACCAACAGTTTATATTTTTACATGCCATAGAGAAATCCCAAAGGTTGCACCCTCAGAGATCAAATACGAAGTGAAGATATAAGAACTGAGCTAAATGTATATTCTATAGCCAGCAGAATAAGGTAAGGACAAATAAAAAGGAGGTAGTATATCGAGAGAATCGAAGATATGAGGCAACCTAAACAAGTAATAAGATACAGACCTCAGGGAAGACGTGATATAGGTAGACCAAGGAAGAGATGGCTTCAGTGAAGTCGGAACAGGCTGTAAGCCTATACCTTGAAGTGGAGAAGAAGAAGAAGAAGACTTTACGTAGAGACGAAGTGTGTTTTTCTCCTTTTTAAGGAGAGTGTTCCAGCCCATCGTTGACGTATCCTGGGTCAACGGGAGTGCGGGGTCATTTGTAAGGTCATTTCCCCGGTAGGCTAATGTGCCTTGCGGTGAAAGTCGTATGTTAGGGTGTAAAAGGGTCTGTGGAGCTGGTATGAGCAGCCAGTTAGACAGACAGACAGAAGATGCACGGGGCGTCTAGTGCTCTGGTTTGTTTGCGTTGTCCAGAACGGAGCCCGATGAACGTCAGGTGCCAACAGTGCAGCGCGTTCGTTTGTTTGTTTGATATCATGTATGACGTGGGCGCGTCTTTGTTGATAATGCTCCAGCCAGTCGCCAGGCCTGAGGTGCGCCTCCGTGGCCGTCTTAAGCCATCGCCCGCAGGAGCTTAGAGCCGCGCTGCCTCGACCGCCCGAATGCGAGTCGTCCGAAACGATGGGTTACCACATCAAGGCAAATGGCTCCCGTAATTAGGCATTGCACACCTCGCGGTTTCCCATGATCTGAGTGTCATCCTAGCCGAGACGGCAGAGCTGGTGCTGACTGTAGTTAGTAATTCTGTGTTGCAGTGGCGGCGCTAACGTAACGGGGGCCCCCCCGCGAAACTAATTAGGGGGCCCTATAAAAATGGTTAAATTTTGTATACGTAATAGGGGAAAACACTCAAATGAGTTTCTATTTACGTGTGTTTCACAACAATGGTTTGTGAATACTTTCTCGTCTATCACAAAGCGTTTGCAATTTGCAAAGGATGTTATACACGTGTACAAACTCTTAAAATTCATTGTTGCTAAATAGACAAAGTTCTATACAAACTATAAAAAAACCAAAATAAAAAGAATGATTTATTTTTACGTCAAAGATCTAAATTCAGACTATGAAACAGTACCGCACACAGAGTGTTAAAAATTTATTATTTAAAAACGAATATCAAAGTAACATTCTAGCTTTTTTCAAACATTTAAATTAGTTTGTACCTGAATTTGTAAAATTCTTGAATATACTCTATACAAGTTCTCCTTAAGTCTAATCCAATTCAATAACACTCGAACTCAAGTAATGTACAATATTTACAGATGAGGATCAACCAAAGTTCACTGTTTTCCTAAGCCTAGTCTTCTTTTTTTAATAGCTAAGAACTTTTCAACCACTTCGTTGATATTAGTTTTCTGTGTCTCTTCATGCTCAATGCTTAACAGTGCCAAGTCACTCAACCGAGTTTGGGCCATGGTACTTCTTAAGTATGACTTAAATTAATTAATTTAAGTTTTGAAAAGCTTCTTTCCGCTGTAGCTGTTGTGACAGGTATGGTTAAATAAAGCTGCAAAGCTGTAGTTAAGTCTGGGAGGCAACTCATAAGGCAGCTGTTTTCTTCAACCAGTAAATTCATCATTTCTCGAATTCTTTTCTTGTGTACAATTTCTTTGGCCATCGGAGCTTTGAAGGATATTACTTGGTCAGGCAGTGATGTGGAAAGGTCACCAGGATACACATTTACCAGAGCCTTATTTTTCTCCACTATTGTCTCTTGTGAGAAGTTTACTAAATTCTGAGGCGTCAGGAATGAAAACCTATCATCAATGCAACGCAATCCTTCGAATCTCATTTGTAGCTGAGCTATTACAATATCTAGTGTTGCATTGAAAACTTTTACTTCAAATGATTTCACTGGGTCGTCAATTCTATGGTCAACTGATAATTCAACAAAGAAGCGTTTTACAACTCGTTTACGCTTATTTTTCATGTTACAAGTTATGTCCCATGACTGGGCCAACTGGGGCCCCCCATGAGGGTCGGGGGCCCCCCGCGCCGCGGGGTCTGCGGGGGCCTTATCGCCGCCACTGCTGTGTTGTCTGTCAAACACTGTGCAACATCTGGCAAACGCTTGCCTCAGTCGACAAGCCGCAGCTAGGGATTAGCTTGGTTTTTTCAGGCTGGATTCAAGAATTCCAGATGGTGGGGGAGGAACGGTTCTGTGGGGTTTATGAGAAAGTGTAGTTACGGGGGATCGTCCTGACGCGACGTGGGGGGCGGAACATTGTCTATACTGTTAAGGCGACGGGTAGGAGATGCGGGAAGGAGGATTCGTCGGCTTTGGCGAACAAGTTAGTCGCCAAGGACCAACCGAAATCTGCAAGGTGGGGACTCGAAAACTCCGTGGGACAACGTTCTGGTAATTTAAATCTAGTTCACAACCAAACATTGTTACCTTAATCAGATCTCTTTCATTTATGAGAAAGGCCTCTGGAATATAAAAAGCAGCTAGTTCATGTTACACAGAAATTATTATACATACCCCTTACCATGAGTCAAATCAGTAGACTCAATAATGTTGGAAATTAAAATTAAACAAAGTTTTAGTAATTTCTGTATCAATCGTCTTTAAGTGTATAAAAAGTTTTATATTTATGTTATTAGAATTATTGCGCACAGAGGCTTGAAATAGCCATATATATATATATATATATTTCAATCACTTTCTGCTACATCACTATATATATATATATATTCTTTCACAACAGAAGAAGAATGAATAATAAACTGAATTACTTAGACCCAACCATAAACAGAACTGAAAATAGTTTTGAATACTCAATATACAGAAAACCATCTCAACCTAATTTAATATTTCCAAATAAGCTAATCATACTCCCCAACATAAAATGGCAACATTCAATTCATTAATATACTGTATGTATAGAATCCAATTAAATGAAGAATAAAGAAATATTATCAAACAAATAACAATAGGCAATTGATACACAATAAAAACTACCAATAAATTAGAAAATAAAATAAAACATAAACTCACTAAACAAACACAATACAAACCTTCGTGTAAACATCCATCCACTAATGATAATATAAAATATATCAACTTTACTTATCACGTTAACATAACTCGTAAACAAAGCAAACTAGTTAAAGACACAAACTTAAAAATATCTTATAACACAGATAATAATGTTTATAATAATATAAAACCTAAAACTAAAGACAACACCCATAATAAAAATAGAGTTTACAAAATAGAATGTCCAGATTGCAATAAATTTTACTTAGGCCAGATAAAAAAAAAACTGTCCCAGAGATTCATTCAACATCGCAGTGCGTTTTTAAAACCTAATATTTACAAATCTAATTTAGCCACACACACTGTTTAAACAACAAACATAAATTTCCAGACATTTAAAATATCAGATTAATTAAAAACGTACAAAAAGGTAACAAAATGAATATCTGGGAAAATCTTAATATTTACAAACAAAATAATAATTATAATCTACTAATTAAAGAACAAGTTCAAATAAAAACAAAATAAGACGATTTATTTAAAATCATATATTTATTAGAATATAAAATAAAACATTAAATATATAATAAATAGCTGACTACATAAATATTACAACAATCGAAAATAGAATCAAAGTAAAATCGATTATTCGTTACGTATACTGTAAGGGAAACATTTAATTACAATTCAAACAAACCTCTGAAGATACAGAATAAATTCTGTGAAACGTGAGTCAGGTAGGAATAAACCTACTTTGTATTTATTCGAATATATTACATAGGAGACCTGCAGGAAACTCAACGAGTTACTTACAAAGGAATTTTATATATACAGGCTATATAATGGACTCCTCTGGGGTACTGTAGAAAAAATCAGGGACGAACTCTCAGCAATGCTTAAATATAAACAAAACATTACTTATATCATATATTTCCATTTGAAAAACAACTGTAGATGGGCGTACAGTCTGATATCATGTGACTAAGTACCTAAATACATTGGAATTTATTAAATATAGATAACGATCAGTAAATTATGTTGTTTATAATCAGTTAAGTTTTCCATTATTTTCCCCTACCATGTTCTTCATACAAGTTAATAAATTATCAATTTGTTGCGAACAGCTAAAAGGATTAACAAACGAAGGTGGTGTGAACATTTGGAAAGAATGGCAGGTGACAGGATTCCAGTGCTAGCAATGCAATATAGACCCGTGGGGAAGAGAGATGTAGGACGGCCGAGAGCGAAGTGAGTCCCGGAACAGGTTCAGGATAGAGCCTAATCCTTGAGGTTGATGATAATAATAATTATGATGATCTATTTGTTGCTCGATCTAAAAGTTATTTTAGTCGTTATACAATGTATAATTTTAATTTTAAATCTTATATCATAACGTTATATATATATATACATATATATATATATATATATATATATATATATTGCAACGAATCACAGGCTCATGATATGCGGGGCAAGCTCATATATTACACAGACAGAGGACATTCATGTTATATTGATAGATGGTTAAGTTTAGTTATGTTACCAGTTGTATTTAGTAAGGATAAGGGTTTAGTTTAGTAAAACTGTGCATTATTTATTTATTGTTATTCATGTACTGTGTTTGTGGAAATGTGCGCGCGTGCGCGAGTGGTAAACGTTTCCCGGGCGGTGTGTGAATTATTTATCGTTGTGTTTGACATTAAACTGAACTTAGACATATGTATTGCTACATTGCCTATACATTTCTGACTATTGTTTACGTTCATGTATGATATTAGTATGTAGGCAGTTATGCATGAGATACGGGTAGTCTGATTACCGCTATGCATGCTGTTACAAAGTAAATGCACTCTACTGCATGAAAAGTGCATGTCACGATGTACTAACCATGTGACTTCCATCCACCAATAGAATGCTGAGTGGTGGTTGGAAATTTTCTTAAGCCTGTCGTTACACAGGTAGTTCTTCTACGCCATCTACCGCGAACGGGACGTGCACTCCTTGTACAAGATTCTACCGCTTGCAAGGTGTTGTAAAAACTATTCGTTGTTAGTGAAACGGGAAGACTCAGAACTGTGTGTGTAGTACATCTGCACACAGTATTGTTTTAACGCATTACGCGTATAATTACGACAGTTCTTCTACGCCATCTACCGCGAACGGGACGTGCACTCCTTGTACAAGATTCTACCGCTTGCAAGGTGTTGTAAAAACTATTCGTCGTTAGTGAAACGGGAAGACTCAGAACTGTGTGTGTAGTACACCTGCACACAGTATTGTTTTAACGCATTGTGCGTATAATTACAGGCAGTTCTTCACTGCTGCTACCGCGAACGGTACATACAATCCTTGTACAAGATTCTACCGCTTGTAAGGATCTGTTAAGACTTTTCGGGGATAGTAACGCGTGTGACGCAGAACAGTTGATATTATCTATTTACACACGGTATTATTAATATTGTAGTGCTACGTGTGTAATAAGTGAGTGTAACTGTATCGCTGTGCGAGATTTTCCGCAGTGTCAGTATCATAAATAGTTACGCAATAGTAAGTTGTTCCATCAAGACGTTTCCGTGCTAGTGCAAGATTTCCTCATAGGGTGGTCTGCTGATCGCGGTAGACCTTGTATTCGCGTGAACACTTGAAGAAGCCGGAGTGGTATAAGTTCAATATACCGTTATTAGATTAAACTCACTGTCACCTGAGATATTACTTGGTCATAACTCTATATTAATTTGGCGAGTAATAAGATCCGTAGTACCGTTGTGTGTGCGAAGCGTCAGATTCATCGTGGGAATTGCAGGACACCAGCCCAGCTGTTATAGGACCCCAGCCCAGCTGTTATAGGACCAGCCCAGCTGTTATAGGACACCAGCCCAGCTGTTATAGGACCAGCTCAGCTGTTATAGGACACCAGCCCAGCTGTTATAGGACCAGCCCAGCTGTTATAGGACGCCAGCCCAGCTGTTACAGGACGCCAGCCCAGCTGTAAACGTTTCTGGGGAAACGTCTGTCATTTATAAGCCGCATCTGACGAACCAACTACACCGCAAAGACCTGCCCTTCTCTTCAACAACATCATCGTGGGAGTCTTCTTATGTAACGTATCACGTCTTGCGTATGAACATTATTTAACATTTTAAAAGAAAGACTCTATATCAAACATTACATTCTGTACATATCAAAGATACCATATAAACTATAACTTGTGTTTTGTGCAATAAATAATCTTAAACCCTCCAATATAGACTTGTAATTTTAAATACACATACTATCATATCCTATGCGCCAATAGTTTAGTAATTTGTGTTGTCGCAATATATATAAAACATAAGGCTCAAAATTCGGAAAGCTGAAGATGGGAACACAAGGCTTCCCGAAACATGTTCCAAATAGGGAGAAAACATTTGAGGTAAAGTCATTATAAAATATATAATATATATATATTCTTTATTTACTTAACTCGCTTATTAAAGTTTGTGAATGCAATTAAGCTAAATCCGGTAGATATCAACTACACTAACAAGCACGTCCAACATGAGACAGGTTATTTACAGTTTTCACAACGCTATTTATAGCGGTTACGTAAAATACATATATTTTGCGTTTATTTTTCGCAGCAGAAGCGCTACAGCTACAGCCACAGCCACTTAGATTGATTAGAAACCCTTCGTGTTTATGCAGAGCTAAACTTGCAACCACAATCTACGTAATTGGTACCGAATAAGAATTTATACTCACTGTTATAAGTCCCAGCGGTGAGATTTGCCAGACGGCCTGTAAGTTATGCCATAAATATACAGCTGAGGCAATTATTCGTTCGTTTTGATAGGCAATCATTCGTTGTTTGTTTTAGGTGTCGTTAGTTTCGGTAACAAAGAATGGAGAAGCTTGTACGGAACAAGGTGCAAAAAACAAGGCTACTCATCGACCCCGTATAGTTCAGTTTATATACTCAGAAGGCTTCAAGAAAATTCTATATAGTTCTATAAGGTTAGAGAAGAAGTCCATGGAGTATCAACATGCTTAGGTTTGCGGACGATATATTCGTAATGACCGAAAATCAACAAGATCTACAAAAATCGCCGTAGGCGATGCTTCTTGAGAACGGCAGAGAGACGATTGTCTGGTGTCATTGCCGCTAATAGATAAATATATGTATAAGACGTGTCAAAGCGTCTCGTCGTCTAAGAAAAAAATACAAAGTCGACTTCTCAAGAAACGAGAGAAGCTTTGACAAAAGAGAGAAACGAGTCAGAAGCGCCCCCAAAACCGGTTCAGTCAATTTAAGTTGCCAGCGTAGGTGAGCGTACTCATTATGGGTCCTCATGAGATCGTCAACTGCCACTGAAGATGGATTACCGCAGTTGTGACCGAAACTCGGCTGAAAATCAGACGGCAGACCGCGGTCTAGCACATGGAAAGAAAGCAAGGAATAAACTCCAGCAGTGAAAACCTATAAGAATGTAAATGCATGGTAAATTCCTTCAGGAGTGTAATGATTTCTCAAAACCGAATATCAATAAATCAAATCTAACTAGATACTTTAAAAATAGTAATTATCAATTTTTAGAAACTAAACAGGGTAAATAATTAAAACTTTACAAAAAAACGGAATACAAAGTATAGGCTGTAAAGACAGTAAATTTTAGGTAATTATTTAAAATTGTAAGTATTGCTAAAAACAAATCTAGTAAATAAAATAGTTAGCATTAACTATTTTCAATGTGACCATGCAAACAGCTGATTGCATAAACAAATATTGCAACAGTGGAAATACAAACCGATTATTTGTTAAGTAGGTTGTATTCAAAGCTGAAGACTGCAGTTGGTTTCTGCGAATCGTAGGCCTACATAAAGCAAAACGAAAATATATAATCTATGAAACGTGATATACTTGAGAGTAACGTAACATAACTGATTAACAAAACATGTTTAGAATATGTTTGTTGTATGGAAAAGTTTAACTTATACTCTTCTATAATCACAAAAACAAAGTTGGTTCTAAGGGAAAAAACACTATATACTTGGCCTTTTAAATTAGAATCCTGGGGAAATAAGGAATATATGAAACATATGAGCTGTGTGTAATTCTTTCACCCATGGGATAAAAACACGAATATTTCCAGAAAAAATATTTACGCTCGAATAACAGGCCTTGAGTTTGATCATTCCCTGCGGCACACTGTAATTAGCCGTATGCTGTGTAGTTCAACCAATCTCTTTGCTGCTCACGGCCAAATGTAACTGCAACAAAACTGATTGTACTGCTGTTTTCTATTTGCCTATTATTTTTTATATGCTATTAAATTTGTTTGTTTCTTTTTTTTAGCATATTGTAAAATTGAAACTATTGTTCTCCGTAAGCTTACTTTTGTCTTTATTTGCCCTCTAGTTTATAAAAATACATAACTCATGGAGGACCTATGCGTTTACTTTAGTTAACATATACAGGTAATGCATCCTTCAACTATGGGATTCAATTCCGCGACCTACTGATTAAAAAAAAAATGGAACTGTATTAATATCCGTATCCGCACTCTATTTTCGATGTTTTGAATATGCGATTGTATCGATGTACTACAATGTGAAGAAGAAGAAGAAGTGTAGTAATTGTAAATTATTCTCTGTTTCTTATTGTAAAGCGAAAATACGCGTTGTTTTCATTTGTGAAGTTAAGTAATAATGGTTTCTGGTTTTTAGCTTACTGTTTAAAGAAATAAAAGGTACGGTTGGAAAAAAATATGACATAATGTGTCCACACAATGCTTGAAAGGGAGAAACATTAAGAACATAACGTATTTAAAAAACAACAACAACGTAAAACAGTGGAAAACACAATTACCGTATATTAAAATAGTAAAATTAAAACAAAAAATACACAACGTGTTAACAAATGAAAAAAAGATTTGTCATTTGTTATGTGGTCAAAATTCTTTTATTATTTAGTAAAATCTCGAAAACTTTACTGGAAGGAAAGTTTCAGTAAAGTTTTTGTGCGAAACACAAAAACTGGGGGCATATATAACATCCCGCCTTCCTTCAAGTTGGTTTTTTTTCCAGTGATCTACACAAAAACCGAGTATTAGTAAAAAAAAATAAGTATTAGTGGAAAACGAGTTCTGCCATGTATAGTAATAGGCAACTTGCCTTACTTTTTGGTTGGTTGGTTGGTTGCTCTGTGTGTGATGCTCTCAAAAAATGTAAATTATTGAAAAAATGAGTACTGTTGGAAAACGAGTTCTGTCACAATAGAGGGAGATACGCATAGTAACATTCAAGGGCCACCTCCACCTTGTCTGGAGTTTTTTTTTACTTGGATTTCACAAAAAAACGAGTATTATTTTAAAAGCATATTGGTTTCCCTGTGTAATTTTTGTTTGCATGTTAACCTAACAATGCAACTTTTGGTGTCACAGGCACACATCGGAGTTATATCATTACTCAGCTATTTTATCTGTTAGCAGTCTTCATAACAACTTTGTCGTATTTTGTTGCTTCTCTGCTACGTACAATTTTCCCTCGAACGAGGCCTTTCGGTTTCGCAACCATTATCAAGTTCTTCCTACAACAACTTCCTTATACGACAAAGTTGTTTATAATTTTACTAGAAGCAGTTTTCGTAAAAAAAATATGACAATGAAACACGATTGCAAACGTTAATAAACTATTCTATAATATAGGCTACAGAAATAAATTTTCATGATTTCCATTATCCAACTAAAATTATATGCGATATTCACTACATATCAGTGGAAATGTTGAAATATCGATAATAATATATCGATATAATCGAAATATCTTCGAAAGTGAGTGCAGGTAAGGTTATTGGGACAGTTCCAAGAAATCTTTCGCAGTGTGTTCCGCTGGTTGTAGATTAGCATTCTTTTAGCGTATTTTATATGCTTTTCTGTGGATTACATTAAACTAACTGTTGGGCTACACTTTTCTTCTCATTTTGGAGCCACCCTTATATTTGATTATATTCTTTAAATGTGTTTTTTTTTTAGAAGAAAACGGTCCACTTCAACTCCAAAATTAGAATCACACATATACGTATAGCACCATGAACAATATAAAACACAGACTGACCATTTGGTAAGACACACGTATGGACTAAAGGGATTTGAGTTGAGGGGCGTCCGGGCGTGTTAACGAGAGGGTAGTGCGTAGTAGTCACGTTTAGACAGTAACGTTGTTTCCCGACGCGACATGCCGTCTCCAGCGGGATACATTAAGCCCTCTGGGCGCGCTTCAACACTTACGAGAGCTATTGTCCTGGGAGAAAAACGTATAGGGTCAAATCTATTTTGAAATAGGCTTCCAGTGAGTACGTACGTGAGTTCGTCTCAGTACGTGCACGTTCGTAAACGTTGAAAATTACGTCGATAAAATAATGACAGTGGCGCCATCGTTCGGACAGCCTTGGTACTTTAACGTATGAAAATAATTTTTACTTTCGTCGTCTCATAACCGATGCCATCTATACTAGCACATGTTGCATCTTAATTATCGAATATTTGATTAATATTAAAGCGACTATTTAACTATCTAAAAATTGTTTGCAGCGCACATTTCTATAAACACCGGGAAGGAGAAAACAGAACCTATTACTGTTAACGGAGGCGTTAGATGAGGGTGCAGTTTGTCGCTTACCTTATTTAACTTATTGTTATGCCATCACAGAATGTTCTACATGTTTAGCGTCTATCCCAGCAGAGCCCAGCTGTAACGTTCGTGTGCGTACGTGACACTTAACACGCGTCAACAACCGTGGCAGTGTTACGTAATGCGGAACGTCTCGTGCGTTCTACAGCTTCTCGACTAGCCCTGCCGGTGTGCGTTTCTAACAAGGCCGCGCTCAAGTATCCTCTAGAATTTTCAAGTGTCTGTTAAGGACGCATATTATGGAAGTCTGCAGACTGTAAATAGCCCATACCTGCCGCTGCTGCTTAGTTTTCACTTTTATCTGGGGCGATTTACACAGTGCGTCTCAAGTGGTGTATTAGTGAAAAGTGATTAGGCCTATAGTGCAAAATTCTTTATAGTTGACTTTATTATTTGTGTGGATAGATTAACTTGAATTATTGTACAAGGATAATCTTGTTGAATAACTTATTGATTACAAACTGTTTAATTGTAATAATTAAAGCCGGTTTTTAGTGACTTCCTTGGAGTCTTGTATTTTGTTTTCCATTGTACCATACGACGATCAGTTAGACCGTCGTATCAATATATATTGACGATGTTGTAAGGCAATGGAAACAACAAACTGGTCCTGGAATCTACTCACTTCCCGATAATTTCTCCATTAACACTCTGCTGTTTTCTGACAATCAAGTTATACAAGAAAACGTAAACGGATACAAAAAGCAGTGTATCACCTCAGTAAAATTTGACATGAATATTATTTAAAAATTTCACGATAAAGATTAAAATAATGGCGTTTAAAGGGAAATTCCCAGTACGCTCCAAAACAGTAATAGACAATAAAATTATTAGAGAAATATCCCACTACAGATATCTAGGGTGCGACGTAAGCTATGGACATGAAGACGATATCGATAATAAAATAAACAGATAGCAGAGCATGTATGGAACAATTTATAAGACTCTAGGAAAGAAAGTACGAAAAGGTACAGAATTGAAATTTTATAAAGTAATGGCGGCACCAGTATTGATGTGTGGGAGTGAATCGTGGACACTCACCCAAAATCAGAGAAAACGAATTCAAGCTGCTGAAACGAAATTCTTAAGGAGAGTCAAAAGACGCACCATAAGAGCCGATATAAGAAATGCAGACATAAGGCAAGAGCTGAATATATACTCGATAAACGATAAAATTAACCAAAATAAAGAAAAGTGGATACAACACATAGGCCTAAATAGAATGGGTGACTTGGGAGTACCAAAAAAGATAATTCAGTATAAGCCTCTTGGAGAACGAGGTAGAGCCAGACCAAGAAAACGGTGGACGACGAAGAAGAAGAAGAAGAAGAAGAAGAAGAAGAAGAAGAAGAAGAAGAAGAAGAAGAAGAAGAAGAAGAAGAAGAAGAAGAAGAAGATGACTATGATGATGATTATTATTAGACCTACTATTTTTATTATTTATATTATTATTATTATTATTATGCCGCAAAGAATAAAGCCAGGGAACTCACTCTCCGGCACTGGCAAGATCGTTGGGATAGAGAGGATAGAGGAAGATGAACCGCACCTCTCATACCAAACTTGAAGGAATGGAGCGACCACCAGCACGGTGAGGTCAACTAACATCTGTCCCAGTTGCTCAGTGGCCACGGCGATTGTAATGTCTATCTCCATAGAATGGGAAAGGTGCAAAGCCCAGCACGCCAGTAAGGAGACTCTCCCCATGAAGATTCATCGCACACATTTTTCAAGTGCTGCAGATTCGAAAGACAGAGGATGGTACTGGAAATGGAGCTCGGGGAGTTCACCCCCGAGAGCGTAGTTGGGCTTATGCTTCGTGGTAAGGCGGAATGGGACCGCATCAATACATTTATTCAGTGGTCCTACTAGAAAAAAAAGACAAGCCCAACTTGCACCCAACGGGCAGTAGAAGATGAGGAGCATCTAGAAGGGCGCAATAGGCTTCACCCTGAAGTAATACGCTAAGTGGTTCCAGGATGGATATGAATGCCTGAATTAGAGGTGGGTTTTTTAGTGGGTGAGAGTCCCACACACCAGAGGAGACACGACCTCCTCTGACGGTGCATGTAGCATTTTCCCCCTCTAAAAAAATTATTATTATTATTATTATTATTATCATCAATACTTCAATTAACCCTACAAAGTCCGCGCATTTCTCGATGCAGCGTGCTCAATGGAAATTTCACACATCAGACGTAATAATTTTCATCAGATCTAAATTCTGTGAATGTTTTATTAAAACGTGGAAATAGTTTTTCCTTAAAAGAAACTGAACTGCAAAATTTGTGTTCCATCCGGCCTTGTAAGAAACCGTTAGTTTCTGTTAGGGGTAGGAATCGACGCACGGCAGCAAACACGCTCCGTGGATGAAAATACTTCAGGAAGTCCCAAAAACACGACGCCACATGAATAATTCATATGTCTGCCTGTCTATGAAGACAGATATTAGGAGGCATATTTTTCTTCAATCGTAAAAGAGCGCCAACCTTAGCAGTGAAAGGAAACGTAACAAATTGTATCCAAGTAGATGAAGCGTAAATTTTATTTACTGCACTACACACAGAGGTAGACTGTTGTTAACGTTTGCTTACATTTTATCGAATAGTACAAGCTTCGCGGATACGATCCTACCCATGTATTACATTTGTGTCTTGAGCATTGGTATTCCCAAAACCTACTGAACAAGAAAAATTGTGCTATTTTACTAACGTTTTTCTTGAAAATCATTGTTGAATATTGTGTTACATTCTAGCTTCCATTTCACAATTTTTAAAGTATTAGGCCTATATAAGCCTACATATAACACACTATGAATAATATTCAAGGTCGAGTCAATCCTATGAATGCCAAGATTGCAATAAATGTTACATAGGACAAACTAACTACAAAACAATTGAAATAACGTTATTTTGAACATTTTCTGCTTCATAGTCCTTATATTCGTTTTCTATCTTATCTCTGGTAATTCTTGCGTATACTCTACTAACTATACTCGTTATCGATATTCCACGGTAGTCGTTGCTACCTAGTTTGTTGCCTTTTTTGTATATTTATCGCACTTCTCCTTTGACATAGGCTTATACGTTTGTTTCAGTTTATTTACAAAGGATTTCAAGACCTTCAGTCCCCGTAATCCACCCTATTGTATGCAACGTCAATATTGATCCTTTGTGTCTAAAAGACAACATGTGTATTGTATCACAAACACGCGCGCACACACACGGTGTACAACTTGTATTCAGTTTTCACACCTGATTAAAATATCCAGCGCCAATAAGGTGTACACCTTTTCACAGTTCACTTCATTGTCACTTTGTTACATTATCCGTAAAATTAATGACTGGCTACAAGAGTTATGTAGGAACATTATCAAATAGCCTACTTTACAAAGTTACAAGTTATGTTAACTAAAAGTATCATTTTATATAATAACCGGTGTTACGGTTGTATTAATAACCAAGAAATAAACAAAAATATTTTATTTTGTTGTGCCCATGCATTGTAGGAGTCAGCTGACTTCACAGACAGCTGACTGATAGCCTATAGTCGATAACTTTACATTCTAGTAACGTGACAGCAGAAATCTGTATGTGTGAAATCGCAAGTGCTACCAACCTTTTCATACAAAACTATCAATTGTTACTCTGGTAAGTGTGCGAAGTGCTCAAACAAGACTCAATTATTAATAAACTTCAAGAAGCCGTGGTAGAATGGAATATGGAATTGGGAAGAAAAGGCTTGGAACTGAATATCAAGAAAAGTGAAGTTAAGTTATACTTCAACTTCGTCGTTCATATTTGCTAAACTACTAAATCTCATGTTCTGGACGAGGCCTTTCAGTGTTTCCACCATTTTCAAGTTGTGGTTTAGGACTTGAAAATGGTGGAAACACTAAAAGCCCTCGTCCAGAACAGAACATGACATTCAGCAGTTTAGTTAATAAGCTCCATGAAGTTGGAGTTACAGACTCTGCTAATTCAAATAACAAGATTAAAAAAAATTACACTTGTTGATGGGAAAGGAGAACAGCCCCTGAGAATGACTTGGCCCATGAATTAACATGATGGCTACAAAGTAAAGTCAATACATTTTAACACATGTGTGGAACTATAAAATAGAACAATGAAAAATAAAACGAGACGTGAGACAAAATTTAAATTCTACAAAACAATTTTCATTTTTTTTTGTTTTTCAAGTGCTATTTTTTTTGTGTTCCAGTGCTATTATATGGCAGTTAATCCTGGATTACAAAACAAAGAGATAAAAGCAACATTCAGTCAGCCGAGTTGAAATTTTTAATAAGGGTTAACGGATGCACAATTAGGGATCATACAAGAATTGGAGATATACGGAAAGAATTAAATATACATAATCTAAATAAGAAAATTGAAGAATACAGGAAAACATGGAGACAGCATTTAAGTCACATGGCTTAAGATAGAATACCAATAATTGTAAACAAGTACTAGCCTTTTGGAAAAAGGAAGTCCAAGAAAGAAATGGATCTGATAACGTGAAGTCGGAAGAGGCACATTGCCTAATCCCTGAAGTAGAGGAGAAGAAGAAGAAGAAGAAGAAGAAGAAGAAGAAGAAGAAGAAGAAGAAGAAGATGATGAATACTTCTTATGATGACGAAAATGTGGAGAAGTGTCTGAAAGCTCACATCTATGTACACAATTTGGATCCATGAAAAACATTGGTTTAAAAAAATGCGTAATAACAATTATGGACAACATACAAAAAAATAATACGCAAAATACATTGCTCATACACTCAAAAAATGAGTACATGAATGCATTAAAAATAAACATAAAAACACAGGAAAAATATAAGAAACAAAAATATAGGCCTAATAAACAAAGAATACTAAAAACGCAGAAAATATTATTAACAAATTTGTCTTCTTCTTGTTCTTCTCCGTCTTCTTCATTTTAGGATTAGGCGACATCAACTATTTCTCAAAGTCTCTATTCTCAGGTCATATTTTGCGTGGTCTTCCCATATCTCTTTTCTCTTTAGGGGATATTGTAAAACGCGTTGAGGTAGCCTTTTCGCTTCCATCCCACCTATACACAGGGGGGCGCAGGGAAACGGGAAAATTTGAAGTTGATGTTGACAGCCCTGTAGATGTAGCAGAAGTGAAACTGTCTGTGTTCAAACTTTGAACCTTGTAAACGTTGTACTCTGAATACTGCATTGCGACACGTGTAGATGACGTCACGTTTTTGTCTGTTATCTACAGCCGGTCTCTAGTTGGGCTGACTGTAGCGAAAATTACGTTAGTTATAATCAATACTCCGAGCTGATCACTCGTACTATTTCTAGCCGCGGCTACTGGATTTCATTATTTAAATTATTAGCGTGTTCAACATGCACTAGTTCTACTTGGGCAATTCCTGCCTTATTTCTAAAGATTATGTCATTCGATTTTTATTTCTAATGTATTTGGCGCGCATCATGCCTCGGTAATTTCTACACGTGCCAGCAATCGCATCATCAAAATGTCAATAAAACATTATTATATGAAAAACATACAGTCCACTTAAACTTCTTTCTAACCAGCCATTTCCAATTAGCGTTCCTAGGAATAACTCAAGAGCAATTCTAGAGCTTCTAGACGCAACATTTTTTGGTCCCCCGGGCCGGATTTTACATTTTGGTCTACAAGCGACCACATTTCTTGGTCCACAAGCGACCGCATTCTTGGTCCAACGCGACCGCATTTTTGTCCGCAGCGACAGAATTTTTTGGTCAACCAAACCGGATTTTATTTTGGCCTTACAGGCAACATTTTGGTCCACCACTATCTCAAAATATTTCTTTTATTGGGCACAAACAGCCTGTGGCCCAAACAATCTTCAAGCTTCAATAATTTCGAATTTAGATTGCTGGCCGTGGCATGCCTTTGTTGCCACAAAGACAACCTTCATGAGTGGCATGCAAGATCCTACAGAGCTTCAAATCTGACACTACAAGATACTACAAGAAAGTTATTCGACGGCAGCAAATTCAACAGCTGTAAATTTACGCTGAACTACAACATCAAGCGTCATCCAACAAGCACAAACAGGCGGTGCGCTAACTTCAAGGGATTGCCGGACGGGATCAGCACGGAACCAACAGGACCGAAGCAGTTTTGAACACCCCAGGATTCCACGTGATTATACACTTTCATTTTCCTTTATAATTGTTCATATATAATACATGAGTATAACAAACTGAATAACATTTTACATTTAATATGGTATTATTGATGCTTTACGTAAATAGATATTATTATAATGTAAGCATAAAATTTCATCTTAACTAGATTCTCATATGTACATTTGTGCATAAATTTCCATTTACATAACTGTACAATAACTCATTAGAAGTTCAAGTGTCGAGATAAGGCTATGTGTATATTATCATTTAAATAATTCATGCAATTCAGTAATGTGTAGCTATCACTAGCTCCCGCATTATATCAGATTTTATCAAGATATTCAAAATTACAGCAATTGTTCACCTACTCTACGTTTAAACTCTTTTTTAAATTACATTTTGAATTACAATCATGGCTGATGTGAAGGCGTTGATAAAGAAACGGGGCACAATTAAAGCTTCTATATCCCGTGTGAACACCTTCGCGGATAATTTCGATCCAGACACAAGCGATCATCACGCACTAAAAATTAAGCTTCGCCATTTAATGGAATCGTCCGCTAAATATGATGATATTCAGACTCAAATTGAGACTAATGACGCTGATTTCGCATCAGCCAGTGACAGAGTCCAAACTAAGGATGATCTCTGCAATATCGAATGCACTTTGCACCACTTGTTAGAGCAAGTAGAACAGGTGAACCAAAAACCGCTGGTTAATACCGAAGTTACGCCAATTAAAACCCCCCTATACAGTTGGAACCAATTAAATTGCCTCGCTTTTCAGGTAGCATTATTGATTGGCAACACTATTACAATATATTTCTTGAATTAATACACGTCAGAACCGACCTGACGGATATTCAAAAGTTACACTACTTGCACTCTTCATTGAGTGACGAGGCATTAAATGTGATTAAATCTCTGCCAATTACCCATGAAAATTATGCGGTAGCTATTGATCTATTAAGAAGTAGGTATGACAGTAAGTTAATTGTCTCAGCCCATCATATAGGGAATGTCTTGGGTGTGAAACCAGTTCAACAAGAGTCCAGGATTAGTATTTCCAGATTTATTGACGAAATAACCGCGTATATCAATGCTTTAAACTCATTAAAGCTACCCGTAACTACATTTGAAATTATTCTCATCCATTACTTAGCCCAAAAACTCGATGATTACACGCTTCGTCTCTGGAAAGAAAGCTTGTCAGAAGAACGATTTCCTAATTTTAGTAATTTTATAAAATTTTTAAATACCCGTAGACAGTTATTACAAAATCTGGACAACGCGGCCACTTCAACAAGCAAGATAAACGTTGGCGATAAGGCTCACTATCGCAAGGCAATTAAACCGGTAAATGTTTCCAAATCAACATTCCATACTCATATCGGAAATAATGTATGTCAGCTGTGCAAAGGTAAACACCGGCTTACTGAGTGTTCACAATTTTTAACGATTACTCCACTGGAGAGAAAAATATTATAATTAAAAATAAACGTTGCCTAAATTGCATACGCCCAGGCCACGATCTTACACGCTGTCCCTCTAAATTTTCTTGCAGAACGTGTGCGAAACGCCATCACACAATGATTCATATATCTAACAAAAACGAGTCGTCCAGTAACAATCAGTGTTCGTTAAAATTACAAACAAATAAGTCTATATTATTATCCACCGCAGTCTGCATGACAACTGACCATACAGGTAGAAAGCACCCGGTTAGGATTTTATTAGACTCAGGTTCGCAGGCTAACTTCTGCACTACGGATTTCGCACGTCGCATGGGTCTGAAACTGATTAAATCTCAATCGCCCATAACGGGTATAAATAATTCATTGTCTCAAGCTGATTTCAGTACCAGAGTAAGGTTACATTCACGCTATAAGAATTTTAGTTTAAACATACAGTGCGCTGTGCTTCCCAGCGTCACTAATAATCTCCCTCCGGAATCATTTGATGTCGCATCTTTAAATTTACCAAAGGGCATATTCTTAGCCGACCTACAACTCAACTTCTCGTCGCAAGTCGATTTATTGCTCGGTGCTCAGTATTACTTGCAGTTAATTGAACCTATCAAATTTATCCGCAGCCCACATTTCCCCATAATACAGGAGACAAAATTGGGATTCATTCTCGCAGGTAACTTGCCATTTAATGTCGACATGACTAAACCGGTTTCATCATTTATGGTTTGTGAAAATGATAGTGCCATTTCCTCTCAACTAAAGGAATTTTGGAAGTTGGAGTACGTTGCTATCCGTGATCCCTCCGCTGAGGACTCGGAATGCGAGAATCATTTTGTATCCAATACTGTCCGTAATGAGGATAGCAGATTTGTTATATCTCTGCCTCGCAAGTCAGACAAGTCTCATTTGGGCCATTCTCTTCACGGCGCTATCCGCAGGTTTCAGTCATTAGAATTCAAGTTCAAGCAGAACCCTGCTCTTCACAAAGATTATAGCGCATTCATGCATGAATATTTGAATCTTGATCACATGTCTGTACTTAATGCGTACGATTTGTCGGTGGACAAGTCAGACACCTTTTATTTGCCGCACCATTCAGTCTTTAAAGGTTCCAGCATAACTACCAAATTGCGAGTTGTTTTCGACGGCTCCGCTAAAACGACAAATAATTTGTCCTTGAACGACACACTGATGGTTGGTCCCACGGTCCAGCAGGATCTGTTCTCTATTATGGCTCTATATCGAACACACCGATACGTCCTCATTTCAGACATTGAAAAGATGTATCGGCAAATTCTAGTTAATCCCAAGGATTCCAATTTGCAGCGTATTGTTTGGCGCGACGCTACCCATAAGAAACTCCAGCATTATGCCTTGAGGACAGTCAAATATGGGACTGCAAGTGCCTCGTTTCTTGCTACAAGATGTCTGGCTCAAATAGCCCAAGAAAATAAATCCAAATGCCCTATAGCTTGCTCAGCTATAGCCAATGATTTTTATGTGGACGATCTCATGACGGGTTCAGATAACCCGAACGTTCTATCTAAAATGAAATCTGACATCATGGATTTACTGAGCCAATACGGTTTTACCTTACACAAATGGTTTTCGAATAATCAGACCATTATAGCCTCTCACGCTCACTCTTCCCATGACTTTAGCAAAAATCAAAATGTGCGTACGTTGGGCATACAATGGAAGGTGGACGAGGATAGTTTTTTGTATAGCGTCCAGAGGCATGTCAGTGCTACGGTGGTCAATAAGAGAGGTGTGTTATCGGTCATCGCAGGAATTTACGACCCTTTGAGCCTCATTGTCCCTATTACATTTTGGTGTAAGCATTTTATGCAGCGATTGTGGTTAGCGGGTACAAGTTGGAACGAACCCTTATCAGGTTCATTGGCTAATCAGTGGTTAGAACTTTATTCTCAGCTGGTGTCAGACACTCACTTTAAAATTTCGAGGTCTGTCAAGAGTTTAAACAATTCCCGAATCATTCCATTCCAGCTTCATGGATTTGTCGACGCGTCAGCTAACTGTTACGCGTGCTGTATCTATGTGCGTACGGTCTATTCAAACGACGCCATATCATCAAACCTGTTATGTTCCAAATCTAGAGTCGCTCCATTGAAGCAGATAACGTTATCCAGTCTTGAACTTTGCGCTTGCCTATTGCTGGCTCAGTTAGCTTCCAAGGTTATAGACGCCGTGAACTACAAATTCGACGAATTACATTTCTACTCGGACTCAATGATAGCCTTACATTGGATCCATCAGCAATCGTCCCGTTGGAAGGTGTTTGTCGCCAACTGTGTTGCTGAAATACAGCGTCTCACTACCAAGTGAACTTGGCACCATGTATCGTCACTGGACAACCCTGCCGACATTTTATCGCGTGGTTGCCTCCCTCGTATTTTACACAGTCACCCACAATGGTGCCATGGTCCTTCCTGGTTGGCCCACGAGTCTTCATTATGGCCTATCAGTGCCTTCGATACTCATTCCCCCTGCACTCATCCCGATCTGGAGCAGGAACGACGCAAGCAGGCCCAAACCTCACTAATTGTCGCTTCATCCACATCCGGCTATGTTGAAAACTATTCATCTCTTTCAAGACTCATTCGCGTTTTTTCATATTACCGCCGATTTATTCGGAATTCTAGGCTCCCCATTGCTGATAGTGACCTTTCCTTTTTGTCAGCCCAGGAGTTGCATGATACACTTTTGGTTTTTATTCGCCAATCTTAGCAATCGCACTTCAGCATTGAGGTTAAGGGACTTGAGGCACATCGCTGCATCCCTAATAACAGTAAAATTCTTTCACTTAACCCTTTTCTGGACAAGACAGGTATATTACGAGTGGGTGGACGTCTGCAGCACTCCCAGCTTAACTACGCGAGCAAACATCAAATCATACTACACCCGCATTCTCATCTCAGCAAGTTAATCATAGAAAACGAACATCTTCGTTTACTACACTCTGGTGTACAATTAACCCAGTTTTCTCTACGGCAGAAATATTGGATCATTAATGATAAATCCTATATATGCTCGGTGTTACATAAATGCATCACTTGTTTTCGATACCGTGCTAGGGGCGCAAACCAATTATTAGGACAATTACCCCCTTCCAGGGTCACGCCTGCTAAGCCATTTTCCCAATCTGCTGTCGACTATGCCGGTCCCGTATTTGTACGTCATGGCGGGCAGCACTCAAAATCGACGTCAAAAGCGTATATTGCTTTATTTATATGCATGAGCACTAAGGCCATTCATTTGGAACTTGTATCAGATCTTACCTCAGACGCCTTCATAGCGGCCTTAAAACGGTTCACCGCGCGTAGAGGTATCCCCGTTCAGATATTCTCCGACAATGGTACGAACTTTCGTCGTGCTAGCTGCACACTCCACGAATTGTACAGACTTTTGAAGTCTAAGAGATTTGAGCAAACAACTCAGGAGTTTACCAGCGCCCAAGGTATCAAGTAGTCCTTTATTCCACCCTCAGCCCCTCATTTCGGTGGTCTGTGGGAAAGCGGGGTAAAAAGTGTCAAATTTCACTTGCGTCGCGTGATTGGCGGAACCATTCTGACTTTCGAGGAGTATTATACCATCCTAACTCAAATAGAGTCCTGCCTTAACTCACGCCCTTTATTCGCAATATCCAATGACTTTAGGGACCCGGAACCGTTAACTCCCGCTCATTTCCTGGTTGGTTCTCCGCTCACGACGCTTCCGGAACCCGACTATTCTCAAGTCAATATAAGTCGTTTGGGCAGATGGCAGCTGCTCCAAAGATTCACACAGTCCATTTGGAAACGGTGGTCAAAAGACTACTTGCACCAGTTGCAACAGCACAACAAATGGCGCATTACGTCAACAAATTTAACTCCTGGACAACTCGTCCTCATTCTAGATGAAAATTCCCCCCCCCTCAGTGGAAACGCGGGGTAATCACAAATGTTTATTCGGGTCAGGACTCAGTAGTGCGCGTTGCTGACGTTCGTACCGCACATGGTATCCTACGTCGACCCATTCATAAATTATGCCCCCTTCCGGTGGCATTAGACTAGTCGCATGAGCATCATGCGACACGTATCAGGAATGTGAATTTTGTCGCATTGCCTTGCCTCACTCCCGGGACATTCCCGGGGCGATCATATGTTCTGTAATTATTATTATTGTAATTATTATTATTGTGTAGTTATTATTGTAATAGTTGCTACGCTATTATTGTATCTATCGTGATACTGTGTATCACCATCATGTTTTTATGTATTTTTAAACTTTTTTGGTATTATTATTATAATATTATTCTATCAATTATGTCTTTGCTATTATACTATTCTATCATCATGTATTTTTAACCTTTTTTGGGATTATTATTATAATATTATTGTATCAATTATTATGTCTTTGCCATTGCATTATCCTATGGTTATGTATTGTTGAATTTTTTGGGGATTGTTGTTCCAATATCATGCATGCAACTTATTATATCTTGTCATTGTATTATTACTTGGTACTTATTATTGAATTTTTTGTGATCATTATCCTATTATTATGTGAGACAAATTAATGTGTCTACCTGATTATTGTAGTATTGTGCATCATTACCATGTTATTATGTGTTGTGTAATTTCATTATCAGTTCTCTATGACTATATAACTCAAATCATTATGTATTCTGTAATTATCACATGAATTTGGTATGTTAATCATATTGTTACTATTAATTGTCTAGGTATCATTGCTCTATGTTGGACATGTCAATTGTTATGTTGTTGTTGCATTAACAGGAATTATTTATTATTGAATTTATAAGCGTGTAACGTCAATTACTATATATTATTAACCTAATAGCTTAAACTACAAAATCGCCCCGATTTTGTGCGGGCAGTATGTTCAAACTTTGAACCTTGTAAACGTTGTACTCTGAATACTGCATTGGGACACGTGTAGATGACGTCACGTTTTTGTCTGTTATCTACACCCGGTCTCTAGTTGGGCTGACTGTAGCGAAAATTACGTTAGTTATAATCAATACTCCGAGCTGATCACTCGTACTATTTCTAGCCGCGGCTACTGGATTTCATTATTTAAATTATTAGCATGTTCAACATGCACTAGTTCTACTTGGGAAATTCCTGCCTTATTTCGAAAGATTATGTCATTCGATTTTTATTTCTAATGTATTTGGCGGGCATCATGCCTCGGTAATTTCTACACGTGCCAGCAATCGCATCATCAAAATGTCAATAAAACATTATTATATGAAAAACATACAGTCCACTTAAACTTCTTTCTAACCAGCCATTTCCAATTAGCGTTCCTAGGAATAACTCAAGAGCAATTCAAGAGCTTCTAGACGCAACAGTCTGTCTAGCAGTAACAGACATTTAGTTACCATGGAGCAGTGGAGCGGTGCAGAGCGTGCGGTCGCCGTAAGGGCGTTTTACCGACATGGTGACAGTTTGACAGCTGCACAACGAGAGTTTCGGCGCCACTATCAGATCCCGCCCCGCGGTCAAGTTCCTTCGTTACACGCAATCGAAACGTGGGTTCGTAATTTTGAAGAGACTGATTCAGCTTTGAAGAAAAAGCCTAGTTGGGGGTGTACGGTCTGTACGTAACCCAGAAAACATTGATGCCGTGCGAGCTGCCATCTTAAGGAGTCCTCGTCGTTCGGTGCGAAAAATTGCCTCGTCATTCCAGCTCGGACGTCGGAGCGTTCAAAGAATACTCCATGAACTTCAATTTCATCCGTACAAACTTCAGATTGTGCAGCAGCTGAATTCTAATGATTGTGTATTGCGCCTGAAAATTTGTGAACAATTGTTGACTAAAATGAATGAGGATGCTAACTTCATTCAAAATCTTTGGATGTCCGATGAAGCCCATTTTTACTTAAGTAGATACGTGAATAAGCAGAATTTCCGTTACTGGGCTCAAGGAACCCCTGCTCAGCTTCACCAGCGTCCATTATACAGTACCAAAGTTACCGTATGGTTTGCAGTGTCGTGTCATGGGGTGATAGCCCCTTACTTTTTTGAAGATGAACAAGGCACTGCTGTCACTGTGACGTCTGAACATTATGTCAGTATGCTAGAAATATTTTTTGCTCCAAGACTCCATACTTTTCCAAATCTTGACATTCAGCACAGCTGGTTTCAACAGGATGGAGCCACCTCACATACTGCCAAACAGTCTATGGCAGCAACGAAACGTTTGTTTGGAGATCGCATAATTTCAAGGAATGCTAACATCGCTTGGCCGCCCCGATTTCCAGACCTTTCAGTATGTGACATCTTTTTATGGGGACATCTGAAGAGCATCGTGTACCAGACTAGACCAAGAACCCATGCTCAGCTCAAGACACAGATTGAAGAGGAAATCGCCAAAATCCCAGGTGACGCATTGCGCCGCGCTATGCAAAACCTACAGAAACGACTTACTGAATGTATACGGCAAAATGGGCAGCATTTAACTGATGTAATTTTTAAAAAGTGATGCCTAATGTAATTTCCAGTCTTGTAGAACATATTTTGAGCCTTAAATATAGTTTTTTAACGTTCCTTCATTTTTTTCTAATTATTTCAAATTTTGCCGTTGCCCTGCGCCACCCTGTATGTTCAATTCATCCCAGCTTACAATTCTCAATTCTTGCAATTAGAGATAATATACCCAATTCACGTCTTATCACATTATTTCTAATTCTATCGTTTGGTATGCATCCATTTGCGTGTCTCAAGAAATCCATGTCTGCAGCTTGTATATGACTTGTATCTTTTTTAGATAATACCCAGGTTTCGCAACCGTATAAAACACTGGGAACTGCCACAACCTTACAGAACTTCATTTCAGTTTCCTTTCTTGTTTTTCACCGAAAAGTTCTTTTAACAGTGCCACAAACCGCCTGAAATCTGTTTATCTTTCTCTCGATGTGCTCGTCAGATTCATATGTAATATCACATCCAAGGTATTCAAAGTGGGATATTTGCTCCAGCACTTTATCATTGATCGTAATTTTTTATCTTACTGGATGTCTGCCTTTGACAGCCATTACTTTTGTTTTATTAACAGATATATTCAAATTATACTGAGCAATGTCTGTAACAAAAAACACAATGCATCACTTCTAAACCAACAATATGCGAGTTTTAATTTTAAAAATCAAAGCATACTGACAGTTCCTTTAAGGAGTAAAAACTGTAAGGGGAAGTTGCAGCTTGTGTACAACTACTGGTGTTGTCTTGTTTAACAATGTGTCCGCCTCGACCGCAGCACCTTATTTTTTTATATATCTTTATTCACAAAATTAATGTTTACAATCTTCATTACATTCACAGCACTAGGTCTTACCTGCTCACTACATACTATAAGCAGTGACAAGTTAAGGTTTATTTTATATTTACTACAGTAAAAGCAAAATTACAAAAACTTTGGTTATCAAAGCACACTTACCAGCAGTTACCAATATCCATAAGTAGACAGCAGCACCTGCCGGCGACAGCGACAGCACACCAAATGGGGGAACAACAGACGGACCGCCCTGTTATATACGTAGAGAGCACAGGCAAGGCCACGCCCACGCCCCGTACCAGGTACAGTAAAATTGAAAGTTAAGGGCATATGCGCAGAAACCAATTTATGGATGGACGAGTCCACTTTGAAATTGGGAATGGTTGGACGGTAACAGAGTATCAGCTGGTATGCAAGTGAAAGTGTTGCCAACTTTGCGTATGATGTTTTAATTACCCGTACATTGTTAGTTACTGTGTGACGTACTATCAAAGTCTTGCATTTGTTATTATTATTTCAATTTATTGTATCGTTGTTTACAGTCACTCATTTTTATTAGTTATTATTTTTTTAGTTAATTTCTATTAGTAGTTTTTATTCTGTAATTACGTATTATCGTAATTATTTGTGTTATCATTCAGTAATAAAATTTGTTAAAATGGATTCTTCTCCTTCAACTAGCAAATTTCAGGAAAGTTATTCATAGTCAAGGACGGGAAGTAATAATAAACAGTTTTTTGTTGTCCAAGATTAAAATGATTCTTGCAATTAAATTAATACAAAGAACGCGTTCCTTTATGTAATGATAAACTGTAGAGATAATCCAGTTTAATTAAGGAGTGGAAGTGTGCAGTTTACAAATTCCATTGCGATAAGAACGGTCAGAAAGGCTGTAGTTTTTACGTCTCAGCAGTACACAATGACAGTACATACCAAACAACACTCAGATATGTTTACAAAACATTCTGATATGTAACAGCAACAAATTTCCGATACTTGTGAACAGTACATATCATTTGCTTGATTTGTATAGTAATACAATTACAATATTATTATTATTATTATTTGATTTACGTCGGAAACAATAAACGTATAATTCTTTTTTTAAAGCCAGCTGTGTGACTAGGTACACACACACACACACACAGACAGACAGAGATTCGTGGTGACACATTTGCAAACAAACCTTAACAGTCGCCAGTTTTTGTTACTGTTAGAAAATATATTCATAGGTTGGCTGCAGCTTCGCTGATAACAACAATTCTCTTTTCACATCTTACAGCGACTCCCTCCACATCGCCTTTCCCCTCTGACCGTAAGCGTTTCGCGCATTTCCATGCCCTTAACTTTCAATTTTGCTATACTGCCGGACACCGTTGCGTCATCGCTTTAGTGTTCTGAAAATCATTACGCTTCACCGCTACAAAAAATAGGCCCGGTATTTTTATAAATTTGACGCGATTGTAATAGTTCATAGCGTATTGTTTAATTTCAACTTGCAACACTACCGATTTATAATTTTCTTTATTATAAAAGATTTTTCTTTAAATATGTTTATTTGATTTATTAAAATTTACAATATTGATTACATTCACAGGACTAGGAATTACATGCTCACCACATACTTTGAGCAGTGACAAATTAAGGTTTGTTAATGTCCTTGCTGTATATTTAATTCAACAAAAAACATCTTTATTAATTCTTGGTGAGAGCATCTTTGCCGAATGGATGACTGCCGCATCCCCAAACAACTACGGAACTACAGGCCAAAGGAACGAAGCGGTGTGGGACGTCCGAGGAAGCGCTGGAATTACCAGCTCTAGACTTTGCCTTTTTGAGGCCGGAACAAACCATCCGTGGTTTGATCCATGCAGATGATGATGATATAGGTCCAATTAGCTCTTATCGCCAACAACCTTGTCACATCTTTATTGTTTAGTCAGTGAACCTAATACAGACTTTACTATCTAAATGTTAACATATAGGCTACTAAAAAAAATAGATGCTTGACATTTCAAAATTAACCCCCAACAGAAATAATCGTTTTTAACCTTAATTCATATCAACGATTACTAATAAGATATAGTATTGATAATTATTGTTAATAATATGAAACAATTAACCTAATATTTGGCAGTTATGGCAATATTAAATATAAAATCAGCACTTTCACATTCAACTAAATCTGATACAGTCTTTCCAAGTTAAATGAAATTATCATGATGATTGTTAACAATTTTTAGTAATAAACAAACCATGAATACTTTTACATCACAACTAAATCTATCTGTACTCCTTACCAATAAAATACAAACACAAATTTCTTCTGTTTAAGTTTTTTTCTTTTAAAGCATCTAGTGTGATTAAAATTATTACTAACGATATTCAGGATGATAAAGGTATTCATTAGCCAAGATTCCAAATGCTTGAGAAATGTTGTTTTAATTTTTGTTTTATGTACGTAGGTGAACATTATTAAATTTATGATACAAAACATGAATAAGCTTGTTATGTATTTCCTTTTTAGCTGAATGTATCAAAAGAGTTTCGTTAGTTGTCGAACGTTTAATTTCACATAGGCCTAATCTCCACTTTTATTGAAAAACATAGTCTATTTTGAATACTTTACATAGGTCTATGTAAAAGTGTCTTAAGGGTAAATAATTAATTTTCTGAAACAAAGGAAATGAGCTATACCTTACGTTGTTTCCTAGCAGAATTCAAATATAACGTTTTCTTAACGCTAATAGAGAATTCAAATATAATACGTACGTCCCGCCCCAACAACCAATTCCGTACAGGCCTATTACTTTTCAACGAACTAAACCGAAATAAATATTTTTAACAATATTTTGCGAACACACGTTTTTTAAGAAATAAATTTTTTTCAAAAAGCTAACTACTTTTCGCCTTATATTGTTTTTGTAAATTTTCCATGTGATTTGAGTATCTTCTGTAACACCTAAATATTTGTATATATCCATGTGTTCTAATTTAGTAAAACTACAATCTGTTATTATGTTACACTGGTCCCATAGAAACTTTATGGGAACTGGGAATCGTTCCTATACAATTTTATAGGGATTTTACCAAGGTAACTGTCCGCCTCAACCACGATTTTAGCCACGTCCTCCTAGCCTACGACACGAAATGAAAAGCCATAGTCGGTTGGAAGGGTTTGGAAGAGATGGCGAGAGGAAATAATTGCGCACACGAAACACTCTTCTAAAATTTCTGTATTGGAAAAGTGGCTACGTACAGAGACCGATAGAGATGTGGAGTCATGGCCTGATGAGTGTTGTAGTGCAAAAAAAGAAGAATAATAAGAGACAATAAAAGAGCTAAGTAAAACTGATTGACTATACGCAGATGACCAAATAATTATATGGAAGAGTGGAAATGAGTTACAAAAAGTCTATATTTATAGCTTGCATGAAATCTGCTAGAAATACAACTTTAAGATCTCAAATACTAAGACAAAAGTAATGGCCTTCCTAGGGATGAAGCCTGTAAGACAAAATATTGTAAATGAAAATAGTGTTTTGGAGCAGGTATCACATTTTAATTATTTGGGATGTGGTATCTCATAGGCTATAGGACGGACAACGATATCGAGAGAAAGTTAAATAAATTTAGTTACACTTGTGGAACAATAAGACGACTACTGAAAGAATAAAACGCAGAAGGTGAAACAGTTGAAGGCCATAATGTTGGAAGCACGATCCATAAGGTCGTGGCTGTACAAAGTTTAATGTATGGATGTGAAACATGGACTCTCCTGCAAAAATATATTTCAAAAATACAGGCCTCGGAAATGAAATTTTTAAGAGCAGTTTGAAAGATCATCTACGATTTTGTAAAATATATAAAAACACTTTGTAAGTTTTTCAGATTTTGTTTAACTCTGACAGTTGTTTCGGCTACCTAAGCCATTGTCAAAGAAGTGAATGAATGAAATTACTAAACACAGGATGTGAGTAAAGGTGGTGGTGGTGGTGGTGACCATCTGTTTAGGGCGTATCTGGAACATCTGTGTTGATATGGAGAGGGGGGTGCAAGAGACAAGGGAAGGTCAGGTGTCTTTAAAAACTAAATACAATCATGAATGCAAAAAGACACCTGACCTTCCCTTGTCTCCTGTACCCCCTCTCCATCTCAACACAGATGTTCCAGATACGCCCTAAACAGATGGTCACGACCACCACCACCTTTACTCACATCCTGTGTTTAGTAATTTCATTCATTCACCTCTTTGACAATGGCTTAGGTAGCCGAAACAGCTGTCAGAGTTAAATAAAATCTGTAAAACTTACCAAGTGTTTTTATATATTTTACAAAACCTTTGTATTAATATGTTTCACCAAGTGCCCAACGAGTCATCAATTAATATCGTGATCATCTACGAAATGACGACATAAGAAAAGACCTGAAGTTACAGTCGGTTCTGGATAGAATAAAGTAATACAGACAGAATTGGAAGTTTCATGTGGAACTCATGGTACACACGCGTATTCCTAAACAAGCGTTTGAATATAAGCCAGTGGGAACGAGAGATCGTGGAAGACCCTGGAAAAAATGGCTAGAGACTCTGTGAAGTCGGAACGGGCTACAAACCAAGCCGTAGTGAAGAAGAAGAAGAAGAAGAAGAAGAAGAAGAAGAAGAAGAAGAAGAAGAAGAAGAAGAAGAAGAAGTAAAACAGATAAGAAAAAATTCAGTCTGTTATATACGTCACTGGAGGAATCCCAGAATTATATCGATTAGCACTTTGGAGTAGATTGTTATTGGTTCGACTTGGTAGTAAATACACCATTAGTTACAAAAATGTTTAGTTAAGAAAACTATCGTTTAGAGAAACAGACTAAGAAGTGCTGTAAACCTAACTTTCAACTGTAAGTAGTTATTGTCTAGAGAGCTCCGACGGGCTGTTGTCATCATCGCCGAATTACGTATTAACTACACATCGTTTTAATCAATAATAATCTGTCACCGTCTTCACCATTGTACCACACGCTTAATTTTCCTTTCCTTTCCTCTTCCTGGCGTTACAACCCAGCGTGAGTTTTAGCCTGCTCAATGACTTTCTTCCATTCCGTCCTCTCATTACATATCCGTCTCTATCCTCTCACGTCCATACATCTCAAATCATCCTCCACGTCATCCAATCATCTCTTTCTGGGTCTGCCTCTAATTCTTCTTTCTACCGGTCTCCAATCTGCAGTTCTCTTAGCAATTCTTCTGTCATCCATTCGCCTTACGTGGCCCAGCCATGCAAGCCTCTTACTCTTAATAAACCGGACTATGTCGGCACCCTGAATCAGTTGGTCCAGTTCATGGTTTATTCGAATCCACCTTCAGTTTGTAGAAGTCCAAAGATTTTTCCCAAAACTTTTCGTTCAAATATTCTCAGATGTTGCTCGTCTGTGCTGGTTAATGTCAAGGCTTCGCATCCGTGTGTTTACTACCGGTCGTATAAGACTTTTGTATAGTCAGCTTAAGTTGTCTGCTTAACATCCTGGATTTGAAAAGCTATTCATAGAAGTAATAACACCCGTTGCCACGTACGATACGGGACTTTATTTCATTGCTGCAAGAGTTGTTCTGAGTAATTTCTGAACCTAAGTAAGACATGTAATTGTTGGACACGTTCAAATGTCTAATTGCCAACTGGTAGCCAATGCCTGGTTGTTTGTGACATTCCGTTAAAGTTCTATGTATTTGGTCTTGGCTTCATTTCTTCTTAAACCTCTTTTATGCGCTTCATTATCTAGTGTTAGTAGATTTTTTTTATAGCCGTCTTTTACTTCTGCTGATAATCTAACACGCTTAATCTCATAATTTAAAACTGACTACCTGACATGATTGGCAATAAAAAAAATGAACATTTCGAAACATAAATAATTGTAAAATAGAACACAAAGCTCTAACTAAAAGTGAAAGAAAATTATAATAATAAAAGAAACCCCTACTTACCCTTGAAATCTGCTGAGCAGAACCGGGAATCACATTATTCAAAAACAAGGCCACTCTTCTGGAATAAACTAAGACGTGTTTACTGGAGCGTAAGATACATTTACATATTGTATAAGTGCGAAATCTGTGTGACACTTTTGTCGTGATGGCATGTAATTTTACATTCACCCTCTGTAGAGCTAAAGCAACACATGGTAGTATTCCAAACATTTTTCATTGTCAAGATAATCTAGAAGGCAAGGTAAGCGACGACTAACGGAAACACGTCAGAGACGGATCCGGCCTATAAATTTAACCAATTTAACCTACATACAAAACAAAAGAAAGCGTCACAAAACAGGAACAAAAAGTTTGTCAAAAATTGTGATATTTAAGAATACTAAAACGGACAGTCAGAATGAGAAACCATTTGTTAAATTAATTCAACGAAGGTAATATAATGTTGTTCCAAAAACAACCAAAATAAGGCAGCATTATTTGATAAACGTTTTAAAAAAATGTTACCTCTGTTATTGTGTAACGCATGTCTGTCGGATTAAAAAATAACATTTAGTACTTGAATAAGAAATAACAAGGTTCTACTGTTCAGAACAGGAAAAGCAACAGGTTTTCGATTAAAAAAAATACAGTACCGTTTACCAAATGGTAAAATCTTAAGAGCATGACAATGTCTTTCAGCCGCCAGCTAAACGCAACATTATTATGGTTACTGAGTGACTGATTGTTTCTTTTACGCAAATGTTGCGTTTAGCTGGCGGCTGAAAGACATTATCATGCTCTTAAGCTTTTACCATTTGGTAAACGGTACTGTATTTTTTTTAGGCTTTTGAAACGTATAATGTGCATATAACAAATATTTACTATAACATTATCATGTTAAAACGACAGAGACCGAAGATTTCTAGACTGTGGAATCGAAAGTGTGGAAGCGTTACATTTTTCGAGACGTTACATTTTTGTGTAAAGACCCCCAGCCTAAAAATGATGACGTCATACAGCGTGACGGTAAATAAAATGTTACAGAAAGTTTCAAACGATGTCCAGCTAAAAGACATTATCATGTCAAAAAGTTAGCATTAATAATGGATTTAAATGTTTTCATTAACCGAGACGTGAAGTGTCATTTCGTTTCTTGCTCAGTATGCAATGCAGCAGAGACCCACATACGAAATCGATGAGGCCACAGAAAATTACGAAATTGTGACAAAAATTACATCATTCGTTGCGTTTTTAGTTTACAAGGCAAACCACAGAAAGTTAATTTTATACAATTGACATACATGAAGTGGCACGGAATCCGCGCCTGCTTCCTGTATACCGCATCCTTTTCTAACAGGCACCAAGTACGTATATTACAATAGAGGTATCACAGCATGGCAGAAAATACTGTAAGTACGACGATATAAATAATTAAAACAACTACACCATTAACTCTAAAGAATATTTACAGTTATATTTTTCTTAATGTCGTAGTACAATGAGTGTTATATCAATGTTTTGTCTACTTGTTTAGTAAAATAATTAATATTAACTTAACAGTGTTTATTTTGACTATCCTCTAACACGTTTCATATTTACGTACCACTGAAAATACGTAAAAGTAAATTTACAATCCAGTCTTTCACCTACATTGTTTAATATATACTTGGATGATATGATCAGACAGTGGAAAGTTGAAGTCAATCCAGGGATAAACTTACATCCTGCCATCACATGCATAAATATTCTGTTGTTCCCTGATAGAGCGAAGATGTTCTGTAGCGGTCGATGTACCACTTGAACTGTGTACGTGGGACATACAATTTTAAAATATCACACAGCAAGACGAAAGTTATGACGTTTAAGGGAAAATTCCCAATCCGTTCCAAAATAGTTGTTGGGGGTAAGATTTTAGAGCAGGTATCGCACTTTGCTTTTCTTGGTTGCGACATAAGTTATGAACATGATGATGATAAGAATGAAAAAGTAAATAAGTATCAGATGACGTGCGGTACAATACAGCGAACACTAAGAAACAAAACAAGAACTGAAACTAAAATAAAGTTTTATAAAGTAATTGCGATATCTGTTCTTACATACGCTAGTGAAACATGGACGATAACTGGGAAAGGAAAGCAGCATACACAAACTGTGAAATTTATTTTTTAAAGTACGTGAGTATCCAGCAGCAGTGGATAGAGCACGTCTTTAGAATTGACCACCAGAGGCTAGTAAAGCGTGCTGTAGACTACAAATTAGTTGGCAGAAGATCTGTGGGAAGGCCCTGAAAGAGTTGGATGACGTGAAGAGCGAACAGGCTATAAGCCTACACCGTGAAGTGACAACGACCATAACGACGTAAAGATATAATGCTTTATATTACAGTTTGTGTAATAATATAAAATCTTTATGTTTTTTATAAAACTTTATTAAAGGCTACTTTAAGGTTTTATTTTGAAAGAAATTGCTTTTTGCAAAAATTTAAATTCTGGCAAGCAAAGCAGGACGGAAAGGGAATATCTAGCAATATCCGTCTTGTAATTCAAAAAAAGTTATTTTCCCTCCTTGTGATTCATGCCACGTTTTTGATACCCACCCGCGAAAGTATTGCAATAAGAATTGTCAATTAACTACCACACACATAAAAAAAATTATACATTTTCGTCGAACAATCTGATGCACTACACAAAGCAAACATTTCTTGTAGGTTAATAAAGTTAGACGCTTACAAAAATTTCTTACATAAAATTTTCAAACAATTAAGTAGACATATCGTAGGCCTATGCTTAATAAAATAATTGTGTTGTAAGTCAATCGCATGGATTGCGATTTTAACATAGTGAAATTAATAATACCAGACTAAGTATCATAGTCACGAGAGTTATTTACACTAATTTACAGTAATTGTTACGTAAATAAAAACATTATTGCAAACTAGTAGCAAAAGAAATAACAATCAGAAAGAAAGAGGAGGATTATGAGGAAAATGGCTGTGGTAGGCCACAGTTGTGGAAGAAGAGATAAAGAAATCGCGACGAAGGTTGCAGGACGCTGTCATGGAGGATTTGACAGTGAAAGATGTCAGAGACTGATGGAGTAAAGCCAGGAATAAAAGGTAATTGTAAATTGCTTATACAAGAGCTATTTCGTAATTTTAATAACATAGATTTGGGACATTTTGAACGTAGACTTCCAGTTTCCAATACATCTTGGGGATCTCGTGGGAAAATGTCATCAATTTATGTTTTACAGCGTGATAATCTTCTCTCTCTCTCTCTTCTTTTATCAGAGACTAGGTGAATCACCTGTTCCGGTCCCAAAGGAATACACCTCCTCCAATGCTACCTAGGTCTTCCTATACTTCGTTGTCCAATAGGCATGGGTTGTCAAACTTCCTTGGCCAACCTGCCATCTGGCATCCTGTTCAGGTGATCAATCCATCTTTATTCGTTTTCTGTAATAAATACGATTTTGGATATTAGAAATGTTCAACTGTTTCAGACTGACAGGCAGCACGTCACCAAGGGGGACAAGGGGATTTCACACCTTTAACCCTGGCCGGACCCTTACCGGGAGGATACAGGCATCGGAGATGGTATGCTTGATAACTGTTAAAAGGTGTACGCGAAGAGATAGACTCTACAACGAAGACATTCGTAAAGAATTGAATATTTTTAACAACCAAAATTGTTTCAGAAAACGAAGAGAGATGGAGTGCTCATCTGAATATAGGTGGCAGGTTTCCTAACCTTCGATGAACCGTGTTAGTTAGGAAAGGGAACAACAATTTGAGGAAGGAAATAAATATGCAATTTCTAAATAAAGAAGTAAAAGGAAACAAAAAGAGTTGGTGTGACCTTCAAGAAAGAATGTATCAAAATAATCTGTTATTGGCAGCATGGCACTGTACGCCAGAAAGAATGAGTGATGCTAGTTGCTTATAAATGGAGAAGAAGAAAAGGAAGAAAAAGATGAAGTGGCCGAAGAAGATTAGGAAGAAAAAGAATAAGAAGACAAGGGAGTGGTGTTATTTTAACAACAATAACGTAGTTACTAACCGTTTTGTATTTATATTACGCAATACAGGTATGTATATAAAGTTTTTTTTTTAGTAAAGTTTTTGTGCTTTAAAAGTTCACAGGTGTTATATTTGACACTGATTTATCGTGTTCGGTAACTGCGCACTCGACCTTGTAAATAACGTGGAGCCACTTGAGTTTTGTGTGCGTATGTATGCGTGTTTACTTTCTTTGACTTTGTTACAAAGTATTAAAAGTTTTCAGTTAGGTAGAAAGTAAACTTGAACGAGAGCCAAATATTTACACTTTATTATCGTCCGTGTGGCTCAGTACGCTGTCAGTAAGTATCGGAATATGGTACGAGGAAGCGATGGGATTGTTGATTGTTGTCCAGTTTTGTGTTACTGTTATTATTATGTTTAGAAAGATATACACCAAGTAAGAAAGTATACCGTATTAATTAAATTAATATCTACCGTTTTAAAATAACTTGTAACTATGGTATCATTATTATTGCGTCATAAAACTAAACTAAACTTTCTGAACTGTTCCAGCGAAATGCAATCTCCATGGAAGGAATCAGACACAGTTTAGTAGACGTCAGACCCATGACAGCTTTCATAACCACGGCTACATTAATCGCTTCAATTAGAGTCTTGTCACTGTGTTTGACGTTTGCTTTACTACCAAGTTTAGATTTGTACAGTCTGGTCAGCTGTAGGTGACAACTTGACGTTCAACTAACCAAATGCTTAAAAATATACTTTACATTTTATACGTAAATACAATTTTATTGTCTAAACACTTAACCTTTGCGTAATTGAAATGCAGCTAAAATCGTTTTAATAAACAGCATAAATAAAAATCTTTTCAAAATGAACCAAAAAAAATAAAAAAGATGATATCCTAAAACTAAACACACACAAAGACACTCTCAATATAATGTAAAAGGTTGTGAAAAAGCAGAAAAAAAGAAACTGGAGATTATAGGGCAAAGTTGAAAGTTTGGTGTACATAGATATAACTACTAGATATAACAAGTACTATATAAGTAGATATAATTAATACTATTATAGATTTCTAATATTAATGATATAAATAATTAGATTTCCTGAGGGTGTGATAAAAGCTAAATTATCTGCCAGAAAGTAATGTAAAAGACCAAGACAGTAGTGCATAGATAAATATCGCAAAAGGACAATAGAGTAGAATAGAATTAACAAAATATTTTAAAAAATAGATATTTACCAATAAAAACGTAACATTTTGAAAAAAGAGAAATTTTTGTTTATACAAACAGATAAAAACGTGATATAACAACGGAATAACGATATGCTGTCTGTTACGTCAATTAATTTGACAATATAAAATTGCTTAAAAAACAAATTCAACGTGTGTATTAAAAAGTTATAATTAGGTCAATTTGGTAGGTCAAATACTGTGCGCGCGTGTTGAAACGAGAAATGGTGTCACCCTCTCCCTTCTTACTCACTCTCTCTCTACCTCTCTCACGTGGACGCGGTCACAAAAACAATTTATATTGATTGTTCATTTAATTTCTCACAACTTAATTTGTTAAGGGCAGTCCGTGGATCTGATGACCGTAATCAGTCTAATTGAAACAGCTGATCACTCTCGTTACAGCACTGTGTACAACAAGTTTAATTTGTTTGATGTGTCTGTGGCGAAGAGTTTAATTACCCCACTCAAATTGTGTACAGCTTGAAATTACCCTTGACTTTATTTTATTTTCTTTCTTTTAACTGCAAGTTTACTCAAAATGACTGAAATTAATTAAACTCTAAAAGTGTTGAGTGATTTAAAGCGATAGACGGGGAAAAAATTTCTCGTTGCTCCCGCCGTTTAAACATCTAGGTTAAACTGTATTAAGCTGTACAATTCTACAGGTTCTGGTACGTCCTAGTGCGAATTATTTTGGTTTCTGCTTAAAGTCATCAAGCCATTACTTCGCTGAATTCGACTAGGTTCTCATTAAAAACAATTTAAAATGTAAAGTATAAACATTTAATTGTAAAGCAATATAAAAAATAAAAAGTTTAAATAAACGTTTATGAAATTCCGACGGATATACGGACTTTATTGTTTGGGTGTACTGTATCTGCTTTTTATGCAGAATCTGAGTCGAGGTAAAATGTAACTCGGATGAAGTCAAAACACGGAAAGACGTTCGTTGAAATGCCAAATAATGTGTGAAAGAATTTCGCGCCGTTGTCAGTACAGACAGACTGGACGCTCTCAGTGAACCATAAGTCGTCAGAAGTTATCCTTAGTTTTGTTGTGACCGAGAATTGATAAATAAGGTGGAACTTTGTCAGGTCCGATCATTAACCAGATAAAAATTTTAAACATTTATGTCAACGTCTTATTCTTCTTCCGCACCTCACGGAGTAGGCGCTTCACTTGTCCCGTCTTAACAGAGTATCTCTCCAACTCACTCTCGGTCTTCCTGCATCTCTTGTACCAAAGGGTGTATATCGAAACGCAGCCTTAGGTAGTCGTCCATCCTCCATTCTGTCCAGATGATATGTCTGGATTTTATCATTTATGGAGAATACCTGTAGCTCTTCTCTAATATCCTCGTTGCACAAACATCCTGTCTCATGAAACCCTTTGTTCTATTCAGAAACTTGAATCTAAACTTTTAATATATATACACATAACGGATCTTTTACAGCTGTCGCCGTTTCTCCGTCCCCAACTTCCATTGTAACCTATCGTAGCATGTAAGTTCTTCTAAATTTCTTGCAACCATTGCTTCCGCTACGTCATCTCGCCAACTCCTCCGTGGACGTCCTCTTTTCCTCCTCACCGGTCGTATCCATTCCAGTATTTTGCGGGGCCATCTGTCATCTTCCAATCTCTTCACATGCCCAAACCAAGTCAATTGTCTATCTAAAGTTTTAATCTGGTTGTTTAATCCTCTTTGTAGGAACCCATGTTTCACATCCATATGGTAAAACAGGCACTGTCATTGTTTTATAAAATTTAATCCTTGTCTCTTTCCTTATATTTTTCCACAACGTTCTATGTATGACGCCACACATTATCTGAAACCTCGATATTTTTATAGTGTCATTTCCAATTATGTTAACGTTTCGAAAAAATGTATTGTTATCATTAGCACCTGTGTACAGGTAATACAGAAATAATTAATAACTGTGCATGCATTATGAATGGTGTGTGTGTGTGTGTGTGTGTGTGTGTGTGTGTGTGTGTGTGTGTGTGTGTGTGTGTGTGTGTGTGTGTGTGTGTGTGTGTGTGTGTGTGTGTGTGTGTGTGTGTGTGTGTGTGTGTGTGTGTGTGTGTGTGTGTGTGTGTGTGTGTGTGTGTGTGTGTGTGTGCAACCGGGAGAGAGGGTAATGCGAAGATGGTGACACCTACATCAATCAGCATCTGCAGAGCACAAATCTCCCCGAAGCCGTCAGGCCCAGAAATACTACTCCTACAGAACGTCAAAGACATCTGCCCGGAATGACACTAGCCGGAACTTCTGCACCCTTCAAGCACCACCACCAACACTAATCGCAGACTGGTCTACAGGATATCATTTCAGTTCTTCAAAAGTACAGGTGGGAGCATTCCAAATACTAAACCAGTCAACAACAACTCCACCCGGTTTTAGATCAAGTGTAACTGACATTTTATATCAATATAAAGACATGCTCTTAAGGGTAACAGAAGCCCAGCTTTATCAAATATAACATTGCAACTAAACTTTGACATAATTTAAATGGATATTTTAATGTAAATCAAACTAGAATTCAATCGTTTGAAGGCTGTAAATAAAATTGCACTAATAAAAATTGTTACTGGTTACACGAGTATTTTATTGCAAGTCCTGTCACTCTGGGCTCCAGCACACTTTTCGCTTCCGCTAGGCCAAGTGGTCTTTAAATTTAAATTTGACGTAACGGTCTAAGTGGCCGTTACCAGTGTTTTACATCTGTTATTTCCTTAGTTTCTGGGTTTCATTCGGAGACCTACGTCCCAGGTTCTCCCGCCCCTAGTACCGTCGAACCCCTTCGTTCGACACATTTGTGAATGTTGATGCGTCCCTAAGTTTAATTCCCTTCTCTATCAATTATTAACTTAAGTGTAAAGATAGCATCTATACATGATCTCCCCTTTCTTCTGGGATACATGATCCCATTTTGTTCTTCTGATATTAAAAGGGGGTCAGTTATTGGCTTTAGTCTCCCATTTACTATTCTAGCATATACCTTATATGTAGTATCCAAAATAGAAATTCCTCTGTAATTATCACATATTTTTCTAGACTATTAAACGGTGTGGCAATACACCTTCAGCGCAGACAGTGTGTTTTTTCAACAGACTTGTGGCCAACTCTGTACGTAGACAATCGAATTGCCCACATCGAGGCAGGTACACTGAACGCCGTGAAACGGTGAGTGAATGTCAAGTAGAGACAAATTGTCAAGCAGCTGAAATCAAAAACCAGGCACCTAAACGCGACATCTGCTACAACTTAACGTTAAGAGTAAGTTATAAAACAGGTTAATTACCTTCTGTCACGCTTCTTAAAATCCAAATACAGGATTACTCGAGTTTCGACACATGAAGTGTCATCATCAGATCCTCAATGAATATGGGTAAAACTACATTTGTTGATGTTTGCACATCTCGTCAAACAATAAAAACAACACATACATAGTACGAAAATATTTAAATAATTTGGCACACATTAGAAACAAAACAAAACAGAACGAAACACAATACACGCGGCCGCTGCGGACCTGCGCAGGCACACAGTATACAGTAAAATTAATCGATACCAATTTGACCTTTGATAAACTTTATCGATCTGACACAGCTAATGTCTCGTTCTATATCGTTGACTCTATTGAATAAAATATTATTTTTATGTATTGATTTTTCATTTAGGATGCGATCGTAATTCTCTTTAGTGGCCCTATATATCTCAAACCGTTCGAGAGTGTCCAGTTTAAGTGATTTCCTGCATTTATGTAATATGTCCAAATTCTCACTAATACTTTTTATGTTGTGATCTTGTAAACTTAAATGTTCAGCAAATGTGGATCTTCCTATATTTGACTTAGAGCTTGGGATGTGTTCTTTATAACGCAATTTGAACGAACAATTAAGTTTGTCCTATGTAGAAATTTGAACAATCCGAACAATTAAGCCTGTATACACCAGTACCGTCATATTCATCGAAAGACTTATTTCGGTTTTTAAACTTAAGTTTGTTCTCGAGTTTATTATTTGCTTTTGTAGCCAATACAATATTTTGTTTTTTCAATTGGTTTTTTAAAGTATGATGTAACATTTCGCCATACTCTATTGCAATAGATTTTACTTTTTCTTTAGGCACGTCAATATTTATTAGTCTATTTTGTTTCTTATTTATTATTTTATCTATTATGTTACTTTTGTATCCATTGGCTATCGCTATGTGTTTAATAATGTCGACTTCGTTTTTATGGTCTTCTGTGGAGAGGGGCAATGATAGCAATCTATGCACCATGCTATTAAAAAATGCCATGTGTGCATAGATTGTGTGTGAAAAAGGGTGATAAGACGAGGCATGAATAGCATGATCAGTGGTTGTCGGTTTTAATGTGTGCCAAATTATTTAAATATTTTCGTACTATGTATGTGTTGTTTTTATTGTTTGACGAGATGTGCAAACATCAACAAATGTAGTTTTACCCATATTCATTGAGGATCTGATGATGACACTTCATGTGCCGAAACTCGAGTAATCCTGTATTTGGATTTTAAGAAGCGTGACAGAAGGTAATTAACCTGTTTTATAGTCTTAAACGCTTCTGGAGGCATATAAAATGTTTAAAGAGTAAGTTCTTAAGGAACGGCTGTATGTTAGCAGCTTTCGTACTTAAACGTGTGATAATCTTGACCTCGAAGAAAGATCTCTTTCTTCTAATATCATCCCAACTACCAAGTAATAGGAAAGTAGAGGGAGGGAAATGCTAAAAATTGTAGGAAAGAGATTAAGATGATAAACGGAAAATACTGAAGAATTTTTGGAAAACTCCCAAGGCAGAAGAAGAAAGTACACTTAAGATTTCGGAGAGCTAACAACATAAGCAGCTACAATAATAGTTGACAATTATTATTTTACTGATTCACTAGTTTGATTTCAATATACTTTACTATTTAAATAAAAATACTAAAACAGGATTTATTTAAAGCAGAATATGATAACTGTATTTAATAAAATGTAGAGTAAGTATATAGATAAATATTAATCAATATTTAGAAGCTCGTTTTAAATTGTTAAATTTTATAAAATACTTACCTATTACTTGAATTAAATGTTTAATTTAACATGTTTTTACTCAAAAAATTGTAATAAAATCCTAAAATTTGTAATGACCGTCGATCAATAAAAGTTTAAGAACTGAAGGTTTAGCGAGGCTCGGTCAATAACACAAATTTTACATTAATTGTGTCGACGTTTCGACAATATTTATTGTCATCATCAGGATTTGTGTACGGACTAAGAGAAAAATCAAACAACATAATCAGATCAATTAATTGAGTAAATGTGTGTGTGTGTGTGTGTGTGTGTGTGTGGGGGGGGGGGTGAGACAGCGTTCCTTAAATCAGAAAAGTAATTATAATTCTTACATATTGTTTGACTTAAATGCATACGCATAATTATAATATAATAAAAACGTAATTACTACAATATAATATAATATAGTAATATACAATATAATATATAATTAATACAATATAACATATTGATACAAACACTTTTTGCTTCAGTCTTTTTTTTGATCTTTAATATATCTCATGTGTATAATTTAATATATTTACAATTTCTTTACCTCAAGATGTTTTTACCCTCATTTGGAACATGTTTCGGGAATCCTATTGTTCCCATCCTCAGCTTTCCTAATTTTGAATCTTGTGGAATGCTTTTGGCACAAAATTGAATGCCAAGATTGCAATAAATGCTACATAGGACAAACAAAAAAACAACTATAAAAACGTTATTTTGTGTTTATACATAATACGCATGTGCTTATATTATACAACGTATGTGTTTATAAATATCTAAACGCCTACAAAAACCAGAAATATATAAATCTAATTTGGCCACACATGCAATAAACACAGAACATGAATTCCCAGACATAACAGACATGACATTAATAAAACACATACCACACAAAGGCACTATAATGAACGTATGGAAAAATTTACAAAGATACAAACACAAAACAAACTAATACCTGAACAAATACAAATCAATACAAAACATGACACAATCTTCAAAGCACTCAAAATCGAAAATACTCAAGAAGATAATATATACACCACAATCACGCACAATAATACCAGTAAAAAATACCAAAATCCAACAGTTAACCATAACACCAACCAACCAAAACACAAATATTCCACAAGATTCAAAATTAGGAAGGCTGAGGACGGGAACAATAGTATTCCCGAAACATGTTCCAAATAAGGGAAAAACATCTTGAAGTAAAGAAATTATAAATATTAAATAAAAATATATTGATAATATATTGAGAATATCAAATCACTTAATTATAGTTCTAAATAATTATAGAAGCAGTAATCGTCGAATGTATATTGGTATTGGTACAGATAGCAATACACGTCTAAAAATATAACTGAATACTAAGTGGAGGATGTTCAATTAAGTATATTATTAAAAGTTATTATTATTATCTTTCACCCACTAGCAGAATTAAGAGATACACAAAACATGCTGGCTGAATACATGCTCATTGTAATTGTATGATGTTGATAATTATTAGCCCATTGTTTGACACATTATTAACATTTGTACATTAAATACTTTTGTTGTATTGATGGATTCTATTATCAAAAAGAGTTAACAAGGAAGTAGGAAGTTCAAGGTAGGCAACTGGAGGGTGAAACCAGACTTTGCTTTTGCCGACGAAATCATTCTGATTGAGAACACAGAACAGAATCTGGAACAGAACATAAACGTGAGGGAAAGAAACGGTATGGAGGAAGAATATGATTATTAGCTCCACCAAGATAAAGCCAATGACAATTAGTAGGCAAACAAGACAACAAAACATTAATCAACAATAAGGAAATTAAACAAGTGGTGACATTCAAATATTTAAGTGGCGTTTTCAGTGAGGATGGCAGAATTGAGTCAGAGTTAGACACGAGGATTTCAGCTTCAAGCAAGCTTTACGGTGTTATCAACGGGACGTTTCTGGAAAAAAAGCGAAGTGTCACAGAAAACCAAACTGGCATTATATATATCTTTATATGCTCCAACACTGACGTACAGTTGCGAGTCATGAACTCTGAATGACAGACATAAAAGGAGAATACAAGCAATGGACATTAGATTCCTGAGGAGAATTGAGAAGAAAACTCATAGAGATATGGTGAGAAACGTTAACATCCAGAAGAATTTAAAGATGTTATCTTTAAATGATAGAATTGAAAGCTCGCAACTGCGTTGGTTTGGCCACGTCTATAGGATGAATGAGGAAAGGTACTCAAAACGAGTATGGGAGGCAAAACTAGAAGGCAGAGAGAAAGAGGACGGCGCAGGAAGAAATGAGAGGATAACATCAAGAAGAGGGTAGAAGGCAGAGGAGCAGTTTGGGCCTGTGGCAGGGCTTTAGCACTGGACAGGACGAGATGGAGAGCTCTCTTAAAAACCTCGACACCCGACAGGTTGAAGAGTATGATAAAGAAGAAGAAGAACATTAAATAACGCATCATTGCAATCAAACAAAACTTGTTCAAATTCACGTTTCTTTTTATTCAGAATGAAACATACTTTAAGTCGAATATGGCATCTAAATTTGTGTAAATTATTATAAGGGAACTGTAGGCCTATACATATTTTTACTAGTTACATTTAAATTACTGTTACGACATCACAGGACATTTACAGAATAATCTACATGTTTCTCGAATGTTCCAGTGGAATCCGGCTGTAATGTGTGTGAGTACGTGATTCTCAACGCGTTAGAATCAAGGCACTATATCAAGGCCGCAATGAATTACGCTCTAATGTTTTCTTTTATTGTTAATGCGTAGTATGGATGTTTCTGGATTTTCAGCGGGGTATATTATATACAAGTACTCAGCGACGTTCAGTTCAGTTTGAATTGCGTGTTAGTTATTGTCGGGCGATTACTATGTACGTTCAAGTGGTTATTAGTGAAAAGTAATTATGGTGGCGAAGTGTTGAGAACAAGACGACAACGCTCCGGTGGAGAGTCTTCAAGCGTTTGAAGCAATTATCGACAGACTGATTAGATTGACCTATCCTGAAGCACCAGAAGATTTTCGAATAAGGTTGGCGGTACAGACATTTATTGATGGCATCGGAGATTGTGAACTTCTGCAAGAGTTACGAATGACAAGACACCGACTAGCTCAGAAGCTTGTTCACGCCCTAGAGTTTGAAGCTGCCAAGTCAGCGTACCGCTACATTAATGGGTTTATGGCATCACATTTTAGTCAGACGATCCCTGTATCACATTGCCGTTATGATGGGTGCAGAAAAACAATATTGTCGGACAAACAATTCAGAAGTTCAAGAGCGCCGAAACGATTCAAACGATGGGAAAAAGACAGAAGACCGAAGGGTTTCAACCGTAAAAAACGTAGTTATCTACAGGTACAGTAGACTGCTGGGAGAAGAAAATACCGAGAAAAGAGAGTGATCGCATCAATAGGTGAAGTAAAGCCCCAGAACAACACACAGTTTCCACGTTACATCAGACCAGTGGAAAGTTGATCGTTAATGGATTTGCGGAAGGTAAACCAACATTATTTACAGTTGACACGGCCGCAACACTGTCCATTGTGCGCCCCAACTTAGTCAGCAACCGCCAGCCTCAAATTAGCTCTTGTACAATACAGGCTGTGACTGGAAGCCCCGTCAAGGTGCTAGGAAAGGTAGACGTACGTGTACGCCTGGGTCTTCTCGAGTTTAGCCACCAAATGCTCGTTGCAGACATTGTCGATGAAGTCATTCTTGGCACGGACATTATGAATGCCTATGGATTCGTTGTGGACTTAAGAGAGAATGTCCTGAGGGTTGGCCAAGAGAAGATAAAGCTTTGCATGGCTAAAATGACAGGGTCCACCAACCATTCTCTTAAGCAAGTGGCATTGGCCGAAGAAAAAGTCAACAGATCTGGTCAAGAGGAACCTTCCTTATTGCAAGCGGAAATGGAGGAAGAACAAGCAGAGAAAGTACAAATAAGTGTAACGACAAAAGAAGTGATTGGAAAGCCAACTATGTGTGTCAAGGCAAGACTCTTGCTTGTTCCTGAATTAATGGGAAAACCCGGGGAAAACGTTACTGAAGATGAAGTCACCCAAGAGGTTGTTGACGAGAATCAATTAGACTTGGAACAGCTAATGGCGTATAGGTCAGAAGTACATAACGCAACGGGAGTGATTCCCGCAAAACTAGTGGTTGACCGGAAGACTCATGTTCCTGGGAACTTGAGTTCGGGTCACACGAGACTGAATTCGAAGAACCGGAGAATTATCTTTCGCAAGTAGACCAGCTATGTAGATCGCCTGGCCTAGTATTAATTCAGAGATGGTTTGCCAGTTCGGAGCGAACAGGCTTAAGGAGGGGGCAGTGTTACGACATTACTGAACAATCTACGTGTTTATCGAATGTTCCAGTGGAATCCGGCTGTAATATGTGTGCGTACGTAATTCTCAACGCGTTAGCTAGAATCTGATAGAAGTCGCGCGGCCGCAATGAATTACGCTCTGATGTTTTCCTTTATTGTTAATGCGTAGTATGGATGTTTCTGGATATTCGGCGGGGAATATATACAAGTACTAAGCGACGTTTAGTTCAGTTTGAGTTGCGAGTTATTGTCGGGCGATTATTCTGCGCGTTCAAGTGGTTATTAGTGAAAAGTAATTATTATGGCGACGTGTCATGTGTTTTATAATTGTGCGAGACAATTGTAAAATTAATTGTGTTTTATATTAGTAGATATTTTTATTGGGTGTGAACAATTTTTATTTGATTTGTTGTAAGAGACTATCTTGTTGACTACAAACTGTTTAATTGTGATAATTAAGGCTGGTAATTAGTGACGTAACTGGTGTCTTGTATTCTGTTTTCCACTGCACCATACGACGATCAGTAGACCGTCGTAACATTAGTTTTGCTAATGCTAAATAACAGATAAAACATTCAAAGTTAATTTGATTTGGTAAAGCGACAGAGAGGATGAAACTAACAAGGTTAGAAAAGTGTACTGTTTTCGTTTGTATAAGCTTTCAAGGGCGCTTTGCGCTAATTAATCAACTGAAAACTAGTTCAAATAATTTATGTTTTCTTTTTCACAAAAAAAAAAACTTTTATAGCGCTTCTGAATGTGTGTAAGTTCTTATAAAGGAACTGTTTCAATTTTTACAAGTTCTTTTTAAATTAATTTTGCAGTAACTAAAAACACTGTGCAAAGTACTTCATATTTACTAAATTGTGATAGTTGAATGTAGGTTGCAGCTGCAAGTGTGTGTGTGTGTGTGTGTGTGTGTGTGTGTGTGTGTGTGTGTGTGTGTGTGTGTGTGTGTGTGTGTGTGTGTGTGTGTGTGTGTGTGTGTGTGTGTGTGTGTGTGTGTGTGTGTGTGTGTGTGTGTGTGTGTGTGTGTGTGTGTGTTTACTTTGATAAACTAATGTTACAGCAAACACGGTCGTCATGGAATGTTTCAACTCTTCAGCTAAATCGGTGTGTGCTTACATCGATCAAACTAAGTTTTCATCCATCTCAGTCACTTTGTGGTTGTCTGCCTGCCAGTCTGCCTCTCTCTCTCTCTCTCTCTCTCTCTCTCTATCATCCTTTCCCCCTCAATCTTCAATTCCCTCTCTTCTCACTCTACCTCCTCGTCTATCGTCACAATTTCAATTTTGTTCAATAATTAACTCTATCTAAAACGTTCGTGCCAAATTTAAGTTTACAAAACATTGTTCACCATCATCGTCATCATCATCATCATCATATGAAGGATTAAACCAAGGATAGTTTGTTCCGGTCTGACACAGATAAACTATAGAGCTGGTCACTCCAGCGCTTCCTCGGACGTCCCACACCTCTCCGTCCCCTCGGCTTATATAGTTTCATAGTTGTTTGGGAATGCGGCAGTCATCCATACGGTAAAGATGTTCTTACCAATTCAGCCGATACTGGGCAATCCTGTCGAGTAAGTTATAGTCATAGTATTCAGTTCCTGCCGTATATCTGTGCTTCGTCTACGATCTTGGAGAATATACCCTGCCACGTGCCTGAGAAATCTCATTTCAGCCGCTTGGATACGACTGGCCTGGCCTTTCGTTAAAGTCCAATTCTCAGACCCATAAAGAAGTGTGGGAAGAGTCATCTGTGGCGCCCGTGTCAACTGTAAATGCTGCAGGTTTGTCTTTAATGAATCCTTTGACAATCAGGTTACCCGTGGATTTATGAAGCGTGGAGACTGTGTGCAGTTCCGTATCTTTACATCTCCAATTCGTGCATTCACGCTCTTCTCTCCGATTTTTCGTCTGCCAACAATCTGCTCGTAGACGGCCACTTTTCCCACAGTTATAACACTTAGGTCTTTTGTCTTTATCCTTTTGTTCGAAAGATCGTTGTGGCGCTACTGACTTCTTAAACTGTTGTTCTTGAATTGTCTCTTTATTGTGTCCGTTATGACGATACTGTGATATTGGATCCGTTTGGCTACAACGTGATGGCATACTTTGATTAATGTAGGTCGCTGACTTGGCAACTTCAAAACGGAGACCATGAACAAGAGCATCTGAACTATTCTGATGCCGTGCCAATCTTAACACTTGTAATTGACTATCTCTGAAACCGTGAATAAACATAATGAGAGAAATCCACTTCCGGAAGTCCTCCGATTCTTCGGGACAAGCCAATCTCGTCAGTCGGTCGACATTCACTTCAAACTCTTGAAGGCTCTTCCCTGAATTCTGTCGCCTCGCTTTAAGTTGAACACGGTACACTTTGCACAAATGCTGGCCACCATACCGTAATTCCAGAGCTTTTGTTAATTCGGCATATGTGTTCTGGCTGTCAGATGGCACTTTGTGTATTAGCTCTGCGGCAGGTCCTTTTAACCCAAGAATGAGTGAAAGGCCTTTCTTCTCTTCTGTCCAGTTATTTAAGCGAGCGGCAGCTTCAAATCGGCGATGATAAGTTGCCCAGTGAGTGCTTCCATTAAACGATGGGGCCTTTGCGTAATCTGGTCCTACTACAGATTTCTTTGATATTTTGAATCTTCTTCAGCATTTATTAATGGTCTTTCATTATCAACTATTTCTTTTACTAAATGTTCGACTTCCTTTTTAAATTGTTTTATTGAATCTGTAATAGAATTATAGTTGTTTTGATAGTTCATCTTCTTTTTTTACAGCAATAAATTAATATAGATTATTAAACTTTCACTTGTGAAACTTACTTTGTTTCCTCCCGTACGCGTTTCGGCGTGATGTGCGCCTTCATCAGCGGTGTGAGATAGACTCCAGGAAGATGTTGATGATGATAGATGAGGTAGATGTCTAGGAAACAAAGTAAGTTTCACAAGTGAAATTTTAATAATCTATATTAATGTAATAGAATATTCTAAACTTGAAATACTTGTTTTCATAGATTATTCTATTTCAGATATTCTGTCAACTTGTTTGTTCAGCTCACCTCGTAACAGGACAAATTTTGCAGTGGTATCCTGTTGTACGAACGTCTTCACGTCGTCTGCTTGACGACTAAATTCTTTTTTTTTCGTCCCTCTGGTGTTTCATTTACACGCTTACGTTTTTCTGCTTCCAGCAGGAGGGTTTCCCTCTCTTCCACTTTCTCGTCTTGTCTTTCCTCTTTTCGTTGTAGCATTGCTCGGAATGCTTCTATCATCTAACTGGTATCCATTTTATTTTTATTAACTACCACTAACACCACTCTTCTACGAAGTGTCCTATGTTTCCGCTGTAAATCGTTCTATCCCAGTTCTGACACCACTGTTACGACGGTCTACTGATCGTCGTATGGTACAGTGGAAAACAAAATACAAGACACCAATTAAGTCACTAATCACCAGCTTTAACTATCACAATTAAACAGTTTATAATTAACTCGTACAATATTTCCAGTCATATTTGTCCACACCCTATAACAATGTCTATTATTAGAGTTTCACACAATTATTAACACAATACTACTTCACTTCGGCAAACGCTCAATCCGCACTAGCAAAAATCGCTCACATAACTGAACTGACAACCCGGCTGCTATGGCTTTATATACGCCGCGATGAGGCCAGTACAGCTTTCCCTCCTTACCGCACGGCGGGCGGCTTAATGCGTATCTCAAGTGTTCCTGGAACTCACTAGAACCACCTACATGAATGACGCAACAGCTGCCACACTAGACGGGGGGAGTGGAGAATGTTGTGTGTTGTTCGGTAGGCTTCTCGTAACAGTATTTAGCAGCATCGGAACTGTACCTTCCGTTCCTGTCGTTTTTAATGTTTTTAATATGCGATTGTATCGATATATTTTGTAATTTTGTATACAGATACGTCTATATATTTTGTAATTGTCTTCAACGATTATAAAATTTATGTTTAGACGTATTTCTGATTATGCAATGAATAAGTAATGGAATATATTAAATCTACTGCTAAAGATGTCAAGAACACCATGGAGACCAGAATTCATTACCATAGTAACAAATAAATAAACAAAACTATTTAGCGACATCGGAACTTACATTTATCCATTCCTGCAGTACATTTTCGATGTTTTATATAATATGCGATTCTATCGATATATTACGATGTGGAAAGTGTACTAATTGTAAATTGTCCTATTACTTAATGCAAAGGGAAAATACGTGTTGTTTCCATTTGTGAGGTTAGGTGACAATGGTTTTTGGTTTTTAGTTTACTGCGGAAGTAAATAAATGCCATGGTTGAGGGAAACATGACGTTTAATGTGTTATACAATGCTTCTAACACAGTAACACTTAAAATAAAGAATTTAGCGTTTTTGATTTGACAGGAACTTTATAAATATCTCCAAAGGCTTTATAAACGGGTACTTTTAAATCTCCAAAGGCTGTTGCACCAACATAATAATTTAGTACAAGTTAAAATAGCACAAGTGTTGAAAACAGCTTGAAGAGAATTTGACTAATGAGTACAAAATTGTTATTCGAGCTTCAGAACGCCACGTAGACATAGATAATAGAAATTATATTAAAATATTTATTAAAAGTCAAATATTCGCGTGCGAAGCTGCGGGTAACAGCTAGTTCAATATAAAATCAACACTTTCACATTTAACTAAATATGATTTAGTCTTTTGCAAATTAAATGAAATTATTATGACAATTGTTAACAATTTTTAGTAAAAAAGGAATCATGAATACTTTTACAGCATAACTAGATTTAGCTACACTCTTTACAAATAAAATACAATCAAATAATTGTTTTTCTGTTAATAATAGCATCTCGTATGTTTCAAATCATTATTAACGATATGCAGGAAGACCTTCTAATCATTAGGTAAGGTTTCAAATGTTTGAGAATTTTTTATTTATTTTTTATGTCGGCAGATAAACGATTATAAAATCTAGGATACAAAACATTAATAAACTTGTTATACATTTCCTTTCTAGTTAAAGGTATCAAAAGAGTTTCATTTTCACACCTTAGTTGTCGAACGTTCATTTTCCCATAATCTCCGCTTCTATTGAAATACATATTTTAAGTACTTTACATAGGCCTACGTAAAAATGTCTTAAAGGGTAAATAATTAATTTTCTGAAACAAATAAAATGAGTTGTAGCTTACGTTTTAAAGTTCACACTAATGTCCGTCATTATTGTGACATTATGCTTGCCTCACTATTGTACCTTGCTTGAGAGAATAATGACAATGATGAACGTTAGGCTAAAACAATATTAGGCCTATATGAACGAGATCAAGGAAGTAAGAACATATATGGATGGAAGTAAAGAAGTTGCATGCCCGCCATCCTACGGCTGAGAGAGCCGGTCGTATTGAGTACACAAGCGTCTACGCAAAGCTATAACTCGTGGGCAGCCGCAAATCTGTCATGCTGGGGGAGTTTAACTGATTGCGGTACGAATTCTAACAAAGACGTCCGAACATTTTACCGCGCTTATTATAGCCTTAAGTACTGAGTGAAAGCTACAGCTGCATAAAAGTAAGAATTGTTTTATTTTATTAGCACAAAATAAGTGTTATTCAAACGTAGGTAGATTTTCTAAATTTCTGTAGATCTTCAGTGTTTCACAGCAGCCAATAAAATTGCATATTTTTACTTCTGTAACATCAGGCACAGCGATCCTTACAAAAATATGCAGAATAAAATAGCCTATATATTAGAAATGCCTACTGAGATTTATTTATTACAAACAGTGTTTGTATCAAGGAAGTAAGAAAATATATGGAAGGAAGCAAAGAACGATTGGTCTAACTAAAAAAGTTGCATGGCTGCTAGCCTGGTGCTTGAGGGAAGAGAGAGAGAGAGAGAGAGGGAGAGAGAGAGAGAGAGTGAGAGAGAGAGAGAGAGAGAGAGAGAGAGAGAGAGAGAGAGAGAGAGGCGGCCGTATTGAGTATTACTATGGCTGACTGCACAGCGATATGTGACAGTCGTCTGTGTAGCGTCGCGACGTATTTGTGACAACAGATACATACTGCCGCTTCGTCGAATACTTCATTAATAAAAGCCATCGCTGGCGACAAACGATGCCTCCACAAAAATGCTACCAGCGTTTTACGTTTGGACAAGTAGCTTCCTTCCAGAATATTTATACATTTTAGTATACTTCACTATACATCTTATTATTTTCTTGTAATAAGAACTGAATTTAATGCAGAAACACATCTTGCGTTTGTGGACCTCGAAAAAGCATTTGAGAGGATGGATAGAGCAATATTATAGAGGATAATGCAGAGAAGCGGATAAAGGTATGAATAAAGAAATTAAAGTAATGAATACCTATTCATTTGATAAAGGTAATTAAAAGATTATATAATAGAACGCAGGTACGGATAAAAACCAACAGATTATCAGAGCCCATTGGAATAACACAAGGCGTTCGGCAGGGTTGCAGTCTTTCTTCTGTTTTATTCAATATATATGATACCATAAGGAAATGGAAATTGGACGCCCCCTAAGAAAGGATTTTATTTAAATATTTAAAAATTATGCAGACGCAAAATCTAAATGTGATCAAATCTAGATCTAAAATGTGATCATCCAAGAGAATGAAAATGACCTCCAAAGATCGTTGTTTTATCTTACTAACATTTTAGCAGATTACAATCAAACCATTTCCTTATCCAAAACAAAAGTTATGGCTTTTTCTGGGGCAAATCATATTAGAACAAAGATTGTCATACAGGACTCGCCAATAGAACAGGTGCCAGATTTCAAGTATCAAGGTGCAGCATCACATACCAAGATGACAGGGTGGTTGAAAGCAAAATTAGTCTCTTCCAGTCGCTTTGTGGCTGTATCATTAAACATTTAAAGAAGAAAATATGGAAAGAGACGCAATTGAAATATTATAATGTAATCGCCCCACCTCAACTACTGTATGGAAGTAAGACTTGGATTAGAAAGGCCAAAGATATATATATAGTACAAGGAGCGGAAATAAGGTTCTTGACGGCTGTAGCGGGTTGTACCAGGAGATATCTTATCAGAAATGATCAGATTATAATGGAGCTAGGCATAGCTGAAAGCTTAAATGAGAAATTCATCCGGTACAAAACGAAATGGTGGTTACACGTAGAGAGAATGGATCCAACTAGATTCTCAAGATAAGCCCTTGACTATCATTCAGGGGGTGAATTGAAGTGTGGAAGGACCTCGTAAGCGATGTTTGGACGACTTAAATTGAGCCTAGAACAGGCCGCTAGCCTAAACGACGACAACGACAACGAATTTGAACATTTTAGATTAAAGTAATATTTCTGTTGAATGTAATATCTCTCACCATACATAAATGACATCAATGCAGTCGGCAGTGTGGGAAATTAAAGAAGAAAAATATCCCTGATCAGGGTACAGTGCTGGAAACCTGACCTTTATACAACTTCTTCCCATAGAAAGACAAAATTACGCCGGCAGAAACGAAAGTAGAGATTTAGCATTCACAGGAAAAGTAGCCTACGTTTATCTGTGCGCCGTCATGGCAGTTGAAATGTCAAGTAAGACGGGTCCCCCGGGCACTTAAAATTTCACTGCTGGCGTTCACACACACACACACACACACACACACACACAATAACCCGAATAATACTAGAGGGAAAATATTTTCTACGGCCATATTTAGTCCACGCTCTGACATTTAGTTATGGAAAACAACAACACATCAAACCCACACGGAGCAGAAAATGTGTGTCTGTGTGTGAATTTTATTTCATTAGTCAGTGTCTTGACAGACTGTATTCCCTCCCACATGGCCAATAAAAGACTGCAAGAAGTTGAAATTCTAAGTAGGCGAAGCGAGGGAATAAGTACATTGTAGTCCTGGATCTGAATGGTAGGCTCTCAGGTGACATTCCAATAAATAAGGGAGTTAGGCAACGATGCTGTGATTCCCCAACCTTGTTTAATATATACATTGACGACATATTGAGAGCATTGAAATCGAGAGTAACTTCGGGAATACAGCTTAAAAAATCAATTTGTATGGGTTCCCTACTATATGCGGATGACATATTCTTATTCAAGAGAATGAAGATGATTTACAAAGAGCTATGTTTCAATTACAAGAAGTGGCAAGTAACGATTTCAGTAAGAAAGACCAAAACTATGGCCTTTAAAGGTAAATATCCAGTGAGGACTAAGATAGTTATAAACAACAGCACTTTAGAACAAGTGAGCCGTTTCAAATATCTTGGCGGTACAGTAAGCTATGAATCTGATTATGACATAAGAGAGAAGATAAATAAGTTTAGGAACATTTGTGGTACGATTCATACATATCTTAGAAATAAAACTAGACACAGCACAAGGATTTGATATGATAAAACAATAGCAATACCCACATTGATTTATGCGAGTCAGGCGTGGGTTATGACAAAAAAGGAATGCGCCAAGATTCAGTGTGCTGAAATGCAGTTTTTCCTAAATACTTTAAATTATACATTGCAAAAGAGAATAAGGAATGAAGATATCAGAGCGGAACTTGAAGTAAAGGACACAAATGAAATTATTTCAATTTACAGAAGACAATGGTGGGATCATCTGCAAAGGATGACAGAGGATCGATTGCCGAAAGCGGCACTGAACTATAAAGCCATTGGTAGAAGAGACGTGGGCCGTCCGAGGATGAGATGAGTGCCGTAACAGGTTTATATAACCTAATCCTTGAAGAATAAGGGGGAAGAAGGAGAAGAAGATGAAGAAGAAGAAGAAGAAGAAGAAGAAGAAGAAGAAGAAGAAGAAGAAGAAGAAGAAGGAGAAGGAGAAGGAGAAGGAGAAGGAGAAGGAGAAGGAGAAGGAGAAGGAGAAGGAGAAGAAGAAGAAGAAGAAGAAGAAGAAGAGGAAGAGGAAGAAGAAGAAGAAGAAGAAGAAGAAGAAGAAGAAGAAGAAGAAGAAGAAGAAGAAGAAGAAGAAGAAGAAGAAGAAGAAGAAGAAGAAGGGGATAAAACTGGTCGAAGACAATCCTCGTACAAGAAAGTCATCGACATCAATTACCGAGGAAACCAAAACGAGTGCTGATGTGATTAGTGTAGACCGGAGTATCATTGTTGTTATATAAATTGTTAAGAAACGTGGTTCTGTCGAACAAATCATTAACAATCTTTGATAAAACAAAATGTGGCAAGTGCCTTCACTATCATATAACAGCTGATGTGGAACGCAGGGGCGAACCTAGGATTTCATTTCGGGGGGGGGAGATTTTTTCAACCAAATATCGTTTCCTTAGATTATTTTTTCTCATATTATAATGAAAATCGTACCAATAAAAACTAATGGGTAAATAATAGCTGTAATTTGCTATTTTTTTTTTTAAATCAATTAATATCATACAGTTTGACTTGGAAGCCTAATAGTACTGTTACGTCGGTCTACTTGATCGTCGTATGGTACAGTGGAAAACAAATTGTAAGACACCAATTAAGTCATTAATCACCAGCTTTAATTTTCACAGTTCGTAATTAACAACAGAGTCTCTTATAACAAATCAAATAAAAATTTTTCACAAGCAAATAAATGTCAACTAATATTAAAACACAATTGTATTACAATGTACCGTCCGATTATAAAACACAACACTTAACTAATAACCACTTGAACGCACACAGTAATATTGCCAGATAATCACTTGTAATCGCCCGACAATAAACTCGGACCGCACTGTAAATATACCGCGACAAATACTCAAAACTAAGGCCGCTGCCGGCCTGTATTGATACCTCCAGTCACAGACCAGAACGTTCCAAACCACGTCTTAGCGCCAGTGTGTACTACGTAATTAATTGCGGCCTTGACACAGTCCGCGCGGCTGGCGGCTTCGACAAAATTCTCGCGAATGCGTCTAGAGTCACGTATGCCACACACATTAGAGCGAGATTCTTCTGGCACATTCGAAAAACGCGTAAATTGTTCTGTGATGTAATAATACCTTTCTGTGGAATACAAACACTTTAAAGATAATGTTAAAGTATATGTGTATATTGTTTCCGTTCTTAGCTTAATCCTGACGTAAACAAACAGCCGTGGCACATCTGAAACGCTATTTGCTGCTTGAATCATAGCCGTGTCACTCTGGGAGAAGGAGTACAGACAGGTTACATATAATATTGATACTGTATAAACACGTGTAAATTGTAATAATTTGTCCTGACTAAACAAAAATTTGTGTGACTGTGTCAGACCGACAGTGAAACATTTTATAACACCAGTTAATGCCTTTTTTCCATTAACCGTTTATATATCGTAACAAACAAAAAAGTAAAGTTAATTCAAACGAAAATAGAAGCTGTGATTACCAGTGTACTGAATACTATCAGCTGCTGTCAGAGAGTAATTCAATGCCTTCCATATCTGTGTCTGAACTTGTATCATCACTTGAGTCAGCGTTATTATTGATAAGATTGTCCATTGTCCACAGTGCCATCGGTAATGTGGACCAGTTGCCATAGCTTATCATCTTCCTTGATTATCTTTCTGTATATGCTGCATGCAGTAACTCCACATGTCCGTCGTTGATCCATTTACGGCCTTCTCAATAAATTGTTTTATATCAAGCATATAACGTTGTGTTGTGACAGGCAACATATCCTTTCAACTGGCTCCATATTAATTCAATACGATTCAGAAAACAGTGATAACGAGGAGGTCTTAAAACGATGTCCACTGATTTAAGTGGCAAGATAACTCTCACATGACTATACACACATTCTGCACATGCGCGTAGTACATTACTGTATGAACAGTGTCAACGCCCCTGACCAATAGGGTTTCAGATTTGCCACGTGGGTTTGTTTCCATTAGGATTGAACTAAGAACGGAAAGAGTTTATGTGTGTGTTTGCGTTGTAGAGTTAACACATGCAAGAACACGAAAAATTTTAATTGAACGTATGTTTAGTTTTACCATATTTCGTTTCTTAGAGCTAGGTAGAGTCTATTACAACAACCCATGTCCATTATGAAAAATAATGTTAAGAAATTAAAACTCATTCATATTATGTGCTTTATGATTGAAGTTATCAACATGTAACGTTAAATTAAAATATAAAAAGATATGTCCCTATTTATCGTAACCAGCGAAAAAACGTATCCTACTCTTTTTCATGCGGGCTTCTTTTCATTTTTTATCTGCCAAGCCGATTTCTTTCAACGTCTGTTACATTTACTATTGAGAAAAAGGCCTATATTGTAGATTATTTAAAATTGTCATTGATCCAAATAGTATTTTTTTAAATGACAAAACTTGGAAGTCACTTAATTACATTTAAAAAATATCGGTATGGAAAACCATACATGACTTCCATGTTCTAAGATTTGTATTTAAAATCATTTACGAAATGAAATGTTTCCATAGAAACTACTTCTTTCCACTTATTGCTTCAGCCTTAACCACAGTACTGTGTTCACTAACGTATACCACCACACGTTATCGCACTCGATTTTCACTGATGATGGCAGTCGACGGCACTGCCGAAACGTCTGGTTTTGCAGAAAACATTGGACTACAGCCAAACAGCCCGGGAAGGAATTTTAACAACAAACTACTACTTTGTTGCCGATAACGTAGTACACATATAAAAATTATCCCCTCCCCCTTCAACTATAATTTTCATTAATAGAAAATAACTCCCACCCCGTTCACCTAACCTCTTCATTTATAGATATTTCATCTACGTCAGTGGATTATTATGAGCTTATTATCAGGATACTTTATTTATCAAAATTAAGTACCTTACTCTTGTCACAATAAAAAATGTTTCAGGTAAACTGCCCATTCCCCGTAACCGAACTTCACCAAAATCAATAGCCCTTGAGTCTTCTACAACACAGGCACATATGTAAAAAAATATTTGATTCTGTTTGAATTTACGACAGTTATCGTTCGTCATGAAAAAATTTCTCTTGTTATAACATAAAACATACAGGTAAACTACCCCTTTCTCTTAATTGATATTCACCAAAATCAATAGGTCTTGAATCCTCGAAAATTCAGGGATGCATGCAAAACATTATTTGATTCTGTTTGAATGTGCGGCAGTTATCATTCGTCATAAAAATAAAACTACCCTTTTAAAAAATAAAATGTTGCAGGTAAACTACCCTTTTATCTTAACCGATCTTCACCAAAATCAGCAGACCTTGAGTAATCTATAATTCAGGAAGGTATCCAAAACAGTATTTGATTCTCTTTGAATTTACGGCAGTTATCGTTCGTCATAGAAAAATTACCCTTGTTAAAACATAAAACGTTGCAGATAAACTACCCCTTTTCCTTAACCGATGTTTACCAAAATGAATAGGCCTTCATTCCTCTACAATTCAAGGAAACATGCAAAACATTATTTGATTCTGTTTGAATTTGCGGCAGTTATCGTTCATAAAAAAAAATTACCCTTGTTAAAACATAAAATTTGGCAGGTAAACTACCCCTTCTACCCCTTTCCCTTAACCGATCTTCACCAAAAACAATAGGTCTTGAGAACTTTACAATTCAGGGCTGTTTGCGAAACATTATTTGATTCTGTTTGAAGTTGCGGCTGTTATCGTTTGCCATAGAAAAAAATTACCCTTGTTAAAACATAAAACGTTGCAGGTAAACTACCCCTTTCCCTTAACTGATCTTCACCAAAAACAACAGGTCTTGAGAATTGTACAAATCAGAGCTGTATGCAAAAAATTATTTGATTTGGTTTGAATTTGCGGCTGTTATCGTTTGCCATAGAAAAAATCTACAGACAGATAGATAGACAGACACACACACACATTTTTCGAAAAATTACTTTTTTTCACGTTTTGAGGGTAGTACAATCAGAATCTGCAATAATTTCGACCACGATTTTTTTTGCCATTAACCATTAAAAACTGGTTGTTTTTAAAAAATTTTAAATGTTTTAAAATTTAATTTAAAATTTAAAAGTTTAAAATGTTTTGTTCCAAAATTTTAAAAAATTTTCGGGTTTCGGGGGGGGGCATATATCCCCCCCCAGGTTTTCCCTGGTGGAAGGTAAGATACTGCAAGCATGTTGGGAACTGTTGTTAGCAAGTAAAGGTTAGGAAACCTTGCACCAGTATGAGACTTGGTTGTACCTGTGTGGCCTAGAGCCAAAAATCATTTCCATTTAGTGGTAACATTCCAATTCTTCTATACTGAAGGCATTCAAAATCTCATCACCAAAAGCACAACGAATATGTACTGAAATTGGAAAGGGTACAACGCACAGTTCTGGAAAATTAGAGAAGCCATACGGAAATGGGAAAGAAACAGCAGAGTATAATCAGCAGAATATACCATAACGCTAGGGTATGCTGCAGCACTGGGCACCAGTGCTTCAGCGGTCAGAAGGGCCACCATCCAGCCCTAAAATTACAAAAACGTTTGTAGCACTTTGTCCCATGAGTAAAATTGCAAGAAAGAGGTTTTTTTCAATTCGTTGGAATGAATGAAGATTATGGAGCCACGATAATACAATTTGTCTGCTCAAAGTATTAAAGTGGATTACTTATTGTAAAATGATTGATGTATTTCCAGATATATCCATTGCTTATCGTTTGCTTTTGACGACTGCAATAGCTAACTGTGAATTTGAAAAATCATTTCCTGTATTAAAACGCATTAAAGATACGTTGAGTTCAACTATGGGAGATGAGATACTATCATCGTTAGTAAGGTTGAATATTGAAAGCGAGATACTTGAATCGCTTGACTTAGAAGAAATTATACATGGCTTCGTTATGGCAAAATCAAGAAAAAAGGATCGTTTAGCATTTTCTAAGTTTAAATACTACTATGTCCATTGTAATCACTATTTAGCTTAATGTTTTTTGTAATTTGAGAGTTTAGTAAACTAATTATTAACTTTCAAAATCGTGTATTAAACTTATCAGTGTAGGCCTACTTAATGGATAAAACGTTGAATTTTGAATCGGGGGGGGGGGGCTCCAGTCTGATGGCAGCATAGGGCACCACGCACTTCTAATCCGGCCCTGAGTATAGTCTAATAACACTACGACAATGCAACATCGCACGCATGCTATGCACCATAGCACAAGAGGTTCTTGCAACAATGGGATGGTCAGTCATACAGCCCTAATCTGGTAGTCTCAGAATTTTGCTTGTTTAGCCGGATGAAACAAAGGCGCTTTGACGATAAAGACGAATAACAACAACGACGCTATCAGATGCTTACCGAAGGGAACTTCCAGAGCAAATCTGACAAGTGGGTTCAAAGATAGCACAAAAATACATTGCAACTGCTGGAAACGATTTTAGGGCCGTTTCTGTGGTGACGTGAACGATTTCCTGTATCGTGATTGACGAAGATTCTTAAACGTGGTCTTACTCCCACCACATACGACGTTTGTCTAAAAAGTAATGAGACTAAATTTTTTTCCCAGGAAGTGGCAACAATGTGAATTGTTGCTGATAGCTGCAACATTTGTTTAAATTCGTAAAAATTCTCAGTTTCTTAACTTTAACAGGTTTGGCTGTGCCACAGTTTTTGTAAGTTTTTGTTTTGTCTCATGTCTCAAAAATGGAGCTTAGTAATATTGAGCAGCGTTATGCAATCAAATTTTGTGTCAAACTCTAAGACAGTGCAACAGAAACATTTAACAAATTAAAACAACCTTACGGAGATGAAGCTTGTCCCGGGCTCAGGTTTTTAGGTAGCACAAAGCCTTTTTGGATGACCGTGAAGCCGTGGAGGATGAACACCGTTTCGGACGACCAAGCACAGCACGAATTGACGAAAATGTGTTGGAAGCGAGAGAGCTCATCAAGTCTGATCGTCATTTGACCGTGAGAATGATTGCTTATAAACTAAATATATAATTCACCAGACAGTTCATGAAATTTTGACGCATTATTTGAACATGTGCTAAATCTGCGCAGAAATGGTTCCAAAAAATCTCACTCAGAAACAGTAGGACAACCGATAAAATTTGTGTAATGACCTTCTTGAATGCATTGAAAGTGACACAGATTTTATGAAAAGTGTCATAACAGGTGATGAATCATGACTTTTGAGCATGCTCTAGAAACAAAACGGCAGAGTGAAGAGTGACACACAAAAGACTCGCCATGCCCAAAAAAAGCAAGAAAGAGCATATCTAAGATCAAGTCAATGCGCATTACTTTTTTCGATATTCAATGTATTGTGCATAAGAAATTTCTGCCTCAACGACAGAAAGTCAATCAAACTTACTACTGTCAGGTTCTTGAGAGACTCAGAAAAAGGGCCATTCGTGTTCGGCCAGAGATTGTTCATCACGATAACGCTCCATGTCACACCGCACTTTCTGTGAACGAGTATTTGGCCCAAAAGGGCGCTCCTGTGGTACTCCAGCTCTCTTACTCTCCTGATCTTAGTCCACGTGATTATTTTCTATTTCCAAAAATCAAAGGCCAACTCCGGGGTGGCCATTTTGGAAGTGTGGATAACATCCAAAAGATTGGAATGGACCAGCTAAAGGCATTATTGACAGTTGAAGACTTCCAGCACTGTTTCAATCAATGAAAACAACGTCTCCATAAGTCTGTGGCTTCCGAAGGGAACTACTTTGAAAGAGATAAAATTGTTTTGTAGTTAATGCATCAATAATTTTATACTATCAGTCTCATTACTTTTTAGACAAGCCTCGTATAGCAAACGTCAGACTTACTTACTCAACGCTCGAGTATAGACAATCCTGTGTACTATTTTTTGGTTGGCTCCACATAGAAGACTCCGATGATTTCACTGTCGAAAACAACTTATAATTATAACTCTACCCATATAAAAAAAACACAAGTTGTCTGGAAACAACTATATGGTAATTATCCATCATAAAAGTTTATGCTCTGGATATTTCTGTTATCTGGAATTTTCTGTTAAAAGTCCATGGCTTTTAAAGGATGCTTTCCTGTAAGGTGCAAACTAGTACTGAAATATTAGCTAACTGAGCAAGTGCATTCATTCCGGTTCCTTGGATGTGACTTATCTTATGTTAGGGAAATAGATGTGGATAAAAGAATATAGAAGTTTAATCTCATGTGTGGAATGATAGGGTGCAGTTTATCACGGAATTAGGTGAGATTACCCTACACCTATAATGTAAAATTTAGTAATTACTGTATTTTTGTTTTAATGTGATATTATTTTAAAATCCAAACAACCAAATATCGACTCAACAAATTTTCTAATAGAAAGCATGGAAAAATAGTTTTCTGTTAAAACAAATGGGTACGGTATCTAAATACAGACGAGCTCTAACGAGAATTACGTGACTCAGCAGCCATGGGTTTGTTTTCTACACAAACAACTGCTAGACCTCTCGCCAGGAGTTCGAGACGTGTATCATCAGTTTGGTACGTGCCGGCATTGAGTAGCTAATTATATTAATGGATATTTCAATCAGTGACAGGGTATCAGACGCGTGGTGCCGTGAATTGAATACAAGGGTGAAAATAGTGACAGTGGCAAGGGGAGCCAGAGATAGAAATAGAGAACCTCAGATATAGAGGAGACGTTGTCACTGAATACCGATATCAACTCACCTTCACTTACCCTCTTCCCCTCACATACTCCCCTCCCCTCACATATCCCTCACATACAGAAGCACACACACATTTCGTTACTAAGATTACGAACTTTACACAGTAGAATAAATTATCGAACGCCAGATTATTCAATAATCACAATTTTACTTTAAAATGTTCTACAATAAAAACACGCTGTATCTATATCCACTTATATAGAATGGACAACAATACGTTAACAAAACAGATTTTCAAATACCTGTGGGAAAAGAAGTCAACATCAAGTTGGATTAAAGAAGACAAAACGGATTAAAAAAGTTAATATAAACGAAGAAGAAGCAATCGAAAGAGACGTTTTTCGGGCAAAAGTGTTAAAAATGGAAGGAGTCCAGGGTAGGAGAGAAAAAAACACAGGTTCAAAGTGGACCGAAAACAGGAAGAAGAGACATAGTTAAAAGATGAAAGAATATTTGAGAAAAAGAAAAGAACGAGGAATAAAGAATTGAAATTGGCATGTGGTCCTCAGATGACCGATACAAAAAAACACGCTAATTTTACGATAGTGTCAATAACACAGTTGTCTAATACAGTACTTACTATGCACAAACAATACTACGAGTCATCAAATTAAATGATTAATGTAGTCAGTAAAAGAAATAAACAATAAAACACTTGTATACTATTTCCGTTGTTAGTTCATTTCTGATGTAAACAAACGGGCGTGGCATATCTTAAACGCTATTTGCTGCTTGAAATAGAGGCGTGTCATTCTCACAGAAATAGTACACGCAGAGTATATATAATATTGATACTGTATAACACATGTAAATTCTAATAATTTGTCCTGACCAAAGTACAATTTGTGTGACCGTGTTAGACCGATAGTGAAATATTATATAACACCAGTTTATGGCTTTTCTTATTCACTGTTTGAAAATTGCAACAGAACAAAAGAGTAAGGTTTATTTATAATGAAAATAAAAGCTGTGATAATTACCACAGCTGTATACTATCAGTTGCTGTCAGAGAGTAATTCAATACCTTCCATATTGCAACAATACATATATTTGGATATTTACCCAGGGCAGGAATTTGGAAATAATTAGTATAAAGTGTGTATGACGAATAGTTTTAAAAATTTAGTTCATGAAAGTACAGGCGTGTGCAGGCGAGAGCCTGTCTAAAGTGTACACCTGCCCGACAGTGTTAAGTCATTAAGTCATTGTATGTATGTCTGTGTGTACTACGAGGAGGAGATATATGAACTGTTGGTTTTTATTATTAAATCAGGAATTGACATCATTAAAATAAATTAATAAACATGTTTTTTACCTATTACAAAAGACATATCACAATTCTAAAAAGACCATTAAAATAAGGACATTTAAACGCGTATGGTGATGCAAAATTATTGGAGAAAAGTACAATAATAAACACGTCATACTAATTAAACTTAATTACTACCTCAATTGGCCAGTAATTAAGGAGTGTGTTATGTGTAAAGGAAGAGTGAAAAATTACGAAAACAATGAAACCTTTCGCTTAAAGATCAAGTTTATGTGATCGCGAAAACAGACTAAAACGGGATCAGTTAAAAAAGGACGCTACACATGAATTGACAAAGTTTAATATGTCAAAAACAATATCTGACATGTCACTTTGCCGTCTATTATAAGTAGCTCCGGAAATTTCGGACGAGGATCAGACGCAAGCAAATTTCACACGCGGTCACTACGTCCGTCTGCTGATCGACTTGAACTCATCATCATCATCACCATCGTCTGCAGTAGACCATGATTGCTGGTGGAGCACAGGACCACCATCAACAACAGGCTATAGAGTACCGAAAAAGCGTCGGCTTTATCGTCATTGTCATCACTCAGGAGACACACACACACGTAGACACGCAACAGTAACTTTAACAATACGCAGGTGACAAAAGAACATTTGTATTTTTGTGTTAAACAAAGAACTCGTAAATAACAAAGTATGAGACACAGTATTGTAAAGACTTACATATTAAAACGACGGGGAAGTTTTAAAACGACGTGCCCTGATTTAAGTGGCAAACAACTCTCACATGACTATACAGACATTTTACACATGCGCGTAACACATTATTGTGTGAACAGTATCAACGCCGCTGACCAATAGCGTTCCAGATTTACAATGTGGGTTTGTTTACATCAGGATTGAACTACGAACGGAAATAGTATAGAAGCATCTAATGTTTTGAAACGTTTTTATTAGTTGTAGTAACTGAAAGTTGTAATTACACTTTTGCAAGTTCTTTGCATCTAGCCGCACAGGTATGTAAGTCACATGACACATGAGTATCTGTACATGTTTGTATGTGTATGCAGCTCCCCCACTTCCATGACAAAGATGAAAGGCCTGTTGATACTTTTCCAGCAACTAACTAATTTCGAACACACTACACCCGCGTGCGTCTCTCGTCTTTTATCTTAATGGTTCATAAGGCCGGCCTCACACTGTTGGCGTATAAAACCGTTTTGACGCATCGTGTTGGAAAGCATCGCTTAGGTGGAGAGAGGCTTTAGACATTGGCTCACGACAAAACAATTTCTCGTCAGCTGTTTTGGAGCTGTAAAAGTGTGTGGTTCGTGGGTTCGTGACAAGCATTACTTTACATCTGTTTCAGTTCAGCTACACCTACACTTGTTTCCATTTTACACTCAAGAGCAATTAATAATATTAATAATGACACGACAGTATGATAGAATCAGAACGAAAGGATAATGCACAGACTTTCCACATAAGACTAAAGAAGTGTAATATAAAGCCGTCATATAATATAACTCTTAATATACTAGTCTTTCAACTAAAGGCCTTTATTACACTAGGCAACTAGGCTTGTAGAACGACACCATCGAACGCACGAGAACGTTCCGCATAACGTAACAACATTCTATTCTAATATGTTTGTATCCGGAAGAATCGATGCTCAGACCAATCTCATCATCACTCAACAACTCCATGGAAAAAGAACAATTAAAATAGGAATTGTATAAAACAGCCACTTTCTTTACTTAAGGACAAATATTGTCAAATAAAATTTAAGTTATTATGACGACATTGAATCGAACGGGAGACGCCTTATTACTCATTCATCAGTCATATCTCTATGTAAATAAAACAAATTTAAGTCGTGACTATTAATTAAAAGAAAACTGTTAACTTATTATTTATTTTGCAATTTGACAAGAAATATTTTAATTTATTCAGCGTAATAAATGAGTTTCTACCTTCCGTGACTGATATTACTCTGCATGTATCTTAAAACTTTTCATATGTTTCGAACTTCTAACGGTAAACAATAAAATAAACACGCAGCGTCAATTTTCTCGTAAATTATCTTGTCTGTTTTTATGTTTGCACGCCAGAAGATACGCTAGCTCAGTTTACTGTCTGCATGAATTTAGATAAATGTAACATTAAAATTTGTTTTCCATCTCTGCCGTGTTAACGGTGAATTCCGCGAGTAGAGACCCTTAACGCAGTTTCCACACAAATTGCTATCAATTATTTCTTGTGATCTGCTGATTATGTTATGCATTTTTAACAAGGAGATATTGCAGCCAAATTGGAATTTAATAATTTAAACTCTGTCAGGTCGCCCTCCAGTAATTTTCAACCCCCCCCCTTTAGGGTAGGCTGTGGAATTTAAACAACATTAAGATTAATTAATAAATAAATATTTTGGAATTATCAGTAATTGAAAACAATTCTGCTTGCTTATCGGTAAGAGATTTAGGTTTGTAAAGTTATTGTATTATGGTATTACGATTTGTAATTAAAATATGATATAGGCTAGTATTAATTTCATGTAATTAAAACATTCTGAAACCAGTGGCTTTATAGTAACCAGTTCGATTGGAGTGCGTAACTTAATCAGTGGATGATCATAAAGGCGAAATACTTTATACTGATAAAATTAATGGATTGTGACCTGACCTGGATTGTGATCTGGATAGACGCTTTAATTCTGGTGAACACTATTTGGAGTAGTAGTTTCAATTATGAGGGTGTAAGGTATGGGATGCGTCTCAAATAGCCTCTCCCATACAACCGTCACCACCTCACCTTTCCCGATCGATGTCTTTACACCCGGCGCACCCTGTTACCACTGACGAGACTCTGACGACCGAGTATTGGCGGTATAACCATAGCTCATAGCAGGGAATTGTAGGAAATTACATTCTCTTTCCGGTGTTGCAACGTGGCTGCTTCAAAAGCACGTTCCAAGGAGTAGGCTGAGCCATGATATCAGGCAGCTGAAGCAACTCCATGTAGGCTTGGATGCACAGGAGGCATCCCCTCCACCAAACTATTGGTGCTGTAGACCAATAACCTGCACACTTATTCAAAGAAACCAAAGAGAGAAAACAATCTCTTTGCAACTTGTCGACACCCCAGGGTAGAAGTGGATGAGAATAAGAGTTTAAATTATAGGAAGTTTGATAAAAATATTGAAAACTTACTGATTTGGTGTTTGTTAATAATTTACGTAACTAACGTTTCAAACACATCTCAAATACTTTTGCCGTTTTTAAATCAAATAAACTATCGTTTATGAATTTACACAGATCGTGCAATCATCGTGTACTCTTTTCCAGTACGTAGTTTTTGATTTTATGAAACGGTGATTAATTCACATGGTATTGTTTTTGTTAATCATTATCTTTCATAAAGACTGAAAAACAAGAATTAAAACTAAAATTAAAGTTTAACTAAAGTACTGCATATCATTATTAAACATTCTTCAAACTTGAAATTAATAAATAAACTTCAACTTCGTAAGTAATTAATAAATTTATTCCTAAAACTGGTATTACAATAAATTTTCTGAAATAACTTTCCTAACGTATTTATTTAAGAAACCTTTTTAACGTAATATTAGTATACAATATAATTAACATAAAACTTTCAAGTATTTAGCCTATTAGGCCTATGTTTATTTTCATGTACACATACAACAACATTTACAAATTTGTTCACAAATTATTTAAAAAGCGGTTTCATTTTTTGAGCAGGTTCATTCTATTAACAGCAGTCGGCCTTTAAAATTAAAGGAATTAAAATGTTTAAGCATAAAATAAAAAGCATAAGAAATTTATTTAAAAATTGTTGTCCAAATATAAAAAAGTTACACTCTCTAATCTTCCGTAAAAGTTTTGTGCATTTCTAACAATTCTACTTTTTTAATTAAAAATCACAGGAAAGAAAGGGATTTTAAAAAAGAAATGCCGTCATGCTTGTTTCAGAACTTTGATTGGTCACAACCTATTCCCATATTTTATATTAATTTCTCTATTATAAGTAATAACATGTTTTAATATAAATTATAACAAGGATTCTGACTTTTGACTATGCTTTTTGTAAACAATGGTAAATCAGCTATTGCTATTCATGATTAACTTGCTCCAAACTTTTGGTCGTCAACTATTTTTATCATCATCATCATCATCATCATCATCATCTGCATTTGAAAGGATTAAACCAAGGATGGTTTGTTCCGGTCTCAAACAGGCAAAGATTAGAGCTGGTCACTCCAGCGCTTCCTCGGACGTCCCACACCTCTCCGTCCCCTCGGCTTATAGTTCCATAGTTGTTTGGGGACGCGGCAGTCATCCATTCGGCAAAGATGTTCCCACCAATTCAGCCGATACTGGGCAATCCTGTCGAGTATACCCATAATATTCACTTCACTAGTTTATATTCATAATAGTTTAATATTCACTAAGTATGAGGGTATGAGATTATACCCTGCCACTTGCCTGAGAAATCTCATTTCAGCAGCTTGGATACGACTGGCCTGGCCTGTCGTTAAATTCCAATTCTCAGACTCATAAAGAAGTGAGAGATGACCCATCACCTTATATAATTTTAGGCGTGTAACTTTACTTGCTGATTAAAAAGTTCGCCTTATGGTTGAACTTATTCATGTTATTCACAACGTCGTTGCTTGTATTATAAGACACACTGTAGCCCAGATATTCAAAACTGCTGACTTGTTCCAGGATAGTACCATCTATAACAATTTTTGCCCGTACCGGATTAGTTCTACGAAAAACCATCACCTTGGCTTTAAGTGTGGATATTTGTAATCAAGAGTCTTTACAGATTCGATTTAACAAATCTATGCCCATCTGCAACCGGTTTTCCGATTCCGTCAGAATAGCCCGATCGTATTCAAACAACAAAGTGTCAATTGCAGTGTGGCCAATCATAAAATGCTCCAGAAGTCACACCTCCCAGTTTTGTATGACATCGTCAATATATAAATTAAAAAGGGTGGTAATGAACACCCTTGTCGTACTCCGCACTTGATCAGGCCAACTTTAGGAGCTGTTCTCGATTTCCCTGCTTCATTTAAGATTTTATTCTCCACATAAAGACTCCGTATGAAATGTTGTACTTTTCTTGCCATCATGCCTATAGTTTCCTCTGATTTCGATGTCGAAGTCGATGAAAGCTATGTATGTATGTTCTCGAAGTCGATGGGTAGCTGATACTCTACCCTTTTCAGTGAGCTTGGCTATTGTAAATATGCAATCTAAACATTATCTGCCCTTCCTGAAACCGTTCTGTGCCTATGAAAGCATAATCTCCGTTATCGCATTCAACCGTGTTCTTAATATAAATGGATAGGCTATAATTTATATGAAGCGTTAAGAAGGCTGACTCCTCTGTAGTTCCTGTAGTCATTAGCATCACCTTTCTTGAATATCTGAATATGGGAATTACATTTTTAATCCGCCAGTCGTCAGGAACATGAACTATTTTTATCCTAATGGCACTAGTAAATACTAAAATTACTGACCCATGTAACTTGCCTTTGGTTTTTTTGAATTATTACATTTTCATTGCTAGAAAGCACGGAATTTACACGGCTTACACTTTCGTTGACGTTGACATTCTTCTCCATAACTTCAAGAACTTTACCCGTTCTGTAGTTGCGTAACTATTTTTCTGGACAGGTATTTGAGAAAGTTGAATGAAATATCGTTAATAAATAACAATAAACGCCAGGTTTTCAAACGTTTCGAAAGCGTATAACATCAGTAGCACAAATATATGACTAAATTAAAAATTTACTGTACACTTGAACGTGATTAAAAGTATTTATCTGTGGCGTCAATACTCGAGTCCTGATTCAGGCAAAGCCAATATGATTTCGAATGAGACTGATAAATATTGGGATAATCGAACAGACACTGCTGACTCTGCAATGAGACCCTATGGACAAGTATTGTGGGTGAATCAGACGCACGACAGTTTGTAAATCTGCAGCGTTAGTCGTTGAGTCTTAGAAAAATTAAATTTACTTACACTTTTTTTTCGTACCGGCCAACTAAGGGCTCCATGCCAATTTAAATTCTTTACTCTTTGTTCTTTCCTTTTTTCCAATACTCTATCATCTTCTCACTGTGCGTCTTCTTCCTGTTTTCAGTCCACTTTGAACCTGCGTTTTTCTCTCTCCTAAACTGGACTTTCTCCATTTTTAACACTTTTGCCCAAAAAACTTCTACTTCAATTGGTTTTTCTGCATGATGTTATTTTTTCTAAATCCTTTTGGACTTTTTTAATCCAACTTGATGTTGACTTCTTCCCCCACAGATATTTGAAGATTTGCTTTGTCAACCTATTGCGCGTTCATTCTATATAAATGTCCAAAAAATAATAGTCTTCTTTTTCTCATTGTTTCTGTTATATTTTCTATACTATTAATGTTATTCTCAACATTAGTTCTTAATTTCCAACCTTCTGAAGTTTTTCGTGGGCCTAATATTTTTCTAATAATTTGTCTTTCCAATATTTCTAGTTTGTCTGAATTATAATTCAGTGCTAGACACTCACTTGAAAATAGGCATTCTGGCTTCACTACTGTACTGTAATGCCTTATTTTCTATTTTCGCATTTTTAGATACACACTTCTTATTGTAAATATATTTAGTTATACCATATGCCCTTTCCATCTTATGAAGCCTTTCTTCTATAGCAGATTTTTCCAACCCATTCTCTTGAATTATCTCTCCCAGATACTTAAATTTTCGAACCGTCTTTATTCGACCAATATCTGTTACCAGGAATTTTGGCGCGTTTTTAATGTTTGTGAGAAATTTTTTTTTCTGCAGAAATTCTTAAGCCTGTTCTACTGGCTACGTCCTCTAAAAAATTAACTTGTGTTACTGTAAATGTCAGATGTTCAGAAAGTATAGCAAAGTCATCTGCGAATGCCAAACAGATTATTTCAATACGTTTGTTCCTTCTTCCCAACATGATTGGTGATATTTTGCATTCCATTAATTTTTCATTCCAAATTCTCACTGCTTTCTCCAGGACACAGTTAAAAAGAATTAGGGATAAACCATCACCCTGTCTTACGCCTGTATTTATTTTGAATGGTTGAGAAATTTCTCCCATGAATTTTACGTTTGAGACTGTGTCCGTAAGGGTTTCACGGATTAGATTTGCCAAATTAGATTTAACACCACTTTAAATTTACTTACACTTTATTTTTAGAGAAAATGCAAAGAGGTGAGAAAAAGGGAAAATAAGCCGTAACGGGTTCAGTGAGCGGGAGTCAAAGCAACTATAAAGGACAAACAGCCTGAAGTGGTTAAATATAGAGTTCACGGTTTCATTCGATTAATATCGTCTAGTTAATTTTATTTACAGCTAAAAATACTCTATTTTGTTTACTTTAAACATTCTATTTTATCAGTAAAACCTGAGAGCATGTCATGTAACGAACGATACCCATCGATCTTCTCAAGTCTTTATTGTGCACTAGTTTTGCACAGATGTGGCAAAGTTAAACAGATTAAAATTGTGGTTTTGATGCAGGTATTACTTTTAGTTAAAAGTAAATGTTAAGACGGAAATAGGACTATTGTTATTATTTAAGTAAACTTTACTAAATACAATTAAATTAGTAACGAATTTGCTTCTCTTTACGAATATTACGAGCGATGTTAAAGCAGATTCTTCTTCTTCTTCTTCTTCTTCTTCTTCTTCTTCTTCTTCTTCTTCTTCTTCTTCTTCTTCTTCTTCTTCTTCTTCTTCTTCTTCTTCTTCTTCTTCGTATTTAATCCTTCCAGGCTTAGTCCTAAAGGGTGTTCTTGCATTACCGTCTCGTCCTGGTTCTACCGAATCTTTTTCTTTTAAGCCAACAGTTCATAACCAGTAGAACAAAGATATGCCTAAATTAAACTTTAGACTTGAACGTGGTTAAAATTATTGAACCGTCGCGTCAATACTAGACTACTGATTCAGACAAAGCCAACATGATTTCGTGCAAGACTGATAAATCGGGATATTCGAACAGACACTGTTGACTATAACAATGATGATACGGACAAGAAGTATCGTGCACAAATCAGATCCACTGCAGCCGAACACGTTGAGTCTTGACAAAATTAAATTTGCTTTTCGGAGTTCTTCCAAAGATCATTCTTTCAACACAAGCTTCACACTTTTCTTTGTATCTCTTTGCAATTTTGACCATTGGTTTGTAAATCGAATCCTTTCTTGTACAGTTTGATTTCTAAGTCTTTTTCTCGTAGTACGTCCCTCGACTGACCTCAGTGATTTCATCGTCGATGTTTCTATCTATCCCATAAGCTTTATTCTTGGTGCCTAGCATTCAAAACTATAGAGAAGAATGGGCGTCGCTTTTTACACTTTGCACACTTATATATATAATCCTCTGAAGAACTATTCTTAGTCCTACAGGTTAGGGATTTTGCGACCGGTTCATAACCTGTCCATAGAAAAGTGTATTCAGCACTACGATTGTGCTGTCAAGATAGAGTCAAACTCTTCCCCGTTTTCCGTTAGAATACTTTTTTTAAATTTATAAATAGTCTAATGTTGCATTGAATCAATGAAGTTAATCAATTTCATGACTTCAACAAGTTTATTTATATTACAATGCACTTTTTTTACTTTTAATACTGTCGTGGCAGGGTCGGCGTTGTGGTGCATAATTTAATGAAGGCTGACAGTGATGGATGGACTCAGACTTGTGACTTCATTTATTTGTTGTCCTGTGTCGACAACGGCGACGATATTATTATGGCACAATGTTCTTGTTTATGTAGTCCAATCAGGATTTCTATTAGAACAATTGAATTGCTTTTATAGCTACTTTTAATTTTAGATTACTTTATGAAATCACAAAACAAATTATATAACACAATTTATAAATACATAATTTTTCTCGGTACATTAATTTGTTATGGTAACGTATTTTGCAAACTCTTCTCCAATCAGTGTGTTAGAAAATAATTTCGGCTTTGCTCTTAATTTAAACCCAGAACAAACAAAAAGAACCAAACGTTAGAAAAAGTAGTAAAACAATACTTTTTTCGTATAAATCTATATACACTTCGTAAAGATGAAATAAAATTGTAACATAATAGTCATAATACATAATTATATTATATAGTTAATCATCGTCATCATCTTCTTAACGGTTTTAGGTTTAAGCGGTTTGTTCCTATTCCACAGTCTACCTTTTCTTAGGTCTACCAACTTAGGTACCTTCTGCCTCTAGGGTTGTAATCTTTCCCTATCTTCGGTATTCTACTTTCTTCGTTCTATCTATGTGTTGAATCCATTTTCTTCTGTATTCTGTAATCCTTTCTTTAACTGCAAATATATCTAAAGCACTTTTTATCTCCTCATTTCTTATATGATCTTGTCTATTACATCTTTTAACTGATCTCAGAAATTTCATTTCTACTGCTTGTATCTTCTGTTCATCTTTTTTCTTTATGAGCCACGTTTTAGAACCCTAGAGTAGTGAAGGTATTGCCATTGTTTTATAAAATTTTATTTGGGTTTCTTTTCTACAATTATTTCCCAACGTTCTCCAAATCGTTCCGCACATTCTTGTGAAATTCGTCACTTTATTTTCTATATCTCTATCTTGATCATAAGTAATGTAACGTCCAAGATAGTTGAAATGTCTTACTTGTTGTATGCATGTGTTGTCTATGCTTATTTTGGTCCGAACCGGTTCATCTCCTATAAAGGCCAGTATTCTTGTCTTTGGTTTAGATATATTACAGTTATATTCTTTTTCTATTTTATGTAAGATGTATATTGCGCGCTGGAGATCGTCTTCTGAAGTGGCGAATATAGCTTGGTCTTGACGGTATTAAAATTCTTGTTTCAAATTCTTAAGGAGATCATCTAGATAAAGGTAAAAAGTATTGGTTATAGACAACAACCTTGTCTTACGTCTTGGTTTGTTTCAATCGGGATAGATTCTTCTCCATCGTCTATGATTATCGCGGCGTGTCTATATAAACTCGTTATGGCCTGAACTAGGTGTTGTGGTATACCTTTATTTTCAAGTATGTCCCATAACTTTGGTCTGATCACTCTATCAAAAGCTTTGTTGAAATCGATAAAGGCAATTTGTGTTTTTATATAGTTAATATAGTCATTAAATAGTTGTAGTTACGATAATTTCTTAAGCAAATAACAAATTGAGCAATTCTTAAGCAACTGTTCTTAGGCAAAAACAGTTGCCTAGTTTCTGTTTACAAGCCTTACCTTAACCGAATATCATAAAGCAACTTTACTTTAAACTTCGCGTACAAGTCTGCCACTGCTGTGCACACCTGTAGGTACAATCGCTAACAGTAAACGAATGGAACCACCTAGAATAGCCGAGAGTGCCCTCGACTCGTCCCCCGCCTAGTGTGGCAGGTGTTGCCTCAATCAAGGCCGCCTTCAAGTACGTTTCTGAGTACTCTACAGAACACTTGAGTACGCATTAAGTGGAGTGCACATTGTGGATGGGAGATTTCTAGAAGGCGTGTGCTACCTATATAAAAAGTCATAACAGCCGGCTTGTCAGTTCTGTGGTTTTGAGTGATTTCTTTAGCGCGGATCGAGTGTTTGTAGCGAGGCTGTGAGACAGTGGCCTGTTATCGCGTCTTCTCCCCTCTCTTCTCTATAAACAACTTACCTATACTTGTCAGTGGGGGTAATTCATGCATTGGGTCGGCGCAGCTTACTGTTTAGGAACGACTGTCGGGCCTATAGTTACGTTGGTAGGCTTATTCAGTGCGGATCAAGTGGTTACTGTGGAAAGTGATTATGGTGTTATAATTAGTGCGGGATTCTTTATAGTTGACATTATTATTGCGTTTGGACAATTTTTACTTGAATTGTTGTAAGAGACTATCTTGTAAGAGATTACAAATTACTAATTGCTGTAATTAAATCTGGTTATTAGTGATTTCATTAGTCTTGCATTTTGTTTCCACTGTACCATACGACGATTAGTTTGACCGTCGTAACAATATTTTATTAAATCAGATTAAACTAATAAGTTATCCGAGGAGTATACTTCCTCACTATTTTGAAACAAATACAGGTTAGCGAGTATCTGTTTATAACCAAATCTGTTCTGATTTTTAGGTAAAATCAGATTAAAAATTTTATTCTGAAAAGCTGACAGTAAAGTTCTTTCTGTGTATGATGTTTAGTGTTAGTTAGAAACATTACAAGTAAGTGTCCGTATGTCATATGAGTGTGCCATAACACTTATATTTATAAGACTACATAACGTGGTCTTTCCATTTGCCCCGATACTCTATTAAATTTTTATTTACTGAAAATACATTTAGTTCTTTCCTGATATCATCAGTCCTCTTACCATCGCTTAATGTATATTATGTATATCATGGGCAACGGCTGTTCCTACTCCGTTATATTGTAGTATAGGTCTGGACATTACTCTAAACGTATCCGGGCTGCAGAGATTTTTTTTTCTTTGGAGTAAACTGATCAATAGGAGGTCGTCCGTCTTTAGGGGCATTTCTCACTACAAGGGCAACAGGGTGCCCTGACCTCATCTTGACAATGACAAGCAGAGTGACAAGCAGAGGAGACACAGCTTTCACCGGCTGTCCCTCGGTCTCCAGAGTCTCGTTAGCCTCCAGAGGTGCGGCTGGATATTTCCCTTCATTAATGAATGAGACCATAAGAGTCTATGATCATGAAGAGTATACCCTCTCACGTGCGTGAGAAATCTCATTTCTCCCGCTTGGATACTACTGGCCTGGCCTTTCTTTAAAGCCCAATTCTCAGACCCATACAGAAGTGTGGGAAGGGCCATCACCTTGTAGAAATTCAGGCGTGTTTCTTTACTTGCTGACTTAAGGATACTCTATTAATTTTTCATTTATTGAAATATGTTTAGTTCTTTCCTAGTATAATCAGTCCTCTTACCATCTCTTAATGTATATCGTGTATATCATATGTAATGGCTCTTTCTACTCCGTTATATTGTAGTGACGTGTGGACATGAGTAAAAAGTGATTATAAATGTATCCAGGTTGCAGACTTACAATGGAGTAAGTTGTCTTCTAATTGTTTCGGATGAAACATGTCATTCAACTGTCATACTGATTAGTATTACAAATTGTCGAGATTTAGAAAGATTCGCGGGACTGTTTAGTAGTAACTTAAAGAATAAAACTAGAAAGAAAAACACCATAACGTTTTATAAAACACTAGTTGTCCTTTTATGTCAGTGAGACTTTGATCGTCGGTAGACTGAAGGGAAAGAAGATTCAGGTTGCTGAAATAAATTTACGAGAAGTTTGTAGGACCACTCTCATCTGGCTAGCAAATGAAATGATGAAATCGAACATAAGATAATTTTGAGAGACAAATTACTAACTTTGGGAAATTATTTCAGGAAATTGATTGTAATTTAAGTATTACAAATAAATTAATTACTTATTTACGAATTACAATGTATTTATGAATTTCAAGTTTGAGGCATTTTTTGATAATGATATGATGTAGGCCTAATTTAGTTAAACTTTTTTTTAGTTTCAATTGCTGTTTTCCAGTCTTTATGGAAACGTTGATAGGAGAATTATTAATCGTTATTAATAATATTATAAGTGTTCGTTAATAACGTTTGCTGTACCTTGAAAAGTAAAAAGTGAAAAAAAAATACAAAAACCTCGGCTATTTAGTTATACTGTATTTATAACCGCAATAACCAAATGACAAATAATTTAGTTTTAGTTTTAAGTGTCTGTATGTTCCAGTGGATATCTGTAAGCCTATATAGCCTATATATATTTTTACGCCGGCCTCCTTGATCGTCGTATGGTACAGTGGAAAACAAAATACAAGAAACCAATAAAGTCACTAAAACCCAGCTTTAATTATCACAATTAACAGTTTTTAATCAACAAGTTTGTAAACAATATTATTCTCGTATAACAATTCAAGTTAATTTGTCCACACAAAAAATAACGCCAACTATCAAGAATTCAGCACTATAATCACTTTTCACAAACACACCACTTCAAACGCATTGTGTAAATCGCCCGACAATAACTCGAACCTCACTTGAATAAATCGCCACTTGAACTGAACTAAGCATCGCTGAATGCTTATATTTATACACCGTTGAGATTCCAGAATATTCCATAATACGCGTCAACACTACAAGAACACACTACAGCATAATGTTTTGTGGCCTTGAACACGGTTCGCGCGGACTGGTGAAGTCTGGAACAGCCTCGGCTGCGGACCCGTGACAAGTGTCTCGTAATTGTCACTCATCTCAAAGTAGCAGCAACATGTACGCACACACACACTACACCTGGACTCCTCTGGGATAGCCGAGAAACACGTAGATGTTCTTCAATAGCTTAACAATACGTAGTTTCACAAATTCATGTAACTGATAACAATTTGTAATTTTTTTTTGAAACAGTTCAAGAACATTTTAAGACGACCAAAATTTTTTTCGTGAATGTTAAAAATTGCAATTTCGTTTAATTTTTAAATTTACTGGGTTTGTATTTTGAACAAAATTTTCTTACAACTTAGTACCCATATAACCTGTTACAATTTTGAAAATTCCCGATCCTGAGCATTATATACTGATTGTGGTTCTCTTTAATGTATTATACCGCACTGATTTTGCGATTTGTGGTCTCTGTGAGGTAAAGGCGTAGATAGAAATTGAACAATGACTTCGAGATGATGCGCAGTGGACAAACACTTCGTCGCGAGGCTAATACAATTTTCATTAATTTCGCAAATGCGCACAACAGTTTTCTACAGTGTTTCACAGTGTGAACATCGGCAGCAACAAGACAAGCGAGAACAATGGAAACGTGTGTGATAGAGATCGAGGTGGTGTGGAAGTGGAACAGCAAACTATTGTTCCTTCGTCTCCCCTAACTCTTCTCTGTACATCTTAACCATACTTTTCTTCTTCTGATAGTTCCTATCCGTTTCGGATGTTGGATATCATACAGACTATTTTAACTTTCTGTACTGCTGCACGGAATAAGTCAGTTGTATTTATGCCAAACCAGGTCCTTAAATTTCTCAGCAATGAGATCCTCGGTCGCCCAACTCCTATCTTTTCAAGTAGGCCTACTTTTCTCTGTAGTACGGACTGCAATAAGCAAAATCTCTGTTCATTTCTCATGAGATGTCCCAGATACTGAAGCTTTCTTATCTTCACCGTTTTAATAACTTCCCTTTCTTTCTTCATCTTTCTAAGAACTTTAGTTATATTAGTTATATGTGCTGTCCGTGAAATACGTATAATGTGCTCAGTGTTATACGATAAAGCCACATTTCGAAAGATTCCAATTAATTTTAGTTGTAGCTTCGGTCAAAGTCCAAGATTCTACACCGCAGAAGAGAACCGAGAATACGTAGCAGCGTAAAAGTCTCGTCTTTGTGTTTATTGTTAAATCGTGACTTTTGAATAAACTGCTCATTCTAGTGTGGACGGCTCTTGCCAGCCATACTTTTAAGTGGGGGTAATTCATTCGCTGGGTCGGCGCAGCTCAGCGACCAAGAAAGGCTGTCGCGTTTATATGAACACGCATGTCTCGTTTTACGAAAATCGGTTGAAAGTTATAGTGAGACATACCCCAAAACGTTATGTTAGACAGAGAAACTGTCACGTTAAAACTGAGAACACGCTGCGCTCATTCAGTCAAAAAGCTGTTAGAAAGAGTTAAAAACAATTTAATTCAAATACGAGTCGATAAACACCAGAAGTAAGTGTCCTTACACCAACAAACGTGGGGGGGTCCTTCAACCACTCCCGACAGTCACTTCTACTCTGTTCAAGGCTTTCTGGCTCTAACAAAGTCTTCCTCTTTTCATTAACTATCTTCGCAATATAATCGACCCTTTCTGAACTCGGGCTTCCTCTTTCGTTTAAGCTTCCTTTTGTTTTGTTTTTATATAGTATCCACGTCACTTTTTCACAATAATTTAATTACCTTGTATCCGTCAGTGACTTCGTTCTAGCGTTTATATAGACGCGTTTCGTGACATATGTCACGTCATCAGTAATCCTCGTCAAATGTTAAAATTCACATAAAACACATAAAAACACATTTGCACATATTTACTAAATCACAATAACGACACACACATAACACGATGTAACTTCGGCTCCGTTGGACCGGTCCGACCGCGCGTGTAGTTGCCGAGCCACTAATTAAACTAAGTCAATCCTTATCACCAGTCATTACCGTCATGCGCGATTATATTTAGGGCTGTATCATTTAGTGAGTGAGATTGAAACCTTAATTGTTCGTTTAATATACTGTTATTGTTGATATTCTTGTCTTTAAATGATTTATAAATCTCAAACCCCTCGAGAGCGTCCATTAACCTACCCTTACCGCATACATGGATTGCTTTGAAATTAGTATTGAAATCTGTGTAATTATGGTTATGCATCATTAGATGGCGCGCATAATTAGATTTGGTCTTGTCTAAATCATTCCTTGGTAGATGTTCTTTGTATCTTTTCAAGAAAGACCTGCCAGTTTGACCCAGTTAGAAACAATCACAATCACATTCCTTTTGTCCCTCTTCATTACATGACCAAACCAATGCCAGCGCTCTTCCCTCTACTATCTCGATAACTGATAATGTTGAAACACATTTTTGACAGCAATATTCCTAATTCTTTAGATCTTCCAGATCAAACTTAAAAGTGTTGAAGGTTTAAAAAATAAACAAACACTTGTTAAGTTTCACAGTATATTATATTTATCTCTGACAGCTGTTTTCAGCTTATTAAGCTATTCTCAAAGAGATCAAGGAACAATTAAACAAAAAATGTAAGAGTGGTGAACATGTGTTTAGGGTGTGTATCCGGACATGTGTGTGGGGAGTGTATGATGTAGGTGTGGAGAGAAGCTGGTAAGGTAAGGTCAAGTGTCTGTAAAAACTAAGTTAAGACCATGCTTTTTATCGGTATCGGTAAACAAACGTAATCATTTTTCGTTACTTGTAAACAATAAAGAAAAATCACACATACTAGAGAAAAATGGAGTTTATAAAATACACTGTGCACAATGCGATGCAATTTATATCGGACAATGTGGCCGTGCTCTGAAACATCGCATTTATGAACATAAGAAATAGATTTTAACTAATACAGCCAATACAGGTTTTACAGATCATTTCTTACAACACAATCACTTCATAGATACAAAAAACATAATAACACTACTGCACAACATACAAAAAGGTAAAAAAAAGGATTTATTAGAAATTCTAGAAATCAGAAAACCAATCAAAAGTAACAAAAATTTAACAAACGAAAACGCTGAATTATGTGTATCCCCTATATTAAAAGTTGTTATTTAGTTTAGTTAATTTTTATATTTTTCCTTCCGATTATACTTAGTTTTTACAGACACTTGACCTTCCCTTAGCTTCTCCAGCCCCCCTCCATCATATACACCCCACACATGTCCGGATACACACCCAAAACGCATGTTCACCACTCTTACATTCTTTGTTTAGTTGTTCCTTGATCTCTTTGAGAATAGCTTAATAAGCTGAAACACCTGTCAGAGGTAAATAATAAACTGTGCAACTTACCAAGTGTTTGTAAATTTTTTTTAAATCTTTGTACTAATATGTTTCACCAAGTGCCCAACGAGTCATCAAGCAATATCGTTAAAAGTATCATTTCATTGGCTTGCGATTTATTTTTACATTTCTCTAACAGAGTAAGCAGTTTTTCTGTCCCGCATAGTAGTGTGAGCGGAAAACTGTCTTGTATGAAATAAGAATAAGAAGGAAACGAAATTACACGAGATTATGTCAGCTGTGATATTCGAAATCCGTCCTCTGTGACTCACATTATAGCTTTCATAAAACCGGTCTTCGACATTGTTATTTATTTTTATTGCGTCATAAAGAAGTTTATTCTTTTACTCCAGTAGCGTAAAAACTAAATTAAAAATGTATTACAGTTGTGGCGCCTCCCCAGAGTTAACGACATCAGTGTTTCAGTTTCGTTTTCACTCACCCTCGTCGTATTCTGTTTCCCTTGTTGTTTCCAGCCACCATAATCCCTTTCTCCGTACACTAATGACCGTCAGCTTCAATGACGACGCACCCTTACAGAGTACTTAATTAATCATCCCCTAAGGGCTGTTGTAAAAGTACCTCATACTTGTACAAACCCGGTTAGAAAAAGCATAAAGAAAAACGCTTTAAACAACACAAGTAAATTGTTCAATGATTGCAGTAATTTCCAAGTGCTGAATGCAAAATACATTTTAGTGATATTGCCAAAGACTTGGTACGATTTTGTGAATTTTAAACACTTAGACAATTGTTATAGGTATGACGCTCAGAAAAATGACGTAGTGGAATATCACAGACCTACATTTTAGTTTATTAATTTTTCTTAGTAGATGTAAAAAATTAATCAATTACACAAATACCCTGCATTCCTTTCGAAAGACACAAATCCAATGTTTTTCACTCATATGAACTAACACTGCTCCAAACTAAAACAACTGCTGCAAATACGCGTATAAACTAAAAGAAGTGATTATTTAAATTAATTGATCACAAATTGATTGTTTAGTACACTGTTAACTTTAAAATAGACCACAAACTATAACAATTAACAAATACCACAGAGGCTACATAGCCTGTATCGAAGTTACTATCCCAGGGAGCAAAACAGAAAGACATGGGAAATGCTAATGGGACCAATGCCAAAAACTGAATGAATTAATAAAATAATCTTAAAATATATCTCACAAACAAGTGCTCATAAGGAACAGATATTAAACAAATTACCTTTCTGATACGAAAACAACTGAATTTTCCAAACGTAACCCTAATTTACCAGTGTATGGTAAGCTTAATGGTCTAATCTACCAGTGTTTCCACAAATTTATCTTCTTCTACTTCTTCTTCACTATATGGTTTGGGCTATAACCCGTTCCGACTTCTCAGAGTGTCTGACCATTTTTTCCTGGGTCTTCCACGATCTCTTGTCCCCACTGGCCTATATTCGAACGCATGTTTAGGAATAAGCGTTTCTACCATGCGTTTTACACGAGATTTCCAATTCTGTTTGTATTCCTTTATTTTCTCCAGAACCGACTGTAACTTCAGATCTTTCCTTATGTCGTCGTTTCGTAGACGATCTCTCAAAATACGTCCCTTCACTGCTCTTAAAAATTTAATTAGGCCTGTATTTTTAAAATATCTTTTTGCAGGAGAGTCTATGTTTCACATCAATACGCTACATTAAAGTCGGCACAGCCACGCCCTTATAGAACTTTAGCTATCTCTCCCTCTGCGTTTTATTCTTCAATATTCGCCTTATTGTTCCACAGGTATAACTAAATTTATTTAACTTTCTCTCGGTATCGTTATCCTTCCTATATGGGATATCACATCCAGAATAATTAAAATGTGATACCTGCTCCAAAACTCTATTATCAATTACAATTTTTGTTCTTACAAAGCTTTTCCCTAGGAAGGCCATCACTTTTGTCTTAGTATTTGAGATCTCAAAGTTGTATTTCCTGCAGATTGAATGCAAGAATAAATAGACCTATAACTTCAAGGTACAAATTTATCTATAACTTTAATTTGTTTCAGTACTTTTCTGGAAGTAATGCTCTGTATTAATGAATTAATTATTAAACTATATTCAGACAACATACAGCCGACAAACACCCAAGTATGGTGTCCCAGTATTACACTAACGATAATGTGAATTAGCTTTTAATTTTAAAATAAAAATATTAAATGCTCTCCCTCTTTCTCTCTCTCTTTCTCTCTCTCTCTCGCTCTCCCTCTCTCTCTCTCTCTCTCTCTCTCTCTCTCTCTCTCTCTCTCTCTCTCTCTCTCTCTCTCTCTCTCTCTCTCTCTCTCTCTCTCTCTCTGTAACGTCTTTTTAAAAAAAATGTTTTAAAATGGGTGCACTTTACGCAATAGCTTTACATACTTTATTGCTTTAAATACATGTGGAAAAAATGGTTTCTGGCTGAAAGATTCAAGTGGCTTTGGCTAAGAATTGCGTACAGGCGCGGATTTGGATCCCCCGTGAGAGTTATTATGTACTCTGGATGCAATTGTCGATTATTTTGCCACAACAGACCAAAAATTTAAACAATGAAATTAGGCATCTTCTCAAAAGTTATATTCCCATTTTGAACAATTTACGTGCGCAATATGTACACACATACACTTGAGGCTGTATAATTTTGTTTGGTATATTTCTTTATACTTCTTACTTTCTTTTTAAGTTAATTTAAAAATAGATATACCAATAGTTGTTACACACTTTGTGCATGCACATAGCATTGGGTTAACCGTGAAAAACGAGGTTACCGCTCGACGGAAACGGACATTTATCGTCAGCTGGTTAGGTGAGTGATTGATAGAGCGCTGCTGACGTAATCAGACTGGAACTGTCTCAGATAGATTAATGCCTTCTTTCCTTCCACGAGATTGATTCTACTACAACTCTACTGTGTTGTTAGCAATAAATTTTTACTATAAATTACTAAACCAATTTTAAAAAACAAAGCAAACATTTTAGTATTATTTATGTGAGTAAGATAATGTGTTAATAAATTTACTAATGCGTACAATGACAAGCGTAAATATATTTCATGTTTTTCGCAAAGAGATTAACTCTTGTATGTAGGGGAACTGTATGTAACAACTTTATTTTTCAACTATTTCGTAAAAAAAAATTTTACAGCCTAATTTTTGTTTATAAAGTTTACAATAGAATTTTATTTGATCCATAGAAACAAAATGACAGCTTTTCTAAGAATACTTCAGTAATAATTCGTTTAGATAATTTATTTATGACGGGACATCTGGTATTATTAAAAAGAAAGAAAACTTTAGGAAAACTTATTTTAAAAAAAACAAAAAAAAACAGTATTTAAAAGGTTTAAGAGGTAAAGGCAGTAAATAATAAATAAAGAACAAAACACACACATGTAGACACATGTTGAGAAATTCACAGACGTAATTAGGAACAGAAGAATTGCTTTCTACGGACATATTCAAAAAATGAATCCTGACAGACTAACAGGGAATTTTTTTAACTATTTCAGAAAGCTCAAATTGCCAAATACGTAGTTCAAAGTAACGTAAAAAGACATAGTAGAACTTCAGATTGCTCAAGAAGACATTGTAGAATGCTTAACATTCAAAAAAATATTTTAAAATGCTCAAGGTTTTCAGGAAAACTCCAAGAAGAGAACAGGTGCCATCTGGACTGCCGAAAGGAGTACATTGATCAAGAATGAAGGAGATACGGAAGAGGAGGACGAGAGAGAAGAAGAAGGGAGAAACTAGTTGAATCAAACGTAGTCCACAGTGGTTCATACGAAAAAAAAAAGAAAAAACACAAAGGCTTTCACTCAAACTTTTATCCATTCACAGCAGCATACTGGGTTGCCTTGCTTAGCAAATGTCGCGTATGCATTTCTGAAGATATGTGTTGGGATTTGAAGCATTTCATCTTCGACGAACGTCTTCAAATTCTTATCAGTATTAACATTGTTACGACCATTACGGAACACTGTCGAACGTTGGGAGTGTCGTCTACATGTTTCTCAGCTAGTCAAAGCGGTTGTCGCCCACAACCTTTCCCTCCAAAGTGATTTTTTAAAGTTTTACATTTCTGTGCACTTTATGAAAATAAATAGTGTTATTGCGGTAAGTTTTTTAATTTATTTTTATTAAAATGTTTCCTGTTTAGGCATTTTTTCGTTTAAAAATTCTGTTAGTTTTAATGTGCAGATTGTTAATGACCTAATTGTTGGTGAAAAATGTTTACAAAATATGAAAAACACTGCAAAACCTTTTTCAATTCGGTATTCCACGTCGCTATGTAAAGCACAAGGGTATTATAAAGTAACAATTAATGTTTGTAACGTCCGGCTATTGAACTCTGCACTTTTCTATTTTCCATTGATGTGGTGGGGAGAGGTGCGCCCATCGAACTGGTCCTCAGTTATAGACGCGCCCCCATAAATTCAAAGGTTGCCTACGACTGCTCTAGAGTGTCGAGTTCTTGTTAACTTCTAGCATCTGCAAATTATTCTGGAACATTTGCAGGCTATATATAAGCAACAGCCGCCTTAGTTAGTTACAGTGGGCGATTTCTTCAGTGCAGATCAAGTGGTTGTTACGGATTAGTGGAAAGTGATTATTGTTTATAATAATTAGTGCGGAACTCTATTGCTTGACACTGCACGCGGACAAATTTAACTTGAATTATTTTACGAGAGTGCCTTGTTGATTAAATATTGTTATTTGTGATTAATTATAGCCGGTAATTAGTGATTTCATTGGTGCGTGTATTCTGTTACCACTGTACCATACGACGATCCGTGAGACCGTCGTTACAATATTATTGATGTATATGTGATACCTTAAATAACCCGCACAGGAAAAATAAAATCACAAGCAGTCAAGTCGGTCGAAGTACGTAGCCATCCAGAAATCCACTTCCTATCAACCCGAACGACCTTGGAGCTGATTAATCAGTGAAAATTTATCGAGATTTATTTTCTCTAATTAGAGCAATACACAGTCTTTATGTGGAGAATAAAATCTTAATAGAACCAGGGAAACCGAGGACAACTCCTAGAGTTGACCTGATCAATTGTGGAGTACGACAAGGGTGTCTATTATCACCTTCTCTTTTTAATTTATGTATTGACGATGTCACACAAAACTGGCAGATGTGTCTTCTAGAACATTTTGTAATTGGTCATTCTACATTTGACACTTTGCTGTTTGCGGGCGATCAGGCCATAGGCTATATTTGTTAAATCGAATCTGCAAAGACTCTGGATTTCAATTATCCACACGTAAGACCAAGGTGATGGCTTTTTGTGAAACTGATCCCGTACTGGCGAAAATTGTTATAGATGGTACCGACCTGGAAAAAGTTAGAAATTTTTAATATCTGGGCCACGGCGTGTCTTATAATGCAAGCAACGACGTTGTGAATAGGTTGCATAAGTTCAACCTTATGTGCGGGACCATTAGGCGAACCCTTAAGTCAACAAGTAAAGGAACACGCCTATAATTCTACAAGGTGATGGCTCTTCCCACACTTCTTTATGGGTCTGAGAATTGGACTTTAAAGAAAGGCCAGGCCAGTCGCATCCAAGCGGCTGAATGAGATTTCTCAGGCACGTGGCAGCGTATACTCTCCGTGATCATAGAAGAAACACAGATATACGGCAGGAACTGAATATTATGAGTTTGCTCAACAGGATCGCCCAGTATCGGCTGAATTTGGTGGGAACATCTTTGCCGAATGAATGACTGACGCATCCCCAAACAACTATGGAACTATAAGTCGAGGGGACGGAGAGATATGGGACGTCCAAGGAAGCGCTGGAGTGACCAGCTCTAATTGCCTATTGGAGACCGGAACAAACCAACCTTGGTTTATTCCTTGAAGATGTGATGATGATGATTTCATGTTTTACGGATGTAACAAGTGTTTAACAATACGGTGAAATGTTGCCACTCGAGTAATTAAGACCACATGCGATGTTAAAAAGAGACAACTTTTAATAATAACTATAGCATATTGAAGAGTACTGAGTTTTAAATCACTATTTTGTTTCTGGTTTTTGTAAAGTTCTGGTATGATTGTAATTAACTCTTGTAGCCTGTTTTGAAAACCTTGCAAAATTTCAACCGAATAACTTTATACCTATTGATCGTGAAAAGTGGAAGCCTTTGTTTCTTAGGCTTTAACGGCTGGCGTCGTAATTATTATCCGTGCTGTAAGGCCGTGGTCTTCCAAGATCTTCATCTTCATGCTGATAGATGTTAAATGCTTGATCAGACCTTTCGCCCTCACCTCTGGTAGTCATCTTCAAAGAAATTGTTTTAAATACCGACAGGATGTACGGCTTGGCCACAGTACTGTAGTTGTACTGACACACGTCTTGTCATTTCACTGAATATGTCCTCTAGAGCTGAGGCCGAAACGTCTGATCAAGCGATTAACATCTATCAGAATGATGATTTTGGAAGATCACGGTCTTATAGACCTGATAATAATTTAAATAATTAGTGTATACCTTTCCTCGAGACTCAGTACATGTACAGTATCTTATTTTTAAATAGGTAGTAACACAGTATAGGCCTACTGTAAAGCCAGAATGTGCCATATATAATCAATATGGCGCAATCATTGGTACAAAATATTGTAACGACAATGCGTATTGATCTCTATGTATTGTTTCCTCAATTTAAAAAGACAAAGACAGCATTGTAACCCACCAGCATCACATTTAAACATTATGAATTTTAAATTTTAAAGGGACTCACGTTTCTCGTATTTGGGATTTCAGGTAAATGAAAGCAATTATATAAATGAAGAGATAAGTAAAATAATTCAGCATGCTAATCAATGCTACCATGGGCTGATGAAATACTTTAAATCTCAACTTCTGCACAGTGAAGGCAAAGCTACACTATATAGAACATAGTAAAACCGGTCCTGATGTACGGAAGTGAAACATGAGTACTGACACAGGGCGATCTGTTTCGACTTGCATCTTTTGAAAAGAAAATACTTAGGAAAACTTATGGACCCATTAGGGAAGTTGGAGAGTGGAGAATTAGCTACAACAGAGAGCTCTATGAGTTATATAGATGGCCTGATATTGTGAAATCAATTAGGATAGTTAGGCTGAGATGGGCAAGAAATGTACAGAGAATGAATGAGGAGGGTGTTCTTAAGAGGATTATGAAATGCACACCAGAAGGAAAGAGAGGACGTGGAAAACCTAGACTACGATGGATTGATGACATCCTGGAAGATATGAAAGCAGGTTATTTGGAGTGAAAAACTGGTTGACAATGGCTAAGGATAGGGAAGTCTGGAGGAATATCCTGAGGGAAGCTGAGCCCCATGGGGAGTCGTGGAGCTACTGATGATGAAACAGTATTGAATTAAAAATTATAAATATCTTGGAGTTAAAATTACGGAGAATGGAAATAAGTTGATGCCCCAATTAAAGACAGGATCTGCCTAGGAAGGAATGCAATTGTCCTCCTATACGAAACTCTATGGGAAAACCTCATTAAAGAGGAAAATAAAAACATAGCCTCGTGAAGACATAACGATGCGTCATTCCGAAGAATGGCATATGACAAAAATTCAGTAAGCGCACTAGGAAGGTCGAAAATCGATTTTCGGCGACGAACAGGTAATAGAGAAGGAAAAGAGAACGAATAACGACATATAAGAAAGGACACAGTAACATCATCATATCTCCGGTCTGAAGATGAGATTACATAGACTCGTAGGAAGTAGCATGAGCACTCGAGAGGATACAAGAAAATGGCAAAAAACAAAAGGTAAAAAATTGGTAAGCGGAAGGAATCAGAACATAGGTAAAACCGAAGACGATGGCAAACGCAGAAGATATTACGGTGATAATAAAATTCCTACTCTTTTAATTTTGAAAAATTAATTTAAGAACAACCTTCATGTAGTATTTTCAGACTTCTGCCAGATAATTTAATATAACGGAAAAAGTCTAACCTGTTCCCTTTTTCAAAAGACAACAATCGACGCTTCCGCTGAGAAAAACCTAAAGCAGCCAAATTGTTTAAAATAATTGTAAAAAAAAAAAAAACAGGAAAGTCTAACGGTACTTATGATTACAACAGCCGTTTATTTTGTGACAAACCAAGTGTTACATTAGACAATGAGCTACGTAAAATGGGATTGTCGGCGTAATTGAGAAGCGGCTTTGGTGTTTTAATTAAAAGCGAGAAGTTGTTGCAAGCGTTGTAGCCGCGACGTCAGTGAAACGAAAGGCTCACTGTAATTAACTCAGAGCTTGCGACAGTTTCACAGAGTTTCACATAGTTACACTCAGACACACACTTAATAAACCTACTAAGATATTGTTAGTAACTGTTGTAATCTATATTGAATCTTAATATGTAACAAAGATTTGTATATATATATATGTGTGTGTGTGGGGGGGGGTGCGCGCGCGCTTATATGGATATGGAATGTTTCTGGTCCATGGAGATGACGCTGTTTTAGATTAACAGCTATAAAAAAGCGTTCTGCCCCGCCAATATAAAAGTTTTCGCAGAACGCAGAGTGAGATAGGCTAAAATGAAAGCTACTATGCAAGAAAGTCAAATGGTGTTATCCTTCACTTGCATAGAGAAAGAAGGATACGAGATACAGGCTTTTAACAAGGAAGCTAGGGAGTAAACTGAAATGCGAATCTATATTCAAAATTAAATGTTCTTAACAACAAAACGCTTTTAGGTAGGTTCGATGAAAATCGTCAGTTTGTGTGTGTGTGTGTGTGTGTGTGTGTGTGTGTGTGTGTGTGTGTGTGTGTGTGTGTGTGTGTGTGTGTGTGTGTGTGTGTGTGTGTGTGTGTGTGTGTGTGTGTGTGTGTGTGTGTGTGTGTGTGTGTGTGTGTGTGTGTGCTCGCGCGCGCTAGTCCAGAGTTAAAACTTCCCCAGTATAACATACATGCGGCATAAACGTACATTAACCTTTATTCTTACGTACGCTTCCGCGTCCGGTGTCCATTATGTTGTTGAAGTCTTCTTCCGGTCTCGGCCGCGTCAAAATATCTTGTACGACGTTTCAACCATGTTAGAATGAGTATCCTCACGTCTATGTTACGATGATGCTGGCAAGGAAACTCAGTTATATAGTGTAGAAGTGTCGGTAATTAGATTAACCTCCTCAATTAAGCGAACTGCGTACTCAAAGCGTTACCATACAACAAGGTTTGATGTGTTAATATATTCTTAGAACACTCTTACTTTTCCTGTACGCTATTCAGATTTCCCCGTTACTATAGTTGACAGCTACAGGTCCAGTCCACGTTGACACCATGCTACCACAATTACTACCTTATAAACTATAAATCATCAACTAGAATAATACTATAAAATTTAAAAACTCTAAAATCACTAAAAAACAACCTTCAGCAATGCTTCCAAATAAACCTGACGAATTTTAGATTGGTAATTGTGGCAGCATGGTGTGAACGTAGTAGTAATAGTAACGTAGTAGTAGTAGTAGTAGTAGTAGTTGTTGTTGTTGTTGTTGTTGTTGTAGTAGTAGTAGTGGTGGTGGTGGTGGTGGTGGTGATGGTGGTGGTGGTGGTGGTGGTGGTGGTGGTGGTGGTGGTGGTGGTGGTGGTGGTGGTGGTGGTGGTGGTGGTGGTGGTAGTAGTAGTAGTAGTAGTAGTAAGAGAAAAAGAAGAAGAAGAAAGGGGAGGTGAATGAGGAATCAAAGTTTGATCAAATATGAAAGATTACAGTCGTTAAGCATATTATTAAGTTATAAGCATATTATTTAAAATTTTAAACAAAATCACAAGTTTCCTGAAAGACTTTCCTTAAGAATAAATGTAAAATGTCTGCAAAAATACAGAAGTCTTTAAAAAAATTATTACTAATCACTACACAGTTGTCTCTCAACAAATAAGTAATGGCGATTAATTTTCTTATTAGTTACGTTTAATTAAGTAAAAAATACAATTTATAAAGAATGCGGGCAATTTTAAATGTTGTTTCATAGCGAACTGACTTCGCATAAATTAATTAAGACAACTATTGTTATGTTTTTCAACGCAAGCTAACTGTGTCGCTGCAACTTTGATAACAATGAGGTGGTTATTTTTTAAATACCGTTACCTCTGTAAAAGAGTTTAAATTCTTTGTACTTGATAAAAATAAAATTGCAGAAGTAGGGGGTTAAAAACATAATATATGGGAAATATATGACGAAGATAGAAGAAAAATAAGAAATTCATGGGAAGACTATTGAGTAAATTATGGAAACACTATGAACTGTCTGTAAGATTAGAAGGAACGGGCAGACAGCACAGAGTAATATAGAGTCGGGACGTTCCTGTGTAACTATATTTAAAAGCCGCGAAGCCGGATGCACCACAGAACTGGAAAACGCGAAACATTCAAATGTATGCGCTTCGAATGTAATCTGATATCACTCCTTTAGAACTGCCGTAAAATATACAAATATCTCATAGTTGTAGCAAAGAAAATTAAATGTTATGTAAATAAATTGCAGAAATTGCGTCACATTAAATATTTTAAAGTTGTGGCAACACAAAGTCAGTCTCTGAGAAATGTTTGTATTTTTGGTATGCGACATATTGCCAGAAAAATTTTGTAAGAAATTTTTTTTTCGTATTATTTGAGACTTGTCCAAAGGCAAGTCTCGGGCTGATCTGGGGCAAGCCTACTTACGCCTTCTTCTGGGGCAGCCTTCTTCAGCCAAATGGAAGGATGTAAGGATACGCACGCCAGTGCAGGCCGGAAGCGAAGAAGATGGAGGCACATTAGAAGTAGAGTAGTGCCTGTGTGTGTAGATATGTGTGTAGATTTGTGTAGATGTAGTGTGTAGCCGTATAGGTAAAGGCAGTGGCTGATAGAAGTGCCATAAAGCTTATACATGAGGGCGGCCAAGACAGGAACTAGTAATGCAGGTCGCTAAACCTGGAAGGAGGCGACAGAGAGGCGTCATGGTAGGCGGCGGACACTAAAAAGAGGGCCAAAAACTAGGTAACTGGTTGGGAAAAATTCAAATTGTTATGCGATCGGGAAGGATGGCAGGTTGAGTACGTTCAAAGAAGGGAATTAAGTGTTTCTATTTTTATGATGCTGGCGGCGAGGAGTTCTGGCAGGAGGTCCATCTGCTATAGTAAGGAGGCGATTTATGAGGAAGGAAGATCTGCTGGATTTGCAGGTAGTTCTGTTACTGGAGGTGGCTATGGATTGTAGGGAAGTGCGTTGTTTTGCAGCTTGTGAGTATTTCCAGTTGATCTTGTACAGGAAGAAGTCAAGGTTTGGGAACAGTTTGTTGAGTGCAAACAGAGAACTGTTGGAGGTTTTTGTAAGAAATGTCTGTCTTTAAGTTTTTATTTAAAGGTACTGGTATTTTCATGTTATTACGCCTACTCAAAATAAATGAAGTCGAAAGTCATTAAATAAGTCATAAATGAAAAAAAATCATTAAAACTATAAACACATTAAGTCGCAGCCATAGCCCAACTAACTCATGCTCAAGTAACCTCCATCTTGGTCGGTTTTTGCATTCAACCTGGTTTAGAGCTCAGTACAGAGGGCACACTAGAATTTTCTGTGTTTGCTGGGAACGTGAATGCGAAGTAGTACCACTGCTGCCATAAGTAAACTAGTCAGAACTATGTTAATTGAGAGACTCCGGTAGGAATATATAGCCATGTGTAATTATTAAATGTAGTGTGTATTTATTTTACAGTGGTGTAAACATAAAACTTTGTCTATTTCGAGTAAAGAAACGGAAAATTAAATACCGGTATGGAGAGAAACATATATGCCTTCCATGTTCTAAGATGTATATTTAAAATCATTTTCAAATTGAAATATTTCCATAGAAACTACTCATTTCTACTTCTTTTTTCATCCTTAACCACAATACTGTGGTCACTAACGTCTACCACCTTAGGTTAGCGCACTCGATTTTCACTGATGATGGCAATCGATGGCATTACCGAAACGTCTGGTTTTGCAGAAAACATTGGACCACGGCCAAACAGCCCGGGATAGAATTTTTAACAACAAACTACTTCTTTGTTGCCGATAACGTAGTACATATATAAAGAATTATACCCTCCCCCTTTAACTATAATTTTCATTTATAGAAAATTACTCCCTCCTCTTCAACTACCCTTTTCATTTATAGATATTTCATATACAGTGGATTATTTTGACCTTCTTTTCAGGATACTTTATTCATCAAAAATAAGTACTTTACTCTTGTTAAAACATAAAACAAGAGTAAACTACCCCTTCCCCTTAACCCATCTTCACCAAAATCAATAGACTTTGAGTCCTCTACAACTCAGGCAAATATGGAAAAAATTATTTGTTTTTGTTTGATTTTGCGGCAGTTATCGTTCGTCATAGAAAACATTCTACACACAGAAACTTTACGGACAATGCCTTTTCCTCATGTTTTGAGGGCTGTACAATCAGAATCAGCCCTTATCTCGAACGCGATTTTTTTCGCGATCACCATACTTCCATTTCCATACGGAACATGGAAGTAAAAAAGGAGGAGAAGAAAAAGTTGAACGAGAAACAAACAAAGAATAAGAGAAAAATTCAGTAATGCGTAATTTGCAGTACAATGACTTCAGAAATAACGTCGATAGAATTTGGTCCCCTCATCTTATCAGACAAAACCAATTTACTGTGCTGTTATTTACTAACCTAGATAAGGCATTATTTGTCGTAGTTAAATAAACTTAAATAAGTAAACTTGCAAACTAGTTTAGTCCGATAATGCCAAGACTGGAGCGTTCATTGGCTGGCCTGTCAACAGACTGCAGCGCTCTATTTACGTCAACAAAGTAAACAGTAACAATTAACAAATAGTTTACACTTAATTTCGCCGTGTACACGTGAACCAATTGTTGTTGTATATTGATTGTTTTCTCGCCGTCGTCATCATCATCTTCCTCCCGATATTCTTTTCCTTCGTTCCTTATTTTATTTTATTTTTTTTAATAACAGTCGGCTAATGATTATTGTATGAGTTGTATACTGGTGGATTCATACTGTTACCGACGGTCTTACCGATCGTTGTTTGGTACAGTGGAAAACAAAATAAAGACAACAATTAAGTCACTAATCACCAGTTTTAATCATCACAATTAACAGTTTGTAATCAGCAAGTTATTTAACAAGATTATGCTCGTACAATAATTCAAGTTAATTTATCCACGCGCAATAATAATGTCAACTATAAAGAATTACGCACTAATTATAACACAAGAGTACTTCGCTACAATACTTCTACAGACACTATCCACGCTAAAGAAAATCGCTCACGTAACTAACTTCCAAGCGGCAAAGTCAAACCTCCGCTCAACAGTCCCTGAAAGGACCAAGGCGTACCGCGCGGCTGTTGTGTGCAATGTGACGGTTGCATGGCTAGTGCAACGCGCCACCAGCCGCCAGTTGCGGTATTCACAGCCAGGAGGCGGCGCTGGTATCTCAGCGCCTACTCAGTTCGGCCTCACAACGCTGAGTGCACGCCGTACGGAGCCTCCGCCGGGAATTTAACCCGGGACCACGAGCGCATCAAGCGCCCACGTTAACCACTAGACCACCAGGAGGCTCAAGACTTCCAAGCGGCTATTTATAGTCTGCAGGGTACCATAATATGCGTCCTTAACAATTACACGAAAACTCTAGAGGACACTTCAGCGGCGGCCTTGGGCTGAACACGCACCGGCTGGGCTAGTCGAGAAGCGTGTAGAACGACTCTCCATTGTTAGAGACGTTTCGTCTTTGTCATACGTTGTATTTGTTCAGTAAATTCTTATAACTTCGTAGATTGTTGTTGAACTATTTTTTTAATCTTTTAGCATTGCTGCTATGTTGTCAGTTCAACACGTTTCTGAAATTCTATTTTCCGCATCTCGTAGAAGCCTATTTTGTGTCTCCTTACTTCTTCCCTTGTTTTCTTGATTACTTCGTCCAGGACCAAACTGCATCGTTTTTCACTTTACTCTATTCAGATGACTCGGTATGCTGTATGATTTCATACGTTCCCGATGTTTCGTGCTTTAGTCTTATATAATCTTTACGTATAACAAAGAGATCATTACAAATTATCTGGATATAACAAACAACTGCAACTGCAACTGGTGAAAAGCCGCATCCTACAAGTGATGACTCTGTTTTCGCGGAACAGTACTGATCTAAACCAGAAGGTTGATAAATGTTTCTGGTAGAGAACACCGGTAGCCACCAGTACCAAGTTAAGGCGTAAGAAAAATGATCCTGGACCCGGTTTCATTTTGGAATATTCCCTCTGACGAGAGACCGAGGAAGTCGAGGGTCGAAGGAGCTTGGAGAGGTAATACCTTAGCTCTGGGTTGACTGATATGCAGGAATCTGGGTGGATTTATTTGGCTGTAGTACTGCGACTACGGGGTATGCAATGCCCTGTTGTGGGTAGATGTGACTCAGTAGGGCAACACACCTAGGGAGGATTTTCGAACAACATCACTGCATGCTCAATGGCAGCCATGGCACTACTGAGCTACCCCTACGCAATGCTTGTAACATGGCCACAGTTAAACAGGAAAAAATGTCATGCTCATAAGGCCTAATCATGAAGCGTTGATGATGATGATGACTGAAGAGACGCAGTCATCAAAATACTTGTGTGAATACAACAATAGGCCTATGTTACAACCTTTCCAAACATTCGTATTATTTACATTTGTTGCTGTCATTATCGTTGAATGAGGATCCATTAGTCGGCGTAAACTAAGCCAGCTCACTGTGTAATAATGCAGTGTAAATTACATTCTAGAAATAATTTGTAAACAAAAATTATTAGAAGAATCTTCGGACCGGTATGTTGTAATGTAGAATAGAGGACCAGATCCAATCAAGAAATAGACTCCATTCCAAAACAGGGAGATATCGTCCGATTTATAAAGTCCAGAAGAATCAGCTGGTAAAATCATGCAGAAAGAATGTACAATATGACTCCCCAAAAGGATAATGGAAGGGCAAAGAGATGGGCGCAGAAGACGAGGCAGGACAAGAAAACGATGGTAACACGACGTGGAAGAAGACCTGACTAGGATGGTTGTCGGCTCGTGGAAGACCAAGACACATGATCGGACTATCTGGAGGCAGATCATTAGGTCCATCCTGGACTGCAGTGCCGGATATGTATGTATGTATGCATGTATGTAATTTGACTAATGATTATTGCCTGTCTAAGAATAAATCAAGTCAGAAGTTAGAAAACTACGTTATAATGCCACGCCTTATCGTCACATTTATTTACGTGGTTTAAATTACACCGTCTTTTGTTCAGTCTTTAGCCAGTGAAACACTGACTAAGACTTAACAATTTCTTTACATAGCAATACAAAGCAAGAACATACAGAGATACAAAAAATTGCTTTTAATAAATAAAATCATTTCCAGTCAAATCAACAGCTGGAGCTTTGTATTTCTTCTCTTTGAACGCTTTGAAATGTAGAAGCCAGGCGCAAACAGATACTACTGAAATAAATTTTCTCCTTGAGTAGACAACTAACATCGATTAAGTTGGAACAGGCTTTCAGTGTTCAATCAAAGAAGTTATTTCCTACGACAGCAACTTTGAAAAGATTTAATCTCTTTCTGTAGGCACTCCGATTGAATCGTTATAATTTAAATTTGATTTAAACTTTACAATACGCAGAAAGTATTGTAAATCTTACAGTCCATTATGTCTGTGTTATTACACAGAAGTAGCAGCAGCAACTATGTAGTATTGTTAAGAAGATCGCGTGAATCGCAGTTTTACAACAATGGAATTAGTCAGTCAACACCCGACAAATTGATACTCAACATTTTTTAATAAAATGGAAACATAGCCTAATTTTTTAAAAAACAGAGCCTATACAAAGTTAGGAACCATTTGACAGTTCGCCGCAAACACCTGGCGGGAACCGGGAGTGCTCACAGCGATTCAATCAGGAGACGGCTGTCATCTTTTAGGCCCGCTGTGACGTTAAATATGAAGGATAAGAAGAAAGTGGCCGCAAAATTAATTTCGTCACCCACGCTCAGACAGTTCACAAGCAAGCTTCCGCTCGTCTGAGCCTACTGGTCAGCTTGGCTATGACATGGAAATTAAGCAAAATGATTGTCGGCGCGTATCTGCTGCCGGTAATTACTTACGGTGCCTTGGTCTGGGGATACCTTAGCGCCATGCATAAACAGAAGTTGCAGAGCGTCGTCGGCAAGGGTCTTCAGTTAGCGGCCAAATTCCCCCGTAGATTCTCTTCACACCTTCTGAAGAGCGGACTTGGACGACACCTTCACGCGGCTTGCACGCAAATTTTTATGTATGTTCGGCAAGTTTCCCAGAATATCCTCTTATAACAGGGCTGGGGTCGTAACATATACGTCCAGGTGATTCGTGGAAACGCCCTCGGCGTATACTGCGCTAGTGTAGGCTTGCACACCAGCCGATGTAAGGCCTGCTAAAGAGCAAATCGCCCTACTTGGGCAGGACCATGAGGCAGGAGCTCCAGAAGGTAGCTCGGAACTCAGATTACTTTGTGAAAGGTCTCTGGACGCACAACCACATAGCCCAGAGTCATTTAATCGGACATATAAAGCAAGCAAGAGGAAAGAAGAGGAGCAAAATTGAGGAGAAAGAAGATGAAATGGCCAATAGTAAAACTGTACGTAAAACTGAGGAGGCTGCAATGGGCTGGCCATGAGAATGGATGACAAACGGAGTCCTTATCGGTCTTTATCGGTCTATGGATGGCAAAAGACCAAAAGACCGTCCAACGAAAAGATGGGAAGATGCTATTGCTGTGGATGTAAGAGAAATGTTTGAGTGAGATGATGGAAGTTCTTTGCTACTGAGAAGTGCAGGGTCAGGATAAAGGAGGCCAAGGCTCGACTTTGGGCTGTAGCGCCATAGGACGAGGAGGAGTAGGAGGATGAGGAGGATAGGAGAGGGGAGGGATGGAGCGGAGGGGAGGAGGAGGATGGGGAGGAGGAATTATTTAAATTCAAACGCTGTGGTATTCGCGCATGTGTGTGCACCTGTGCGTACAATAGAGAAATGAGGTTACTGGAGAGTCGAGAAAATGGGGAAGATTTGTGGTTATTGCGCCGATATGGCATGCGCTGACTGGAACGAGATTGATTGAATTGAACGAACCTGAAGTAACCAGTTTTGCCAATGTCGGAAATACACAAACTACTGCTCACTGTATTGATCCTAATACCGATAGTTTCAGAAACACATTATTTCTTTTAGTTCAGAAACGTCTATTACGAACACAACTGCTCAGACGTACAATAGACGTAATATTTCTCTTTGAAAATCAAGCAAAAGTTTTGGGAAGCAGAAAAATAAGACGAGAATTTGAAAAGAAGATTAATGCTGTTGAATGAGTCGGTCGTGATTGATGTAGCGTAATGTAGCTGACGCGGCTTCGCAACCTAACGACTTCACAGCCTTCTTGTTGTGGGTAACATTCTTTACAGACGATTTCAACGCAAGCGTTACGATTTCGATCCCCTCTCAACTGCGATTAACATCCTGATATAATTAATTTGGCTCCAACAATTGAGCTACAGCGCCAACTGGATTTTGTAAATACAGTATAACAAATAAGGTGTAAATTTTCCAACGTTCTCTAGTGATTGCACTCGTTCCCCTTAATAGCGTACTTTCAAAATAAAATGTGACGGAGATGACAAAAGATGTCGTAAGAATTTTTCGACAAGTGAAGTGAGATGTACTATTCGTTTATCAATTTTTCTTTAAATGGCAGGACGTTAAGCAAGAACCAGAAAGTAAGGCCCCCGCCGGCTGCGTGGCCTACGGCGTTGTCTTCTTCTTCTTCTCCTCCTTTTCAAGGATTAGGTTATATAAACCTGTTCCGGCACCCATTTCACCCTCGGACGATCCACGTCTCTTCTACCAATTGCTTTATAGTTCAGTGCTGGTTTCGCCAAACAATCCTGTGTCATCCTTTGGAAATGATCCCACCATTGACTTCTATAAATTGAAATAATTTCATTTATGTCCTTTACTTCAAGTTCTGCTCTGATACATTCATTCCCTATTCTATCTTGCAATGTATAACTTAAAGTATTTCGAAGAAACTGCATTTCAGCACTCTTAATCTTAGTGCTTACCTTTTTTGTCATGACCTACGCCTCACTTTCATAAATCAACGTTGGTATATCAATTGTCTTATAAAATTTAATCCTTGTGCTGTGTCTTGTTTTATTTTTATGATTTCTATGAATCGTAACATAAATATTCCTAATTCCTAACGGCGTTGTGTATTCCTATATATCACTCCTTTGCTCTGCTTAGTCGAACCGCCGCTCGCGCCATTTGTTAGATTTACTACAGTTCATTACAATTAGCCTTGGACTAAATTTATCGGACAATACCGTTTTCGTGTATGTTAATATGCCGGAATAACGATATCGTTGAATGGACATTTACTTCCACGGAGTGCGACCCATGATAACGTATAGGCTATGTGTTGTACTGCTACGGACGTTTCATCCCTTCAGGTTCATGAGTGGCTGAATCTCTTTCTTTATTTAGTATTTATTATAGGCTAACATTAGTAATATTTTCAATTTTGTTTCAAGAATCGCCTATAAAGTTGCTTTTTGTTAGTCCCATTAATTCAATAGGCTACTATATAATAATTGCACGTAAGTTACTTTTGTACAATCAAAATTTACCCCACAATAACGATAACGACTGTATCTGTAAACAATGGGTTTACAATATTGTTAACAGACAAATGATTCAACAATTAACTTTATTTCATTATAATTAATATCACAAGGTGTGTAACAACGATTCGTGATAATAAAAATTAATAATTACTCGGCATTAATAATAGGTTCTTCAAAACCACATTTCAGTATTGATAATAATATATTCGGCTAGATTACAAGCGTGTGCTTACCTATCGCATACAGATGTTTGCAGCAGTAATGTGTGAGTGTGTGTTTGTATGTATGTATTTGCGGGTACGCGCGCGCGCGCGCGCGTGTGTGTGTGTGTGCGTGAGAGAGAGAGAGGGAGGGAGGGGAGAGAGAGAGAGAGAGAGAGAGAGAGAGAGAGAGAGAGAGAGAGAGAGAGAGAGAGAGAGAGAGAGAGAGAGAGAGAGAGAGAGCGGCGATCGTGTGTACAATAATTTTATTCGGACTTTATCAGTACCAACAAGTTTCAGCAAAATCAGTATATCGACAAAGTCATTTATTTTATGTACACAAACAAACTGTCTGACATTTATATTCAAAATGTTTATAGATTCATATATTGTTTGTCTTTAGCGAAACCGAATGGAATTAATGTATTCCCTCTGCGGATTATAAAAAAAGAAATTCTTGACAAAACAAAATTTTCTGTGTTTGAATCTGTTATTTTAATAAATAATATTTTATATATGCTAACATTTTTCTTGTTATTTTGTATTATTATTAATAATAAAAAATAATAATATAATATAATACTGATAGTTGGATTACTATCGAAACATTTGTAATTTACAAAATAAAAAATATATTCTTGTTAAAAGGTTTTTTAGTAATAATAATAAATAATAATATAATAATAAATAATCATTGATAAAATATTAATTTTAGTAATAATTTTTAATAAACCATCTCAGTAATTATAATTAATCAACTACTAATTTCATAATTGCCTGCCAGGAACTACGTAAGAGTAAGTATAGTAACTAGTAGACTTGCATATTTATTTATTTATTTATCTTATTTTCGTCAGCAGAATGTTTTTTTTAACTTTTAAAATTGATGGAAATCTACTCTCTGTGTTCATGATATTCGTGCACCTATACTATACGCAACTTCCTATACTCGTGGGAAATGTCTAACGTAGGATGGCAAAGTAGTTTAAATTTGCAGCTTTTAATGCTGTAAAATCTTTTGAAACCGATAAATAGTAGTGCTTTGAAACTGGCCGACCAATTATGTTTGTTACTCGATGCGTGTTATTTAACAACGGCTTTTTCTAGCTTCAAATTATTATATTCAAAGTTTAAAGACGACGATCCGTATGGCAGTCGTATCAATATTTTGTCCTGTTTGTGTACGCGCACGCTCATGTGTGTGGTATGTTCAACAGGTGTGCAAAATATAACTTTTTTCGTATACAATTAGTTGATTTAATTACAACATGTTCCAATATTTATTTAGGTTACTTACTGATATAACATTTCGTTGTAATTTACTGCTCACCATTGTCAGAGTTAATAATGTTCTTTTAAATTGAAATGTATATACAGTGGAACCCCGCTAGTCCGAAAACCCGCTTAATCCGAACCGGCAGTTTGAAAAAAGCGTCTAAAAATTGGACAAAGAAATAAAAAAATACGACAAAATAACTGGAACATCAATATAATTTGTACATAAAAAGCTTAGATAAATACACACTAATGCATTTTTAGTGAAATTTTTATTAAAACTAAGTACTTTAGATTGTTTAGATTGATGTATGGCAAAATCAAGTTTTGAATTACGTTATCAAGAAATTATCGTCTGTAAAATGAATGGAAAAACATATTTAGTGCCAGAAAAGTATACAAAACACAAAAAATTACAATAAATACACACTACATAACTAGACACTACTTAAGGTGTTGCACAAAATCAGTCATTTTTCTCTGATGCAAAGCTGTAAATGCAGCAGACGCCGCGATGTTCCGCCAGCGCCTCAAAAATAAGACGTCTGCCGGTGTAGCATTGGCGTGCTGCTCTACATAGGCTAACGATAGTTCAAAAGCTCTCGCTGCTTCGGCGTGTGAGATCTGTGGCACAGGATCATCTGCGTCTTCATTTTCATCGGAATCGTAAGTAATCTTATTGTGTCATACTCGGCGCCCGCCCGTCACTGTCCCTGCACTGTCTCTATAGTTGTTCAGTGTCGTTCATTGAAGCGTGTCACGTATTGTGTCGGAATTAACAGTAGCCAATGCAATATTTAACTGGTATTCACTGTATTTTTATAGTATAAAAGTGAGATTGCAAGATCAAAAATTAGTACAGTACTTTGATTGTTGGCACGAATGTGGTACTGTTTATACACGTTATACAATTTATATTCTTGGATTTCGTTGTCCATGACGTGTCCGTTACTTAACTAAATACAACTATTTATAAAATAGTTTATACAATAGTATATACAATTTTTTATAAATAAACAATTTATATTTATAATATACAGTACTGTATAACCTATAACCCGGTTAATCCGAATTTACGCCAATCCGAACAGGACTTGGTCCCAATTACTTCGGACCAGCGGGGTTCCACTGTAGTAGTTAACCTCCTGTTTCACTTCCGTATCCGTTTGGAAACGTTGTTGTTCCATTATGTTCTCTGAGATGGGGAACTGAATGAAATCATATGGAGCCAAATCGGGTGAATGTGAGGGAAAGGTCGTGAAAGGACTCCAAAACATTTTGCGTGACTCGCGAGGAATGAGGACGTACTATCATGTGTTAAGTTTTGCAGCCCAACAAGGAATGCGGTGACGTTTGCCATTCCACTGCACGTATCACGGTACTACTACACATTTAAAATACGTTGAACACTGTCTCTCGCACTGTATTTCTAATTGCATATAGCTTACTGAACAATGTTTACAGAACCAGTAACACCGCACCAACACAAGCACGCGTTATCACAGTAGGCCCCCCGCTCTTCAGGCGTCTCGGTTGCACAGCTTGTGTTAGTGCAGTACATTGTCGGGGAGCAGAACTTTGTTGCGCAACAAACCGGGCCGTTTCCGCTTTATCACTGATCTCAGCGTTTTTACAGTCTCGCAATACCTATCTGAATTTTGTCATCGTGCACATTCGTTCTCCCTTTCAAGAACGATGAATGCCACCTGCGGACCGTTTGAATTCTCATGCATTCAGGTCCGCACACAGAAACTAAGTGATGATGAATTTCAGCCGCTGATTCATTTTTTGCAGCAGCAAAAAAACACAAATCACACTACGCATTTTGTCAATAGGACACGCTGGTAAATGGAACGTCCATAATTTTAAATTGCGTGCTACGCAACGGATGAGGTTTTGGCACTACTGCCAATTAAAGACAAATAAGTTCTCCAACCTTCGTCAATCTCAGATGACCCACGTCTCTTCTACGGACGAGATGGGTGCCGGAACAGGTTTATATAACCTAATCCTTGAACAAAAGAAGAAGACAAAGAAGAATAAGTTCATGTTACACTTTTACATGTAAAGTTGTACTTTGTTACAAAATACGTGTTGAAATAAGCATTATGAGCTATACTCCAATAACTTTGACTGGTACGCTTAACATAAGACGAAAGGTTATTTACAGCTCCATCAACGTTATTTATAGCAGTCCGTAACAAAAATATATTTTACATTTATTTTTCGCTACGATAGCAGCCAAAACCACTTAAAAAGATTAAGGAGTTTCCATAGTTTTGCAAAGCTGAAATTTGGACCAACAATCTACGTAATTGCAACTAAATAAGAATTTATTCTCGCGGTTATGAGTCCCAGCGGTGAAATTTATCAGACAGGCAATCTACCATGTAACTTAAGTCACACTATAAATATACTAAAAGGACAGTCGTAAATATTAAGTTGTTTTTAGAATAGGACGAAAGTCATTACCAGATTTACTTTGGAATACAATTATTACAAAACATGTAACGAGCGGTTAAACAAGGGTTATTTCAAAAGTAAGTTCCTAATTTTTTTTTTTTTTCAAAGGAAAACTGCGCAACCAGGCTGACGAAGGTTAGAGAACTTTTATTTGTATGTAGTGGTAGTACTGCAAAAACTCCATCCGTTCCGTAGCAACGTAACGACAACACGAAATTTATAATCACGGATGTTCCATTTACCGGCGTGTCTGACTGCAGAGTGCGTAGTATGATTCGTTTTCTTGCTGCAAAAAATGAATCAGAGGCTGAAATTCATTATCACTTAGTTTCTGTGTGCAGACTTGAGTGCATGAGCATTCAAATGGTACGCAGGTGGTATATACAGAAAGGGAGAACGAATGTGCACGATGACCGCGTAGTGGGAGAATCCAACTCTTGTTGGCGCCGTTAAGTCGATTCAGTTGGAGGACAGACGCGTCATCCTTGAAAAAATTCAGAGAGGTATTGCGAGACTCTAAGAAAGCTGAGATCAGTGATAAAGCGGAAACGGCCCGGTTTGTTGCGAAACACAGTTCTGCTCCCCGACAACGTACGTCCTCATTCCTCGCAAGTCCTTACTTCGACCGTTCCTCATATTCACCCGATTTAGGCCCGATTACCTTCTGTTCCCCTATATCAAATAACATGTGGAAGGACAACGTTTCGAAACGGATACGTAACTGAAACAGGTGGTTGACGGCTGGCTTCGAAATCTGGGCACGTAGTGGCTCGAAAAACCAACTGAAAAACTGGTTTTAAGCTATAAAAACTCTATTGAAAAGGCTGGAAATGATAGCCTATTGAAAAATAAATACAAGTTTTTGAATAAAAGTATAGTTTCTTTTTAATTTTTACATGTCTTTTTACTTTTTCCTAAACAGGGAAACTTACTTTTGAGATTATCCTCGTAGAAATACGTAGTTAAAAGTATCGTTACTTGGAGCGCAGAAGTGCGGGAAATGACTGAAAGACACAAACAAATACTTGGGGTAACAGAAATGGATATAACTGGCTAAGCAGTTGTGGTGGGTTCGACATTCAACAAAAAATTATATATGATGAGATTAGGACAAGAGCAGATGTACAAATTACTGTAGCAGAAATTATCGAAGAGGTTAATATTGTATGAACGGATGCGACTTTATCCGTCAAACGAAAGACGGCTTAAAGAATTATGGAAACGGCAACAAGGAGTCAGACGGACAAGTATGATACAATTGTTTCTGGAGTGACTGAAGACCACAATCTACAAGTGGAAGACTCCGGTAACATTCGAAAACAGGAGCTAGTAGGCCTGTACAAAGATGGATGGTGCAGTCCCACTGCAGAGAAAAATAAATGAGTTTCATGAGAAAAAGCTAGTAAAAGGTTAATAAGACGTCCATGGCTACAGAAACGTCTGTAGTGGTAAGAGAGGATACAGATTTTAACAGAGGTCGATCGACAGATTTATCTGCTGACTTCATTCGCTCACTCACCAATCCTCAATTCGACGTTACAATAAACCAATTAACATTAAGACTTGAGCCGTATTTGAGATACAATGTCGACTTTCTTAAAAATTGATCCCACTTTCTTCCTATTTTGGCAGAGTTCCCCGTCGAAAGTGTGAACTTTTAATGGCTATCTGGATCATAAATAAAGTCGCTGATCAAGTGTGTTGATGTGCAATGGAAAACTACCTACTTCATCTCTTAATGTTCTTCTTCCGGTAGAGTCTCCCAGCGGAGGTCGTAAGCACAATCCCTGTCCTGATTTTCACTGAGTGGAATCTGTGATACACAATGGAACTATTTTCACAGGTTTCTTATCAACAAAGTTTTTCTTAACCAAAATCATATCTGCCTTTGATTATACCTTGAGGAATAGGATATGGAATTTCATAAATAAGTTCTAAACAAATAATTCCTAGAGTACTCCAACTTTCTCCTCTGACTACTAGAAATTGGTTTCTTTTCTTTGCTAACTGTTTCTAAGGCTTCATTTTCAACATACCCTCCATCTACAATATTTTAAAAAGTCTTCGGTAAAGCCAAAATTAAAAATCGGTATGGAGAACCATACATGACTTCCATGTTCAATTTAATTATCAAATTATTTTTAATATGTACACAAAAACTTAGAACGAACAAATATATCAGCATTCTTTTCGTAAAAACGCTGAGAAAGTTAATCAAAACGAGTTGTACCTAGTTGTTATTATTTTAAAAATAAAGAATTAATTTGATTAATGTATCTTTTATTTAAACAACGCCAGAAAAGCAAATACCGCCCAACGTTGGTTTCTGTGATTTTCTGAAAACGAAAACTTATTTTGTTTATGTATCCATGGTTACATAGCATGGAACGATGTCAGTTGTTAATATTTTATTGAAATTTTTAAGTTTTCGGTAGAATAAAAATTTTTTTTTTTTTCAACACAAAAAAGTACCCTTTTCCCCTTCAACTCCCCTTTTCATTTGTAGATATTTCATCTACCTTCCTACTTTGGATTATTATGATCTTTTTTTCAGGATACATTATTTATCTAAATTAAGTAGCCTACTTTACTCTTGTTAAAACGTAAAACGTTGCAGGTAAACTACCACTTCTCCTTAAACGATCTTCACCAAAGTCAATAGGACTTGAGTCCTCTACAACTCGGGTACATATGAAAGAAATTATTTGATTTTGTTTGAATTTGGGGCAGTTATCGTTCGCCATAGAAAAAAATTCTACACACAGGCACTTTTCGGAAAATGACTTTTCTTCGTGTTTTGAGGGTAGTACAATCAGAATCTACCCTTATCTCGAACACGATTTTTTTCGCAATCATCATAATTCTACTTCCTTACGGAACATGAAACTAAAAAAGGCTTCAGTTCTATTATTGTCTTGTTTCGTAAGCTTCCGAGTCTCCTCTATAGAGTGAGACTCAAAAAATGTAACACAAAACATTATACTAATCCTTAAATTTGAATCGAGGTCTTTATGGGTGGGTATGTTATCATTTTGATAAATGCAGTTCTTGTCATTTTTATTCGTTTATACACTTCAACACTACTATTAGTATTTTTTGTTTGTTCGGTTATTGATAATAATTAATGTTATTGTGCTCCTGATTCAATGTTGTTCTTACGTTGACTAACTCGTTCAATGAATATGTTTTTGTTTGTTACCAATGATTGACATAGGCTACACTGGAAAACATTTTGCTGATTATCACATATTTTGTCTTTGTAAATTGATGTTATTGTATTACAATATTGTTACGAATGGAACCACCTAGAATAGCCGAGAGAGTCCCCGCCCAGTGTGGCAGGAGTGCCTCAGTCAAGGACGCGTTCAAGTTTGTTCTAAAATCTTCAAGAGGCCACTTGAGATACGCAGTAGCGTCAGAGTTAAGTGGCGTGCACATTGAGGATGGAAGATTTTTCTAGAAGGCGTGCGCTACATATAAAAAAACCATAGGATCGAATGTTCGTCCAAGTATTGTGTGAAGTGTTATGGTGTTATAAATTGTGTGGAACTCTATTATTTGATATTATTATTGCGTGTGGACAAATCTTAACTGGAATTATTATGCGAGTTGATTACGAATTATTAATTGTGATAATTAAAGCTGGTTTTAGCGACTTCGGTAGTGTCTTGTATTTTGTTTTCCACTGTACCATACGACGATCAGTCAGACCGTTGTAACAATATAATAAAGTGAGATATCGATTTAAAAGCAATAGGCCTTGAAGCCTATATATAATAAACTTGAACCTACATTATTTATGCTATACAAAACACAAGAGAGAAACGCATATAGATGTCGGTTGCCCGATTTATCGTCAAGTTATAACGATTACGAATTTGCGAATAGTGGAAACGTGCTATCGTCAGATAGACGCCTGTTGATGTAATGGGTCACGGCTTATAAAACAGATTACTACTACAAGATTAATCATTAAAATTAACATTGTTCGAGCGTGTCGAGATTAACAGGTGATTATCAAAGTAAATATAATCGTTTCTATCAAGGAGGCATTGACAGGCAAGTAAGCGCAGCCACGGGAGTGATAGCCTACAAGCAGGTACCGTCATTAAAGGGACGACAAGGTTAAACTGGTTAGCTGGTATATTAATTTTACAGCTGTGAGTTGTGAGTGAGGTTGGGGTCACAGTGTAGTTGTTTGTCACCGTACAAAGTTAAACACAACAGCTGTTTCAGCACACGTCTGCTGTCTAACTTTACTGAGCTGTTTGTGTCTTAACAGTAAGCTACTGTTTGTACAGCCTACGCCACGGTGTAGTCAAGGACACAAATGTATACACGCACACAAAATATAACACATTAAGTTCTAATTAACATTTCCGAGGCTTATTTGGATCCTGCAACTAAGATATTTTTTACATGGATGGGTTACTGGCCCTATCCGTACGAGCATCTGAAGGGAGGGGATGTAATTCTGATTTCTCTTGTCCTAGGGGGATTGCCTTCTTCATGGCTTCGAGATCCCTCTCCCCGATTTGCGCAGTATATCAGCCGTCTGAATCATCCAGATTCACGCCTTCAATATTCCAAGGATAAACCGTTCCACGATCCATTCCTTTGAGCCTTAACTTGGTACTGGTGGATACTGCTGCCCTCCACCAGGAATGTTTATCCATCTTCGGGTCTAGATCCGTACTCTTCTGCGAAAACAGGGTCATCTCGTGTAGAACGTGGCTCTCACCACGCAGTACGGTTTTGGCTGGACAGAAGCTAGGGTCTCCATTAGGGTGCCATCACTTCCTCCAACACTGGGAATTGTGAGGACCAGTGCCCAGTCAACCCGCAGCTAGTATTTCACTGCTACCGATGGAATATAGACCGGTGGGGGAAGAGAGATGTAGGACGGCCGAGAGCGAAGTGGGTCCCGGAACAGGTTCAGGATAAGCCTAATCCTTGAGGTTGATGATGATGATGAAGTTCTAATTAAGAATTTGTAAAAATCATGAAACGCTAGTTCTTGTCCTATGAAACGTGATTGAAGGTATAGGAACCACACGCCATGGACGTATCAGTTTGAGATTAAGAATATGGCTTTCTACTAACATTCAATTTCACGTAGCAAGAAGAGTAATTTATTTTAAAATATCATCTTCTTCTTCTCTTGAAGAATTAGGTTATATAAACCTGTTCCGGCACCCACCTCATCCTCGGCCGACCCACGTCTCTTCTACCAATGGCTTTATAGTTCAGAACCGCTTTCGGCAGTCGATACTCTGACATCCTTTGCAGATGATCACACCGTTGCCTTCTGCTGTAAATTGAAATAATTTCATTTATATCCTTTACTTTGAGTTCTGCTCTAATATCCTCGTTCATTATTCTATTTTGCAATGTATAATTTAAAGTATTTCGAAGAAACTGCATTTCAGCACTCTGAATCTTGCCGCATTCCTTTTTTTTTGTTATGACCCACGCCTCACTCGCATACGTCAATGTGGGTATTGCAGTTGTTTTATAAAATTTATTCCTTGTGCTGTGTCTTGTTTTATTTCTAAGATTTCTATGAATCGTACCACAAATATTCCTAAATTTATTTACCTCATCTTTTATATCATATTCAGATTCATAGCTTATTGCACAGCCGAGATATTGAGAACGGCTCACTTGTTCTAAAGTGCTGTTGTTTATAACTATCTTAGTCTTCACTGGATATTTACCTTTAACGGACACAATTTTGGTTTTTCTTACTGAAATTGTCAGTGAGTACTCATTTTTATTTTAAATATATGAAATTATAAAAACAATCGATTTCACTATCTCTTCACCAAAGCAAACCTTTAATGATAATTTAAGTAAAATTTTGATAATAGCTATAAAATTATATTTTTTCACTAGTAAAATTTCACTGCAAAGTAATATATATATATATATATATAATGATCTATAAGTCGCCTGATGCTAATATTTTCAAACAAATGAACTTCTTCTAGCTCTCTGTATAGTACGCTATCTATTGATAACTAGACCTAAAATGGTTTACATATATTTTTATCAGTAAACAGAAAAACTTATAATTAGTAATTTCAAGTCGTGCTAATGCCATGGTTATTCGATAGCAACAAACATAGCGTATTTCCTTATGTAGAATAGAATTCTAGCAAACGAGGAAAATACCAGAAATGCACAACATATATGAGCACCGTGTAAGTCAACTCTGCAGTAAAATTATGAGTATTTCTAGAGACAAAATGTTTACAGGCCTTGAGTTTGTTCCCTGAGGGATGCTGTAATTAACCGCATGGTGTACAGTTCAACTTTCTCGGTTCGTCACTGACTACTGTATCTGCAACTAAACAAACTGCAAAGTGTATTGCCGTTTCGATTGTTTATATAGATTTATTTGTTCTTGTATTAATCTATATTATCTTTTGTTTGTTTACTTTAGCAAATTGATAAAATATAGGCTACCTATTGCTTTCTGTCTGCAATGCACTCTACTCTATATAATTCCATAGTTTAGGAAAAATTAAATGATTTTATAGTAGCCTACATTCTGTCAAATGTAGGATTTGATGCAATAACTATAGGATATGGAGAGAATGATTTGATGGCTCAACTTTTTACTTTATTCAATAAATTGAGTGAGTTCTGCAGCTCAGTGAGTTTACTAGTATTCGTTTAAAGAACTGAGATTTTTGTCTCAATAAAAACGTTTCGTACTTGTTTTTTGGTAAGAAAAATATTTTTGATTTTGTATTTGTCTAAAGAACTATAGACAGTAAAAAAAAATTGTTCAGAATAGGCTTTAACAAACGATGTGATACTGATAAAGAAAGCGGGGAAAAATTGTTAAAGAAATTGGATGTTTGAAGTTTGAAAAACAATTATAGAAGAGAAGTAATAAAAATTGATAGGGGTAAATCGACAATACCTGAGGTCACAGAAAGCTTCGTACTGCCCCTGGTGATAATTTGATTCGAACACAACGTTGATCATTCTCTCCCACCTCTCTCCACACTAGAGGTGGGCCGATATACATATAACAGGTATTTTGGAACGATTATTTTTGTGGAACGGATCGAACAGTGACTGAATGTTGAAATACCTGTTCCGATTCAATGGTAACTGAAAACTCGAAATACCCGTTCTGACTACTAGCGGCCACGCGGTTCTGAGTCGCGTGACCCCCCTACGCAACTAACGAATAAACGAATACTATATTTTAGTAGTCACCAACTTTTTTGAAAAAGCGAATTATATTGTATTATAACCTACAGAGTGGCTGATAGACCACATAGTACCTACTTTTTATTAATGTGATTTCGGAGATAATTTTTAACTTCACTGCACATCTCACGTAAAAGATTGTTGTAACTATTGTGGCTTACTGTTATGATTTTTGAAATTATTTTTTGTGTTATTACGTGCACTCCAAATTCCATTGCTTGAGTTTCGCAACTGATTTGTCTAACCAAAATTGAATCAATTAAGCCTTTTTCAGTTTGTTTACAAATAGTGAAATCTTAAATTAATATTCCTAAAGTAGGCCTATAAATTCTCTTGTTTCTTATTTTCTTTTAAACAGTGACAGCTTAATAAAGTCACAGTGTAAAGAAACACTGTTAATACTTTTAGTTTCAATTTCTTATAACCAATTTTATAATAAAGGTATATGTAAAATAGGTATATAATAACAGGTATTTGTACGTGTGTTATTTTTTTGGAACGGTTTCGTTCGTACCTGTTATTTTCAAATACTAGTTTAGCACACCTCTACTTCATACTGCCTTTGTTGATATAATTTGATTTACCCACACTGTTGATCATTCTCTCCCCTCCTGTCTATCTCACACACACGCACAAAACATCGTCTACATCTACCATGTTTTATAGCACACACGTATAGACTAACGAGGGGTGTCTGACGTGTCAGTACGGGAACACAGTCACGTTTACACCATAACGTTGTCCCTACGTGCCGACCCCAGAGGGATCGCTAACCTCTCTGGGCGCCCTTCGACACCGTTTAACGTCTGCGAAAACCGGTTTCGTAGAAAAGAAGAAAATAAACGTAGAGTTGAGTTTATTCGAAACGACGGCATTTCTATGAGACGTGTCGGCTGGGTCAGCTGTGAGTTGTGTGTTAATAAACTCTGGAAATTACTTGAGTAACGGTAGTGGGCGACACTACTGCTCCTAGTGGACAGCCTTGCAACTTGCCCAATTGATATCGCCTTCATTGCCTCCTATACTATTATCAAATAGGGAGTGCGGCTGGGCGAGCGTGTTTGTGAGTGAGCCTGACCCTCGCCCAGCCTAACTCCCTATTTGATAATAGTATAGTATGTAGCGAATACTACATAGTTATACATGTCTTAATTTTATTATTCCTTTGTAAGTAACTCGTTGAGTTTCCTGCAGGTCTGCCATGTAATATCTTCAAATATATACACTGCAAATTGATTTGTTTTTACCTGACGCACGTTTTACAGAAATTATTCTGTATCGTCAGAGGTTTCTTCTCCTGCCAGAAGGCCCTCATTCGCACACTATGCTCCGCCATCCTTTCCACTGTCCACCCTTTCTCATCTTCTTCTCACCACAGGGAACCTCAAGATTTTGAATTTTGTTTCTGTATGTATTTTTATCCACACAGTCGCCCAAAGACATACCCAGTTTCATGATTTCCTCCTTGAGTTGTTTAGTGAATCCGTTCAGACTGAAAATATGCCAAATATAGTGTTGAAAATTTGTTTATTTAATCTGGACCGATCCGTCCGGACCATGTGTGAAAGGAATCTCATCTTTTCCTTCAGGAAGCCGTTTCCAAATTGTAATCTGGACATTCAATTTTCTAAACTCCATTTTTATTATGAATGTTGAATTTAGTTTTAGAAACCGGAAGTTATACTTTATCGTAGTGGTCAAATTTTCGATTCCTATTAGAGCGGTTATTTACGGTTAAAAGAAAGTTAATTTTACGATTCCAAAGTAATTTTATAGTGAAAAATATATTATTATCTCACTCTTTCTCTCCCCCCTCTCACATTCACTATTTTTCCTCTTTACATTGGTATAATGCTCAGAGGTACTGTTGTATCCTAGGGAGTAAGCGGTCACAGACTCAATACGGCAGCATTGTCAGGGTGTGAATGTATGATTGTAATGCACAAATCATGAAACAGAGATGTCTAACAATGATCAATTAGTCAGTGGTCTCTACTGTTTTGTACACTTAAACTTGAGACTAGAAGGAGAATAATCGAATTCAACCAAAAGATACGCTAACCCTATACCTCCACGTTTCATCGATAAATGAATATATGCAATAGTATAACACAATAAAACTAACGATCTACAAGGAAGTCAGGACATCATCATCATCATCATCATCATCATCGTCGCCGTCGTCGTCGTCGTCATCGTCCACAAACAGGAGCCGCATACACACGCATCCAACGGTAACTCAATTAATAAACAAGTCACAAATGAACAATTATTATTTTTTAAACAACGAAAAACTCATAAAGAACTAAAGTATAAGGTAACAAAATAAAAGCAATAAATAAATAAAATTAGAAAATTATAAGAGGGATGTAATTTTAAATTTTATTAAAAAATAAATTTTTTATTTATTTAAAAATGGGTGGGCTGTTGTAAACAATCATTATTTTACTTAAAATAAATATTATTTTATAAAAATATTAATAGTAAATTTTTCATTGATTTGATAAATGTAATGCTACTTTCGTCAATGATTTTCTATGATTCATAAATTTTATTAATGCTTCAATGAAGAAGAATACTATGGAATACGAGGCACAAACATAAGAAGGAGGCTGCAAAATACAAGACACAAACAGAAGAAGGAGACTGTGAAATACAAGGCGCAAATAGAAGAAGGACACTGAAATACAAGGACCAAATAGAAGAAGGAGACTGTGAAATACAAGGCATAAACATAAGAAGGAGACTGTGAAATACAAGGCACAAACAGAAGAAGGCGACTGTGAAATACAAGGCGCAATCAGAAGAAGGATACTGTGAAATACAAGGCTCAAACAGAAGAAGGAGACTGTGAAATACAAGGCGCAAACAGAAGAAGGAGACTGTGAAATACAAGGCGCAAACAGAAGAAGGAGACTGTGAAATACAAGGCACAAACAGAAGAAGGAGGCTGCAAAATACAAGGCACAAACAGAAGGATACTGTGAAATACAAGGCACAAACATAAGAAGGAGACTGTGAAATACAAGGCACAAACAGAAGAAGGAGACTATGATATACAAGGCATAAACAGAAGTAGGAGATTGTGAAATACAAGGCGCAAATAGAAGAAGGAGTCTGTGAAATACAAGGCACAAGCATAAGAAGGAGGCTATGAAATACAAGGCGCAAATAGAAGAAGGAGACTGTGAAGTACAAGGCACAAACAGAAGTAGGAGACTGTGAAATACAAGGCGCAAACAGAAGAAGGAGTCTGTGAAATATAAGGCACAAACATAAGAAGGAGACTGTGAAATACAAGGCGCAAATTGAAGAAGGAAACTGAAATTCGAGGAATAAATAGAAGAAGGAGACTGTGAAATACAAGGCATAAACATAAGAAGGAGGCTGCAAAATACAAGGCACAAACAGAAGAAGGAGACTGTGAAATACAAGGCACAAACAGAAGAAGGAAACTGTGAAATACAAGGCGCAAACAGAAGAAGGAGTCTGTGAAATATAAGGCACAAACATAAGAAGGAGGCTGTGAAATACAAGGAGCAAATAAAAGAAGCAAACTGAAATACGAGGAATAAATAGAGGAAGGAGGCTGTGAAATACAAGGCATAAATATAAGAAGGAGGCTGCAAAATACAAGGCACAAACATAAGAAGGAGTCTGTGAAATACAAGGCACAAACAGAAGAAGGATACTGAAATACGAGGAACAAATAGAAGAAGGAGACTGTGAAATACAAGGCACAAACATAAAACGCACAGAAAGTCAAGGACGAGTTGGGATAAACCTGTACAGCGGAGCGTCAGTTATCCGAACTATTGGAGCCGAACAAAAGTTAGAATATCCAAACACAGAAAAATTTGCAACCCAGTACAATATAATTCTGTTCACAGTACACTTAAATGTTGTCAACATCGAACTTACGGTTTTGTTAATAGATTTACGTAAAGACGTATCACACTCTTCTATTAAAATAAAAGTTATAATAAAATATTCAGTAAGAAACGAAATGGTGTAAAAGTGTATTTATAAGTGCTATTATTTTGCCATTATCAATCTACGGGTAACTTTTTAACGCGATTTAAAAAAAGTAATTTAAATGTGTTGGACAGTTTTCAATGAAATTTGTCTGTGACTCGATCTCTGAAACATTTCAACAAAGTAAAATCGGTATTTTAAGCTACAGTGTCGAAGGGCGTTATAATTATATAACGATATAATTATAATTATAATTATAATTATTATAACGATATAATTACTCGTTATAATTATAGAAACGAGGATGTACGAATTACGGCGACGATTCATCACAGCCTCCAATACTAGCGTATGGTTTTAGATACGTCGCCAATTCATATTATCTATCCGTATTGTATCTTTATGACCAAGAACGTTTGCTTTGTTTCATAAAACATCATTTAAAAACTATGTTACTTCCATGTTCCGTAAGGAACATGAAGTATGGTGACAGCGAAAAAAATCGTGTTCGAGATAAGGGCTGATTCTGATTGTACTATCCTCAAAACATGAAGAAAAGTCATTTTCCGCAAAGTGTCTGTGCTTCTGTGTGTAGAATGTTTTCCTATGACGAGCGATAACTGCTGCAAATTAAAACAGAATCAAATATTATGTATGTGCACGAATTGCAGAGGACTCAAGGGCTATTGATTTTGTTGAAGATCGGTTAATGGACAGGGGTATTTTACCTTCAACGTTTTATGTTGTAACAAGAGTAACGTACTTGCTTTTGATAAATAAAATATTCTGAAAAAAGATCATAATAATTCACTCTAAAAATGTAGATGAAATATCTGTAAACGAAAATGGAAGTTGAAGGGAAAGGGGTTAATTTTTTGAAAACTACCTTTTTGATGTTGGATAAAATACTTAATTTTGAAGGATAAGATACCTTATTAATTACATATAATGGAACTGTTACTCAATAAAAGTTTAAATATCAAAAATGGGGTTGTTCGGTTGAGGGGAGGGGTAGTTTACATCCATTTTTTTGTGTTTCAACTAGAATAAAGTACTGTATTTAATTTTGATAAATAAGTGCCCCAAAATTAAAGTCATACTAATCCACTGCAAAATGGTAAATGAGATATCTACAAATGTACAGGGTAGATGAAGGGGGAGGGGGTGATTTTTTTTAAAACTACTTTGCTGATATCATGTAAAGTACGAGTATTTAATTTTGAAGGATAAGATACAATAGCAATTACATATGATAAGACTATTACTCAATGAAAGAGTAAATATCATTAATGGTGGGGATCAGTTGGGAAGGAGGGATAATTATCTGCATAGTTTAGTTTCTTTATAAGAATACCTAATTTTCTTTAGATTAAGTGGCTCGAAAATAGCATTATATTAAACGACTACCCCATAATAACAAAAGTATCTATAAATAGTGAAAATAGATTGATGGTGGGTGATATATTTTTTAGAAATTATCGAACCGAATTCAAGTAAATCATTCTAAATATAAACCTTAGAACATTGAAGTCATGTATGGTTCTCCATACCGATATTTTCATTTTGGTAATATCAGGTGATAACACATAATATAAATATTATAACATTAACTCGATTAACAGTGAAAGAGGTTTAGAGTAAGTAGTGAATAAGGCGACAACAGCAGTCATTATTTCGAAGTTGCATATTTTTTCATTGAGTTCGTTTATTTGTGAGGTTTGAATATTTGACATTTGAAGGTTATTAGAGTGGCATCGTGGATGAAGGAATCGAAAGAGTAAAACAACTGTTTGAGGGGACAAAATAGCATGCGAATCTGTGACGGAAAGGAAAGAGAGAGAGAGAGAGAGAGAGAGAGAGAGAGAGAGAGAGAGAGAGAGAGAGAGAGAGAGAGAGAGAGAGAGAGAGAGAGAGAGAGAGAGAGAGAGAGAGAGAGAGAGAGAGAGAGAGAGAGAGAGAGAGAGAGAGGCGAAGTGAAAATCACATTCACGTGTCTTCGTGAGCCAGAAGAAAACGAAGAGCGGGGCTACAACTTTGGCAAGGAGTGTGAAGCCGGCGTGATAACAACAACGTCTACGACGACATTGACGATGATAAAATAAGCTTGGTTGAACGTCTGGACTGGACAAACGTTGACGGACTCTTTTTACCTTTTTACCTTGACAGACAAAGCATATGATAAAAAGAGCTTGAAGAGATTAAATAATCGCTATCAAATAACCATCCAGACAGTCTAGCTACATAAATCATACGGTGAGAAAGAGATAAATGCTAGTAGCAATGTATTACGACTATCAGTAGAATAATGTTATGTAGCAGATGTCACAGCCAAGTGTATAATGTTTGTTCAACACGAAAAGGCCATGGGTTCAGTCCCCTTGTGAACAATAACCAAACCTGACGTTAGTTGGTGTAGCAGTACGTAGCGTGTGCGCTACTGCAATGGTTTCGATCCACGACACTGGTGACTGTTACAGCCAGTAATGTTTCGGCTACACGATATCCAGTTCACTGTCTTTATAGAAAAAAAGAAGAAGATAACAATTTCAAAATAAAATTCACTTTCGTGTCTGTCCAGTAACACAGATAATAGTTTTTTTGTCAGAAATATGTATTATTAAGTCAAACACTAACGTAGATTAGCTGGAAGTTTGTTTATTGAAATAATAAACCAGAAACAGTAAAAAAATCAGCAGCTTATTAATGACATTGATACAGTTAATACTCAATTTAACAATTTTTTCTACACAAATATAACAATTAATTACATAGTGCTTACAATAATCAATAGCAAACGCTGAAACTACTGACGTCATCAATTCGCTCATAAACGAAATACGTCGAAATGAAAAATTTTATTCACAATCATGTTGTTACAATGGTGTCCTTGCTGTTGAGTCACTGATCATCCTTGCTGTTGTCGTATGGTACAGTGAAAAACAAAATACAAGACACCGATTGAGCCACTGATCACCAGCTTTAATTAATCTCAATTAACAGTTTGAAATCAACAAGTTATTCTACATGATTGTACTCGTACAATAATTCAAGTTAATGTGTCCACACGAATAATAATGTCAACCATAAAGAATTCCGCACTATAGTCACTAATACACCACTTGAGACGCACCGTGTTAATCGTCCGACAATAACTGAAAACTAAGCGGCAGGTGTGGGCTATTTATAGTCTGCAGGGTTTCATAATATGCGTCCTTAACAAACACTTTAAAATTCTAGAGGATACTTCAGCGCGGCCTTGCAGAAACACACACCTGCAGGGCTAATCGAGAAGCTTGTAGAACGACACCATCGAACGCACGAGACGTTCCGAATTACGTAACACTGCCTCGATTGTCGACGCATGTTAAGTGTCACGTACGCACACAAACATTACAGCTGGGCTCTGCTGGGATAGCCGAGAAACGTGTAGAACGTTCTATAATGGCGTAACACAGTATGTCCCGAAAAAATATGTGAAAGGAAAAACCATGAACGTGGAAAGTCGTGTCTTACAAATAAATTCCGTAATAAAGTTTCGCTGATTGCTAATTCCCGTGACAAAGAAGTACAAAGTTTAATGAACTCGTTAATTCTCTGCCGTCAGCATTCGACAATCGGTTTCCGATTCTGTCCTGTCCACATTTCCACCACAAACTTGGAATTAGTTAATTCTATTTTGATGAAAAACGTCCGTACTCAACAATCTATACCCAGATATATTGAACGCTGCAACAATAAGAAAAAGGAGAAGAATAGTCTTTTATTTGACCAACTGAGTGTCAATACTTCGCTGAAGTTCATCGCCCCTGGCATCGTTACGTTTGACGTCTGTGGCACTTTGTGCACTCTTACAATAACCCTTCGATTCGCTTTATTCGTGTGTAGGCCTATGCGTATATATTTGTTTTTACGATGTGTTGGAGGGTGTGCGCGCGTGTGTATGCGTGCACCCGTGCTTGTTGTACAAGGAAAACGAGAACCCGACATCCAGTGCATGGAGAAAGACAAGTGGTTTCTTCGTGTGTTGGGTTACGACAATTACATTATCTCGAAAAGGCGAGAGTGTCGTTGTACACGCTTCTCGACTAGCCCAGCGTGCCTCGTCTGTGTCAAGGCCGTCCACTCACGTAGCACTCCAGACTGTTCGAGAGGACTTGTAACTACGCAAATTATGGTGGCACGCGGCCAGGAAAATAGAATATTATTCTTGCACTTCTGCGAGATATGTATATATAAGCAGCATCGGCCGGCTTTGTCGGTTAGTACACCTGGTGAGATTGTAGAGTGAGGATCAAGTGGTTGTTGCTGATTAGTGGAAAGTGATTATTGTGGCATTATAAAATAATAATTGACATTATTATTGCGTGTGGACAAATTTAACTAGAATTATTGTATGAGAGAGTGCCTTGTTCATTTCAAGTTGTTATATGCGATTAATTAAAGCTGGTTATTAGCGACTTCGTTGGTGTCTGTATTTTGTTTCCACTGTACCATACGACGATCCGTGAACCGTGGTAACAATATATTTGTTTTTACGATGTGTTGGAGGGTGCGCGCACATGCGTATGCGTTTGTGAGTATGCGTGCATGCGTGCCCTTGTTCGGAAAAGAAAACGAGAACCAGGCAACCAGTTCATAGAGAAAGACAATTGGTTGTAAAGAGAGGGCGAGAGGTAGTGCCGAGTGTTACAGTAAACATAATTTATTTTTTTTGATAATTATTTTTATAAGCAGTGATCATTATATTTCTAATGATAATGATACTGACAGTGATAAATGATAGGATGCCAGCATGATTACAAAACAGTAGCTTTTACCACATTCCTGTACGTAGTGAAACGTGGAGCCTTGGCGGAAATGGAAAAAAGAAAAGGCTCAATCTTAAAAAAAAAAAAGAAAAGGCTGCAGATGTCCCTGCAAGTCTAACGATAGCATTAGTACATTTGTTTCTGTCTGTCTGTCGCTGCGTTATGTTCAACTTCCATATAGTACAATAATGTGAAACGTAGTAGTCCGCCATATAGTGGAGCTGACGATGCAGGAATGGACGTCGTAAAGTGTTCATTCATTAGGCTGAAGGTGATTTGCCAAACCGTTTTAGTATTCAGAAAAACATTCGTTGACACACTACGATGCGTACACTGAGATAGCAATGGACAGGAGGACGTAGTAGAAGATTGGCGTTGGAAGCCAGGGCTCACGTTGGCCTGTAGTGCTGAGCAAGAAGAAGAATGGCTAAGACCCATAAGCGAAAGCTTCAGTCTCTCCTTGACCGAGGATTGCGCTGTGCGTCCAAAGCCCACTACCTGACATCGAATAAAACCATCCGTGAAGGGATACCCCTTCCCTGGACGCCACTATACGGACACTGTCCCGAAAGTTTTATCGCCGCAACGCCCGATTTCAGGCCAACCACCTCATTAGCGCCCTCGGTCGCTACCAATCTGTGCCAGGTGAATGTTGGACCCGGCCTCGGCGTTCCCTAACCCTCAGTTAATTATTAATTGAAAACCCACGGCCGGTAGCAGGCCACACCCTAATATCCAGCCATCTATGGTCCCTGCGGCAGGAGCTCTATTTGAAGCTCGGGACGGGCATGCTCTTCGTCCCGCACAGCCCTTGGTCTAGAAGAAGAATATTAATTTTTCACTAAGAATAACGGTTTATAATTTTTTATTAACATTATAAACAAATTGTTACCCTTGTGTTTACGTACTTCGTCACAAAACAAAACTTTTTGTTTCCTCCCTAAAACAAAACACCACTGTAATGTTTAAAGTATAAAATTAATGTGTGTTTTCTCCTTTAATTTGCGATAAATGTAAAATAATTACGATTTTAAATATAACCTGCAGTTGGACCATTTCCGATTAAATAAATTCCTTTTGATTTAATCTGGTGATAATAGTCTATTGAATTTTCTCAGTATAAATATTGTCAAACATCTTAGTGAAAATTAATTTTGCCTACAATTTTGTAATACAAATATGTGTTGTAAAGGTTCTAGTTTTTGTTTATTTACTTTAGTTTGGTAACTAAGCGACTACTAACTACGGATATAGTGTTTAACTAAATCTATAAATAACATATTTAAAATTTAAACAAATATTTGAAGCGAAGTAAATATGCATAGAGTAAATATAATTTAATATGTACTAGGAATGAATAAATTGAAAACTGAAGTGATACGTATTGGTTAATTACACATAGGAATTTGGTTATTAATGCATTCACTTTATAATTTCAATCTACTTTGTTGTTCATTAATGGTCAGCGGTTGTATGTCAGATACGGTATGTGGGTAAACCTTGTTTTAATTATTCAGAAAACAACATAATAATTTAACATGTTTTTAATTAATTTAACTGTGTTCACAATTAAATTTAAAATGCCGCCATTGTGTGTTAAGAATACAGGATATTCCAAATATTTTATCATTTTATTGCATAGTCATCATCATCATCTTCTTCTTCTTAATGCTTTTAGGCTTTAGCGGCCTGTTCCTATTCCACAGTCCACCTTTTCTTAGGTCAACCAACTTTTCTTTTGCCTCTAGGGTTGTAATCCTTCACCATCTTCGGTATCCTACTTTCTTCCATTCTTTTGATGTGTTGAATCCTTTTTCTTCTGTATTCTTTAATAATTTGATTAACTGCAAAAACATATAAATCACTTCTTATCTATTCATTTCTTATATGATCTCATCTATTACACCTTTTAACTGATCTCAGAAATTTCATTTCTGCTGTTTGTATCTTCTGTTCATCTTTTTTTTCTTTATGACCCAAGTTTCAGAGCCATACAGTAGTGTAGGTATTGCCATTGTTTTATACAATTTTATTTGGGTTTCTTTTCTAGATTAATTTTTTAACGTATAACGGTTAATCGTTTCACAATTCTTGTGGAATTCGTCACTTTACTTTCTATATCTCTATCTTGATCATAAGTAATGTCACGTCCAAGATTCAAATAAGCCATCAACAAATAAAAACTCCTCCTTCTCTCTCTCCGTGTGATAATCAAACCCAGCCAACAGTGTTAACAACAGATAAGAAAAGAGTAAATATTACAATTTTTCTTTTTTACGATGAGTGACGTCTGGTGGTACTCATTCATCTGTTATTTCCACTTGATTTAATCACATAAAGCCACAGAATCCATAAACAAACACACTGCACAATTATTTATTTAAAATAATTTATAATATCTTGTATACCTACTGTTTAATGTCATACGTAAACAATACGGATTCATAATGGTAATTAAAATCGTCCACAACGACACTAATTCATTCATTGTAACGGCTCACAATAATTTATTATTTACTTTATCGTTAATTATTACGCGTTAGTTGTAGTTGTTTCTTAAACGTTAGTTCTATGCGCCTGGTTTTTTCAGCGATAAAGTCAACAACCGTATCGTAAAAAGCAGAATTAGTTTTCAATTTCAAAAGAAGCGGTTTTTCAATAGATAACACTATCAGAGCCGAGAGCCTGTGTTCAGTTTGCGAGTTACGCAAATACGTTTTTATCCTCTTCAAGCCTGAAACCGAACTGTCTGTTGAAGAGCTTGTAACTGGAATTGTCATTATAAGGTTTACAAGCATCCACACTTGAGGAATGGTGTCACTCAGATCTGCTGATGTTAAGCACTTTGACAAGTCACTAACACTATTTTTACAAAACTGCTCATTTGAATAAACATTCAGAAAGCTCACTCCTTAGTAACGGAAAATCAAAATACTGGCCATAAGAGCGTTTTAGAGATTCAAAGTGCTCTTCTGGAAACTTTTTAGAAAATTGTGGAAAACGTCGTGATTCTAGTAGAGCGATAAAATCAAGTTGACCTATATCTCCAAACCTCTGATTAAGTCTACATTTTACTGAATCAATAATTTCATAATACAGCCTACGATAAGAGATTTCGATAAGACATATTATCAATACGTAATCTTTTACTCCTGTGAGTACTTGTAGGCTTGTCCTACCTTTCCTACCTGTTGGAACATTCTGAATTTCATTCCGGTCACTCCGGAATTTGTTGTAGTTATTTCTTAAATTATTAACATATTTATCAAAGCCTTCAATACGTTTCATACAAAAACTAATTTCAGAACTTTTTTTCTGTAAAAAAATTTCGATAAGACATATTATCAATACGTAATCTTTTACTCCTGTGAGTACTTGTAGGCTTGTCCTACCTTTCCTACCTGTTGGAACATTCTGAATTTCATTCCGGTCACTCCGGAATTTGTTGTAGTTATTTCTTAAATTATTAACATATTTATCAAAGCCTTCAATACGTTTCATACAAAAACTAATTTCAGAACTTTTTTTCTGTAAAATGTTGACTATGGAATCCGTCTGTGGTAGTACTGATCCAAACAGGTGAAGTAAAAATGTGAAGTCAAAATCTTGAAGAGTAGCAAGAAACCTTATTGCTCCAGTACAACTTTCGTTGTCTCATTTATCTCCGTTCTCAATCATAGACTCGAAGATACTTATTATGTCAACCCTGTGTTCTATTACAGTGGCCACTAGTCTACTGTTGCAGTTCCATCTATTAGGTGCAGTAGGTGCAACTAATGGAAATTGCTTCTTTACTTCTTGATCAAGTGGGTGAGTTCGTCTGGATGATTTTGAAAAAAAAATGATGCTAAATCAGATAACGTGCTAAAAAATATTTTACATTCTTCAATGTGATCTACATAATTTTTAAAGACCAAGTTCATTTTATGTGTATAATAATGGATAAATATTGCTTGGTTGCACTTACTTTTGAGCAGGGCCTGTAACCCTTCATGTTCACCAGACATAACAGGAGCACCATCGTACGTTTGTGCAACTAATTTTTCTTCACAGTCGTATTCAGTCAGGACATTAAATCGTAGTTTTCCAACTCGTTAGCTGTACGATCGTCACTAAAATCGCTAAAACCGATAAATCTTTCCTGAACGGCTTCGGACTTATCAACGTAACGAAACACAGTTGACACCTGGCACATATTTGTGATAGGCCTATCCGTTGTTTCGTCCATTATTATTGCTACAAAGGGACTTTGTTTTATTTTTGTTAACAAGACTTGAGAAATTAAGTTAATCAAGTCATTTTGAATATTGCTAAATAAACCAGAAAAGACTGTAGAGTTTTTAAGGTGGTTTCTAACGTTCCGCCGTAAATTCGTAACAAATTTAACAGCCCTACATAATATCCTCGATTTGACGATACCACAGATTCATCATGTCCACGAAAAGAGAGTTCATTTTCAGCCAAAAATACACTACATCAATTAGACAACGAAGAATGCACCGGTTTTGTTTTACCATGTCACTGTGCTGTTTGATGTTAATTTTAAATTGTTCTCTAAGAGCATATTCAATTCTGGTTTTGCCGAACTGTTTTTAAACAAGAAGGGAAGCAACATGACTCTATGAAACCTCATGGCGTTTTTGTAAATTAAACAAGGTCTTCAAATCAGAAACTCTTGAATTTGTCCAGAAATTTTTTTTCAGTTGAAAAAAGAATGCATGTCCAACAGTATAATTTTGAAGTTTTTCTACAGCCGCAAAGCCACGTTTTTACTTCATAATGTTGTTCCTGTAATTGTGAATAATTTTTTGTTTTTGATGTTAACGTGGGAATTAATGGGGTTGGGGTTGGTTAACGCTAGAAATAATGTTCAGTTTATCTGTAAAACTTCTATTACTGAATGGCTGTATAAATAAACTTTCAATTACACAATTGCACTCAACTACACACGACGATGAAGTTCCCGCCACAGGCTCTACTGCAAACGAACTCATTTTTAAACTTTAAACAACACGGTCTGCTTACGCACTAAGCACTGCACTGTATATGCGGAAACAGTAACGCATAGCGTTACAGCTATTCACAGACATGGGGAGTGGGAGCGCAAGTCAGAACGCCTGCCTGTCACACATTAAAATCTGCTGCATGGGTTATTGACTGCTATCGAGAGAATGTATTCGTTAGCTACAACGCATACTACTGTGCGCCTGGTTGTAAACGGTAATGCTTTATTAACTGTCGATATCGCTCAAGTGAAAATTAAGATTTGGCTTTTGAGATGACAAACTTTTACGTCTCAAATAATTTAAAATTAATTACAAAACTATATACGATTGTACATACAGTTTTAAATTGTATGCGCCGCATACACCGCATATATGGACGCTTCGCCACTGCTCAATTATAGCATCCCCATTATCAAGTAAGCCTCCTCAGTGGTTTGTAATATGAAGAAAAATTTTTATCCACTGTCGGTTCTCATATATGTCTGTAAAAATATTGAGATAAACTCCAAAAGTGCTCTCCGGAAAGCAGCAAGCGTTTTAACTATGCCAGGAAGTAACGCGCATACAGCGCTATCTGACGAGGAAGCGGTGAAGCTGTGGTCGGAAGCCGCGTGTACGTAGTCATGGTTACTGCGGCCGGCGTATATGCTCTACTGGAATGCCAAGGCATTAGATAGTCTGGATTACATTTCACTTCCTTACAATCCACTGAGAAAAATCAGTTGCTCGTTCGTATACCACAGTTTTGGTGTTATTCCCTTTCATTACTTTAAGAGCACTTGCAACCGGCTGTGACGATTTCATTAATAAAAATATGTTAATTAATTAAGTTGATAATATATAATCGGAGAAAATTTTAAATTCTTAATAAAATCTCACATTGTAAACTAAATCTTATGGCAATCATTTAATCATAATAATATTTAATATAAGTCTAATAATAAAATTAAATGGGAATTGAATTGTACAGAAAGGGTAAAGCTTATTAATTATTCCTGCATAAACAGGCGCTGACCAGAATTAACTTGTTTTCTGACCCCTAAATAAACTAAGTATTATTGTAAATTTGTTATTATTTAAATAATTAAATAAGACCATTGTTACGTACTTTGATAACTTCTGCAACTAAGAATATCACGATTTAATTATTTAATCAACCGTAGTCCTTTAATTAAAATTAGAAAAACGGAACTACTTTTATGTAGCCTAGTAATTGTCTTGAGATTACTACGCTCCCCTTAACTATTTTCTGCCACTTGGAATGGAGCGCTCACGCCGTAAGCAGCGTAAAGCGTTGTTTCGCTACGTGTATATAAAAATGTGAAAATCTTGATACAATGACTAGTTAAATAAGTAAATTTGTGTGGTGATGACATCTCTCTATATTATAAAATAACGGACCATGTAAATAATACAGTATTACAACCAAAAAGGTGATAGTAAACTAATCTATCATCATGTGAAGTGTATAACAGTGAAACAAACTTTCTATCTATGTGTTCTAACTACAAGAATTACTAAGAATAACTACAGTCGCCTGAGATGAATGTACCACACCAGGGATGATTTCACATACTTCTAGAACTTCACCACCACAGTATGATAATGTAACGACTGAACTTCAAGAAACATCAGGAGGACCGAAGAACTAATTCTGCAGCAACTTCAGGAAACACACAGGTGACATGGAGGCTTGTCTTCCATGGTTAAGAGTTACAAAATTATAAACCCCAAAAGACAATTTAAATTATCATATTAAAGACTTTAAAAATTATGCTTTAAATGTAATAACATTAAAGAATTTAGAAAACTGACATTATAGGTAACATGTAATCTAATATTTGTTGTTTTAGAAGATTAATAAAAAACCATTCTTCAAATGGTTAGAGTTTCAATATTGTACATGGCAAGGTGACCATTTTTCATTTAATATATTTGATCCCGGATCCGTGGAATTAATTAAAAAGGATGCACATCATATTTTGAGACCCCCTTTGTAAAGTAGTAATTTATATATTTAATCATATAGTAAACTATATTGTTTGAGAACAGCTCAATAGAGAACTTAATCACCAAATGTAATAAAGAGATGTCATCTAAGTACCGAGTAAACTGAGTGCATAAATCAACAGTCTTCCCTTCCTAATATCCTGCTATAAGAATTGTCTTTATTTGTTGTGATTATTTTCAGTGCTTCACAACGAAGGCAGCCTGTATAATTGGCACATCCAATTATTACTGGTTCCCTAAGTTATAACTCAAGAGAAGAGGTTATAAGTTGCGCCACTCTGCTAATCTTTTGCTTATTTTGCTAATTTGCTAATTTTGCGTAAGAGAAAAGAAAGAAGTAATTGCGTCCCGATAGCCCACGCACAAAAGCTGTTGATCTATTCACTCATGTATTTCAATATGTGTCAGAGTTTGAAATAAGATAAAAATAATAATTAATATTATAGTAATATAGTATAAATAACTTTATTAGTAAATATAATATGTGTAAAGTAATATTAACATATAATCCCATGTAAACAAACCATGTCGGTACTTGTTAAAAGTCCCATTCATAAACGTGCCACATTCTCGAAAATCTCGGACGTGTAAGTTTCCTGTTGCCGTTTGTTTAAAATTGTCATTGTTTAGTTGAGTTTGACAATAAGCCACCCTCCTTGTGTGGTCTATTGTTATAAGAAGCGTGTCTGTTCATGTGTTAGTAACCGAAGGGGGAATCTTTTGTCGTACGCATATTCATGCCTGTGTGAAATTTCTCTCTCTCTCTCAAAGTAAAACGATAGAGGTTGTCATAACATTTTAAGTGTCTATTTGTAAAAAAGAAAAAGGAGTAAGAATACGATTGATTTATATTTTTATATTTTTGTGTAAAAGAAAAAGGAAGCGTTGTATAGCATTTAATACAAATAGTAGAATAATTAGATATAGCCGCTCACGTTACAAAAATGGCTGAATTTAATCCTGATCTATTATTAAAAGATGAGCTATGCTACGAAGCACTTTTACGAGGTCTAAAACACGTAAATGTAACCGTGTCGGAGTTACGAAAATCATTACGCCAAACCGGATCAGATACACCCTCGCAGTTAGATAGATTGCGTGAACTCGATTATGACGGCGAACGAGAAACCTGTTATGCGAAATATAGGTAACTGATAGTATTATCTCAGAACCTTGAGGACAAGAAATCACCTACGGAATTTTTGCGTGTTACGCAACGTATAGAACATTTAACCCGCCGGTTAAATAATTTATTAAGCTGGCCCGACGTCACCATAATCCCCGGCGATGTGCAGAAATTTGCGGAGGAGGCATTAAGCCAATTACCCATAATTATCAACGACTTACGACGAAAATCAGACTCATCGAGAATGGAGGAAATTGAGCACTACTTACAAAAATTATATATCTCCCCAGTTCAATCCCCTACTTTAGAACACCCTCCCTCCACCTCGAACCCCGAATCACCCACCGTATCGAAGATACCACCGAGTCATGAACAATTACCTAGTAGAGAATTAAATACCCACACTATATCAGAACCCCCACCGCCAAATGTTCAGCATACTCGCACTAGTAAATATGCGATTACAAATCCCAATGCAAACACCAATCTTTCGAAAAGTACACCTAACGTATGTTTTAATGTAGACCTCTACGGAAAGATTTCCCACCCAGTAGAGAAAATAATTAATGAAATTCCTTACACCGATGGCTTAAGCATCACGACTCTATTGACTTTTATCAGATATCTACTGCAAATAAAAGATCTACAACTATTGAGCGATTGGCAAATACTGCAGGTCATCTTACCCAAATGTAAACCACCTTTACGAGATCGCGTGCTAGAAGCATTAAACTCGACTCTTCCGGTAGAAGAACTTCATACAAATATAATCAAATATTTTATCCCCACTGGAATATATGAGGAGATAAAAAGGAATACCGTACTTCGAGTACAAAGAGCTCAAGAAAGACTGGCCCACTATATCGCAGACATCAGAGAATCTTCACGTCTACTGCAAGTCGACTGGACTGAAAAACAATTGGTCGATACTATATTGGTAGGCTTATCTCCTGAAGAACGCTCCCGTTTAGCTCTAATAAGTAGACCCCTTACTTTCGCTGACCTTGAACAATGTAGTGTGCACTCTTCAAATGTGTGGTATGCAGATCAGCATCGACATGCACCGGTATCCACAACACCACATAGAAAGGAAACGCAAGCCCTATCCTCAGATACAAGAAGTCTACGAGAACGACGACCATTTCGGCGACCAACCTATGTTCATGGCCAAGGTAAGTCCAAAGAGGCACCACCTAGACACGAAATCAGTGAGACCCCGCGTAAAGAATATATATGCTATAACTGCGGAAAACCTGGACACCTCAGTAGAAACTGTAAACGGAAACAGTATCATCAGAAAACGTGTAAGGCAGGGAGATCCGAAACCCTGTGTCTTCCGCAGCATCGTGAAAACAGGTAAACCCCTGAGAGACCACAAATTAAAACAAAATACTAATAATAATAACAAAAGAAAATTAGACCCCTATGTTAGGAAATTTATCGATAAATGTAACTCTATTAGTAAATGTGATTACAATAGGTGTGAATTACCGTATATACAAGTTGACATTGGTGTTACATCCACCCTCGGATTAATTGATTCCGGATCCACGCGAAGTTTAATTAGTCAAGAGCTAGCCGATCAATTATTTAAACACAATTTAGTTAAACGCAGTCAATCAGTAAATATTAGATGCGCTACAGCTAATAAGCAAAACTTAATGATAAAGCTTATCATCACTTTTAAAGTAAAAATTAAAAATCTAACGTGGTATTTTCCAATGTTGGTATGCGACGAATTAGGACCCGAATTAATATTGGGAGCTGATTTTATCAGTAAAACAGGAATAATTTTAGACATTCACGAGAAGATATTTTACTTTGGATTCGATCGTTCACGGAAATATAACTTGCATGATAATGCAAATAACAGAGAAAGTACTAGCACCACTTCTACACATATAAAGCATCACGAATCTGAATTAAGTCATCTAGGAAGTAAAGATAGACGGAACATACAGACTTTAATAAAACAATTCTCCAACGTCCTCACCCCAAAGTTAGGACTGACGGATCTGATAGAGTACAAAATAAATTTGAGCGACAACAAAGTAATTCGTTTAGCCCCATACAAATTATCACCACCGAAAATGGAAGTGATGAGGAACCAAATTAATAAATTGTTAGAACAAGGAGTCATCGAACCCTCTACGTCATCTTATTCATCACCCGCGTTTTTAGTACCCAAAAGTAACGACAAACATAGATTAGTGGTGGACTACAGACAACTAAATAAACGGATAGAATTTGAATCTATACCACTTCCCGACATCCACAGTGCATTTCATTATTTTACTAAAGCAAAAATCTTTACCATTTTGGATTTAAATCAGGCATTTCATCAGATACCCCTTTCGGAAGAATCAAAACGTCTTACCGCCTTTGCCGTCCCTTTCAACCTGTACCAATTTACAAGGGTACCTTTTGGTATATCCCAAGGTAGTTCTGTATGTAGCAGATTATTAGAAAAGTTATTTCATGACATAAAATTTAAATATGTGTATCACTACTTAGATGACATTGTTATCTACAGCGAGTCAATTGAGCAACATCTTAATCATCTACGTGAAGTACTAACCCGATTGGAGAAAGCTGGATTAACCGTAGATCCCAGTAAAGTAAATTTTGCTGTGACACAATTCTCATTTTTAGGTCACATCGTAAAAGCAAACGGAAAGGTAAGCATAGACCCAGAGCGAACCCGTGCCATCAGAGAATTTTTACCGCCGCGGGATGCGAAAGGAATAGCCCGATTTTTAGGAATGATAAATTATTTCCATAATTTAGAAAGCATAATATCACCCCCCGTACTACAATTAGCCGACTTTACAAAACCATTTGTAGTGCAAACAGACAGTTCTAGTGTCGCACTAGGTGCAGTAATATATCAGGAAGTAGATAACTCAAGGTTACCTATTAGTTACGCTTCTCGCACCCTGACTGAGCAAGAAAAGAAATACTCCGCATACGAATTAGAATGTTTAGCAATAGTTTTCGCTTTTGAGAAGTTCAAACCATTTTTAGAACATAAGGAGTTTTTATTAGAAACAGATAATCAAGCGTTATCTTGGCTACTAAATCACCTAAAACAGTTAGGTCGTATCGGAAGATGGGTATTAAGATTAAATTGTTTTAAATTCAAAGTACAACATATTAGAGGCACCCAAAACGTAGTTGCCGATACACTGTCACGTATGTTCCAGCCTAGTAGTAATACTTACGAAAACAAGAGTAGAGAAACGCCGATTATTAATACTTTAATTACCGCATTTCCTCTTGCATTTACGGATTTAGCCCAGTATCAATTACAAGACCCACGTTTGAGTCCAATTATTGAACAACTTGAAAAAGGAAATAAGTCAGAGAAATACATATTAAGTAGGAGAGTATTATGTTGTAAAATAGCGAACGGAAAATATCTACGAATAATTGCCCCTGATATTATTAAACCTATGCTGATGGAATATTATCACTCTTCCACCATTGGAGCACATATGGGAATAAATAAAACTATACACCGAATTCGTAAAGAATATCACTGGGAAAATATGAACAGTGAGATCGCCAATTTTGTAAAAAAGTGTAAGTTGTGTGCACTCAGCAAACCAGCTAGAAACAGCCAAATAAGTCAGTTAATCTCTGAGATTCCTGCTACCCCGTTCTCCAAAATTTATTTAGACTTTTCAGGACCCTACCCGCGTTCCAAATCAGGAAATACAATGTTACTAATTTGTGTAGACTCTTTTAGCAAATTCGTCTGGATGTACCCCATGCGGCGAGCCTTAGCTACAACCACAGTAAATATTTTACAGCATAGATTATTTAAAGAATTCGGAATTCCTGTCCATCTAGTGTCGGATAACGGACCACAGTTTAAGTCCAAGGAATTCAGGAACATGTGTTTCAAACTAGGTATAAACCATATTACCACTACAGAGTATCGTCCGCAAGGTAATATAGCTGAGAGGTATTTGCGAAACCTAAAATCTGCTTTAATTGCCTACCATGCTAACGACCATACTTCTTGGGACCAGAACTTATCCTGGATACAGTTCGCCTTTAATTCCGCATATCATGAAGGACATAAGTCTACCCCATTTGAATTATTGTTCAAATATAAACCTAACCACCCATTATCCACTAAGTGGAAAATACGTGAATTGTTACCCCTTGAAATTAGGGATAAAAATATTAAGAAAATGTGGAATGAAGCGCGCGCTAATTTACGAACAAACTTAGCGAAATCAAGGAAATATCACGTGCGAAATAATAATAATGAAGTAAAGTACCAAATCGGTAACTTAGTTATGTGTAAAACACATCCTACGAGTAGTGCAATCGATAAGACCACTTCCAAGCTATCATACCGATGGTGCGGTCCTTATCAAATTCGCAAATATTTAACTCCAGTAACCGTTGCACTGTATGAACCCTCTACTCAAAAATATGTACGAAGGACACATATTTCGCAGATAAAACATTATCACGAAGAAGGTAATGGTAGAGTGCAAGTTAAATAAATGTAAAGAAAAAGAAAGGTATATGTTTTGTACTCAACTGCAAAGGAGTACTAGAGTAACGTTTAGCTAGCTAATGGTATAAATAGGTACGAGGCCTGATCACCCTTGAATCCTATTCTTCGAAAGTAGAGCAAAGTAAGAAGTCAGCTGACAGCAAATATGAGGAATAATTAAGTAACAAATTACTTAATGAGTAATTCTATCACTAGAATAACTCCCAACTAAAGAAAAACCCGGTAGTAGTCATAAGTAGTAGTGTTAAGAAAATTTAGAATGTTAACTATATGTTTTATAATGTGTGAATTTTATGTTCTATTAGAATTAGTCTGTAAAGTATGATATGTAGATAGTAAGAATAAACAATTCGAGACTGACGTGTGTAACTCATAATTACATACAGAGAGAAACTGGTGAGAGAAATTACACACGGAAATCCCTAAACATACTCCCGGTATATTCAAAAAAAAAATTATACCGGAGTCTGTGGCTAAAGCGGCGGAGTCTGTGACGATTTCATTAATAAAAATATGTTAATTAATTAAGTTGATAATATATAATCGGAGAAAATTTTAAATTCTTAATAAAATCTCACATTGTAAACTAAATCTTATGGCAATCATTTAATCATAATAATATTTAATATAAGTCTAATAATAAAATTAAATGGGAATTGAATTGTACAGAAAGGGTAAAGCTTATTAATTATTCCTGCATAAACAGGCGCTGACCAGAATTAACTTGTTTTCTGACCCCTAAATAAACTAAGTATTATTGTAAATTTGTTATTATTTAAATAATTAAATAAGACCATTGTTACGTACTTTGATAACTTCTGCAACTAAGAATATCACGATTTAATTATTTAATCAACCGTAGTCCTTTAATTAAAATTAGAAAAACGGAACTACTTTTATGTAGCCTAGTAATTGTCTTGAGATTACTACGCTCCCCTTAACTATTTTCTGCCACTTGGAATGGAGCGCTCACGCCGTAAGCAGCGTAAAGCGTTGTTTCGCTACGTGTATATAAAAATGTGAAAATCTTGATACAATGACTAGTTAAATAAGTAAATTTGTGTGGTGATGACATCTCTCTATATTATAAAATAACGGACCATGTAAATAATACAGTATTACAACCAAAAAGGTGATAGTAAACTAATCTATCATCATGTGAAGTGTATAACAGTGAAACAAACTTTCTATCTATGTGTTCTAACTACAAGAATTACTAAGAATAACTACAGTCGCCTGAGATGAATGTACCACACCAGGGATGATTTCACATACTTCTAGAACTTCACCACCACAGTATGATAATGTAACGACTGAACTTCAAGAAACATCAGGAGGACCGAAGAACTAATTCTGCAGCAACTTCAGGAAACACACAGGTGACATGGAGGCTTGTCTTCCATGGTTAAGAGTTACAAAATTATAAACCCCAAAAGACAATTTAAATTATCATATTAAAGACTTTAAAAATTATGCTTTAAATGTAATAACATTAAAGAATTTAGAAAACTGACATTATAGGTAACATGTAATCTAATATTTGTTGTTTTAGAAGATTAATAAAAAACCATTCTTCAAATGGTTAGAGTTTCAATATTGTACATGGCAAGGTGACCATTTTTCATTTAATATATTTGATCCCGGATCCGTGGAATTAATTAAAAAGGATGCACATCATATTTTGAGACCCCCTTTGTAAAGTAGTAATTTATATATTTAATCATATAGTAAACTATATTGTTTGAGAACAGCTCAATAGAGAACTTAATCACCAAATGTAATAAAGAGATGTCATCTAAGTACCGAGTAAACTGAGTGCATAAATCAACAGTCTTCCCTTCCTAATATCCTGCTATAAGAATTGTCTTTATTTGTTGTGATTATTTTCAGTGCTTCACAACGAAGGCAGCCTGTATAATTGGCACATCCAATTATTACTGGTTCCCTAAGTTATAACTCAAGAGAAGAGGTTATAAGTTGCGCCACTCTGCTAATCTTTTGCTTATTTTGCTAATTTGCTAATTTTGCGTAAGAGAAAAGAAAGAAGTAATTGCGTCCCGATAGCCCACGCACAAAAGCTGTTGATCTATTCACTCATGTATTTCAATATGTGTCAGAGTTTGAAATAAGATAAAAATAATAATTAATATTATAGTAATATAGTATAAATAACTTTATTAGTAAATATAATATGTGTAAAGTAATATTAACATATAATCCCATGTAAACAAACCATGTCGGTACTTGTTAAAAGTCCCATTCATAAACGTGCCACATTCTCGAAAATCTCGGACGTGTAAGTTTCCTGTTGCCGTTTGTTTAAAATTGTCATTGTTTAGTTGAGTTTGACAATAAGCCACCCTCCTTGTGTGGTCTATTGTTATAAGAAGCGTGTCTGTTCATGTGTTAGTAACCGAAGGGGGAATCTTTTGTCGTACGCATATTCATGCCTGTGTGAAATTTCTCTCTCTCTCTCAAAGTAAAACGATAGAGGTTGTCATAACATTTTAAGTGTCTATTTGTAAAAAAGAAAAAGGAGTAAGAATACGATTGATTTATATTTTTATATTTTTGTGTAAAAGAAAAAGGAAGCGTTGTATAGCATTTAATACAAATAGTAGAATAATTAGATATAGCCGCTCACGTTACAAAAATGGCTGAATTTAATCCTGATCTATTATTAAAAGATGAGCTATGCTACGAAGCACTTTTACGAGGTCTAAAACACGTAAATGTAACCGTGTCGGAGTTACGAAAATCATTACGCCAAACCGGATCAGATACACCCTCGCAGTTAGATAGATTGCGTGAACTCGATTATGACGGCGAACGAGAAACCTGTTATGCGAAATATAGGTAACTGATAGTATTATCTCAGAACCTTGAGGACAAGAAATCACCTACGGAATTTTTGCGTGTTACGCAACGTATAGAACATTTAACCCGCCGGTTAAATAATTTATTAAGCTGGCCCGACGTCACCATAATCCCCGGCGATGTGCAGAAATTTGCGGAGGAGGCATTAAGCCAATTACCCATAATTATCAACGACTTACGACGAAAATCAGACTCATCGAGAATGGAGGAAATTGAGCACTACTTACAAAAATTATATATCTCCCCAGTTCAATCCCCTACTTTAGAACACCCTCCCTCCACCTCGAACCCCGAATCACCCACCGTATCGAAGATACCACCGAGTCATGAACAATTACCTAGTAGAGAATTAAATACCCACACTATATCAGAACCCCCACCGCCAAATGTTCAGCATACTCGCACTAGTAAATATGCGATTACAAATCCCAATGCAAACACCAATCTTTCGAAAAGTACACCTAACGTATGTTTTAATGTAGACCTCTACGGAAAGATTTCCCACCCAGTAGAGAAAATAATTAATGAAATTCCTTACACCGATGGCTTAAGCATCACGACTCTATTGACTTTTATCAGATATCTACTGCAAATAAAAGATCTACAACTATTGAGCGATTGGCAAATACTGCAGGTCATCTTACCCAAATGTAAACCACCTTTACGAGATCGCGTGCTAGAAGCATTAAACTCGACTCTTCCGGTAGAAGAACTTCATACAAATATAATCAAATATTTTATCCCCACTGGAATATATGAGGAGATAAAAAGGAATACCGTACTTCGAGTACAAAGAGCTCAAGAAAGACTGGCCCACTATATCGCAGACATCAGAGAATCTTCACGTCTACTGCAAGTCGACTGGACTGAAAAACAATTGGTCGATACTATATTGGTAGGCTTATCTCCTGAAGAACGCTCCCGTTTAGCTCTAATAAGTAGACCCCTTACTTTCGCTGACCTTGAACAATGTAGTGTGCACTCTTCAAATGTGTGGTATGCAGATCAGCATCGACATGCACCGGTATCCACAACACCACATAGAAAGGAAACGCAAGCCCTATCCTCAGATACAAGAAGTCTACGAGAACGACGACCATTTCGGCGACCAACCTATGTTCATGGCCAAGGTAAGTCCAAAGAGGCACCACCTAGACACGAAATCAGTGAGACCCCGCGTAAAGAATATATATGCTATAACTGCGGAAAACCTGGACACCTCAGTAGAAACTGTAAACGGAAACAGTATCATCAGAAAACGTGTAAGGCAGGGAGATCCGAAACCCTGTGTCTTCCGCAGCATCGTGAAAACAGGTAAACCCCTGAGAGACCACAAATTAAAACAAAATACTAATAATAATAACAAAAGAAAATTAGACCCCTATGTTAGGAAATTTATCGATAAATGTAACTCTATTAGTAAATGTGATTACAATAGGTGTGAATTACCGTATATACAAGTTGACATTGGTGTTACATCCACCCTCGGATTAATTGATTCCGGATCCACGCGAAGTTTAATTAGTCAAGAGCTAGCCGATCAATTATTTAAACACAATTTAGTTAAACGCAGTCAATCAGTAAATATTAGATGCGCTACAGCTAATAAGCAAAACTTAATGATAAAGCTTATCATCACTTTTAAAGTAAAAATTAAAAATCTAACGTGGTATTTTCCAATGTTGGTATGCGACGAATTAGGACCCGAATTAATATTGGGAGCTGATTTTATCAGTAAAACAGGAATAATTTTAGACATTCACGAGAAGATATTTTACTTTGGATTCGATCGTTCACGGAAATATAACTTGCATGATAATGCAAATAACAGAGAAAGTACTAGCACCACTTCTACACATATAAAGCATCACGAATCTGAATTAAGTCATCTAGGAAGTAAAGATAGACGGAACATACAGACTTTAATAAAACAATTCTCCAACGTCCTCACCCCAAAGTTAGGACTGACGGATCTGATAGAGTACAAAATAAATTTGAGCGACAACAAAGTAATTCGTTTAGCCCCATACAAATTATCACCACCGAAAATGGAAGTGATGAGGAACCAAATTAATAAATTGTTAGAACAAGGAGTCATCGAACCCTCTACGTCATCTTATTCATCACCCGCGTTTTTAGTACCCAAAAGTAACGACAAACATAGATTAGTGGTGGACTACAGACAACTAAATAAACGGATAGAATTTGAATCTATACCACTTCCCGACATCCACAGTGCATTTCATTATTTTACTAAAGCAAAAATCTTTACCATTTTGGATTTAAATCAGGCATTTCATCAGATACCCCTTTCGGAAGAATCAAAACGTCTTACCGCCTTTGCCGTCCCTTTCAACCTGTACCAATTTACAAGGGTACCTTTTGGTATATCCCAAGGTAGTTCTGTATGTAGCAGATTATTAGAAAAGTTATTTCATGACATAAAATTTAAATATGTGTATCACTACTTAGATGACATTGTTATCTACAGCGAGTCAATTGAGCAACATCTTAATCATCTACGTGAAGTACTAACCCGATTGGAGAAAGCTGGATTAACCGTAGATCCCAGTAAAGTAAATTTTGCTGTGACACAATTCTCATTTTTAGGTCACATCGTAAAAGCAAACGGAAAGGTAAGCATAGACCCAGAGCGAACCCGTGCCATCAGAGAATTTTTACCGCCGCGGGATGCGAAAGGAATAGCCCGATTTTTAGGAATGATAAATTATTTCCATAATTTAGAAAGCATAATATCACCCCCCGTACTACAATTAGCCGACTTTACAAAACCATTTGTAGTGCAAACAGACAGTTCTAGTGTCGCACTAGGTGCAGTAATATATCAGGAAGTAGATAACTCAAGGTTACCTATTAGTTACGCTTCTCGCACCCTGACTGAGCAAGAAAAGAAATACTCCGCATACGAATTAGAATGTTTAGCAATAGTTTTCGCTTTTGAGAAGTTCAAACCATTTTTAGAACATAAGGAGTTTTTATTAGAAACAGATAATCAAGCGTTATCTTGGCTACTAAATCACCTAAAACAGTTAGGTCGTATCGGAAGATGGGTATTAAGATTAAATTGTTTTAAATTCAAAGTACAACATATTAGAGGCACCCAAAACGTAGTTGCCGATACACTGTCACGTATGTTCCAGCCTAGTAGTAATACTTACGAAAACAAGAGTAGAGAAACGCCGATTATTAATACTTTAATTACCGCATTTCCTCTTGCATTTACGGATTTAGCCCAGTATCAATTACAAGACCCACGTTTGAGTCCAATTATTGAACAACTTGAAAAAGGAAATAAGTCAGAGAAATACATATTAAGTAGGAGAGTATTATGTTGTAAAATAGCGAACGGAAAATATCTACGAATAATTGCCCCTGATATTATTAAACCTATGCTGATGGAATATTATCACTCTTCCACCATTGGAGCACATATGGGAATAAATAAAACTATACACCGAATTCGTAAAGAATATCACTGGGAAAATATGAACAGTGAGATCGCCAATTTTGTAAAAAAGTGTAAGTTGTGTGCACTCAGCAAACCAGCTAGAAACAGCCAAATAAGTCAGTTAATCTCTGAGATTCCTGCTACCCCGTTCTCCAAAATTTATTTAGACTTTTCAGGACCCTACCCGCGTTCCAAATCAGGAAATACAATGTTACTAATTTGTGTAGACTCTTTTAGCAAATTCGTCTGGATGTACCCCATGCGGCGAGCCTTAGCTACAACCACAGTAAATATTTTACAGCATAGATTATTTAAAGAATTCGGAATTCCTGTCCATCTAGTGTCGGATAACGGACCACAGTTTAAGTCCAAGGAATTCAGGAACATGTGTTTCAAACTAGGTATAAACCATATTACCACTACAGAGTATCGTCCGCAAGGTAATATAGCTGAGAGGTATTTGCGAAACCTAAAATCTGCTTTAATTGCCTACCATGCTAACGACCATACTTCTTGGGACCAGAACTTATCCTGGATACAGTTCGCCTTTAATTCCGCATATCATGAAGGACATAAGTCTACCCCATTTGAATTATTGTTCAAATATAAACCTAACCACCCATTATCCACTAAGTGGAAAATACGTGAATTGTTACCCCTTGAAATTAGGGATAAAAATATTAAGAAAATGTGGAATGAAGCGCGCGCTAATTTACGAACAAACTTAGCGAAATCAAGGAAATATCACGTGCGAAATAATAATAATGAAGTAAAGTACCAAATCGGTAACTTAGTTATGTGTAAAACACATCCTACGAGTAGTGCAATCGATAAGACCACTTCCAAGCTATCATACCGATGGTGCGGTCCTTATCAAATTCGCAAATATTTAACTCCAGTAACCGTTGCACTGTATGAACCCTCTACTCAAAAATATGTACGAAGGACACATATTTCGCAGATAAAACATTATCACGAAGAAGGTAATGGTAGAGTGCAAGTTAAATAAATGTAAAGAAAAAGAAAGGTATATGTTTTGTACTCAACTGCAAAGGAGTACTAGAGTAACGTTTAGCTAGCTAATGGTATAAATAGGTACGAGGCCTGATCACCCTTGAATCCTATTCTTCGAAAGTAGAGCAAAGTAAGAAGTCAGCTGACAGCAAATATGAGGAATAATTAAGTAACAAATTACTTAATGAGTAATTCTATCACTAGAATAACTCCCAACTAAAGAAAAACCCGGTAGTAGTCATAAGTAGTAGTGTTAAGAAAATTTAGAATGTTAACTATATGTTTTATAATGTGTGAATTTTATGTTCTATTAGAATTAGTCTGTAAAGTATGATATGTAGATAGTAAGAATAAACAATTCGAGACTGACGTGTGTAACTCATAATTACATACAGAGAGAAACTGGTGAGAGAAATTACACACGGAAATCCCTAAACATACTCCCGGTATATTCAAAAAAAAAATTATACCGGAGTCTGTGGCTAAAGCGGCGGAGTCTGTGACGATTTCATTAATAAAAATATGTTAATTAATTAAGTTGATAATATATAATCGGAGAAAATTTTAAATTCTTAATAAAATCTCACATTGTAAACTAAATCTTATGGCAATCATTTAATCATAATAATATTTAATATAAGTCTAATAATAAAATTAAATGGGAATTGAATTGTACAGAAAGGGTAAAGCTTATTAATTATTCCTGCATAAACAGGCGCTGACCAGAATTAACTTGTTTTCTGACCCCTAAATAAACTAAGTATTATTGTAAATTTGTTATTATTTAAATAATTAAATAAGACCATTGTTACGTACTTTGATAACTTCTGCAACTAAGAATATCACGATTTAATTATTTAATCAACCGTAGTCCTTTAATTAAAATTAGAAAAACGGAACTACTTTTATGTAGCCTAGTAATTGTCTTGAGATTACTACGCTCCCCTTAACTATTTTCTGCCACTTGGAATGGAGCGCTCACGCCGTAAGCAGCGTAAAGCGTTGTTTCGCTACGTGTATATAAAAATGTGAAAATCTTGATACAATGACTAGTTAAATAAGTAAATTTGTGTGGTGATGACATCCCTCTATATTATAAAATAACGGACCATGTAAATAATACAGTATTACAACCAAAAAGGTGATAGTAAACTAATCTATCATCATGTGAAGTGTATAACAGTGAAACAAACTTTCTATCTATGTGTTCTAACTACAAGAATTACTAAGAATAACTACAGTCGCCTGAGATGAATATACCACACCAGGGATGATTTCACATACTTCTAGAACTTACCACCACAGTATGATAATGTAACGACTGAACTTCAAGAAACATCAGGAGGACCGAAGAACTAATTCTGCAGCAACTTCAGGAAACACACAGGTGACATGGAGGCTTGTCTTCCATGGTTAAGAGTTACAAAATTATAAACCCCAAAAGACAATTTAAATTATCATATTAAAGACTTTAAAAATTATGCTTTAAATGTAATAACATTAAAGACTTTAGAAAACTGACATTATAGGTAACATGTAATCTAATATTTGTTGTTTTAGAAGATTAATAAAAAACCATTCTTCAAATGGTTAGAGTTTCAATATTGTACATGGCAAGGTGACCATTTTTCATTTAATATATTTGATCCCGGATCCGTGGAATTAATTAAAAAGGATGCACATCATATTTTGAGACCCCCTTTGTAAAGTAGTAATTTATATATTTAATCATATAGTAAACTATATTGTTTGAGAACAGCTCAATAGAGAACTTAATCACCAAATGTAATAAAGAGATGTCATCTAAGTACCGAGTAAACTGAGTGCATAAATCAACAGTATTCCCTTCCTAATATCCTGCTATAAGAATTGTTTTTATTTGTTGTGATTATTTTCAGTGCTTCACAACGAAGGCAGCCTGTATAATTGGCACATCCAATTATTACTGGTTCCCTAAGTTATAACTCAAGAGAAGAGGTTATAAGTTGCGCCACTCTGCTAATCTTTTGCTTATTTTGCTAATTTGCTAATTTTGCGTAAGAGGAAAGAAAGAAGTAATTGCGTCCCGATATCCCACGCACAAAAGCTGTTGATCTATTCACTCATGTATTTCAATATGTGTCAGAGTTTGAAATAAGATAAAAATAATAATTAATATTATAGTAATATAGTATAAATAACTTTATTAGTAAATATAATATGTGTAAAGTAATATTAACATATAATCCCATGTAAACAAACCATGTCGGTACTTGTTAAAAGTCCCATTCATAAACGTGCCACATTCTCGAAAATCTCGGACGTGTAAGTTTCCTGTTGCCGTTTGTTTAAAATTGTCATTGTTTAGTTGAGTTTGACAATAAGCCACCCTCCTTGTGTGGTCTATTGTTATAAGAAGCGTGTCTGTTCATGTGTTAGTAACCGAAGGGGGAATCTTTTGTCGTACGCATATTCATGCCTGTGTGAAATTTCTCTCTCTCTCTCAAAGTAAAACGATAAAGGTTGTCATAACATTTTAAGTGTCTATTTGTAAAAAAGAAAAAGGAGTAAGAATACGATTGATTTATATTTTTATATTTTTGTGTAAAAGAAAAAGGAAGCGTTGTATAGCATTTAATACAAATAGTAGAATAATTAGATATAGCCGCTCACGTTACAAAAATGGCTGAATTTAATCCTGATCTATTATTAAAAGATGAGCTATGCTACGAAGCACTTTTACGAGGTCTAAAACACGTAAATGTAACCGTGTCGGAGTTACGAAAATCATTACGCCAAACCGGATCAGATACACCCTCGCAGTTAGATAGATTGCGTGAACTCGATTATGACGGCGAACGAGAAACCTGTTATGCGAAATATAGGTAACTGATAGTATTATCTCAGAACCTTGAGGACAAGAAATCACCTACGGAATTTTTGCGTGTTACGCAACGTATAGAACATTTAACCCGCCGGTTAAATAATTTATTAAGCTGGCCCGACGTCACCATAATCCCCGGCGATGTGCAGAAATTTGCGGAGGAGGCATTAAGCCAATTACCCATAATTATCAACGACTTACGACGAAAATCAGACTCATCGAGAATGGAGGAAATTGAGCACTACTTACAAAAATTATATATCTCCCCAGTTCAATCTCCTACTTTAGAACACCCTCCCACCACCTCGAACCCCGAATCACCCACCGTATCGAAGATACCACCGAGTCATGAACAATTACCTAGTAGAGAATTAAATACCCACACTATATCAGAACCCCCACCGCCAAATGTTCAGCATACTCGCACTAGTAAATATGCGATTACAAATCCCAATGCAAACACCAATCTTTCGAAAAGTACACCTAACGTATGTTTTAATGTAGACCTCTACGGAAAGATTTCCCACCCAGTAGAGAAAATAATTAATGAAATTCCTTACACCGATGGCTTAAGCATCACGACTCTATTGACTTTTATCAGATATCTACTGCAAATAAAAGATCTACAACTATTGAGCGATTGGCAAATACTGCAGGTCATCTTACCCAAATGTAAACCACCTTTACGAGATCGCGTGCTAGAAGCATTAAACTCGACTCTTCCGGTAGAAGAACTTCATACAAATATAATCAAATATTTTATCCCCACTGGAATATATGAGGAGATAAAAAGGAATACCGTACTTCGAGTACAAAGAGCTCAAGAAAGACTGGCCCACTATATCGCAGACATCAGAGAATCTTCACGTCTACTGCAAGTCGACTGGACTGAAAAACAATTGGTCGATACTATATTGGTAGGCTTATCTCCTGAAGAACGCTCCCGTTTAGCTCTAATAAGTAGACCCCTTACTTTCGCTGACCTTGAACAATGTAGTGTGCACTCTTCAAATGTGTGGTATGCAGATCAGCATCGACATGCACCGGTATCCACAACACCACATAGAAAGGAAACGCAAGCCCTATCCTCAGATACAAGAAGTCTACGAGAACGACGACCATTTCGGCGACCAACCTATGTTCATGGCCAAGGTAAGTCCAAAGAGGCACCACCTAGACACGAAATCAGTGAGACCCCGCGTAAAGAATATATATGCTATAACTGCGGAAAACCTGGACACCTCAGTAGAAACTGTAAACGGAAACAGTATCATCAGAAAACGTGTAAGGCAGGGAGATCCGAAACCCTGTGTCTTCCGCAGCATCGTGAAAACAGGTAAACCCCTGAGAGACCACAAATTAAAACAAAATACTAATAATAATAACAAAAGAAAATTAGACCCCTATGTTAGGAAATTTATCGATAAATGTAACTCTATTAGTAAATGTGATTACAATAGGTGTGAATTACCGTATATACAAGTTGACATTGGTGTTACATCCACCCTCGGATTAATTGATTCCGGATCCACGCGAAGTTTAATTAGTCAAGAGCTAGCCGATCAATTATTTAAACACAATTTAGTTAAACGCAGTCAATCAGTAAATATTAGATGCGCTACAGCTAATAAGCAAAACTTAATGATAAAGCTTATCATCACTTTTAAAGTAAAAATTAAAAATCTAACGTGGTATTTTCCAATGTTGGTATGCGACGAATTAGGACCCGAATTAATATTGGGAGCTGATTTTATCAGTAAAACAGGAATAATTTTAGACATTCACGAGAAGATATTTTACTTTGGATTCGATCGTTCACGGAAATATAACTTGCATGATAATGCAAATAACAGAGAAAGTACTAGCACCACTTCTACACATATAAAGCATCACGAATCTGAATTAAGTCATCTAGGAAGTAAAGATAGACGGAACATACAGACTTTAATAAAACAATTCTCCAACGTCCTCACCCCAAAGTTAGGACTGACGGATCTGATAGAGTACAAAATAAATTTGAGCGACAACAAAGTAATTCGTTTAGCCCCATACAAATTATCACCACCGAAAATGGAAGTGATGAGGAACCAAATTAATAAATTGTTAGAACAAGGAGTCATCGAACCCTCTACGTCATCTTATTCATCACCCGCGTTTTTAGTACCCAAAAGTAACGACAAACATAGATTAGTGGTGGACTACAGACAACTAAATAAACGGATAGAATTTGAATCTATACCACTTCCCGACATCCACAGTGCATTTCATTATTTTACTAAAGCAAAAATCTTTACCATTTTGGATTTAAATCAGGCATTTCATCAGATACCCCTTTCGGAAGAATCAAAACGTCTTACCGCCTTTGCCGTCCCTTTCAACCTGTACCAATTTACAAGGGTACCTTTTGGTATATCCCAAGGTAGTTCTGTATGTAGCAGATTATTAGAAAAGTTATTTCATGACATAAAATTTAAATATGTGTATCACTACTTAGATGACATTGTTATCTACAGCGAGTCAATTGAGCAACATCTTAATCATCTACGTGAAGTACTAACCCGATTGGAGAAAGCTGGATTAACCGTAGATCCCAGTAAAGTAAATTTTGCTGTGACACAATTCTCATTTTTAGGTCACATCGTAAAAGCAAACGGAAAGGTAAGCATAGACCCAGAGCGAACCCGTGCCATCAGAGAATTTTTACCGCCGCGGGATGCGAAAGGAATAGCCCGATTTTTAGGAATGATAAATTATTTCCATAATTTAGAAAGCATAATATCACCCCCCGTACTACAATTAGCCGACTTTACAAAACCATTTGTAGTGCAAACAGACAGTTCTAGTGTCGCACTAGGTGCAGTAATATATCAGGAAGTAGATAACTCAAGGTTACCTATTAGTTACGCTTCTCGCACCCTGACTGAGCAAGAAAAGAAATACTCCGCATACGAATTAGAATGTTTAGCAATAGTTTTCGCTTTTGAGAAGTTCAAACCATTTTTAGAACATAAGGAGTTTTTATTAGAAACAGATAATCAAGCGTTATCTTGGCTACTAAATCACCTAAAACAGTTAGGTCGTATCGGAAGATGGGTATTAAGATTAAATTGTTTTAAATTCAAAGTACAACATATTAGAGGCACCCAAAACGTAGTTGCCGATACACTGTCACGTATGTTCCAGCCTAGTAGTAATACTTACGAAAACAAGAGTAGAGAAACGCCGATTATTAATACTTTAATTACCGCATTTCCTCTTGCATTTACGGATTTAGCCCAGTATCAATTACAAGACCCACGTTTGAGTCCAATTATTGAACAACTTGAAAAAGGAAATAAGTCAGAGAAATACATATTAAGTAGGAGAGTATTATGTTGTAAAATAGCGAACGGAAAATATCTACGAATAATTGCCCCTGATATTATTAAACCTATGCTGATGGAATATTATCACTCTTCCACCATTGGAGCACATATGGGAATAAATAAAACTATACACCGAATTCGTAAAGAATATCACTGGGAAAATATGAACAGTGAGATCGCCAATTTTGTAAAAAAGTGTAAGTTGTGTGCACTCAGCAAACCAGCTAGAAACAGCCAAATAAGTCAGTTAATCTCTGAGATTCCTGCTACCCCGTTCTCCAAAATTTATTTAGACTTTTCAGGACCCTACCCGCGTTCCAAATCAGGAAATACAATGTTACTAATTTGTGTAGACTCTTTTAGCAAATTCGTCTGGATGTACCCCATGCGGCGAGCCTTAGCTACAACCACAGTAAATATTTTACAGCATAGATTATTTAAAGAATTCGGAATTCCTGTCCATCTAGTGTCGGATAACGGACCACAGTTTAAGTCCAAGGAATTCAGGAACATGTGTTTCAAACTAGGTATAAACCATATTACCACTACAGAGTATCGTCCGCAAGGTAATATAGCTGAGAGGTATTTGCGAAACCTAAAATCTGCTTTAATTGCCTACCATGCTAACGACCATACTTCTTGGGACCAGAACTTATCCTGGATACAGTTCGCCTTTAATTCCGCATATCATGAAGGACATAAGTCTGCCCCATTTGAATTATTGTTCAAATATAAACCTAACCACCCATTATCCACTAAGTGGAAAATACATGAATTGTTACCCCTTGAAATTAGGGATAAAAATATTAAGAAAATGTGGAATGAAGCGCGCGCTAATTTACGAACAAACTTAGCGAAATCAAGGAAATATCACGTGCGAAATAATAATAATGAAGTAAAGTACCAAATCGGTAACTTAGTTATGTGTAAAACACATCCTACGAGTAGTGCAATCGATAAGACCACTTCCAAGCTATCATACCGATGGTGCGGTCCTTATCAAATTCGCAAATATTTAACTCCAGTAACCGTTGCACTGTATGAACCCTCTACTCAAAAATATGTACGAAGGACACATATTTCGCAGATAAAACATTATCACGAAGAAGGTAATGGTAGAGTGCAAGTTAAATAAATGTAAAGAAAAAGAAAGGTATATGTTTTGTACTCAACTGCAAAGGAGTACTAGAGTAACGTTTAGCTAGCTAATGGTATAAATAGGTACGAGGCCTGATCACCCTTGAATCCTATTCTTCGAAAGTAGAGCAAAGTAAGAAGTCAGCTGACAGCAAATATGAGGAATAATTAAGTAACAAATTACTTAATGAGTAATTCTATCACTAGAATAACTCCCAACTAAAGAAAAACCCGGTAGTAGTCATAAGTAGTAGTGTTAAGAAAATTTAGAATGTTAACTATATGTTTTATAATGTGTGAATTTTATGTTCTATTAGAATTAGTCTGTAAAGTATGATATGTAGATAGTAAGAATAAACAATTCGAGACTGACGTGTGTAACTCATAATTACATACAGAGAGAAACTGGTGAGAGAAATTACACACGGAAATCCCTAAACATACTCCCGGTATATTCAAAAAAAAAATTATACCGGAGTCTGTGGCTAAAGCGGCGGAGTCTGTGACGATTTCATTAATAAAAATATGTTAATTAATTAAGTTGATAATATATAATCGGAGAAAATTTTAAATTCTTAATAAAATCTCACATTGTAAACTAAATCTTATGGCAATCATTTAATCATAATAATATTTAATATAAGTCTAATAATAAAATTAAATGGGAATTGAATTGTACAGAAAGGGTAAAGCTTATTAATTATTCCTGCATAAACAGGCGCTGACCAGAATTAACTTGTTTTCTGACCCCTAAATAAACTAAGTATTATTGTAAATTTGTTATTATTTAAATAATTAAATAAGACCATTGTTACGTACTTTGATAACTTCTGCAACTAAGAATATCACGATTTAATTATTTAATCAACCGTAGTCCTTTAATTAAAATTAGAAAAACGGAACTACTTTTATGTAGCCTAGTAATTGTCTTGAGATTACTACGCTCCCCTTAACTATTTTCTGCCACTTGGAATGGAGCGCTCACGCCGTAAGCAGCGTAAAGCGTTGTTTCGCTACGTGTATATAAAAATGTGAAAATCTTGATACAATGACTAGTTAAATAAGTAAATTTGTGTGGTGATGACATCCCTCTATATTATAAAATAACGGACCATGTAAATAATACAGTATTACAACCAAAAAGGTGATAGTAAACTAATCTATCATCATGTGAAGTGTATAACAGTGAAACAAACTTTCTATCTATGTGTTCTAACTACAAGAATTACTAAGAATAACTACAGTCGCCTGAGATGAATATACCACACCAGGGATGATTTCACATACTTCTAGAACTTCACCACCACAGTATGATAATGTAACGACTGAACTTCAAGAAACATCAGGAGGACCGAAGAACTAATTCTGCAGCAACTTCAGGAAACACACAGGTGACATGGAGGCTTGTCTTCCATGGTTAAGAGTTACAAAATTATAAACCCCAAAAGACAATTTAAATTATCATATTAAAGACTTTAAAAATTATGCTTTAAATGTAATAACATTAAAGACTTTAGAAAACTGACATTATAGGTAACATGTAATCTAATATTTGTTGTTTTAGAAGATTAATAAAAAACCATTCTTCAAATGGTTAGAGTTTCAATATTGTACATGGCAAGGTGACCATTTTTCATTTAATATATTTGATCCCGGATCCGTGGAATTAATTAAAAAGGATGCACATCATATTTTGAGACCCCCTTTGTAAAGTAGTAATTTATATATTTAATCATATAGTAAACTATATTGTTTGAGAACAGCTCAATAGAGAACTTAATCACCAAATGTAATAAAGAGATGTCATCTAAGTACCGAGTAAACTGAGTGCATAAATCAACAGTCTTCCCTTCCTAATATCCTGCTATAAGAATTGTTTTTATTTGTTGTGATTATTTTCAGTGCTTCACAACGAAGGCAGCCTGTATAATTGGCACATCCAATTATTACTGGTTCCCTAAGTTATAACTCAAGAGAAGAGGTTATAAGTTGCGCCACTCTGCTAATCTTTTGCTTATTTTGCTAATTTGCTAATTTTGCGTAAGAGGAAAGAAAGAAGTAATTGCGTCCCGATATCCCACGCACAAAAGCTGTTGATCTATTCACTCATGTATTTCAATATGTGTCAGAGTTTGAAATAAGATAAAAATAATAATTAATATTATAGTAATATAGTATAAATAACTTTATTAGTAAATATAATATGTGTAAAGTAATATTAACATATAATCCCATGTAAACAAACCATGTCGGTACTTGTTAAAAGTCCCATTCATAAACGTGCCACATTCTCGAAAATCTCGGACGTGTAAGTTTCCTGTTGCCGTTTGTTTAAAATTGTCATTGTTTAGTTGAGTTTGACAATAAGCCACCCTCCTTGTGTGGTCTATTGTTATAAGAAGCGTGTCTGTTCATGTGTTAGTAACCGAAGGGGGAATCTTTTGTCGTACGCATATTCATGCCTGTGTGAAATTTCTCTCTCTCTCTCAAAGTAAAACGATAAAGGTTGTCATAACATTTTAAGTGTCTATTTGTAAAAAAGAAAAAGGAGTAAGAATACGATTGATTTATATTTTTATATTTTTGTGTAAAAGAAAAAGGAAGCGTTGTATAGCATTTAATACAAATAGTAGAATAATTAGATATAGCCGCTCACGTTACAAAAATGGCTGAATTTAATCCTGATCTATTATTAAAAGATGAGCTATGCTACGAAGCACTTTTACGAGGTCTAAAACACGTAAATGTAACCGTGTCGGAGTTACGAAAATCATTACGCCAAACCGGATCAGATACACCCTCGCAGTTAGATAGATTGCGTGAACTCGATTATGACGGCGAACGAGAAACCTGTTATGCGAAATATAGGTAACTGATAGTATTATCTCAGAACCTTGAGGACAAGAAATCACCTACGGAATTTTTGCGTGTTACGCAACGTATAGAACATTTAACCCGCCGGTTAAATAATTTATTAAGCTGGCCCGACGTCACCATAATCCCCGGCGATGTGCAGAAATTTGCGGAGGAGGCATTAAGCCAATTACCCATAATTATCAACGACTTACGACGAAAATCAGACTCATCGAGAATGGAGGAAATTGAGCACTACTTACAAAAATTATATATCTCCCCAGTTCAATCCCCTACTTTAGAACACCCTCCCTCCACCTCGAACCCCGAATCACCCACCGTATCGAAGATACCACCGAGTCATGAACAATTACCTAGTAGAGAATTAAATACCCACACTATATCAGAACCCCCACCGCCAAATGTTCAGCATACTCGCACTAGTAAATATGCGATTACAAATCCCAATGCAAACACCAATCTTTCGAAAAGTACACCTAACGTATGTTTTAATGTAGACCTCTACGGAAAGATTTCCCACCCAGTAGAGAAAATAATTAATGAAATTCCTTACACCGATGGCTTAAGCATCACGACTCTATTGACTTTTATCAGATATCTACTGCAAATAAAAGATCTACAACTATTGAGCGATTGGCAAATACTGCAGGTCATCTTACCCAAATGTAAACCACCTTTACGAGATCGCGTGCTAGAAGCATTAAACTCGACTCTTCCGGTAGAAGAACTTCATACAAATATAATCAAATATTTTATCCCCACTGGAATATATGAGGAGATAAAAAGGAATACCGTACTTCGAGTACAAAGAGCTCAAGAAAGACTGGCCCACTATATCGCAGACATCAGAGAATCTTCACGTCTACTGCAAGTCGACTGGACTGAAAAACAATTGGTCGATACTATATTGGTAGGCTTATCTCCTGAAGAACGCTCCCGTTTAGCTCTAATAAGTAGACCCCTTACTTTCGCTGACCTTGAACAATGTAGTGTGCACTCTTCAAATGTGTGGTATGCAGATCAGCATCGACATGCACCGGTATCCACAACACCACATAGAAAGGAAACGCAAGCCCTATCCTCAGATACAAGAAGTCTACGAGAACGACGACCATTTCGGCGACCAACCTATGTTCATGGCCAAGGTAAGTCCAAAGAGGCACCACCTAGACACGAAATCAGTGAGACCCCGCGTAAAGAATATATATGCTATAACTGCGGAAAACCTGGACACCTCAGTAGAAACTGTAAACGGAAACAGTATCATCAGAAAACGTGTAAGGCAGGGAGATCCGAAACCCTGTGTCTTCCGCAGCATCGTGAAAACAGGTAAACCCCTGAGAGACCACAAATTAAAACAAAATACTAATAATAATAACAAAAGAAAATTAGACCCCTATGTTAGGAAATTTATCGATAAATGTAACTCTATTAGTAAATGTGATTACAATAGGTGTGAATTACCGTATATACAAGTTGACATTGGTGTTACATCCACCCTCGGATTAATTGATTCCGGATCCACGCGAAGTTTAATTAGTCAAGAGCTAGCCGATCAATTATTTAAACACAATTTAGTTAAACGCAGTCAATCAGTAAATATTAGATGCGCTACAGCTAATAAGCAAAACTTAATGATAAAGCTTATCATCACTTTTAAAGTAAAAATTAAAAATCTAACGTGGTATTTTCCAATGTTGGTATGCGACGAATTAGGACCCGAATTAATATTGGGAGCTGATTTTATCAGTAAAACAGGAATAATTTTAGACATTCACGAGAAGATATTTTACTTTGGATTCGATCGTTCACGGAAATATAACTTGCATGATAATGCAAATAACAGAGAAAGTACTAGCACCACTTCTACACATATAAAGCATCACGAATCTGAATTAAGTCATCTAGGAAGTAAAGATAGACGGAACATACAGACTTTAATAAAACAATTCTCCAACGTCCTCACCCCAAAGTTAGGACTGACGGATCTGATAGAGTACAAAATAAATTTGAGCGACAACAAAGTAATTCGTTTAGCCCCATACAAATTATCACCACCGAAAATGGAAGTGATGAGGAACCAAATTAATAAATTGTTAGAACAAGGAGTCATCGAACCCTCTACGTCATCTTATTCATCACCCGCGTTTTTAGTACCCAAAAGTAACGACAAACATAGATTAGTGGTGGACTACAGACAACTAAATAAACGGATAGAATTTGAATCTATACCACTTCCCGACATCCACAGTGCATTTCATTATTTTACTAAAGCAAAAATCTTTACCATTATGGATTTAAATCAGGCATTTCATCAGATACCCCTTTCGGAAGAATCAAAACGTCTTACCGCCTTTGCCGTCCCTTTCAACCTGTACCAATTTACAAGGGTACTTTTGGTATATCCCAAGGTAGTTCTGTATGTAGCAGATTATTAGAAAAGTTATTTCATGACATAAAATTTAAATATGTGTATCACTACTTAGATGACATTGTTATCTACAGCGAGTCAATTGAGCAACATCTTAATCATCTACGTGAAGTACTAACCCGATTGGAGAAAGCTGGATTAACCGTAGATCCCAGTAAAGTAAATTTTGCTGTGACACAATTCTCATTTTTAGGTCACATCGTAAAAGCAAACGGAAAGGTAAGCATAGACCCAGAGCGAACCCGTGCCATCAGAGAATTTTTACCGCCGCGGGATGCGAAAGGAATAGCCCGATTTTTAGGAATGATAAATTATTTCCATAAGTACATCCCACATCTAGCCGAAATTGCAGCACCGCTAAATACCTTAAGAAAAAAGGGAATTAAATTTGAATGGAATGAGCAACACCAAACTGCATTCGAGAAATTAAAAGAAAGCATAATATCACCCCCCGTACTACAATTAGCCGACTTTACAAAACCATTTGTAGTGCAAACAGACAGTTCTAGTGTCGCACTAGGTGCAGTAATATATCAGGAAGTAGATAACTCAAGGTTACCTATTAGTTACGCTTCTCGCACCCTGACTGAGCAAGAAAAGAAATACTCCGCATACGAATTAGAATGTTTAGCAATAGTTTTCGCTTTTGAGAAGTTCAAACCATTTTTAGAACATAAGGAGTTTTTATTAGAAACAGATAATCAAGCGTTATCTTGGCTACTAAATCACCTAAAACAGTTAGGTCGTATCGGAAGATGGGTATTAAGATTAAATTGTTTTAAATTCAAAGTACAACATATTAGAGGCACCCAAAACGTAGTTGCCGATACACTGTCACGTATGTTCCAGCCTAGTAGTAATACTTACGAAAACAAGAGTAGAGAAACGCCGATTATTAATACTTTAATTACCGCATTTCCTCTTGCATTTACGGATTTAGCCCAGTATCAATTACAAGACCCACGTTTGAGTCCAATTATTGAACAACTTGAAAAAGGAAATAAGTCAGAGAAATACATATTAAGTAGGAGAGTATTATGTTGTAAAATAGCGAACGGAAAATATCTACGAATAATTGCCCCTGATATTATTAAACCTATGCTGATGGAATATTATCACTCTTCCACCATTGGAGCACATATGGGAATAAATAAAACTATACACCGAATTCGTAAAGAATATCACTGGGAAAATATGAACAGTGAGATCGCCAATTTTGTAAAAAAGTGTAAGTTGTGTGCACTCAGCAAACCAGCTAGAAACAGCCAAATAAGTCAGTTAATCTCTGAGATTCCTGCTACCCCGTTCTCCAAAATTTATTTAGACTTTTCAGGACCCTACCCGCGTTCCAAATCAGGAAATACAATGTTACTAATTTGTGTAGACTCTTTTAGCAAATTCGTCTGGATGTACCCCATGCGGCGAGCCTTAGCTACAACCACAGTAAATATTTTACAGCATAGATTATTTAAAGAATTCGGAATTCCTGTCCATCTAGTGTCGGATAACGGACCACAGTTTAAGTCCAAGGAATTCAGGAACATGTGTTTCAAACTAGGTATAAACCATATTACCACTACAGAGTATCGTCCGCAAGGTAATATAGCTGAGAGGTATTTGCGAAACCTAAAATCTGCTTTAATTGCCTACCATGCTAACGACCATACTTCTTGGGACCAGAACTTATCCTGGATACAGTTCGCCTTTAATTCCGCATATCATGAAGGACATAAGTCTACCCCATTTGAATTATTGTTCAAATATAAACCTAACCACCCATTATCCACTAAGTGGAAAATACATGAATTGTTACCCCTTGAAATTAGGGATAAAAATATTAAGAAAATGTGGAATGAAGCGCGCGCTAATTTACGAACAAACTTAGCGAAATCAAGGAAATATCACGTGCGAAATAATAATAATGAAGTAAAGTACCAAATCGGTAACTTAGTTATGTGTAAAACACATCCTACGAGTAGTGCAATCGATAAGACCACTTCCAAGCTATCATACCGATGGTGCGGTCCTTATCAAATTCGCAAATATTTAACTCCAGTAACCGTTGCACTGTATGAACCCTCTACTCAAAAATATGTACGAAGGACACATATTTCGCAGATAAAACATTATCACGAAGAAGGTAATGGTAGAGTGCAAGTTAAATAAATGTAAAGAAAAAGAAAGGTATATGTTTTGTACTCAACTGCAAAGGAGTACTAGAGTAACGTTTAGCTAGCTAATGGTATAAATAGGTACGAGGCCTGATCACCCTTGAATCCTATTCTTCGAAAGTAGAGCAAAGTAAGAAGTCAGCTGACAGCAAATATGAGGAATAATTAAGTAACAAATTACTTAATGAGTAATTCTATCACTAGAATAACTCCCAACTAAAGAAAAACCCGGTAGTAGTCATAAGTAGTAGTGTTAAGAAAATTTAGAATGTTAACTATATGTTTTATAATGTGTGAATTTTATGTTCTATTAGAATTAGTCTGTAAAGTATGATATGTAGATAGTAAGAATAAACAATTCGAGACTGACGTGTGTAACTCATAATTACATACAGAGAAACTGGTGAGAGAAATTACACACGGAAATCCCTAAACATACTCCCGGTATATTCAAAAAAAAAATTATACCGGAGTCTGTGGCTAAAGCGGCGGAGTATGTGACGATTTCATTAATAAAAATATGTTAATTAATTAAGTTGATAATATATAATCGGAGAAAATTTTAAATTCTTAATAAAATCTCACATTGTAAACTAAATCTTATGGCAATCATTTAATCATAATAATATTTAATATAAGTCTAATAATAAAATTAAATGGGAATTGAATTGTACAGAAAGGGTAAAGCTTATTAATTATTCCTGCATAAACAGGCGCTGACCAGAATTAACTTGTTTTCTGACCCCTAAATAAACTAAGTATTATTGTAAATTTGTTATTATTTAAATAATTAAATAAGACCATTGTTACGTACTTTGATAACTTCTGCAACTAAGAATATCACGATTTAATTATTTAATCAACCGTAGTCCTTTAATTAAAATTAGAAAAACGGAACTACTTTTATGTAGCCTAGTAATTGTCTTGAGATTACTACGCTCCCCTTAACTATTTTCTGCCACTTGGAATGGAGCGCTCACGCCGTAAGCAGCGTAAAGCGTTGTTTCGCTACGTGTATATAAAAATGTGAAAATCTTGATACAATGACTAGTTAAATAAGTAAATTTGTGTGGTGATGACATCTCTCTATATTATAAAATAACGGACCATGTAAATAATACAGTATTACAACCAAAAAGGTGATAGTAAACTAATCTATCATCATGTGAAGTGTATAACAGTGAAACAAACTTTCTATCTATGTGTTCTAACTACAAGAATTACTAAGAATAACTACAGTCGCCTGAGATGAATGTACCACACCAGGGATGATTTCACATACTTCTAGAACTTCACCACCACAGTATGATAATGTAACGACTGAACTTCAAGAAACATCAGGAGGACCGAAGAACTAATTCTGCAGCAACTTCAGGAAACACACAGGTGACATGGAGGCTTGTCTTCCATGGTTAAGAGTTACAAAATTATAAACCCCAAAAGACAATTTAAATTATCATATTAAAGACTTTAAAAATTATGCTTTAAATGTAATAACATTAAAGACTTTAGAAAACTGACATTATAGGTAACATGTAATCTAATATTTGTTGTTTTAGAAGATTAATAAAAAACCATTCTTCAAATGGTTAGAGTTTCAATATTGTACATGGCAAGGTGACCATTTTTCATTTAATATATTTGATCCCGGATCCGTGGAGTTAATTAAAAAGGATGCACATCATATTTTGAGGCCCCCTTTGTAAAGTAGTAATTTATATATTTAATCATATAGTAAACTATATTGTTTGAGAACAGTTCAATAGAGAACTTAATCACCAAATGTAATAAAGAGATGTCATCTAAGTACCGAGTAAACTGAGTGCATAAATCAACAGTCTTCCCTTCCTAATATCCTGCTATAAGAATTGTTTTTATTTGTTGTGATTATTTTCAGTGCTTCACAACGAAGGCAGCCTGTATAATTGGCACATCCAATTATTACTGGTTCCCTAAGTTATAACTCAAGAGAAGAGGTTATAAGTTGCGCCACTCTGCTAATCTTTTGCTTATTTTGCTAATTTGCTAATTTTGCGTAAGAGAAAAGAAAGAAGTAATTGCGTCCCGATAGCCCACGCACAAAAGCTGTTGATCTATTCACTCATGTATTTCAATATGTGTCAGAGTTTGAAATAAGATAAAAATAATAATTAATATTATAGTAATATAGTATAAATAACTTTATTAGTAAATATAATATGTGTAAAGTAATATTAACATATAATCCCATGTAAACAAACCATGTCGGTACTTGTTAAAAGTCCCATTCATAAACGTGCCACATTCTCGACAATCTCGGACGTGTAAGTTTCCTGTTGCCGTTTGTTTAAAATTGTCATTGTTTAGTTGAGTTTGACAATAAGCCACCCTCCTTGTGTGGTCTATTGTTATAAGAAGCGTGTCTGTTCATGTGTTAGTAACCGAAGGGGGAATCTTTTGTCGTACGCATATTCATGCCTGTGTGAAATTTCTCTCTCTCTCTCAAAGTAAAACGATAAAGGTTGTCATAACATTTTAAGTGTCTATTTGTAAAAAAGAAGAAGGAGTAAGAATACGATTGATTTATATTTTTATATTTTTGTGTAAAAGAAAAAGGAAGCGTTGTATAGCATTTAATACAAATAGTAGAATAATTAGATACAGCCGCTCACGTTACAAAAATGGCTGAATTTAATCCTGATCTATTATTAAAAGATGAGCTATGCTACGAAGCACTTTTACGAGGTCTAAAACACGTAAATGTAACCGTGTCGGAGTTACGAAAATCATTACGCCAAACCGGATCAGATACACCCTCGCAGTTAGATAGATTGCGTGAACTCGATTATGACGGCGAACGAGAAACCTGTTATGCGAAATATAGGTAACTGATAGTATTATCTCAGAACCTTGAGGACAAGAAATCACCTACGGAATTTTTGCGTGTTACGCAACGTATACAACATTTAACCCGCCGGTTAAATAATTTATTAAGCTGGCCCGACGTCACCATAATCCCCAGCGATGTGCAGAAATTTGCGGAGGAGGCATTAAGCCAATTACCCATAATTATCAACGACTTACGACGAAAATCAGACTCATCGAGAATGGAGGAAATTGAGCACTACTTACAAAAATTATATATCTCCCCAGTTCAATCCCCTACTTTAGAACACCCTCCCTCCACCTCGAACCCCGAATCACCCACCGTATCGAAGATACCACCGAGTCATGAACAATTACCTAGTAGAGAATTAAATACCCACACTATATCAGAACCCCCACCGCCAAATGTTCAGCATACTCGCACTAGTAAATATGCGATTACAAATCCCAATGCAAACACCAATCTTTCGAAAAGTACACCTAACGTATGTTTTAATGTAGTCCTCTACGGAAAGATTTCCCACCCAGTAGAGAAAATAATTAATGAAATTCCTTACACCGATGGCTTAAGCATCACGACTCTATTGACTTTTATCAGATATCTACTGCAAATAAAAGATCTACAACTATTGAGCGATTGGCAAATACTGCAGGTCATCTTACCCAAATGTAAACCACCTTTACGAGATCGCGTGCTAGAAGCATTAAACTCGACTCTTCCGGTAGAAGAACTTCATACAAATATAATCAAATATTTTATCCCCACTGGAATATATGAGGAGATAAAAAGGAATACCGTACTTCGAGTACAAAGAGCTCAAGAAAGACTGGCCCACTATATCGCAGACATCAGAGAATCTTCACGTCTACTGCAAGTCGACTGGACTGAAAAACAATTGGTCGATACTATATTGGTAGGCTTATCTCCTGAAGAACGCTCCCGTTTAGCTCTAATAAGTAGACCCCTTACTTTCGCTGACCTTGAACAATGTAGTGTGCACTCTTCAAATGTGTGGTATGCAGATCAGCATCGACATGCACCGGTATCCACAACACCACATAGAAAGGAAACGCAAGCCCTATCCTCAGATACAAGAAGTCTACGAGAACGACGACCATTTCGGCGACCAACCTATGTTCATGGCCAAGGTAAGTCCAAAGAGGCACCACCTAGACACGAAATCAGTGAGACCCCGCGTAAAGAATATATATGCTATAACTGCGGAAAACCTGGACACCTCAGTAGAAACTGTAAACGGAAACAGTATCATCAGAAAACGTGTAAGGCAGGGAGATCCGAAACCCTGTGTCTTCCGCAGCATCGTGAAAACAGGTAAACCCCTGAGAGACCACAAATTAAAACAAAATACTAATAATATTAACAAAAGAAAATTAGACCCCTATGTTAGGAAATTTATCGATAAATGTAACTCTATTAGTAAATGTGATTACAATAGGTGTGAATTACCGTATATACAAGTTGACATTGGTGTTACATCCACCCTCGGATTAATTGATTCCGGATCCACGCGAAGTTTAATTAGTCAAGAGCTAGCCGATCAATTATTTAAACACAATTTAGTTAAACGCAGTCAATCAGTAAATATTAGATGCGCTACAGCTAATAAGCAAAACTTAATGATAAAGCTTATCATCACTTTTAAAGTAAAAATTAAAAATCTAACGTGGTATTTTCCAATGTTGGTATGCGACGAATTAGGACCCGAATTAATATTGGGAGCTGATTTTGTCAGTAAAACAGGAATAATTTTAGACATTCACGAGAAGATATTTTACTTTGGATTCGATCGTTCACGGAAATATAACTTGCATGATAATGCAAATAACAGAGAAAGTACTAGCACCACTTCTACACATATAAAGCATCACGAATCTGAATTAAGTCATCTAGGAAGTAAAGATAGACGGAACATACAGACTTTAATAAAACAATTCTCCAACGTCCTCACCCCAAAGTTAGGAGTGACGGATCTGATAGAGTACAAAATAAATTTGAGCGACAACAAAGTAATTCGTTTAGCCCCATACAAATTATCACCACCGAAAATGGAAGTGATGAGGAACCAAATTAATAAATTGTTAGAACAAGGAGTCATCGAACCCTCTACGTCATCTTATTCATCACCCGCGTTTTTAGTACCCAAAAGTAACGACAAACATAGATTAGTGGTGGACTACAGACAACTAAATAAACGGATAGAATTTGAATCTATACCACTTCCCGACATCCACAGTGCATTTCATTATTTTACTAAAGCAAAAATCTTTACCATTATGGATTTAAATCAGGCATTTCATCAGATACCCCTTTCGGAAGAATCAAAACGTCTTACCGCCTTTGCCGTCCCTTTCAATCTGTACCAATTTACAAGGGTACCTTTTGGTATATGCCAAGGTAGTTCTGTATGTAGCAGATTATTAGAAAAGTTATTTCATGACATAAAATTTAAATATGTGTGTCACTACTTAGATGACATTGTTATCTACAGCGAGTCAATTGAGCAACATCTTAATCATCTACGTGAAGTACTAACCCGATTGGAGAAAGCTGGATTAACCGTAGATCCCAGTAAAGTAAATTTTGCTGTGACACAATTCTCATTTTTAGGTCACATCGTAAAAGCAAACGGAAAGGTAAGCATAGACCCAGAGCGAACCCGTGCCATCAGAGAATTTTTACCGCCGCGGGATGCGAAAGGAATAGCCCGATTTTTAGGAATGATAAATTATTTCCATAAGTACATCCCACATCTAGCCGAAATTGCAGCACCGCTAAATACCTTAAGAAAAAAGGGAATTAAATTTGAATGGAATGAGCAACACCAAACTGCATTCGAGAAATTAAAAGAAAGCATAATATCACCCCCCGTACTACAATTAGCCGACTTTACAAAACCATTTGTAGTGCAAACAGACAGTTCTAGTGTCGCACTAGGTGCAGTAATATATCAGGAAGTAGATAACTCAAGGTTACCTATTAGTTACGCTTCTCGCACCCTGACTGAGCAAGAAAAGAAATACTCCGCATACGAATTAGAATGTTTAGCAATAGTTTTCGCTTTTGAGAAGTTCAAACCATTTTTAGAACATAAGGAGTTTTTATTAGAAACAGATAATCAAGCGTTATCTTGGCTACTAAATCACCTAAAACAGTTAGGTCGTATCGAAAGATGGGTATTAAGATTAAATTGTTTTAAATTCAAAGTACAACATATTAGAGGCACCCAAAACGTAGTTGCCGATACACTGTCACGTATGTTCCAGCCTAGTAGTAATACTTACGAAAACAAGAGTAGAGAAACGCCGATTATTAATACTTTAATTACCGCATTTCCTCTTGCATTTACGGATTTAGCCCAGTATCAATTACAAGACCCACGTTTGAGTCCAATTATTGAACAACTTGAAAAAGGAAATAAGTCAGAGAAATACATATTAAGTAGGAGAGTATTATGTTGTAAAATAGCGAACGGAAAATATCTACGAATAATTGCCCCTGATATTATTAAACCTATGCTGATGGAATATTATCACTCTTCCACCATTGGAGCACATATGGGAATAAATAAAACTATACACCGAATTCGTAAAGAATATCACTGGGAAAATATGAACAGTGAGATCGCCAATTTTGTAAAAAAGTGTAAGTTGTGTGCACTCAGCAAACCAGCTAGAAACAGCCAAATAAGTCAGTTAATCTCTGACATTCCTGCTACCCCGTTCTCCAAAATTTATTTAGACTTTTCAGGACCCTACCCGCGTTCCAAATCAGGAAATACAATGTTACTAATTTGTGTAGACTCTTTTAGCAAATTCGTCTGGATGTACCCCATGCGGCGAGCCTTAGCTACAACCACAGTAAATATTTTACAGCATAGATTATTTAAAGAATTCGGAATTCCTGTCCATCTAGTGTCGGATAACGGACCACAGTTTAAGTCCAAGGAATTCAGGAACATGTGTTTCAAACTAGGTATAAACCATATTACCACTACAGAGTATCGTCCGCAAGGTAATATAGCTGAGAGGTATTTGCGAAACCTAAAATCTGCTTTAATTGCCTACCATGCTAACGACCATACTTCTTGGGACCAGAACTTATCCTGGATACAGTTCGCCTTTAATTCCGCATATCATGAAGGACTTAAGTCTACCCCATTTGAATTATTGTTCAAATATAAACCTAACCACCCATTATCCACTAAGTGGAAAATACATGAATTGTTACCCCTTGAAATTAGGGATAAAAATATTAAGAAAATGTGGAATGAAGCGCGCGCTAATTTACGAACAAACTTAGCGAAATCAAGGAAATATCACGTGCGAAATAATAATAATGAAGTAAAGTACCAAATCGGTAACTTAGTTATGTGTAAAACACATCCTACGAGTAGTGCAATCGATAAGACCACTTCCAAGCTATCATACCGATGGTGCGGTCCTTATCAAATTCGCAAATATTTAACTCCAGTAACCGTTGCACTGTATGAACCCTCTACTCAAAAATATGTACGAAGGACACATATTTCGCAGATAAAACATTATCACGAAGAAGGTAATGGTAGAGTGCAAGTTAAATAAATGTAAAGAAAAAGAAAGGTATATGTTTTGTACTCAACTGCAAAGGAGTACTAGAGTAACGTTTAGCTAGCTAATGGTATAAATAGGTACGAGGCCTGATCACCCTTGAATCCTATTCTTCGAAAGTAGAGCAAAGTAAGAAGTCAGCTGACAGCAAATATGAGGAATAATTAAGTAACAAATTACTTAATGAGTAATTCTATCACTAGAATAACTCCCAACTAAAGAAAAACCCGGTAGTAGTCATAAGTAGTAGTGTTAAGAAAATTTAGAATGTTAACTATATGTTTTATAATGTGTGAATTTTATGTTCTATTAGAATTAGTCTGTAAAGTATGATATGTAGATAGTAAGAATAAACAATTCGAGACTGACGTGTGTAACTCATAATTACATACAGAGAGAAACTGGTGAGAGAAATTACACACGGAAATCCCTAAACATACTCCCGGTATATTCAAAAAAAAAATTATACCGGAGTCTGTGGCTAAAGCGGCGGAGTATGTGACGATTTCATTAATAAAAATATGTTAATTAATTAAGTTGATAATATATAATCGGAGAAAATTTTAAATTCTTAATAAAATCTCACATTGTAAACTAAATCTTATGGCAATCATTTAATCATAATAATATTTAATATAAGTCTAATAATAAAATTAAATGGGAATTGAATTGTACAGAAAGGGTAAAGCTTATTAATTATTCCTGCATAAACAGGCGCTGACCAGAATTAACTTGTTTTCTGACCCCTAAATAAACTAAGTATTATTGTAAATTTGTTATTATTTAAATAATTAAATAAGACCATTGTTACGTACTTTGATAACTTCTGCAACTAAGAATATCACGATTTAATTATTTAATCAACCGTAGTCCTTTAATTAAAATTAGAAAAACGGAACTACTTTTATGTAGCCTAGTAATTGTCTTGAGATTACTACGCTCCCCTTAACTATTTTCTGCCACTTGGAATGGAGCGCTCACGCCGTAAGCAGCGTAAAGCGTTGTTTCGCTACGTGTATATAAAAATGTGAAAATCTTGATACAATGACTAGTTAAATAAGTAAATTTGTGTGGTGATGACATCTCTCTATATTATAAAATAACGGACCATGTAAATAATACAGTATTACAACCAAAAAGGTGATAGTAAACTAATCTATCATCATGTGAAGTGTATAACAGTGAAACAAACTTTCTATCTATGTGTTCTAACTACAAGAATTACTAAGAATAACTACAGTCGCCTGAGATGAATGTACCACACCAGGGATGATTTCACATACTTCTAGAACTTCACCACCACAGTATGATAATGTAACGACTGAACTTCAAGAAACATCAGGAGGACCGAAGAACTAATTCTGCAGCAACTTCAGGAAACACACAGGTGACATGGAGGCTTGTCTTCCATGGTTAAGAGTTACAAAATTATAAACCCCAAAAGACAATTTAAATTATCATATTAAAGACTTTAAAAATTATGCTTTAAATGTAATAACATTAAAGACTTTAGAAAACTGACATTATAGGTAACATGTAATCTAATATTTGTTGTTTTAGAAGATTAATAAAAAACCATTCTTCAAATGGTTAGAGTTTCAATATTGTACATGGCAAGGTGACCATTTTTCATTTAATATATTTGATCCCGGATCCGTGGAGTTAATTAAAAAGGATGCACATCATATTTTGAGGCCCCCTTTGTAAAGTAGTAATTTATATATTTAATCATATAGTAAACTATATTGTTTGAGAACAGTTCAATAGAGAACTTAATCACCAAATGTAATAAAGAGATGTCATCTAAGTACCGAGTAAACTGAGTGCATAAATCAACAGTCTTCCCTTCCTAATATCCTGCTATAAGAATTGTTTTTATTTGTTGTGATTATTTTCAGTGCTTCACAACGAAGGCAGCCTGTATAATTGGCACATCCAATTATTACTGGTTCCCTAAGTTATAACTCAAGAGAAGAGGTTATAAGTTGCGCCACTCTGCTAATCTTTTGCTTATTTTGCTAATTTGCTAATTTTGCGTAAGAGAAAAGAAAGAAGTAATTGCGTCCCGATAGCCCACGCACAAAAGCTGTTGATCTATTCACTCATGTATTTCAATATGTGTCAGAGTTTGAAATAAGATAAAAATAATAATTAATATTATATTAATATAGTATAAATAACTTTATTAGTAAATATAATATGTGTAAAGTAATATTAACATATAATCCCATGTAAACAAACCATGTCGGTACTTGTTAAAAGTCCCATTCATAAACGTGCCACATTCTCGACAATCTCGGACGTGTAAGTTTCCTGTTGCCGTTTGTTTAAAATTGTCATTGTTTAGTTGAGTTTGACAATAAGCCACCCTCCTTGTGTGGTCTATTGTTATAAGAAGCGTGTCTGTTCATGTGTTAGTAACCGAAGGGGGAATCTTTTGTCGTACGCATATTCATGCCTGTGTGAAATTTCTCTCTCTCTCTCAAAGTAAAACGATAAAGGTTGTCATAACATTTTAAGTGTCTATTTGTAAAAAAGAAAAAGGAGTAAGAATACGATTGATTTATATTTTTATATTTTTGTGTAAAAGAAAAAGGAAGCGTTGTATAGCATTTAATACAAATAGTAGAATAATTAGATATAGCCGCTCACGTTACAAAAATGGCTGAATTTAATCCTGATCTATTATTAAAAGATGAGCTATGCTACAAAGCACTTTTACGAGGTCTAAAACACGTAAATGTAACCGTGTCGGAGTTACGAAAATCATTACGCCAAACCGGATCAGATACACCCTCGCAGTTAGATAGATTGCGTGAACTCGATTATGACGGCGAACGAGAAACCTGTTATGCGAAATATAGGTAACTGATAGTATTATCTCAGAACCTTGAGGACAAGAAATCACCTACGGAATTTTTGCGTGTTACGCAACGTATAGAACATTTAACCCGCCGGTTAAATAATTTATTAAGCTGGCCCGACGTCACCATAATCCCCGGCGATGTGCAGAAATTTGCGGAGGAGGCATTAAGCCAATTACCCATAATTATCAACGACTTACGACGAAAATCAGACTCATCGAGAATGGAGGAAATTGAGCACTACTTACAAAAATTATATATCTCCCCAGTTCAATCCCCTACTTTAGAACACCCTCCCTCCACCTCGAACCCCGAATCACCCACCGTATCGAAGATACCACCGAGTCATGAACAATTACCTAGTAGAGAATTAAATACCCACACTATATCAGAACCCCCACCGCCAAATGTTCAGCATACTCGCACTAGTAAATATGCGATTACAAATCCCAATGCAAACACCAATCTTTCGAAAAGTACACCTAACGTATGTTTTAATGTAGACCTCTACGGAAAGATTTCCCACCCAGTAGAGAAAATAATTAATGAAATTCCTTACACCGATGGCTTAAGCATCACGACTCTATTGACTTTTATCAGATATCTACTGCAAATAAAAGATCTACAACTATTGAGCGATTGGCAAATACTGCAGGTCATCTTACCCAAATGTAAACCACCTTTACGAGATCGCGTGCTAGAAGCATTAAACTCGACTCTTCCGGTAGAAGAACTTCATACAAATATAATCAAATATTTTATCCCCACTGGAATATATGAGGAGATAAAAAGGAATACCGTACTTCGAGTACAAAGAGCTCAAGAAAGACTGGCCCACTATATCGCAGACATCAGAGAATCTTCACGTCTACTGCAAGTCGACTGGACTGAAAAACAATTGGTCGATACTATATTGGTAGGCTTATCTCCTGAAGAACGCTCCCGTTTAGCTCTAATAAGTAGACCCCTTACTTTCGCTGACCTTGAACAATGTAGTGTGCACTCTTCAAATGTGTGGTATGCAGATCAGCATCGACATGCACCGGTATCCACAACACCACATAGAAAGGAAACGCAAGCCCTATCCTCAGATACAAGAAGTCTACGAGAACGACGACCATTTCGGCGACCAACCTATGTTCATGGCCAAGGTAAGTCCAAAGAGGCACCACCTAGACACGAAATCAGTGAGACCCCGCGTAAAGAATATATATGCTATAACTGCGGAAAACCTGGACACCTCAGTAGAAACTGTAAACGGAAACAGTATCATCAGAAAACGTGTAAGGCAGGGAGATCCGAAACCCTGTGTCTTCCGCAGCATCGTGAAAACAGGTAAACCCCTGAGAGACCACAAATTAAAACAAAATACTAATAATAATAACAAAAGAAAATTAGACCCCTATGTTAGGAAATTTATCGATAAATGTAACTCTATTAGTAAATGTGATTACAATAGGTGTGAATTACCGTATATACAAGTTGACATTGGTGTTACATCCACCCTCGGATTAATTGATTCCGGATCCACGCGAAGTTTAATTAGTCAAGAGCTAGCCGATCAATTATTTAAACACAATTTAGTTAAACGCAGTCAATCAGTAAATATTAGATGCGCTACAGCTAATAAGCAAAACTTAATGATAAAGCTTATCATCACTTTTAAAGTAAAAATTAAAAATCTAACGTGGTATTTTCCAATGTTGGTATGCGACGAATTAGGACCCGAATTAATATTGGGAGCTGATTTTATCAGTAAAACAGGAATAATTTTAGACATTCACGAGAAGATATTTTACTTTGGATTCGATCGTTCACGGAAATATAACTTGCATGATAATGCAAATAACAGAGAAAGTACTAGCACCACTTCTACACATATAAAGCATCACGAATCTGAATTAAGTCATCTAGGAAGTAAAGATAGACGGAACATACAGACTTTAATAAAACAATTCTCCAACGTCCTCACCCCAAAGTTAGGACTGACGGATCTGATAGAGTACAAAATAAATTTGAGCGACAACAAAGTAATTCGTTTAGCCCCATACAAATTATCACCACCGAAAATGGAAGTGATGAGGAACCAAATTAATAAATTGTTAGAACAAGGAGTCATCGAACCCTCTACGTCATCTTATTCATCACCCGCGTTTTTAGTACCCAAAAGTAACGACAAACATAGATTAGTGGTGGACTACAGACAACTAAATAAACGGATAGAATTTGAATCTATACCACTTCCCGACATCCACAGTGCATTTCATTATTTTACTAAAGCAAAAATCTTTACCATTATGGATTTAAATCAGGCATTTCATCAGATACCCCTTTCGGAAGAATCAAAACGTCTTACCGCCTTTGCCGTCCCTTTCAACCTGTACCAATTTACAAGGGTACTTTTGGTATATCCCAAGGTAGTTCTGTATGTAGCAGATTATTAGAAAAGTTATTTCATGACATAAAATTTAAATATGTGTATCACTACTTAGATGACATTGTTATCTACAGCGAGTCAATTGAGCAACATCTTAATCATCTACGTGAAGTACTAACCCGATTGGAGAAAGCTGGATTAACCGTAGATCCCAGTAAAGTAAATTTTGCTGTGACACAATTCTCATTTTTAGGTCACATCGTAAAAGCAAACGGAAAGGTAAGCATAGACCCAGAGCGAACCCGTGCCATCAGAGAATTTTTACCGCCGCGGGATGCGAAAGGAATAGCCCGATTTTTAGGAATGATAAATTATTTCCATAAGTACATCCCACATCTAGCCGAAATTGCAGCACCGCTAAATACCTTAAGAAAAAAGGGAATTAAATTTGAATGGAATGAGCAACACCAAACTGCATTCGAGAAATTAAAAGAAAGCATAATATCACCCCCCGTACTACAATTAGCCGACTTTACAAAACCATTTGTAGTGCAAACAGACAGTTCTAGTGTCGCACTAGGTGCAGTAATATATCAGGAAGTAGATAACTCAAGGTTACCTATTAGTTACGCTTCTCGCACCCTGACTGAGCAAGAAAAGAAATACTCCGCATACGAATTAGAATGTTTAGCAATAGTTTTCGCTTTTGAGAAGTTCAAACCATTTTTAGAACATAAGGAGTTTTTATTAGAAACAGATAATCAAGCGTTATCTTGGCTACTAAATCACCTAAAACAGTTAGGTCGTATCGAAAGATGGGTATTAAGATTAAATTGTTTTAAATTCAAAGTACAACATATTAGAGGCACCCAAAACGTAGTTGCCGATACACTGTCACGTATGTTCCAGCCTAGTAGTAATACTTACGAAAACAAGAGTAGAGAAACGCCGATTATTAATACTTTAATTACCGCATTTCCTCTTGCATTTACGGATTTAGCCCAGTATCAATTACAAGACCCACGTTTGAGTCCAATTATTGAACAACTTGAAAAAGGAAATAAGTCAGAGAAATACATATTAAGTAGGAGAGTATTATGTTGTAAAATAGCGAACGGAAAATATCTACGAATAATTGCCCCTGATATTATTAAACCTATGCTGATGGAATATTATCACTCTTCCACCATTGGAGCACATATGGGAATAAATAAAACTATACACCGAATTCGTAAAGAATATCACTGGGAAAATATGAACAGTGAGATCGCCAATTTTGTAAAAAAGTGTAAGTTGTGTGCACTCAGCAAACCAGCTAGAAACAGCCAAATAAGTCAGTTAATCTCTGACATTCCTGCTACCCCGTTCTCCAAAATTTATTTAGACTTTTCAGGACCCTACCCGCGTTCCAAATCAGGAAATACAATGTTACTAATTTGTGTAGACTCTTTTAGCAAATTCGTCTGGATGTACCCCATGCGGCGAGCCTTAGCTACAACCACAGTAAATATTTTACAGCATAGATTATTTAAAGAATTCGGAATTCCTGTCCATCTAGTGTCGGATAACGGACCACAGTTTAAGTCCAAGGAATTCAGGAACATGTGTTTCAAACTAGGTATAAACCATATTACCACTACAGAGTATCGTCCGCAAGGTAATATAGCTGAGAGGTATTTGCGAAACCTAAAATCTGCTTTAATTGCCTACCATGCTAACGACCATACTTCTTGGGACCAGAACTTATCCTGGATACAGTTCGCCTTTAATTCCGCATATCATGAAGGACTTAAGTCTACCCCATTTGAATTATTGTTCAAATATAAACCTAACCACCCATTATCCACTAAGTGGAAAATACATGAATTGTTACCCCTTGAAATTAGGGATAAAAATATTAAGAAAATGTGGAATGAAGCGCGCGCTAATTTACGAACAAACTTAGCGAAATCAAGGAAATATCACGTGCGAAATAATAATAATGAAGTAAAGTACCAAATCGGTAACTTAGTTATGTGTAAAACACATCCTACGAGTAGTGCAATCGATAAGACCACTTCCAAGCTATCATACCGATGGTGCGGTCCTTATCAAATTCGCAAATATTTAACTCCAGTAACCGTTGCACTGTATGAACCCTCTACTCAAAAATATGTACGAAGGACACATATTTCGCAGATAAAACATTATCACGAAGAAGGTAATGGTAGAGTGCAAGTTAAATAAATGTAAAGAAAAAGAAAGGTATATGTTTTGTACTCAACTGCAAAGGAGTACTAGAGTAACGTTTAGCTAGCTAATGGTATAAATAGGTACGAGGCCTGATCACCCTTGAATCCTATTCTTCGAAAGTAGAGCAAAGTAAGAAGTCAGCTGACAGCAAATATGAGGAATAATTAAGTAACAAATTACTTAATGAGTAATTCTATCACTAGAATAACTCCCAACTAAAGAAAAACCCGGTAGTAGTCATAAGTAGTAGTGTTAAGAAAATTTAGAATGTTAACTATATGTTTTATAATGTGTGAATTTTATGTTCTATTAGAATTAGTCTGTAAAGTATGATATGTAGATAGTAAGAATAAACAATTCGAGACTGACGTGTGTAACTCATAATTACATACAGAGAGAAACTGGTGAGAGAAATTACACACGGAAATCCCTAAACATACTCCCGGTATATTCAAAAAAAAAATTATACCGGAGTCTGTGGCTAAAGCGGCGGAGTATGTGACGATTTCATTAATAAAAATATGTTAATTAATTAAGTTGATAATATATAATCGGAGAAAATTTTAAATTCTTAATAAAATCTCACATTGTAAACTAAATCTTATGGCAATCATTTAATCATAATAATATTTAATATAAGTCTAATAATAAAATTAAATGGGAATTGAATTGTACAGAAAGGGTAAAGCTTATTAATTATTCCTGCATAAACAGGCGCTGACCAGAATTAACTTGTTTTCTGACCCCTAAATAAACTAAGTATTATTGTAAATTTGTTATTATTTAAATAATTAAATAAGACCATTGTTACGTACTTTGATAACTTCTGCAACTAAGAATATCACGATTTAATTATTTAATCAACCGTAGTCCTTTAATTAAAATTAGAAAAACGGAACTACTTTTATGTAGCCTAGTAATTGTCTTGAGATTACTACGCTCCCCTTAACTATTTTCTGCCACTTGGAATGGAGCGCTCACGCCGTAAGCAGCGTAAAGCGTTGTTTCGCTACGTGTATATAAAAATGTGAAAATCTTGATACAATGACTAGTTAAATAAGTAAATTTGTGTGGTGATGACATCTCTCTATATTATAAAATAACGGACCATGTAAATAATACAGTATTACAACCAAAAAGGTGATAGTAAACTAATCTATCATCATGTGAAGTGTATAACAGTGAAACAAACTTTCTATCTATGTGTTCTAACTACAAGAATTACTAAGAATAACTACAGTCGCCTGAGATGAATGTACCACACCAGGGATGATTTCACATACTTCTAGAACTTCACCACCACAGTATGATAATGTAACGACTGAACTTCAAGAAACATCAGGAGGACCGAAGAACTAATTCTGCAGCAACTTCAGGAAACACACAGGTGACATGGAGGCTTGTCTTCCATGGTTAAGAGTTACAAAATTATAAACCCCAAAAGACAATTTAAATTATCATATTAAAGACTTTAAAAATTATGCTTTAAATGTAATAACATTAAAGACTTTAGAAAACTGACATTATAGGTAACATGTAATCTAATATTTGTTGTTTTAGAAGATTAATAAAAAACCATTCTTCAAATGGTTAGAGTTTCAATATTGTACATGGCAAGGTGACCATTTTTCATTTAATATATTTGATCCCGGATCCGTGGAGTTAATTAAAAAGGATGCACATCATATTTTGAGGCCCCCTTTGTAAAGTAGTAATTTATATATTTAATCATATAGTAAACTATATTGTTTGAGAACAGTTCAATAGAGAACTTAATCACCAAATGTAATAAAGAGATGTCATCTAAGTACCGAGTAAACTGAGTGCATAAATCAACAGTCTTCCCTTCCTAATATCCTGCTATAAGAATTGTTTTTATTTGTTGTGATTATTTTCAGTGCTTCACAACGAAGGCAGCCTGTATAATTGGCACATCCAATTATTACTGGTTCCCTAAGTTATAACTCAAGAGAAGAGGTTATAAGTTGCGCCACTCTGCTAATCTTTTGCTTATTTTGCTAATTTGCTAATTTTGCGTAAGAGAAAAGAAAGAAGTAATTGCGTCCCGATAGCCCACGCACAAAAGCTGTTGATCTATTCACTCATGTATTTCAATATGTGTCAGAGTTTGAAATAAGATAAAAATAATAATTAATATTATATTAATATAGTATAAATAACTTTATTAGTAAATATAATATGTGTAAAGTAATATTAACATATAATCCCATGTAAACAAACCATGTCGGTACTTGTTAAAAGTCCCATTCATAAACGTGCCACATTCTCGACAATCTCGGACGTGTAAGTTTCCTGTTGCCGTTTGTTTAAAATTGTCATTGTTTAGTTGAGTTTGACAATAAGCCACCCTCCTTGTGTGGTCTATTGTTATAAGAAGCGTGTCTGTTCATGTGTTAGTAACCGAAGGGGGAATCTTTTGTCGTACGCATATTCATGCCTGTGTGAAATTTCTCTCTCTCTCTCAAAGTAAAACGATAAAGGTTGTCATAACATTTTAAGTGTCTATTTGTAAAAAAGAAAAAGGAGTAAGAATACGATTGATTTATATTTTTATATTTTTGTGTAAAAGAAAAAGGAAGCGTTGTATAGCATTTAATACAAATAGTAGAATAATTAGATATAGCCGCTCACGTTACAAAAATGGCTGAATTTAATCCTGATCTATTATTAAAAGATGAGCTATGCTACAAAGCACTTTTACGAGGTCTAAAACACGTAAATGTAACCGTGTCGGAGTTACGAAAATCATTACGCCAAACCGGATCAGATACACCCTCGCAGTTAGATAGATTGCGTGAACTCGATTATGACGGCGAACGAGAAACCTGTTATGCGAAATATAGGTAACTGATAGTATTATCTCAGAACCTTGAGGACAAGAAATCACCTACGGAATTTTTGCGTGTTACGCAACGTATAGAACATTTAACCCGCCGGTTAAATAATTTATTAAGCTGGCCCGACGTCACCATAATCCCCGGCGATGTGCAGAAATTTGCGGAGGAGGCATTAAGCCAATTACCCATAATTATCAACGACTTACGACGAAAATCAGACTCATCGAGAATGGAGGAAATTGAGCACTACTTACAAAAATTATATATCTCCCCAGTTCAATCCCCTACTTTAGAACACCCTCCCTCCACCTCGAACCCCGAATCACCCACCGTATCGAAGATACCACCGAGTCATGAACAATTACCTAGTAGAGAATTAAATACCCACACTATATCAGAACCCCCACCGCCAAATGTTCAGCATACTCGCACTAGTAAATATGCGATTACAAATCCCAATGCAAACACCAATCTTTCGAAAAGTACACCTAACGTATGTTTTAATGTAGACCTCTACGGAAAGATTTCCCACCCAGTAGAGAAAATAATTAATGAAATTCCTTACACCGATGGCTTAAGCATCACGACTCTATTGACTTTTATCAGATATCTACTGCAAATAAAAGATCTACAACTATTGAGCGATTGGCAAATACTGCAGGTCATCTTACCCAAATGTAAACCACCTTTACGAGATCGCGTGCTAGAAGCATTAAACTCGACTCTTCCGGTAGAAGAACTTCATACAAATATAATCAAATATTTTATCCCCACTGGAATATATGAGGAGATAAAAAGGAATACCGTACTTCGAGTACAAAGAGCTCAAGAAAGACTGGCCCACTATATCGCAGACATCAGAGAATCTTCACGTCTACTGCAAGTCGACTGGACTGAAAAACAATTGGTCGATACTATATTGGTAGGCTTATCTCCTGAAGAACGCTCCCGTTTAGCTCTAATAAGTAGACCCCTTACTTTCGCTGACCTTGAACAATGTAGTGTGCACTCTTCAAATGTGTGGTATGCAGATCAGCATCGACATGCACCGGTATCCACAACACCACATAGAAAGGAAACGCAAGCCCTATCCTCAGATACAAGAAGTCTACGAGAACGACGACCATTTCGGCGACCAACCTATGTTCATGGCCAAGGTAAGTCCAAAGAGGCACCACCTAGACACGAAATCAGTGAGACCCCGCGTAAAGAATATATATGCTATAACTGCGGAAAACCTGGACACCTCAGTAGAAACTGTAAACGGAAACAGTATCATCAGAAAACGTGTAAGGCAGGGAGATCCGAAACCCTGTGTCTTCCGCAGCATCGTGAAAACAGGTAAACCCCTGAGAGACCACAAATTAAAACAAAATACTAATAATAATAACAAAAGAAAATTAGACCCCTATGTTAGGAAATTTATCGATAAATGTAACTCTATTAGTAAATGTGATTACAATAGGTGTGAATTACCGTATATACAAGTTGACATTGGTGTTACATCCACCCTCGGATTAATTGATTCCGGATCCACGCGAAGTTTAATTAGTCAAGAGCTAGCCGATCAATTATTTAAACACAATTTAGTTAAACGCAGTCAATCAGTAAATATTAGATGCGCTACAGCTAATAAGCAAAACTTAATGATAAAGCTTATCATCACTTTTAAAGTAAAAATTAAAAATCTAACGTGGTATTTTCCAATGTTGGTATGCGACGAATTAGGACCCGAATTAATATTGGGAGCTGATTTTATCAGTAAAACAGGAATAATTTTAGACATTCACGAGAAGATATTTTACTTTGGATTCGATCGTTCACGGAAATATAACTTGCATGATAATGCAAATAACAGAGAAAGTACTAGCACCACTTCTACACATATAAAGCATCACGAATCTGAATTAAGTCATCTAGGAAGTAAAGATAGACGGAACATACAGACTTTAATAAAACAATTCTCCAACGTCCTCACCCCAAAGTTAGGACTGACGGATCTGATAGAGTACAAAATAAATTTGAGCGACAACAAAGTAATTCGTTTAGCCCCATACAAATTATCACCACCGAAAATGGAAGTGATGAGGAACCAAATTAATAAATTGTTAGAACAAGGAGTCATCGAACCCTCTACGTCATCTTATTCATCACCCGCGTTTTTAGTACCCAAAAGTAACGACAAACATAGATTAGTGGTGGACTACAGACAACTAAATAAACGGATAGAATTTGAATCTATACCACTTCCCGACATCCACAGTGCATTTCATTATTTTACTAAAGCAAAAATCTTTACCATTATGGATTTAAATCAGGCATTTCATCAGATACCCCTTTCGGAAGAATCAAAACGTCTTACCGCCTTTGCCGTCCCTTTCAACCTGTACCAATTTACAAGGGTACTTTTGGTATATCCCAAGGTAGTTCTGTATGTAGCAGATTATTAGAAAAGTTATTTCATGACATAAAATTTAAATATGTGTATCACTACTTAGATGACATTGTTATCTACAGCGAGTCAATTGAGCAACATCTTAATCATCTACGTGAAGTACTAACCCGATTGGAGAAAGCTGGATTAACCGTAGATCCCAGTAAAGTAAATTTTGCTGTGACACAATTCTCATTTTTAGGTCACATCGTAAAAGCAAACGGAAAGGTAAGCATAGACCCAGAGCGAACCCGTGCCATCAGAGAATTTTTACCGCCGCGGGATGCGAAAGGAATAGCCCGATTTTTAGGAATGATAAATTATTTCCATAAGTACATCCCACATCTAGCCGAAATTGCAGCACCGCTAAATACCTTAAGAAAAAAGGGAATTAAATTTGAATGGAATGAGCAACACCAAACTGCATTCGAGAAATTAAAAGAAAGCATAATATCACCCCCCGTACTACAATTAGCCGACTTTACAAAACCATTTGTAGTGCAAACAGACAGTTCTAGTGTCGCACTAGGTGCAGTAATATATCAGGAAGTAGATAACTCAAGGTTACCTATTAGTTACGCTTCTCGCACCCTGACTGAGCAAGAAAAGAAATACTCCGCATACGAATTAGAATGTTTAGCAATAGTTTTCGCTTTTGAGAAGTTCAAACCATTTTTAGAACATAAGGAGTTTTTATTAGAAACAGATAATCAAGCGTTATCTTGGCTACTAAATCACCTAAAACAGTTAGGTCGTATCGGAAGATGGGTATTAAGATTAAATTGTTTTAAATTCAAAGTACAACATATTAGAGGCACCCAAAACGTAGTTGCCGATACACTGTCACGTATGTTCCAGCCTAGTAGTAATACTTACGAAAACAAGAGTAGAGAAACGCCGATTATTAATACTTTAATTACCGCATTTCCTCTTGCATTTACGGATTTAGCCCAGTATCAATTACAAGACCCACGTTTGAGTCCAATTATTGAACAACTTGAAAAAGGAAATAAGTCAGAGAAATACATATTAAGTAGGAGAGTATTATGTTGTAAAATAGCGAACGGAAAATATCTACGAATAATTGCCCCTGATATTATTAAACCTATGCTGATGGAATATTATCACTCTTCCACCATTGGAGCACATATGGGAATAAATAAAACTATACACCGAATTCGTAAAGAATATCACTGGGAAAATATGAACAGTGAGATCGCCAATTTTGTAAAAAAGTGTAAGTTGTGTGCACTCAGCAAACCAGCTAGAAACAGCCAAATAAGTCAGTTAATCTCTGAGATTCCTGCTACCCCGTTCTCCAAAATTTATTTAGACTTTTCAGGACCCTACCCGCGTTCCAAATCAGGAAATACAATGTTACTAATTTGTGTAGACTCTTTTAGCAAATTCGTCTGGATGTACCCCATGCGGCGAGCCTTAGCTACAACCACAGTAAATATTTTACAGCATAGATTATTTAAAGAATTCGGAATTCCTGTCCATCTAGTGTCGGATAACGGACCACAGTTTAAGTCCAAGGAATTCAGGAACATGTGTTTCAAACTAGGTATAAACCATATTACCACTACAGAGTATCGTCCGCAAGGTAATATAGCTGAGAGGTATTTGCGAAACCTAAAATCTGCTTTAATTGCCTACCATGCTAACGACCATACTTCTTGGGACCAGAACTTATCCTGGATACAGTTCGCCTTTAATTCCGCATATCATGAAGGACATAAGTCTACCCCATTTGAATTATTGTTCAAATATAAACCTAACCACCCATTATCCACTAAGTGGAAAATACATGAATTGTTACCCCTTGAAATTAGGGATAAAAATATTAAGAAAATGTGGAATGAAGCGCGCGCTAATTTACGAACAAACTTAGCGAAATCAAGGAAATATCACGTGCGAAATAATAATAATGAAGTAAAGTACCAAATCGGTAACTTAGTTATGTGTAAAACACATCCTACGAGTAGTGCAATCGATAAGACCACTTCCAAGCTATCATACCGATGGTGCGGTCCTTATCAAATTCGCAAATATTTAACTCCAGTAACCGTTGCACTGTATGAACCCTCTACTCAAAAATATGTACGAAGGACACATATTTCGCAGATAAAACATTATCACGAAGAAGGTAATGGTAGAGTGCAAGTTAAATAAATGTAAAGAAAAAGAAAGGTATATGTTTTGTACTCAACTGCAAAGGAGTACTAGAGTAACGTTTAGCTAGCTAATGGTATAAATAGGTACGAGGCCTGATCACCCTTGAATCCTATTCTTCGAAAGTAGAGCAAAGTAAGAAGTCAGCTGACAGCAAATATGAGGAATAATTAAGTAACAAATTACTTAATGAGTAATTCTATCACTAGAATAACTCCCAACTAAAGAAAAACCCGGTAGTAGTCATAAGTAGTAGTGTTAAGAAAATTTAGAATGTTAACTATATGTTTTATAATGTGTGAATTTTATGTTCTATTAGAATTAGTCTGTAAAGTATGATATGTAGATAGTAAGAATAAACAATTCGAGACTGACGTGTGTAACTCATAATTACATACAGAGAAACTGGTGAGAGAAATTACACACGGAAATCCCTAAACATACTCCCGGTATATTCAAAAAAAAAATTATACCGGAGTCTGTGGCTAAAGCGGCGGAGTATGTGACGATTTCATTAATAAAAATATGTTAATTAATTAAGTTGATAATATATAATCGGAGAAAATTTTAAATTCTTAATAAAATCTCACATTGTAAACTAAATCTTATGGCAATCATTTAATCATAATAATATTTAATATAAGTCTAATAATAAAATTAAATGGGAATTGAATTGTACAGAAAGGGTAAAGCTTATTAATTATTCCTGCATAAACAGGCGCTGACCAGAATTAACTTGTTTTCTGACCCCTAAATAAACTAAGTATTATTGTAAATTTGTTATTATTTAAATAATTAAATAAGACCATTGTTACGTACTTTGATAACTTCTGCAACTAAGAATATCACGATTTAATTATTTAATCAACCGTAGTCCTTTAATTAAAATTAGAAAAACGGAACTACTTTTATGTAGCCTAGTAATTGTCTTGAGATTACTACGCTCCCCTTAACTATTTTCTGCCACTTGGAATGGAGCGCTCACGCCGTAAGCAGCGTAAAGCGTTGTTTCGCTACGTGTATATAAAAATGTGAAAATCTTGATACAATGACTAGTTAAATAAGTAAATTTGTGTGGTGATGACATCTCTCTATATTATAAAATAACGGACCATGTAAATAATACAGTATTACAACCAAAAAGGTGATAGTAAACTAATCTATCATCATGTGAAGTGTATAACAGTGAAACAAACTTTCTATCTATGTGTTCTAACTACAAGAATTACTAAGAATAACTACAGTCGCCTGAGATGAATGTACCACACCAGGGATGATTTCACATACTTCTAGAACTTCACCACCACAGTATGATAATGTAACGACTGAACTTCAAGAAACATCAGGAGGACCGAAGAACTAATTCTGCAGCAACTTCAGGAAACACACAGGTGACATGGAGGCTTGTCTTCCATGGTTAAGAGTTACAAAATTATAAACCCCAAAAGACAATTTAAATTATCATATTAAAGACTTTAAAAATTATGCTTTAAATGTAATAACATTAAAGACTTTAGAAAACTGACATTATAGGTAACATGTAATCTAATATTTGTTGTTTTAGAAGATTAATAAAAAACCATTCTTCAAATGGTTAGAGTTTCAATATTGTACATGGCAAGGTGACCATTTTTCATTTAATATATTTGATCCCGGATCCGTGGAGTTAATTAAAAAGGATGCACATCATATTTTGAGGCCCCCTTTGTAAAGTAGTAATTTATATATTTAATCATATAGTAAACTATATTGTTTGAGAACAGTTCAATAGAGAACTTAATCACCAAATGTAATAAAGAGATGTCATCTAAGTACCGAGTAAACTGAGTGCATAAATCAACAGTCTTCCCTTCCTAATATCCTGCTATAAGAATTGTTTTTATTTGTTGTGATTATTTTCAGTGCTTCACAACGAAGGCAGCCTGTATAATTGGCACATCCAATTATTACTGGTTCCCTAAGTTATAACTCAAGAGAAGAGGTTATAAGTTGCGCCACTCTGCTAATCTTTTGCTTATTTTGCTAATTTGCTAATTTTGCGTAAGAGAAAAGAAAGAAGTAATTGCGTCCCGATAGCCCACGCACAAAAGCTGTTGATCTATTCACTCATGTATTTCAATATGTGTCAGAGTTTGAAATAAGATAAAAATAATAATTAATATTATAGTAATATAGTATAAATAACTTTATTAGTAAATATAATATGTGTAAAGTAATATTAACATATAATCCCATGTAAACAAACCATGTCGGTACTTGTTAAAAGTCCCATTCATAAACGTGCCACATTCTCGACAATCTCGGACGTGTAAGTTTCCTGTTGCCGTTTGTTTAAAATTGTCATTGTTTAGTTGAGTTTGACAATAAGCCACCCTCCTTGTGTGGTCTATTGTTATAAGAAGCGTGTCTGTTCATGTGTTAGTAACCGAAGGGGGAATCTTTTGTCGTACGCATATTCATGCCTGTGTGAAATTTCTCTCTCTCTCTCAAAGTAAAACGATAAAGGTTGTCATAACATTTTAAGTGTCTATTTGTAAAAAAGAAGAAGGAGTAAGAATACGATTGATTTATATTTTTATATTTTTGTGTAAAAGAAAAAGGAAGCGTTGTATAGCATTTAATACAAATAGTAGAATAATTAGATACAGCCGCTCACGTTACAAAAATGGCTGAATTTAATCCTGATCTATTATTAAAAGATGAGCTATGCTACGAAGCACTTTTACGAGGTCTAAAACACGTAAATGTAACCGTGTCGGAGTTACGAAAATCATTACGCCAAACCGGATCAGATACACCCTCGCAGTTAGATAGATTGCGTGAACTCGATTATGACGGCGAACGAGAAACCTGTTATGCGAAATATAGGTAACTGATAGTATTATCTCAGAACCTTGAGGACAAGAAATCACCTACGGAATTTTTGCGTGTTACGCAACGTATACAACATTTAACCCGCCGGTTAAATAATTTATTAAGCTGGCCCGACGTCACCATAATCCCCAGCGATGTGCAGAAATTTGCGGAGGAGGCATTAAGCCAATTACCCATAATTATCAACGACTTACGACGAAAATCAGACTCATCGAGAATGGAGGAAATTGAGCACTACTTACAAAAATTATATATCTCCCCAGTTCAATCCCCTACTTTAGAACACCCTCCCTCCACCTCGAACCCCGAATCACCCACCGTATCGAAGATACCACCGAGTCATGAACAATTACCTAGTAGAGAATTAAATACCCACACTATATCAGAACCCCCACCGCCAAATGTTCAGCATACTCGCACTAGTAAATATGCGATTACAAATCCCAATGCAAACACCAATCTTTCGAAAAGTACACCTAACGTATGTTTTAATGTAGTCCTCTACGGAAAGATTTCCCACCCAGTAGAGAAAATAATTAATGAAATTCCTTACACCGATGGCTTAAGCATCACGACTCTATTGACTTTTATCAGATATCTACTGCAAATAAAAGATCTACAACTATTGAGCGATTGGCAAATACTGCAGGTCATCTTACCCAAATGTAAACCACCTTTACGAGATCGCGTGCTAGAAGCATTAAACTCGACTCTTCCGGTAGAAGAACTTCATACAAATATAATCAAATATTTTATCCCCACTGGAATATATGAGGAGATAAAAAGGAATACCGTACTTCGAGTACAAAGAGCTCAAGAAAGACTGGCCCACTATATCGCAGACATCAGAGAATCTTCACGTCTACTGCAAGTCGACTGGACTGAAAAACAATTGGTCGATACTATATTGGTAGGCTTATCTCCTGAAGAACGCTCCCGTTTAGCTCTAATAAGTAGACCCCTTACTTTCGCTGACCTTGAACAATGTAGTGTGCACTCTTCAAATGTGTGGTATGCAGATCAGCATCGACATGCACCGGTATCCACAACACCACATAGAAAGGAAACGCAAGCCCTATCCTCAGATACAAGAAGTCTACGAGAACGACGACCATTTCGGCGACCAACCTATGTTCATGGCCAAGGTAAGTCCAAAGAGGCACCACCTAGACACGAAATCAGTGAGACCCCGCGTAAAGAATATATATGCTATAACTGCGGAAAACCTGGACACCTCAGTAGAAACTGTAAACGGAAACAGTATCATCAGAAAACGTGTAAGGCAGGGAGATCCGAAACCCTGTGTCTTCCGCAGCATCGTGAAAACAGGTAAACCCCTGAGAGACCACAAATTAAAACAAAATACTAATAATATTAACAAAAGAAAATTAGACCCCTATGTTAGGAAATTTATCGATAAATGTAACTCTATTAGTAAATGTGATTACAATAGGTGTGAATTACCGTATATACAAGTTGACATTGGTGTTACATCCACCCTCGGATTAATTGATTCCGGATCCACGCGAAGTTTAATTAGTCAAGAGCTAGCCGATCAATTATTTAAACACAATTTAGTTAAACGCAGTCAATCAGTAAATATTAGATGCGCTACAGCTAATAAGCAAAACTTAATGATAAAGCTTATCATCACTTTTAAAGTAAAAATTAAAAATCTAACGTGGTATTTTCCAATGTTGGTATGCGACGAATTAGGACCCGAATTAATATTGGGAGCTGATTTTGTCAGTAAAACAGGAATAATTTTAGACATTCACGAGAAGATATTTTACTTTGGATTCGATCGTTCACGGAAATATAACTTGCATGATAATGCAAATAACAGAGAAAGTACTAGCACCACTTCTACACATATAAAGCATCACGAATCTGAATTAAGTCATCTAGGAAGTAAAGATAGACGGAACATACAGACTTTAATAAAACAATTCTCCAACGTCCTCACCCCAAAGTTAGGAGTGACGGATCTGATAGAGTACAAAATAAATTTGAGCGACAACAAAGTAATTCGTTTAGCCCCATACAAATTATCACCACCGAAAATGGAAGTGATGAGGAACCAAATTAATAAATTGTTAGAACAAGGAGTCATCGAACCCTCTACGTCATCTTATTCATCACCCGCGTTTTTAGTACCCAAAAGTAACGACAAACATAGATTAGTGGTGGACTACAGACAACTAAATAAACGGATAGAATTTGAATCTATACCACTTCCCGACATCCACAGTGCATTTCATTATTTTACTAAAGCAAAAATCTTTACCATTATGGATTTAAATCAGGCATTTCATCAGATACCCCTTTCGGAAGAATCAAAACGTCTTACCGCCTTTGCCGTCCCTTTCAATCTGTACCAATTTACAAGGGTACCTTTTGGTATATGCCAAGGTAGTTCTGTATGTAGCAGATTATTAGAAAAGTTATTTCATGACATAAAATTTAAATATGTGTGTCACTACTTAGATGACATTGTTATCTACAGCGAGTCAATTGAGCAACATCTTAATCATCTACGTGAAGTACTAACCCGATTGGAGAAAGCTGGATTAACCGTAGATCCCAGTAAAGTAAATTTTGCTGTGACACAATTCTCATTTTTAGGTCACATCGTAAAAGCAAACGGAAAGGTAAGCATAGACCCAGAGCGAACCCGTGCCATCAGAGAATTTTTACCGCCGCGGGATGCGAAAGGAATAGCCCGATTTTTAGGAATGATAAATTATTTCCATAAGTACATCCCACATCTAGCCGAAATTGCAGCACCGCTAAATACCTTAAGAAAAAAGGGAATTAAATTTGAATGGAATGAGCAACACCAAACTGCATTCGAGAAATTAAAAGAAAGCATAATATCACCCCCCGTACTACAATTAGCCGACTTTACAAAACCATTTGTAGTGCAAACAGACAGTTCTAGTGTCGCACTAGGTGCAGTAATATATCAGGAAGTAGATAACTCAAGGTTACCTATTAGTTACGCTTCTCGCACCCTGACTGAGCAAGAAAAGAAATACTCCGCATACGAATTAGAATGTTTAGCAATAGTTTTCGCTTTTGAGAAGTTCAAACCATTTTTAGAACATAAGGAGTTTTTATTAGAAACAGATAATCAAGCGTTATCTTGGCTACTAAATCACCTAAAACAGTTAGGTCGTATCGAAAGATGGGTATTAAGATTAAATTGTTTTAAATTCAAAGTACAACATATTAGAGGCACCCAAAACGTAGTTGCCGATACACTGTCACGTATGTTCCAGCCTAGTAGTAATACTTACGAAAACAAGAGTAGAGAAACGCCGATTATTAATACTTTAATTACCGCATTTCCTCTTGCATTTACGGATTTAGCCCAGTATCAATTACAAGACCCACGTTTGAGTCCAATTATTGAACAACTTGAAAAAGGAAATAAGTCAGAGAAATACATATTAAGTAGGAGAGTATTATGTTGTAAAATAGCGAACGGAAAATATCTACGAATAATTGCCCCTGATATTATTAAACCTATGCTGATGGAATATTATCACTCTTCCACCATTGGAGCACATATGGGAATAAATAAAACTATACACCGAATTCGTAAAGAATATCACTGGGAAAATATGAACAGTGAGATCGCCAATTTTGTAAAAAAGTGTAAGTTGTGTGCACTCAGCAAACCAGCTAGAAACAGCCAAATAAGTCAGTTAATCTCTGACATTCCTGCTACCCCGTTCTCCAAAATTTATTTAGACTTTTCAGGACCCTACCCGCGTTCCAAATCAGGAAATACAATGTTACTAATTTGTGTAGACTCTTTTAGCAAATTCGTCTGGATGTACCCCATGCGGCGAGCCTTAGCTACAACCACAGTAAATATTTTACAGCATAGATTATTTAAAGAATTCGGAATTCCTGTCCATCTAGTGTCGGATAACGGACCACAGTTTAAGTCCAAGGAATTCAGGAACATGTGTTTCAAACTAGGTATAAACCATATTACCACTACAGAGTATCGTCCGCAAGGTAATATAGCTGAGAGGTATTTGCGAAACCTAAAATCTGCTTTAATTGCCTACCATGCTAACGACCATACTTCTTGGGACCAGAACTTATCCTGGATACAGTTCGCCTTTAATTCCGCATATCATGAAGGACATAAGTCTACCCCATTTGAATTATTGTTCAAATATAAACCTAACCACCCATTATCCACTAAGTGGAAAATACATGAATTGTTACCCCTTGAAATTAGGGATAAAAATATTAAGAAAATGTGGAATGAAGCGCGCGCTAATTTACGAACAAACTTAGCGAAATCAAGGAAATATCACGTGCGAAATAATAATAATGAAGTAAAGTACCAAATCGGTAACTTAGTTATGTGTAAAACACATCCTACGAGTAGTGCAATCGATAAGACCACTTCCAAGCTATCATACCGATGGTGCGGTCCTTATCAAATTCGCAAATATTTAACTCCAGTAACCGTTGCACTGTATGAACCCTCTACTCAAAAATATGTACGAAGGACACATATTTCGCAGATAAAACATTATCACGAAGAAGGTAATGGTAGAGTGCAAGTTAAATAAATGTAAAGAAAAAGAAAGGTATATGTTTTGTACTCAACTGCAAAGGAGTACTAGAGTAACGTTTAGCTAGCTAATGGTATAAATAGGTACGAGGCCTGATCACCCTTGAATCCTATTCTTCGAAAGTAGAGCAAAGTAAGAAGTCAGCTGACAGCAAATATGAGGAATAATTAAGTAACAAATTACTTAATGAGTAATTCTATCACTAGAATAACTCCCAACTAAAGAAAAACCCGGTAGTAGTCATAAGTAGTAGTGTTAAGAAAATTTAGAATGTTAACTATATGTTTTATAATGTGTGAATTTTATGTTCTATTAGAATTAGTCTGTAAAGTATGATATGTAGATAGTAAGAATAAACAATTCGAGACTGACGTGTGTAACTCATAATTACATACAGAGAGAAACTGGTGAGAGAAATTACACACGGAAATCCCTAAACATACTCCCGGTATATTCAAAAAAAAAATTATACCGGAGTCTGTGGCTAAAGCGGCGGAGTATGTGACGATTTCATTAATAAAAATATGTTAATTAATTAAGTTGATAATATATAATCGGAGAAAATTTTAAATTCTTAATAAAATCTCACATTGTAAACTAAATCTTATGGCAATCATTTAATCATAATAATATTTAATATAAGTCTAATAATAAAATTAAATGGGAATTGAATTGTACAGAAAGGGTAAAGCTTATTAATTATTCCTGCATAAACAGGCGCTGACCAGAATTAACTTGTTTTCTGACCCCTAAATAAACTAAGTATTATTGTAAATTTGTTATTATTTAAATAATTAAATAAGACCATTGTTACGTACTTTGATAACTTCTGCAACTAAGAATATCACGATTTAATTATTTAATCAACCGTAGTCCTTTAATTAAAATTAGAAAAACGGAACTACTTTTATGTAGCCTAGTAATTGTCTTGAGATTACTACGCTCCCCTTAACTATTTTCTGCCACTTGGAATGGAGCGCTCACGCCGTAAGCAGCGTAAAGCGTTGTTTCGCTACGTGTATATAAAAATGTGAAAATCTTGATACAATGACTAGTTAAATAAGTAAATTTGTGTGGTGATGACATCTCTCTATATTATAAAATAACGGACCATGTAAATAATACAGTATTACAACCAAAAAGGTGATAGTAAACTAATCTATCATCATGTGAAGTGTATAACAGTGAAACAAACTTTCTATCTATGTGTTCTAACTACAAGAATTACTAAGAATAACTACAGTCGCCTGAGATGAATGTACCACACCAGGGATGATTTCACATACTTCTAGAACTTCACCACCACAGTATGATAATGTAACGACTGAACTTCAAGAAACATCAGGAGGACCGAAGAACTAATTCTGCAGCAACTTCAGGAAACACACAGGTGACATGGAGGCTTGTCTTCCATGGTTAAGAGTTACAAAATTATAAACCCCAAAAGACAATTTAAATTATCATATTAAAGACTTTAAAAATTATGCTTTAAATGTAATAACATTAAAGACTTTAGAAAACTGACATTATAGGTAACATGTAATCTAATATTTGTTGTTTTAGAAGATTAATAAAAAACCATTCTTCAAATGGTTAGAGTTTCAATATTGTACATGGCAAGGTGACCATTTTTCATTTAATATATTTGATCCCGGATCCGTGGAGTTAATTAAAAAGGATGCACATCATATTTTGAGGCCCCCTTTGTAAAGTAGTAATTTACATATTTAATCATATAGTAAACTATATTGTTTGAGAACAGTTCAATAGAGAACTTAATCACCAAATGTAATAAAGAGATGTCATCTAAGTACCGAGTAAACTGAGTGCATAAATCAACAGTCTTCCCTTCCTAATATCCTGCTATAAGAATTGTTTTTATTTGTTGTGATTATTTTCAGTGCTTCACAACGAAGGCAGCCTGTATAATTGGCACATCCAATTATTACTGGTTCCCTAAGTTATAACTCAAGAGAAGAGGTTATAAGTTGCGCCACTCTGCTAATCTTTTGCTTATTTTGCTAATTTGCTAATTTTGCGTAAGAGAAAAGAAAGAAGTAATTGCGTCCCGATAGCCCACGCACAAAAGCTGTTGATCTATTCACTCATGTATTTCAATATGTGTCAGAGTTTGAAATAAGATAAAAATAATAATTAATATTATAGTAATATAGTATAAATAACTTTATTAGTAAATATAATATGTGTAAAGTAATATTAACATATAATCCCATGTAAACAAACCATGTCGGTACTTGTTAAAAGTCCCATTCATAAACGTGCCACATTCTCGACAATCTCGGACGTGTAAGTTTCCTGTTGCCGTTTGTTTAAAATTGTCATTGTTTAGTTGAGTTTGACAATAAGCCACCCTCCTTGTGTGGTCTATTGTTATAAGAAGCGTGTCTGTTCATGTGTTAGTAACCGAAGGGGGAATCTTTTGTCGTACGCATATTCATGCCTGTGTGAAATTTCTCTCTCTCTCTCAAAGTAAAACGATAAAGGTTGTCATAACATTTTAAGTGTCTATTTGTAAAAAAGAAGAAGGTGTAAGAATACGATTGATTTATATTTTTATATTTTTGTGTAAAAGAAAAAGGAAGCGTTGTATAGCATTTAATACAAATAGTAGAATAATTAGATATAGCCGCTCACGTTACAAAAATGGCTGAATTTAATCCTGATCTATTATTAAAAGATGAGCTATGCTACGAAGCACTTTTACGAGGTCTAAAACACGTAAATGTAACCGTGTCGGAGTTACGAAAATCATTACGCCAAACCGGATCAGATACACCCTCGCAGTTAGATAGATTGCGTGAACTCGATTATGACGGCGAACGAGAAACCTGTTATGCGAAATATAGGTAACTGATAGTATTATCTCAGAACCTTGAGGACAAGAAATCACCTACGGAATTTTTGCGTGTTACGCAACGTATACAACATTTAACCCGCCGGTTAAATAATTTATTAAGCTGGCCCGACGTCACCATAATCCCCGGCGATGTGCAGAAATTTGCGGAGGAGGCATTAAGCCAATTACCCATAATTATCAACGACTTACGACGAAAATCAGACTCATCGAGAATGGAGGAAATTGAGCACTACTTACAAAAATTATATATCTCCCCAGTTCAATCCCCTACTTTAGAACACCCTCCCTCCACCTCGAACCCCGAATCACCCACCGTATCGAAGATACCACCGAGTCATGAACAATTACCTAGTAGAGAATTAAATACCCACACTATATCAGAACCCCCACCGCCAAATGTTCAGCATACTCGCACTAGTAAATATGCGATTACAAATCCCAATGCAAACACCAATCTTTCGAAAAGTACACCTAACGTATGTTTTAATGTAGACCTCTACGGAAAGATTTCCCACCCAGTAGAGAAAATAATTAATGAAATTCCTTACACCGATGGCTTAAGCATCACGACTCTATTGACTTTTATCAGATATCTACTGCAAATAAAAGATCTACAACTATTGAGCGATTGGCAAATACTGCAGGTCATCTTACCCAAATGTAAACCACCTTTACGAGATCGCGTGCTAGAAGCATTAAACTCGACTCTTCCGGTAGAAGAACTTCATACAAATATAATCAAATATTTTATCCCCACTGGAATATATGAGGAGATAAAAAGGAATACCGTACTTCGAGTACAAAGAGCTCAAGAAAGACTGGCCCACTATATCGCAGACATCAGAGAATCTTCACGTCTACTGCAAGTCGACTGGACTGAAAAACAATTGGTCGATACTATATTGGTAGGCTTATCTCCTGAAGAACGCTCCCGTTTAGCTCTAATAAGTAGACCCCTTACTTTCGCTGACCTTGAACAATGTAGTGTGCACTCTTCAAATGTGTGGTATGCAGATCAGCATCGACATGCACCGGTATCCACAACACCACATAGAAAGGAAACGCAAGCCCTATCCTCAGATACAAGAAGTCTACGAGAACGACGACCATTTCGGCGACCAACCTATGTTCATGGCCAAGGTAAGTCCAAAGAGGCACCACCTAGACACGAAATCAGTGAGACCCCGCGTAAAGAATATATATGCTATAACTGCGGAAAACCTGGACACCTCAGTAGAAACTGTAAACGGAAACAGTATCATCAGAAAACGTGTAAGGCAGGGAGATCCGAAACCCTGTGTCTTCCGCAGCATCGTGAAAACAGGTAAACCCCTGAGAGACCACAAATTAAAACAAAATACTAATAATAATAACAAAAGAAAATTAGACCCCTATGTTAGGAAATTTATCGATAAATGTAACTCTATTAGTAAATGTGATTACAATAGGTGTGAATTACCGTATATACAAGTTGACATTGGTGTTACATCCACCCTCGGATTAATTGATTCCGGATCCACGCGAAGTTTAATTAGTCAAGAGCTAGCCGACCAATTATTTAAACACAATTTAGTTAAACGCAGTCAATCAGTAAATATTAGATGCGCTACAGCTAATAAGCAAAACTTAATGATAAAGCTTATCATCACTTTTAAAGTAAAAATTAAAAATCTAACGTGGTATTTTCCAATGTTGGTATGCGACGAATTAGGACCCGAATTAATATTGGGAGCTGATTTTATCAGTAAAACAGGAATAATTTTAGACATTCACGAGAAGATATTTTACTTTGGATTCGATCGTTCACGGAAATATAACTTGCATGATAATGCAAATAACAGAGAAAGTACTAGCACCACTTCTACACATATAAAGCATCACGAATCTGAATTAAGTCATCTAGGAAGTAAAGATAGACGGAACATACAGACTTTAATAAAACAATTCTCCAACGTCCTCACCCCAAAGTTAGGACTGACGGATCTGATAGAGTACAAAATAAATTTGAGCGACAACAAAGTAATTCGTTTAGCCCCATACAAATTATCACCACCGAAAATGGAAGTGATGAGGAACCAAATTAATAAATTGTTAGAACAAGGAGTCATCGAACCCTCTACGTCATCTTATTCATCACCCGCGTTTTTAGTACCCAAAAGTAACGACAAACATAGATTAGTGGTGGACTACAGACAACTAAATAAACGGATAGAATTTGAATCTATACCACTTCCCGACATCCACAGTGCATTTCATTATTTTACTAAAGCAAAAATCTTTACCATTATGGATTTAAATCAGGCATTTCATCAGATACCCCTTTCGGAAGAATCAAAACGTCTTACCGCCTTTGCCGTCCCTTTCAACCTGTACCAATTTACAAGGGTACCTTTTGGTATATCCCAAGGTAGTTCTGTATGTAGCAGATTATTAGAAAAGTTATTTCATGACATAAAATTTAAATATGTGTATCACTACTTAGATGACATTGTTATCTACAGCGAGTCAATTGAGCAACATCTTAATCATCTACGTGAAGTACTAACCCGATTGGAGAAAGCTGGATTAACCGTAGATCCCAGTAAAGTAAATTTTGCTGTGACACAATTCTCATTTTTAGGTCACATCGTAAAAGCAAACGGAAAGGTAAGCATAGACCCAGAGCGAACCCGTGCCATCAGAGAATTTTTACCGCCGCGGGATGCGAAAGGAATAGCCCGATTTTTAGGAATGATAAATTATTTCCATAAGTACATCCCACATCTAGCCGAAATTGCAGCACCGCTAAATACCTTAAGAAAAAAGGGAATTAAATTTGAATGGAATGAGCAACACCAAACTGCATTCGAGAAATTAAAAGAAAGCATAATATCACCCCCCGTACTACAATTAGCCGACTTTACAAAACCATTTGTAGTGCAAACAGACAGTTCTAGTGTCGCACTAGGTGCAGTAATATATCAGGAAGTAGATAACTCAAGGTTACCTATTAGTTACGCTTCTCGCACCCTGACTGAGCAAGAAAAGAAATACTCCGCATACGAATTAGAATGTTTAGCAATAGTTTTCGCTTTTGAGAAGTTCAAACCATTTTTAGAACATAAGGAGTTTTTATTAGAAACAGATAATCAAGCGTTATCTTGGCTACTAAATCACCTAAAACAGTTAGGTCGTATCGGAAGATGGGTATTAAGATTAAATTGTTTTAAATTAAAAGTACAACATATTAGAGGCACCCAAAACGTAGTTGCCGATACACTGTCACGTATGTTCCAGCCTAGTAGTAATACTTACGAAAACAAGAGTAGAGAAACGCCGATTATTAATACTTTAATTACCCCATTTCCTCTTGCATTTACGGATTTAGCCCAGTATCAAATACAAGACCCACGTTTGAGTCCAATTATTGAACAACTTGAAAAAGGAAATAAGTCAGAGAAATACATATTAAGTAGGAGAGTATTATGTTGTAAAATAGCGAACGGAAAATATCTACGAATAATTGCCCCTGATATTATTAAACCTATGCTGATGGAATATTATCACTCTTCCACCATTGGAGCACATATGGGAATAAATAAAACTATACACCGAATTCGTAAAGAATATCACTGGGAAAATATGAACAGTGAGATCGCCAATTTTGTAAAAAAGTGTAAGTTGTGTGCACTCAGCAAACCAGCTAGAAACAGCCAAATAAGTCAGTTAATCTCTGAGATTCCTGCTACCCCGTTCTCCAAAATTTATTTAGACTTTTCAGGACCCTACCCGCGTTCCAAATCAGGAAATACAATGTTACTAATTTGTGTAGACTCTTTTAGCAAATTCGTCTGGATGTACCCCATGCGGCGAGCCTTAGCTACAACCACAGTAAATATTTTACAGCATAGATTATTTAAAGAATTCGGAATTCCTGTCCATCTAGTGTCGGATAACGGACCACAGTTTAAGTCCAAGGAATTCAGGAACATGTGTTTCAAACTAGGTATAAACCATATTACCACTACAGAGTATCGTCCGCAAGGTAATATAGCTGAGAGGTATTTGCGAAACCTAAAATCTGCTTTAATTGCCTACCATGCTAACGACCATACTTCTTGGGACCAGAACTTATCCTGGATACAGTTCGCCTTTAATTCCGCATATCATGAAGGACATAAGTCTACCCCATTTGAATTATTGTTCAAATATAAACCTAACCACCCATTATCCACTAAGTGGAAAATACATGAATTGTTACCCCTTGAAATTAGGGATAAAAATATTAAGAAAATGTGGAATGAAGCGCGCGCTAATTTACGAACAAACTTAGCGAAATCAAGGAAATATCACGTGCGAAATAATAATAATGAAGTAAAGTACCAAATCGGTAACTTAGTTATGTGTAAAACACATCCTACGAGTAGTGCAATCGATAAGACCACTTCCAAGCTATCATACCGATGGTGCGGTCCTTATCAAATTCGCAAATATTTAACTCCAGTAACCGTTGCACTGTATGAACCCTCTACTCAAAAATATGTACGAAGGACACATATTTCGCAGATAAAACATTATCACGAAGAAGGTAATGGTAGAGTGCAAGTTAAATAAATGTAAAGAAAAAGAAAGGTATATGTTTTGTACTCAACTGCAAAGGAGTACTAGAGTAACGTTTAGCTAGCTAATGGTATAAATAGGTACGAGGCCTGATCACCCTTGAATCCTATTCTTCGAAAGTAGAGCAAAGTAAGAAGTCAGCTGACAGCAAATATGAGGAATAATTAAGTAACAAATTACTTAATGAGTAATTCTATCACTAGAATAACTCCCAACTAAAGAAAAACCCGGTAGTAGTCATAAGTAGTAGTGTTAAGAAAATTTAGAATGTTAACTATATGTTTTATAATGTGTGAATTTTATGTTCTATTAGAATTAGTCTGTAAAGTATGATATGTAGATAGTAAGAATAAACAATTCGAGACTGACGTGTGTAACTCATAATTACATACAGAGAGAAACTGGTGAGAGAAATTACACACGGAAATCCCTAAACATACTCCCGGTATATTAAAAAAAAAAATTATACCGGAGTCTGTGGCTAAAGCGGCGGAGTATGTGACGATTTCATTAATAGTTGATAATATATAATCGGAGAAAATTTTAAATTCTTAATAAAATCTCACATTGTAAACTAAATCTTATGGCAATCATTTAATCATAATAATATTTAATATAAGTCTAATAATAAAATTAAATGGGAATTGAATTGTACAGAAACGGTAAAGCTTATTAATTATTCCTGCATAAACAGGCGCTGACCAGAATTAACTTGTTTTCTGACCCCTAAATAAACTAAGTATTATTGTAAATTTGTTATTATTTAAATAATTAAATAAGACCATTGTTACGTACTTTGATAACTTCTGCAACTAAGAATATCACGATTTAATTATTTAATCAACCGTAGTCCTTTAATTAAAATTAGAAAAACGGAACTACTTTTATGTAGCCTAGTAATTGTCTTGAGATTACTACGCTCCCCTTAACTATTTTCTGCCACTTGGAATGGAGCGCTCACGCCGTAAGCAGCGTAAAGCGTTGTTTCGCTACGTGTATATAAAAATGTGAAAATCTTGATACAATGACTAGTTAAATAAGTAAATTTGTGTGGTGATGACATCTCTCTATATTATAAAATAACGGACCATGTAAATAATACAGTATTACAACCAAAAAGGTGATAGTAAACTAATCTATCATCATGTGAAGTGTATAACAGTGAAACAAACTTTCTATCTATGTGTTCTAACTACAAGAATTACTAAGAATAACTACAGTCGCCTGAGATGAATGTACCACACCAGGGATGATTTCACATACTTCTAGAACTTCACCACCACAGTATGATAATGTAACGACTGAACTTCAAGAAACATCAGGAGGACCGAAGAACTAATTCTGCAGCAACTTCAGGAAACACACAGGTGACATGGAGGCTTGTCTTCCATGGTTAAGAGTTACAAAATTATAAACCCCAAAAGACAATTTAAATTATCATATTAAAGACTTTAAAAATTATGCTTTAAATGTAATAACATTAAAGACTTTAGAAAACTGACATTATAGGTAACATGTAATCTAATATTTGTTGTTTTAGAAGATTAATAAAAAACCATTCTTCAAATGGTTAGAGTTTCAATATTGTACATGGCAAGGTGACCATTTTTCATTTAATATATTTGATCCCGGATCCGTGGAATTAATTAAAAAGGATGCACATCATATTTTGAGGCCCCCTTTGTAAAGTAGTAATTTATATATTTAATCATATAGTAAACTATATTGTTTGAGAACAGTTCAATAGAGAACTTAATCACCAAATGTAATAAAGAGATGTCATCTAAGTACCGAGTAAACTGAGTGCATAAATCAACAGTCTTCCCTTCCTAATATCCTGCTATAAGAATTGTTTTTATTTGTTGTGATTATTTTCAGTGCTTCACAACGAAGGCAGCCTGTATAATTGGCACATCCAATTATTACTGGTTCCCTAAGTTATAACTCAAGAGAAGAGGTTATACGGCCGTGCTTACCATGTTAAATTTATCAACTTTAAGACAAATTATCTTCATCATCATCATCATCATCATCATCGTCTTGAAGGATTAAACCGAGGATGGTTTTTCCGGTTTCAAATATGCAAAGATCAGAACTGGTCACTCCAGCGCTTCCTCGGACGTCCCACAGCTCTCCTCCGTCCCCTCGGCTTATAGTTCCATAGTTGTTTGGTGATGCGGCAGTCATCCATTCAGCAAAGATGTTCCCACCAACTCAATCGACACTGGGCGATCCCGTCAAGTATACTCATAATATTAAGTTCCACCGTATATCTGCGTTTCTTCAATGATCATGGAGAATACCTGAGAAATCTGAGTGTACCTGCCACGTGCCTGAGAAATCTCATTTCAGCCGCTTGGATTCGACTGGCCTGTCCTTTCGTTAAAGTCCGATTCTCAGACCCATAAAGAAGTGTGGGAGGAGCCATCACCTTGTAGAATTTTAGGCGTGTTCCTTTACTTGCTGACTTACGGGTTCGCCTAATGGTCCCGCACATAAGGTTGAACTTATGCAACTTATTCACAACGTCGTTGCTTGTATTATAAGGCACACTGTAGCCCAGGTTTTCATAATTGCTAACTTGTTCCAGGACAGTACCATCTATAACAATTTTTGCCCGTAAGGGATCAGTTCCACGAAAAGCCATCACCTTGGATTTAAGTGTGGCTATTTGGAATCCTGAGTCTTTGCAGATTCGTATAAACAAATGTATGCCCATCTGCAATCCGTTTTCAGAGTCCGACAGAATAGCCTGATCGTCTGCAAACAACAAAGTGTCAACAGTTGCCTCAAATAAGGACCAATTATCTTAAAACCTGAAATTTTATCTTAAAACTTGAAATTAAGGTCAATGTCTGAAATTTTAGCACACAAGTAATCTCATTATACACTACAAACAGTACTACAACTATAAGGATATTTCTTTTTTCGATTTTTTTATGTTTTGCTCTAAAAATTTTAATACAAGAAGCTTACTTAATATTTTTTTATGTTTTTATTTTTTAATGAAAATGTATAGTTGAAGAAGTGCAGGTATATCTCCATTAACCCAATAGCCACAAAAAAATCAGCTTGATAGCTCACTTGGTTTCTGGAATAACGGGTCATTTATCTACGAAAAATAGATTTTTAGAAAAATGGATTTAAAATTTTTTAAACAGATTTGTATTGTCTTCTCTGATTTAAAAATAGTCCAGCTCGGGACCATCAGGCATGTCCATTTAATCCTCTAGTTTTCTCTACATCTTTAGTCGACTGTCTAACCTTTTTCATTAGTTCATCTACTGCTGTTTCTGCCTCAAGGATTCGCAAATATTGGCTTTATGACAGACATTACAGACAATGATAGTGAATGTTCTTTTATGTGTTAACCCTCACTTTCTTAATTTTAACGTTCTCTTTAAAGTATTTATATTCCACAGAAAGGTATTATTAGGTTTCCAAAACAAATTGGAAGCCTAGCTGATGTATGTTTCTGATTGATGTTACTGAAATTTGTGAATTGCAGCTATTATTTTTCCATTAGTTTTAATTTGTTGGTACGATTTTCATTATATTACGAGAAAAATACTACTCTATCAAAACGATATGTAAGTAGTTAAAACCTTCCCCCTACAGAAATGAAATCCTAGGTTCGCCCCCTGGGATCATACAAGAACGGTTTGTGGCTTTCCAATTAGAATTTACTGTTATTTGTTTAACATTTTTTGTTATTTTTCTCATTCTGTACAATTTAAACATACTGTAAGTATTTGACACATTAAGAATAAAAGGCGGCCATTTTATTGGTACAATTATTTGGAATTATTAAATTAGTTTGACCCATTAAGCTTCATATGCTCCAGTGGACAAATTTTTCATTTATAATAACTAAACTTTCTATGTAAGTAACTCGAAGTTTCTTGCAGCAATTATATAATGTTGTGATGTTATTCAATTGTTTCTTCTGCAAGTAGTGCAAATTTTGTATATTCTTTTTAACACCTAATTAAAAAAAATATAATTTTTAATTTATTATAATTAATATAATTATAGTAATTTTATTATAATTATATTATAATTTTATTATAATTTACTATAATAAAAAGAATATAATATAATTTAATATAATTTTTAGGTGTTAAAAAGAATATACGAAATTTACTCTACTTGCAGAAGAAACAATTGAATAACATCACAACATTATAATAACTAAAGTAAACTTTAAGTAATATTAAGTTAAGCTTATTTTATAAGACAAATCGTTCATAGTATGCGGATATAGCATTATTTATGGCAGGGTATTGATAGTATACACCGCTAAGAACAAAACGTAAATGAATTGTGTTGATGCTACAAAGCAAAGAAACGACAGTATTTGTCCCACCAGAAAGCGCTTTGCATTAACAATGTAAACAATGTTGACTTTCGTTATTCTTTTTACTCGTTTTTCTAAAGGTAATATTACAGTGTTAAACTTTATAGTTATGTAATCTGTTATCCATCCAAATATTTTTTACAAAGTAATTAAGTCTGTGTAACAAATTTTATAAAAGCAATCCTAATGTTCAAACTATTAAAAAAGCGAGGTTTTTACAATAGTTTATTTCAAATAGTCTATGTTCCAACTATTCCAACCGATAATCGATACTCTGCTGAACACGCTGCTATACGTTAACGAAACGAATTACGTGTGAAAAACACTTGAAGCATACGGTTGATGAGACGTGCTTGTCAGCAGGGAAACACTGAACTTACGGGGGTGACTAACCCAAGACCAACTTGCGTGTTACCCAGTCTTTTGCACTGCCACAACGATCATTCCGCCCTTTCACAAGATTAACATTTATCCAATACAAAAGTCGTTAAGTTTTCCTCAGACAGTGAGGGTGTGCGTGTTTCTTACTGTCTAAATACGCCTATACTGCAATGGTTCTGAAGTAACTGCTTCCAAGCATAATAACTTGAGAAAAGGAGAACTGAACAGCAGAAAGGAAAAGCTTTAGTAGAGTAATGGGATTTAGAGTACTATCCCCATTCATGTCTGCTTCTACTACATTGTTACGACGGGCTCACAGATCGTCGTATGATGCAGTGGAAACAAAATACAGACACCAATAAAGTCACTAATTACCATCTCTAATTAATCATAAATAACAATTTGTAATCAACAAGGTACTCTCGTGAAATAATTCCACTTAAATTTGTCCACACGCAATGATGATGTCAAGTAATATATTTCCCCACTAATTGTAAAACAATAATCACAACCACTTGATATCCGCAATTATATTGTAATTATATGTAATAATAAAAATTATTAAAAAATCTGCTTCTGCTGCATTGTTACGACGGTCGTATGATGCAGTGGAAACAAAATACAGACACCAATAAAGTCACTAATTACCATCTCTAATTAATCATAAATAACAATTTGTAATCAACAAGGTACTCTCGTGAAATAATTCCACTTAAATTTGTCCACACGCAATGATGATGTCAAGTAATTTATTTCCCAAATCACAACCACTTGATATCCGCACTTGATAAATCGCCCAACGTAAACTAACTCCTCATCGGCAGCTGTCGTTATATATATAGCCTGCCGATGTTCCAGACCAGTGTTACATAATATACGTCAACAAGCACTCGAAAACTCTAGAGGGTACTTGAGTGTGGCCTTGGATGAAACACGCACCTGCTCGGCTAGCCGACGATAAACGTGCAGAAGGACGCTCTCGCCTTTTCTAGAGGCGAAAATCATTACAATATTATTGTTAGCAAAATAGATTTTTCAAAGTATGGGACATGTTTCGAAACCAAAAACTAAGACAATTTGGTGTCAACAAAACATAGTCTCAGATTCTTTTATGAACACGACAATCTAACCTTTTGTTCTTCTTCTCGTTGTCCTTATTATTTGGAGGGCTGAGAAACATAGTGGTGTAAGTCAATTTGTTTACTATTTTGAGATATCCGGCTATATGGTCTCTAAATTATTCAATCTATTACGGAACATAGCGGTGTAAGTCATAGCCAGGTTTTTAGCCGCTAGGTAGCAGCACTTACTGGGGGCACTGAACAAAACTCCCAGTGCCTTGTGAATCATAGTGAAGTTAGTCTGACTTACACCACTCTGTACCGAAGTATACAGCACAACTCAGTCAAGCCCTCTCTTTATATATTCGTACTCTGTGGTCATGCCCCACATTCCACCATGGATATTATCAGTAGCGATGAAGTGCGTGATATTTTATTGTTTGACAGTGATGACACCGATCAAGATACGAATTATAATCCTGAGAACGATGAAGATTATTCTTCAGGTCAGTATATTTTTAATAAAACATGTAATAATAAGCAAAATCAACGTACGAAACATTGTCATTTTTTTTAAGGTTATGTTATGTTGTTTCAACCTGAGTAATGAAACAAACAAAATTTAAGCCAAAATGAATTATTTTAATAGTGAACTAGCATTAGTACTGAACTAAAAATTTAGGCTGGCCTCTTCAGTTTACCGTACTGAGTACCGATTTTTGATGTGTCGATGTTTTCAGTATTAACAGTTCGTAATGGTTTGGTTTGAATTTTTAAGTTGTTGTTTGGTTATTTTCATTTAAATATTGTATTTTAGCAGAACTATAAAGAAACAACCCCTCCAAAGTTTACTTCTCTGAAAAAACCAACAGAAAAATATTTTCTCTAAAAAAAATAAATCATTATTCTGAATAATTCAGAATAGTCATTGTAATTCAGGCTTTACAAAATACATTTTTTTTTTACAGATACAAGTACCGAAGACAATGCTCATCAACAAGCGCCAGCAGCTTTGGAAGCAAACTAGACGAAGATGTTGAAGTCCACAGCTGCCAGAACAAACCTTTCAAGCCAAGGAAACGCCAGACGCAAGAGTCAAGAAGAGCAAAAGCAAAGAGACTTCGTAACTCAGGCGAGTCGTACATCAATGTCAAAGGTAATAAAGTACCACCTAAGACTTTTGAAAATGTTGATTGTGGATGCCCCAAGCGATGCTTTACATCAATCACCGAAGACGAACGTCGAGGGCAGTTTGAGAATTTTCAAAACATTGGTGATTTTGGTAAACAAAATGCATACTTATGTGGACTTGTCCATCAGGCTCCCGTACAGAGCAGACGTCCACGGACTGGAACAAAAGGCAACAAGAAAAGTACAAATTTGTTCCATATTCAAAAAGGAGATTGCACAGTTCGAGTGTGTAAAAAGTATTTTTTGAAAACTTTTGCTGTAAGTGATGGTAGAGTCACTAGAGCCATTAATAAAGCAAAAGATGGACATGTTCCAGGAGAAGACACACGAGGCAAGCATGTTGCTGCCAAAAAAATAACTCCATTGCAAATCCAATCAGTAATAGATCATATTAACCGTTTCCCTGCCTACCACAGCCACTATACCAGGATTGACAATCCTAATAGGAAATACCTGAGCCCAGAACTTAATATTACACAGATGCACACTCTTTATAAGGAGTGGTGCAGGGAAAATCACATAACCCCTGTTAAAGAACATTACTACAGAATGATTTTCAATAGTAAATTTAATTTACAATTCCATGCACCTAGAAAAGATACATGCAAGAGCTGTGATAAGTACTAGCAAATAATTAAAGTGGAAGAAAATCAAGAGAAAAGGGCAGAGCTAGAAAGAGAACATACTCTCCACTTAAGAAAAGCTGAAAAAGCGCGTGCTAGTTTGGCAGCTTATAGCAAATTGGCAAAAGACACTAAAGATGTATGCACGTTAACAACAGACTTACAGAAAGCCCTCCCTTTCCCAAAGATAACAGTTTCCGAAGCTTATTACCGCAGAAACATGTATTGCTACAACCTGGGAGTACATGATATGAAAAAAAAATTTAGGTTACATGTACGTATGGGATGAGACCATAGCAAGCAGGGGATCACAAGAAATCTCTGCTTGTCTTACCAAGCATATTAACATAATCCTCATAAACACATAATAATTTACAGTGACACTTGCTCTGGCCAAAAGCGGAACATTAATGTTGCTTTAACTCTAATGAAATTATTAACTCAAGAAACCAGTGTAGATATCATTGATCAAAAGTTTATGGTTCCAGGGCATTCCTACCTGCCTAACGACTCTGACTTCGGTCATATCGAAAAAGCAGCACGGAATAAAATTATCTACACCCCTGATGACTGGTACAGGGAAATATTAAGTGCTAGGAAAAAAACAAATTCTTGTCAGTAAGAATGGAGGAGGACGAATTTCTGAGCACTGAAAATTTGACAAAGGCAATAACTATACGTAAAACCAATGTCGATAAAAACAAAGTGAATTGGTTAAAAATCAAGTGGCTACGTTATGATAAGGAGAAGAATATTCTATCCTGTACAAGTATACACTAGATGAAGATTATGCTCACTTCCAAGAGCTTGATCTCAAACCTGCCAAAAAGGGTCGACCCCTAAGCCTCGCCCTTATTGAGCATGAGAAACTTTACAACGGTCCCCGAGTGATGTCCTATCTTAAAAAAAGAGACATGCTTTATCTTTTGAAATACATCCCACCTGTACACCATGCTTACTTCAGGAATATAAAGAGCTCTCAAGATGAAGAAGACATCGGCCCACTTCTCGACGATGAGTATGATGAAGAAGATGAAGAGTACGATGAAAATTAAATAAATGTAATGAACTCCTTACTTATGTAACAATTTTAGAAAACAATATAGTGTGTATCAATTTTTAAATAATGTGTACTTTATTTTATTACCCGACTTCATACTGGTGTAAGGTCATGTAATTTCAGACATAGTGGTGAAAGTCAGTACTCTAAAAAAAAAAATACCATAAACAATTTCAAGAATTAAAAATGTCTTTACATTTGGTGTAAAAGGTGATGTTAGTATGTTAGCTATTCAGAATGTCAGTTAAAGTTAACATTCATGATTCACTGATTTTTCTATAATGTCAAATGCAAAACCTTAATTATTGAAAAAGTAACTTTTCCGACTTGCACCACTATGTTTCTCAGCCCTCCATTTAGCCTACTCCACGGAATAAATTTCAAATCGTCTGACTTAACATGTGGGACGGAGCCGTCATTTCCGTAGTCTACTATGATTGCCCTTATCAGTTAATTTGCAGCTCGGAATTCATTACATACACGTGCGTTTGTCAGTCACTCCAAATCCAACTTTTAATTTTCATAGTTTTTTTATGTATTTCAATTTATTTCCTGATTTACCACCAAGCTTCATCTCTTCACGTACTTTAATAAGTTTATTCGTTTGCCTGTATCATTGGTATAACATTTTTCAGGAGAATCGGTGTATTTTTTTTCATTAAGTTACAAGGAGTTAGCATTCATAAAACTTAAGCATCTCAGGGTCTCTATTGAGCCACTGTGGTGGACTACGTTTGATTTAACTGGTTCCTCCCTTCTTCCCCTCTCTCTTCCTCCTCACCCATATCTCCTTCATTCTTGATCGACGTCTCTCCCTCCTTTCGTCAGTCCAGATGGCATCTGTCCTCTTCTTGGGTTTCTTTCTGAAAACCTTGGGCATTTTTAAATTTATTTTTGAATGGTAAGCGTTCTTCAATGTCATCTTGAGTAATCTAGAGTTTTCCAATGTCTTTTTCTGTTTCTTAGAACCACAAATTGACCATTTTGAGCTTCCTGAAACAGTTGAAAAGTTTTCCTGTCAGTCTGTCAGGATTTGTAGAAGGTAATTCTTCTTTTTCTAATTACGTCTGTGATTTTCTCAACACGTGTGTAAAGCTCATTACTGTGGCGTCTTCTGTACTGTTTCCACCTTTTGTAGATCCCAAGATTTTCTTAATATTTTCATTTCCGTGACTTCCAGTTCTTCCATCATCATTTTTTTGTTCATAGTCAGATGCTCGACTGCATTAAGTGCTTCCGTGCGAATTACTGTTCAATAATACTAAAGTATGCCATTGGATAATATAATAATACCAATATAATGGATACTGCTAATTTTGGCATTAATGGATATTGATTTCTTGTTATATGTGGCCTTGGTTAAATGGTAAGCAACTTTCAAAGTATTAACTTGTGTTTTAATGGCTTCTTTCTCTGAAACATTGTGTTCAATAACTTCTCCAAGATACTTGAATTTGTCAGTTCCATAGATTTGCCCATATCGAGTTTTCTTGGAAATTGATGTTTGATGTTTGTCATAAACTTGGTTTTTTTCGAAAGAAATGTTTAAACCCGCACTTTCGGCTTGTTCTATCACCAATTCCGCACGTCTAATGGCTGTTTCTACTGAATGTGACAGAACTGCTAGATTATCTGCAAACGCTAGGTAATCTATTGATAGGTTATATATGCTACAGCCTAGTCTAATTCCCTGGCTGATGTGATTTTTTCTAATGATTTTCTCTATTCTCGTATTGCTTTATCCAGAACGCAATTGAAAAGCAACGGTGATAGTCCATCTCCTTGTCATTTCAAACTGTCTAGAAATTTCACCGCTGAATTTCACTTTGGAGTAGGTATTCGTCAGCGTTTGTTTGAATAAATTTGTTGTTTTATTATCTAAGCCAATTTCATTAAGGGTCCTAAACAATAATTTTCTATCAATTGAGTCATATGCATAAGCATCTCTATTTTATTGTTTATAACATTCCTGTGTTTACCACATTTGAGTACAATAAAATTCATTTAGCATGTGTTCAGTACTCTATAACATTTTGTTCGTCTTCTTTTCCATAACCCAATTGGTAAAATTTAATATTTGTTCAAAAATTGTGTTGTCTATATGGATTATTGTTTGTACGAGGAAACCCGTTGTATTCAAAGAAAAATAGAAAGAATTTTATGTTTGAGTAGCCTAGTTTCAAAGACGGCCAACTCCAATTTTTTCAAAATTGGGTTTACGATTGATTCTTATGTAGAATTGTACGAGATATCTGAATATGAAGTCAGTTTGTAACAAAAATGGCCAGAACTGTGTTAAAATTACATTTGAAAAATGAGCTTAGTATACGGCCAACTCCTTAACAGCTTGGTTACAATATCGGCCACCTCCATTTAGAACCAATCAGAGGTTTAGATCCTGTCACGTGACAGCTGCAGGTCTGATGGGATTGTTGTTATTATCGTCTCTTGTACACTGTGCTGTTTGGGTTATTTAGATAGATTGTGATATTTATTTTGTGAACTTTACTCTTGCGAGTGTGATTTTGTTACATTTAATAAAGTAATCAAAAGTTTTGATTGTTATGGAGAAAACGTGGAAGAAACTCCTCCAAGTAAAAGCAGGAAGAGAGTAGCAAATCTGACAAAATGGAAGCGTGCAAAAGCAAAGGAAGTGAGGTTAGTTTTACTTTACGGTACATTTTTTACTACATTAGTTGAGGTATTTTTGTGAAAATGTTTTTTTTTTTACATAATGTTAAATTTTAATGAACACTGTTAATGTCTTCAATAATCATGATGATTGTGTAGTGTTGCAATGCCAAGACCTAAATAATACCAGTAGAATTTCAATTACAAATAATGCAATATCAAACTGTAAAGAAGATAGTAAATGTTACTTTGAGCAACTTTAGCACAATTACTATTTAATTTACCAATGTGTCAACAAAATACTGGTTTAGTGTGTTGTGTTTAGATGTGAATATTGCGTATTGCACTCACTTATGTTCTCATCATACTAATTACAGATTAATCAGTTAATTTAAAAAAGAAAAACTAATTTTTGTGTACTTTTGTCTGTTCCAGATATGGACGAAAAGGCATGCCCGTTTTTCCTACTTGTGGTTACAGAGGTAAACGCAAAAACTGCAGTCTTTTGCGGATGGAGGACTTGTAGAGATTTCATGCAGCGTTTTATGCGGTCAGATCAAAAGTTGCTCAAGATATGTTTTTGTTAAAATATTGCTCTGCAGATGCTCCAGAGAGACATAGGCCAGAGAATGAACACAGGGGTAAGAAAACCATCACTTTTTCTTATTTCATTGAAAATACGGCTGGAAACAAAGTGGAAGTTTGTAGAGACACTTTTTTAAATGTCCTGGAAATTACAAAACACAGGGTTCAAGGAGTGTACAAGCGTTTCAAAGCTGATGGATCTCTAGTTCCAGTAGAGACCCGTGGAGGGTACAGAAAAGCTGCTATGTATGAGCACAAAATAGAGTCAATCAAATCATTTATTAAAAAATTTAAAGGGTGTGAATCACATTATTCTAGAGCTAAAACTGCCCGTATCTATTTACATTCCACCCTTAACATAGCAAAAATGTAGAGGATGTATCAGGAATCAGTTTCTTTGTTACTAATTTCAAAATTAGTTTTAAAAGTCCAACCACCAATGTATGCTCAATATGTTTACAGTTGAATGAGAAAATTAAGCAAGAGAAAAATGAAAACCTTAAACAAAAGCTAAACACCGATCTAACAGTGCATAAAACTCAAGCCAAAAGATTTTATGATTTCTTAAAAAAAGATGAAGCTGGGGTTTTTATTATGTCTTTTGATATGCAGAAAAATATGCCAATTCCACAACTGCCAGATCAAATTACATACTATTCTAGACAGTTGTACTGCTATAATTTGACCATCGTTTCTGGAAAGTCCATTGATAAATCAGCTCTAGATAAAGAAAATGTTTCAGTGTATTCGTGGGCTGAGCATGAAATGAAAAAGTCCTCAAATGAAATTGCTTCCGCAGTTTTCAATGAACTTCAGGGAAAAGTAAATAACGGGGCCTTAAACGAAGTTCATACTGTTCGATTGGTGGCTGACGGATGCCCAGGGCAGAACAAAAATACAACAATTTTATCAATGTGCCTTGCCTGGTTGGCTCGTACCCCATCACATATAAAAAAATTGAAAATGGTTTTCCCCGTTACTGGGCACTCATACATGCCCAGTGATAGAGTGTTTGGATTGATTGAAAGAGATGTACAAAAAATGGAAACTGTTATTCAGCTGGAGGAGTATCATCAGGTTTTCCAAAACCATGGTACCGGTACCCTCAAAATTTTGGGAACTGACTGGACTAATTGTGATTGGAAAGCTGAAGCAAAACAAAATGTCAAAGATCCGGCTGCACTTCACTTTCAAATTTCAAAAGTTCGAAAACTTGTTTTAACTAAAATGAAATGGTCCATACCTGTAAGTGGAGAAAACAACTATAACATGAATATAGCACAGTCTTTGTCAATAACAAAGAAAGGCAAAAAGCCTATGGATATTAATCCAACAGAGTTAGTTATAGGTGTCAAAGTGAAGCCCTCTAAAATAATTGACGTTGAAAAATTGCTTGTTAAGCATTATGGTGAAAACTGGAAGGAACTGCAAAAATTGCAATGGCTTAAGAAAATAATAGAAGAAAATAACACAAAACCTGAACTTCCTAAAGAAGCTTTTCATTGTGACTGTGAAAATACGCCTGCTGATGAATGCAATGATGTTTTTAAGATTATTTTGCAAGATAATGACATCCAATAAAGTTTTGTTTTGACATTTGTGTTCTTTCAGTATTGGTAATATTGCTTTTAATTGATTTGTTTCATTTTTAACAAAAGTATTATTGAATCTGTGTACTGTTTTTTGATAATAAATGACTTTTTGTTTTACTGTTTATCAACAAACTTTTATTTTATACTCCTGACAACTAAATTACTGCAACAGTCACCAGTATCCTATCTTTGTTACAAAATCAGCCAACTCCCAATCTTGGTTACAAACATGGCCAACTCCATAATTCAACTGCAAATTTCTGCTTATTTTCTAACTCAAAAAAGCAGATGTTAGTGCTTTTTCAATTTTTAGACTACCATGAATCTACAGAAAAAAATTCAAGTTGTTAGTGTTAATAATTTTATGGAAACCAGTTTTTCTGCTCTCCTGTAAAATTTTGCTAAACGGAGATAGCCATCTTTGTAACCAGGCTACTCGTTTGTAAGAAATGTAAGGAATGTTATTATCGATGTTGTTATTAATATGAAGAAAGGGTTAGAAATGAGAAATAAATGTTATAATTGTCAGAACGGCTGATCAAGCGAAAACTTCATACCTTAGTGGAAATGCAAGGACACAAAAGAAAGCGATAGTGAAAAGTCGAAGGGCAGAGACTACTTAGAATTTAGGACTACGAGTAAAATATCGATATGTTTTCTAAGACAGTTCATCTGTAACCGATCATGCGACACATTACAAAGCTAAAAGAGTATTCTGTTACGGAAGTGTATGTCAACGTAATGGTAAGAATGAAGAAAATTATCAGCGATCAGGAAGATAATGGTAAAGAAATGTAATAAAGGGTAATGAAAGTTAATGTATTATATAAGTAATGTAAGAAATATTAAGAAATGTAAAGAATGTTCATGTAAGAAAAGAGTAAAGAAAGGTAGGAATGTATGATTAAGGTAATGTAAAATTCCAGATTGAAGAATGGCACAATATGTTAAGATGCAGAATGTTTACCAGTGCAAGTACCATGCAAATTCATTTAGGAAGTTCTACACATAAAAAAAAAAATAAATAGGTCAATGGGACCAGATTAAAGGAGAACAATGGAAAGAGTAGCTACGCTTACGCATTGTTAGCAACACTTGTGTGGGGAGAAGGGAACATTACTTGCTCTACCCTCCAACTAAGGGAAATTGAACAATTAATATTCATTATTATTGGTTGTAGTGTATAAATACAAATAAAAATAAGTACTATGAAATATAAAAAAAAATATAATGTGTCTAATGATTAAAAAAAATTTGTAATAAATAAATTTATTAAAAAATTTTTTTTTACCAAGCAGAGGAATAATGCGACAATACAAGCATATGCTGTAATGTGCATCTATTAAATAAAATAAAATATTTATTTTAATTTTAGTAATATGTAATAGACAAGCAGGTGTGAAATTGGAAGCTGAATTATGAACAGGAAACATCACGCGATTGCCGCTGAGAGCGTGTACACAAGTAAATAGTGTGTGTGCGTGAAGCCTGTTCAAGCCTGAAAGTTTGCAATCTCACCCCAAATAGATACTAAATTAAAGTTTTATTTAATTATAAGCAAACCGTAAATATTAGAAAGATTGTAAAGACTTCTAAAAATGCATAAAAATCAGGTACATGTGCAGTGCGAATTCTATGTAATTATGACGTTCAGTGCGAATTCTGTGCGACTTTTAGAGCAGAGTAATTACACTAATGATGCGATCATTATGATAATTACGTATAATATGTGTAATTGAATCAGACAATGTTAGATCACTTTGAAATCCGCATTAGACATTGCAATTGGCAAAAATGTGCGAATATGTGAAATTGGACGTGAGTGCGGGAACAGACGCCGCGGACAGTTTCTGACCTGAAGAATCATGAGCCGACAGGTGTGGTTTTTTTGGTGAATATAAATACAAGCCCAGGAGAGCCAAATTTACACTTCAATCAGTCTTCAGTCGTGGCGGTACGCTACGTCCGTCAGCGACGAGAAATTTTAATACTCTTCAAACAGTCTTCAGTCGTGGCGGAACGCTATGTCCGACAGCGACGCGAAAATTTACTCTTCAATCAGTTTTCAATTGCAGCGGTAAGCTCTGTCCGTCAGAGACGTGAAATTTAATTGCTTCAGACATAGTTGGACGCCATGTCCAATATCGACAAGATCTTTTGTTTATAAACTGTAAAGTCTAACGGACAATACATTAGTTCAAGTAATAAAAAATGAATAGTAACTACAATTATCGGACGTCTACAAACAGTCAACAACTACATACATCAAAACTCTAGACAAATGGCGAGAGAACATCAAGCAGAGGAACGATATGCAGAGCAATAGAGGCGGTTAATAGAACGACAGCAGCTGATGCAGAGCAACACATCATTCCATTCTACAGCCAGCAGATGATGGGACCATGAAGGACGAGTGACTGGAGGACGACCAGTGGAACCGGAAAATGCAAGAGGACATCCAGTAGGAGAGGATCGACAGATCACCGGAGGACATGGGTACAATCTGCAGAATGAGGTGACGAAAAACCAATTTATAATTATAAAAGAATAGAGACATTGAAAAGACATTAATAAAAAAAATTTTAATTAAAGAAAAATTATGTAGATAGAGATAAGAGAATGTAATTTAACTATAATAAGAATTTTCTATTTACATAATAATTGCTATTTACATTCCACCCTTAACATAGCAAAAATGTAGAGGATGTATCAGGAATCAGTTTCTTTGTTACTAATTTCAAAATTAGTTTTAAAAGTCCAACCACCAATGTATGCTCAATATGTTTACAGTTGAATGAGAAAATTAAGCAAGAGAAAAATGAAAACCTTAAACAAAAGCTAAACACCGATCTAACAGTGCATAAAACTCAAGCCAAAAGATTTTATGATTTCTTAAAAAAAGATGAAGCTGGGGTTTTTATTATGTCTTTTGATATGCAGAAAAATATGCCAATTCCACAACTGCCAGATCAAATTACATACTATTCTAGACAGTTGTACTGCTATAATTTGACCATCGTTTCTGGAAAGTCCATTGATAAATCAGCTCTAGATAAAGAAAATGTTTCAGTGTATTCGTGGGCTGAGCATGAAATGAAAAAGTCCTCAAATGAAATTGCTTCCGCAGTTTTCAATGAACTTCAGGGAAAAGTAAATAACGGGGCCTTAAACGAAGTTCATACTGTTCGATTGGTGGCTGATGGATGCCCAGGGCAGAACAAAAATACAACAATTTTATCAATGTGCCTTGCCTGGTTGGCTCGTACCCCATCACATATAAAAAAATTGAAAATGGTTTTCCCCGTTACTGGGCACTCATACATGCCCAGTGATAGAGTGTTTGGATTGATTGAAAGAGATGTACAAAAAATGGAAACTGTTATTCAGCTGGAGGAGTATCATCAGGTTTTCCAAAACCATGGTACCGGTACCCTCAAAATTTTGGGAACTGACTGGACTAATTGTGATTGGAAAGCTGAAGCAAAACAAAATGTCAAAGATCCGGCTGCACTTCACTTTCAAATTTCAAAAGTTCGAAAACTTGTTTTAACTAAAATGAAATGGTCCATACCTGTAAGTGGAGAAAACAACTATAACATGAATATAGCACAGTCTTTGTCAATAACAAAGAAAGGCAAAAAGCCTATGGATATTAATCCAACAGAGTTAGTTATAGGTGTCAAAGTGAAGCCCTCTAAAATAATTGACGTTGAAAAATTGCTTGTTAAGCATTATGGTGAAAACTGGAAGGAACTGCAAAAATTGCAATGGCTTAAGAAAATAATAGAAGAAAATAACACAAAACCTGAACTTCCTAAAGAAGCTTTTCATTGTGACTGTGAAAATACGCCTGCTGATGAATGCAATGATGTTTTTAAGATTATTTTGCAAGATAATGACATCCAATAAAGTTTTGTTTTGACATTTGTGTTCTTTCAGTATTGGTAATATTGCTTTTAATTGATTTGTTTCATTTTTAACAAAAGTATTATTGAATCTGTGTACTGTTTTTTGATAATAAATGACTTTTTGTTTTACTGTTTATCAACAAACTTTTATTTTATACTCCTGACAACTAAATTACTGCAACAGTCACCAGTATCCTATCTTTGTTACAAAATCAGCCAACTCCCAATCTTGGTTACAAACATGGCCAACTCCATAATTCAACTGCAAATTTCTGCTTATTTTCTAACTCAAAAAAGCAGATGTTAGTGCTTTTTCAATTTTTAGACTACCATGAATCTACAGAAAAAAATTCAAGTTGTTAGTGTTAATAATTTTATGGAAACCAGTTTTTCTGCTCTCCTGTAAAATTTTGCTAAACGGAGATAGCCATCTTTGTAACCAGGCTACTCGTTTGTAAGAAATGTAAGGAATGTTATTATCGATGTTGTTATTAATATGAAGAAAGGGTTAGAAATGAGAAATAAATGTTATAATTGTCAGAACGGCTGATCAAGCGAAAACTTCATACCTTAGTGGAAATGCAAGGACACAAAAGAAAGCGATAGTGAAAAGTCGAAGGGCAGAGACTACTTAGAATTTAGGACTACGAGTAAAATATCGATATGTTTTCTAAGACAGTTCATCTGTAACCGATCATGCGACACATTACAAAGCTAAAAGAGTATTCTGTTACGGAAGTGTATGTCAACGTAATGGTAAGAATGAAGAAAATTATCAGCGATCAGGAAGATAATGGTAAAGAAATGTAATAAAGGGTAATGAAAGTTAATGTATTATATAAGTAATGTAAGAAATATTAAGAAATGTAAAGAATGTTCATGTAAGAAAAGAGTAAAGAAAGGTAGGAATGTATGATTAAGGTAATGTAAAATTCCAGATTGAAGAATGGCACAATATGTTAAGATGCAGAATGTTTACCAGTGCAAGTACCATGCAAATTCATTTAGGAAGTTCTACACATAAAAAAAAAAATAAATAGGTCAATGGGACCAGATTAAAGGAGAACAATGGAAAGAGTAGCTACGCTTACGCATTGTTAGCAACACTTGTGTGGGGAGAAGGGAACATTACTTGCTCTACCCTCCAACTAAGGGAAATTGAACAATTAATATTCATTATTATTGGTTGTAGTGTATAAATACAAATAAAAATAAGTACTATGAAATATAAAAAAAAATATAATGTGTCTAATGATTAAAAAAAATTTGTAATAAATAAATTTATTAAAAAATTTTTTTTTACCAAGCAGAGGAATAATGCGACAATACAAGCATATGCTGTAATGTGCATCTATTAAATAAAATAAAATATTTATTTTAATTTTAGTAATATGTAATAGACAAGCAGGTGTGAAATTGGAAGCTGAATTATGAACAGGAAACATCACGCGATTGCCGCTGAGAGCGTGTACACAAGTAAATAGTGTGTGTGCGTGAAGCCTGTTCAAGCCTGAAAGTTTGCAATCTCACCCCAAATAGATACTAAATTAAAGTTTTATTTAATTATAAGCAAACCGTAAATATTAGAAAGATTGTAAAGACTTCTAAAAATGCATAAAAATCAGGTACATGTGCAGTGCGAATTCTATGTAATTATGACGTTCAGTGCGAATTCTGTGCGACTTTTAGAGCAGAGTAATTACACTAATGATGCGATCATTATGATAATTACGTATAATATGTGTAATTGAATCAGACAATGTTAGATCACTTTGAAATCCGCATTAGACATTGCAATTGGCAAAAATGTGCGAATATGTGAAATTGGACGTGAGTGCGGGAACAGACGCCGCGGACAGTTTCTGACCTGAAGAATCATGAGCCGACAGGTGTGGTTTTTTTGGTGAATATAAATACAAGCCCAGGAGAGCCAAATTTACACTTCAATCAGTCTTCAGTCGTGGCGGTACGCTACGTCCGTCAGCGACGAGAAATTTTAATACTCTTCAAACAGTCTTCAGTCGTGGCGGAACGCTATGTCCGACAGCGACGCGAAAATTTACTCTTCAATCAGTTTTCAATTGCAGCGGTAAGCTCTGTCCGTCAGAGACGTGAAATTTAATTGCTTCAGACATAGTTGGACGCCATGTCCAATATCGACAAGATCTTTTGTTTATAAACTGTAAAGTCTAACGGACAATACATTAGTTCAAGTAATAAAAAATGAATAGTAACTACAATTATCGGACGTCTACAAACAGTCAACAACTACATACATCAAAACTCTAGACAAATGGCGAGAGAACATCAAGCAGAGGAACGATATGCAGAGCAATAGAGGCGGTTAATAGAACGACAGCAGCTGATGCAGAGCAACACATCATTCCATTCTACAGCCAGCAGATGATGGGACCATGAAGGACGAGTGACTGGAGGACGACCAGTGGAACCGGAAAATGCAAGAGGACATCCAGTAGGAGAGGACCGACAGATCACCGGAGGACATGGGTACAATCTGCAGAATGAGGTGACGAAAAACCAATTTATAATTATAAAAGAATAGAGACATTGAAAAGACATTAATAAAAAAAATTTTAATTAAAGAAAAATTATGTAGATAGAGATAAGAGAATGTAATTTAACTATAATAAGAATTTTCTTTAACGATGACCAATTAATTTAAAGATAATTTAAATCCTTGCTTGGAGGAGTAACAATTGATTTAATAATTTTAATTTTTCATTGAAAGCATTTAAATTGTAAAGTAATTGGAAATATAGAAGAAGACTAACGATTCGATTAGTTTATTTAAAATGTTATAAAGCCTTAAGATGTATGCCAAGCATAGAATAATAATGTAAATAAGAACAAATTCATAAAGCACACAATCAGACTGAGTAGTCGAGAATTTATAGTGTAACGAAGAAATGTTTAACATAAAGTTTTGCTAATATAAGATATAAGATTTATTTTTATGATGAGCGTACGGCAACAAAGAAACATCGAAACAATTGATAATGGATATTTTATGGCGAAGTAAATATTATTATTATATTATTTTTTATTTTTCGTTTGAATAAAGAAATGAAAACATGTTACGATTCATAAAAGGACTACTCTTATTACGATTACACCTGAACTCCAATTATACATACATATTATATGAATTGTTGTAGTACCCTAATTTTTGAATTTGAAAAATAAACGAAGGATAGGAGAACATTTATATATATTTTATTTCTTATTTTGCATCTGCCATGTTAATGCCTATACTTCAAGTCCTGTAAGAGTAGACATAAATTATAGCAAAGAGAATTCGCCGCCGCTAGGGTAGCGGTCACATGTGCGACGCATTATTCAATTCACTTTGATAGGTTAAGGTCTGAACACATTAAACCACAGCCTTAGAGTTGGTTTCTAGATTTCTTCGCTGCTGAGACTATGTCGCACCTGTTACATAGATTTGGTAGCAGTGTTTTGTGCACTGTACACATTTCAGAATTAGTTCTTCATTTTCTTCCCTTGACGAAGAGACAGAATTTATCCTTAATTTTAGGAATTTTAAGACATATTTATTGGTCAGGAGTTGTCCTACCAGAATATTTACACCTGATGTTTTTTACACAGACAGATTTTTTTGGTACAAATATAAAAGAAGGATGGCGGCTCAGTAGACCAGTGGGTATGGCACCTGGCTACTATCTAGAGGTCCCGGGTTCGATTCCCGGGCCCGCACCATAAAAATCAAGGTGCGTTTTTCAGCCCCAGGTCGACTCAGCCTGTTGAAAATGAGTACTTGGGATAACATCCTGGGGATAATAATGGGCGGGTGAAGCGTAGTGCTGGCCACACTGCCTTCCTTGTATGCCGTACGGCTCGAATAAGGCACCCTACCCTGCCTGACTCCTAAGCTGCTTCGGTGGTACACATGGGAGCCATTATTATTATAAAAGAAGGATTTTTTCCAAATTTCGTCTTAAAAATAAATAAATTTTATTTTATTTTATTGTAACTATTATTTTGTTTTGTAAAGTTGTTTTGTTTCTGACGGTTTATTGTTAAATATCTTACACATTTTTGACCCGACGATAGAATTGTGAGCCAAAACCAATCGAAAAATTTATAATTGTTAGATCAGGACTGTTAGAGACCTCAGCACAATGCTACGTTACAGTACAGCTAGCCGTTATACCTGCTAAAATCGAAGATAAAACGTGATTTTGCCCAATGTCTTTTAAGGTCAGTGCAAGCCACGGATAAGTAAATAGCAATGAAAACGACAGTTTGGTGTTCAGTGGGAAAGTACGTTTATCCGTTCGGTATCACAGCAATACAAATGTCAAGTGAGATATACGGCTTTATGTAGACACTTGGAATTTTACCACGGCGTCCCACGCATACGTGCCAAGAGCCAGAGTACTACTAGGAAAGCATTTTTTGTTGTCATATTCAATCTTCGTTGTGACATTTATAAGAAGCAGTAATATATCAAACACACAAAATAGCGCTGACGCGTTTGTGTGTGTGTGTGTGTGTGTGTGTGTGTGTGTGTGTGTGTGTGTGTGTGTGTGTGTGTGTGTGTGTGTGTGTGTGTGTGTGTGTGTGTGTGTGTGTGTGTGTGTGTGTGTGTGTGTGTGTGTGTGTGTGTGTGTGTGTGTGTGTGTGTGTGTGTGTGACTATATGCCTTTCCATTAATCAGTATCTTGACGGATACAGGCCTAGACATGGTATATACGCTCTTTCTTGTATACAAATAAAAGTAAGTAAATGAATATTCTTACATGATAAAAATAAATTATGAAGTCAGATGATCAATTTTGAAAAAAAGCTGAAACTTAAAATTCAAGTAATGTGTTATATTTCTGAATTAATTCGTGACATAAAACCCATATTCAATTATTAGGACTAGTAACATTGTGTACTCAAATTATAGAAAATAGAGTAATCTCAGTTACAACAGGCCCCGATTATAACGGACAGTTCTATGAAACACGGAATGTTGAACAATCAAAGACAATCATGCTTAACATTTTTAAGTGGGCGAAGTAATAGACTACTTGAACTTTGTCATTTGATATGTTCTGCAATCAAAAAATGAAAACATGTCATCCTATTATGATCATTTGCGACACCTTTCGTTAGCTATCGATTAAAGAAATTAACTATAATCAATATTGACGACATGTTGAGAGCATGGAAATCCAGAGTGGCTTCGGGAATACACCTTAACAAATCAATTTTTATGGATTCCCTGCTATATGCGACTAACATAGTTCTTATTCAAAAAATGAGGATGATTTGCAAAAGAGCTATGTTTCAATTACAAGATGTGGCAAGAGAGTACTCACTGACAATTTCAGTCAGAAAGACCAAAACCATGCCCTTTAAAGCTAAATATCCAGTGAGGACTAAGATATTATTACGACGGTCTACTCGCTCGTCGTTGGTACAGTGGAAACAAAATATAAGTACAAAACACCACTAATCACACCTTTAATGTTACAGTAAAACAGTTCTTAATTAACAACACAGTCTCTACAACAAATCAAATGAAAATTGTTCACACGCAATAAAATATCCACTAATATTAAAACTCAATTGTATTACAATTATACCGTCCGAATATAAAACGCAACACTTCACTAATAACTACTTGAACTTACACAGTAATATCGTTACTATAACTGTCGAACCGCACTGTCCAATATCTCGCATAGAACTGAAAACTAAGGCCGCTACCCCATGTATTTATAGTCACGCTCACACACCAGAAGCTTCCAAACTGCGTCTTATCTCTCGTAAACTACGTAATTACTACGGCCTTGACACAGGCCGGGCGCCCGAGCGAAGCCCGGCACAGTCGAGAAGATTCTCGCAAAATGCGTATAGTAGTACGTACCCCACACGCGTTACATCGAGATCCTTCTGGCACATTCGATACACGCGTAGATTGTTCTGTGCTGTCGTAGCACTGCCACCTCCTTAAGCCTGTTCGTCCCGAACTGGCAAAGCGTCTCTAAAGTTGTACGTAGCCAGGCGATCTAGGTGGACGACCTTGAACTTTCGCTGTCCTTCCTGTTGAATCCGATAAACAACATCGTTAATTCTTTTTTTCTTCACAGTGTAGGGTCCTTCCCAGTTAGACTGAAGCTTAGGTGAGCGACCACGACGGCGCTTTGGATTGAACAACCAGACCTGATCTCCTTCTTGGAAACCCACACTATTGCTGCGAATGTCATACCGAGTTTTCATTTTATCACTGATAATCTTCAGCCGTCCTCTTACCAAGCGATTCATTTCTCCCAGTTGGTTTTCTAATTCCGAGGAATAGTTCTGCGGCTCTTGGGACTGAGTCTCAGATGATCCGAACATTAAGTCCCCAGGAAGACGAATCTCCCGCCCAAACACCAAATTTGCTGGAGTCATGCCGGTTCTGTCGTGTACTGATGATCTAAACACCACTCGCTGATCCAAGTTTGCTTGGTTCTCGTCAACAACCTCTTCCGTAACCTCATCTTCAGCCACTTTGCCCTCGGGCGCTTCTATCAGCTCAGGAACAAGCAAGAGTTTTGTCTCGACACCCATAGTTGGCTTTCCAATCACTTCTTTTGTCGTTACACTTATTTGTATTTCCTCTGCTAGTTCTTCCTCCATTTCCGCTTGCAATAGGGAGGGTTCCTCTTGACCAGACCTGTTGACTTTTTCTTCGACTAATGCCACTCGCTTAATCGAATGGTTGGTAGACCCTGTCATTTTAGCCATGCAAAGGTTTATCTTCTCTTGGCCAACCTTCAGGACATTCTCTCTTAAGTCTACAACGAATCCGTAGGCATTCATAATGTCCGTGCCAAGAATCACTTCATCGACAATGTCTGCAACGAGCATTTGGTGGTTAAACTCGAGAAGACCCAGGCGTACACGTACGTCTACCATTCCTAGCACCTTGACGGGGCTTCCAGTCACAGTCTGTATTGTACAAGAGCTAATTAGAGGCTGGCGGTTGCTGACCAAGTCAGGGCGCACAATGGACACTGTAGCGCCCGTGTTAACTGTAAATGATCTTCGTTTACCTTCCGCAAATCCATTAACGATCAGGTTTCCACTAATCTTATGTAGCGTGGAAACTGTGTGCTGTTCTGAGGCTTTACTTCTCCAATTGGTGCGATCACTCCCTTCTCTCGGTATTTTCTTCTCCCAACAGTCTACCTGTAGATGACCACGTTTCCCACAGTTGTAACACTTCGGTCTTCTGTTTTTGTTCTTTGGTTCGAAAGATCGTTGTGGTGCTGCTGACTTCTTAAACTGTTGTTTCTGAATCGTCTCTTTATGCCGTCCGCTATGACGATACTGTGGTATTGGATCCGTTTGGCTACAACGTGATGGCACACTTTGATTACTGTAGGTCGCCGACTTGGCAGCTTCAAAATGGAGAGCATGAACAAGAGCGTCTGATTTATTATCATGCCGAGCCATTCTTAACACTTGTTGTAACTGACGATCTCTGATACCGTCAATAAACATAATGAGAGAAATCCACTTCCGGAAGTCCTCCGATTCTTCTGGATAAGCCAATCTCGTCAGTCGGTCGATATTCGCTTCAAACTCTTGAAGGCTCTCCCTTGAACGCTGTTGCCTCGCTTTAAGTTGTTCACGGTACACTTCGCACAAATGCTGGTCACCGTACCGTAATTCCAGAGCTTTAGTTAATTCGGCATAGACGTTCTGACTGTCAGATGGCACTTTGTGTATTACCTCTGGGGCAGGTTCTTTTAACGCAAGAATGAGTGAGAGGCCTTTCTCTTCTTCCGTCCAGTTATTTAAGCGAGCGGCAGCTTCAAATTGGCGATGATAAGTTGCCCAGTGGGTGCTTCCATTAAACGATGGGGCCTTTGCAAAAACTGACCCTACTTCAGTTAATAGCGTTCTTTGATTTCTCTGATATTTTGAATCTTCTAAGCTTGACATACTTGTTTTCATAGTTGACACAGATTTTTCTATTTCAGATATTTTGTCAACTTGTTTGTTCAGCTCACCTTGTAACAGGACAAATTTTGCAGTGGTATCCTCTTGTACGAACGTCTTAACGTCGTCTGCTTGACGGCTAAATTTTTCTTTTTTTCGTCCCTCTGGTATTTCATTTTCACGATTACGTTTTTCGTCTTGTCGTTTTTCTGCTTCTTCTCTTTCCTGTCTTCGTTCTTCTTTTTCTTGTTTCTGACTTTGCTGTAGCATTGCTTGGAATGTTTCTATCACCTGACTGGTATCCATTTTATTAATTAATTACGAACTACACTCGTCTTGTACAAAGTATCCACTGTTTCCACTGTTAAACGTTCTATCCCACTTCTGACACCACTGTTACGACGGTCTACTCGCTCGTCGTTGGTACAGTGGAAACAAAATATAAGTACAAGACACCACTAATCACACCTTTAATTGTTACAGTAAAACAGTTCGTAATTAACAACACAGTCTCTACAACAAATCAAATGAAAATTGTTCACACGCAATAAAATGTCCACTAATATTAAAACTCAATTCTATTACAATTATACCGTCCGAATATAAAAGGCAACACTTTACTAATAACTACTTGAACATACACAGTAATATCGTTACTATAACTGTCGAACCGCACTATCCAATATCTCGCATTGAACTGAAAACTAAGGCCGCTACCCCATGTATTTATAGTCACGCTCACACACCAGAAGCTTCCAAACTGCGTCTTATCTCTCGAAAACTACGTAATTACTACGGCCTTGACACAGGCCGGGCGCCCGAGCGAAGCCCGGCACAGTCGAGAAGATTCTCGCAAAATGCGTATAGTAACACGTACGCCACACGCGTTACATCGAGATGCTTCTGGCACATTCGATAAACGCGTAGATTGTTCTGTGCTGTCGTAGCAATATTTATAAACAACAGCATTTTAGAACAAGTGAGCCGTTTCAAATATCTCGGCTGTGCAGTAAGCTATGAATCTGAATATTATGATATAAGAGAGAAGATAAATAAATTTAGGAATATTTGTAGTACGATTCATAGAAATCTTAGAGATAAAACAAGACACAGCACAAGGATTAAATTTTAGAAGACGATTGCAATACCAACCTTGATTTATGCACGTGAGGCGTGGATCATGACAAGAAAGAAAAGCGCCAAGATTCAGAGTGCTGAACTGCAGTTTCTTCGAAATACTTTAAATTATACATTGCAAGATAGAATAAGGAATGAAGATATCAGACCAGAACTCAAAGTAAAGGACACAAATGAAATTATTGCAATTTAAAGAAGACAATGATGCGGTCATCTGCAAAGGATGACAGAGGATCGATTGCCGAAAGCGGCACTGACTATAGAGACATTGGTAGAAGAGACGTGAGTCGTCCGAGGATGAGATGGGTGCCGGAACAGGTTTATATAACCCAATCCTTGAAGAGGAGAGGAAGAAGAAGAAGAAGAACTATAATCAATCTCAAACAAAAAATAATAATTTCTTTAAACCAGTGAAAATTGTTTTCTCAATTTATGTAGTTCTCTATAATAACGTAAGAATTAGCGTACCTAATTTGTTTGTGATCATTGGATGTGCATCGTCTAATGGTTTGTATTTTAACAGCTACTTTAATTTTTACTAGCAATGGAGCTTAATATTTCTACCTTCAGCTGAGCAGGGCGTTGTATAAAATTATACAAAAAGAGATTCGTGGAACGTAGGACTCCGGATGTCCGGATTAATTTCTGCAAGGTTAAATCAGTATAATAAAAACAACGGATAATTGTATAATGACGGATAATATTTCTTATCATATTAGAATTAGATGACATTCTTACACATTTAATGGGTAACAAGGAACTGGAAAAATATGAAAATTTAAATCAAAATCAAAACCAAAATTTACTTCATTAAAATTAAAAACATTAGATAATTTTAAACAAAAATATAATACAGTAATTATACAACTTATAATTAAATAAAGAAAATCAATCAAAGGTTGTTACCACTAATTCTTAGAGCTTAAGAAATTAGGTGGTCGACCACCTAGGTACAAGGCTACCGACGCGTACAGTGCAAAAGCAATTGGAATTTTAATCGATGACGACCTCATACAAGGGATTTTTTTTAAAAGTGATCTGATGATGAAGCACATGTTTTGAAACGCGTCATCAACTACAAACAAGAAGTCACAAGTTTGTTGATTCATACACAAGTGACTTAGATACAATTGAAAACACGCAATTTCTTTAGAAATTGTTAAGAGTTGATTAATTAAACCAACCAAAGTGTAAAATCAGTAATTCCTAAATATTAAAAAAAAATTTTGTTCATTTCAATCCAAAGTTTTTCACGGTGAGTACAATAACTGAAACCTATCTTACAAAATATTATCTTAAATAATATAGCTTATTTTAAATAATTTTCACTGGTTTAAAAACAACATCAAATGACGTGTTAAATAAAACAAATTATACAGATATTTTATATTTTTCCTAACGAAAAGCCTATCGAACAGCCTCCATCCGTCCCTCCGCTAGTCGAGCAGTCAAGGCCGCACTAAAGTTCGTTCGAGAGTGTTCAAGAACACTTGAGATACGCATTAAGCTGGCGTGCAGTAAGGATAGAAAATTACTCTCGACCACCTGTGCTACCTATAAAAGGGAGAGAGGCTGGCTTTGTGAGTCAGTTGCGTTGAGCGATTTCCCTTAGTGCGGATCGAGCGGTGGAGGAAGTGGAAAGTCTTTACTGTGTTATTATTAGTGTGGAACTTTCTTACTTGACATTATTATTGCGTGTGTCAAATTTAACTTGAATTGTTGTAAGAGACTATCTTGTTGATTACAAATTATTAGCCTTATCTTGATTAATTAAAGTTGGTTATTAATGACTTTATTGGTGTGTGTATTTTGTTTTCCACTGTACCATACGTAAAACCGCCATAACAATATATTGTCAGTTTCCAACTGTAAATTTGCGTAACACGCAAACACGTTCTAAAAATAATATGATAAATACTAATAAACACGAATAAATACATAAAAATTATAAATTAAATAAATTAATTAAAATATTATAAAATAAATAATAATAAAAAAAAAACGCGCGCACATTTCAATAAACAACGCGATCGTCCTATTACTACTTTGTAGTATATAATTCGCGTTGTAAATTTGTATACATAAGCCCTTGAGTTAATTGGCAGCATAAATCCTTTGAAATGAACTGCTAACAAAGTTATAGTCTTGGTATTACACTGTTTATTAAAGTTTGTATATAAGCTTACAGCGCCGTGTTGTCTCTACCACTGCTTGCTGTTAACAATACCCACCACAGGTTACGTGAGTATCACGTCACTGAGTCTAGACGGTATTGGTTCCACGGATATACCTCCATTATTAAGAAGGCTTTGCCAAAAAACAAAGTTGCTCCTCACAAAAAAGGGAAACGAGTTCTGCACGAGTTTCAGTCTCAATAAAACTTGCACCAACGCACAAAAAAAGCTCAGATTTTGATGACAGGATAAGTTATTAGAAACAGTCACGGAATGAAAATTTTCTAATTGGGGACGGAAATTCTCAGCGCAGCAAGACTAAAATATCATAACCGGTGGTTGAGATGTAAAACTAAAGTAAAATAAACATAAAATAAAACCAAGATATAATAATAATTATTCCTACTTTGAACACCTAAGTAGTTTATGATAATCGGCAGGGTAGGGCGTCTGTGCCCTACAACTTGCTTTTTCAAGTTATTTAAAACCAACGCTTAGAGCAGTTCTACCGCTTGAGTTTAATAAGAAGTTTTATTGATTCTTGAGTTCCTATCTTCTTCTTCTTCTCCTCTACAAGGATTAGGTTATATATAAACGTTTTCCGGCACCCATCTCATCCTCGGACGGCTCAGGTCTCTTCTACCATAGGCTTTATAATTCAGTGCCGCTTTCGGCAATCGATCCTCTGTCATTCTTTGCAGATGATCCCACCATCGTCTTCTGTAAATTGAAATAATTTCATTTATGTCCTTTACTTCGAGTTCTGCTCTGGTATCTTCATTTTTTATTCTATCTTGCAATGTATAATTTAAAGTATTTCGAAGAAACTGCATTTCAGCACCTGAATCTTCCCGCTTTACTTTTTTGTCATGGCCAACGCCTCACTCGCATAAATCAACGTGGGTACTGCAATAGTCTTGTAAAATGTAACCCTCGTGCTATGTCTTGTTTCATTTCTAAGGTTTCTATGAATATTGTACCACAAATATTTCTAATTTTTTATCTTCTCTCTTATATTATATTTAGATTCATAGCTTACTGCACAGCCGAGATATTTGAAACGTCTCACTTGTTCTAATGTGCTGTTGTTTATAACTATCATAGTCTTCACTGGATATTTACCTTAAAGGCCATGGTTTTGGTCTTTCTTACTGAAATTGTCAGTGAGTACTGTCTTGCGACTTCTTGTAATTGAAAGATAGATCTTTGTAAATCATCCCCATTTTCTTGAATAAGAACTATGTCATCCGCATATAGCAGGGAACCCATACAAATTGATTTGTAAGCTGTGATTCCTGAAGTTACTCTAGATTTCCATGATTTCACCATGTCGGCAATGTATAGATTAAACAAGGTTGGGGAAACACAGCAACCCTGCCTAACTCCCTTATTTATTGGAATGTCACCTGAGAGCCTACCATTCAGATCCAGGACTACAGATGTACTTTTATAAAGGATCTTAACTGAATTTATTAAATGCTGCGGATATCCTTTCTATCCATAACATTCCATAACTTTTGACGGTCGACTTTATCAAATGCTTTTTCAGATCAATAAAAGCAATATGCGTTTCCTGGTTATACTCCCGCCTTTTTACTATTATCTGTCGTAATACAAACAATGCATCCACAGTCGACCTACCCTTTCTAAACCCCATTTGCTCTTCAAGAAGTAATGCATCTGTGATGACTCTTGGCCTCTGATTGAGAGATATATTTTGTAAGTTGAGTCCAGCAAGCTTATTCCTCTGTAATTATTTGGATCTGTTCAGTCTCCTAGTTCCTATCAAGAACAGTTAATTACTTATTAACCCCTACTAATTATTGTACTCCTAATTAAACTTGAGCCTATGTTGTAAGATGTTTTTTGGATCAATGGTGGGAAGTTTTCGTTATTTAATACATACGGTATTCAAGTACGCTAATTTCAACGTCTCAACAGTATAATCAACAACTGTCTAATGAGCGTCTTCTATACGGGGTTATTCAAAAAGAATGAACCGATTTCATAATGCAATATTTTATTAAGGAAAGGTAATACAAAATTCTAATCAAATCACAAGTATTACACAACCGTGTGTAAGGAGCCTAAAGCCGGCCCCGGTCATGATATAGGTAACTGGAAAGTTGAATGCAAAAAATGTGTTGAGTCTCCAGCTAATGTCTGGAGGTTCGTCGGATAGTATAGTAACGTCTAGTGAGGGTGGTATTTCAATTCGTAGGTTGAAGTTCAATCGTAAGGGATTGATAGTAAGGAGAGATAGAGGCACGAATGAGGATACTATGGAAACAAGAACCATTACATTAAATACTCTTTGAAAACTCACGTGTGGTTCAAACCAGACGCTACAAATATAATTGATTAGACATAGCATAGTCCTAGCCACATTTCGTTATTTGTAAAGTATGTGGTTAAATAATGTAGCTTGACCAATATTATCCCTAATTACTACCAAGATACGATTTTTTTAACTTGTATTGTTGCATTTTTTTATTAATTAATTTCACCTACAATTGACAATTGTAGTGTAAATGGAAATATAAAATATCTTTGTTTAAATCTGCTTAAGATAAGAAAGTCTAACTTTAGTCTATCGTCTGCTTTAGTTTAAGTAAAATCTGAAATAAACACCGAACAAAATTCTCAGAAGTCTACAAAAGCAGAAGATAGTGACGAGATATGGAGCAGAATCAAATTACGAAGATGTAATCAAGGCAGCCTCGTTCGCAGTCGATAGCTCTCGCACGTCTGTCAATTCGATATTGGAAAGCCGTCTTGCAGCTGTCATTGAGATACACTTTCTTCTTCTTTTTACAAAACATTACATACTCATAATAGACGGTTTATTTACAACAATCTTGCTAGCGCCCATAAAATGAAATACAATTTGAAATATTATTTTCAACTCGTAAGAGAATTATCTTTATTAAGATAAAATCAAAGCGTAAGAACGTGCTTTATAATAATATTAAAGGCTCCCATGTGTACCACCGAAGCAGCTTAGGAGTCAGGCAGGGTAGGCTGCCTTATGCAAGCCGTACGGCATACAAGGAAGGCAGTGTGGCCAGCACTACGCTTCAGCCGCCCATTATTCTCTCCAGGATGTTATCCCAGGTACTCATTTTCAACAGGCTGAATCGACTTGGGGGCTGAAAACGTAAAATAAAATAAAAGTAAAATAAAATTAAAGTAAATTAAAATTTATCACAGTTCTGTAAAAAGATAATTTTAAACTTGGTTTTTTTTTCAAAGGAATTAGTAGATTGCTGGCTATTTTAGTGGGAAAATGATATTAAAATAAAACGAACAGATTTTGGCACGGTTCACAGTCCACCTCTGCCAGAGAGTAACCAGTCTACACTTAATCAGGAGCAGCGTGGCCATGTTGCCTAAGCTCCGCCTACCTCAATCATACTGTTGTATTGCCCCAACTGCAGGTGGACGGGGTACGATTGGCTTGCCCTTGAGCTGAATCTACAGTACAGCCTAACGAATGGACGTCATGTAAAGCGAGCCGTTAGCTGATTTTATAATATTTGTAAACATAATCATCATCATCATCATCATCTGCAAGGATTAAACCATGGATGGGTTGTTTCAGTCTCAAACAGTCAAAAAGTCACGAGCTGGTCACTCCAGCGCTACCTCAAACCTCCCGCATCTCTCCGTCTCTTCGGCTTATAGTTTCATAGTTGTTTTTGGATGCGGCAGTCATCAATTCGGCAAAGATGCTCGCACCAATTTACCCGATACTGGGCAATTATGTCGAGTATACTCATAATATTCAGTTCCTGCCGTATATCTGTGTTTCTTCTATGATCGTGGAGAGTACACCCTGCCACCTCCCCGAGAAATCTTATATCCTTTCAGCCGCTTGGATACGGCTGGCCTGGTCTTTCGTTAAGGTCCAATTCTCAGACACATAAAGAAGTGTGCGAAGATTATGTTGTAGAATTTTAGGCGTGTTTCCTTACTTGCTGACGTAAGAGTTCACCTAATGGTCCTGCACGTAACGTTGAACTTATGCAACTTATTGACAACGTCGTTGCTTGTATAATAAGACACACTGAAGCCGTTATTCAAAATTGCTGACTTCTTTCAGGCAGTACAATTTATAACACTTTTTGACCGTACAGGATCAGTTTCACGAAAACCCATTACATTAATCTTGAGTGTGGATATTTGTAATTCAGAGTCTTTGCAGATTCGATTTAACATATGTTTGCAACCTGTTTCTTGAGTCCGACAGAATAGCTTGATCGTCCGCAAACAACAAAGTGCCAGTTGTAGAGTGACCAATCAAAAAATGCTCCCCAAGACACATCTGCCAGTTTCGTACGACATTGTCAATATATAAATTGAAAAGAGAAGGTGATAGTGGACACTCTTGTCGTACTCCGCAATTAATCAGGCCAATTCAAGGAGCTGTTCTTGGTTGGTTTTCCTGCTTCAATTAATATTTTATTCTCTACATAAAGACTCTGTATAGCTCTAATTGGATGTTTTGGGATCCCTTTCCTTGCCATTATTGCCCATAGTCTGCTCCGATTCACCCTGTCAAAGAAGGCCTTCTCGAAGTCGAAAGCGATTTCTTAGCTTAGATGGTAAGCATGTACATAATCATCGGCGTCGTACCCACGTTGCCTTGATTCTGCGCTGTCCAGTCTAGCTGAATGTAGCCTGGCCTGTACTATGTACTACTCTTATATTCTACCCAAGCTTTTTTTTTAGTTTTTTTCTGACTTTTATAATTTTATTAGCTTTACGTGAAATTTGATGTTCCTGTCTGCTTTAGTTTTAAACACAATAAGTAATACCGAACAAAATTCTTAGAAATGTACGCCAGTAGAAAGCATTGACAAGATATTAAGCAGATTACATTACAGAGATGTAATCAAGACACCCTTGTTCCTAGTTGATAGGTGTCACACATCTGACGTCTACTCTGTGATTCGATATTGGAAAGCTGTCTCGGATCTGTCACAGAGAGACAGTTTCTTCTTCTTTTTCAGAACATTACAGACTCATGACAGACGGTTACTTTATACAATAACGACGCTGCTGACACCTATAAAATTAACTAACATTTCAAACATTATTACCAGGGTATAATAAAATGAAACACATAATGAATTACATAGTAATTAAATTACATTTAATTTGTTTCATTAAATTCGAAATGCATATCTGACGATAATTTTCCTGACTATACACTTTGTTATAGTCACATAGCACAAAGCAGAGAGATAAGGTGTGGAAAAAAGATGTCTGTGGGGTCATAGACGCGAGAGCCGCACATACGTACGGCTACATAGATGTAGGCCAAGGCCAGAATATTTGTGTTTTGTATATACTGACAAGTTGCATAACACAAACGCTCTCGCGATCGTATCTATGGTTGTTACGTTTGTTAAAGCAGATTGAGGTGACAGTAAATAATAGCTGTAAATGATAACTCTCACAAAGATTTTAGAATTTCCAAGACCATTCTAACCAACTACACAAGAAACACATAAGAAACTGGAAAGCCAGGGCACGAAATAGGGAAGAACGGAGTCGACTCTTGGAGCAGGCCAAGACCCACCAAGACTTGCAGAGCCACGGCTGATGCTGCTAATGATGATGATGATTATTCTAACCAACTACAAGACTGAATAAACAATTGCCATCAGAAAGGTACTAAAGCCAGATTAACATAAACCACAATCCTAAGATTACTGACAACAAAAAGTACAATATATTATACTTCCTAACGTTTTCAACCTGGAAAATTTCAACACTAAACAGATAGGAAAGTACAGATACTCAACCAAATGTAAGAACATACAATATTAGGAAATAGCAAATTTATAAAAGAGGAAACGAATTCAGTAAACCTGTGCCGTGCCTACACGGCGCTTCGTAAAAACACCGTATTATATTTCTATAAGGGGCTTTATATTAAAATATTTGTCAGCCGTTTTCGTTCTCGCTAACGCGTAAATAGGCGTCGGTAACATGTACGATTGCGTTCCTACCGGATGTCAACGCACTCTAGTGACTGATTAGCGTATTCAGCTTTCTCAGCGTAGGACTGGTCAGTCCAGATTTAACCGGCGGCGTATAAACAGCTATCTGCCTGGCGGAGAGAGAGAGTCGTTTTGATTATTGTGAATTACTATCTTCCATGTATACTTAAGCTCTAAGTGATCTCCCGGTAAGTCTGTTGAATTTATTTGTTCATTTTAGTATAAAAGATTTATATTTAACCCAAAATTAAGGAGGATGCGTGTTGATAATGTTTTAGACGTCGCCACGTGGTAAACAGGTTAAGGGCTGATAGTTCAAGTGGTTTCAAATATTAATACACACTAAACTACTGTATTTTATAAGCTACACATAATCATTTTAATTATACAAAAGGGGTGTAAAGAAAGTTATTCTGTTATTTTATGGCGAACTTTACAAACTGTCTGTGACCACGTGCGGCTGTATGGCACACGCCTGTTTGAGTTTGTTAAAGTGGGCATACCCTCGTTATTTTGTGATCTACTATATGTACATTTATGCTTGTCATGAAGATAATTCTATAATTATGTAGCGTTGAGGCCTTGAGTGTGTCAGTGTTTTAATTGACAAACTAGTGGTGAAAATGTTAGAACGAGTTATGGTGAACGGTTGGAGTTTGATATGCTGTGGCATGCTTTGATTACGAATTAAAGGCCAGTTAATTAATTAGTATTAACTAATTAACTAGTATTAACTAGTATTACGCATGTATAGGGTTCCTGATCTTGGAGACTTGATTCGCTCCGTTTGGAGGCTGTAAACCTGCCACCATGGCTTAAAGAAAATGTGACTGACTGAGCTCTCGTGATTCTGGCCGCCAGGGAGAAGCTGCCGTTCATCATGTCGCAGTAGCCCCGAAATATCTTCAGGATGAAAGCAGGTGACATTTATGCCTTTAATACACTTTAGGCCGTTGAAGTAGACTCCATGTGCTGTGCAATTCACCAGTAAAAGCAAATTCACCCAATTCAGATAACTATTGTGCTCACGTCCGTCGGGACATTAGTGGTTACGAACCTTCTCTATTTAACTCATTATGTAATTACGCCTCAAAAGAATTGTGAACCCGGGGGCAGGCAATGTGTCTGGCCATCATTATTTTTATTACTAATTTTATTAGGTTGCAGTTGCGATACTGGGGGGGAGTAAGAATTTTAGCAGATTTGTGTGGGTATTTTGATATATATATATATAAAATAAAAAGGGGTTGGGTTTTTTTTAAGGGGTTTTAAGGGTTCTGTTGTTCGGTAACCTGAGGCCACCACCTGTTGAGGTAGTTGTCTGCATGCATTGGACATGTCATTATGTGCTGGAACTGGTGCAGGCACATGTCTGCGCCCGGGGAGATTCAGCCCTCTGTGAATTCATTTAAATATTGTTATGAAGCTTAAATTATTTATTCTACAATTTTATAACATTATTCCGGCACTTTAATATTTAAATTCATGATTTTTTTTTAAATGCCAAGCTCAGTTCAGGATTTCTCATGTTTTTAATATAGAATTATTATTCTGGTCTCTCACTATTCCATTTTATAATTGTAAAATTTATAATATCCGTTTCAGTTTATAGTTTATTTTCTGGTGATTATACCACATTTGAATTTTCTTGAAAATTCTGTATTCTCATGGAAGCATAATGGAGAGTGAAAGTCTACTATTTTATGGACCATGCAGACACGTTAATCTTGTGAGAGTAGTTACTATCAGGGGACAAGCCCAAATTTTCAATTATAAATTTGTAATAGGAGAGAGTGTACAGGCTGCTGGGCCAGTTGAAATTGCCGAATTCTAGTCCTTCTAATTAGTCCAGTTTTTGGATTCGATCATGTTCTTGTGGGGTTCATGAGTTTTTTTTTATGAGAATTCATATAAGGCTGTCTGCCGGGTTGAACTTGTTATTTTTGTTTGTAATGTATATGTATTTGTGTATTTATGCCGTTTATATGTTGCATGTCAGGGGTTTTAGAAGAATATTAAATTATTTATATGTCCTGTTTATACGATTACTATGATGGTTGATGTTACGTGCCTTTCTTAGATTATATAGATACATATATACTGTTGAATTATATTAACAAATTTTGAATTATTTTGAATATGAAAATACTTGGATAATTAACTTTAATTATATGAAGATACATATATACTGTTGAATTATATTAACAAATTTTGAATTATTATGAATATGAAAATACTTGTAAACTTAACTTTAATTATATGAAGATACATATATATAGACTGCTGAGTTATACTAACAATTTTTTCTTGAATTAATATGAATATGAAAAGATTTGGGGGCACTACAATTGTATGAAGAAGTATTAGATGTGAATTGTATGGGTAAACGTTAAATTGAAATTCATATGCAGATGTGTAGAAAATGAAGCATGCGTATAATAAAAATTGTTATTATTTCTTTTATGAATTTGCTAACTGCTATAATTTTTTATTGTTCGACTAAGCTTTTCGTCATTACTGACATCTTCAGGTCTTAAACAACCAACATCTTCAGGTCGTTGTTTAAGACCTGAAGATGTCAGTAATGACGAAAAGCTTAGTCGAACAATAAAAAATTATAGCAGTTAGCAAATCCATAAAAGAAATAGTAAGGATGGCTGCTAATTTAAACAATACGAAGAATAAAATTGTTATTGTTGCTTACAGCAGAGTTTCATTGCAAGTCCCGTCTCACTGGACCCAGCGCATTTTTTGCTTCTCTAGGCCTTCCGCCTAGTTTTAAATAACTAGTGGCCCCTCTTTAAAAAAAAAAAAAAAATATTTTTTAGAGAATTTTTATAAGGCATAAAAATTTGAAAGAGGGGTTACAAATGGTAGCAGAGCGTGGTTAATTCTAGGGTCGAACTCTTGGGCCCTTTGGTGTGACGGGGCTTGCAAACTCGGGAATACTTCTGGCAAATTGGAACTTTAATATTTTTCAAAATTAACATCTATGCTTCTATCATGTTGAGTTTATATCTATTGTTATTGAGTATATTAGGTGAATGAATAATTGTTCGCCTTTTGAAATCGTAAGCCTGGTTCCGCCACGTGGCAAGCGTTTTTAGTTGGGATTTTTTCTTTGAGACTTGAACTGCCGGGGGATCTTGAGCGTTGCATGGGGAGTAGACGGTGTTTGTAATTCAGGGTCGAATTATTGCGATTGAGTTTAGCGGGATGCGGTATGGCCCGATCGGAAGTCGATCAAGATTCATTGTCTGAAGTTGTAATAATATGTCCTTGTGAAAGGTGATGTTGTGGTAGATGTTAGGTGTTGTTGGTCTTATGTATGGTGTTAGTGTCTGATGTGGTTTCTCCTCTTGTGTGTCCGAAAGAGAGCTAGTTATGGAGTGAGTCAGGTTTCCACAGCGCTAGGGAACCCGGGGGGTCTGTTCGAAGGAAGGATCAGTACTCGAAGTTTTCCGATTTGTTTTCTTGTTAAATATTGTTGCGTGTTGTGTGGGTGTAATATCATTCGAGCGGTTTAGGGATGAGCGGAATTAATCCAGACCTGTTTCTCAAGCACGAGCTCGAGTTCGAGATTAAGTCCCGGGGTGGGAGGCCCCAAGGGGATGTCGCTTCCTTGAGGAAGCAGCTAAGGGACGCCCTCACCGCCGGAGGAGCGACGTCCATTGTTAAAGTTACCGATGTGACGGCGGAAATGGAACTATGCCAGGAGAAGTGGGGGGAGTTGCGGGAGGTGATGGAGGATCTGGAGTCGGCCCCATCCAGCCTGAGGGCGAGGAAGAGAGTGCGGCAACGGGTGGAACACCTACAACACCGACTCGAGAACTTGTCCGCCCAGACGACGATCGCCGAAGTCAGCGCTACACTGAAGTTGCTTTCGGACCAGGTGGCGAAGGCATTGCGGAATTTTGAGCCGGGGCAATCTCAGCCTCCCGTGAACTCTCCTCCGCCTCCTGAGTTGGACATGGAGCAGACGCCGAGTCCGCCGGCTCAGTTGCCTGCTTTCTCGGGCGGGTCAGGCGTTGCGTATAATAAATTACCGAATCCCCTTTCCACGATTATCCAGCAGCTACCGGTTGTAGATGGCCTGGATGTGGACAAACTGATGTTTTTTAAGATCTTGTTCCAGCTGTCTGACTTCCCGGGCATGTCAGACTGCACTCTCCTTGAGCTCGTGTATCCCTACTGTCGTGGGTCCATGGCTGAGCGGGTCGCACAGACTATACGATGTGGCGGCAGTGTGACGTCTTTCCATCGGGGGGTGTTGGACGCATGCGTGCCTGGTAGATTGCGGGAGCAGCTGCAACATCGACATTGTTATCGGGTACAAGCACACGGGGAGAGTTTCGCTGAGTTAGTGCTCAGCATCCGTGAATCTGTAAGAATCTTAGGGTTGGGACTGCCTGAGGAGGAGGTCGTACAAATGATTTTCGAAGAGGTCACTTCCCAGGAGAGGTCACGTTTACTTTTTGCCGAGCGGCCGCGCTGTTTTGAAGATCTGAACAAGCTGTGTGTGTTATCCCGGGCCATACAGGCGAATGGTGAGTCCCGAGGGCCCGTAAGGACTAGTCAGTGCGAGTTTCGAGGGGAGGAGCGACATGCAGTTCAGTCCCGACCCCGACCGGAAGGAACCGCCGGCGATCGAGGCGGACTTTTGAGAGGTGTAGTTTGTTTTCGCTGTAGAAGACAGGGGCATGTTGCCCGCAGTTGTCCGGAGGGTGGTGTGCGTCCGACGCTTCCCCCGAGGGTCCGGTCTTCAAAAAACTAAATAGCCACGGGAAGACAGGTCGGAGGTTGTCTTCCCCTCGCACTAAGTATTTTCTGTGTCCTATTACCTCCAGGCCAAGGATAGGTCCCGACTCTTCTGACATCAAGGTCCTCGCTACTGTCCCGCAACAGGCTTCTATATGCCCCTTCCTGTCGCTCGAGGTAAAAAGGGGTCAGCTCAGAGCGTTAGTTGACTCCGGTTCAGCCCGATCTATTATCTCATCTCGAGTGTGTGCGGACCTTGAGAAGCAGGGCTTAATAAAGAGGTCGGATCGGTCGTCCGTAGTATGCTGGACTGCGTCACGGGAAATCTTGCCCATCTCCCGGGTGATTTCCTTTAAGTTCAAAATCGACGGTTTCTCTTGGGGTGTGGCCTTTTCTATTTTCTCCGGCTCTGGGAGTTGATTGTATCGTTGGTGCAGATTTCATCGCTAAAAGTGGTCTCGCGTTGGACATCCATGGGCACCAATGTTATTTCAAGTTTAATCGGGGAGTCGTTATTCCGTTCCTTGGATACCAGGGAGCCAAGGGAGGTATCCAAGAGGTGGCTTGTCCCGATTCTGCACGAGACCATCTCACTCCGTCCCAGCAGAAGGCCTTAGACCAACTGTGTGAGGAATTTCCCTCGGTGTTAACTCCTACCTTGGGACTCACACATTTGTTGGAGTACAAAATTCGTCTCACCGACTCCAAAATAGTGAGGTCACACCCTTATAAATTCGCCCCTCCGAAAATGGCCGTTCTAAGGGAGAAGGTTCAAGAACTGTTAGAGCAAGGGGTCATTGAACCTTCCAATTCAAGTTATGCTAGTCCAGCGTTTCTGGTACCCAAGCCTGGGGGTAAGCACCGCATGGTGATTGATTACAGAAAATTAAATGCAAACTTTGAAGTGGATTCGGTTCCCCTTCCGGATCTCCACTCGGCTTTTGACTGGTTTAGTGAGGCCAAGTACTTCACCGTAATTGACCTCAATGCTGCATATCACCAGATCCCTTTATCCAAGGAAAGCAGACCTTACACGGCGTTCTGTGTGCCGTGGAATTTATATCAGTATACTCGAGTTCCTATTGGTCTGGCAGTGGGCGCCCAAACCCTCACGCGTCTACTCGACCGGGTATTTCAGGATGTTAAATTTAAATTCATTTTCAATTACTTAGATGACTGCTAGTGTACAGCAAGACGTATGAAGAACACCTATGTCATCTGAGGGAGGTGATGTGCAGATTGAGGAGCGCGGGCCTCACGGTTAATCCTGAGAAAGTGCGGTTCGCACAGCAGAGTATTTCATTTTTAGGGCATCTGGTCTCGCACCGGTGTGTCACAGTGGACCCTGAAAGGACACAGGGCATCCGGGACTTTCCACCTCCTAGGGATGCCAAAGGCATCGCTTGGTTTGTCGGCATGTAACTTTTACAGGAGGTTTATTCCGAATGCAGCAGAGATAGCTGCACCACTAAATGAATTGAGAAAGAAGGGGGCCAAATTTGTGTGGGGTGAGAGTCAGCAGAAGGCCTTTGAGACCTTGAAGGAAGCTATCATCTCCCCACCGGTGCTACGGATGCCAGATTTTTCTCAACCATTCATCCTGCAGACGGACGCGAGTTCGGTGGCGCTCGGGGCGGTTCTGTCCCAATTCGTTGATGGTGCTAGGCAGCCTGTGGCTTTTATTTCCCGAACGTTAACCCAGCAGGAAAGAAAGTCTTCAGTCTATGAGCTAGAGTGTCTAGCTGTTGTATACGCTCTAGACAAGTTCAGGCGTTTCTTGGAACATGCTGAGTTCCTTGTCGAGACCGACAATCAGGCTCTCTCTTGGCTTCTCGCTCATCCCCGGCAACTGGATAAAATTGGTAGATGGGTGGTCAAGATCTCATCCTTCAAGTTCAAGGTGCAACACATTAGGGGAACTCAAAATGTGGTTGCAGATGCTTTGTCACGCATGTTTTCCCAGCCCAGTGAAATCCAATCTGAGCAACCCTGTTCCGTTCTGCTAGACTTTCCGTTAGCCTTCACTGATGTGTTACCCCATCAGTTGAACGATGAAGAGTTGGGTCCGATCATCCAAAATCTAAAAGAGGGTAACGTACAGGTCCCTTACTTCTTGTCCAAGGGCGTCCTGTGCTGCAGAGAGAGAAAGGGACGTGCCCCCAAGATAGTGCTGCCTAGCAAGCTCGTGCCAATGGTCTTCAGCTACTACCACGATTCCCCAGTAGGTGGACATAAGGGGATTTCGAAGACTATTTCCAGTATTAGGAGACAGTTCATCTGGAAGGGCATGGATAGGGACATAGCAACTCGGGTGAAAGCATGTCATCTCTGTGGCTTCAGCAAGCCTGCCCAGAACACCAAGTGGGGCTGTTGTCATCTGATCCTTTTTCGAAGTTAGCCTGGCTATTGCCCTTACGGCAGGCAACGGCTCGTTTAACCATAAGCGCGCTCCAGAGTCATGTATTTCAGCATTTCGGTCTTCCGGTCATCATTATCTCGGACAATGGTCCACAATTTATTTTAGGCGATTTTCGGCGAATGTGCTCCGCCAATGGTATCAAACATGTAACCACTTCTCCCTATTACCCACAGCCGTCCCACGCGGAGAGATTCAACATGAATCTCAGGTCCGCGCTTATTGCTTATCATGCAGAGCAACAGACCACCTGGGACAAGAATCTTAAGTGGTTACAGCTAGCCTTCAGTACGGCCCTGCATGACAGTCATAAGGCCATTCCCTTCGAAGTTATGTTTGGTTTCTCGCCTACGCTTCCCTTGGCCAACTTGTGGAACATAGACCATCTTCTGCCGAGTAATCCGGACATTAGGACGGCAGATAGGTGGAAAGAGGCCCGGAAGAATTTGCTCCGTGCACACGAGCGTGTCCGTAGTCGGTATAATCAGGGGTGAATTCCGAATCCCTTTAAAGTAGGAGATTTGGTCTACTGCCAGAGCCACCCGATCAGCTCAGCTGCCGACAAGAGAGCCGCTAAGTTGTGTTATCGCTGGTCGGGGCCATATCGTATCCTGGGGTTCGCGTTGCCGGTGACGGCTCGGTTGGGCGAGCCTGGTTGTGATTCTAAGGAAATTACTACACATATTTCTAAGCTGAAGCTCTGTAGAAAGGGTTAGACGAGCGATATGGGGGGGAATATTTGATGGTCTCTGTGTTAGGAGGGATCTTGTCATTCTAAAGGGGTGTGCTCCGGGGGTGTCATAGAGAATGTTAAGGTACCGGGTAGATGTTCCCCACGGTCCCGGTGGCGTTCGTCTACTTCAGGGATGCGCCCCTGCCTGCGCGAGCCTTGGTTTTCTCCGTTCTTCCTTATTTCCGGAGGGAGCCATGTCCTTACCTTTAGTCCCAGCTCTTGACCTTTCAACGATCCTTGCCCTTTCCTTCTTCCCGATTTTCCTAACCTTCCTCTTAGAAAAACATAAAATATCAAAAAAAAATATTCAAAAAAATTAGAAAAGGAATAAAAATATAAAAAAAGGAGTTAGAGAGAGGAGTGAAACCTGTGGAGTTGGCGAGGTCGGTTGTGCACTTCATCAACTCTGTAGGTTTTGGCATGCCTTTGGAGCACACATGTAATTTTGATGTAGGTTAGGAAAATAACATATTCATAAGTTGCATTGCATTTGCGTGCTTTCGAGAATTTGGAGTATCGCAATCATAGAGGCCATCCCTCCCCCCAGTCCTGTGGGATGTGGACTGTATCGTGAAGATAATGTTGTTTTGTTTCTGGGTTAGACCCTTCCGTGTAAGTATTGGGCATGTGGCATAAAAATTTTTATAAGGCATAAAAATTTGAAAGAGGGGTTACAAACCAACGCATAATAAAGATGAGATAAGAAAGATAAAACCAAGAAACTGACCCAGAAAGCAATTGTAAAATAACATTCTATACTCTTTCCGTTCTTAGTTCAATCCTGATGTAAAGAAACCCACGTGGTAAATCTGAAACGCTATTAGTCAGGGGAGTTGACACTGTTCACACAGTAATGTATTACGCGCATGTGCAGAATGTCTGTATAGTCATGTGAGTGTTATCTTGCCACTTAAATCGGGGCACGTCGTTTTAAGACTTCCTCCTTCTCACTGTATTCTGAATCGTATTGAATTAATATGGAATCAGTTGAAAGGATATGTCGCCCGTGACAAAACAGCATTAGCTGCTTGATATAAAACAATTTATTGAGAAGGCGGTAAATGAAACAACGGAGGACAAGTGGAGTTATTGTATGCAGCATGTAATCAAGGAAAATGATAAGCTATGGTAACTGGCCCACATTACCGACGTCGTTGTGAACAATGGACAATCTTATCAATAACGCTGATTCAAGTGATGATACAAGTTCAGACACAGATATGAAAGGCATTGAATTACTCTCTGACAGTAAGTGATAGTATTCAGTACTAGTTTCTGTAAATGTAGTATATAGTTTCTTTATATTTTTTGTAATTGAAAAAACAACATGTTTATATAAAAATTTATACTCAGGTATTTCTTAATCAATGTGACCTTGTGTTTGACAAACAGTAACAAGTTGTTTTAATATCTGGTTCTATTGCTGACTGGTTACTGTACGTAGAACTGGTTATTTCAGTTGGCATAAACATATACATCTATCCATATGTGATTATCTGACTAAATTACTCACTCTATTAAATAAGAAGTAAAGGTGATATTTTGTCTGCTGAATGATAATAGCATGTGACCAATGCATGGGGGGGGGTCCTGTCAATGCAGACGACACATGCAATGGTGTGCTAGAGCTATGTTCTGTAGTGGATCATTTCAAGAAACAGATGTTTGTATTTTTTTAAAAACAAGATATGGAGGAGAGAGTGTTAGCAAGATTATAATGAAAACCGTGTAAAAGAAAGGGAATAGATGTGATTTACAAAAGGAAACATAGAACAAGAGGATTCAAGGTTAATTACCAAATGTCTTACAGGCAATGATACTAAATTCCAGTCTTTAAAAATACTTGTTCTTTCATAAAATAGTTACCAAATAAATAAATGTTATATTAATCTTTTACTTGCTTGTAACAGATTTAATAACTTTTATTATTGCTTAATTACAGATTTCTTGTAGCATTTATTAATGGTGGTTTATTAGTTGTCCAGGAACTAGGTTTACTTTGCATTTATGTACAGTACTCAATAACTCTCTGGCATTATGTAACAATGCAAACTTATGTATTATGTATGTAATAATAATGCAAACTTGAAGATTCAATCAAACTTTGCCCTTTTAGGACAGTCCTACATAATCAGGTGGGTGTCAGACTAACATATTTTGATATTATTATATTAAAGACAAATTGCATTCCTAGTTCAGGATGAAAAGTAATGATTGGGAGGGTCATGTGCTTTCTACCATACAGAGCATTTTAGTTTTCAGTTCTAGTAACATTTTCAAACGTGGAACAGTTAGTGATTGTAGACTAAATGTAAGTTTTGTCTCATTTTCTCAAACCATACTTATATTTGAGTTAAAATAATAGCATTTTCTGTTACTAAAATTTACCACATGTTTATTAATATTCACAGATTTTTTGTGTTCACTTAAAATTATTTTACGAAAACTATTTCAGTAAGAGGGCCGAGCATAACTTGGAGGGGGAGCATGAGTGCACTGTTGCCCCCCCCCCAAATGACAGCTTTAATATAATGTGTAATTAAGGGATTTTATAATATTAAGGTCAGGATGTGTCAAGACTCAACAAAAAGTCAAGCACAGGAAAATGTTGTGGTACAGAAAGGAGTTTGCTGGCAAAACGGCCTGGACCTTAAAACTCTGCCAGTAAGTACACTAACTTTTGTTTATTAGTATGTCATGTTTCTAATTAAATGGGCACTGATCTAAACAGTTTCAATTTGCTTTCTTGCAGAATCCTACCGGTGTTCGTAATCCACTTCAATATTTTGAAGGCTACTTCGACATGTGGTTTTTTAAATGGCAGCAATGTTTACAAATACATACTCCCTCAGCAAAAGTGGCAAGTTACTGAATACAAATGCCCCTGAAATAAAGAAGTTTTTGCCATAAATTTAAACCAGGGGGTTATTCATTATCCAAGAGCCACTGCGGCAGTTAAGAAGAAACCGCCAGATCAACCTCATCGCCAGCGCCAACATCCAGCTGTGATGTAAGTGGAGCAGCCGTCTTGCCAAGATGAAGACATCAGAGAACCAAACACGACTGGGACCTGGCGCACAGTGCCGGTAAGTCGTTTAGGTAGCGCTACCCAGCGGAATCCGGGGAGTCCGAGAGTAGGACATACCAATAGAGATGCGGGTTGCGCCGCCACTGTGACGGTGTCACAGTTCGGCCCCCGGATACCCGCTGGGCAAAGAGCTGAGTTAGTCAGCATTGGTCCAGCTGTTAGTGTCCCTGAAGCACTGTGCGGCAGCGACGAACCCCCCGGCCGGCAACTTGGGCCAGTCGGGAACCCTACGACTTGCGCGGGAAGCCCTGCTCAACCCGCGCAAGTTCGTGACAATAATCGGTCCTTGTTAGGGCCGACACAGCCCGTAAAGGCCGGACCTTCCAGCTTGTAGCGTTTCATTATTTCTCTTCGGAGGTCTATTTATTATTTTATTCTTATTTGAACATTTTTTTTATTAATGTTATACTATAATCAATATATATTATATATTGATAATATGTGTACAACTGGTTTTTGTTGTACCAATTTTTAATTCCATCTATTTAACTTTAGATATTAAAGAACAATTTTTATTTCATCTTTTCTTCTACAGATCCAAAATTAACAATTCATTATTTTCAATCTCACAAAACAGTCTCCTTGACAACGCCACCAATTTTCCATTACATCACTCATACAAATTCTGTTTTCATACATTTAGTTATACATATATAATTATTTATATTTAACATTTTATATCAATTATCATTATTACAAAACAATATAATAATTATTAACAAACAATATCATTATTATTAACAAAAAATATTAGAACAGAACCAATAATAACTATACAATTGTGATTCGGTACCGGGAATCGAACTCGGGTCCCCCGGTATCGTTACAATCCCTCCCCGCCTAAGTCTATTCAACTTTCGGCTTCCAACAAGGAGGGTGAAAATTGAATGACAATATTGGTTAGGTAACTCCGGCAAATTCAGGCCGTGCTGTTCTCTGTATGTCCACATCACTTTTTTGGCACATGGCCCTACTTAAACTATCAGCATTTTTGTGATATTTCCCGCCTTATGAGTAATGACAAAATCAAATGATTGTAAGGCAAGTGCCCATCTCATTAATCGGGCATTTGCAGATCCCATAGTTTTTAAATAAATCAGAGGATTGTGGTCTGTTACAATAGTAAAAGTCAGTCCCCCATCTAAATATTGACGGAGTTTAAGAACGGCCCAGACGATGCCAGCGCATTCCTTTTCGGTCGTCGCATAATTTATTTCTGGCCCTTTCAGTTTTCTACTTAAAAAAATAACTGGATGTTCATATCCGTCTTTATCAGTCTGACTCAATACTATGCCAATTCCGACGTCGGATGCATCAACTTGAAGCATAAATGGTTTTTCGTACTCAGGCGCCTTTAATACTGGTTCAGAAGCGATCATTTTCTTTAAGATTTTAAACGCCGTCTCACATTTCTCATTCCTTTGAATTGGTGATTTTTTTCTTTTCCTTTCGTCAGATCACTCAGAGGAACAGCAATAGTAGAAAAATCTTTGAGATATTTTTGATAATATCCAATTAGGCCCAGGAATGATCGAACTTCAGTTTTTGTTTTTGGTATTGGATAATCTATAATAGCTTTTATTTTTGCTTCGGCTGGTGTCCGATAACCCTGTCCAACTAAATGTCCCAAATATTTAACGGTGGCTTTTGCAAACTGACATTTAGTGGGTTTAACTGTTAGTCCGGCTTTTTTTAAAGTCTCAAATACTTTTTTTAAATGTATCAGGTGATCTTCCCAAAAAGATGAAAACACTGCTATATCGTCAAAATATGTTTCCACAAATTTGTGTATTCCTGATGTTAGTTCTCTAATTAGTTTGCAAATATGTGAAAGGTGCATTTTTAAGCCCAAAAGGCATACGTTTCGGTTGATACGTACCAAATGGAGTAACAAATGCAGCATATCGTTGGGCTTGTTTTGTCATGGAAATTTGCCAGTATCCCTTTGAAAGGTCAAGTACAGTTATAAAATTTGCTTTCGCCACAGTTTCAACATTTGAATCAATATTCGGGAGTGGATAATAAGTTGTTTTAGTGATCAGGTTCAATTTCCGATAATCTATACATGGCCGTGGGTCTCGGCCTGGGACTTCTATTAGTATCATAGGTGACGTGTAATCAGAAGTACATTCTTCCACTATTCCGCGCTCTAGCATATCTTTAACAGCATCTTCTAAGATCTTCGTCTGTCGAGGTGACAACCGATATGGTTTACTTAAAAAAGGGGTATCATTAGTCAGCTCAATGCTATGAGTAACTGATGTGACTAATCCGGGTTCAGGAGTGAATATTTCTTTATACTCCTCAATTACCATTCTAAGTTGCTGAATCTGTTCGGATGATAAATTAGTCCCTATTGCATCCTTAACCCAATCTTTATTAGAAACACGTTCTACAGGACTAATAATTTCTTCATCGAATTCAGTATTTTCAGGGTTTTGTATGATGGCAGCGACCAGTTTTTGTCTTTCGAAAAAAGGCTTTAACATATTGACATGATATACCTTGTTTTGATTCTCCTTCTTGGGTCTATGTATAATATAATTCGTATCTGATATCTTCTTCACAATCTCAGCTGGTCCCGACCACTGAACTGCTAACTTATGTGCCCGAGAAGGTATTAAAACAAGTACTTTATCTCCTTTTTCGAATTTATGGATTTTAGCCTTTTTGTCATAATGTCTTGCGACGGTGTAATTCTGTCTCAAGATTCTGAAGGGCTAGTTCCTTAGTCTTCTGCAATTTGTTAATTAACTTGCCTACATATTCCACTACAGATGAACTTTCTGCAATCTTTCCATTCCAGTTTTCATAGATTAGCGTCAAATGGTCTCTTAAATTCCGCCATATACCAGTTCTGCTGGTGAGTATCCAGTTCCTTCATGCACTGCTGTTCGAATAGCAAACATCGCAGCTGGTAAACATTCATCCCATTCTTCACACTGTTCTTCACAAATTGATCTCAATAATTTTTGTAAAGTTCTGTGAAGTCGTTCAACCGGATTTGTCTGAGGATGACTAACAGAGCTGTGGATCACTGAAATTCCCAATCGTTCCAGAAATTCGCTAGTAAGTTGACTAGTGAACGAGGTTCCTAAATCGCTTTGAATTTCTTTTGGAAATCCTGTTCTACTAAATATTTCTGTTAAGGCACGTATTATAGTCGGTGACTTTGTCTGGCAATGCAATGGCTTCTGGATATCTAGAAGCCATGCAAATGGCCGTGAGAATATATTTATTCCCTCTAAACGTTTCAATCATAGCCCCACAAGTGTCAATGTTGATTCGAAAAAATATTTCTTCAATTTGTGGTACCAAGACTAGTGGAGCTTTCTTTTTCTCTTCCCCTTTTCCTGCTAGCTGGCAAGGGAGACAAGTCTGAACAAACTCCGATATATCTTTTGCCCATCCTGGCCAATAGAAGTACTTACTAAGTCGTTTTCGGGTTTTGGTAACTCCCAAATGTGCGGAGGCCGTATCGTGACATGCCATCATCAACTGCTCACGAAATATTTGAGGCACAACAATTTTTTTACTATAGTTATCCTCATATTTATTCGTTTTTAATACAATATTCCATTTTCTAAGTCATAATTTGTTTCTTCGGGTCTAGATTGTACTTCTTGGATCATCTCTAACAATTCGGAATCAGAATTTTGAGCAGCCATGAATAGTTGATGTGTCGTATTCAGAAGGGACAACATTTCACCCTGTTGATGACTGTCATTTTCTTCAAGGAGTCTATCTTCCTCTTTTGTTTCAGTCTCAACGGTTGATAGCAGATCATTTTGAATTTTTTCTTGTTCTGCTTGCTCTTTTACTTCTATTTCTCGCCTAACTAACATAAACTTTCTGTTTACGGCATTCACAGATTCTAACAAATGTGCATTTGTGTTTTGTAAACTCTGCGCCGTTTCATTCCCCATCAAATAATTTCCTTCATAAGCTGGACTAGCTGTGACTGCAGCCTGAGCAAGTATTATCTTTTCAGGAATTTCCAAAGTGACATCTACTATTTGGCAACAGAAGGGTTCTGGAAATAATGGGGTGTTAAGCCATCTATGTTCGCCTGTGTAATGTTCAATGGATACATAATTTTGATGCACCACATCAATATCAGCACCTGTGTCCCGATGTATTTGAACTTGTCTACCATTAACTTTCCCTTGACACTTGAATGGCATCAGAATGCCTTGAATGGCATACTTGCTTTTCTAAATCAGATTGAGAAATGCCTCCAACTTTCAAATCCTCTTTAGTCTCTTTCATAAAACTAGAGACCTCTTCAACTATTCCTGCTACATTTGAGGGTTCATTACTAGATAATCTTTTAGGACATCTATTCCTCAAATGATCCAATGAATTACATAAATAACATCGCATCTCTTTCCGTTTTTCAAATTCAGGTTTAAATTCACTTATCTTTGAATCTTCCCTTTTTTAAATTCCTTCTCTGGAACATTAGATTTAGGTTGCACCTTCAGAACATTTTTCGGATTCGACTCTATCTTAATATAATCCAAACTTGTTTATTGGTTAAGACAAGTCCTCAAATCGTCATTTTTCTCTAGTTGTCTCTCTAACTCCAAAGGTGTACTTAAATTTAACCAATCTTGACTCAGCTGTTCTTTTATTTGGGTAGGAACCCGATATTTTAACTGATTTAAAATCATTAAATTTTTCAAGCTTTTGACATCAACTGCCTTCATTCCTTCAGTCCATCCTTCAAAATATATGGTCAATTGATATATAAAATCTGCCCAAGTCTGGTTCGGTAAGCGTCTAATATTAAAGAATTTTTGTCTGAGTTTTTCAGGGTTTAACTGATATTTTCTCATAAATAATTCTTTTACATAATCATAATTTTCTGCTAGCTCTATTGGTTCTCGATGAATGAGTTTTTGATTACTATTGGTACAACACTAGTTAAAACAATAACCCAGTCTTCAAGAGGTATTTTCGAGTGTACCATAGCACGTTCAAATCTTCGAAGGAAAATTGACACATCTTCCTCTTTTTCATCAAATATACCTACAACATCTTTTATATTATACAATTTTGGTTCTACAATTTTTCTAACTTCAACTTCAGTATTAGAAGTCTGTTGAATCCTCAATTTCTCTAACTCAAACTCTCTTTCCAATCTTTTTTCTTCTTTCACAGCTTCAGCTGCTAATCTTTTTTCTTCTTTCACAGCTTCTTCCTTCACAGCTTCAGCTGCTACTGTTTCACGTCTAACAATTTCTGTTTCTGTTTTCTGTAACAGATATTTGATTAATTCTTCATCGTAATCTTCATACGATTGAATTAGACGAGTATAATCCTTCTTACTCATTCCTTCACGAATTTCAAGATCTAGATCGATCGCAAGTTCGTGCAAAACAACTTTTGGGTACCGTTGAATAAATGCAATTTTAATGAGATATTTTACTAAAAAAACAGTATACCACACGAACACACAGACAACATCAACAGCAAGAAACAAAACAAAACAAATCTGCCGGACTCACCCAAACACCTTGATGATCGGCCTTCAGGAGCTTCTTGTACATAAGTTGCCTTCAACTCGAACTGCAAGGACTGTCTCGTCTCGGCCTGGATTCTTCCTTCTTAGTTCCGAAAAAAATCCTACGACGACTTCCAGTTCACGTTCCTTCAGGACTTCTTGCCTCTTGTTCAAATCAGCATCAATATGTATCTCCCTTTTCAGAATTTTTTTTTCTTCTTAGCAACCGTTGTTATTTTTTTAATTTGTGTGTTATTTTCATATTTTCTGCACAAATTTTAAGATTATAATATCCCACCGCTGCCACCAGGTTATACGTTGTAGCGTTTCATTATTTCTCTTCGGAGGTCTATTTATTATTTTATTCTTATTTGAACATTTTTTTTTTATTAATGTTATACTATAATCAATATATATTATATATTGATAATATGTGTACAACTGGTTTTTGTTGTACCAATTTTTAATTCCATCTATTTAACTTTAGATATTAAAGAACAATTTTTATTTCATCTTTTCTTCTATAGATCCAAAATTAACAATTCATTATTTTCAATCTCACAAAACAGTCTCCTTGACAACGCCACCAATTTTCCATTACATCACTCATACAAATTCTGTTTTCATACATTTAGTTATACATATATAATTATTTATATTTAACATTTTATATCAATTATCATTATTACAAAACAATATAATAATTATTAACAAACAATATCATTATTATTAACAAAAAATATTAGAACAGAACCAATAATAACTATACAATTGTGATTCGGTACCGGGAATCTAACTCGGGTCCCCCGGTATCGTTACAATCTGCACGGCCGCTAGTAGGCCAGGCAGCCCCAATCCTCTACCGGAGTCTGACTCCCCCGACATGGAGACCTCGGCTTCCACCGACTGGGTGGTAGTAGGGCACGGTGGCAAGCCGAGAAAGTCTCCCTCACTGGCTTCCCTGAGTTCGGCTACGGACTCGGCGGCATTCCAAGCCTCCGCTGAGGTTGCGCCTAGCCGCACCTCCGAAGGAAGGATCCCGCCGGTGTTCGTCACGAACGTCAGATATTATCGGCTTTAGTCGCCAACTTCGCAGGGTTGTTGCGCTGGCAGATAACGCTTCTGTCAAACTCCTAGCGAGTGAGACTGTACGCGTTGCCTCCCGCAGCGCATCCGAACACTTGGGAGTAATCCAGTGGCTGGAACGAGAATCGTTCCAGTTCCACATGTATACCCTGAACCGTATCAAGCCTGTAGCCCTCGTCCTTCGGGGGCTAGATATACAGGCCGATCTGCAGGTCGTCCTTGACGAACTGTGCGACGCGGGCTACAAGGTTGTGGCAGCCTCTCGGTTGTATACAACCTATGGTTCGCGTCGACCCCTGCCACTAATCAGACTCCAGGTAGAGAAGGGCGAACCCACCCAGGCCCTTTTCGAGTTGAAACGGCTTTTCGGGCTCTGCGTTAGCGTAGAGCCCTGCCGTCAGACCGGGAGGGTTTCCCAGTGCCATAGGTGCCAGAGGTACGGCCACAGCAGCTTCGGTTATCGGAACACATCGACCTGCGTTCTGAGCTCTTAGAGTTCGTTACCCGTCACAAGCCCGATGTGCTTCTTCTTGGAGAGACGCAACTGACCCCGCATCGTCGATTCCGACTACCCAACTACGTGTGCTACCGGGACGACCGGTCAGATCGCGCAGGAGGGGGTACCGCCATCGCAGTGAAGGCGAGTCTTCGCCATCACCGCGTTGGCGAGCTTCAGCGGCGGAACCTCGAGTGCATCGCGGTTGAGCTCCATGGTGCTCTCGGCGGTCTACTCGTGGTTTCTGCATACAAGCCTCCACAATCGGAGCTCCTGTCGAACGATCTGGAGGCCATCTTTGGCGAACACAGAAGGGTAATCCTGGCGGGCGACCTGAACTGTAAGCACCCTGATTGGGGGAGCCGCTTGGTGAACCCAAACGGGGCCCGTTTATGCTGATGCGGCTCGGGTCACAGTCATGGGTCCTACTGGGCCTACGTACTATCCCTTGAGGGCTAACTCCCGCCCTGATGTACTGGACATTGCCGCGGTCAGAGGCGTTTATTGCCCGGTCCACGTCTCCGTCATTTCGGAACTGTCCTCGGACCATTACCCCATCAGTGTGCATATAGCTACCCAGCACTCTACCGTCCGCGACGAGCGGCGGGTAATCGAGTGGGAACGCTTTGGCCCGGCGTTGTTACCGCCTACCTGAGCATATCCCGCTCAACACTACCCAGCATGACGACGAGGCAGTTGTCTTATTCGACACAGCCGTAGTCTCGGCGGTAGACGTGTCCTCCCGGATGAAGCCGGGGCTCACACCCGACTACCAGCGTATCCCCGAAGAGGTGTCTCAGCTCGCTTGTGAGAGGAATCGCCTCCGGAGACGCTGGCAGAGGACTCGTGACCCGGCTGATAAGGCTGCGTTTAACAGAGCGTCCGGCAAGTTGCGTCGCGACATGCTGGCGTTCCGTAGACGCAGCTGGGAGCTAGCTGTAACACACATGGATGGCCCTGCCGAGAACCGTAATGTCTGGCGGATTCCCAGTGCCCTAACGGGAAAGCGTAAACGCGCGCCCCTCCCCGCACTGGTCGGACCCGGCGGTCAAACCCTTGGACGCCCCCTCGAGAAGGCAGCGTTCTTGGCTGACAGTTTAGAGCGACAATTCGCTCCTAACACATCCAAGAACCCGGCTTTCACTGAGCAAATCTACCGCAAGGTACTGTAGAGCGCTTTCTATCGGCCGGTATCACAGTCCAGCCGGAGCCCATCTCCCCGGAGGAGGTCTCTGAGAGGATTGTTCAGCTCAAGTCCCGGAAGGCGCCTGGCCCAGACGGAGTCCGCACTCCATCGCCTTCCGGAGCGAGGAACACAGTTCCTCTCTGACCTGTTCAATTCATGCCTCAGACTGGCCTACTTTCCGGTGAAATGGAAAACGGCCACAGTAATAGTGATACCCAAGCCGGGAAAGAATTCTTCTCGCGTGGAAAACCTCAGCCCCATCAGCCTCTTGTCCGCGACGTCCAAGGTTTTCGAGCGATTGATCCAGCGTAGGATCCGCGACCACCTAGAAAGACTAGACGTGCTGATCCCCGAATAGTTCGGCTTTCGTGAGCTGCACTCCTCGACTCATCAGCTGATGAAACTCGTGGAATGCATTACCGCGGCTGGCTGCCAGGGCAAACAGACGACTGCAATCTTCCTAGAGTAGAGAAAGCCTTTGACCGCGTGTGGCACGAGGGTGTCCTTTACAAGCTAACGGAAGTCCTTCTCCCAGATGGCTACGTTCACTTGATTGGCAGCTTTCTGCGAGACCATAGCTTCCGAGCGAGAATAGACCACGCTCTCTTTTCGGAGAGGCGTATTACCGCCGGTGTCCGTCAGGGAAGTGTACTTGGGCCTCTCCTGTTCTCGCTGTTTGTCAACGACACGCCCCGAGTTCCTGGAGTCAAGTTGTCGCTGTTCGCGGACGACACTGCGGCTTTTGCCTCAGAGCCGAACGCGAGTTATGCGGCAATCAAGCTCCAGCGTCAACTCGACGCGTATGTCGGGTGGACCGATGACTGGAGACTTACCGTTAACGCTTCCAAGAGCGCCGCGGTAATATTCTCGCGTAAACGCAAGCGGCCTCGGCTGCTTAAAGTAGGCCCCGTCGAGGTACCCTGGACCAACAGCGTCAAGTACCTCGGGCTCCACGTGGATTCCCGACTCACCTGGCGAACCCATACACAATACATCCGTCAACGCGCTTCGGCGCAACTCAGTAGACTCTGACCCGTGCTATCTAATCCGGCAATGACCCCCCGGCTAGGAAAGCTCATAGTCAACTCGTACGTGTTGCCCGTGATTACCTATGCCTGTCCTGTTTGGGGACCCTGGCTCGTGGTCATAGAACAGCGCTCCAGCGCGTACTCGACCGGGGACTGAAGCTTGCGTGTAAAGTCCCCCGGAGGTACTCTTCTCGTCTTTTGAGGAGAGGACTCGGTGTCCGCTCTTTTGATGACACCGTGAGACGCCTGGCGCGTAGATTCTATGTTCGTTCCGACAGAGTGACCCACATTCCCTCATTGCCGAACTTGGTAAATACACCCCGCGACCAGGTGAGTCCTGGAAGCGACCTCATTTGTTAGTTCCGGTGGCATGATCCACCAATCGCAGGTCGCTTCAGACCCCCCATAATTAGCTAAAAGATATATAAAGAACTCAAATAGACCCAGTGGCAGGAGTCCTTTCTGAGACTCGGGACACTGCACTGCTCGCGACCCGCGCAACCCCCAGTCATATGTTTGCGCACTTCGCCACAGCACTTCATTGCCACGCCATCAGACGCACTTCATCTCCTCTCCTCTCTCGGACGACATCGACCCGGAGTCAGCTGGAACAGCCGAAGAATAGAACCGACGTTCCTGGATTCTTCATACTCCAGTTCCGCGCCAGCGATGAATTTCGCTGGGCCGGCACAGACTCGATGCAGCTGATGCCAAAAGGAGAGGAGGACTGCAGTACGCCACGAACAGTGGGCGCAGCCGCCGAACATCTCAGCGCGGCTCGAGTGGAACAACCAACATCAGCATTTTAAACCACACGGCCTTTTTAAGGTCACCAAAAACACTAAGAGTTGTACAATTGGTGCCATTTGTCACGCAACAAGCCTTTTGTCTGGTAACAATATCTATCAATTTATTCACATTTACCAGCTGTTTGAAATTTTCCTGTCACGTGTTTTTAAAATGCACAAAATTAATTATCATGTTGTGATGAATTCTCTGATAAAAACGTTTTAGCGCCAATGGAAAATCAAAACAAAATTGTAAAATGTGTTAGGAGATGGCACCTTCAGAAACAACGGTAGGTGGGGCACAATAGAGTTTAATCGTGGTCGTACAAGCACTAAAGATGATCCCATCAGTAGATGTCTAAAAAGTGCACAAAAATTACATTGAAAACTTTTCATAGGGTGTTAGAAGACCGCAGATTGAGGAGTGGATGATGTTGCTGAAATCATAGACATCTCATATGAGAGTGTGGATTATACTTTAACTCAAGATCTTGGTGTGAAAAAGCGTTGTGCAATATGGCTGCCACATCTAGATTTTTTGGGGTGTCAAGTGCAGGGGGAAACATTTTCAGTGCTTGTATGACCACGGTTAAACTCAAGTGCCTAGTTACAAGATGTTGGTTTTGAAGTCGCAGCATCTCTTGACACATTTACAATTTTTCTTCTGAATTTCTGTTTACACTAAACAACTTTAAATATAAAATCACATCAAAAATGTTTGATTTTGTCCGTTTTTTCAAAACATGGATGATGCATCAATTTAAACAACTTCTAAACAATGAATAAATTGATAAATGCATTTGGAAATTAACAGTTCACATAAAATACAAATCTTGCAGCACGTGAAAAATGTTAGCTTTACTGCTAAGCTAAATATGTTGCTCCGTGAACTTTTTAACTGACCCTTGTAGTTTGGAGATAAATATTCCATCTGTCAGTAATGTATTGAACTTATAATGACTCATAAAGACATTACACATGCAGCAAATACAACATGCTAGTGGAAATAACCTATGCGGTTTAAATACAACAGACAATATCTCAGAAATGCCAAGCTGCATAAACTTGGGGATGCATCTGTACCCGTCATTTTGCCAAGCAATAAATCAGATGTGTCATTTTGAAGGTTGTACCAGCTAAACAAAAGTCTTGTGTGAAACGTGAAAAGTATATATACATATGGCATGAAGACTTTCAAATTATTTTCACTATAAAAACAAATGTCAATGTAATTCATGAAGTGATAAATGGAATTACAGGATGTGTATAAATATTATCACATTATATTACAATATATAATTTAATGATTTTAATTCATAGGGTAAAATTTTGATACAAATTCCACTCTTGTTTTGCAGTGATAAATACCACACATTTATTACACTATGTCTTAATTGATTTGTTAATTGATTGTTTTTGTTTTTAAACATTACAGTGATGTCTCACTACTTTGCTAAAACTTCTAAGGTGATTGATATTATTCTTACATACTAGTAAGTGATGGTTCTTACTAGTATAATGGATTTATGTTTACACAAATGCCCAAACAAAAGAATTGTTACAAAAATCACACTGTTATTACTTTATGCCAGTATGTTATTCACGACAACAGTATGCAACTTAAAATATTTTTGTACAAAAATCTCACTGGTACTTGTTAACACCAGAATGTATTACTTCATGTCGTGACAAATAAGATAGACATGTAAATGTTATTGTCCAAATAATGCACTGGTACTTCTTGATGGCTGCATGTATTAACCTGCGTTCTGACCAATGGCTTCACCAAGTCAATGATTTTGAACAAAAATCGTACTGGTACTTCTTAATGACAAAACGTATTAACTTGTGTTGTGACAAAGTGTTTAAATGGGTAAATGTTTTTGTACAAACATGAAATGGCACTTTTTAATCTCAGAATGTATTAACTTATGTTGCGAAAAATGCCTTGACCGAGTAAATGATTTTGAACAAACATCGCACTGGTACTTTTTACATATAAACTTGTGTCAAACTCTGCGAGTGAATGCTTTTGAACAAACATCGCGCTAGTACTTCTTAATTCCAGAATGTACTAACTTGTGTCGTGTCAAACTCTGCGATTGAGTGAATGATTTTGAACAAACATCGCACTGGTACTGCTTAATTCCGGAATGTACCAACTTGTGTTGTGTCAAACTCTGCGAACGAGTGAATGATTTTGAACAAACATCGCACTGGTACTTAATTGCAGAATGTACTAACTTGTGTTGTGTCAAATTCTGTGAACGAGTAAATGATTTTGAACAAACATCGCACTGGTACATCTTAATGCCAGAATGTATTAACTTGTGTTGTCTCAAATTGTCTGATTGAGTAAATGATTTTGAACAAACATCGCACTGGAACTTCTTAATGCCAGAATGTATTAACTTGTGTTTTGTCAAACTCTGCGACTGAGTGAATGATTTTAAACAAACACCGCACTGGTACTTCTTAATGCCGGAATGTATTAACTTGTGTTGTGTCAAATTGTCTGACCGAGTAAACGATTTTGAACAAACATCGCACTGGTACTGCTGCTTAATGCCAGAATGTATTAACTTGTGTTTTGACAAATGGGCTAATTGAGTGAATGATTTCGAACACACATCGCACTGGTACTGCTTAATTCCAGACTGCACTAACTTGTGTTGTGTCAAATGGGCTGATTGAGCGAATGATTTTGTACAAACATCGCACTGGTACTGCTGCTTAATGCCAGAATGTATTAACTTGTGTTTTGACAAATGGGTTAATTGAGTGAATGATTTCGGACAAACATCGCACTGGTACTTCTTAATGCCAGAATGTATTAACTTGTGTTGTGTCAAATTGCCTGATCGAGTAAATGATTTTGAACAAACATCGCACTGGTACTTCTTAATTCCCGGTTGTATAAACTTGTGTTTGGACATATCACTTGACGGAGTATATGATTTTGTACAAAATCCACACTGAAAATTCTTGTTTTCGCAATCTACTGTGCAACAGTTTAACAATGCAGGTAAAGCTGAGGAAACAGGTTGGTTGTGAATTGACATTCTCCTATATATTTCACACGTCACAGTAGGATCCACTTCTGCACAGATATTATTCACGGGTGTAAGTAAGTAACCCTGGAACAAATGAATACACAACTTTTATAACAAATAACTAGAACACTTTAGCAGTAGAAACTAACATTAAAACCCATGTTCTATTTATGAAGTAGCTGTCAGCTTGCATAAATTATCTTTACCCTATGCATGATTATAGTATTGCAATACTATTCATAGAAAGAATAGTAGAGTTTTATAAACAAATGTGTATATAGTGTACTGGTGTGTGTGTGTGTGTGTGTGTGTGTGTGTGTGTGTGTGTGTGTGTGTGTGTGTGTGTGTGTGTGTGTGTGTGTGTGTGTGTGTGTGTGTGTGTGTGTGTGTGTGTGTGTGTGTGTGTGTGTGTGTGTGTGTGTGTGTGTGTGTGTTGCAATAGATGAAATTTGCATATAAAATAATGATTCCACTCTTGACATATGACAGCACGTTACAATGAGAATTGGTTGAAGTTAAGATTGCATGTTGAGACACTGTCTAATAGACAGTAACAATCGTGTCAAAATTTGATGGACTAAGTTGATTCTTGACTTAAAAAATAACGATTGTTGAGAAGTAGTGCGAACATATGCATAGGCATATGGCAGTGCACGTGTGATTAACTGTGTTACAAAATGACAATAAAAATGGATTAAATTAAACAACTTTTGTGTAAATCAAATGTCTGATATAAGCCTTACACCAGAATGTGCATAAAATAAAGACCTGTATGGTAGTAACATTTGTTAATAATTTAAAGAATGAAATATATGAGTTTTTCATAAAAAAAGATTTTATGACCCAACAGGAAAGCAATAAAATTATACCATTTTTATTTGTACTTTTTACATTGTTAATATACAATATTTTACTTGAAGAATGTTATCTGGACTGTAGCCATTAGGGTGAGGGAATGTTTTGACCAATGTAATTGGCTATTACATCAGTCCATTTATCCCTGATGGGATGTAAAGTCTGTTTAGCTTATATCACAGGAAAAGCAGTCTCGCTGTACTTATTAATGTGCAATCATTATTAAATTAATACAACAATTTATAAACTGAAAGACACAGACAACTAGCAGGAATTAAGATTTATGTACTTAGTGTAGTAACAAATTATTTTAAACACGAAGAATAGGTCAACAGAAGCGGTTAATTAATTTTATTTTGCTCCCGAAGTAGTAATTAATTTCATTTTGTACAGAATGATTGATTCATTTATTTGTATTACAAACAGTTATTTAATTTATTATATGTTATCATAAACATTAGTAAAGTGCTGTACAATTGAAAAAATTAAGGAAAATCTTATATGCATCCAAAACATAAATAGATAAGACATAATTAATTGCACAGATAAGATTAGAGTTCTTTTGTTGACCTACTAAGTTGTAGGCCTACTAATACTGCTTTGAAAATATCATGCATTGCTGTACAATTACATACACGCATCTCAGGTATAATTACATTACACATAAATCCTTTATAAAAAAGAAATCCGTATTTAAAATAATTACATAAAAACAATATTGCACAAACAGAATTGTTACAAGCCTTTGAATCACTGCTGAAGCAACAACTTAATGAACGTGACCATAAATAAGAAGAAGTATAGCAAAAACAGACAGAATTACTTATTCTCCCAAGCACGGGAGAAGTCCGTTGGGATGCAGCCAACGAGGCGAGAGCGCAGCGTTGTCAAGTGTATAGTAGTTGTCTTCATAGAAAGCTCCAATTATTTAACTACCGGTAAATAAATAACTATATATCTATTCTATTTTTCGCTCATCTATTATCACAGTGTTATTAAAGACAGTAATGACATTTTTAATTTAAAATAATTAATAAGTAATGTATAAAATATTTTTAAATTATTGTTTCTTATTGTAATCTAATCTGATGTAAAGATGTTTATACTGAAAAACAATTTAATTTTTAAATTGGTTTTATTGTCACAATTATTAACAGAATAGTGCTATTTTATTCTACATTAAAGAAACACTTATATTCTAATTTGTAAAAGAGCGGACATAGTATTTTATACTATTGTATTTTTATGCCAAGATATCTTTGAGTTATTCTTATTGCAGTTGTTTATTAACGTGAAAATGTGCTTTGTAACAATTTATTTTGTTATTTTGATTTATTAAATTTAAATGACAAAATAATTGTCATGTTATTAATGAAATTAAGTTAGACACGTTATATTACACTGTGTGACACGCTGACAATTTGGTTGTGTGCTTTGCTACACATTGTAGCGCTGATATAGAATACAGTGTGCCAAAATTCTCTTATCGATACATTTTATGTAATTAATTGAATAAAATATTATAAATTTAAGTTGAATATTATAAATATAAATTATTAGGTTTTGACAGCATGACACTGAAGTGAATCTACCTTAAATTGCTGTTAGTGAGTCGGCAATATCTGCATCGTCATCAAGGGGGGTGGCTAGCACTTCTGACGCACTGTCGTCATTGTCACACTCAGTATCTGAATAATTGCTGTCCGTATCACTATCATCTACCAGATTGATCACTATTTTATGAAGGTTATCCACCCTTGCACATTCTTTGTCAACATCATCTTATTGTAGTTTTTCGGCATGTTTAATGCGCGATTGCCAGTCCGCTTTGGTCACTCGGCCAAGTGCTTCACGGACAAGCAATTCGACATCAGACAACTTAAATGTCTTGTTATTTTCAGCAACGTCCCTCTTAAACTTTGCCCAAATCAGTTCAATCGGGTTATACTGGCAGTGATATGGTGGAAGTCTAAGCACTGAATGACCCATTAAACTGGCAATCACATCCAGTTCGTAAGTTTTTTCTTTGTTCTTAAATGGCTTCACCTTTTCTAAGAGTCCCATCTTAGTTTCATTATGACTAAGTGCAATACACTTTTCTGTAAGTCATTTCTGAATTTCTTCTTTTTTCCAGTTAGTGGCTGGTATTTTTTCTGGCAGCACCGAGTGATAAGGAGCATTGTCCATTACTATTACGGAACCTTCCTCTAGTAGGTTGAGGAATGAGATGAACCATTCTTTGAAAGACTGAGTATTCATCTCATCATGATAGTCCTGGCTGTTAGTCTTCGATTGGAAAACCCATTCACAGTCTTTCATAAATCCCTCATTTGAGCCAACGTGGCATATTATAAGCCGTCTTCCCTTACCGAGGGGTACTTTAACGCCAAATGATTCGTTGTTATCTTGCCAACCATATTTCAGACTATGGTGTTCGTTGACCCATGTTTTGTCCAAATAATAAACAGGGTGTTTATCTTCCGACTGCCTTAACTAGTGCATTGTCCTTAAAAAATCTTAAGCGTGATGCCACGATGTCACTTCTCTCCATTAAAAATTTCCTTCCGTCATTCATTTTACGATATTTGAAACCAATTTTTTTTAACAGTCTACGGGTCGACCAAACTGAACCCTTATAGCCTAAACTGTTTCTTAAATCTGTAGTTATTTTTTCTGCTGTTGGAAATTCTCCCTTATAATATGAAAAAATTGTTCTCCATACAACGTCCTCATCAAATTTGTCCATTTCAGTTATATCACATTTTCTTTTTCTTTTTTTTCCAGGGGTTGAAAATGTTTTATCAGATGGATCTTTATTCACTATTGTATTAGCCTCCTTGCAAACTCTGGTTACAGCCTTTTCACTGATATTGCAGGTTAAACTACACAATTTTGCACATTGATTAAAGTTAACAGTTTCCCTAAACTGCAGATTAGAAAGCTTTTTAAAAAAATTGTATACATTCCAAACAATGATCCTCTCACCACTATGCAGGGTTTTTCCTTTTTTTCCTGTACTTCTAAAAGTATTGGCGTTAACACCTGTAACTTCCATGATTACATAAGGTAAAACACTTTTAAACACTTAAAACTTCACTTCAAAATTGGATAGCACTTGTCACAAACTGAACAGTTCGAACAGTCCCACTCAACTAAATCATAACAAGGAAAAAACATTGGTACAGGATGTGTTCAGTCAAGTCACCTTTTCCAGGAATAGTCTAAAAATAGTACGCGATCAGTGTGGCAACACCGCTCTGCACTGATGTTTGTTCAAGGTTGCGCGCTCAGTAAGCTCCGCCCTCAACGGACTTTAGCCGTGCTCTTTAGAATAGACAACTTGACAATCCCAACTGAAAATTTGAGACAAATCCAAGAAAATGCAAGTAAACAAGGGGGGGTTATAAAAAAAACATGGAGGGACTTGAAAGAAAATTCTTGGAAGAAAATAAAACACTTTTGGACACACTAAAAACCAAAATAGATTCAATACAGGTAAAAATGGAAGAAAATTATACTATACATGAACAAAAACTAACTCAACATGAAAGTAAATTTGAGGAGATAGACCAGACACTATACGAACAAAGCCATAAACATGAAAAACTACAAAAAGTATTGATAATTTAGAGGTAGGTCACACTGGATAGGGTAACCAAATAATATATGTCTACCATAATATGGAAGAACTAAACCAACACCCCAAGTTCTACGCTGATGAGAATAACAATCCAATAGAATTTTTAAAACAATGCGAAAAATAATGGAGTCTATTGGAAACCATTTAACATATCAGGACAAAATTAACCTCATTACAAAATATGGTAGAAATTTTGCAGCACAATGGTATACAATAAGAAGAGATCAGGTCACCACATATGAAGACTTTGCAAACGCCTTTGAAGCCAGATATTGGAACCAGCATATACAGCGAAAGGTATGTGATCGGCTAGAGTTTGGTAGGTATGTTTATGGGCTGCAGACGAAGGAACAATACATAATTCAGCAAGTGGCAAAGTAAAACATCTTCGTCCACCCACTTATGGAAGTCGAGCTCATACATAACCTAGCCTATCAATTTGAGTAGAGCATACGTGTTGCCATGATGACAAGAGGAATAAACTGGCTAAAATGTCTACTAGTCCTGCTGTCACAATAGGAAGATTTAATCAATAAAGATCAAAGTCCACATCCTAGTAAAACATATGTAAAGACAAACGAATACAAATACACACAGAAACCTAGTACATTCATAGTATCAACTATTATCTGACAGCTACGCAAGGACATCAATATCTAATTGTATGCGTTAATGCCTTTAGAAAGTTATTAAAGTTATATGCTATAACGCGTCCCACCACTTGTTCGGTACTGAATGTTATTCTCAACAAATATATCCCTGAGCATGGACATGTCAAGAGGGTATTAACTGATAATGGCAAACAATTTACTAATAAATTGTGGTCTGATACAGCATGGGATTCAACCTGTTTTGACTGCGATTAGGCACTGACAGGGTAATCTGGCTGAAAGAATCAACAGAGAGTTAGGTAGATTGTTTCGAGTATACTGTCATGAACGGCATAATAGTTGGCCACAGTATACACAATTCTTTGAGCAATCTATAAATGAGAATTACAATACCATCAATGGTTATACAAAGATGAAGATGGATTCTGGAAAACAACCAAACAGATATTGGGATGGCCATATAAAGCGTATAAATACCTCGAATATGCATGTGCAAATGCAGATTAAAAGAGACCATGTGGATGAATGGATTTGTAAGGTAGGTAATAAGAGAACGAATAAATTCAGCGCTACACATAATGTTGAGAAAAGTGAACACAACACAGTAGACAGAAATACATATACTGTTGCTGACAAACAGATAAATACAGTCATCAGTAAATTCCATGCACCTTCACTTCGAAAATACTTACAACACTAAAGAATGATATAATAACAAACAAGCTTAAACATAAAAAAATTTGTTACGAGATGTATTGTATGAATGAAAGTTTGAATGATCACCTGGGGAATGAAAACAAAGAGCGGTAAGAATCCTGTTTAGCGATAAGAATCACATACTTTACTTATAAATTTCATATGCTATTATTGCAAAAGAATTTTGGGTTGACTACGTTAGTTGTGTTGTTAAAATATTTTAATTATTTTAGAAGGAATTTTACATTGATTAAAGAAAAAAATTTTTTTTATTACTGTGTGAAGAAAAAAAATTATTTAACCCAGGCGGGGTATAGATTACGTTGATTTTTGACTGTAAAAAAATAATGGAGTGTTGAGAAGTAGTACGAACATATGCATAGGCATTTGGCAGTGCGTGTGTGAATAACTATGTTACAAAATAACAATAAAAAACGGATTAAATTAAATAACTTTTGTGTAAATCAAATGTTCGACATAACCCTTACACCAGAATGTGCATAAAATAAAAACCTATATGGTAATAACATTTGTTAATAATTTAAAGAATGAAATATGAGTTTTTCATAAAAAAGGTTTTATGACTCAAAAGGAAAGCAATAAAATTATACCGGTTTTATTTGCACATTTTACATTGTTAATATACAATATTTTACTTGAAGAATGTTATCTGGACTGTAGCCATAAGAGTGAGGGAATGTTTTGACTAATGAAATTGGCTAATACAGCAGTTGGTTTATCCGTGATGGGATGTAAAGTCAGTTTAGCTTAGATCGCAGAAACTGCAGTCTCGTTGAACTTAATAATGTGCAATCGTTACCTCTGATTTAGGACAATAGGTCTACCAAGAGTAATGAGGGCATGTAGTAAAGTTCGCAACTGATTTAATCTCGAGTGCTGGTATGGTATACTCCAAGATTGTCCGCTTAAGCATTTATGAACATGTAAAGTTAGCTGGAGCCATATAAATACTTAACAATTAGTAATTCAGCACTGTTTGTAAAGTACCCAACCCAGAAACGACCCTGAGAGCTGGAACGCAGGAGATCCTAAAGAAACAACAGGAGGAACAACAGTAATCCTGAATGTCTACCTGAAACATTGTTGACACTTACAGGAACAAGAGGATGTAATCGTTCATCAAGCAAGGCAAGTGGAAATCATTTATATAAAATGAATTAATAAAAAAAATTATAAACTAAAGGATGCACACTAGTAGGAATTACAATTTATGTAATTTGAGTGTCAGAAATAATTACTTTATGTAAAGAATAGATCAACAGAAACTGTTGATTAATTTTATTTTGTAGAAAAAACAGTTAGTTAATTTTATTTTGCAACAGAAGTAGTAATTAATTTTATTTTGTACAGAATGATTAATTTATTTGTATTAGAAACAATTAATTTACTTTGTGTTATCATAAATACTAGTAAAATACTTTGCAATTGAAAAAATTTAACGAAAATCTTCAATAAATCCGAAACATTCCATTATCTAATTATCAACTACTTACTCTATGCGACCTTGTACATCGCAGTATATATACTACAATAGAACGCAGTAAAAAGCAATAATAAATTAGTGTTACATGTTTTATGATGTTAATAGACGTTTAAAATTGTTTCTGTTCATTTTATGTTAATTAGCTATAAGTTGTGAAATAAGAGACGGTTAGTTACATGATATATCAAAATGCCCATAAATGTATTCTCTTTTATGTATAATGCAATTTCAGTGTGAGTGTGTGTGTTATTCATATTTTACTGAATAACTCTTATATTAACATTTTGGAATGAAACTTAGACAGCATGTGCGTCATACTTAGCGTACATTTTTTGAATGTCAGAGGCTCAAAACATACAAATTTTCTGCTTTTTTTTTTAACTGAATTCACTTTTCTATAATCATGTTATCTACAAGTAAATCATTACATTTTTAGATAAAATCTTTACCAGTTTCTGCAAATTCTAGCGGAGTCATACATGATCTGAAGCTGATCTTTGTGAATATCTATCATGTGTTGCTAATTTCAACCATCAGGAACTCCCATTTTCGTGTGGGTTCGTCTCTGGTCTTATGAACATCAGTCAGTCCGTTTCTAGAACTCATCTCGTGAAGACATACTCTCTGTGCGAGTTTTTTGTGTCAGAAAAATTTCTTCTTTAAGGTGACAGCAATCCTTGATATTAGCTACGAGTTTCCCATACGCTGTATCAAGGCTTAATAGAAGCAATTAACTAAATTTGCAAAGATCATTGATCAGTGCTGACTCACGTTAGTGCAAGATTTCCACACAGGTCAGTAGTATTCGACAGAATACTCATGTATTAACGCATGAACACTTCAAGATAGCTGGACAGTGTTAGTCCAATACACCATATCTTTTATAAATTAACCCACTGTTAGTCTGTACTTCGCCTTCTGAAAATGCTTGGTTTTAAGTTTAAGAAGTGCAAAACGATGGGCGAAAATTTTTAATGAAGCGCAGACATTGCTGCCTTGAGAGCGAAGTTTTTGAGAACCATCCATATACTATGGATGAAACCTGGATATCACAGAATCATATGAATAAATACATATGGCAAGACTCCAGAGGGAACGATGGGCTGAAAGTACCTACTGGTAGAGGTGGCCAGCTGATTATTGCACATGTTGGATCCGCAAGTACAGGTTTCATAGCAGGTGCCAAATTTGTCTTTTCTGGCAGTAAGCATTCAGCTGAATCTGACTACCAAACATAAATGAATGCTGAAGTTTTTAAGAGCTGGTTTGTTGGTATGTTGCGCTCCTTGGAAGAAGGCTTTGTCATCGTGATGGATAATGCCAGCTATCATTCTGTACAAATAGATAAACCACCGTGTTCAAACTGGCGTAAAGCGGATATCATGGAGTGGCTGCGTAAGAAGGGATTTTCATTTTCCCCAGCTGAAACCAGGGATGAACTTCTTTCTAAAGAAGAGATCCGAATGGCCAAGAAGATGTACGAATTGGATCAACTGGGAAATGAAATGGGACATACAGTAGTGCGCCTCCCAACATATCATTGTCAGTGTAATCTGATCGAGCTGATATGGGCCCAAGTGAAATGGTATGTTGCAAACAAGAATACGACTTTCAGATTAGCCGATATTGAACAACTTGCACATGAAGCTTTGGACAGGATAACTCACGAAGACTGGGAGAAGTGCGTAAGACATGCGGAGGCACTACAAGAAGCCGATTACTCAAAGCAGTGCACGAGAGACCACAGTGGAGCCCTTCATCATACGCTTATGTGTGAGTAGTGACAGAGAACCTGAGTCCAGTGAATCCGACGACGAATTACTACAGGAGTGTTAAAAAGTGTATATAGGTGGTAAACGTGTCTATAGCGAAGCGTAGTATTTTTTACTTTTATTGACACATACAAAACCATGTGTGCATGTTTTCTCCAGGAGATTTATGAATGTGCTCGGTGCTATCACTTTTTAAATTGATAATTGTGTGACTAACCCTATTTGAGGTGAGTTTTTCAACATACTGCTTATTTGTAATAGTCATAAGGAATTCTGTAGTTTATAAAAAGAGGATAATTTTAATTATAAAATTTGTATGGAAAATTTACAAAATATAGAATTATAAATTTAAATTCTATATTTAAATATTTATAATACACTAATATATAAATAAGGAATTTATAATTTACTTCATAAGGAATTCATAGTTTTTTTTATAAAATTATCCTTATTTTCTTAAGAAATTCAATTTGTTTTCACATTTATGCATACTAGTATTTTTATGCTACTTGTGCATGTAACATCTTATACTACAAATGTTGATTTTTTTACTTAATTATTAATGACAGCAGCACAGGAAATAAAAATAGAATATTTTTCAGAGCCATAAATAGTGCAGTGTTTCTACAATAATTAAATGGGGCAAGCTTAAGACAGGATGCGTACGAAGAAAATTCGTTCAAACAAATTATAGCTGATGCGTCGCATTGAATGTTATGTATAAGTTATGGAAATTAATTGTTAATTAATTATTAACATTGTATTGTGATGTAATTATTAACAATGTAACAATATGAGGTGTGATCAAAAAGTAATGAGAATTTTTGAATTGCGCGAACTGTATCGTGTTAAGCGAGGTAATTTTTGTTTTCTAAGTTGGTAGTTCTGCCAGTGACGCACGTATCAGGTGGCAACCAACCTGCGATGCTCAGTTTGTGTTTGGCGAGTGAATGAGTCAGACATACTTCAGTGTGTTGGGCGATTTTTTGTGTGGTGAAATGTCGATCAGAGAATTTGTCTAAAATTTTGCATTAAAAATGGAATTAAGTGCAGCGAAGCTTTCAAAATGTTAAAGAAGGCCTTTGGCAATGATACTATGTCACAACTACGCATTTATGAGTGGTACAAATGCTTTCAGGAAGGCCAAGAAGACATCGAAGACGACTCAAGGTCTGGGCGTCCTAGCTCATCAACCAATAATGAAAACGTGGAAAAAGTTAAAGCGCTTGTGCTTACCAATCGCAGAGTCACCATTAGAGAGGTTGCAGAAGAAATAGGAATCTTGTATGGCTCATGTGAAGTGATGTTTACTAGTGTTTTGAACATGAAACGCATGGTAGCCAAATCTGTTCCGAAACTGCTGAATTTTCAGCAAAAACAGATCGCGTAACCATCGCTCAACAAATGCTTTCTGACGTCGCTGACAGCCCAGACTTACTCAAACAGGTCATAACTGGTGACAAAACGTGGGTGTATGGCTACAACATTGAAACGAAGGCTCAATCGTCCCAATGGAAGTTTTCTGAGGAGCAAAGACCAAAAAAAGCACGTCAAGTTCTGTCAAATGCCAAGGTCCTTCTGTGTTTTTCAACTACAATGGAATTGTTCATCATGAATTCTTACCGTCAGGTCGTACAGTCAACAAGGAATACTACCTACAGGTCTTACACAATTTGCGTGAGGCAATTCGGTGAAAACGACACGAATTTTGGAGAGACAACTCATGGATTATGCACCATGACAATGCACCAGCGCATTCCGCTTTACTTATCCAAGAGTTCTTGGCGAGACACAATACCGTTGCGATGCCACAACCACCCTATTCTCCAGACATGGTTCCCTGTGACTTTTTCCTATTTCCCAAGGTCAAAAGGACACTAAAAGAATGTTTTTCAACAATAGATGAGATAAAGGTGAATTCGCAGGCTGAGCTGAAGGTGATACCTAAAGACGTGTTCCACCAGTGTTTCACAAACTGGAAGCTACGTTGGCATAAGTGTATAATATCACAGGGAGACTACTTTGAAGGGGACGGGATAAACATTGAATTTAAAAAATAAATTCTTTTTGAGAAAATGACAAAATTCTCATTACGTTTTGATCACACCTCGTATATTCTAATGTACGTATTAGAAACTTTCTCACTGTAAAATGTTATGTAAAAAAAAATACAGTAAAACGCAAGTTAACCAGTGAAAATATCTTGCATTACACACTTTAATTTTTAATACCTTCATCAAATACATCACAATTATTTCTCAGAAATTATATCGTATCGAGCTTCATAGAATACTTTGTCGGAATCTTTTCAGCTAAAACAGAATGATACGGTTCATTGTCCGTAACTATTACTGATGGCGGCGGAATATTTGACAAGCACTTATTCTCCACCCATTTTTAAAAGTTTAATATTTAAATGTACTTTCTACCGCAACGGTAAAAAGCGGACTGCAATAATATTACAACTGTGTAGTCTGCCTTAGTGATGGATGCCAGTTTGCACTGTGAACAGGGCTATAGAGCTGTGATGAATCATTGGCCTTAACAAACGACACCAACACACGCACACACACATACATACACACACTCATGCATACTTTATCCCCTCCATCAGAGACACAGAGTTCAGTCTCATGCAGTACTTACTCCACAGCACTACAGCTCATGAAGAGCTCTGGCCTCCTGAACGATGTGCCTCCACTCCTCTCTATCCTGTGCGACTCATCGCCACCTTCTGACCCCCAGTAATCTCAAGTCTTCATCTACATCATCCACACATCTTGTTCTTAGCCCCTTTGCTCTTCCTCCTGGTCCTTCAATGAATACTTTTTTCACTCCCTTTTCCTCTGTCATTCTTTGTACATGACCAGCCCTCCTAATTCTATCCTTCTTTTATTACTGTGACGATGTCCAGTATGTTATGATATACATATGTGATTTGATTACCCTGTTCAGTACCACCCAATTCTACATTGTCAATTCGTTTTTGTAATTGTGCGTGTGTTCGTGTTCATGAAGAATCTGGTCAATTTCTGTCAGTTTATTTCATGTTCCTTAAGCTTTCGTTCATGTGCAATATTAATTTTCGCCCAGTTTCATTTGAATTAAGATCATTTGTGTCTCAAATGTGTCTACAAGAATTTTATTTTTGTGTTGTTAATTTTTTCCTAAACCCACCACTTGTCTTCTTATGAATTCCCCTTGTTTTCAAAGCACGGTCTTGTAGTTTTTTGTCATGCTCATTTAGTTGCTTTTTATCATCGCTTATATGGTTGTCACTAACATCTCTTTTGGGACATTTTTAAAACTATACTGTATACTGAATTACCAATATCTGAAGTTAGTGAGTCTGCTGTTCGTTAATTTGTATCATTTTGTGTATGTGTGTGTGTGTGTGTGTGTGTGTGTGTGTGTGTGATTTGTATGATTAATTCAAATTTTCATCATAATCAATTACCAGGTCAACAATACCAAGAATTGTTTACAAATTTACTAGTGTATTAAACCCGCAATAAAAAATAATCTTCCATTCCAATCTCGCAATATCAAAACAGCCGATTTACAAAACTAGATGGTTGTCTGTATATACCACTATTTACTTGCTTTATTCACCCAACAATTCATCTAATATTTATAATTTTTAATTTAATTCACTTCCAATTTTTCAACTAATCAAGCCAAAACACATTGTGGTGCTAAATCCTGCGCAATTTATAGGTGTTGTATAGAATATATATGTTATAGGTGGTGTAGCTGAGATATATGTTATTGGAATGTAGAGGATTTATTAATGATCCTATTGCTTTTAGCAATCTACTGAGCTTTTAATACAGTTTATGCAAAATAATTAATCTAATGTCTCTGTTGTCCTTTGTAACTCAAATAAATTGTTTAACTTAGATATATTCTGTCCAGCCTCTCGGCTGCTTTCAGGCATGAGGTATTTCAAAACTGCTGTTTGCTTTTAATTAAAATTGTAATTAGTGACTTCATCTGGTGTCAGTTAATCTGTTTCCACTGACAAGCAACACTGAGACTGGCATAACATTTGGGTCAGAAGTGGAATAGATCCTGTAATAGTAGAAACAATGGACACCTCGTAGAAGAGTATTGTTAGTGGTAATTGGAAAAAATGGATACTAGTCAAATGATGCAAACTTTCCAAGTGCCGCTACTGCAAATGGAGAAACAATAATGACAGGAGGCAGAAGAAGCAGAGAAATTATGACACCATGAGGCAGAAAAGGCAGAGAAATGATAGACTGAGAAACAATGAGAAGCAAAGACATCATGAAAAGTATCCCTGCTTGACAAAGAATGACAAACAGAAGAATGTAAGCAAGAACAGAACACAAAAGCACTGATATAGGAACAAAGACATTTGCAAGAGCATGCTACTGTAGAGTTGGGTCTACTATATGGAGACGTGGGTGAGTTACACGGTGATCTCAATGGGTAAGAGGTAAGATTATCTGTAGTAGAGGAATGAATTGCAAATATAAAAGAATGGATAAAAACAGAAGTTGAACACAATCCTGTGTTTCAAATCAAATTGCTGAACAGACTGTACGTATGGTAAAGTAAAAAAAATACAGAAAATAAGATAACAGAGAAAGTCGCATAGCCTGCAGTGGGGCCAATTCATGTCAAGGCCCCAAAACATTTGATGGAAGCAGTCACTGGACAACGTATCTTTGGCAATTTGAAGTCGCAAGCATACATCATTGGTTTCACTTGTTCTCACTTTAAGTGACCTGCCTTAGAGCTACTACAGAAAGTGTCACCTGACAGCCAGAACTCTTATGCAGAACTGATTATAGCTCTAGAATTACAGTATGGTGATAAACATCTGGTGACAGTATTCCAGAGTCATCAACAGTTTGAAGCAAGTATTGACTTACTAGTTAGACTAGAGCATCCTTAAGCACCACAGGATTTTTTAAAAACATCTGCAATAAAGATATTTACTGATGGTGTCAGTGATAGTGAACTACAAGAAGTATTACAAATGGAAAGATATTAGAATAATGGAGATGCCCTTGTCATCCTCTACAGTTTCAGGCCACCAAGTCAGTGTCTGGTTCGGCAAATCATAAAGTCTGCATACTAAAAGACTGTGAGGACACACATGATGAAGAGGAACAACAAGGGTCAGAGAGCCAAATTTTGGCACCACAGTATGAAGGAAGAAAGAATAAAAGACCAACATTTTTAGATGTGGGAACCTGGGCATCTACAAACAGATTGTAGGTCCGGATTTAAGCAGCAGGAAAATGGACAGTAGTTGGTACAACTAATTGGAGGAATGAAGCGCCTAGACAGACAATACACAAGTTATACACATCAAAGAAACAGTGGGAGCTTGGTATATTATCTGAAATGAAGACATAAAAGCCTGTTTAAAATTATATGCTGTCAAATCCTTATATGTAGTGGCATTTCTCCTGTATGTATAGTTTTGTAATCAGTTTGTTACACTTAACAAAATGTGCTGTTATATGACTAGAAAACATAATAGCTGCCAGACAGTCAACTCTATGTAAGGCTCTCGTTCTATACAGAACACTCATAAAACCTGTTTAGACACGTGAGAGACAACTATGGAACATGCAACAACACTAATATGTTTCCTGAGCTGCAGAACTTGCTCACTATTTTGAACAAAGTACGTACATTTATTATCGAATGAACTTTCATATTAGATCATTTTCTATTATCAGAAAATCCCAATTACACTGCTATTTGATGTTCAGAAAAGTAACAAGTGTACAGTAACCATACAATAGAGGCTAAAAATTCTGAACCATCTAATCTGTGTTAAAATATTCTTTAGTCTGACCCCAAACTGGATTTTTATAATTGTTGATTCCATTTCTAGATTGCTGTGTTAAAAAATTTGCATTCCAAAGTATTGAAATTTCTAAAACTCACCACTACTTCAGATTTTAGTTAATATTCCTCTTGATATGCCACATATCCAATAATCCCTTTGAATTTTTGGAAAATTATTGGAATTTTCCCCCACTCTTTGGCCCCTGGCATCCCAAAATATTGAGATTTTTAAGAATGAAGCTAAATTAATAATAGCTATAGTCCTCTTTAATTTGATATTTCACATGAACTCTTGTGATTTTTTTTTTTAACTTTCACTCTCGCACATTTTTGCCACATACCCACCTACTTTTTGACATTATCAGATCAGTGTAAAAAATAATAGGGTTCTGTAATATTGTAATAATCTAATTTTCAACTACAAATGATCAACTTCAAAAATAGTTTGTCAAGTAAGTGACAGTCTTCAATGGAAGACTGCTCTAATCATGAATCTCACTTGTTTCACCTACTTATAGATGGAAGATTGATTGTATATTAAGAAAAAATACTTCACCTCTTGTGTAGTCTCTTCTTTTCCCACTTCTAAAACAATATCATCCTTTATAATCGTAGTGATGTCTTGCAAATAATGCTGCAACAAACAAATGTTACTGACCAACATTAGTTGTATCAGTATTTCTTTTGATAAGGCAAAGTGTAACATTTATATTAACATCTGAATTACACCTGTGCTTCTTTTAACAATAAAAGATCTACCCAAAAAGAAATTATTAATTTTCCAAATGGAATACTGCCTTTAGGGCTGTTTAACAAACTGTACACTTTTACTACAGCTGTTGTTAAAATTCCTTCCCAGGCTGTTTGGCCGTGGTCCATTGTTTTCTACAAAAACAGATGTTTCGGCAGTGCCATCGACTGTCATCTTCAGTGTAAGATTGAGTTACGCTAATGTGAGGTGTTATATGTTAGTGGTCACTGTGGTCACCACGGAGGTCACAATTTAATGCAAATTGTGTAATTAATGAGTGCAGGACATAATATTAGAATAAAAGGATGTGCGTTATCAAAGATGTGTACATTTAGCTGTCATAAAAATGGACCTTAGGCAAGCATGATGGTATGCACACATGCTGTAAACTCAATAAAAAAAAAACATTCAAAGCCAGTCAGAACAAGGTTCTGCATAGAAATGCTATCAACACAATACCATGAGCAAGTTGCCTGTCACTTCCCCCATGGTAAACACATGGACCATTAACACCATTGTACCTGCAACGGGTATATAACGTTGTGAAGTAAGGAGAAACCACAGATAAGTACAATAGTGCTAAAGGTAAAATAGAAACAGGTAACAACATGTGTGTTATAAACCCTTAACTTGGAAAGAATCTGTAACAGGAATGTTAAAATACGAGGTAAACTGCTAGCATAGAAATAACATTGATTTACTGACATGCTTGATAAATCATCATCTTCACAACACGGCATAGGAACGGTGCGGTGCTGCCTGTTCCGCCTTCAAAAATCCTCCAGCCATCTCTTCCTGGGTCTAACCACACACCTGTGTCCTATGGGTTTGTATTACCAGACTTGTTTAGCCAGTCTGGAATCTGACACTCTTTCCAAGTGTTTTTCAATTGTTGTTTGTAATCTTTTAATTTTTAATTCAAGTTAAAAACTTGTAACTCTTCTCTTATGGCCTCATTTCTTATACAGTCAAGTTCAGAACACATTTTAACTCCTCTTACGAATGCCATTTCCGAGGCCTGTATTTTACTGTCTTGTTTTTTGGTTGTGGTCCATAATTCACACCCGTACGACAGTACAGGGACTGCCATAACTTTGTACAACTTTAATTTTGTACCTCAATGTACTTTGTTTTTAAAAATACAGTTGACTGTTCCATAGATCATTTGGAACATACCTAACTTGTTGCGCAGTTGTTACGGTGCAGTGGAAGAGGAGGAGGAGGAGAAGGAGGAGGAGGAGGAAGGAGGAAGTGATTTTCCATATGATTATTTGTATTTGAGAAATTTAGCAGTGCGGACAGGATTTTGTACCTCGGTTGCACACTTACTACATCATTCAATGTCAGTGACCACGAAGTTTTGTTTGTTTTTTATAAGGCAAGTCCTAGTAGTTTTCTAATTATTCATTCTACAGTGGTTAACTCTCTAATTCTGTACGTTGATGTCTGTTACAGATTCACTGCTGATGTTAAAACCATGTGCCAATTCTATATTGTATGCACGTGTTCAGTGTACCTTTTTAATGGTGTAATTTTAGTTATACATATGATTCATGTCGTGTTTTATTTCACACATACCGTTTCCCAATGTGAGTGAGGAGAACGATTGTTTTCATTAGGTTACAACAATACACAGGATCTATGTGCACACATACACGTGAAGGTGCTTTTATGCGAAGACTATCTGACCCAAACACATTTTATCTCTACACGGACAGACAACGTCCCCACATACACATTCCTTTTTCCTGAACACTCATTAATTTTTTGTGTGAGGGTTAACGTTATTTTTGAACACAGAACAAACCCGCAACAAAGACAAGAAGAGGTCAGTCAAGACAGTGTTTTACTTGACGCACACGCACACGCACACGTGCACACGCACACACACACACACACGCACACACACGTGCGTGCATGAATGTTAACCTTATTTTTGAACATAGAAAAAAACAAGACAACAAGAAGAGCAGGACCTGAACACTTTATTTTCTTTCACAAACATACACGTATACATTAAGTTACACTATTTTTCAAGCCTCACACGACATTGCCCTACTAAATCAAGACAACCAGAGGAAAAGATGGCCATAGACATCAAGGGAACATAAATTCATTCCCAGCAAGACGTAGACACGCTGGTGGTGGTGGTAATGCTAAATTTTCCTTCACACATCCTTCTTTAAACTATTTCTCTTCTAGAGGGAATTTTCTTCTACCTTATCACATGTTGGCCACACCGACTACCGCCATTCAAACACACCAATCACAACTGATCCCGCTACATGATATCACATACATTACACATGCCCGACCAATCATCATATTTAGCGCCAGTCCTGTGAAACCCCTAACCCTGTCACATGGTACTCCCACCATGGCCATATCACAACCCCACTCTCATGATGTTCTACCCCCACTAGTCACATGGTAGCCCCACCCAAGTCACGTGATCCCAGCCGGATGTCATGTGGTACCCCCACCACTGTGACATCATCAATTTCAAGCTTCCGGTCATGTGACTTCCACCTCAGAACTCTCTGTTCGACCCTACTAGAATAAAACAATAATGGAGTCAGTCCAAAGGAAAATTTGATTAAAGCATAGACATGGTACGAACATACCAATTTAGCAAGAAGGTAAGCCCCTAATAATTCAAGGCAAGGAATAGATAAAGACTTGAAAGTGCCACTTTGTAAATTACAAAATAGTAACTGGTATGTGTTTTGGCTAAATCGTATGGACTGTAACTGCACATAAAAATGATTCCCACAGGACACCGAACATTCTCCAACAGTTTTAACCTACAAGTTTGCAAATAACAACAATGCTGTTATTTATAACAATAAATGCTTGTTATTATAAACAAATGTATAACTATGTATAATACCTGATCAACAAACTGTTCATTCTCTTCTTTGATTTCTTCTTTTACACGCAGTTTTTCTTTTAGGACAGAATTTACAACTGGCAATACATCCTGTAAATTGAATAATTATACAATTTACTTCATGTTCTCAGTGATTTATAGAGTACTGGTATATAAAGAGGTGGTCAATACTAAATATGAAATTTATAGAATCATCCATCAATTTTTGCAATAAATATCCATACTCTGTACTTAAATGTGTGTGTGTGTGTGTGTGTGTGCGTGCACGCACGTGCAATTGTACATACTTAATCCTATGTAGTTATACTATTCAATACCAAGATACAGTTTGTGTATTCTGTTGATTTTTAATTAAATATCTACAAATGAATGTGATCCAAATCTCAAGTGGTACATGACACTAAACAACCTAGCACATTAGCTATGGGCTAAATAATCAGATTTATGCACATTACCTGTTCAGCCTCAGCTTCTTCTACATCTGCTTCTTTTTTTATAGTGGCCATTGAAACATCCTACAAATAACAGGGAATTAAAATTACTTTTATACAAATTTATTACCATTACAGGAGAATGCTTTACAAGAGGATGTAATGGAAATAATAAAGATGCATAAGATTGCAATAACGTTTCATGGAAAGAGTACAAAAATGTCAAAACTTACTGATGATATGGTTTTCAAGTGTAGAAAACAAGGTGAATTTAGAAACTGTATTAAATATCATAGAAAAATTTTTAGGAGAAGAACAGAAATCAGGAACAAAAGTAGGGATTCTGTAAATATTAAAACTGGGAAGGTTAACTCAGAGGAATCAGTATCAGAGAGCAAGCCAAATGGAGAGAGAATCAAAGTTGCTATTATCAAATACTGGATTAGAAAGAAATGTCTCAAGTTATGTTTCATCGTGTTATAAAAACCTAGACAATAGGGAAAGGTAAAAGACACAAATAGAGAAGCATTTGAAATGTGCTGCTGTAGAAGAATATTAAAAATATACTGGATGGACAAAGTAATTAGAAAACAAAAGCTGGAACAATGGGTGAACAGAAAGGTTTGTGAACACGAGGCAGTGCAGTGAGTCACTGGTTGAGACACCAAGCAGTAATGACTTTGCTGATGGAAGCTCAGTGAGTGGGAAGTACTGCAGAGGAAGGCAGAGACCCGCTCAACTCAAGTACCCATGTTGACTGTCGTGGTTGTGGGATGCTGTACAGATGATGTACACTGGCTCAAGATACGAAGAGTCTGAGAATCGCGTCAGACCAATCAAATACTGTTTGTTACACCATATTTGTCTCATGAACAACTGTAAAGCTTCAAATTGGTCTGCAGCATTGTTAATTACAAACAAATCCACTTCTCAGTGCACTTTTGAAAACAGGGAAGATTTAACATCATCCAATCATATTTTTTTTATTGAAAAAGGTTTAACACTGACATAAATTTTTAATGAGATGAAAGATATATAGGGTGATGCTGCACCTTAATTTACTCCAGTCCAAAAAGGGGTTTGCTGAATTTAAATATGGTCCCCACCATAGTGGGCAGCTGAAAAGTGCCACTACACCAGAAGTCATCTGTACAGCGCAAGATATTGTTTTGGCAGATCTCTGTTTGAAGATGTCTGAAACTGCTAAGACTTCTCAGACTATCTGAACATCTCGGAAACAGAGTTGTATCACATTCCTGAGGAATCAGGTATGAGAAACCTGTATGCAAGATGTGTGCTGCATTTGCTAACTGATCAAATATACATTCGAATACAAGCTCCTCATGAATCAAAAAGATTGAATGATCGAAAAGACTTTATTTGTAGATTTGTAATGACTAATAAAACTTGGGCCCATCATTCCGTTAAAAAAAAGGCAATTTTGCCTGTTGGAAAGATATGACTTTGATTTTCTGAGATGATAAGAAAATATTGTTAATAGACTATCATGAATAATTTATTAACCAAATAAATGAAAAAAATTGTGAAAAAGGGCGAGTTTTAGTACAGAAATGGATAATTTTGCAGTAGGATAATGCAAGTCCAAGTCATCGAGTTGAAGTACAATCTGTTGCAACATCACACTTACTCATCTGATTTATCTCCATCCAACATTTAACTATTCCCAAACCTCAAAAATTCTCTGGGAGGGGGGAGGGATTTTCCTCAGATGACAAGCTGTAAGCGGCAGTAAACTGTTATCTGAGGAGGAGGAGGAGGACGACGACGAGGAGAAGTAGGGGGAGGAGGAGAATTGATTGAAAGTTAGGAGGTTATGCAAAGTTCATATTCTGTACAGTAATTAATTACAAATTAATATGATAATTAAATTATTATTAAATTAAGAAATGAGTGTGTGCATAAGATAAGTGTATATAACATGTGCATCAATTGAATACATAATTATACTAACAGTAAAAAATGTTTTTTTTATTTTTGAACTTTATACCTTGTCCTCAAATTTGATCTCCTCCATTTGTCTTATGATGGATAAATTGTTCTTGTTAAACACCTGAAACAAATGAAAATGGATGCCTTATCTTAGTTTGGGCAAGGTACTTCATTATTACAATAGTGTTCCTGGCTGAAAGGAGATACAAGACCACTTATGTAGAGGATAAGTCACATTAATCTGCACACGTAACTGGGAAGAACTAATGTCTAGACAAGTATTCAAACCACAGTACTAACTACAATGATGTTCCCTGGATAATGTTTTTCCCATAAAGGTAGACTTTTCTTTGAAGCCATACAACATGTGTCCACAGTTTGTTTATCAGTTTGTTATACTATGTTTCATATTTTGACATAGACTGTGTTTTAAATTCCCATTTATCAGAAATTATAAGACTTTTGACATCATATTAGAATTATTTTGAGAAGGAAAGAACATTTATTATTAATTGAATACTAAAATTTTTATGAAACCTCAGCGTTAAAATATTTGTAGAAGTTATACTGTATATTCTGTTTCATGTAACTTCCAAAGTGAGAATTGGAGTGTGGGAATACACTCCAATATTACCAGCTGACTAACAGCAAACTGTTGTTTATAAAACATGTTTTAAATGTTTGACAGATTTAAACACTTGAAATATTTGTTCTGCTTTAACTAATCTGGAGATGCATTTCATCTTATTTACAGCTTTTAGGGTGCACTTAACATAATCTTGTTTTAAACAGAATATTTCTCAAATGAATAATATTCGAAAACGCGTAGAAATTATAATTTTTAACAACTTGAAATACACAATGGAGAATGGAACAATATTTTGAAGTTTGTAAACTGCATGTAAAAAGGAGAAATAGAACTAACTGAATTCATGATCTGCTGAGACTACTTAGAAGAATTTTCCATTAAATAAAGGGTAACATTAGTACTATTCATGGCACTGATATACTTACTGACAGCCTAACAACACATTACTAAAACAAACCACTAAGAGATCCAAAGTGTGATGAGTTATATTATTGAAAAGAGACGTTTTGTGTAAGCTGATAAGATCTGGAAACATCTGTTTATTTGTATAGGAAGGGCCATCTTTACGTGAGCTGTGAATGGCAAAATGAAAGAGCACCAAATCTGCATTCCTACTCTGTTCCCAAGTGTCAGTATGGAGGTTATATGAATGATATTGCTGGATTAAACACAATTATATTTTGTGTTATGATTTCTTAGAAAAATGCGTCTTAATTTTCACAATTTAACATAGTGGAATTAGGCTTATCCAATTTGCAATCACATTATGTTTATATTGAACTGTCTGTTTCTAATAAATCGCTGTGCATGGCCAAATAATAATATTCAGTAGCTGGCTAACATATACATTTGTGAAATAGATTTTTAGTTACATTGTGTATTTTAATAATATCAAATGTCATTTATTGCCTTAATACAATACACTACTGACCACAACAGAAATATTTATACAATCACGTCTGAAAATAAATTTTCTTCAAAAACTATAAAACTACTTTGTGCCCCCCACCACCACAAAGCTATTTCATGTACAACATAACATGGCTCCATTATTGTTACTGTTCAATCTGAACTGAACTATCTTTACATTAAACACACTGACTTAAGTAAACATGGGTATTATACACATAAAACATATACTGACAATAATGTCTACACAAAAACTGTAACTTGTTTTACTCTTCAGTTCAATAAAAATTATATAATAAATGGTTTCAATTGTAATATACTGAGCATCATATTGTTTTCTTGTTTTCATTTGCAATAACTGTAATATATTTTTTGTCATTTCTAATTTGTCATTAATTTGAGTGTAACTACAATTCAATTTTTCATGTGTACTGAATCACTGTGAAAACATTATCACAAAGGCATAGTTTTGATAAATCATCACATATTTACTTATATTCACATGCCTAAATATACATTCCTTTACTGTAGACCTGTTACATTTGATAAGCACCACTAACAGTAATATTCTGTAATCATTGTATGTTTTCAATCTTGCTGTAATTTATTTAGTTATTTCATCACTGCATTTTTATAAAGCAAAAGACAAATCACAACCTACACAGTCATATTAGTAAACTCCTAAGTGTATAAGCTAAGACTTATATCTCAGTTAATATTCACATCATTACAAGAAATTGTGACAAGAATACTAAATATTTAATCATGCTATATGGAGGAGAGATATAAGGTATTACTCCCATGCATTATGCTTAGAAGTGCTCACACACACACACATGCGCGCGCGCGCGCGTGCACATACACGTGTGCAGTAAACATGTCATCCGATTTCACTCTCTAACTATTTTTTTTTAGTTTCTCTTGAAATAACACTTGACTGTAGCAACTTTTACTACTCAACGTGATTTTGTATATGCTGACGAGGATTTGTTCACCTTATGTGAGTGTAATGCCCACGTCACATAAGCACTATTATTTACTTATCTAATAAATCTTAACATAGTCCAATATTTCTGAGCTATTCTTTTGTTTAAATTATACATATATTTATTGTCAAAATGACCACTTTACAGTCGATTAGCAAAACCATAACATCACCACAGAAACCTCAACTTTCTGTGTTAAAACAAACAAGGAATCTTCTATTTAAATTATCTTATCATTATTAAATTGCAAACGACTGCCTATCATCGATGTCACAGTCCATCTCCTGATTGGTAACTACAGGCAATTAGAATAGTCTTCCAGGATGTGACTCCCAGTATAGTGGTGGCACATTTAAATCTATAAAACTACGTGACACCTAATAATTGAGGCTTATTTGGCTTTCTCTTTTGCTTTTACTATCGACATCACTATAATCAGCACTTTTTTATATTATTATTTTGTTGTTATGCACTCGTTCCGTTAATAGGGAATGCTACAAAATGGGAGATAGGCTACTGTAAGTTTCCAGCTAGTGTAGGTACCACTATTTATTTAATATTAAATAATAAAATTTTAGCTTTTATCAATTTGATTTTATTAATGTGTCGATTACTGTTCCTTCACTAAAATGCATTTTAAATCAGGACTTTGTGGGTTGTGTACCGTCCATTTCCTTGCACAAATGGTAACAACATGGGGGCGGGATTTGGGGTTGGGAAGGGAGGGAACCTGTGCCCCCAATATCTATCAAATAAATTAAAAATCAGTGAGCAGTGAGTGTAGTAAGCAGTAAAAATCAGGCTTTGTGCAGTATTTAACAATGCATTGGAAGCCTTTTAAAATCTAGTTTTCTTGCGTAGTTTAACTTATTCAAGCTACGCTATATGTAATGTTAAGTTAACCATTAGGTAAAATAAAGAACTTCCCCGGGAATTATCACATTCAATGCTGGATTAACCATCTTGGAGGCCCTTAGGCAGTAGAAAACCAAGATCCCCTCCAGATTATTTACGTTTTTCATATTTGTGTGCGTGCATGTATTTACATACGGTTGTGGATGTGTATATGTCTTGTGAAGGACTAGCAAAAAATATAACCTCCAAATGGGCAGATAGACGACCAGAAAAGCGGGCTAGAGAGCCTATCTTTCTGTCCGTTCGGAGGTTAGCATTCTCGCTAACCCACTTTTCCGCCCCGTTCAGAGGTTAGAAATTTCGCTAACCCGCCCGTTCATAGGTTAGAATTTTTGCTCACCCCCTTTTCGCCCACTTGGAGATTACAATTCTTACTAGCCAGCCTTTCCACCCATTCAGAGGTCAGAATTGTCCTTAGCCTACCTTCCTGCCCGTTACAGGTTAGCATCGTCTCCAGCATGTCTTTCTGGAGTAATGCCAAAGCCTCCACCCAAACAATGCCAATAATTCCTGCCTTTCTAGTCCATTCCTCAATAAAGCCTTCACCTCGGTTTGCTAAAAAAAAAGGTTCGAATGCCCCTCCAAACCCATAAGTGAAATCCCACCCATGGGTAACGATATCAAGTAATGCCGTTTCACAACTAGTGGTGGGTCATTCGCGAACGACCTTAGCCAAATAGAACTACACCATCAAGTGAACTACCAGGGGTAGGACCGTTAAATAGGAGTTTTGGTCATAAGTTTTGTCGTCTGCTAAAAATTCACAGCATAGTCACGAGTGCTAGTGCGGCAGCTGGCAGCGCTGAAACGAGAAATTCGTGAGTTAGCAAATGGTTGGCACTTCATCTTGGGCTTTGCACGTGGAAGACACCATTTTGGTCATTCCGGACTGTTATTTGTATTGTAGCAGTATAATAAATAGCATAGTACATAATAGTATAATTTGTTATATAATAGTAGCATAGTAGCATAGTATAATTTGTATGCAGTATAATTGTGTGAGTATAGTTACTTTATATTCACAGGGCTTTTTATGAATATATAAAAATGAGGAATTGTACAGTGAGAGGCTGCTACAATATTAATGATGGGAGAAGACGATTTTTTTATTTTCCACAGCGGAAACAAGAAGCACGGTAAGTAACTTATAAGAAACTTTATTTTTAAGTAGCTTTGATAATTACTATACATAATGATAGGTTAATGAAGTGTGAGTCATAATTAGTTAGTTTCCGTAATTAGATAGGTTGTGAATATTTTCGGATCACAGTATACGTTGAATATAATTTTTTTGATACCAAGAGTATAAACGAAATCAAAGAGTATATATTGTTTACCTGTTGTTGATACCTTCAGTTATATCTGTAACGAAGCCTTAAAATTGAAAGACCAGGTATTCACTTTCTGCATTGAACTAGACATTTCAACAGGCTTTACTATATTAAATTAGGGTATAGTGCCAGTATGACTAAGTACTAATAGTAGCTTCCATTTAATGTTACTGATGTGTTTACAGAAATTTGGAAAAGAAATTAATCTACATAAAATGTGTATAAATTTTTTGTAGTATAGTTGTACTAAATTATTTTGAAAGGAGATTAAGAGATTTTTGGTGTATAGATTTATTGTATCTTAAACAGAACAAGTAAGACGATTGAAGACAGAATATTATTGTATGCCAACAATAAACCCTATAGCATATGAGAACTTATTTTCTGGTCAGTTGTAAATTAACAGTAGGCTAGATATTGGTGAGCCCATTTCTTTGTAAGGCTCAGAGTATAAAACTGTTACATAATTTTAATATTTATCACAGTATAATCATTATTATCAGAGTTAGTAGAACCAAGAGTAGTTCATATCAAACGTGAGCATCTCACAGCTGAATAAAGTAAAATATATATTTAAGTACTTGTACTTTATTCTTATTAAAGTATATATTATTCTCTGCATGCTGTTGATTAAGGAAAGTAGATTATTTTTATTTATTTGTATATTGATTTTATAAATTTACATTTTACTGATTAACTTATTTAAGTTACATTAAACTTTTATTTACTGTGACAATTTTATTTGTAACTTTGTAAATGTAGTATATTTTACTTAGTGTTCATTTGGATTGACACGGTTCACACTAATCACATTCCGCTGTATGTTTTCAGAATGTTTATATATCTTTCATAACAATATAATGTACTTATATTTTTTTCTATACACATATTTTATTAATATTTACTTTTGTTGACTTGTAAACCTTGTGAGACAGTAACTGAATTAGTATCAGTGAAAACTATAACTGTAGAATATTAAGCAAAATTCCATTTTCCCATAAAAATAACGGTTTTCAACAAGGATACATTTTGAATAGAAATTTGATATTATTTTGACAGCATTTATTCCACCAGTTACAACTATTAACACTTATGAAATGTAAAATTATTTTACTATAATATATTCTTGTTGAAAAGTTTTATTTAATTAATAATGTAATTAATAGAAAGTTGAAAATAATTTTAGAACAAATAACTTGTTTTTACCAAATACACCATTCAAGTCAACTTTGTAATGTACATGGAAGCAGGAACTTTTATATGAAATATTAAAGGGCATAAACTGTCTAATTTTTTGCATGTGTGGTGTATTAGTACTGATCATAAAAGAGTTTATAAAATTATGGTAATGGACCTTAGTTCCTTACAATATATGTAATTAATATGATACAAAATTAATTATTTCTGTATAAGTATTGACATAATTTGATTTATTCTATTTGATTTTTTCTTATCTATTTTTAATCTTTATTATTTTTTAGGAATTGTAGAACCTTATGCAATGACAACTGCAGCATTTGTCAAAGAGTGTGACAACCTGTTCGATTCTTTCAATGGCTGCATCAAAAACGAGTCAGGAAAACCTCTTCAGTCTCCACTTAGTGATGACAGCAAACACATGGCATTTTGGCAGCAGGCTGTACACTTTGTTAACTCGTGGCAATTCTAGACGCCAGATCGGCGGACATTTAGGCCACCATCACAGGAAGGCTGGCTGACAACCATAAATGCAGTAATGCAATTATGGAAGTCAGTCAGGGAAGAATGTGAAGAAATTCGATTTTTATCAGTCAAATGTCATAATCAAGATCCACTGGAGAATGTTTTTGGTTCTGTTCGAGCGAACTGTGGAGCTAATAATAATCCTACTGTGCCACAGTTTGTTGATGCTCTTAAGACATGCATCATCAATGGGCTTGCATTTCAGAATCTTAAAAATGCTAACTGCCTGGATGATGATGCAGATCTTTTAAGTAATCTTCAAACTCTCCTTGATTCTGACTGATAAATGCAGTGTATTTACTCCATACACTGCTGACACCAATTCTGTTACTTGTAACAAAGAGCCTGACGTCTCATTTAATATGAATCGGTTGTCCACAGCGTATGTAAGTGGATTTACTGCCAGAAAACGTTTAGGCAATAGTACATGTGACGACTGCAGAGCAGGTCTCTGCTCCAATGACATAAATAAACTTTCTCATCTGGGTATTCTATTCAGAGAGTAGGCTACACTGAGGGCACAGAAACATAGCTTACATATCCATCAGAAAATCTGGTTACCTGTGTTTCTCAACGTGCTAACGTTGTGGATGAAATACTGGATGAGAAATGCTATTTGGACAAGTTGACAGAAGTCGTCATGTGTGCAATTACACAAAAAGTTAGTTTCACATGGCTAATGAACTGCTGTGAAGTCCATTATGAAACAAACTTTTTAAAAATTATATTTAAAACGTGTTAGGTGGTGGGTTACGAGAAGAAACAATGAACTGAAACACAAATAAATTTGTACATGTTTTAAATATTTATATTAATTTTATATGAAATTTAATTAACGTAATATATTCATTAATGGAAAGATGGTATCTGCACCAAATGATAATGCTGTACTTTTTAATGTGGGTATTAAATTCTGAGAGTACAGAGTCTAACGTATCCATCAAAAAATTTTAATGTGGGTATTAAATTCTGAGAGTACAGAGTCTAAGTATCCATCAAAAAATTTAGTCACATGTGTTGCTCACTATTCAGGTTTGCGGATAAAATACTTGATAGCAAAAGTCATCAAATTTGATCGGCAAAAGTTGTATGTACTATTAAATGAGCTAGATTTTAATTGATTTGGGCTGTTGTGTATTTCATTATCAGACATGTAAAAACATTTTTAGACTCCTATACAATATGTATAGTCTCATGGTGCAGCCATAAAAACAACTGTTTAGCTGAAACAAAAAGGTATGTTAAAAATCACTAAATAATTGACCAATCATTTATTATGGCAATGTATTGCTTTGGTGTAAGGATGATCTCTGTTCTGTAAGGATCAGTGTTGTTCAGTGTGTTAATCTTGTGAATGAAATACTTTGTCAGTATATCAATTTAATTGATTGGCAGTATTTACAAATGTACTATTCAGGAACAATTTAGGTTTTAAATTCATATCGGGCTTCTATGCAGTTCATTAACCTAAAGGTTTTCTGGGTCTTTTGCCAATAAACTTCTTAGTCTGATGATTTCTGTATTTCAAAATAATGTTTATGTTTATTGTAATAAAACTTTTGTGCGGGTTGTTTATTAATTAGTGTGTTTGTAATTCGTTCTATTACTCGTATAGTAACTGTGTGGGTGTCGAGCGTTTTTTAACTCGCTCGTTGGGTTCGTGGTATAGTATGGGTGTGTGATTGATGTTATTAATAAGTTCAATAAATTCTGTCACTGTTATTTGCGTGTAGCAAGTCGAATTGTACCTTCTCTTACCATTTACAGGTAAACCGTATCTCTCAGCGTTTGGTTTGAATATTGCCGCCTCGCCACCTGATTGGCGTACGCCTTTCTTCAGTGTCGACTTCGCTAACGTCTTGTTTTGAGGTTTTCACTTCAATAAATTTTTTTATTTATTATCTTAATTTACTCGAATCAAACATACAGTGTTGCAGAATAATAATATTTATTAACACTTTGATAGTTTTCAGTTATTTAGTAGTACATTAATTTTATTTTTAGCACCGGCTATTACAGTTGCTCAGTTGGCATGCTCAGTTCCAATGTTTTTGTACACACCATCTTGGCGGTTATCATTGGTTTACAATTAAAACGTTTTACTCAGGGGTGTTAATAAGTCCTTTTGGCTACAGACGTATTGGACTACGGCTAAAATACACAAATTTATAATAATTCTTAATACTAGGTACACAAAAATTGATATTTTAATACATTCGAGTAAGTAATCATCAATGAGATTTAGTAAAATTTTTGGTTAGGATTTGTCAATTAGAAATGTTTGTTAACTATTTATTATATCTCAATTTAAATAATTATCAATTGATTAAAGTTCAAATAGTGATGTTACAAATACCTTCAGTCTAAATCAGAATAGTGATCAGTGAAGTGAAAATTGTGGTTTATTATTTTTGATAGAAAAATTTGGAATTCGTTTAATGGGATTATTGTTTATACTCATCAATTTTCGATGGAGCTTCTGCGATACCGTCTTCTTCTTCCGGATGGATCCAGTCATCTTCTATTCTTCGGAATCTCATTAATCTCGTCCACACGGTTTCCTCCGTACAGTTCGGCAACGTACTCGTTCTGAGATCGTCCGTCTTCTTGAGTTGAAGTAGGTCCCTATGATCTTCCTTCGGGATGTCGTCATCTATTCTTCCAGACGTCTTCTTGATTTCCTCGGGTAATTATGGTTTGTGAAAAAATTTAATAAATAATATATTATCCAGTATTCCCTGGGCTGCTATTACAATCTTCCTTTCCTTTGATTTTAGTCAAAATTCACTTATTTGGAATTAAATTTGGGGTGAGAACTACATCAATCCGCCCTCGGCGTTGGTCAATAATGGACTAACGAAAATCCAACGGTTTTTTGGCAATAAATTTCGGTTGCTATGGTTACCTAATAAATTATGCTAATTCTCATTGGTCATTAATTTTTGTCATTGTTATGTTTTAACGTCTTAATTTATTTTAGTTTTACAAAATATCTTCAAATGAAGATTTCCTTCTTATGTTACTAGCTAGGTTTATTACATGAATACCATTGTTCCTAATTTTTGATAAGGGTCATTTTGGTACCCCTCATGGTCACTTTTGAGTAGCTAATTACATTTTTGTTATTTTTCTTATTTATATTTTATATATATTTTAGTCAAAATTGGCTGTTATTCATACATTTTGGTATTAGGAATACTCACTTAATTTGTTTAAACATTTGGTATACTCTGTTTTGATATTGGACTATTATTTGTTCTCAAATTTACTAAATTCTTATTTAACAGTTAGGCCTAGAGCCTAGATTTTACTATACTACTATCTAACATTTCTTAGTAGCTTCTTACCTTTACATTTCGTATTTTTAACACCATTTTTTAACAAAAACAAGTAATAAACCTTGGTGTTCCTAACTACACCTCTTATTATAATAATAAACATTTTCTTTACAGGTTCAAGCCTGAAATAACTTCTAACTACCTTTCTGCTCCCTTCTACTATCTGGTTCAATTAATAATTCATTACATTATATTGGTTCTTTTAAAACAATAATAACATCCTTATTATACTAACATTAATTTATACTTTGCACAATATATACTATTCCTCCATTCCTTCACTAGAAAAAAGTGTCTATCATTCTTGTTTGTCCTTTATTCCAATGCCTTAATTTCTATCTTATCCTATAATCCTTATCACCTATGGCTTACCTTAATTACATTATAATGAGTTCCTCTTACTTACTAGTACAAAGTTTATCACTGGTCTTCCTGTTATACTAATACAGTTTACTAATTAGAATACTTTTTGAAGTTCACCAACTACACTTTTTCCTTCATAGAAGGTTTTTGACTTATACACTTTCACTTACTATGTGCAACATGCTATCATTACATGTCACCACTTTATATTAATATACTCCTTCTTCCACTCACTTGATTATTCACTGGGTTGTTTATTGATGTTAGTATCATCATGGGGTTACTGGTTATAATTGTTTATTTTATTTTCCCTTCACAAATGATCACTTTTGGTAATTAACTGTGGCCTTGATTTGCCTTAGGGTATGTTTACTAGTTTTGATTATATTCATCACTATTTATTAGGGTGTGTGTATTATTAATTCCCTAACTTATATTTATAAACACATTCCTTCATCAATAAAATATACAAACATTATTATCTTTCATTAACATTATTAACCTACGTAAATCTCATCTACACTCTAATTACATTAGCTCATTTGTTAACATACAGAATAATGGTCATTATTCGGGATTTACCATATTCATTCTTAATGTCTTGATTACATTTGGTTCTTAGCTTCTTCTTCATTGTTCCGTGGTTCCTTTTGTATTTATCCGATCTATTGTGTCAGGTCATTGTCAGTTTATCAGTCATTTGTCATTTGGGTTATTAATCCAAATAATAATCCGAATAAGTTTTTGCCTCTTATTCTTGTCTTCAGCTTCTTTAATTTATAGTTAATTATCATGGATCTTCACTACCTTATGTCATGTTACGTAATGCATCGCCACCAAAATTGATTATTTCGAAACAAAGATTATTATATTTTTTCTGAAATCATCAATATAGTTCATTTTATCAAGTTGTTATTATTCAGGAATTCATCAATCTTTACTTTCTTTTTTATTCCTTTTTATTAAGTCATGGTTTATAATATGGTATTTGGTATTATTTTATTACGAGTGTTATCCCTTGTATGTTCTATTCCCTAAAATTTTTCTTCTCTCCCCTTCATATAAATTGGTACTAGCCAGAGGGCACGTGTGGCTCTATTACTCTGCTATCCATTTATACACATTTTGAGTTCAGAGGCCTTGCCTATCTGCTCAATAACATAAATAATTGTTGGACGTATCTCAACATAAAATCATCACATAATAATATTCATAATAATTATAATAATAGTCGTTCATTTCCGACTCACATAATATCAATACAATAAAACACTTTTGGGATTAATTATTCTCTCTTTTATACATCTCATGACCTTTTCATCTCAGTGACTTATTGGGATTCCTTTTTCTAAGCTTATGGCGATATTTAATAGGCATTTTGTATTGTTTCATTAGCTTACTTCATATGGTAGTGATTTTATTTGTCATCACTTTATTTTTTCATTTATATTTAAAATTAACATTGTAGCTGGTTTCTGGCTCACTATATTTTTTTTCTTTTTTTTTTCATCATTGATTGTTCAGTTAATATGTCAGTGTTATTTTTTATTTGATTGTCTTGTCTTTTCTTTTGTGAAACATTAATTTTTTATTATTCCCTTTTGTGATAGGGTTAATTAATGATGTTATGTAGCGTCATCATTATTTGTGTAACATTTAATTATTTTATATCAATTTTTTATGATACTTCATTATACATATTTTCAAAATTACATGGGTTTACCCATTTTGTTTCACACTTGGTCGTAAGTTTGTACTTACTTTGTTTTGAATTTAGCTTATCTTTCTTCTAAATTCCCTTTCATTCATATAATAGTTTCAATCAAATACTTATTGTAAGTTGTGCTTACTTGGTAAATTTTTGAATTTTGATAATGGTTACCTTCCAAATTCTCTTCAACTTTCTGACACTGTCTCATACCATTTTTTCAAAGAAGACTGGTTGTAAGTCCCTTTTATTTTCTTGGTTGTTATCTCACTTATGGCATAGGTATTGTTTTGGTTGTCCTTTACAATGAGATAGGGTCCATTGTACAATAATATCAATTTCTTTGCGATTCCCTCTCTGGAACTTGGTAACTCTCGGTTCCGTATTAGCACTTTTTCTCCTTCATGATACCGTATTGCTTTCGGTTGAATTCTGTGATATTTAGCCTTTTTCTTTTCTATTTGTTCCGCTATCTTGCTATAGAATCTAGCGTTATCGAATTGGTATACTGGATTGGCGGGGAAATTGACAAGTTCTTCTATAGCTCAAGGTGGTGGTTTTCCATACATGATGGTGTAAGGGGTATCCTTAATGGATTCGTGATAAGCGAGATTTATGAAATTTTCTGTGGCTTCGAGGTATTCACTCCACTTACGTTGCTGATCGTGGCAGTATGTTCGAAGAATCCTCCCAACTTCATGGAGCACTCTTTCAGCTGGGTTGCTGTTCGGGTGGTAAATTGAAGTCTTGTATGTTCGGATGCCCAGATCCATCAATGTGTCTTTCCATCGTCTTCCTCGGAATTGAGTACCGTGGTCAGTGATAATATTCGTGGGACTCCCCACCTCTGTAATGTACCTCTGTGTGATAATGTTCAATACTTTGTTTGTAGTAGCACGGTTGATAGGGTATAATTTTACAAATTTTGTGTAATGGTCCATGATAATGACTATGAACTTGTGCTGCTTTCTCCCTCCACTTCATGGCATAGGTCCACATATGTCTAAGAAGACTCGTTCCAGTTTATTAGCAGAAGTTATTGGTTGCATTATCCCTTCTTTCTTGTCGTTGTTGCATTTAACAAGTTGGCATATGTGACAGCTTCTTATGGTCTTCCTTACCCTCCGGTTAATGTCTTTCAGGTAGGTATGCTCTTCTAATGCTTTTGTCACCTTCAGTGCTCCCATGTGTCCGTATCTGAGGTGGTATTCCATTATAATCTCAGTTTCGGTTGCTTTAGGTATTATCAGTTTCCATGTATTCTGGTTGGGTTTAGTTTTAATAAATAAAATATCTTCATGTAAACAATAGAAATGTGTGGCTCTTTCTTCTTGTTGGTTCAGCCTCTCTCGGATTTGATTTAATTTCTTATCCTCCTTCTGGTGTTGTTTCACTCTATTCAATATCACTTCTAGGTCGGATCTACTTTTCATAATATTAAATACTTTTACTATGGTCTCCTTCTCTCCATCGAAGGTTTGCTGTTCTGTGTTAATTCGTGATAGCACATCAGCTGCTGTGTTTTTACTGCCAGGGATATACTCCCAGTTGATGTGATATTCTTGGAGAGCAAGAATCCATCTGGTTAATCGACCATGGCTGAGCTTGCAGTTCTTTAAGAAGAAATAGACTAATGGTCGGTGCGCACTGTGATAGGATATCCAAGGATATAAGTTCAAAATTTTCCACAAGAAAAGACCACACTCAACAGTTCTTTTTCGGTTACATGATAATTACGCTCACACTGGTTTAATGTTCTGCTGGCGAAACTTATTACTTGGTGGTTTCCATCCTTGTCCTCTTGGTAAAGCACCGATCCCAAGCTAATGTCGCTTGCGTCGCAGTTCATGTAAAAAGGTCTACTGAAATCGGGGTGGTTTAACATGATTGTGTTGAGGAAGTGTTTTTTAATGGTGTTGAAAATCGTTTCTTGTTCTGGGCCCCACATCCACTTGGTCTTGGATGACAGCTGTGGTGATAGTTTGGTAGTCAGCTCAGAATAATTTTGCTGAAATTTTCTGTAGTTGTTACAGATGCCCAGGAACGACTGTAACTGTTTCTTATTTTTAGGGGTAGGGAAACGTTGAATAGCATCTACTTTGTTGATTGATGGTGTTATTCCTTGTCGTGACAGGTTGAATCCAAGGAATTGGACTTCTGCTGCTTTCAGCTTTGACTTCTCTAATTTTAATGTTACATTGTTGATGGATAATTTTTCTAGTACTCTCTACTCTCATACAATGCTCCTCCCAGTTGAAGTGATCAGCAGATCATTGACGTACACAGTTGTATAGTTCATAGTTTCAGGACCCCGTATCTGGTCCATGCAGCGGACAAATATTGCTACCGAGTTTACCAGCCCAAAAGGTAGTCGCTTGAACTGGTAGTTCCTGCCTTCAAATATGAACGCTACGTATTTTCTACTGGCTGGGTGCAATTCTACTTGCCAGTACCCGCAAACTGTATCCCAGGTACTGATAAATCGAGTCCCATGAAACTTTTTGAGGATCTCCTCAATTTCACCAGGAGATGTCCTGTCGTTGATTAGGATCTTATTTATTTCTCGGGCGTCGAGACATAGGTGTACCCTTCCATCCTTCTTGGTAACAGCTACTATAGGACTGGTGTACTGCGAACAACTATACTCAATTATATCTTCCTCCAGCATTTTATTAATTTCTGTGCGCACTGCTTCCTTTGCTGCATACGCTATCGGGTAGGATTTTTTATTAAAATTTGCCACTTCTTTGAATTTCAACTCGCACTGATACCCCCGTACCTTTCCTGGTTGGTCGGAAAATACATGTCGGTATTTGTTACAAATTCTTATTAATTTCTCCACCTCTTGATCCGTTAATGGATTCCCGTCTTGGGTCCCTCGAAACTGTCGGATTTCCTCTAACTTCTGATTCCAAAGGATGTCATTGTTTATTTGACTGTCTGGCTTCACTTCCCACCTCCGGTCTGGCGAATCACAACTCGTTCTTATATTATATATTGTACTGATTGGTATGACTCCCTTGCTACCCGTTAATTCTGCTACCCATTCTCTGTCTTCATATTTCATAGTTACCTTTGATAGTCTCATATCGATAACTGCAGAGTACTTTCTCAGGATATCACAACCAATTAGAATTTCGAATGGTAAGTTATGAGCAATTAAAAATATCATTGGCAGTGTCTCACCATTACTTATGACTTCTAGAGACACTTGTCTCTTAATGGTTTTGTTCTGCCTTCCAGTGGCTCCAATTAAAACAATGTTACTTACTGGTAACGTGGGTAAGCTGATCTTACTCTCTTTTTGAATTTTATCATACATGTTTGTATCAATTAAAGACACATTTGCACCTGTGTCAATCATAAATTTTACATTTACATCATATACCTTGGCGATAACATAGGCAATTTCGTTATCCGGGTGCTTGATTAATGTGGAATTTTCTTCCATTAGCTCCTCGCTTGTGTTGTCATTAGTCTCGTTTGTCTGTCTTGTTAATAACCCAATAGATCGGATCAGTGACGGGTCTTGTGGTATTCTCACTGCCGCTGCTCGTTTAAATGTTGGGCGTTGCCTTCGGCGCGGTCCTCTGATCTGATGGGGTGATTATCCTCATTGGTTTGCCTTCTCTCGATCGAGTGGTCATTGTGAGTTATTTGTTCTCGACTCCTTCAGTTTTCTTCAGCACTCCGGCTCCTCGGTCTTCTATAACCACGTCTCCCGTCATTTCTACTCTCTGCATTTATATAGTTTACCCGTCGCCTGTATGTTTGATTCGGTCCCGACTGGTTATTATTGTGGTATTGATTATTGGGCCTGTTATAACCACCTCCGTTTTGGTTATTTCCCCTGTTGTAATAATGGTTTGGATTGTTATTGTTGTTGGGGTAATTCTGGTTATAATTTCTCGGGTAATTATTGTTGTTATTATTGTTATTAAAACCTCGATAATTATTGGGGTTGGCTGGCGGATGATTGTCCGGTGTGTGGTTTCCTTGCGGCCCACTTGGTTGATTTCTGTTATCGTAATTTCTGTAGTTAGGTGTGTTCTTTTATCGATTCAACACATAATGTTTCTCCCGCTCATATTCCCCCAATAACGCGGCCATCTCTTGAATCGTCTTGATTCTTCCACTCAAACGGCTTTTTGTGATTTCCCCGTCGTAGTGGTATGCCAATTGTGTCACCAGGCACTCTTCAGAGATGTTAGGTTCGAGGTTCCTCGCTATGCTTACCTTACCTAAAAAGTAAGCGGTTGGGGACTGTCCCAGGTAAGGGTCAAATCGGCCGTTGCTGATGTTATTTCTTACCACGTGCTGTGTCGCCTCCGACCAGTATTTGTCCTTGAATAATTTTTTAAACTCACTAAAATTATGTATATCTGGTCTCACAGCCGTCCACCAATTGTCGTGAACTTCTTTGAACATGTTGTCGATCATGCCCTTGATTACTGTGTCCACCGTGTCTCCCTGGTTCGGGCTAAGTTCTCCTCTACTCATTCTATAAATTCAATTGGGTTGCGTTTGTAATTTTTAAAATTTATTGTTTCTCTATTTTTGCTACACGATATGTGCGAGCTCATGATTGGTCGGTCCTTCAATGCCTTGATCTCTTCCTGGAGGCGTAGTTCTCTTGCCCTAAATTCTGTTATTTTCCCTTCATGGGCGGTTGTGGTGTCCTTCACCTCACTTACCGTTGCATCCAATTTGTTATAACTCTCCTCGACTCTGGTCCGTATTTGTTCTAATTTGTTGCTGGTTTCCTTTTGGAGTCCTTCAACCCTCCTTTTACCTTCGCCTTCAACTTCATTCACCTTGATTAAAATTTCTTCTCGGACTTGCATCACTACTTCGCTGGTTTTCTCTATCTTCTCTTCCGTTTCCATTACAGTTTGTTTCAATTCTTCTCTGTACTCCGTCAACTGTTGCTGTAATGTATCCTGGTTGTATTCAATTTTGTCGTTCAGCGTTTCAATGTCCTCTTTCATGAGTCTCAAAGTTTCGCTGGTTTTTTCATTACTTCTCTCTATTTTTTCTCCTATCAGCTTATTCTCCTCCTCCATTTTCCGTTCTAAAGTTTCGAGATTCTTCTTGTTACTCTCTTCATTCCTGTCGAATTTTTCGTTCAAGGACTCAAACTTCTTATTCAATTCTTCTTTGTCTTCCCTTCTTTGTTCTCTAGTTTCTTCCTTCATCTGGTATATTTTTCCGTCTTGTTTCTTGAAGTTGTTATTAATTAATTCCCATAGTTGTACTAAGTCCATGCCTCCTCTGGCTTCCTCCTGCTATGTAGGTTTATCCGTTTCCATGGGGTTTAATAATTCTTCTACATCTTCTACCGAAGTTATCTCCTTTTCCTCCATTCTCATATCTTTCTCGACCTCCTTTTCTGATCTCTTGGCTCCCTTTTCCGCCTCCTTCTCGCGTATCTTTGTCTGGTATCTCGTATCGTGCTTTGCCGGTTCCATTTCTGTAGTCGCCGCTAGGATTTGTAAGGTTTAAAGGTATGTTCTCTTAATTATCCTAGCCCTACTAGTTGGCGCGCCACTTTGTAATAAAACTTTTGTGCGGGTTGTTTATTAATTAGTGTGTTTGTAATTCGTTCTATTACTCGTATAGTAACTGTGTAGGTGTCGAGCGTTTTTTAACTCGCTCGTTGGGTTCGTGGTATAGTATGGGTGTGTGATTGATGTTATTAATATGTTCAATAAATTCTGTCACTGTTATTTGCGTGTAGCAAGTCGAATTGTATCTTCTCTTACCATTTACGGGTAAACCGTATCTCTCGGCATTTGGTTTGAATATTGCCGCCTCGCCACCTGATTGGCGCACGCCTTTCTTCAGTGTCGACTTCGCTAACGTCTTGTTTTGAGGTTTTCACTTCAATAAATTTTTTATTTATTATCTTAATTTACTCGAATCAAACATACAGTGTTGCAGAATAATAATATTTATTAACACTTTGATAGTTTTCAGTTATTTAGTAGTACATTAATTTTATTTTTAGCACCAGCTATTACAGTTGCTCAGTTGGCATGCTCAGTTCCAATGTTTTTGTACACACCGTCTTGGCGGTTATCGTTGGTTTACAATTAAAATGTTTTACTCAGGGGTGTTAATAAGTCCTTTTGGCTACAGACGTATTGGACTACGGCTAAAATACACAAATTTATAATAATTCTTAATACTAGGTACACCAAAATTGATATTTTAATGCATTCGAGTAAGTAATCATCAATGAGATTTAGTAAAAATTTTGGTTAGGATTTGTCAATTAGAAATGTTTGTTAACTATTTATTATATCTCAATTTAAATAATTATCAATTGATTAAAGTTCAAATAGCGATGTTACAAATACCTTCAGTCTAAATCAGAATAGTGATCAGTGAAGTGAAAATTGTGGTTTATTATTTTTGATAGAAAAATTTGGAATTCGTTTAATGGGATTATTGTTTATACTCATCAATTTTCAATGGAGCTTCTGCGATGCCGTCTTCTTCTTCCGGATGGATCCAGTCATCTTCTATTCTTCGGAATCTCATTAATCTTGTCCAGACGGTTTCCTCCGTACAGTTCGGCTTCGTACTCATTCTGAGATCGTCCGTCTTCTTGAGTTGAAGTAGGTCCCTATGATCTTCCTTCGGGATGAGTCGTCATCTATTCTTCCAGACATCTTCTTGATTTCCTCGGGTAATTATGGTTTGTGAAAAAATTTAATAAATAATATATTATCCAGTATTCCCTGGGCTGCTATTACAATCTTCCTTTCCTTTGATTTTAGTCAAAATTCACTTATTTGGAATTAAATTTGGGGTGAGAACTACATCAATCCGCCCTCGGCGTTGGTCAATAATGGACTAACGAAAATCCAACGGTTTTTTGGCAATAAATTTCGGTTGCTATGGTTACCTAATAAATTATGCTAATTCTCATTGGTCGTTAATTTTTGTCACTGTTATGTTTTAACGTCTTAATTTAGTTTAATTTTACAAAATATCTTCAAATGAAGATTTCCTTCTTATGTTACTAGCTAGGTTTATTACATGAATACCATTGTTCCTAATTTTTGATAAGGGTCATTTTGGTACCCCTCATGGTCACTTTTGAGTAGCTAATTACATTTTTGTTATTTTTCTTATTTATATTTTATATATATTTTAGTCAAAATTGGCTGTTATTCATACATTTTGGTATTAGGAATACTCACTTAATTTGTTTAAACATTTGGTATACTCTGCTTTGATATTGGACTATTATTTGTTCTCAAATTTACTAAATTCTTATTTAACAGTTAGACCTAGAGCCTAGATTTTACTATACTACTATCTAACATTTCTTAGTAGCTTCTTACCTTTACATTTTGTATTTTTAACACCATTTTTTAACAAAAACAAGTAATAAACCTTGGTGTTCCTAACTACACCTCTTATTATAATAATAAACATTTTCTTTACATGTTCAAGCCTGAAATAACTTCTAACTACCTTTCTGCTCCCTTCTACTATCTGGTTCAATTAATAATTCATTACATTATATTGGTTCTTTTAAAACAATAATAACATCCTTATTATACTAACATTAATTTATACTTTGCACAATATATACTATTCCTCCATTCCTTCACTAGAAAAAAGTGTCTATCATTCTTGTTTGTCCTTTATTCCAATGCCTTAATTTCTATCTTATCCTATAATCCTTATTACCTATGACTTACCTTAATTACATTATAATGAGTTCCTCTTACTTACTAGTACAAAGATTATCACTGGTCTTCCTGTTATACTAATACAGTTTACTAATTAGAATACTTTTTGAAGTTCACCAACTACACTTTTTCCTTCATAGAAGGTTTTTGACTTATACACTTTCACTTACTATGTGCAACATGCTATCATTACATGTCACCACTTTATATTAATATACTCCTTCTTCCACTCACTTGATTATTCACTGGGTTGTTTATTGATGTTAGTATCATCATGGGGTTATTGGTTATAATTGTTTATTTTATTTTCCCTTCACAAATGATCACTTTTGGTAATTAACTGTGGCCTTGATTTGCCTTAGGGTATGTTTATTAGTTATGATTATATTCTTCACTATTTATTAGGGTGTGTGTATTATTAATTCCCTAACTTATATTTATAAACACATTCCTTCATCAATAAAATATACATAACATTATTATCTTTCATTAACATTATTAACCTACGTAAATCTCATCTACACTCTAATTACATTAGTTCATTTGTTAACATACAGAATAATGGTCATTATTCGGGATTTACCATGTTCATTCTTAATGTCTTGATTACATTTGGTTCTTAGCTTCTTCTTCATTGTTCCTTGGTTCCTTTTGTATTTATCCGATCTATTGTGTCAGGTCATTGTCAGTTTATCAGTCATTTGTCATTTGGGTTATTAATCTCTGAGTTTATAAGTTTTTGCCTCTTATTCTTGTCTTCAGCTTCTTTAATTTATAGTTAATTATCATGGATCTTCACTACCTTATGTCATGTTACATTATATATGTGTATAATTTCAAATTGTCTGTAGTGTTTAGCTGTTAGGTCTTGTACAAAATGCGAAGCGTTTGTAGATTTGTTTGACTTTTGTATGTAACTAGTAGAACTGGAATTTGAATGTATTTATGTATGTGTTATGTCATGTTTTGTGAATTTTTATTGAGTAAGTTGTTTATAATAAACTTCAAGTCTGTTCATTTATAAACTTCAAGTCTGTTCATTTGTATAATATTTCAAAATAATGTTTGGGTTTATATATTTGTATTATTTCAAATTGTTCTGTAGTGATTAGCTGTTAGGTCTTGTACATAATGTGAAGTGTTTGTAGATTAGTGTTGAGTTTTGCACATAAGTGGTAGAACTGAAATTTGAATGTATAATGTGTTAGTCATGTTTTGTGAATTTTTATTGAGAAAGTTTTTTATAATAAACTTCAAGTCTGTTCATTTGTATAATATTTCAAAATAATGTTTGCGTTTATATATTTGTATTATTTCAGATTGTTCTGTAGTGATTAGCTGTTAGGTCTTGTACATAATGTGAAGTGTTTGTAGATTTGTTTGACTTTTGTATGTAACTAGTAGAACTGGAATTTGAATTATGTGTTATGTAATATTTTATAAATTTGCTTAGTTAATTCTACTCACTGTATGTATTTTTGTAATTTAAAATGTTTTTGAGTAAAAATTAAAAAAAATACTTAAATTTGTTTTTTCTTGATTTTTACCTAAGTGTTTATCAACTATTTGTGATCTTATGTCAATAAAATGCCAGTGGTTTTCAAAAACAAATGATTAATATCCTTGAAACCAAAGGCAATTAAAGTGTATTTTCATAAAATAAAAGTAAAGACATTTTCAATTATTTGTAAACAAGTGTTTATTAAAAGAAATGTTTATGAACGTTTTATACACAGAATGTTTTGGGATGCCACATGTACTTAAAAATTGTAAAAACCTAATTACTTTGTTGATGTAACTAGTACAATTAATGGTTTGTAAATGTAAGTTTTCTAATTTTTTAATTCACTTTTTATGCATTTGCTTACTAAATTTTGATTACGTTTCCAGTTTTTAGACATTTTACATGTCTACCTTGAAACATTGTAATTATTTTTTTTTAACATTTTTCTGTAATTACAATGACATGAAAATATGTCTGATGAAACTGTAGTAATTTCAAATAAAGCCTAGCAGCATTTCCTTTTTTAGATTTCCCGCCTATGCAGCAGAGATAATACAGTATACTGGAGTCACGTGACCGTACTGCATTATCATTTAGCTCCACTTAGTTGACAGCACAGTCACCACGAGCGCTAGAAACTTCAGTCAAAATTTTAACATTGGCTTTCCCCTCTCTATATATTCGTACTCTGTGTGAACTGCTGACTACAGGCGTTCACACCACTGGACAGTAGTTCGCGTTAGCCACGCTCCTATCGGCCACTTATAAAACTCAACAGTGGTAGTTTGTTGTTATTTCAGTCATTCGTTTGCAGTTTGTCATTCGCATGCAGTAGGTCATTCGTTTGCAATAGGTTGTTCGCATGCAGTAGGTCGTTCGTTTGCAGCAAATCGTTCGCTTGCAGTAGGACGTTCACCTGTAGTTGGTAGTTCACTTTCAGTAGGTCGTTCGCGAATGAGTAATGACTGTAAGAACAGAATGCTTCTGCCCGCTGTTGGCCCATTGTTTAATTGGTTTACTGTTCTTGACTGCAGTATATTTTTGGAGTTTTTATAGTATTACAAACTCCATTATTTTATTATACTGTTAAATCATTTATATAAATACACATACATATTTTTTAAACTTAACACAAGGATGTGTATAAGTCTATCCAGTTCCGATGAATCGGAAGAGGGTGAAAAATAGACTATTTGAAAATTTTGTTTTATTGTCTGATTTTTGTTCTTTCAACAAATTTTGGCATTAGTGTGATAAAAGTAAAATATCAGAGAATATAGTATTCTGGGGTTGGGAGAAGTCGATTTACAAATTATTAAATAACTGAAAAGAATAATTTTTGTTCAGCTGTGTTATATTATTTATTACAATTCTTAAATGAGAGATAGGTATCGCAATTCTGGCCGAAGGCGACATGAATAATTTTATTTTCATAATTTTCTTTATCTTGAAACACCAAAAAATATTGGGAGTGCGCGCATGCATAGTAAATATAAGCATGTCATTGTCAATTTACCTTTAAAGATTCATATTTTGCGTGTTATTTTTTTATAATTATTAAATGGTAATTTTACGATTATTTTAAAGCCAGTATTATATTTGGGTTAAAATATAATAAAAACCGACCATTTCATAGCCAGAGTAGACATATGTAAATCATTTGCTGATGGTAAATTAATAATACATTCAGAACAGGCGGACGCGCCCCTTCCCCCACAACACACACACACACACACACACACACGCACGCACGCACGCACGCACGCACGCACGCACACTAGGGTGTATCGAAAAAAAAAATTTTTCGAAATCCGGTTACGGCTAGTGCAGATTTTTGGCCAAATGGCATTAATAAAATGTATAAAAAATCCCAGCAGACAACTCCTTCTGCTGCCGAGTAGAGGTCAAATATTAGAAAAATCACCAAAAAATCATTTTTTTTTATTGATATCTCCACAAAATCATTTTTGATATTTTTTGGTGGTTTAAGTCATTGAAATAGCAAGGGAAAAGACTAATAAATACATAAAACATTTTTATTAGGGCTCTTTCTGTGCACCACAAGCCTAAAAACCTAGTGAATATTTCGTAAAAAATCAATGATTTTCCTGCCTGACAAACGTTACAAAATATGAGCGTTATAATTACTTTATCGCTTTTATTAAAACAGAAAGGTTTTAGTATGCGACTAAAAGGAATTCTGCAGCTCCTCGTTTATTTCCACTTGCTGAGAACAAGTTTTGGAAATAATCCAGGACTCACCACGTGGAGGTGGCTGCAGGTCGAGTAGTCCGCGGGGGTTTTTTGTTTAGGTACTTGTCTTGTAGGAAGACTTGGTGTCAAATTTCGGCATTTGCTTCCGTGACTTCAGAGTAGCAAAGACGAATTTGTGCCGTTCTTCAGGTCCGCAAACAGCCAATGCAGCCTCAGTGATGAGTTTGACCATTCGTTCAACACTTTGTGTGTGACAAGGAAAGTCTTTTAGGTCCTCATTTGCAAAGGCAGAACTTCTAATATTCCCACGCAGAACTTCAGTGCTGATATGCTTTGTCAGTGGTGGCTCCATTAATTTACAGTTTGACCAATCGATGACTTCTACATATGATGGAGCGTCAAGTCGAATTTCCAGAGGAACAGAAAATTCTCAAACAGCATTGGTTCGAAAATGTTGTTCTAGCTTTGAGTATTTCTTCTCCAACCTAATTGCCTTTTGTCAGCATCAGGATCCGAAATCATTGACAAGAGCAGATTCTCGGGATGGCTAAACCAGGCATTTCTCTTGATGATGGGGTCAATAATCTTTTTAGTAACTTCGTCCAGACAGAGAGAAGACGACATCAACTTCCATAGATGGCGTGGTCCTTCCACGATAGATGGTTCGATCTTAATTGAAAACCAAATGAATGTGTAGACTTTCACGATGTAGACAACTAGGCGCACAAGATTGTCGGATGGCTTACTGGTTGATACATAAAGACGCAATGTTCTATTTGCAAGGGTCAACCACCTTGCTTGATGTAGTTTTCCCGGACTTCTGTCTGCTAAACCTTGAGGACAATATCCTGAAGATATCGCCTTGCAAATATCGAGAAGATACTGTTGATCACTGCTTAGACTGCTGCTTTCTTCCAGCTGCAAATCGGAGATCCAAGGTACTGGAATGGGGTCAAAACGTTTGATGGCGAGTTTCACAATTTTGGAGCAATGTTCCAATTGGACCCGCGTAGGTATTTGGTCCTGTACTCTTTCCATCGAGGGACTGGAATAAGTGTCGAAGTGGAAGTTTGTTGGTGTGGAACATGCATATAACTCTTTGGAGAGCCCTGTTCAAAGAATTTTCACAAAGGTACATAGCACCATTCTTGAGGCCAGAGTTTATTGGGGTACCATCACTGCCAATAACACTGAGATTTGTGAGATCAATGTACTTTTCGCGGCAATAATTGAGCATTGCTTTTTGAATGCAGTCTCCCGATCCAGACTCTGGAGTGACGTGCCCAAGATACTCTGATCCAGGCTCTTCAACTAACACTACATGCTCCTCTTTTTTCACAACACGACTAACACTTTTTTCTTCTTTTCTAAGGTTAAAGTGCGGTCCTGTCTTCCGTCAAAATACAAAGCTCTTAATTTTTTTTCTTTGAGAGCTGCATCAGTGTCAGCTAAAATGGTTGTCGCCAAAACATTTTTTTGTCTCTGAATTTTGCTGGCATCGATCACATTTTCTGTATTTTCTGAGGTGACCATCCCGACGTCTTCTAGGAGGGAAGAGGCTAGAAGGGCCGTGTGTCTAGTTTATGTCTGAGTCCTGTATACTGCAGTACAAAAGGCGGGTAGTTGCAATCTCATCTGCTGAACAGGTTCCAGTGATGTTTTCAAATGGTGGCTGGTACTCCTCATCTGAACTTGAGGCCTCGTCTTCCTCCGCTTTTTTGACGTATTCCACTTCTTCTGGATCAAAGCTTTGAGCCGATTGTTCTTGATCCGTCTTCTTAGCTCTTGAACTCTCCCGCTGAAGGTCTCGTCCTAACCTCTTGATGTGTCGTTTGGTTTCCTGACGATCCAGGTTTCCTATAAACATTTTTCTTGTTGTTCTTTGATCTAGAAGAAAAGGCACCTCTAGTACTGGCACTTTTCTTTGATTTTCGCAATTGCAGGCAACAGGATCTGAACACTTACAAAATGCTATATCAAATAAAGTCTTTTTGGCAGACTCTTGAAAATCAGCAATTCGTTGTGCACAAATTTGGAAACCGGTCTTCGCTGACTTTTGCAAGTCACGAACACTATCATGGTACTTCAATATCATTGCAACAATCCGTCTGACACTGAGAATTGCTTTGCCGCTGATTGAGGTGTAATCCCAAATTTCTACAACCTTACTGGCGACGATAGAAAATAAATCCTTTGTTGCAGGCTCCTTCCGGGATCCCAAAATCCTCATTTTTGCTTCTCGTTCCCATACGTATTGTCTCAACACATCTTCAACGGTCGGTAGCTGTGTTAGGCCGAATTCCTTAGGTGTCCCAATTATGTTATTGCTAATGTCAGACCGTAACAAACTTCTCGAAGCCATAACTTCAGCGTAACTGTCACCCTCTTACGAATAAAAAGCACTTAACACAACTACAACACTGTCCTCACTTCTACACACAGCACTTCACACGAAAACACAATTATTTTCAGTTGAAAATCACTGCAGCACTAAGAAAAAACTCGAGCAGCAACAAGCGCGTTCGACGCAGCTGGTTGACAGGCGACTGACACGATTGAACCTGTCCGCTTGGCGAGTCGAAGTGATGCTGCGCTTGGGGAGGGTGGGCGGGAGGCGACTTAGTGCGATAAGCAGATGCAGAAGACATTGCGAGCAAATTATTTATATTATTACTGTTCATACAACTTGGCATTAAAGGGTTTCGTTCGTTATTCAAGAGGCTTCAATATTTTTATATTAATATTTAATTGTACGTCACGCCGGAAAATCAGTGCTTTTTTACGAAATATTCACTAGGTTTTTAGGCTTGTGGTGCACAGAAAGAGCCCTAATAAAAATGTTTTATGTATTTATTAGTCTTTTCCCTTGCTATTTCAATGACTTAAACCACCAAAAAATATCAAAAATATCAAAAATGATTTTTTGAAGATATCAATAAAAAAGTGATTTTTTGGTGATTTTTCTAATATTTGACCTCTACTCGGCGGCAGAAGGAGTTGTCTGATCGAGCTGGGATTTTTTATACGTTTTACTAATGCCATTTGGCCAAAAATCCGCACTAGCCGTAACCGGATTGCGAAAAAATGTTTTTTCGATACACCCTAACGCACACGTTAATACTTAATTTTTAAATTTTTACTTCAAACTTAAGTGATTAAATTACAAGAATAATTTTTTGTCCTTGTATTTGTTTGAGATTAATCACACTGAAGTAAATTCTCTGTTGTTAGTCACTACATGTGAAACTTTTAGATTTATTGACCTGTCGAAATGAAGTTGTGTTGAATTCTATCGTCCAGCTGTTCCTCTGTCTATTTGTAACGCATTTTTCAATCATCTGGATGATTGTAATGAAATTTAATATGAAGGTACACATATTAAATATCGATGTGTACTCAATTTTTCATAAAATATTCTTCTGAGGGTTAAAATATACAAAATATCGTAATAAAGTACCCTGACATAAAAAGCAATTAGTTTATAGAAAAAAATTGTTTTTTTTTAATAGAAAAAAAGGCAGTAACAATGTCAAAGATACCTATTGTTTTAAGGGTAATTACAAAAAAATTACTGACCATAACTGTTCGATATTTCGGATCGAACCGGTCATTATTTTCATTTTCCGAAGTTGGCACTATGGCTTTTGTAGGGCTCATGCATGCGATGGACTTGTAGCCTTTGTCGCACGCCAGCCATCTTAGTGTCAACATCCACGGGTCGGGACTCCTCGGCAGGTAGAACTCCGTACATGTAACCTATCCTCTTCCTAACCAGTCTATCCTGCCTGAGTGTCAGGATCTACCCAGTCGTGAGATTACGGTAAGTCATTTTCATATTATTTATGTCTTGTTAGCAATTCGGCATGCTGCTGCTATAGAGCTCACCAGAGGCTATTAAATTATCAAGTAAGAAAGCCGTCTTACTTTCAATCTTTTAAAATATTATCGTACATCTATTTACTACCAGAGGATTCATGAGGTTGCTAGCTTTTCAATTAAATTGCTTGCCGTCACGACTGGAAGCACGTGTTTCGAGTGAGTAAATGGGTTATAAGTCAGTTTTGGCTGTGCGATTTTTATTTTAATTACCAACGTGCCGTGCCGTTTCGTTTTTTGTGCCTGCTTGTGGTTGTTTTGCATTCCGTTAATTTTTTAAATTTCATTAATGTTTGTCATTTGCATGCTATTGCACGGAAGCACGTTGGTATAATACGCACGTAAACTACGTGTTTGCGTTTCAATCCTGTTGCTTGTGGTCAGCAGTGTCGTCGTGTGTGCATGGCCAGGTGGGCAAATATTGTGTCAAAATTTTGCACCTTGTTTTGTGGGTAATCGTTTGATTACCGGGTCAAGTCTGGTGAAGTTTGTTTCCGTCCTGTCAAAGTCTGCTTTCCACGTGAAATTGGGCATTACGTGTTTGCGACTGTCAGGCGTAAAGGGAACGGGTTTTGGTTTTAGGTTATCCGGTTTTCGGTATAGCCTGCCTTATATTTAATTTTTTTGGCATGACTATTACCTTTAGGTGCGGTTTATATTTTGCACATGCGATATCCTGTCCATACACGCCGCGTTGACCATCAATTTTGGCATTTAATGTGTCCCAGTTATTGTGGTTGGTTCGGTAACTGGTGAATTGTTGTACATTGTACTTTGCTGTGTTTTGTGTGTATTTATTCTATTTGGTATTATACAAGTTTTTTTTTTGGGTGTACTTTTGTGTACCATTATTTTGCACCGTATGTGCTGTAATCTTGCGCAACTTGTGTTTTTGTTGTCGTGCTTTTGCACTGTGTAAGTTAATTTGTTGCGTGTTTAATTTATTGTGTTTGGTACTATTCGCCTGTTGGATTGTGTAAGAAATCCAATTGTGTAAATTGCCTTGCACTAATTTACTTTTGTATTTATCTTGCTCGGTATTGTGTATGAAAAGTAGTTGTGTGAGACGCCTAGTTATCTCGATCACGGTTAGGCTAGGTCGGGTCGTGATTATTGTTCAATTTCTAATTCTCTTGTTGAGGGTGGTTGTCGGTTGCGCGATATTTTTTAATTCAGTATGCCTGCTAAATTGTCGCTGGCAGCTTTTGACCGGACCACTTTGGTGGGAATACTTGCATTGCAACATTTAATAAATAAGTTGGAAGGGTTGCCGCAATTGAGAGCCGTGGATCAGCATGAGGCCGGTATTTTGGCCTCCAGGTTGTCCGAAGAATATCAGGACCTTCTAGGTAAGGTAGATCCTTACCTATCAGCCGAGTCATTGCCACAGGGATTGGACGAGGACCACATTTTTTTGGTGGTAGCTCAAATTAAGGATATTTATGTCCGGGGTAGCATTTTAGCGTCAAAACTAACAAAACCAGAGATACCGGTTGGTTCCGGTCGGTTTTCATCGGGAAGTGGCGGGTACTCAGGTGTTCTCGTTCATGAGTTGCCGAAACTTTCTTTACCTTGTTTTGATGGCCAGGCCAAATGTTGGTCCAAGTTTTGGTCAAAGTTCACCACATTGGTGGACGAAAGTCCTGCTCTCACTTCAAAGCAGAAATTGTTATATTTACTGACTCATCTTAAGGGTGAGGCTTATGAGAAGGTTGCAGCGCTTCCCATAGTTGACAATAGTTATTTGCTTGCACTGTCAACTCTTAAAAACCGTTATCACAATCCTCGTTTGGCCGCCCGGGTTTATTGTACCAATCTGCTTCAGTTACCAGCCGCTTCTATGCGATCAGCTGCGTCTATTAGAAAGTTGGTGGACAGCTTCAATGCTAACTTTTCAGCATTGTCAGCTCTAAACATTGCTGATATATATCAAGCAATATATGCATTTTTGTATTGTCTAGGCTGGATCTATCATTGCGTGAACGCTTTGAGGTGTCTGTTACGGACAAAGAGAATCTCCCTGCCCTAACAGAAATTATAACATTTTTAACCGCTATGGCAGAACAGAAAGAACAGGCATCTTTGGAATCGGCTTTACCTGCTCTTCCTAGCACTAGCCACCAGAAAACCCAAAAGGTTTCCTTTTCTAAGGCTACTCGTCTTGCTGTGTCTACATTATCTGCGGAGGTTATGCAACGGGATGCATCTAGTTCACGTTGCCTTCATTGCGATTCCCGGACCCATGTGCTTCTCAAGTGTCCGGCGTGGCTGAGTAAGGACACTAGGGCGCGATTTCAAAGTCTTAAAAATAAAAAATGTTGTCTTTCGTGCCTCCAACATAAACATTCGGGCTGGTGCAAAAAAAGGTGCAAAACGTGTGGCTCTAAGTACCACCACACTTTACTTCATTTCAAAAGTGCCCATCCGTCTCCGTCTCATTCACAGATTTCTGACACAGCTGAACTCAAGGCTTCGGGGTCATCGCTTGTTGACCAAGTTGAGCTGTCTAGCACTACTCTGACCGTGTCTCTGACCAATCCTGCAGGGGTTCTGTTAGCCACCTGTCTAGGAGTCTTGTCGTCTCCCAATGGTGGTTATATTGTAGTTAGGGCCATCCTGGATAGCGCGTCCCATGCTTCTTTCATAACTGAAGCATGTGCATCTCGCTTAAAGTGTGCTTGTTTTGACGCTTCAGTAAGTGTCAATGGGGTAGGTGATATTGCCACCAAAGCAAAAAAGGTGTGCCATCTGTCCTTGGAAACTTTAAAACGCGAGGTTGTGGCATCTAACCATGCTTTTATAATTCTTGCTAAGATCTCGTCGGACTCTCCTAGGTTCCAGGTGTTGCCTGAAGTTAAGCAGGCTACAAAAGACCTTTTGTTAGCTGACCCTACCTTCGATGTAGCAGCCCCAATTGATGCGTTGTTTGGAGCCGATATTGTAGCGGCTATTCTTATGGGAGAGACTATTCCTTTGGGTGCAGGTTTGCCTGTTGCAGTTAGGACAAGTTTTGGGTTTGTGATTATGGGTAGAGCCCCAATTTCACTTAATTGTGCATTGACTTGTGCTAGCGGTCTCACTGGCCTTCCTTTGGATCTAGTATCTGCACATCAGCTTCACTGTCATTTCCACCACTTTTATCCTTCCGTCACAACGTTATCTACGGATACAACAAACCTACTTGAGCAAGTTCATCGTTTTTGGGAGGTCGAAGAGCCTCCAGTTGTACCCTACCAATTATCTGAAGAGGATCACTTTGCTGAAAGGTTTTACATGGAGTCGACAAGTCGGTTGCCGTCGGGTCGTTACCAGGTGCGCTTGCCGTTCTTCAAAAACTCTTCTCACGTTTTGGGAAATTCCCTTAAGGGAGCCATGTCTCGGTTTTTTGCGTTAGAAAGGAAATTTGCGGCGAACAGTCAGTTTAAGAGCCAATATGTACAATTTATAACGGATTATGTCGCTCAGGGGCATATGTCATTGTTGTCTGACCCCAGTTTTCCAAAATATTTCATCCCTCATCATGGTATCTTTAAAGTTAGAGGTGATACTTCAAAAATAAGGGTGGTGTTTGACGCCAGCATGAAGACGTCCTCTGGGATTTCCTTAAATGACATGTTATGTGTCGGCCCCAAGTTGCAGACCTTACTGTCCGACGTTTTGACTTTGTTTCGGTGGTTTAGCCATGTTTTCACGTGCGACATCGAACAGATGTATCGCCAAATTGCTATGCATCCTGATGACTCGGCGTACCTGTGTATTTTATGGCGTGAGGAGGTTACCGCCCCACTAAGGGTTTTCGCTTTGCGTACCGTTACTTACGGGCTGGCTTGCGCCCCTTTTCAGGCGTTGCGAACCTTGCAGCGGCTGGCTCAGGATGAGGCAGTTAATTTTCCTGCGGGAGCGGCGGTACTTAGCCGTAATATTTCTGTTGATATCGCTGCTGGCGCTGATTCAAAATCAGAGCTTTGCAAATCACAACGGGAATTAATTCTGTTGTTGTCTTCAGGAGGGTTCAATTTGAAAAAATGGTGTACTAATCAACCCGACTGCCTACCTGAATCAGCCGCTCCGAGTGTTTCCGTCGTTGCTAAGGATAAGGATATTCTGGGTTTAAGTTGGGACCATTCAACCTATTGCTTCTCATTTCCTCCTTTGGCCTGTTGCAGCAATGCTCAGGTTCAATTTACCAAACGTGTCGTGTTATCCCAGATGGCACAATTATTTGACCCATGTGGTTGGCTTTCGCCAGTGATTTTCAGGGCCAAGGCTTTTTTCCAAAAACTCTGGGCTGAGGGCTTGGACTGGGATGCTCCTCTAAGTGATGACTGAAATGATTATTGGAGTCAATTCCTGTCCTCTTTTAATCATCTTTCGGTAATTACTGTTTCCCGGCCATTCCTCCCTAAAGGTGGGCATATTGAACGGGTTATATTGCATGGTTTCTGTGATGCTTCCCAGTTGGGTTACGCGGCCGTCCTCTATCTGTCCATTTATACCGACTCTGGTCCTCCGGTGGTTTCGTTGGTGTCGTCTAAAACTAAAGTGGCACCTCTTAAAACTTTATCAATCCCACGTTTGGAGTTGTTGGGAGCTTATCTTTTAGCCAAACTTGTTCGCCATTATGTTGGCTTATTCTCGTCATGTATTCAATTGAGTCAAGTTTTCTTATGGACGGACTCGACGATTGTCTTGGATTGGCTGAATATGCCTACTTTTAAATTGAAGACGTTTATTGCTAATCGGGTGGCTGCCATTACCGAGTGGACCGATACTAAATCTTGGCGTCATGTTCATGGTGTTTCTAACCCCGCTGATTTAGCCTCTAGAGGCACGTCACTCTCCAGCCTCCGGTCGCCGATATTGTGGTGGTCAGGGCCAGATTGGTTAAAGTTTGATGCTCTGCAATGGCCCCCTATTAATTATCGCCCGAATCTCGACGTGCAAGATGTTGCCTTGGAGACCAGGGTCTCTTCGTTTCTCACTCAGGAGCCCCGGGTGGAATTGTTTGAGCACTTGTCCTCGTGGCTCTTAGTGGTGGGGGTTGCCTAAGTCATCTTAAGGTGGGCTATGCCTTCGCGGATTGAAGCTTCCACAACCATGGATTAGAAGAAGTTGGCTGTTAAGTATATTTTACGCTACATTCAGCGCAGCGTGTTTGGACAGGAGCTCGCGGCTCTTCGTTTAGGTAAGTGGCTCCCGGTCCGCATTCAGCACCTGGTCCCGTTTATAGATGATTTTGGCCTCATTCGAGTACGCGGTCGCTTGACCAACTCTGCGGTTACTAGAAATCGTTTTCCGATTTTACTGCCCAAGCATCACCACCTAGTAGGGTTGCTAATTCATCACACCCATGTGTGGTTAGGTCATGCTGGGCCCTTGCAAGTTCAATTTCAGCTTGCCCAAAATTATTGGATTTTGTCCGCACGTCAGGCAATAAGAACCATAATTTGGAAATGTCTTCCTTGTTTCAGGGCACGTCCTCGCCCCACCAACCCGTTAATGGGGATCTGCCAATTCCTAGGGTTAATCCGGCACCTCCATTTTATTCTTCCGGCATGGATTATGCTGGCCCCTTTTTGGTACGGGCTTACGCTGTTCAGAAGGCACCTATCGTCAAAGCCTATCTATGCATTTTCATCTGCTTAGCCACTAAAGCAGTTCACTTTGAAGTGGCTATGGATCTTTCAACGCCCCAGTTTATTGATGTGTTGAGGCAGTTTATTAGTCGTCGTGGGGCTCCGAAAACACTGTATTCGGATTGTGGTAGGAATTTTGTGGGGTCGCGCTCTGAACTTAAACGGGAGCTCAAAAATGTTCTTTCCAATCCTGACCTGTCAGCTCAGATAACAGCTTTTGCTGTTGACAATAACATTGAATTTAAATTTATCCCTACGTCTGCCCCTCATCAGGGTAGCTTATGGGAACGGGCTGTCCAGTCGGCCAAGTTTCACAAGAAACGCATGATTGGGACCAGGTTGCTGACCGTAGCAGAATTTGCGTCTTTATGCATTCGCATTGAGGGAATCTTAAATTCCCGTCCTTTACCTGCCCTCTCTTCAGATCCAAGTGATTACCAGGCTCTAACGCCTGGTCATTTTTTGGTTGGCCACCCCATTACCGCGCCCCCGGAAGCTGAAGTCTCATTAAATGAAGGGACTGTCCGTCATTTCAAACAAATTGCCACTTTGCTCCAAGCCTTTTGGAAAAGGTGGCGTTTGGAATACCAGACGGCACTTCATGCCAGATCGAAGTGGTCATCTAAGTCAAGAAATTTAATGGTTGGAGACCTGGTGGTTATGGAGGAACAGAATTCTCCCCCCCCCCTGATGTGGCCTCTTGGCCGAGTTTCAGCTGTGTTTCCGGGGAGCGACGGGGTTGTTCGTCGCGCTTCAGTTAAAACCTCCACAGGTTCTTTTGAACGACCGGCTATTAAATTATACCGGTTGCCTATATCTTCTTGATTGGGTTTATCTTGTTTTTCGGGTGAGCAGAATTGGTTTCGATGATTGTTGTGGACTTACTTGACACTTTTCTGGGATTTCCCAGGTGATTCCTTCCAGCTGTTGTCCGCAGTGAAGTTTATATTGTGGAGGGTTTCTGGCATGGCGTTGTGCCAGTTTATTGGGAGTTATGGATGCTCAACAAATCAACAACAACAAAAATAAGTAAAAAAAAAAAAAAAGATTAAAAAAAAGGGGAATAAAGGGAACAAAAAAAAATATATTTATATATAAAAAAGGAAAAAAATGTAAAAACTAGGGAATACTAACTAAGCTGATTTGCTGAGTTTTACATTGTGGTTGGCTGGGCCATTGTTTATTGTATGTTATTGGGTTTTGTCTGCTCTACCCGAACCTTTCGGATTGCTCGCCTGGTCGATGCGCCCACAGCGGAGTTATTCGGCATGGTTTTCTAATTCATTGCATGTTTTCTGTATGTTTGTATTTTCTTGTGTTTGCGTGTGACCCCCTCCTATGTTGGAGGGTAATTTTCAGAGAGTGTTCCTGTTCACCAAAAGCCAAATTTGTAATGTATTTTGGCCATGTCTTTTGGTGTAGTTGGTGGTTGACCCATTGCGGTCAACGGGGGCCGGTGTTCGATATTTCGGATCGAACCGGTCATTATTTTCATTTTCCGAAGTTGGCACTATGGCTTTTGTAGGGCTCATGCATGCGATGGACTTGTCGCCTTTGTCGCACGCCAGCCATCTTAGTGTCAACATCCACGGGTCGGGACTCCTCAGCAGGTAGAACTCCGTACATGTAACCTATCCTCTTCCTAACCAGTCTATCCTGCCTGAGTGTCAGGATCTACCCAGTCGTGAGATTACGGTAAGTCATTTTCATATTATTTATGTCTTGTTAGCAATTCTGCATGCTGCTGCTATAGAGCTCACCAGAGGCTATTAAATTGTCAAGTAAGAAAGCCGTCTTACTTTCAATCTTTTAAAATATTATCGTACAATGACAAATCTCCCACCTGAGGTTGTCAAAATGAGGCAAATCTTACTGGAGGGATTAAAAGCTAGATTGGGCACCGATGATCTAGAAAAGCACCCAGTAGTAGGCCAGGCAGTATTCCTGGATCCTCGTTTTAAGAATAAGAGGTTCCAGTGACCAAATATTTAGGGATGCTGGGAATGCTATAAAAGAAAAACTGAGGTCCCTGGCACCAAATCCCAGTTCCTGCTGTTGCACCATTTTCATCCCTGTGGACTGAATTTGACAAGTCTGTTAAAAAGGTAAGTATCACCAGATCCCTCACATAGTTTACACAAAGTTACAAGTTTTTGTTCATTTTTATTCGTCTTTCTGTTTTTAGCTAACTGGTGAATGAAATCCACAGACTGCAATAATTTGTAGTTGACTGCAACATGCTTATCAGTTGAGTATGGGAGAACCCTTCACTCCACGATACATGCACCCTTTAATATAGTGGAATGGACGGAGAACAGTATATCCCCTTCTGTATGAACTCATGTTAAGAAGACTTTGTGTGCCCGTATCCATGTACAGATCCCCCGTAAAAGTGTTTTCTAAAGCAGTCTATATTATGAATGAGAGAAGACTGCACATGAAGTCTTCCAAATTAACCGTGGTGGACTTTTAAAATAAAACTTGTAATTTTTTTTCTAATAGGTGTAAATGTCTTTTGTAAATTGTTATAAATTCTTTTGTTAATAAGTCACTGTAGTCAGTACTAGTTTGTACTCAAGGCGGTCTAAGGTTGGAAAAGGGTCTCAGAGGTGATCTTGGTTGCTGATGCCCAGATAGTAATAAAACTCTGAGAAAAGTCCACTGCTTTCTGACAAATAAGTCAGGAGTTTGAGAAATCATACTCAGCTCTGCCAACAAATCTTACTCTCACACCCACAAATACAGTCACGTGACCCCTGGATGCATGATGTACAGTGATTTTCCATTATGTAACGAATGAGAGACGGTGAAGTGTGAGTTTCCAGTGCCTACTAGTAAGTGGAACAAACCAGCTAAGCTACAGTAAACCCAACACAGAATTTTTACAGTTCTTACTAAGGTGCCTGAGTAGACTGTCAGTAACCAACTGTCACAAATTGCTAAAATGCTTCAGTTATTAACGTATATTATTTTTAAATTTGTTTATTTAGCAAATAAATTTTAATTTACAGAGTTTGAGTAAGTATTTTTATTTACTTTAATTTTTTCTAGCTCTTAATTCTTGTTACTTACAGTTGTCAGTAGCCTATATAACCAATTATAAGTATGACTGTTTTTTAAAACAAAAACCTATACACAGATAACAGTATTCTAATAAATATATAATTTTAATGTTCACCACAGGTTAGTGGTGAGCTATTTTCCACTAATAAAGTTGACTCAAATGAGCAGGCCCGGACTGGCCCGTGGGCCGGTGCGCCTTTTCAAATGAAACTCGACGTGCGCCCTCAGCCAGCTCTGAAAATGCTGTCACAGTTTTACACGAGAATATGTTTTTGATAATCGGATCAAATTTCCCGATATATTAAAAAAACCTTTTTTTAAATATATTTAAAATATATTTAAAATATATGCTGAACTGTATTAGTAGCAGTAGAAAAAGCGTATGCAATGCAAAATGACGTGTGCAAGTGCAAGTCTGGCAGAGAGCGCTGCGCAGTGAGGGTGTGCGCCCGTCCATGTCATGCGACTTGGTTTCGTCAATGACCTCGACGCTGAAAATGGCAGTGCCACTGCGCCCTTACCACTACTCCCTTCCTACCTCCTCCGCTCAGGCGCTGTGCAAGTGGAAGTACAGTAGTGTTTTTTCCGATAAGTTTAGTGGTGTCAAGTTTAGTCTCTGTGTCACGCACGCAAATATCAAGAATCGTTGTGAGTTGACAGATTGCAGAAGTTATTTGACACGTTATTTATTTTTCGGCTGATTATTTTCATTAAAGTAAAAAATAGTAACTATTTACTACCGTATATTTATGAAACATCAAAACTGTGTTTATTCTAATTTTGGCATGCAGATTATGTTATAATGAACTGTACAAATGTTATGCAATAACTGATAACATGACTTACACCTACCCTCGAGCGCTACATTGCTACAGGCCATCTGCCCATGTAGGCTCATTCCAAAATGTTCACAGCATTTTATCCACGTGCTGTTTTTTCATTTACATGATATTACTTCCATGTTCCATAAGGAAATGGAAGTATGCTCATGGTGAAAAAAAATCATATTCGAGTTAACAGCTGATTCTGATTGGACTACCCTCAAAACATGAAGAAAAGTCACTTTTCGAAAAGTGTCTGTGTGTGTCTGTCTATCTTCTGTGTGTAGAATTTTTTCTATGGCAAACGATAACAGCCGCAAATTCCAACAGAATCAAATCATTTTTTGCATACAGTCCTGAATTGTAGAGTACTCAAGGACCATTGTTTTTAGTAAAGATCAATTTTGAGAAAGGGGTAGTTTACCTGCAACATCTTATGTTTAAACAAGGGTAATTTTTTCTATGACGAACGATAACTGCCGTAAAGTCAAACAGAATCAAATAAATTTTTGCACACATCCCTAATTTGTAGATAACTCAAGGCCTTTTGATTTTGGTGAAGATCGGTTGAGAGGAAGGGGTAGTTTACCTGCAACATTTTATGTTTTTATATGTGTACTACGTTATCGGCAACAAAGAAGTAGTTTAGTGTTAAAATTCCTTCCCAGGCTGTTTGGCAACAGTGTAATGTTTTCTGCAAAACCAGATGTTTCGGCAGTGCCATTGACTGCCATCATCAGTGAAAATCGAGTGCGATAACGTGAGGTGGTATACGTTAGTGACCACAGTACTGTGGTTAAGGCTGAATCAATAAGTAGAAAGAAGTAGTTTCTATGGAAATATTTCATTTCGATTATGATTTTAAATATAAATCTTAGAACATGGAAGTCATGTATGGTTCTCCATACCGATATTTTAACCTTTCAGTGCTCTGGGCGGGTATACACGTGAACATTTTATGCGCGTGTGGTGCTCTGGACGTGTCAAGACACACATTGTTTTAAATTGGTAAAGTGCTCTGAACGGTTTTGTATGCCTAGGCTATGGCTATGACACACAGAAAATGCATTGTTCGTACAAGGTCATCTGTCACAAGTTAGCATTATCTTTATCTTTGTTATGAATCAGCTGTTGAAACAAAGACAGTTCATTCAGTGTGTCTGGTGTCATGCAGAAGTTGAGATAATACACAGATGAGTGTGTTGAATTTTTGTAATCGCTGCTATTAAGTGATAACGTATGTTTGTTGTTGTGGTGGTGACGAATTCCTTTTAGTTACGACGGTACATCTGCTATAGTTGACAGCTGAGTGTTGCTGAGGTTGTGTAGTCTTTGCCGTTAGTTATAAGTACAATTGTTGTTGTTTCCAGTTTATTTTTTATTTTTTTTTTCTGACAGTTGAGTGTGTTTGAGATTGTGTAATCTTTGCAGTAAGTGACGCGTATAATTGTTATTGTTCTCCGTTTATTTACTATTTACATTTGATATGGCTAAAAAGTATTTCTCAGAAGCTGAATTGGCTGATATTCTTGCTCGCAGTGACAGTGAAGACTTTTCTTGTGAAAGTAGTCAGTCATCCTCGGAAGAAGATAATGACATTGAAGAAAGGGGAAACGACGTTATGAGCGATTCAGATGGTGACAATGCTTGTAATATAACTGATAACATTCAACCTGCCATAAAAAGACAAAAAACTGAAAATTACTAATTGACAGCTGAAGGAACGTTTGTCCCAAAACATATCGATTTTTGACAGTTCAACCGCCGGTGTCAGACATCCAAATCTCAACGTCAATTCTACTAAATTGGAATACTTTGAAACATATTTTACAGAAGACCTTATGAGACAAGTAGCACATGAATGCAACAAATATTTTATTTATATTTCGTCAAATGAAGCCGTTCCCGATCAGTCCCGTCTCAAACGGTGGAAAGATACTGACTATACAGAACTTTGTTTTCTTGCCATAACAATAATCCTTATGCCCCAAGTGAAGAAACTAAGAACGAAGGATTATTTGTCCTCTGAATGTCTAATATCAACTCCTTCGTTTTATCAGATTATGTCAAGGGGATTTACTTCTTCTTAGATTGCTCCATTTTACCGACAATTCCACACCTCGTTTATATACAGACCCTCTTCATAAAATACTTCATAAAAACTCAAACAATTGTGACGATTTTAAAAAAATAAAAAAGGTAATAAAAGAAAAGTAAAATAATTTAAAATCTCACATTAAAACAAAACATAAACCCCTAAAGAAAATGATAATGTAACACCGCAATAATACCCAAAATAAATAGTTTAAAACCAAAAAGAATTCGAGAATAAAATTGCGATAACACCCCTTAATAATTAACCCGGCTTTAACCTGCCAAAACCGGCTTCAACACGCATAATTACTCGTGAATATGACTAATAATAGTATTAAATTGCAACGTGATAAAAAAACATAACGATGTACAATAATAAAATAATAAGTAAGAGATACATACCATAATATAATTAAATATGTCAGAGAATAAACGAGTAAATATTAATCGGAATATGGAACTACTTTTATGCTGAATAGTAAATGACGCGAGATTACTACTCTCACCCCTTAACTAAAAACACACTTGAAATGGAGCGGTCGAGGCGTAAACAGCATACAGCCGTGATGCGGTATAGTAATTATATTTTCAAAAGTTAATAAACTCGCCAGTTGAGACGTAGCGGTACTAAGTACACATTTAAACGCCATGTGAACCGCGAATATAATCTACCAGTTCAATTACAGTAGATATGTAGTAAACGAGTGAGTGTGGATGAGAAAAACGCGTCTATGACATCTCTAGAAATCTAAACAATAAAGTGTATGTAATTAGAAATGTGGTAAAATCATAATGTGAAACTCAATAACTAAATCAACATGTGACGTGATTACAAGTGAATAAAACTTTTGTGCAAAAGATCCAAAACAACAAGCGATTACTACAACTTATTAAGAAAGAGAGAACCAGGACTCACCATGACTAAAATGACATCCGAACTTCAACAACAACAGAAACCTGATCTTCAGAAAAACTACAAGACACCAGGACAACCGAGAGAGTCGCCGATTCGCCGAGGATGATACCCACAGGTGACACGGAACTTTGGCTTCCGTGGTTCAGAACTTGAAGTAGAATATTGTATGATAAACACTAAATAGATAAAAAATGAATGTAAAGTAAAACAAGAAAGACTGATTTAATTAAATTAAATGTAATTTCATGTTTAGCAATAACATGCGTTAATTTAAATAATGTTTGGTTAAATAAAGCAATATTTAAGATGACACAAGAATAAATATTATAAATGTAATATCATATGCTGAAACGAAGTACTCGGATCCGAGGGTATTAATAAAAGAAAAACTATGCTAACTCATTACTAAATTACTCTAATTCTCTTTGTACAAAAGGTACAAATGTTTTAACTTTAATATACTAATTGCTAAATTTATGTAATAAAGAGATGTCATGGTCCAAAAGGAGAGTGAATAAATCTACCAAACCCCTGTCAATATCCCTCAATTCACGGGATCCTCTTTAACATTTGTTTACTTTTCAGTTATTTATGATTTTGTAAAGATTATGGCAGCCTGTTTAATTGACCTGAGCCAATTAACTAGGTTCCCGAATTGTAACGTAGCCCGGAACGTTATACAATGTATTGTATAACCTTTCAGAAACCGCAAAATCACGCGTGTGAGAGTTGCAAAGTGATTTTACGTGAATATCAGTTTTTCATAAAAATATACTATACTTTAAAAAAATATTCAATGTAGATCTGAATAGGCCATTTTAAATATTTCCGATTAAATTTTGTAAACAGTAGAGTGCTCTGCGCATGTATACACGCCGCTGCTGAAAGTACGGCGCACGGGTAAAGCATAACCACTCACACGTGATGCGCTGCGAAAAGGTTAATAATAACGTGCCATACCCTACCATGTTTTTATTAAATATCCGTAACTGCAAAAATTTTTTACTGCAATTTTTCATTTCTGTAAATGATGGATAAGATTTTATATTTTGTAAAATAATCGAGCAAATTATTTTAGGTCACAATGGAAGAAAGACTGAAGAAAAACGAAAATCAGAACATGAGTTCAAAAGAGAGAAAGAGGCTAGAAAGAGGGAGAAAGCTGCCCAGTCTTGCCCAAAAATCACAAGTTTTTGTATGCCAAAAACAACCTGTAGCTCAGATAAAACTGTATTGGATGAGAATGAAGCACTTATCATAGCTACACCATCTACTTCAGAAATCGTAACCAGTATATCGGACGACAGTGAAGTTCCTGTTGCGTCATCATGTACAAAAGTACAGACATCAAAAATTGACGATACTCTGATTGACGATGACAATTGTGATCAGCGCGTTCAATTGTCTTCCAGCTCAAGCTATTACTCAAGATGTGAGCGTTGTTGACTCTGATGTTCGGTTCGAAGAAAATCCATTGCTGAATCCCGACGAGTATTTTAAAAAACCCGGACCAAAAGACATTAACTCCTTCTTTCAATTTCATCCCATTCAACATGGAAAAGCTGTTGAACCTCTCCCTATTGATGACAAGGTGTTTCATTTTCATTCTGGGGACGGCCAAACACTCAAGTGCAATTGGCTAATTTACCACATAAGTAGCAAAAAGCTATTTTGTAGCATTTGTTTGGCTTTTACTGATGGATCCTCAGTTTTTTGTCAAGGCTTTGACTGCTATAGGCATTTGACACAAAGTATAGGAGAACACGAAAAGTCGAAACCTCATCTAGACCCTGTGAAGGCATACATTTCTCACAAAGAAGGGACAACAATTGATAACCTGTTATTTGATAAATAACGTAAAAAACGAAAAAAGAGGTACTTGAACATAGACAAGTTGTGTCTGCTGTCATCAACGTCATTAAATTGATAGGAAAACAAGCCTTGCTTAAAGGGCAAGTGAAGAAAGTGCATACACTCTTGACGACCCTTCTGTAAACCATGGGAATTTTTTAGAAATAATTCTTTTGATATGTAACTATGACATCAATCTGGAAAACCATGTGAAAAATGTTATTAACATGAGTAAATCAGCTTTGGAAACTTCAAAGACGAGTTCCAAGAAAGGATGGAGAGGAATGGGTGGTCAAATAACATTTCTCAGCAAAACAACTGTTAATAAAATAATTAACTTCACGAAAATGTTGATCCAGAAAGAAATAGCTAATGAAGTAAAGGAGCCCAAGTTATTCTCAGTGCTAATGGACACAACAACGGATGTGTCTGGGTTCGACCAGTGTGTTGTTGTGTTGAGTATGTGTTCGAAACTGAATTAAAAGAAAGGATTATTGGTTTGAAGTGTGTACTTCAAACAGGGGAAAACTTGTTTAACTCTTTCCTTGAAATTTTGAATACCACAGGACTTGATGTCAAAAACTGCATCGCCAACTCATTTGATGGGGCTGCAAACATGAGCGGTCAGTACAGAGGTGTTTCAACTCGACTTCAAGATGAACTGCCAAACCACATTCACACGTGGTGCTATGCCCACCCTCTGAACCTTGTAATGACAGATACGGCCTTGGTCTACTACAGCAGGCCCAAGTATTTATCAAAAGAATCCCACAAAAGACTGAATATTTATTTGGAACAATATCCAAATGTACGATTGAGTCAAATTGGGGCAACCAGATGGAGATCTAAAAGTGATGCCACCCATCAAATATTTTGTTACTACAGTACCTGGGCCGAATGTGAAGACGTTCAAGCTAATCAAGGTACAAATAATCTAAAATCTGTATACATGGAGCTGGTTGTGTCACTCTCCTTATCGCTAACTCCACAGATTTCAGCCCCAAGACAAGGACGAGGCAAATAGCCTGCTTCAGAAGTTTCTTTCATTCGAAACTATACTGACTGCAATTATGTGTCTGGTAATTTTCAAGATCATAACACCACTTTCAGACTATTTACAAACTAGGAACCTGGATTATGCACAGGCAGTGGCGGTTTTTTAATTGGTGCACATGAGCACGTGAACCCCCTACATAAATAAATATAAATTAATTAATTTTAACAAACACTAAATAAACGGGAAATAATTTGGTTTAGTTTTATGATGCAATAACAAAATGCTCGTTCTGGTAAAACAGTCGTGCAGTCGACGCAGTGTAAGGTGTGCGCACAGCTCTGTACGTGCGCTGCTGGATCAAATGAGAGCGGTGACGTGATGCGGCATTGGCGCGGTGGTGGGGGCAAACCTCTCCCATGTAAAGAATGTGCGGACATTCGGTTTGTGAACCAGTGCTGTTCTAGCCGTTGTACGCGTCACGTTACTCGCTCTCCCAGTGTTGCTCGCGCCCAGTGCAGTTGTGTTTGTATTGTGTTAATGTTGGTGATCGATTAGCAATGGCTGCTACCCCTGTGTCTGTATTAAAAGAAACAATTTTTTCAAGTATTTCATTAGAAAAGAAACTTGAAATAAAACAACGTGGTCGTCCGACCCCAAAGCTTAATATCGTACAAGTGACCAAAGGTAAAGATAGAGATTTCAAAAGGGAATTTAAAGAAACTTTATATGAAAAGACTTCTTGGCTCTGCGGTTGTGAAGCTACAAATAAACTATATTGTTTCCCTTGTCTGCTATTTGCAAAACAAAGCTCTGAAAACTTAAACTGGATTAAGTATGGTGTGAATGATTTAGGTCATTTACTCTCGAAAATTAAAAAACATGAATGTTCTCAAACTCATTTGAACTCTTTGCTAGAGTTTAACTTGCTTGGTAAAGTCAACATACGTCAGCAGTTGAACAGCGCTTATCGGAGGAATGTAAAAGAACATAATGAAAAAGTAGGGAAAAATCGTTATACATTATCAAAAATAATTGACTGCATTAAATTTTGCGGCGCTTTTGAACTGGCACTTCGGGGACACAGGGAAGGAGATGATTCTTCAAATCCTGGGATTTTTCGAGGCTTAGTGGATTTTTCTGCTCAGATTGATGCCTCACTAAGAGAACACTTACGTGATGCAACCGTTTTTAAAGGAACATCAAAAGAAATTCAAAACGACCTGCTCGATTGTATGCTTCTTGTTTGCCAGGAAAAGATTAAGGAGGAAATAAAATTTGCAGATTTCTTCTCTGTAATCGCTGATGAGACCACAGATGTTAGTTTGACATTTCAATTAGCTATTGTTTTTCGCTACGTATTACCTAATGGAGAACCAGTAGAAAGATTTTGGGGGTTTATACATCCCCCCGGACACGACTCAGACTCGATCGCTGGATGCATTCTTGGCGCCCTAAAAAATGTTGCTGATAAGCCGGAAAAGTTAATCTCTCAGAGTTATGATGGAGCAAACGTGATGAGCGGACACCTAGCCGGTGTACAAACAATTATTCAACGACATTACGAGTATGCTTTTTATATCCATTGCTATGCTCATCAATTAAATCTAGTGATTACTCGAGCTGCTAGCCAAAATCAGCAAGTGCGGATATTTTTCGCGAATTTGAGTGACGTAACAAACTTTTTCAGCAATTCACCTCAAAGAGCAGAAATTTTGGATAATATTGTCGGGAAAAGAATCCCTCGAGCTACAAGCACTAGATGGAATTTTAAAAGCAGAACTGTAAATACAGTATTCGAACATCGGGAAGACCTTATTACCTGTATGGAGGAAATAGAATCAACCTCTAAACAAGAATCTTCTATTACCAAAGCTGGAGCAATCCGGCGAATGCTGGAAGACCCAACGTTTGTGTTTTGGCTTACAGTTTTCCATAATATAATGCCACAAGTCAACATTTTATACAGACAAATTCAGCTTACCTATACAGATCCTGTGCGAACAAAAAAGGACGTGTAAACCTTTCTGAGGGAAATAAATAAAGAAAGAGAAAAAATGAACTCCGTGAAAAGTGCTGTAGACCAGATGCCTCTACAACGCAAAAGAGCAAGACATGAAGAAGGCGGTCATGCTAATAGGACGATCGCGGCTAAAGAAGTATGTGATGTAATTCTGACGCAAATAAAAGAGCGGTTTTCATTTACATCGCACCATTCAGCCGTATCCCTTATTGTTCCTCAAAAATTTAGTGAGTACAGTAAATCATTTCCTCAATCTGCATTAGATGAAACAATAGAAAAATACCCCTTTTTGGACAAAGCAAAGCTAAAAACCGAACTTGGAGTGTTTTACCGACGTGAAGACATAAGATGTATGAATGGTGCTGTGAGCTTACTGCAATTTCTTATACAAAATGATCTGAAAGATTCGTTTTCAGAGTCATATAAGCTTTTAAGGATGATATCGACAATCCCAATGACTTCAGCTGAAGCCGAACGATGCTTCTCGACTCTGAAGAGGATAAAAACTAAATATCACTATAATATTGACGACTCGGAACACAAAGTTGTTTATAAGTAAAAACGTAAAGTTTTACCTTGCAGCCTAAACCGGCTTTCACCTATCAAAGCCGGTTTAGGCTGTAAGGTAAAACTTTACGTTTTTACTTATAAAAAACTTTGTGTTCCGAGTCGTCAATATTATAGTGATATTTAGTTAAGTAACGGACACGTCATGGACAACGAAATCCAAGAGGATAAAAACCTTTTTGAGAAGTACGATGTCTCAAGAAAGACTTAATGCCTTAGCCATGTTATCAATAGAGAAAGAACTGGTGAAGACCCTCCCTAAGTTTAATGAAATAGTGATTGATAGATTTGTTTCCAAGAAAGACCGAAGGATGAACTTTGTTTACAAGAAGTTCACTTAGTTTTTGTTAAAGATCCGATTAACCTACTGATACTTGTAAGTAGTATGTATATAATTTTACTATTGTTTCAGAACGTGATTGCTATCATTATTACTAAATTTAATTTTTCTAAGATTAATTAAATAAATAATCCAGTTGAAGCTTAGTAAACTACAATGTTAGATTCATTTTGTTAATATTACTTACTAAAATTATTTAAAATTTCTTAGTAACGTCATTTACTTTAATGTTGAAAAATTATTGGAAATGCTACTGTCAGTGCAAATATTAGCAGGCACATGGATTAATAACGTACAATATTATCTGTGTGAACCCCTGGTGAGTTTACTCACGAGCCGCCACTGTGCACAGGCATGGAATTTGGTCTCTACGGCACAAGAGAATTTGAGAAACGCCAGAAGCCAGTTCCATCAAACTCTGAGTGCAGCACAAAACTTCGCTAAGGCTATGACAGAAGTTCTTGATGAGAAAATTGAAAGAAATCTATCTCTAGAGACATACAATCTTTCCATACAGAGTGAGCTACCAACAAAAAGACAAAGAAAGCACACAAAAATGCCAGATGAAACAGCTGATGATAAAGCCATATTCAGTGCTGAACATAATTTTTGAGTACAAGTTTTCAATGTTGTCGTTGATCAAATAAACCAAACTATGGCTACAAGGTTTTCTGACCAAAAAAGATTATATCAAGACCTCTCATGCTTTGATCCACAAAGATTCCCTGAATTGAAAAATGGCGTACCTGAAAACACCTTGGAAAAAATATGCATTCTAATTCCGACTATTGACAATGAGAAGCTAAAAGAGGAATTACAGTCATTTGTTGATCAATGGCCAAGTATTTCTTCAGCGTTAAAGCAAAGTTACCTGGAGCAAGAGAAAAAAGATTCTCAAAGTGGTTCAGAAGACGAAAGTGCACAAACATCCATCTGTGACATAAAAAAGTCATGCATCAAATGTGCCTACAAGTTGATTCACGAGTACAATATGTATCGTGTAATGTACACCGAGCTCAACAAAGCTTATAAATACCTCTTGACAATTCCTCTTACTCAAGAAAGTTCCGAGAGAGCTTTTTCAATGCTAAAACTAGTGAAAACACGGCTTCGCTCTTCAATGGCTAATAAAAATCTAGAGGCTCTTCTCATGATGCAGTCTGAGAGAGAATCACTTACAGCAATTGACAACAATGTCATCATAAACGAACTTTGTTGTCAGAGTGAAGAAACGCAATGCCTACTCTCCTACTGAATACTAAATTATTAGAGTTAGACATTGTAAAAAGTGTACTATCCTTAGTTATTTATTGTCATTTTTGTCTCATATTTGCAATCTCCATTGACTTTATTTCCAGGTTAGCAAAATATAAAGTCTGCAGCAAATTAGTAAAAGTTTTGTAGCTTGTTTTTGAAATTCACCTAGACTCATAAATCATAACATTTTCTTAAGTTTACAGCCTCCTTACAGATTCAAGTTAAAACTTTGTTTTTTATATTTTATTATTTATTTATAACAAAAATGTGTACAGAGTAGATCCTTTACGAATTTTTATGTATTAATTTCAGTATTTTATTTAAAACACTGGTAAGATCTTGATAGTCGCATTGATCTTTATTGTACACAAAAATGTGGTATTACGTTTGATTTTAAAGGTATTTTTTTTATTTACAAAAATATCAATCAAAACTTTGTCTCCGTTCAAAAGTAATGTTCTATTTTTTTCTTTATTTTTGTTGTAGCACAAACACTTGTAACATCAAAATTTTTAATTTTTAATTATTTAATTGTTTCTTGATAACAAAAAGTTGTGCAGAGTAGAATTTTGCTTCACTGATTATTATGTATTAACTTCAGTGTTTTATTTAATACGTTCGTACCGTAAATTCTTAAAAGTGACATTGATATTTTTTGAACAAAAAATTTAACACTACGTTTGATTTTTAAAACGTATTTTGTTGATGTACAAAAATATCAATCAACATTTTGTTTCTATGGAAAGCTAATGTTCTATTTTTCCTTTATTTTTATTTCTAGTACACACATTTGTAAAATTAAAAAAGTTTAATTCAAATTGTAAATTATTTCAAATATTTTTCACGTACTTTATCTCTTCTTTTTTAGATATGCAACTCTTGTGTGTCTGTTCTTTTCATTTCGTTCTCAGCTTATAGGAGCTGGTATTTATTGCTAGTAAATATTAACACTCATTATCAACAGTAAAACGTTAACGGCAATCAATGGTGAACAATACAAAATCAACAAAATGGTATTCTTGGCAAAACGGTGTTGTATGACGAGTTTCCAGGTCGGGATTAAATTAAAATCCACTTGAGGGGTGCGCCCTCAAAAACCTAAGGTCTGCGCCTTTTCCTGAGGGCCAGTCTGGCCCTGCAAATGAGTATAACTTTGAAAAACTGATAAGTTTACATTGTATTAAGTAACATTAAATAAAATTTCAATTATAGCCTAACTTTCATGGTTTAACCTAAATTTATGGATATTTGCTGTTGGTATTTTGTTAACGTCAATAATTTAGTTAGAACAAGGTTAGGTAGTTTTACGATATGAAATGATAAAACTAAGATAACATATAAAAAATAAATACAACAAGACTTCTGTAGCTGCATAAATATCAAATTATAAAAACTTATTAATGTCAAGATCACTGGAACTTCTTTCGTAGTTCATGTTAGCCACGCTACTAAGCTAGAAGCTACTACCGGACTGCAAGCAAACGACTGAACTAACAACGACCTATGGAGGTAGTTCGTTTGCAGTAGGTCATTTGTTTGCAGTATGTCGTTTGCGTGCAGTAGGTTGCTCACTTGCAGTAGGACGTTCGTCTGTAGTAGGTAGCTCGGTTTCAGTAGGTCGTTCGCAAATGACTAACGACTGTTACAATATAATGTTTCTGCCCGTTGTTGGCCCATGATTTAATTCGTATACTCTTTTTGACTGGAGTATATTTTCAGAGTTTTTGTAGTATTACAAACTACGTATTTTTATGTTTTTAATTATTTTGTTATACCGTTAAATAATTTATTATAATATATATATATATATATATATATAGTTATTTTTTATGACAAGGATTTGTAAAAGTAAACGTCTTATCAGTCATGATGAATTGATAGGGGGTGATAGAAAGGACTGAAAAGTTTTTTTTATTGTCTGATAATTGTTGCTTCGACAAAGTCTGGCATAAATATGATAAAAATAAAATAGCAGAGAATATCATATGGTAGGATTGAAGGAAGTTGCTTTAAAAGTTATTAAATAATTGAAAAGAATAAATTATTTGTTATTTCACATGTTGTTATTATGATTCTTAAATGAGAATTAAACTGGTTTCGCGATTCTGGCCAAAGGCGACATGACTAAAATTATTTTCATAATTTTCTTTATTTAAATAATATTTTATTTCGCCCGTTTTGTTGAAACACCAGAAAAGGGTATTGGTTATCTTTCAGCTAACCTTCATGCGCTTTGATGTTACCTCACGTGCATAGGGAGGCTGACCATCCTTATTATCTATAAGCTGACATAAACTAATGAACTAGCTCAATATGCTAGTCCGCTGGTGTGAACGACCTAACTATGAGAAGTTCGTTTGGATTAACTACTTTTCCCACCTCTATTCACAACTGCTCGTCCACAACATTAGTATTCAGTTATGCCCCCAAAGTGAGGTTATGTTTCCTCACGTGTGGATCTGCAAGCTATAATAATGTTACATTTACTCTTGAACTTGTCCTGTACGTTGTATAACAGTATTTGATTATGCTATTACTTTCAGTACATTTATAACAGTATTTGACTATGCCATTACTTTCAGTACATTTATAACAGTATTTGACTTGCTATTACTTTCAGTACATTTATAACAGTATTTGACTATGCCATTACTTTCAGTACATTTATAACAGTATTTGACTATGCTATTACTTTCAGTACATTTCTAACGCTCTTATACTGGTTAAAACCACATACAATAAACAGGCCTTTAGAGCTACCAACCTTGCATGCTTAGTCTGGACTAGAGGTGAGCTAAACGCTAAACTGTTATTTTAAAATAATAGGTATGAAAATACCGTTCCAAAAAATAACAGGTACAAATACCTGTTATTATATACTAACTATACATAACCTACATTATCCTTTGTAAGCAAGTCGTTTCGAGTTTCCTGCAGGTCTCGTATGTAATATCTTCAAATAAATACACTGCAACTAGGTTTTCACCTAGATAAACCTATTAATACATTAATAAACCTACTTGCAGTGTATTTATTTGAAGATATTATATAACCTATACTATATAATTTGTTATAAGAAATAAATTGAAACTAAAAGTGTTAACAGTGTTACTTTACACTGTGACTTTATTAAACTATTACTGTTTAAAATAAAATAAGGAACAAGAGAATTTATAAGCCTATCTCCCTTTGGGAATACCAATTTAAGTTTTTACTAGGAGTAAACAAACTAACATTGGTTAGACAAATCAGTTGCAAAACCCAGGGCAATGAAATAATTTAGAGTACACGTAATACCACAACAAATAATGTGATAAAAACATCAGAAACATATAATAAAAACATAACAGTAAGCCACAAGAGTGAATAAACAAAATTTTACAAATAAAAATGATAAAAACAACTGTAATAAAATAAATATAAATAAAAACTTATAAATAATAAACAACAACAAAAGTAAATTAAATACATTACATACCTGGATAATCTTCAGTTCGATTCACTAATGTACACACAATATACACGTCATGAACTAATCTTTGTCACACCTATTCACATTACAATTTGCTTCACTCAAATAACACATTATAGGTAAAATTAAACTATTGAATGGTTTTTAAAATACTAGAATTTCAGTTATTCAGACACTACAGTATTTCAAATTTGTATTTAAAAATATCAGCTGTTGTACTTTCCTTGATGTTAATCGAGTTCTTCGTTCAGATAAAATTATTCCTGCCCTGGAAAATATCCTTTCATGGGGAACGGATGTTGCAACCATGTTACATTTAGTTCTGACCAAATGTGCAAGATTAGGTTGGTGATCTTTCCACCACAGTAAGGGATTTTCGCTTCTCTCTATTGGTGTGTCTTGAAGATATTTATCTACTTCTTGTATAGCCATTGATAAAGGTGTCCCTATTTGTTTAACTTTGCTTATCTGGTTTTTATAATGGTTCCAAATTGAAACTGTTTCCTCCTCTGTTATGTTAGGTTATAGATTTCCTTTGGTTTCAATGCTTGTATTGGTTCTTGAATTTTTTGTAATTTGTGAACGTACTAGTTCAGCTGCATGTTTTTTTGTATTTTCTAGAGAAGTATTGTCTTCAAAAAAGTAGTGTTTGTACCTGGGGTCAAGCATCATGCAAAGTGAAATTGTTTTGCTTTTTTCCAAATTAGCAAACCTTACAGAAATTCCTTCTAGAAGTTTAAGTGAAATTTCTCTGACAAGTGGTTTAGTTAATTTCACACTTACCTGTTGTATTGATAATTTTAATCCTTGGGTTATAGGTATTATCTGGCTGGCGATGATATATTTCACTCCACTCATTTCTTTTGTTACCTCCTCACAAGGTTGCAGAATAGCACACAGTTCTTTACAAATTCCCCATTCTTCAGGCTGTTAATGTTTCTATGTCTGTTGTTAGTAATGCCAGAGAGTGTTTTACAGTGTCCTTCAGTTCAACAAATCATTTAAGCATATAGTAATCAGAATTCCAGCGTGTTACAACGTCTTGCAGAAGTTTTATAGGTTGCTGAACACCTATCTGTTCTTGATATTTTGTGAGTTTTAAATATGCAATATTACTTCTTTTAAAAAAGTCACAATTGTTTTTACTTTTTTGATTGTCATTTACAATAAACAGGCTATCTTGAACAATTAAATTTAATGTGTGAGCATAACATCCAAAATGCTTCCACTTAAGTATGCTTTGTATAACACTAGTAATATTTATGGCATTATCAGTAATAACAATTGAAATTTTTCTAGACAAGTCCCATTCATTTATAATACGCAAAATTTCATCTGCTAAATTTTGAGATGTTTTATTTATTTTTATAACTGAACAGTTTATATTATATGTTTCAATTCAAAACCTGATTAATGTAATGTGCAGTAATTGCATTAAAAGTTTCATTTGTTGAAGAAGACCATGTGTCAGTTGTTAAGCAAACACTTGGTGTATCTTTTTTAATAGATTCTTTCATTTCATTTACCTTTGTTTCATAAGAAGCTGGTAACAGTGTGTTAGCAAAATACTTTCTAGAAGGAATTTGATAGCTAGGGGCACAAGTATTCATCAAATTTCGGAAACCTCTGTCTTCAACAACTGTAAATGGTTGAAGATCACAAATAAAAAGTTTCATTATGGCCTCATCAATTTTGTTTTTATCAGACACTGCTAATTTTTTGGGTATGTAGGTTGATATTGACATTTGTTTTTTACCTGTTGGAACAGGCAACTGAAATGAAGACGATTGATTTTGGAAGGTGTCAGTAGCTCTTGAAGTGGTTGGTCTCTCTGGACTAAAAAAAAATGGAAGATTCAACTACTAAGTTTTCTTGCACATCTGGTCCTATTTGCAATATATACACGCAGAACGAAGTATTCAGGACGAAAAAGTGGCTTCGTACCAGTTCGTACTCGAAATACGCTTGATACTAGGTGTTCCTAAAATACTACTGTTCCTCTGATACGCTTAGTATTTGTAATACGCGTTTACGTGTTGTTCCTTGTGTATCAGTGATACCCCTAGTATTTGAAATACTCGTGTACTGCTTGTTCCTTGCGTACTAGCGACATTTTTGTACGCCTAGTATTTGGCCTTGGCGTATTCGTTTACTTGATACTTGCGTGCTTTGTGCGTGTGTGTGCGTGGTGGTATAGAAGCGTAGGGGGCGTGCCTCGACTCGGAACAGCGAGGGGCGCGTCTCGACTCGGAACAGCGAGGCCGTGAATAACAGGTATTTCAACTTTTCAGTCACTGTTACATCCGTTCCACAAAAATATCGTTCCAAAATACCTGTTACAAGTATATCGGCCCACCTCTTCTGGACATTGGGTTGTGTAGTTGTGTTTACAACATATGCAGGCCTGAAAACACTCTGGCATTTATATACGCCGCTGTAAATGTTGGAATTATTAATTCAGACATTAAAACGGAAATGGAAAGTAGACAGGGACCTTGGTAACTTTTTTACTGTGATGGAGATGTTTTCACGTACAAACGAGTAATTTTTCTAAGCTTGCGAATAATGTCATCAACACACGACGAAGAACCACATTTCCAAATTGAAATTACTTTTTGATAATGTGTCTGCATTATATTACTAATGACATTAATACTAATTATACTTCATACCTATCAATGAATACTATCCTTATTTCCACCTTAACGTAACGTCCAGTTGTCTTTAAATACGGTAAGTAAATTACCTTACACCTTCTGAAGTATACTTCGGCTGCTATAAATTAGTTTCACGAACATAAACTATTCAGTATACCTCTGCAGGTAATAAACTTTTCGAAAGCACGCTAACAATACTTAACTGATAAATACGTAAACACGAACCGTGATATTCGCCATATTAACAGCAGATTATTCAGATTCAATGCCATACAAATCAAACAATGAGAAACTCATTTACAAACAACATATCTTCCAATATAGAAACTATAGTCTTTCAGCATAATCAGACACGTAATTATATAAACAAATAACCGAACAATTTCTACAATAAGATCTAGCTAAACGGTCGTCTAACTACTTCTGCATTACAGTATAAAATTATTACATATCACTCCATATAATAACAAGGTTTAGGCCTACACAAACAGAAGGTGTAGGCCCACTTCTCCCACACGCAAAATGTTTAGCAATCGCATAAAATCAGTGTCGAACGAAATGGCTTGTAAAGAAAATAAGATTTATTTAGTCACAGAATATAACCAAATACGTAGTACAATAAGTTTAGTTATAATCGAGTTTTCATTGATTTTTGCGGGTTTTGAAAATCACAGAGTTCTAATTAATTTTATTGAGGGGTGGAATTTTAACATTGAAAATGTTTGTCTTTTCGTTCACGTTGTCTGGCTAGTACGGGTGTCATTTAGAGCGGAACTTTAGTGATAATCTTTTATCGACTATAAAAGTAATGGATGAGTCAGAGGCAGGGTGACGTCATGCTGTACAGTACGGTTGTCGCTGAGCGCGGAAATTTGATGATCATTTTTAGCAGCTCTTTAAGCGAACAGTATGAGTAAAAGCAAAAATGTCGAAGCTAGAATAAAGCGACTTATGCGCGTACGATATATAGAAATAACTAAGCGTATATATACTGTTGTCGACAAAGCTACAGATTTTACTTTATATAATATTGAAACTTTCTCTTGTGAAAACTTACTTGTCTTTTTCGTCGAACGCGTTTCGGCGTCGTATTCACCTTCGTCAGCTTATAACAGACTGCCAGTATTTAGTAACGGTTGTTGCTTGGAAGGTATAGTGGGAGGTGGTGTGTAGAGGAAGGGGATTGGCGCGGGGATCCAAATTATTGTTTGTTTTTTGTATAATTGTGTCGAAAAGTGTATGTGATTTATATTGTAATTGGTATGTTGTTTAGTATGTTGTTTGGTTGTGTTGTGTGGTGTTTGTATATTTCATACTGTTCAGCTGTGTTGAGTTTTCGACCTTTGGGTAAGAGGTGTAATATTTCAAGATTAGTATCTATGTTGGTGTAGCTATGGTTATGTGTGTGGCGAACGCAGAATGTATATTGTTGTTGGAGAGAGCCTTTAAGTGTTCAGAGTAACGGGATGAAAAAGATCTTCCCGTCTGGCCTATGTAGAAACTATTGCAGTTATTACAATTTAATTTGTATACACCTGTTCTATTGTATTTGTCTAAGCTGACGAAGGCGAATACGACGCCGAAACGTGTTCGACGAAAAAGACAAGTAAGTTTTCACAAGAGAAAGTTTCAATATTATATAAAGTGTAGTGCTGTGAAACAAGATGATGAACAAACAAGACAAGACAACTACAGATTTTAGTTTAAATCGACGTACACCGGTGATATCGTATTTGAACGTGCAGAGTTTAAAGGCTCATAAAGACAATATAATGAGCGATCCAGTTTTGCAGAATAGCGACATTATTGGTTTTTTTGAAACTTGGATGCACGCTGATTAGGAACCAGTACACTTGGGCGGTTTCACTTGTGCACCGAAGCTCTTCAACTATTTTGCGTCGATCCGAAGACTCCAGTACAGAATATGCATGAGAAATATCTTACTGGGGCGAAACAGGGGAAGAATGGTGTAGTGCCCGGTGTATTTAGCATTCATATTTATACGACTCAACATAGTCCGGCAAAGATTACAGCTCAACTGTTTGAAGCTAAAGATGGCAAAACTTTGACGGCAGCAAAGTGGAAACGACTGATTATTCCGAATTACTTCATGTTGCAGTCTTTCTGAAAGTGACCGGCTTCAAAATTACACACAACTGCATCACTTTAGACATGAATGTAGAGTATTTGGCTTTTGAACGATACAAACGACGTCCCCGAGTTCAAGAAAACCGTCTCGAGGACTTGATGTTCTCTCTTGCTGCAGCCACATTGAAGAGAAAACGCGACGACAGCGATTCATCATCATCCGACGAAGGCGGCGATCCAATTAATATATCAAAACGTAAAATGTTTAAAGTCGATGAATGGTAATACTGTATATGTACATATTATAATTTTATGTATTTGTATGAATAAAGGATAACTATATAAGATATAATGTGTTTTTATTTTTAGAACGTCAGTTATTCATTTTCGATGTCTTCAAGTTTACATTAGTTGTGAAATCTGTAAATTTTTAATTTCTTAAATAACGACATTGGTCAGCAAAACCTAACACCTAAGTTTCATAGGAAACTATAGTTAACAACTTACTTTTACGATCAATAAATTTATACCTTCATTCTGTTTATCATAATCTCTTCTAAAAACCATTATTGGACAGTACTTACTTTAGTTTGCGTCATATATATATATATATAATCATATTTTTATTTACTATTATTAATGTAACAAGACATTGTTTGAACATGATTTTAATTTACAATTAAACTTATGCATCCTGATTGTTCAAAACCAATCACCCCATTAGTGGGGGCTAAGCAAAGTCTACATGACAGAACAATTCAAATCAGTGCTTACTCACATCTCATGCGTGGAGGTTGTTAGGTCAAAGTATGCCTATACAATACATTTGTGGCATCACCTTACTTCACGTTTTCATTTAATATATTTTTTTTACATTCAAAAAGTTGTCAGCGAACTTCAGTTCGCCGACAACAGTGCGCATGAACATTTCATGAGTACAAATCGTACATATCAATTCAGTGGTTTAGTATCAAACTAGTGGCCTCGTTAGTGAAGGATCTGCAGCAACATCCACAGCATCCCTTTGGGAAGGCCTTCCCTAACAACACCCCTAACCCCTTTCATCTCATCATCCAGCATCACGACCACAGGCAACATACTGCGTGTACGTGAGTTCAGCATTTAAAAGAAACTCTATCGACACAAGGTATGTGTTATACTTTATTCAATCATATAATGTAATTGACAATTTATTAAGTGTATCTTTTGCAATCTACATAAAATTCCAGTGTTCACATTAGAGGGACCGGCAATTTCCCCAGAAGTGTATCGCTGTGGGGTTACGAACCTATTCATATTTATGACAACAGTAAAACCTAAGAATGGCAGCATTTCTATTACTTTATGAGTTATAAATAACTAAAGTGTAAAACACAAAACATTACACGACAATTATTATTATTGGTTTTCAAAAGCATAATATTACCAATACTGGTATAGTATATAATTGTGTTTATTCATTTTATATTTGTGCAAATATATAATATATATATATATTGCAACAGTATGTCTGCGTATGTTACTGTGCATTGACGCATTTTATTAAAAAATGCAAAATTAGTATAAGTAATTAACAGTGTCATTATATAAAAACGCATATTGAAAGCTGTAAATAACCAGTGAATGGGGAGACCGAATGTACAGGTCGGTACCAAAACACACATAAACTAAGAGTGTGTTATAGTGTAAGTGATATGTGTGTGTGAAACAAATAGGAACCAGCTTGACTTCACCCTAAATATATGTAAATTAAAAAACTAATTTATTTAAATTTTGGCAAGTGCGCGAAGTATACGACAAAACAAATTATGCCACGGTATTAATAATATAAAGGTGCACACATGTGTAAAATGTAGTGCAAAACAAACAATGCATTTTTATGCAGAGTAAATAAAAGTGAACAACAATCAGAATAATTAAAATATGCAAAAACTATTAATATACAATTATACACAAGAAAATTACCGATTTTTTTAACATCGTGTTGTAACCAAAAGACTTCGCATGTTGCGAAAAGAATTAAAATAATTGCAATTAAAATAAACAAATCTGTAAAGGGATGCTTAACAAACTTTGACCATTCAAATCTTGTTCAGAATTGTCAAAACATGATTTTTGCGCCTGACAGTATAAATAAGCGAGGTACCCCCCAAGGCTCGAGGCAGTCTACTGAAACATTTGTGCAGCCGAAGGCTATACCCAACTGCATAGCAAAGTTTTATATATCTGAGGTCGATATCTGAGTACGTATGGAGCAGTAACACTGTACGAGTCATCTGAGTTGCTGAACAGACCAGGAGGACCAGAGGACAATGGAGGATCGACACCGGACAAAGACACAGGACTCAGGATCATGACGAGGAATCACAGACTATCACCTCATTAATAATAAAGTGAGATAAAACCATATTACTTGTCAACAAATGGTTCATAATGACATTAAAAAAGAGTATAAAAGAGACAATTATATAGACTCTATACACTAATTGTGTAAATAGTAATAATTGTAAATTTCATGTTGTTAAATTAGGGTAATGGATTACACAATTTTTATAATGTTTTAACACTTCCCAATTTTTAATTATTTTTAAAGATTATAGATATTTTAATGATTTGAGATTTAACTGATATTTACTTAATATTTTATTGATATTTACATGCACAAAGTAATCATTTAAAAAAAATGATTTAAAATAAATGCATTTTAAAAGAATATCTGAGCAAGTCAAGATCACATTTTATTATAATAACTTATATTGGTAATTTTTATTAATAAATTGTTAATTATTTTCAAACTCAACATGAGCAAGAGCAAGAATTTTATTTAAAACAAACAAACACCCACCTTTTCTCTATAGTACTCAGTAGTGTTATTAATATATATAGTAACAATACATATTAGCGCAGGTAATTTATTTGTATTTATAAAATAAAGATAAACAGCTGTAAATAGTTTTAAATGGTTCATATGGGAACAGAGAAGAACTGAACAATTCATAACCTGTTTGTAAACACCTGTTTTGAACAATTATTTACTGGTGTTACTAGGGGGAAGGTGTGTGTGTACATGTGTATTTGGTGCATATGCATGTGTTATGCATGCTCATATCTGATCCTCTGCTGGAATCAACATGTTTTGTGACACATGTATCTTCGTTGTGGTAGTGAGCTTCAGTTCAGACAGGCATAAAATACAAATAATTAAATATGTTTATCTACTAAAAATTCCCACACTGACAATACCTACAGCAAAGTGAATTATGTAATTTTAATACATGCGAAATGGCACGTGTTTTTTACTATTTGAAGATGAATGGTGAAATTTTAAGCGAACTATAAACAAATTAATAAATTATTCAGCTAATTAATATCTGACAAACAATTAAATCGTATGTAAACAAAGACAAAATTATCACGAATCTCATGATTCTATTAGTCAGCACATGAACACTAATTATGACTGAAAATATGAGAGAAGTGATGCGTTGAAAACGGACACATGGAACAAGATTGGACCAAAATATACAGGTCTGAGAAGGCTTGTTAAGAAATCTTCGACCTGTCAGTGTACCTTGAGTATAACCCCCTCCCCCAATTCTGTGTGACTGAACAGAATCAGAATTTGGGTGTATGTTTTGGTGTCTTTGATGTGTTCAATTAGCAGGAACTATATCACATGCGTGGAAATTCTGTCCTGTTTGTCCAACATAGACTTGGGGGACAGTGATTGAAAGACATCAGAGAATGAGTATTTTTTGTTATGTGTTTTTTGTTTTGTACTTATATGCTTTGTGTATAACATATAATTGAACCCCATATAAATTATATGAAAATCTTCAATAGGTTAGTAAATCCAAAATATTTGTGTTTCAGTGTTCTACAACATAAATCTTACTACCAAAAACATTATGAATCAAGAGGAAAGCAAAGAGAGAGAGAGGGGGGAGAGAGAGACAGAGGAAATTTGACATTTCTGTGCCAAGTTATTACCTGGTTCCTAAGAAATGTTCCTAATGCATCATACTTCTTTATTACATCAAAAATTGCATTGGTTGCTGACTGATTTTTTATTGACAAGGTGTAGTGCACACAGATATGCATGCGGACACACACACAATCTTCAATACAGGTGGTAAGTCTCTTGACTGAAACTGCAATAATAGATTTCTCAGGTTTTAAAAAAGTGGACTCTGTAATATTTTATTATGTTTGTTTATTAAATTCTTAGAAACCACTATTATTATTGTTGTTACTAATTTCTTCTGTGCTTTGTTTTCTATATTAATTCTCTATAGTAATTTATGTTCTTTCTTTGTTTGTGTTTTCTTTGAAGGAAATCAATCATTTGACATTCATCAGTACATCTACATTAAAAATCAACTGAGTCTGAACCATTATTTAACACTCTATGAAAGTACACATTATCGAGTAATATAAAACCATAAACTTACAAGTTTTTACTACCTAATCACCAACACTGCAGTAAGCTTTTACTTCATTTCTAAATTATTAGTTGTCAGTCTTTTGAGTTTATTATCAACTAGATATTGATTCAATTGTTTTCAGTTAAACTTTTTAGTTACCTCTTATGGTTTTCAAAAATCTAAACAAGTAGAAATGTTTAAACACACTGAATTTGTTGTTCATCTACACTACTGCTGAACTGTATAGACAGCTCTGAGTGTGCCATGAATTTTCAGAATCGCTCACTATGAAATGGACTGATCCACACACTGTATAACAAATTGTACAATTTGTAACTAATTTCATATTATTGGGTACAACTTTCCCACTGATGAAAGTTACTGAAAAAAATTGAAAAAGTTGCTCACGTATCACTTTTTGAAGTCATATATTTGATGGTTCTATTTCATTTCACCTAAGAAAAAGTGTCTGACTTACGTAAAATAACTAACCATTGTATTTATAGGTTTACATGGCTTAATTTTATGTAAATAAGATTCTTATTTCCTAACACAGCAACTATGAATTTGAGCCTACAACACATTCAGTCAGGCTAACAGCAGTGAAATCTCCATTTGAATTACATTGGCAATGCTTTCCTTACACTGTCTAGTAAATAGTCAAAAGAGGATTAGATCAGCATTTCTAAAACTTTTATCCCCCTTTTGAACATGTTTCCTCCCAATGGCCCTTTGCCCTACCAGGCAAAACAATTCACATATCTTGTCTGTAATTAAAACTTGTTTCTTTATATTTTTTGTAATTGAAAAAACAACACAATTATATAAAAATTTATACTCAGGTATTTCTTAATCAATGTGACCTTGTGTTTGACGAACAATAACAAGTTTTTTTAATATCTGGTTCTATTGCTGACTGGTTACTGTACGTAGTACTGGTTATTTCAGTTGGCATAAACATATACATCTATCCATATGTGATTAACTGACTAAATTACTCACTCTATTAAATAAGAAGTAAAGGTGATATTTTGTCTGCTGAATGATAATAGCATGTGACCAATGCACGGGGGGGGGGGGGTTCTATCAATGCAGACGACACATGCAATGGTGTGCTAGAGCTGTGTTCTGTAGTGGATCATTTCACGAAACAGATATGTTTGTATATTTTTTAAAACAAGATATGGAGGAGAGTGTGTTAGAAGGATTATAATGAAAACCATGTAAAATAAAGGGAATAGATGTGATTTACAAAAGGAAACAGAACAAGAGGATTCAAGGTTAACTACCAAATGTCTTACAGGCAATGATACTAAATTTTAGTCTTTAAAAATACTTGTTCTTTCATAAAATAGTTACCAATAATATAAATGTTATATTAATCTTTCACTTGCTTGTAACAGATTTATTAACTTTTATTATTGCTTAATTACAGATTGCTTGTAGCATTTATTATTGGTGGTTTATTATTTGTCCAGGAACTAGGTTTACTTTGCATTTATATACTCAACAACTCTCTGGCATTATGTAACAATGCAAACTTATGTATTATGTATGTAATAGTAATGCAAACTTGAAGATTCAATCAAACTTTGCAAGGTACTGCCCTTTTAGGACAGTCCTACATAATCATGTGTGTGTCAGACTAACATATTTTGGTATTATTATATTAAAGACAAATTGCATTCCTAGTTCAGGATGAAAGTAATGATTGGGAGGATCATGTGCTTTCTACCATACGGAGCATTTTAGTTTTCAGTTCTAGTAACATTTTCAAACGTGGAACAGTTAGTGATTGTAGACTAAATGTAAGTTTTGTCTCATTTTCTCAAACCATACTTATATTTGAGTTAAAATAATAGCATTTTCTGTTACTAAAAATTACCACATATTTATTAATATTCACAGATTTTTTGTGTTCTCACTTAAAATTATTTTACGAAAACTATTTCAGTAAGAGGGCCGACCATAACTTGGAGGGGGAGCATGAGTGCACTGTTGTCCCCCCCCCAAAATTACAGCTTTAATATAATGTGTAATTAAGGGATTTTATAATATTAAGGTCAGGATGTGTCAAGACTCAACTAAAAAAATGCACAGGAAAATGATGTGGTACAGAAAGGAGTTTGCTGGCAAAACGGCCTGGACCTTAAAACTCAGCCAGTAAGTATACTAACTTTTGTTTATTAGTATGTCATGTTTCTAATTAAATGGGCACTGATCTAAACAGTTTCAATTTGCTTTCTTGCAGAATCTTACCGATGTTCGTAATCCACTTCAATATTTTGAAGACTACTTCGACATGTATTTTTTGAAATGGCAGGAATGTTTACAAATACATACTCCCTCAGTAAAAGTGGCAAGTTACTGAATACAAATGCCCCTGAAATAAAGAAGTTTTTGCCATAAATTTAATCCAGGGGGTTATTCATTATCCAAGATCAAAAATGTATTCGAGAACAAATAGAAAGTTAGTGAAAATATCAGATTGTATGTCTCAGGATATATTTTTCCAATTAAGGAATAACATATACATTGTAAATATAAATATTCCAACTAGTAATCCAGCCAGTAATTGACTGTGGGAAAAGCTTACCACAATCTGCCTAAAGACAACATGAGCAGACCAATCCATTGATGAGCAGACAATTCTATTCACAGGTTGCTGCCTATCAAAACAACTAGTGAAGAACAAGCCTAGACCTCTTGGTCTTAAAGATCAACAAGACTTGTTCTTGGTTTTGAAATTTATCAGGGATATACAACTCCCTTACTCTATTCAGAGCTTGGGATTAGTTCTGAAATTGTTCATTGGTTTGTGAGTTTTCTGTTTTTTGATCATTATTTTATCCGGATTCTACTTACGGATAAAGTTGGTAGAGTTAAATATGGAGGCAACTTGAACCCTTAATACAAACTGTGGTATTGAAATACCATTCTAGAATATGTCAAGTTAAACAGACATGAAAACCATAAGTATGTGCGAGCACATGGTAAACTTATTGCTATGGAGTGGATGGACAGCAACAAAGTTTACAGGCAGTCAAAGGCTGAAAGGAAATTCACAGACATGACTTGTCCATTTGTTGTACACAAGTATAATCAGTGCTTGGGTGGTATTGATATTTGTGATCAGCAAATGGAGTACTGCCGCACATGGTTTAGGACAAAGAAGTGGACGTTAAAGTGCATCCTATACTTCCTAAATCTGGCAGTTGTGAACAGCTGGATTCTCTCTGTATGAGAATGTACGTCCGATAATTTCCATACTGACAGTGACTTGATGAAATATACACTCGATTTGCCAGAAGCTCTAACAAATATCCCTGCTCTCTCAAGATTTGTCTCTCAGATGACAGAGGACGTGTCTCTGACTTCCAAACATCAGACAAGTGGTATGATGGGTATGAACATTTTTCTATTTTCAATGATTTTATTTCAATGCGTTTTCAATAACACATTGAGGTCATGAGGTAGGTGTTATCCTTTTTTCCCTGTAGTCATACAGTGTTTACATAGACACTCCTGTGAAACACTACGATACATATAGGAAATAAGTTATTACTGCACAATAAATTATAACCTTTCCCCTTTACATTGATACGTTAAACATATAAACAGAAAATATAATACCATAAAAGCAATTATAAATGGTGCTGTTACACTGCATAAAAGTTTATGACTATAAGGACTGAAAATTTAAATTATGATTTTAAATAATTTTTTTAAACTAATAGTCTGTTTTTCAACTTATTTTGTTTACATAAAGTTTATATTTTATAGTTTGTTTTTGTATGGTGAATGGTAAAACACTCCAGAAGACGCAGTCCAACTTGCACTCTTCACACCACCATCTGGTTTCCATCCTATCTCTTCTTCCAGTTGACGCAGGTCCTTTATCTGAACACTCCTTGCAGATTATCTTGAGGGATATTTTTGTTTTTCTGTAACCACTTACACATGGCTTGGGTATCATCTTGCTGTCAGTCTGTTCACATATGAAGATGAAATGATAATCTCAACATGCTATTATTGAATTCTTGACTTGATGTCTCCAGTAGCTGTTTTCCCAAGTTTTTCATATAATTGTATACACTAATTTCCTTATTGTTTTGTACTCTTGAATGTAAAATGTTTATAATACTCGTCATAAATATATGAAAAACACTTTCTTCCACCACTTCATTGTTCATCTCTGAAGATAATAGTAACTGAGTACTTCACCCTCATGGTCTACCCCATCTTATTACTATTGTACTCCAAAATTGTGTCTGGCTTTAGTTTTTCTACCATTCCTGCTCATTATTTTACCTTGGTTGTTGATGATGTAATTGTGTGTTATGTATTGATGGCATACTCATCTCTATTGTCCTTCCAATGAAGTGCAAGTACTCACACATTATGTATGTATTTTATATATATTTTTTATAACTTTTTGTTTTGAATTCAACAGGTAAGCCTTTACTGTTTTTTGCATATGTTCCTAGAGCACAGGTGTTTTTCTGAAATAATGTTTCAAACAATAACACTTCAGTACCTAAGGCTTTCATGGCCGGTGTCAATTGTGTTGAAATGTAATTTCAACAAATAAAAACGATCGAGTAGACCATAGTAACAATACCATACTTATTAGACTTATACTTTATATAAACCCTAAAGTTTATTCTGACCCTGAATGGGCACATTCCTTCATCAATTTTCATGCTTTCACCTAGATAAAACTACCTTTAAAACATTTTATAAAGTTTACAAAAAATAGTCTTATTTTATGAATATGGTCATGGTTGGGTTGACCTCTTGGAATGTACTTACCGTTATCATTTACATGCAACACAAAGTAAATTTAACGAAATCTGTCACTTTTCATTACTTTTCAGTAAAAGAAGAGCCTAACATAACATTTGTACTCCAATAGTCAGTAATTCTTAGTCTTAACAACAAGCAAATACGAAAATTATTGCAAAAATATTGTACATTTCACGTAACATGACAGCACCCCATGAAGCCCATACTAAGAGCTCTATTAATTTATTTTGCCTCCTGAGCTTTTTAATTGTTGTTCCAGCATATCTACTGGTTTCTGTTTTTAAATATCACAATAAAAAAGCACTAAAACAACCAAGTTCACTGCTGGTAGCATATAATGGAACAAGCACTTTATTTACTGTTTCAAAAACTGATAACTGTGCTTTGATGTCAAAATCACACCAAACAGAAGTTGTATTTTCTTGGGCACTGCCTTTGTTAGAGTTCACAGGCTTATAGTTATGTTTCCATTTTCATAGTACTCTTCTTCATCACCGTCTGGCATAAATTCTGGCTTCTTATCTGCAATATTTAGGTGAAAGTAATTTATATATCTATATAAATATATACAAAGTAAATACTTAAATAATAATATAAATATTATTTATACAAATTAAAAGAGCAAGAATAATGTGAGTAAATATGAAAAACAAATAATAACTCTGCAATTTATAAAATGGAAAAGTAAATATATTGTTACGAGTCTACTGATTGTTGTATGGTACAGTGGAAAACAAAATACAAGGCACCAATTAAGTAACTAATCACCAGCTTTAAATATCACAATTAAACAGTATATAATCAACTTGTACAGTAATGCAATAATAATGTAAAATATAAAGAATTCCACGCTATAATCACTTTTCACTAATACACCACTTGCGACACACTTTGTAAATCACTGGACATAACATTCGAACCTCACTTGAATAAATCCCCACTTAAACTGAAACTGACTGTCGTCGCTGAATACTTGTATTTATACCGTGCCGAAATACCAGAATATTCCATACTACGCGTCAAGAACACTACTAGAAAACACCAGAACATAAATGACTGCGGCCTTGCTCATAGCGCGCGGACTGGTGAAATCTGGATTAGTCTCCGTGGATGCGTGACAAGTGTCACATAACTGTCCTTCATCTCAAAGTAGCAGCAATATGTATGCACACACACATTACAGCCGGATTCCACTGAAATAGCCAAGAAACATGTAGGATGTTTTGTAATAGTGCAACATTTTTTCTACATTACATAACAATATGAAGTTGTGTATAAGTCTGTTTAAGCATATGCTTTCTTAAGGTCAAATTCGTTTTTTTTTTAAATATCCAGCAAAAACCTATGAAGCTAGTGTTTATTTTATTACTGAAGCAATCATAAGTCTAAACAACTGATCACAGAATTAGTGTGTGTACAAATAGCAAAGAATATCTAAACAAAGTACACAAAAAATTATAAAGAAAGTAAAATAATTTGTAAATTAAAGTATAGTAAAAACAGAAAATATTCAGTATAAACTGTAAGCTGAAGTACATATACTGACACACAGCTGTGTGCCTCAGTTCCGGCCGCTCTCACTGTACTAGTCATGCTTAAAACATCAATTTGGCTATAATGACCTGTCTTATCTCACCTGAATTAAATTACATTTGTTTTCCTGGTGCCTATACAAATTGAATTGGTTTTATATCATTGTGTTTATGTTCACAATACACTGGGCTTCCCAAGTGCATTCATTATACCTTTCTATTCCCTTTTTTTAATTTTAAATGTAGGATTTTTTTGACAAATACTTTATTAATGTCATCAAATAAAATAAAATAAATTGAACTTTACTGATTAATCAAAATATATTTATCTATTATATATTTTTTTTTATTTTTGCAGGAAAGACAGTGGAATATTCATCATCTATTAACGCCTCACGATATTCTTTATTATGTTAGATTTAAAAATCTTTGGTTTGACTAATTTTTCTCAATTTTAAAACTAGTAATAACTATTAAATATAATTACAATAATAATAATAATAATAATAATAAAATAACAATAGCCAGTGAATTAAACACTTTTTGCATCAACCATCGCTGGATTTTATTATTTTTTGTCAAGCAAACAAGGAGATTATGCAAAATCACTAATAAAATTACCAAAAATTCATAAACCCATTAGGCCCTTAATAAACGCTAAGACAGTACCAAATTATAAAATACCTAAATTACTATCACAAATATTAAAACAAAGTAAAATTTCAACAACAAATATAATATAAAAACACTATAAAACTTCCAGAACAACTAAAAAACATACAAGTAGGCTAAGCAAAAACACAAAATTAGGCTATATTCTTTTGACATTTCAAACATGTACACAAATATTCCCATTGACGATACCATAAATACTATAACAAATACGCTGAAAACAAATATTGAAAATGACACATACATTAGACAATTAACTAACAGTTTGAAAATTTATATTAAAACAAAATTATTTTCAATATAATAACAAACTATACAAATCAAAAAGATGGACTATCTATGGGGGCCCCAACCTCCGCTGTCATCTCCAAAATCATTTTACAAAAACTTGATGAAGAAATGATAAATATAATAAAATGAACGACCCATTAGGAGGTTACTTTAGATACATTAATGAACTCTATATTTATCCCAAAATAAAGGCATTAACATTTCTAATATATCAAATTCAATTAACAATTTACATATGAAAATAAAATTCACAACAGAAGAAGAATCGAATAATAAATTGAAATACTTAGATCTAACCATAAATAGAACTGAAAATAATTTTGAGTACTCAATATACAGAAAACCATCTCAAACTAATTTAATAATTCCACATAAGTCTAATCATCCTCCCCAACATAAAACACCAGCACTCAATTCATTAATACACCGTATGTATAGAATCCAATTAAATGAGTAAGAAACGAACAAAGAAAGAAATATTATCAAACAAATAGCAATAGACAATTGATACAAAATAAAAGCTATCAATAAATTATGAAATAAAATAAAACAAACTCATTTGTGTCCTCTGTAGAAGATTACACTAATTCAGCAATTCCTTTTATGTCACAGTCACTATCCGAGCTGTTGCTGTCTGAAGAGATGTTGTTATCAAGGTTGATGATAAAGGAGTCCACAAAATTGTCTATGTTTGGTTCCATTGAAGCATAATACTCTTCCATTTCTCAAACATGTTTTATTTTAGGTTTCCACTCTTCAGGTCCCATTACACTAAACTTCTCCTCACACAATCTTCTCACTTCCTTTAGACTGAATGAAATGTTTGTCTCATGAAAAATTCTGTCTACTCAGCCCAAATTAATTCAATAGGGTTGAGGTCAGGATGATAGGGTGGGAGATGTAACACTTCATGTCCTTCACTTTCCAAAATATCGTTCAAAACATATGTTTTGAATTGCCCCTTATACAATTTTAATAAGTTTGTAAAGCTGCGGCTTCAGCATAGTGTCTGAGTAAGGAATCCCCTTTCTAGTCAACTGCTTCAACTCATCTTTCTTACTATTTGATATGGGTACTTTTTCTACTTTAATGTTATGATAAGGGGCATTATCAATCACAAGCACTGATCGAGGTTCTAGATTTGGAAACAGCTTTTCATGTATCCACTTCATATAGTTCTCCTTATTCATATTTTTGTGATAGTGTCCTGAAGAAGATGACACTTTCCATATAGTGCAGCAGGAAACCTTTTTCCCCTCCAGCATGTATAATAATCATACGATCTCATTTAGAAATCGCAGAATGAATGCCTTGGCATGAATCATCTGACCATACTTTTCCATTTACGTGAGAAGAATTATACATGTTTCATCCATATGAATTATAGAATGATTTGGGTATCTCCAAGCTGCCTTCATCTCTATATTTCTTGACAGCTTGGAGATAACTAATCCTCTGTTCTCTGATATCAGATTGTTTAATACGTAATTTTCTATTATTCATAATTTTTTTTTCCAACGAAACTCCAGTTCTTTCAGGATTATACACACATTTTTTTCACTTCCAGTAAACCCTATTCTTTTTTGAAGTTCTTCTCTCAAACGTTTTGCTGTTGGCCATTGTTTTTTTATTGTATAAAATTCATGCACCAATCACAGCACAATGAACCTCCAGATGGTCTAGTGGGTAACGCGGGCGATTGATGCGCTCGTGGTCCCGGGTTCAATTCCCGGCGGACGCTCCATACGGCGTGCACTCAGCGTCGTGAGGCAGAACTGGGCAGGCGCTGAGATAACGGCGCCAGCGCCGCCTCCTGGCTGTGTTTAGTCCAGTAACAGGTTTCACTTTCGTTCTCTTCTTTTTCGGAGTAAGAAATGAAGTAGGCTTATCACCCTCATTGCAATTTTCAAGTTGTCGTAGTTCCTTGTTCATTCACCACACATTCAGAAACTCTAGTAGCAGCAATAATTTGCTCCCTAGCTCTAACAACTGGATTTCTTCACAAAGTTGGTATTATTTAAATGCAGCGTTTTCACCACACGGCCCTTTTTAGGGTCACCAAAAACACTAAGAGTTGTACGATTGGTGCCATTTGTCATGCGACAAGCCTTTTGTCTGGTGACAATATCTATCAATTTATTCACATTTAACAGCTGTTTGAAATTTTCCTGTCACGTGTTTTTAAAATGTACAAAATTAAATATCATGTTGTGATGAATACTCTGATAAAAACGTTTTAGCGCCAATGGGAAATCAAAACAAAATTGTAAATGTGTTAGGAGATGCTGTGCCTTCAGAAACAACGGTAGGTGGGGCACGCTAGAGTTTAATCATGGTCGTACAAGCACTGAAGACGACCCCAGCAGTGGATGTCTAAAAAGTGCAACAAAAATTACATTATTGAGAACTTTTCATAGGGTGTTAGAAGACCACAGATTGAGGAGTGGATGACGTTGCTGAAATCATAGACATCTCATATGAGAGTGTGGATTATACTTTAACTCAAAATCTTGGTGTGAAAAAGCGTTATGCAAGATGGCTGCCACATCTGGAGGCATTTTTGGGGTGTCCAGTGCAGGGGGAAACATTTTCAGTGCTTGTACGACCACAGTTAAACTCAAGTGCCTATTTACAAGCTGCTGGTTTTGAAGTCGCAGCATCTCCTGACATTTACAATTTTGTTCTGAATTTCCGTTTACACTAAACAATTTTTAATACAAAATCACATCACGATGTTTGATTTTGTCCGTTTTTCAAAACATGGATGATGCATCAATTTTAAACAGCTTCTAAACAATGAATAAATTGATAGATACATTTGGAAATTAACAAGAGTTCACATAAAATACAAATCTTGCAGCACGTGAAAATTTTTAGTTTTAGTGCTAAGCTAAAGATGTTGCTCCGTGAACTTTTTAACTGACCCTTGTAGTTTGGAGATAAATATGCCATCTGTCAGTAATGTATTGAACTTGTGATGACTTATAAAGACATTATATATGCAGCAAATACAATATGCTAGTGGAAATAACCTATGCGGTTTAAATACAACAGACAAAATCTCAGAAATGCCAAGCCGCGTAAACTTGGGGATGCATCTGTACCCGTCATTTTGCTAAGCAAATAAATCAGATGTGTCATCTTGAAAGTTGTACCACCCAAACAAAAATCTTGTGTGAAACATGAAAAGTATATATTGCAACAGAACACAGGATGATAAGCTATGTTGTTTGTATCAGAGCACATGGATGAAGAGCATTTTCATGTTTAAATTGGTTTTATATAATACTTTGTCGTTTAGCCATAAGTTGTGTATTTAGAAATGGATAAGCATGTAGGGTATATCAAATTCTTTATAAAAGTGTTCTTTATGAATTTTTTGTATTTTTTGAGTGAATTTGTGCACAGGTGCGGGTGTGATAACGTGTGATCACTATATCTTCCGTGGTAATTAACCGATCGACGTGAAACTTTGACAATTAATTATCTACGTAAATAGCTTCAATTTATATATACTCTATGGTTCATAACTATTTTAGAAATATGGTTTTTTAAGTAGGAAAAACTCAATTTGAAACACTTATCATTAATAGGGTCATAAAAATTTGTAGATACTTCAATGCAAGTTAGTGCATATTTATACAAACTCTTTCTGGAAAACTTTATATCTGCTGAAACCATCAATCATGTGATTTGGGTTTAACCAATCAGAATACACTAAATTCAGTAACATTCATTCTCTGTAGAGGTAAGATCGACACAGTTCGTCTGTAGCATCTGCCAGGTGAAGTTGTGCTCGGTATACGTTTTTCTCGAACGACCATAGCAAAATCTAACTTGAAATAAACCTTGGTATTCTGTACGAAGTTCTGCGTTACAGAACCAATTGGACCTAAACACCGAGACTGTTCGAGATATCGCTGCTGGATCAACCCGCTGTAGAAGAGGACGACAAGACGAAGAGGACGCCAGCAAGGAGTGATGCTGAAGAAAAGGACACCAGGACGGGAGCGCTGATAGCAAGAGGAGGATTGCACGTACAGAGGACGTATCATCAACCAAGTAAAATCGATATATTATCGAACAATATAAACTATTATTTCAAATATAAATGCATGACAATTTGTAATACAATATACATCTTAAAACACTATACGTATTCTTGTGTATAATAAATAATTTTTCATCTCCTCCACAATAGACGTGTTTGTAAATTTTACGCACTCACCATATCCTTATTAGTTATAATTAAATTTGAACCGTTGCATAAGGGTATTTGGCACTGGCCTATGTTGGTCTTGATTTTTTGCATTAGTTTTAAGAAAGAAAATATTGTTTGAGTGTGTAGAGACTAAATTCATTAAACTATTTGTGTGTGCTGTTCTATTATCAGGGAGTGTAGATAAAAGTTTGAATAATCTTTCTTATCAGATATTTGAACAAGAGTAGTAATTGTATATGTGGAGACTGAATTATTATTTGTATTTGTGTTAGATTAAGCTTGTTTACATTTGATTGAGATACTGGACTAAATAATAAGTAACATATAAACTGACCGTAAGAGTAAAATTAAATTTTAATAATAATGCTGTACGGCAAGTACAAAAATATATTTGTCAAATTTATAAAAAATAAATAATCAATATGGCTGAAGGACTAGAATTACAGAATACATTAGCTGCTTTATTGGCAAATATGCAAAAGCTATCCAAAGACAGTAAAGTAAATAAGGAAAAAAGTAAAGCCGCTATGCAGAAACTGTCTGACAAAGCAGCAAAACAAAATAGGTCACTGGAGTTGCTTCACGATGAGAATAAAAGAATCTATACAGCCGTTCATGACCAGGCAAAACAAAATAAACAATTATTAGAGTCCACAGAAAAACGTATAGGCTAAAAGGCAGAAATCATTCGCAGCAATATTGAGACCACTTTAGAAGCGAACAATTCTCGCATCAGTGAATGTGAAGCTAAAATCACTGGGATAGAGGAAAGAGTAGTTCAACACACATATACGGTAACTGAGCTCGTAGCTGAACAAGATCAGCAGATACAAGAATTGAAACAACAGCTGACCCGACTCCAGAGTACCTCGACAACAGCGAACCAGACCACGTTTATCTATAGAACTGTAGAAGAAAACAATTCACAGTTGAAATTCTTCGGTAAAGATACTGAGAATCCACTTCATTTTCTTAACAGCTGCCAGCAAGACATGGAAGCAATAGGTGACAGCCTGAGTGAGATGGATAAAATAAACTATGTAGTCAGAAGATTAAAGGGTACTACAGCTGAGTGGTTCATGGTAATACAAGATAAAATAGTTACATATTAAGATCTGGTACAACATTTTAGGGCGAGATACTGGAACAGCGAAATACAGCGAAAAATACGCGTAAAGCTGGAGTTTGGTAGGTATTCCAGTTTAAAAGGGTCTAAGGAAAATTATTTAATCCAACTCATATCTCGTGCGAAGTATCTAGAACCAGAAATGTCAGAGCCAGAGATGGTAAATAAATTAGCTCATCATTTCGGACACGGTATTCAAATCACTGTAATTACACAAGGTATTAAATCATTGGAGGAACTACTCCTATTGTTAACCAAATGGGATAATGTTGAAAGCCAAAATAATAGTAATAATAATAGTGAACCGGCTCGGAAACAATTTCAGCCACAACAACAACAAAAACAACCACAACAATTTAAAAACAAACCTAATTTCCAAAAGTTCAATCAAAGAAATGTATCGGCAATTACCGAAACAAGTACCAGCGAAGAGCAACCAAAAAACGAGTAGGGTTGCACAGCGTCAGTCCGTGCGATAAATTGAAAAATAGAAGTAAAACTAAGGATAAAATTACAAATAAAATGTGCCGTAACAAACAACAGTGTCAAAAATCTTATGTGAACAATACTAGTGGTAAGAATGTATACATTGCTTCAGGCCTATATCCTGTTGACATTAGAGATGAAATAATATATAACAATTATGTTGATGATGATGTGGAAAATGATAGAAATAAGAATGATAATGATATTGATGTGAGAGCAAAAATTAATGGATGTGTTGGAAATGTATTATTTGATACTGGTGCGCAAATTTCTCTAATCAGCAAAAAATTCATTAACAAACAGACACCAATTTAAAAAAAAACACCGATCTTACCTGTCAACAATACAGTTATCACCACAGCCACAGGTGATTCACAAACTTATAACTGTGATTAATAAGCAATTATCACAATAAATTCACAAGGGATGGAAATGGAAATACCCGTTCTTATAGTCAAAAATCTAGTGTACGACGTTATAGTAGGCACTGACACATTAAGGAAAATACACACTACAATTGATTTCACTAATAAAACGCTAGAATACACAGTTAAAAATATAAAGCATAAAATTAATTTGGGTTATTCGCTCAGTAAGGTAAGTCAAGATGACAACTCAGTTGATCAATGTAAGCCCGTTGACATACAGAAGCCAGCTGTTAATCGCTTAGATAAGATAGCAGCTAACGGTGGTGCACCCGATAAGGAGATAACAGATGGTCAACGAATTAAATAATATTTTAAATAAATATGAATTGATTTTGAAAACACAGAACAAAATTACCAACGTTTATGAACATAAAATACAAGGTAGCAACGAGAATAAATTTATAAGAAAAACATATCCAATCCCATTACATTATCAGCAACAAGTTGAAGAATATATAAAATGTTAGAGAATAATATTATTGAATGAGCAGATAGTAATTTTTTAAATCCGACGGTGGTTAAGAAAAAAAATAACGACATACGCATCTGCTTAGATATGCGAAATCTTAATAATATAACACAAAAATGTTACGATTGTGCTCCCAACGCGGAAAATTTATTTGTAAAATGTCAAGGAGTAAAATATATGTCACGTCTGGACCTAAAAAGTGAGTTTTGGCAGATCCCTTTAGCCAAAGAATGTCAGAAATTCACAGGCTTTTATATAAAAACAAATGTTACCAGTTTAAGGTAGTACCTTTTGGTTTGGTTACCAGCCTAGCCGCTATGGTTAAGTGTCTTGAATTGGCATTAGGGCCGGAGGTCGACGAATTTGTAAGTGTGTTTGTTGATGACATACTTATTATATCGAAGTCGTTCGAGGAACATATGCAGCACCTGGATACTGTTTTTCGCAAGTTAAGAGATGCGAATCTTGCACTTAACTTAGAAAAATGTGAATTTGGAAAATCACAAATAAAATTCCTGGGGCACATTATTTCGCCAGATGGTGTTAGTACCGACCCGGAGAAAATTCAGGGCATTACAGAATTTCTAAATCCAACCAAAGCGAAGGATATCAGGGCATTCCTTGGATTGACTGGATATTTTTGTCGTTTCATTCCGGAATATGCTAAAACCATAGAACCGCTGCTGGAATTGTTAAGGAAAAACACCAAAAGGAGATGGGAAGAGCAACATGAGGCAGCGTTCAATGCTACAAAAGAATTATACAGCAAGAACTTACACGTGTCCCACCCGGAAAAAGAAAGAACGGATACTCAACTGTGAAGCTTCAGACTACACCATCGGTGGTGTATTGTATCAACGGATAATAAAGGAGAACATAAGGTAATTGCACATGTAAGTAAATCTTTAAAAGGGGCCGAAAGAAATTATTTTACGTCTGAAAAAGAGATTCTTGCAACTGTGCATTGTATTAGTAAACTTAGACATTACCTGGTGGGTCAACACTTTGAAATTCTCTCAGATAACCAGGCTTTATCTTTCATGCTTAATTGTAAACTGGCCAATGCACGGATATTGCGTTGGATCATGGCAATCCAAGAATACGATTTTAGCATCAAGTATTGTAAAGCCAGTGAGAATAAAACTGCTGGTACTCTAAGTAGATATCCCCCCCATCATCGAAGAACAGTACTCCTCGACCAGGAGTGAAATTCAAATTCTAGCAGTCAAGTATACATTACCAGATGACGTAAGAAATAGATTAAAATTGGTAAATCTTGAACAACAGAAAGACGCAAAATTAAGAAAAATTAGTGAGGAAATACAAAATCAAGACAACCCGAAATACAGAATCGACAGGAGGAATGTACTGTATAAAATAATCGAATGGAAGATTCTGGTTCCTGATGATCTTGTAGAAGATTTAACTTGGGCTTGTCATGAGAGTCTTGCTCATGCTGGAGCTTATAAGTGTTATTTGGCGATGAGGGAAGACTTCGTATGGTTGAACATGGCAAGGAAAGTTAAGTCTATTTTGCAAACATGTCACACATGCCAGACATCTAAATACCCAAATCAACACACCTATGTGGAGATGGGTAACATCATTACAAAGAATAAGAATGATCTACTGTGTATCGATTTTTACTTCCATGTTCCTTAAGGAAATGGAAGTATGATGATGGCAAAAAAATCGTGTTCGAGATTATTGCAGATTCTGATTGTACTACATTCAAAACATGAAAAAGTCATTTTTCGAAAAGTGTCTGTGTGTCTGTAGTTTTTTTTCTATGGCAAAAGATAACAGCTGCAAATTCAAACAGAATCAAATAATTTTTTGCATACAGCCCTGATTTGTAGAGTACTTAAGACCTATTGTTTTTGGTGAAGATCGGTTAAGGGAAAGGGGTAGTTTACCAGCAACGTTTTTTTTAAATCAAGGATAATTTTTTTCTATGGCAAATGATAACAGCCGCAAATTCAAACAGAATCAAATAATGTTTTGCATACAGCCCTAAATTGTAGAGTTCTCAAGACCTATTGTTTTTGGTGAAGATCGATGAAGGGAAAGGGGCTGGTATGGTAAATATTACCATAGAAACTACTTCTTTCTACTTACTGCTTCAGCCTTAACCACAGTACTGTGGTCACTAACGTATACCACCTCACGTTATCGCACTCGATTTTCACTGATGATGGAAGTTGATGGCATTGCCGAAACGTCTGGTTTTGTAGAAAACATTCGACTACGGCCAAACATCCCGGGAAGGAATTTTAACAAAAACTATTTGTTTGTTTCCGATAACGTAGTACACACACATATATATATAAACTATGCATAAAATTAATGCCTTGTATAAATTAATGATTGATCTCCATTAAGTAGTGCTCAAGTTTCCAAAGTTTTAGATTATGATATCCGTAATTAAAAGATCAGAGCAGGTTTAGTGTGTATGAGGGTACACCGTGGACAAAAATTTTCAACATTTCCTATTGAGCGTTGCTTAGAGTAGGCCTAAAGCTGCGAATCTACAGTGTACGTTTCACAGAACACGCAGAAAAGAAGGAGCGCTCGGAAGTCACTCATGGACCCTCAGAATCTTGCAGAGGGTTCATTCCCTAAAGACGAAAAGTCTGTCTATGAATCGTTCCTCTGTAAACACGTGCAGTTACACTGCCAGCGATCCACAGGAAGCAAATCGCTATCCACGCTGGACACTTTTTCGGCTTGCACGCGTTATGTTGGTGTGGGTTTTGGCACTTTCCATTTAAAAAGCGTGCAAATGTAAGAATATAAACATGAGTGAGGCAGAAATAATGCGAATTTTGTGTGTGTGTGTGTGTGTGTGTCTTCCCTGCATTTTTATTGCAGTAATCATAATAATAAAATGGAAACGTAAACATTACATAATTGAGATATGATTGCCTGGCACGAACGATATATTTTCACTCATACATGATTTACACTAAAATGAAAAAATTATAACTTTATTGCCTGGCAACAAAATTATTTTATTTTTAACAATTACCATTGTTTGAAAAAGTTTAAATGAATTTTCAAAGTACTTTAGTGTTTTTAAAATGTAAAAGGTTGCAGGTAAAATACCCCTTCCCCTTAACCAATCTTCACCAAAATCGAAAGTCCTTGAGATCTCCACAATTCAGGGCTGTATGCAAAAAATTATTTGACTCTGTTTGAATTTGCGGCTGTTATCGTTTGCCATAGAAAATACCCTTGTTAAAACATAAAAAACGTTGCAGGTACACTACCCCTTTCCCTTAACCGATCTTCACCTAAAACAATAGGTCTTGAGTACTCTGCAAATCAGGGCAGTATGCAAAAGAGTATTTGATTCTGTTTGAATTTGCGGCTGTTATCGTTTGCCATAGAAAATACCCTTGTTAAAACATAAAACGATACAGGTAAAGTACCCCTTTCCCTTAACCGATCTTCACCAAAAACAATAGGTCTTGAGAATTCTACAATTTAGGGCTGTATGCATATAATCTTTTGATTCTGTTTGAATATGCGGCTGTTATCGTTTGCCATAAAAAATACCCTTGTTAAAACATAAAACGTTACCGGTAAACTACCCCTTTACCTTAACCGATCTTCACCAAAAACAATATGTCTTGAGTACTCTACAAATCAGGGCTGTATGCACAAAATTATTTGATTCTGTTTGAATTTGCGGCTGTTATCGTTTGCCATAGAAAATACCCTTGTTAAAACATAAAACGTTGCAGGTAAACTACCCCTTTCCCTTAACCGATCTTCACCAAAAACAATAGGTCTTGAGAATTCTACAATTTAGGGCTGTATGCATATAATCTTTCGATTCTGTTTGAATATGCGGCTGTTATCGTTTGCCATAAAAAATACCCTTGTTAAAACATAAAACGTTACCGGTAAACTACCCCTTTACCTTAACCGATCTTCACCAAAAACAATATGTCTTGAGTACTCTACAAATCAGGGCTGTATGCACAAAATTATTTGATTCTGTTTGAATTTGCGGCTGTTATCGTTTGCCATAAAAAATACCCTTGTTAAAACATAAAATGTTGCTAGTAAACTACCCCTTTCCCTTTACCGATCTTCACCAAAAACAATAGGTCTTGAGAACTCTACAATTTAGGGCTGTATGCAAATAATCTTTTGATTCTGTTTGAATTTGCAGCTGTTATCGTTTGCCATAAAAAATACCCTTGTTAAAACATAAAACGTTGCAGGTAAACTACCCCTTCCCTTAACTGATCTTCACCAAAAACAATAGGTCTTGAGAACTCTACAATTCAGGGCTGTATCCGAAACATAATTGATTCTGTTTGAATTTGCAGCTGTTATCGTTTGCCAAAAAAAAAACAAGTAGTGGTTAAAATGTAACCAATATAAACAATGTATTATAAGATTAAAGCAGAATAAAAATTATGGCCTAGGTGTGCCAATAACTAAATATGTCATTCAAACAAATACACAAAAAAGGGTATTAATTAAGTCAAACAATGATAACCAGAAGTTGAAGGGAGACTTTAAGAATAAGTGTGAAATTTAACTAACTCTTAAAATACTTTCAATGAATAATATGATCTAAATCTTAACCATAATGCTATCTGTACAGCAGGGTTTATACTCAATTTTAGAGTTGTTGTAACACATAACCGATTTATAATCTAACTAAAGGTCAGAAAGAGACTAAACAGAGTAGTTACATCTATTAACCATATGTTCCTAATCTAAAACAATAAATCTCGGCTGAAAATGTTCGACATTTTTAGGTTACCATTTTACGAAAAAGTAACATCTTTAACCTATGCTTATATTTTTTAATTTACAATTTAACAATAATAGTGATTATTTGAATAATGGGTAATGTCTTGGTGATGGTGTAATTATTGACAAATGTGTAATTATTTCAAAGTTCTTTGCTGGATATTATACTAACATAAGTAATTAATATTGAACTATACTTGCCTTAAATTCACTGAATTGCAAATTATTATACACCTTGCAATTTTATGACAGTATTAACCCTGGAATAAACTTTTAATAAACGAATAATTTGATTGGCAGATTCTAACAACTTTATCCGTTCAGAACTTTGAAAAAAGTCAGTTATTTTAACGGCAACAGATTTTCGGCTTACCTCGTGTTTGGAAATCTGGGGGTAACATTATTCAAATATAGATGCGTGATTGGCTGAAATATGGACAACTGAATACGTTTCACAAAGTCGATTAGTCGATACAATATTTTGATAAACTTATGTCTTATAACTAATTACTGATTGAATGATTGTTATTTACATTAACTAGGATACGTATAAGGTTCTTTTATAACAATGCTTAACATAATAAACATTTTAAATTGACAAAAATACAATGTTTAGTTGTAGGCTTCAGTTGGCCTATTACATTTACCAGTACTTATCATAAAACGTTACAGGTAAACTACACCTTTCTCTTACCCGATCTTCACCAAAATCAATAGGCCTAAAGTCCTCTACAATTCAGGGATGCATGCAAAACATTATTTGATTCTGCTTGAATTTGCGGCAGTTATCATTCGTCATAAAAATCGATTAGTCGATACAATATTTTGATCAACTTATGTCTTATAACTAATTACTGATTGAATGATTGTTATTTACATTAACTAGGATACGTATAAAGTTCTTTTATAACAATGCTTAACATAATAAACATCTTAAATTGACAAAAATACAATGTTTAGTTGTAGGCTTCAGTTGGCCTATTACATTTACCAGTACTTATCATAAAACATTGCAGGTTAACTACACCTTTCTCTTACCCGATCTTCACCAAAATCAACAGGCCTAAAGTCCTCTACAATTCAGGGATGCATGCAAAACATTATTTGATTCTGCTTGAATGTGCGGCTGTTATCGTTCGTCATAAAAATAAAAGTAAAATTACCCTTGTTAAAACATAAAATGTCGCCGGTAAACGACCTCTTTCCCTTAACCGATCTTCACCAAAAACAATAGGTCTTGAGAACTCTACAATTCAGGGCTGTATGAAAAAATTATTTGTTTCTATTTGAATTTGCGGCTGTTATCGTTTGCCATAGAAAATACCCTTGGTAAAACAAAAAACGTTGCATGTAAACTACCCCTTCCCCTTAACCCATCTTCACCAAAATCAACAGGCCTTCAGTCTTTCACAATTGATGAACGTATGCAAAACAATATTTGATTCTGTTTGAATGTGCGGCAGTTATAGTTCATCATAGAAAAAATTACCATTGTTAAACATAAAATGTTGCAGGTAAACTACCCCTTACCCTTAACCGATCTTCACCTAAATCAACGCCATTGAGTTCTCTATAGCTCACGAAGGTATGCAAAACATTATTTGATTCTGTTTGAATTTGCGGCTCTTATCATTTGCCATATAAAATACCCTTTTAAAACATAAAACGTAGCAGGTAAACTACCCCTTTCCCTTAACCGATCTTCACCAAAATCAATAGGTCTTGAGAACTCCAAAATATAGGGCTGTATGCAAATAATCATTTGATTCTGTTTGAATTTGCGGCTGTTATAGATTGCCATAGAAAATACCCTTGTTAAAACATAAAACGTTGCAGGTAAACTACCCCTTTCCCTTAACCGATCTTCACCAAAACCAATAGGTCTTGAGAACTCTACAATTCAGGGCTGTATGCAAAAGAGTAGTTGATTCTGTTTGAATTTTGGCTGTTATCGTTTGCCATAGAAAATACCCTTGTTAAAACATAAAACGTTGCAGGTAAACTACCCCTTTCCCTTAACCGATCTTCACCAAAAACAATAGGTCTTGAGAACTCTACAATTCAGGGCTGTATGCAAAAGAGTAGTTGATTCTATTTTAATTTGCGGCTGCAATCGTTTGCCATAGAAAACAATTACCCTTGATTAAAAAAAAACCGTTGCAGGTAAACTACCCCTTTCCCTCAACCGATCTTCACCAAAAACAATATGTCGTGAGTACTCTACAAATCAGGGCTGTATGCAAAAAAATGATTTGATTGTTTGAATTTGCGGCTGTTATCGTTTGCCATAAAAAAAATCTACAGACAGACACACAGACAGACACACACACACACACATACTTTTCAAAAAACGACTTTTTTCATGTTTTGAGTGTAGTATAAAGCTTTACGAGTTTAAAATACATATTAAAGTTTATAAACCTGTTTATATAACTGATACTCTACTTGCTTTTTAATCAAAATATTCAAATTTGTCCCACTTACCTTCATCGCGAATAAACCAGGGTGTCGCCTGATGTACTTAGGCAGAGAAAAACAACAGGTAATGCAATGACAAACACGTATTTTACAAACATAAATTAAATTGTATTTTATTTATTTAGCATGACAATTTTTCTGTTTACCTTCCGGTTTAAATTTACTAAAATATGCCTTATGACTGAATTGTGAAACTACGTCAAATTATGATATCTACTGCAGTTATGCTTTTTCTACGAATAACACTCCGAAGAATATTTGATTCACCTAGCCATGCTATCAAGATTTATTTATTACTGAATATATATATACTTACGACTAACTTATTTTCTACTCAAAGAACGACCCAGATTGCTCACTCTCACATTCGCACTATTTAAAAACCCGTTTTATTTTAACATAATTGAAAAACAAAAACCCTTGTAATAAAAATTTGGATTCATTTTGATGGGTTACCCAACGGCGTCATTTCTCGCGCTGCCATGTGCTTCTTATGTTTTAATGTTCACAATTTTCGATTCCCCGTTTATTTCTCCTGCTCACTTCACTGATTCTGTTTCTTTTACTTCAAAACATTTTTTAAAACTTCTGTCACTCTTTTACATGGTAAATCTGGAAACTTGTGTGCGCACGTTTTAATTCACACCCGGCCGGGCTGAGAAATTTATTTAACTGGGGCGAGAGTCACTGGCAAAACCTCCCACCAGAAAACTAGGCATAGCCGGAATTACCATGCCTTCTGCTCTGAGTTGTTCGTCATTGTTCATGGTACCACGTACAATTCCCGTGTGTTGGACGTTGACGAAATTTACCTCTGAAGCACATGGCAAAAAATATCGTCTCTGGGCCATATTGTTTTACCAACTCGGCGTCGGTTGCGCGCCTGCTGGTGTTTGCGTGTGTGTGTCACACATGCTCAAAGTTCCAAGAATTCAAACAGCGGTGGGCGACACGCACATTCCATTGTAATTGCTTCAGCACTGCTCCTTTGTTTGAACAAAGCTTTTAACACGTGGCTGATCACACAGATGAAAATGAATTTAAAATATTTTAATAAAATAGAACCCCTTCTTTTTAGACCCGTTACAAGTACAATCAGAATCTGCAATAATCTTGAACACGATTTTTTTTTGCCATCACCATACTTCCATTACCTTAAGGAACATGGAAGTAAAAGTCATTTTTTGAAAAGTGTCTGTGTCTGTAAATTTTTTTTATGGCAAACGATAACAGCCGCAAATTCAAACAGAATCAAATAACTTTTTGCATAAAGCCCTGAATTGTGGAGTACTCAAGATCTACTGTTTTTGGTGAAGATCGGTTAAGGGGAATGGGTAGTTTACCGGCCATATTTTGTTATAACAAGGGTAATTTTTTTATGACGAACGATAACTGCTGCACATTAAAACAATCAAATAATGTTTTGCATGCATCCCTGAATTGTAGAGGACTGAAGGCCTGTTGATTTTGGTGAAGATCAGTTAAGGGAAAGAGGTAGTTTACCTGCAACGTTTTTTGTTTTAACAAGGGTAATGTTTTCTATGACGAATGATAACTGCCATAAATTCAAACAGAATCAAACACTTTTTTGCACCCCTTCCTGAATTATGGCGTACTCAAGGCTTGTTAATTTTGGTGAAGATCGATTACGAGAAAAGGGTAGTTTACCTGCAACGTTTTGTTTTAAAAGGGTAATTTTAATTTTATGATGAATGATAACTGCCGCACATTCAAACAGAATCAAGACGAATGATAACTGCCTCACATTCAAACAGAATCAAGTAAAGTTTTTCATGCATCCCTGAATTGTAGAGGACTCAAGACCTGTTGATTTTGGTGAAGATCAGTTAAGAGAAAGGGGTAGTTTACCTGTAACGTTTTATGTGATAACAAGGTTAATTTTTTCTATGATGAACGATAACTGCCGTAAATTCAAACATAATCAAATAAGTTTTTGCATACATCCCTAAATTGTAGAGTACTCAAGGCCTGTTGATTTTGGTGAAGATCGGTTAAGGGAAAGGGGTAGTTTACCTGCAACATTTTATATTGTAACGAGAGAAATATTTACATGACGAACGATAACTGCCGTAAATTCAAACAGAATCAAATAATTTTTTACTTAAGTGCCTGAGTTGTAGAAGACTCAAGGCCTATTGATTTTGGTGAAGATCGGTTACGGGGAAAGGGCAGTTTACCAGACATATTTTGTTGTAACAAGTGTAAAGTACTTAATTTTGATAAATAAAGTATCCTGATAAGAAAATCTTAATAATCTACTGTAGAAACGTAGATGAAATATCTATAAATGAAGAGGCTAGTTGAACAGGGTGGGGGTAATTTTCTATAAATGAAAATTATAGTTGAAGTAGGAGGGGATACTTTTTGTGTACTACGTTATCGGCAACATAGTAGTAGTTTGTTGTTAAAATTCCTTTCCGGGCTGTTTGGCAGTAGTCCAATGTTTTCTGCAAAACGAGACGTTTCGGCAGTGCTGTTGACTGCCATCATCAGTGAAAATCGAGTGCGATAATGTGTGGTGGTATACGTTAGTGACCACAGAACCGTGGTTAAGGCTGAAGCAATAAGTGGAAAGTAGTTCCTATGGAAACATTTCATTTTGAAAATGATTTTAAATATAAATCTTAGAACATGGAAGTCGTGTATGGTTCTCCATACTGATATTTAGGTCCGCTACCACATGCTGAAAGGGGTATGAAGAACCTGGTTGTTTGCACAGATGCATTTTCTAAGAACGTAAGTTTATATGCAATTGGATGACCTACCACGATGGCAGTATTAAATGTTGTATTAAATAAATACGTTCCGAAATATGGTCCGGTGAAGAAAATTCTATCTGACCAGGGTAAGCAATTCACCAACAAGAAGTGGCAGTCCGAATAAGGAAACACAATATACAGGCAGTGTTGACGGCAATCCGGAGACCGCAAGTCAACCTCGCCGAAAGGGTCAACAGGGAGTTAGTGTGTCTGTTTCGCACTTATTGTAATACCAACCAGAGTAGGTGGCCGGATTATCTCGAGTTTTTCGAGGTGTCCATCAATGGGAATTACAATGACATGTCAGGATTTACACCTAATGAACTACAAACCGGGGAAGTGCCAAACTGTGTCTGGGATGGGTGCATCAGGAGGATTGCAACGCAGAATTTGCTTATTCCAAATTTGGTTAAAAAGATAGAAGCTAGGAGACGCATTAAAAAGTGTGCCGAAGAATGGACGGAGAAGTTTAATGCGGATCACAAACTGTTAACATTCAAAACTGGCGAGAAGGTACTTCTGCGAGCTTTAAATGTAGGCCACAGGAAAGATAATACTGCAGCCAAATTCTTTAGATTATACAAACAAATGGGTAAAAATACATATATTGTCACAAACCCAAATACAAACAGGGTGATAGGGAAGTTCCATGCATCATCCTTGAGAAAATATTACGTTAAAGATAATTAAACCTAAAATGCCAGGATACAGGTGGAATGACTGGTAGGAAATTTTACAAAAATATGTGTAAAGTAAGAATAACTGTGATCATGTTGGAAAAATGTTTGGATGAACTTTGGTATACATAGACTTAGCCAAATGACGTCAGAAGTGTGATATGCTTATCTGTGTTCAAGAATGTTGTTAATATCTAGCCACGTGCATTTGTTTGTTTACATTAGTGCTGTCAAAGTGACAGCTGAGGAATCTTGTTTGATAGAAGCTATTCATTTGTCATTTAGCCATAAGTTGTGTATTTAGAAATGGATTAGCATGTAGGGTATACGTACCAAATTCTTCATAAAAAAGTGTTCTTTATTGACATGTATTTTTTGAGTGAATTTGTGCACAGGTGCGGGTGTGATAACGTGTGATCACTATATCTTCCGCGGTAATTAACTGATCGAAGTGAAACTTTGACAATGAATTATTTATGTAAATAGCTTCAATTTGTATATACTCTATGGTTCATAACTATTTTAAAAATATGGGTTTTAAGTAGGAAAAACTCAATTTGAAACACTTATCATTAATAGGATCATAAAAATTTGTAGATAATTCAATGCAAGTTAGTGCATATTTATACAAACTCTTTCTGGAAAACTTTATATCTGTTGAAACCATCAATCATGTGATTTGGGTTTAACCAATCAGAATACACTAAATTCAGTAACATTCATTCTCTGTAGAGGTAAGATCAACACAGTTCGTCTGTAGCATCTGCCAGGTGAAGTTGTGCTCGGCGTTAGTTTTTCTCGTACGACCATAGCAAAATCTAACTTGAAATACACCTTGGTATTCTGTACGGAGTTCTGCGTTACAGAACCAATTGGACCTAAACACCGAGACTGTTCGAGATATCGCTGCTGGATCAACCCGCTGTAGAATAGGACGACAAGACGAAGAGGACGCCAGCAAGGAGTGATGCTAAAGAAGAGGACACCAGGACAGGAGCGCCAATAGCAAGAGGAGGATTGCACATACGGAGGACGTATCATCAACCAAGTAAAATCGATATATTATTGAACAATATAAACTATTATTTCAAATATAAATGCATGACAATTTGTAATACAATATACATCTTAAAACACTATACGTATTCTTGTGTATAATAAATAATTTTTCATCTCCACAATAGACGTGTTTGTAAATTTTACACACTCACCATATCCTTATTAGTTATAATTAAATTTGAACCATTGCAATATAGATATGGCATGAAGACTTTCAAATTATTTTCATTATAAATACAAATGTCAATGTAATTCATGAAGTGATAAATTGAATTACAGGATGTGTATACATAATATCACACTATATTACAATATATAATTTAATGATTTTAATTCATAGGGTAAAATTTTGTTACAAATTCCACAATTGTTTTTCAGTGATAAATATCACACACTTATTACACTATGTATTAATTTGTTAATTGTTTTTTTTTTGTAAACATTACAGTGATAAGTCTCACTACTTTGCTAAAACTTCTAGGGTGATCAAAATTATTCTTACATACTACACGATGGTTCTTACTAGTATATGGATTTATGTTTACACAAATGCCCAAACAAAAGAATTGTTACAAATATCACACTGTTTTAATTATCCCCAGTATGTTATTCATGACAACAGTATGCAACTTTAAATATTTTTGTACAAAAATCTCACTGGTACTTGTTAACACCAGAATGTATTACTTCATGTCGTGACAAAAAAGACAGACATTCATGTTGTAACCTTACCTTCCTCCTTCCTTCTTGTAGTAGTAGTACCTGTACATTACTTACCCACTTACCTTCATAAGTGCCCAGGGTCGCCAGAGTGTTTTAAGGCTGACACTCAACCAATTTACGCATCTGCCTTATTAAAATTCATGTTCAGAAGTTCCCAAGGTCATTTATGCGAAACGTCGGAAACAGTGATTCAGAACGCAATAGGTGCGCGCTAGCAAACAAATTGCACAACACCTTTTGGTTATTTAGAAATTCGGTTTAATGTATTATTTTCTTTATATTGACTTTCATTCAAAATGAATACAACTATTTTGCCCTGAGGCGTAAAACAAATTACAAGAAATTATTATATCAAAAGAGATTACTATTATGCCCGGAGGCATAAAACAAATTACAAGAACTTATTATATCCACATCAACTTATACTACATCATCAGTGCAGTTAACTATACTCCGCAAACCCAACACTTCTTACATATATTCTTCATTCGCACAATTACACACGCTTTCATACCATTACATTTTTGAGTTCCCCTCATATTTCATTATATAATAATTAAAGCAAAAGGCATACATAATTTCTTTCCCCCCCAATCTTGTATTAGAGCTCTTTGTTACTAAAAACAATAAAATTTAAGGTGATATGTTCACCAGGTACCTGGCTGATGTCTTCACAATATTTTAATTTTTATTCATCGCACATGGTAACTCCATGTTGCTGCACAGTTTTCCTCTGGTGGTCGATAAAACTGTCCAAAATTGAGTTGTGATGTTTTTATTCGGTCACGCACTGTCTACGTTGATTTATATTTGAATAGCTGCTGTAAATAGCTACATTATACTGTGAATTGAGTCCTTTTTAGGGAACTTGTTAATATGTCACCCGGCCGGGTTGAAGAAGACTCGTGAACTGGGGAGATGCCGGAAACAAAGCGCTTCACTTTGCCATTTACGCTCTGCACGGCCCACTAATTTCCGTCGTTCACATCATAATATAATACGACAAATTAATGGTTCAATATGTATTGCTGTCTGCATACGGTTATTATTGACAGTCTCTGGATTATTTCCCCTTATTTTGATAACAAGTAGCGTCACTGCTGGAATACACGAAAATAATAATGACTCGCCGTCACCACAGCTGACTCGATTGTATAACTGGGATCGATTTTATTTCAAACATTTGTTTTGCTAATTGAAAATTTATGTCCCCCTTTTTGACTCATTACAATGTAAATGTTATTGTCCAAATAATGCACTGGTACTTCTTGATGGCTGCATGTATTAACCTGTGATCTGACCAATGGCTTGACCAAGTCAATGATTTTGAACAAAAATCGCACTGGTACTTCTTAATGCCAAAATGTATTAACTTTTGTTATGACAAAGTGTTTAACTGGGTAAATGTATTTGTACAAACATCACATGGCACTTTTTAATGCCAGAATGTATTAACTTATGTTGTGACAAATGCCTTGACCGGGTAAATGATTTTGAACAAACATCGCACTGGTACTTTTTACAACAAAACTGTATTATCTTGTGTTTTGACAAATCGCTTGACCAAGTAAATGATTTTGAACAAACATCGCACTGGTACTGCTTAATGCCATGATTTACTAACTTGTGTTGTATCAAATTCTGCGACTGAGTGAATGATTTTGAACAAACATCGCACTGGTACATTTTACTGCCATCATGTATTAACTTGTGTTCTGACAAATTGCCTGACCGAGTAAATGATTTTGAACAAACATCACACTGGTAGTTCTTAATTCCCGAATGTATAAACTTGTGTTTGGACAAACTGTCTGACCGAGTAAATGATTTAGAGCAAACATCGCACTGGTACTTCTTAATGCCAGAATGAATTAACTTGTGGTTTGACAAATGGCCTGACTGAGTAAATGATTTTGAACAAACATCGCACTGGAACTTCTTAATGCCAGAATGTATTAACTTGTGTTTTGACAAATCGCTTGACCGAGTAAATGATTTTGAACAAACATCGCACTGGTACTGCTTAATGCCAGAATGTACTAACTTGTGTTGTGTCAAATTGCCTGACTGTGTAAATGACTTTGAACAAACATCGCACTGGTACTGCTTAATGCCAGAATGTACTACCTTGTGGATTGACAAATGGCTTGGCCAAGTAAATGATTTTGAACAAACATCACACTGGTACTGCTGCTTAATGCCATGATGTACTAACTTGTGTTGTGTCAAATTCTGCGACTGAGTGAATGATTTTGAACAAACATCACACTGGTAGTTCCTAATGCCAGAATGTATTACCTTGTGTTTTGACAAATGGTCTGACCGAGTAAATGATTTTGAACAAACATCACAATGGTAATTCTTAATTCCCGAATGTATTAACTTGTGTTTTGCCAAATGGTCTGACCGAGTAAATGATTTTGAGCAAACATCACACACGTACTTCTTAATTCTCCATTGTATTAACTTGTGTTTTGACATATAACTTGACGGAGTATATGATTTTGTACGAAATACACACTGACAATTCTTGTGTTCGCAATCTACTGTACAACAGTTTAACAATGCAGGTAAAGCTGAGGAAACAGGTTGGTTGTGAATTGACTTTCTTCTATATATTTCACACTTGACAGTAGGATCCACTTCTGCACAGATATTATTATTCACGGGAGTAAATAAGTAACCCTGGAACAAATGAATACACAACTTTTATAACAAATAACTAGAACACTTTAGCAGTAGAAACTAACATTAAAACCCATGTTCTATTTATGAAGTAGCTGTTAGCTTGCATAAATTATCTTTACCCTATGTATGATTATAGTGTTGCATTACTATTTATAGGAATAGTAATTTTTATAAACAAATGTGTATATAGTATACTGATGTGAGTGTGTGTGTGTGTGTGTGTGTGTGTGTGTGTGTGTGTGTGTGTGTGTGTGTGTGTGTGTGTGTGTGTGTGTGTGTGTGTGTGTTGCAATAGATGAAATTTGCATATAAAATAATGATATCACTCTTGACATATGACAGCATGTTACAATGAGAATTGGTTGAAGTTAAGATTGCATGTTGAGACACTGTCATATAGCCAGTAACAAGCGTGTCAAAATTTGATGGACTAAGTTGATTCTTGACTTAAAAAATACCGATTCTTGAGAAGTAGTGCAAACACATGCATAGGCATATGGCAGTGCATGTGTGATTTACTGTTACAAAATAACAATAAAAATAGATTAAATTAAACAACTTTTGTGTAAATCAAATGTCTGATATAAGCCTTACACCAGAATGTGCATAAAATAAAGACCTGTATGGTAGTAACATTTGTTAATAATTTAAAGAATGAAATATATGAGTTTTTCATAAAAAAGGTTTTATGACCCAACAGGAAAGCAATAAAATTACACCAATTTTATTTGTACTTTTACATTAATATACAATATTTTACTTGTACGTTATCTGGACTGTAAGGGTGAGGGAATGTTTTGACCAATGTAATTGGCTATTACATCAGTCCATTTATCCCTGATGGGATGTAAAGTCTGTTTAGCTTATATCACAGAAAAAGCAGTCTCGCTGTACTTATTAATGTGCAATCATTATTCAATTAATACGAAAATTTATAAACTGAAAGACACAGACAACTAGTACGAATTAAGATTTATGTACTTAGTGTAGGAACGAATTATTTTAAACGTGAAGAATAGATTAACAGAAACGGATAATTAATTTTATTTTGCTGCAGAATGATTGATTCATTTATTTGTATTAGACACAGTTATTTAATTTATTATTGTTATTGTGAATGTTCATCCTCTTCTTTCACAGCACTTAATGAATATTAATACTACACTTTCACATGTGAAACTTACTTTGTTTATTTTCCTCGTACGACGTTTCAGCATTATGTTCACCTTCCTCAGCAAGGTGTGATACTGAATGTCCAGAACTTGTAACAGTTTTTTTCTAGTTGGTAGATTGTGTGGGGGGTGTGGAGGTGGAAGGGGGTTGGCGCGAGATCCTGAAGTATTCTATGTTTTGTGTATTATTGTGTCAAAAAGTGCGTGTGATTTAAAGTGTAATTGGTCATTAAGTATGTTGTTTGGTTGTATTGTGTAGTGTTTGTATATTTCGTATTGTTCTGCGGTGTTAAGTTTTCGACTTTTAGGTAAGTAGTATAGGATCTCAAGATTGTTTTTTATGTTGGTGTACCTGTGGTTTTTTGTCTGTATGTGTGTGGCGAACGCGGAGTGTATGTTGTTGTTGGATAAAGCTTTTAGGTCTTCAGAAAATCTTGAAGAAAAAGATCTTCCCGTCTGGCTTATATAGAAATTATTACAATCGTTGCATTTTAATTTGTATATCGCTGTTTTGTTGTATATGTCTATGTCCGTATTTGTATTGTTGATGTTTTTTGATGGTATTGTTGGTTCTGTAAGCTATTTTGTAATTGTGTTTCCTGAATGTGTTGGCGATTTTGAGTGTTGGAGTTTTAGTATGTGAGTGTGATGTATTTATTTGGTTGTGTTGTTGGTATTTTTTGTTTTTGTTTAGGATGTGTCTGTGTAGTTTGTTTATTAAATCAGGGTTATAACTGTTTTTTATTGCTATGTATTTGATTGTGTTGAGTTCTTCTTTATAATCTTGTTTACTTAGTAGTATTTTTGTAAGCCTATGGAGCATATGGTTGAATTCAGCACGTTTGGATGGTTTGATGTGTTGTGTATGACCATGTCAGTTGTGGTTGGTTTCCTGTATATTTTATGTGTGTATTGTTTGTTTTGTTAATTGTTAGGTCAAGAAAGTTTATACTATTGTTTTGTTCTATTTCAAGCGTAAATTTTAGTTTGTGGTGTATAGTGTTTATGTATTTGTGGAAATTTTCGACCTGTCTTGTAATGCCATTATATAAAAGTAGTATATCATGTACGTATCTGTGCCAATAAATGATTTTGTTGGTGTATTTGTTGTTGTTTATTATATGTTTTTGTTCCATGTTGTGTATGAATAGTTCAGCTAGTACTCCTGATATGGGGGAGCCCATGGGGAGTCCGTCTGTTTGTGTGTATATCTTGTTGTATATGAAGTAATTTTGTTCTGTAATATTATTTTGGTGAGTGCGATGATCTCGTGTATGTGTTTCGGGCATGTTGTTTTGTCTAAGTAAGTGTTTAAGTGTTTGTATGGTGTCTTTGATGGGTATGTTGGCATATAAATTGGTTATGTCAAAAGATGCTAATGTTGAATTGTGTGGAATGTGGATGTGTTCGGTTTTCTTGACCAGTTCTGTTGTTTTTTATGGAAGTGTTGTTAATTAGATTTATGTTTTTTCTGATTATTTTATCTAGGTGTCTTGCGATTTTGTGGGAGGGTGCTTGTGTGTTGTTTATTAACGGTCTGATGGGAGTATTGGGTTTCTGTATTTTCGGTAAAGCATTTAGTTTGGGGGGTTTGGTTTGATTTGTTTGAGGTATTTTGTTTTCTGTTTGGATTATGTGTTTTGTGTTATTTATAAATTTGTTTATTTGTTTTTGATATTTTAATGTGGGGTCTTTATTTTTGTTATATTGTTTTCGGTGAAGAATTTCTCAATTTTATTGTTTATTTCTTGTTTATCCATTATAACATTTGTTTCCTTTATCAGCTTTTATTATCGTTAGGTTATGTTCAAGTAATTTTTGTTATATATTTTTTAGCATTTTAAGTTTTAATTTCGTTATTGTAACACAACTGTCATCAGGTTCACAAATGACAAAATAACTTTATTAAACAAAGGACTCAAACATAATTTAAAAAACAATACACCCAACAACAACAACCACAATAGACATATACGCGACTTAATCATAGACACCGAAACAGCTGTACAAACACACACATTAATGACCAAGATCCCATATGACATGACATAAAATGTACATTACAATGCACACAAAAACACCAACCAAAAAGACACAATAACGAAATTAAAATGCTAAAAAAATATAAAACAAAAATTACTTTAACATAACCTAATGATATTAAAAACCGATAAAGGAAACATAAATGTTGTAATGGATAAACAAGAAATAAACAATAATATTGAGAAATTCTTCACCGAAAACAATATAAGACAAAAGATAAACACCCCACATTAAAATATCAAAAACAAATAAACAAATTTATAAATAACGCAAAACATATAATCCAAACAGAAAACAAAATACCTCAAACAAATCAAACCAAACCCCCCAAAACTAAATGCTTTACCGAAAATACAGAAACCCAATACTCCCATCAGACCGTTAATAAACAACACACAAGCACCCTCCCACAAAATCGCAAGACACCTAGATAAAATAATCAGGAAAAACAAATCTAATTAACAACACTTCCATCAAAAACAACATAAACTGGTCAAGAAAACCGAACACATCCACATTCCACATTCAACCATATGCTCTATAGACTAACTAAAATACCATTAAGTAAACAAGATTATACTGACGAATTCAACACAATCAAATACATAGCAATGAAAAACGGATACAACCCTGATTTAATAAACAAACTACACAGACACATCCTAAACAAAAACAAAAAATACCAAAAACACACAACCAAATAAATACATCACACTCACATACTAAAACTCCAACTCACAAAATCGCCAACACATTCAGGAAACACAATTACAAAATAGCTTACAGAACCAACAATACCATCAAAAAACACATCAACAATACAAACACGGACATAGACATATACAACAAAACAGCTGTATACAAATTAAAATGCAACGATTGTAATAATTTCTATATAGGCCAGACGGGAAGATCTTTTCTTCAAGATTTTCTTGGCCCTATAATGCATCTGAGGATTTTCCTTTCAAAGGTGTCTACTATGTCGACTGTTTTCTGTGTGATTGTCCATGCCTCACACCCGTAGCATAGCACCGGTCTGATGACAGTCCTATATATTTTCATTTTTGTTTCCCTGTGCACATCCCCAGACCTAAATGATGGCAGCAATGTGAAGTACGTCTTGTTAGCCATGGTTGTCCATCTTTGGATCTCTGCCTCTTCTGATCCAGTCTTTGCTAGAGTCACACCGAGATACGTGAAATTGTCCACCACTTCAATTGTGTCCTCCTCTATCTCGATGTTATGAACCTGGTCCCTTCTTGTTTGGATAAGCATTTTTGTTTTATCCGTATTTATGGCTAGCCCAATTTCCTTGGCTTTGTTTTTAAGTTCTATAAATATTTCTTTAGCTGCCGTCATCCATCTTGACATGATGTTAATGTCATCTGCATATGCGGCTATCTGTACAGTTTTATTTGTTAACAGATTGGAGCTATTTATTGATAAGCCTCTAATTACATATTCCAATGCAATATGAAATAGTGTTGGGGCTAACCCATCTCCTTGCTTTAGTCCTCGTGTAATATTTATGGGTTCAGTTAGTTGGCCATCCACCTTTACTTGGGCTTCAGTCTGCTGCATAGTAACTTGCGTTAATCTTACCAGCTTGCCTGGTATTCCAAATTCATGCATTATGGTGTAGAGTTTGTCTCTATTAATAGAGTCATACGCTTGCCTGAAGTCCACAAAGATCTGGTACACATCAATATCACATTCCCATCCACATCTTAGTATCTGTTTTACCGAGAAGAGTTGGTCGATTGTAGACCTTCCAGGTCGGAATCCAGCTTGGTATTCCTGTATTATATTTTCTGTGAGGGGTCTCAGCCTTTGGTTCAAGATGTACGCAAAAAACCTTGTAGGAGGTGCACAGCAACGAAATGCCTCTGTAATTCCTACATTGAAGTTTGTCGCCTTTTTTATAAATGGGGCATATAATGCACTTATTCCATTCCATGGGGATTCGTTCCGTTTGCCATATGTCCACGATTAAGGAGTGCAGTGAGACTGCCATATCAGTACCTCCAGCTTTAAGCAGTTCTGCAGGAATTAAGTCTGTACCTGGTGCCTTGTTGTTCCTGAGGGCACTAATAGCTTCTTCTATTTCCTGAATTGATGGTGGGTCAGATTCCATGCCCCCAATGTTTGCATTCCGCGGAGTGTGAGCAACAATTTCTCCTCCCTGTAGCATACCACCAAGGAGGCCATCGAAGTACTCTCACCAGATAGTTTTAATTTTTTCTGGATCACTGACAATTCTATTCTCTCTGTCTCTACATAGTGTTGTAGATGGTTTATAACCTTCCCTGAGATGCTTAAGATATTTATAAGCATTCCTTATTCTTCCATCTGCAAAGTCCTGCTCCATTTTGAGAAGCAGCCCGTTTTCAAAAGTTCTTTTCTTTTTTCTACATACTTTATTTGCCAGTCTTCTATTCACTTCATATTCTTGCTTCCTTTCTCTAGTCCTACACTGAGAACACTTCCTGTGAGCCTCATTCCTCCGTGCAATACTCTCCCTGCATTCCTCATCAAACCAGTCCTCCTGCCTCCGTCTTTCCTCTATTCCTAGCACCTCTCTGGCGGTTCCAGGAGTGCGCACTTAAGGCTCTGCCATTTCTCTTCCACTGTTCCTGCGACTGACCCGTTCAATTTATTCCTCACTTTCCCAGCATATTCCTGTTACCTTTTCTGGGTCCTTTAAACTCGCTGTGTTAACCTTTTCCTGTCTTCTGAGTCTGTCCTTCCTATGTGCGGCCACCCTGCATCTAAACTTTATCCTCACCATATAGTGATCAGAACCAACTGATGCTCCTCTCCAGGCTTTGACATCAATGATACTTGTAGCTGCTCTTTTTTCTATGATCACATGATCTATCTGGTTGACTGTTCTTCCATCTGGGGCTACCCACATTCCCTTATGGATATCACGGTGTGGGAACTGAGTTGAGCTGATAACCATATTCCTGCTTGTAGCGAAGTCGATAAGCAGTTCCCCATTTCCGTTGGATTCATTGTGTAAACTGTGCCTACTTATGGTGCCAAGGTATGCATCTTCTTTCCCAATTTTCGCATTCATGTCCCCCATGATTAGTTTAATGTCATTCTTAGGGGCGGTGTCATATATTTTTTCCAGCAATTGGTAAAATTCTGCTTTTATGTCTTCGTCCTTCTCATCAGTCGGGCAGTGTATGTTTATGATTGACAGATTGAAGAATTTAGTAGCCAATCTTATTCTACATATTCTCTCGTTGACTGGGCAGAAGTCTACTATGAGGTGTTTTACGATCCTACACTACTTACCTAAAAGTCAAAAACTTAACACCGCAGAACAATACGAAATATACAAACACTACACAATACAACCTAACAACATAGTTAATGACCAATTACACTTTAAATCACATGCACTCTTTTACACAATAATACACAAAACATACAATACTTCAGAATCTCGCGCCAACCCTCTTCCACCTCCACACCCCTCACACAATCTACCAACTAGAAAAAAACCGTTACAAGTTCCGGGACATTCAGTATCACACCTCGCTGAGGAAGGCGAACATCACGCTGAAACGACGTACGAGGAAAATAAACAAAGTAAGTTTCACATGTGAAAGTGTAGTATTAATATTCATAATTTATTATATGTTATCATAAACATTAGTAAAATGCTGTGCAATTGAAAAAATTAAGGAAAATCTTAAATAAATCCGAAACATTCCATTATCTAATTATCACCTACTTATTCTATATGACCTTGTACTTCCAATACAATTTGGCCCGCAATGTTCTGGGCTCAATAAATAAAAAGCTTGACTGAAAAATTAAAAGTTTTATATAAATTAAATAAGTTAATTGCTGATAAAGCAGATTATGTTGGAAACAAGTGTCTCTTATATGCGGGTCTAGATATTGGGATTTGAAAAGGGCTATTAGAGTATAGATAAGACTAATTAATTGCACAGATAAGATTAGAGTTCTTTTGTTGGCCTACTAAGTTGTAGGCCTACTAATACTGCTTTGAAAATATCACGCACTGCTGTACAATTACATACACGCATCTCAGGTATAATTACATTACACATAAATCCTTTATAAAAAAGAAATCCGTATTTAAAATAATTACATAAAAACAATATTGCACAACCAGAATTGTTACAAGCCTTTGAAGCACTGCTGAAGCAACAACTTAATGAACATGACCATAAATAATAAGGAGTACAGCAAAAACAGACAGAATTACTTAGACAACTTGACAATCCCAACTAAAAATTTGAGAACAGTGACAGACAAATCCAAGAAAATGCACGTAAACAAGGGGAGGTTATAAAAAAACATGGAGGAACTCAAAAGAAAATTATTGGAAGAAATTAAAACACTTTTGGACACACTCAAAACCAAAATAGATTCAATACAGGTGAAAATGGAAGAAAATTATACTATACATGAACAAAAATTAACTAAACATGAAAGTAAATTTGAGGAGATAGACCAGACACTATACGAACAAATTCATAAACATGAACAACTACAAAAACATATTGATAATTTAGAGGTAGGTCACACTGGATAGGGTAACCAAATAACACGTCTACCATAATATGGAAGAGCTAAACCAACACCCCAAGTTCTACGCTGATGAGAATGACAATCCAATAGAGTTTTTAAAACAATGCGGAAAACAATGGAGTCTATTGGAAACCATTTAACATATCAGGACAAAATTAACCTTGTTACAAAATACGGTAGAAATTTTGCACCACAATGGTATACAATAAGAAGAGATCAGGTCACCACATATGAAGACTTTGCAAACGCCTTTGAAGCCAGATATTGGAACCAGCATATACAGCGAAATGTATGTGATCGGCTAGAGTTTGGTAGGTAGGTTTATGGGCTGCAGACGAAGGAACAATACGTAATTCAGCAAGTGGCAAAGTAAAACATCTTCGTCCACCCACTTACGGAAGTCGAGCTCATACATAACCTAGCCTATCAATTTGAGTAGAGCATACGTGTTGCCATGATGACAAGAGGAATAAACTGGCTAAAACGTCTACTAGTTCTGCTGTCACAATAGGAAGATTTAATCAATAAAGATCAAAGTCCACATCCTAGTACAACATATGTAAAGACAAACGAATACAAATACACTTAGAAACCTAGTACATTCATAGTATCAACTATTATCTGAAAGCTACGCAAGGACTTCAACATCTAATTGTATGCGTTAATGCCTTTAGAAAGTTATTAAAGTTATATGCTATAACGCGTCCCACCACTTGTTCGGTACTGAATGTTATTCTCAACAAATATATCCCTGATCATGGACATGTCAAGAGGGTATTAACTGATAATGGCAAACAATTTACTAATAAATTGTGGTCTGATACCCTGACACAGCATGGGATTTAACCTGTTTTGACTGTGATTAGGCGTTGATAGGGTAATCTGGCTGAAAGAATCAACAGAGAGTTAGGTAGATTGTTTTGAGTATATGTCATGAACAGCATAATAGTTGGCCACAGTATACACAATTCTTTGAGCAATCTATAAATGAGAATTACAATACCATCAATGGTTATACACAGATGGAGATGGATTCTGGAAAACAACCAAACAGATACTGGGATGGCCATATAAAGCGTATAAATACCTTGAATTTGCCTGTGCAAATGCAGATTAAAAGAGTGGATGAACGGATTTGTAAGGTAGCTAATAAGAGAACAAAAGAATTCAGCGCTACGCATAATGTTGAGAAAAGTGAACACAACACAGTAGACAGAAATACGTATACTGTTGCTGACAACCAAATAAATACAGTCATCGGTAAATTCCATGCACCTTCACTTCGAAAATACTTCCAACACTAAAGAATGATATAATAACAAACAAGCTTAAACGTTAAAAAAATCTGTTATGAAATGTATTGTATGAATGAAAGTTTGAATGATCAGCTGGGGAATGAAAACAAAGAGCGGTAAGAATCCTGTTTAGCGATAAGAAGCACATACTTTACTTATAAATGTCATATGCTATTATTGCAAAAGAATTTTAATTTGACATTTCATGAAGGAATCGTTTATGTTTGGGTTGACTATGTTAGTTGTGTTGTTAAAATATTTTAAGTATTTTAGAAGGAATTTTACATTGATTAAAGAAAATATTTTTTTTTATTACTGTGTGAAGAAACAAATTTTTTTTAACCCAGGGTGTAGATTTTTGACTGTAAAAAAATAATGAGTGTTGAGAAGTAGTGCGAACATATGCATAGGCATTTGGCAGTGCGTGTGTGAATAACTATGTTACAAAATAACAATAAGAAACGGATTAAATTAAATAACTTTTGTATAAATCAAATGTTCGACATAAGCCTTACACCAGAATGTGCATAAAATAAAGACCTATATGGTAATAACATTTGTTAATAATTTAAAGAATGAAATATATAAGTTTTCATAAAAAAGGTTTTATGACACAAAAGGAAAGCAATAAAATTATACCCGTTTTATTTGCACATTTTACTTTGTTAATATACAATATTTTACTTGAAGAACGTTATTTGGACTGTAGCCATAAGAGTGAGGGAATGTTTTGACTAATGAAATTGGCTAATACAGCAGTTGGTTTATCCGTGATGGGATGTAAAGTCAGTTTAGCTTAGATCGCAGAAACTGCAGTCTCGTTGAACTTAATAATGTGCAATCGTTACCTCTGATTTAGGACAATAGGTCTATCAAGAGTAAAGGGCATATAGTAAAGTTCGCAACTGATTTAATCTCGACTGCTGGTATGGTATAGTCCAAGATTGTCTGCTTAGGCATTTATGAACATGTCAAGTTAGCTGGAGCCATATAAATACTTAATAATTAGTAATTCAGCACTGTTTGTAAAGTACCCAACCCAGAAACGACCCTGAGAGCTGGAACGCAGGAGATCCTGAAGAAACACAGGAGGAACAGCAGTAATCCTGAATGTCTACCTGAAACATTGTCGACACTTACTGGAACAAGAGGATGTAATCGTTCATCAAGCAAGGCAAGTGGAAATCATTTATATAAAATCAATTAATAAAAAAAAATTATAAACAAAAGATACACACAACTAGTAGGAATTACAATTTATGTAATTTGATTGTAAGAAATAATTACTTTAAATGTAAATAATAAATCAACAGAAACTGTTGATTCATTTTATTTTGTAGAAGAAACGGTTAATTAATTTTATTTTGCAACAGAAGCAGTAATTAATTTTATTTTGTACAGAATGATTAATTTATTTTAGAGATGGGCTGACTAGAGGTTTGGCCGACTAGCCGACTACCGACTAGTCGGCTGAGAAAAAGCTGACTAGTCAGCCGACTAGTCTGCTTTGCCGACTATTTTGAATCTGCTCATAAAAGCGTGCAAAAACACTTCGTGCGTCTTCGTTGTATTCGTGTGGTGTTCGAATGCGGCAAGCACTCCCCTACACGAGGCCTCTTTCACAAGTTGCTGCCGGTCAGTGACTGAGTTGCTTTGTTTGCATAGTGCATAAAATTATGTCTCCGTGTAGAAAATAAAAACATAGCTTTTTGATCATAATGTCGTGACAAAAGTCACGTATTTGGACATTTTTTTATCAGATAGTAGGTGAAGTGAGTAAAGTGAAATGTAATCAATGTCAAGCAGTGATTTTGCGTGGTGGTGTTGGTAAATTGGCCAGTAACAACAGTAGTATGTCTAATCATATTAAATACAAACATAGTGAGTTGATGGCGCAGCTAACTGCCATGATAAAAGAGTTCTTTCACGGAGCGTTCACCATCTCCGTCTCAGTTTTCATAGTCACAGGCATCGGTTGCATCAACTTCTGCTGTTAAATGTCAACTATCTCAACAAACGATACAGGAATCTATAGCTGTCAAGTGGTCAATTGACGATTCGAGATCGAGGGAAATACATATTTCTATTGGTAAGATGATTGCGCTTGACAACCAACCAATATCTATAGTCGAAAATACGGGTTTCACTACTTTGATGAAGAAATTAAAACCAAAGTATAATTTGCCTAGTAGAAAATATTTTTCCGACAATATTATACCCTACATTTACTCCGGAGACGAAAGCTGAAATAAAAAAAGGAATTGTCAGTACCATCGCAATTTCTGTCACTACAGATTTATGGATAAACACCAACAATTTACATTGCTTTTTAAGTTTCACTGCTCACTGGTTAAATGACAACTTCCAACTTCAACACGCAGTGTTACAAATGAAACATTTTTCCGGTTTACATATGGCTGATAATATAAAACAACATCTAGAAGAAATACCTACTTTATGGGATATCAATCCAACCAAAATACATGCTATAGTGCGAGATAATGGCAGAAATATGGTCAAAGCGATTGATGATTCCAGTTTCCAGGCAGTCCGTGTTTCATACATACATTGCAATTGGTGATCAACAATGCCCTCAAAGTTGAAAACCTATTGCACAAGTTATGACAAATTCGAGACGAACTGTAACTCATTTTAACCATTCAGGACCAACACAAGAGAAACTCCACAATATACAAAAAGAATTAAATTTACCAAATCATCAACTTGTTCAAGACGTTCTGACCAGGTGGAATTCCACATACTATATGTTATCTCGGTTATCAGAACAAAAACGTACAGTCTCTTTATACATAACTGAGCACAGTGTCAAAAACGATCATCTGCTGGCCTATGAATGGAAGCTACTTGAAAAATGTATCGCTTTACTAAAGCCATTTGAAGAAGTGACCAAAATCATTAGCTCTGCCTGTTCGTCAATTTCCGAAGTCATTCCTCATCTTAAAGTTCTGTTAAGGTACCTTGAAGTTATATTGATGAAAATGAGGAAATAATACAATTGAAAACTGAATTGGAAAATGGCTTGAAAAGAAGGTTCAAGTTAGAAGATAATAAAATTTTTACACTCGCAACACTTTTAGATCCAAGGTACAAACTACAAATTTTCGAAGCAGAAAATGTGCATAAAGTGAAATCCCAGTTTTTACTAGAAGCGCTAAAAAATAGTTCAAATGAAAGAAATGATTCTGAAAAAGTAAATGCAGATAACGATTCACTAAACTCTTCAATCTCTCAATCAGAAGTTAGAGTTCACCATAATTTTTGGGAGTGTTACCAAGAAACAGTATCAAAGAAGGTTGAGGGCGACGAAAAATCTTCTTCAGCTTACGAACTTGAGGCATACTGTGCATCGCCGGTAATAAACTGAAATGACAATCCGTTCGTGTGGTGGCAACAAAATTGTATGCGATACCCTGAGATGGCACGTATTGCTACAATATACTTGTGTTGTCCAGCCAGCACAGTATATAGTGAGAGGCTTTTCTCTGAGGCTGGAAACATTTATGAGACAAAAAGAAATCGGCTTCTTCCTGAATGAGCCGAAAATCTGACATTTCTTCATCACAGTTTACCTTTAATAAGTACAGAAATTTAAATTATATAAGTATTTGAATATTTCAAATTAGTTATTACTGACAATGTTATGTTATTACGTATATTACACTTTAGTTTAATAACCAATATTATGACATATTCAACTAATCCCTAATTATGACAGAAAAAGGTGAAGAAAGACTAAAATTAGGTGGTTACAAACTTTAATATTTATTGAGACTTAATTAAGTATAATGATTGTTCATATTTATAATTGTTAATGCAAAGGAAAAAAATTATTAACAATGTTGATTTAACATAGACGTTTATGTTTTTGAGTTTATATTAATGCTGAGTTTATGTTGACTAAACGGTTACATTGTTTTATTAACATTAATGCATCATCGAGACCAGCTGCCAAAGCATCAGTGTAGCAGCCATCTACTTACCAACCAAGGAATTCTTCATCCAAGTAACATTTTATTGTTTAAGACGAACATTCAATTTATACATTAAAGATATATCAACTCAGAAAATCATTTTGTGTTTTATAAAGAAACGTACAGACAAGATATACATTTGTTTTTCTTCTTCTTCAGCGGCGCAACAACCCATTACTGAGTCAAGGCCTCCTTTAACAGCCACCGCCAGTTGTCCCGGTCAAGTGCAGCTGCTCTCCAGTTCCGGGTCCCAAGGATATGGCGCCCATCATAGTTCACACCGTCTTCCCAACGTAGTTTGGGTCTACCAACTCTCCTGGTGCCACAGATCTGTTCTGTGAATTCCTTTCTTGGTATTTCATTCTCCCCCATTCTGATCACATGTCCAGCCCACCTGAGTCTACCAAGTTTTATAATTTTCACAATATCTGGTTTATTCAGAAGAGTGTTCAGTCCTTGGTTGGTTCTTTTCCTCCATTGACTTCCTACACATATTGGACCAAATATACTGCGGAGGATTTTGAGTTCATGAACCAGCAGGCTTGCTAGAAATGGTCCATGTCTCAGAACCATAGGTGACAACTGGGCGGATCAGTGTTTTCTACAACACCAGCTTGATGCTCCTGGCAATTATTCTGCTCTGGAGCAGGGGTCTGAGACGAAAGAAGCACCTATTAGCTGAGGTGATTCTTCGTTTTATTTCTTCTGTTGTTTCCCCATCGGAGTTAACTTGGCATCCTAAATAAACAAAGTTGTTGACTTTTTCGAAGGAGTAGATGCCAATTTGGATGTGCTCTCCTTCTCTAGCCTTCTGTCCTGTTGCCATGTATTTTGTCTTGCTTTCATTTATTATGAGACCCAGCCTCCTTGCGGGACCTTCAAGAGCAAGAAAGGCTTCAGTGACTGCTCGAAGGGACCTCTCGATTGTATCTAGATCATCGGCGTATCCTAGGACCTGCACCAACCTGTTGAATACAATCACGGGGGAATCTATTCCAGTATCTCTCATAGCTTTTTCTAAGGCAAGATTGGCCAGGAGGCGAGCAAGAGCATCACCCTAGAGGACTCCCTTTCCATAGTCAAACACTCCTGATAAGTCATTCTGAATCCTCACCATGCCCTTCACTGTCAGCATTGTCATCCTATACAATCTTACTAATTTCTTTGGTATGCCCAGTTCTTCAAGACCAGTGTAAAGATTCTTTCTGTCAATGCTGTCGTATGCATTTCTGAAATCTATGAACATGGGTTTATAGCTTATGTTCCCTACCCTTCTCCAGAATTTGTCGGAGTGTGAAAACCTGGTCTATTGTCAATTTTCCTCCTCTAAATCCGAACTGATATCGACCAATCACCTGATCAGCATGTAGAAGCAGTTTTTGGTACAACATATGGGACATCATTTTATACGCCACAGGGAGAAGAGAAATGCCTCTGTAATTGTTACTTGATCTTCCTTTTTATACACCTGACATATAACTGTCTTCTACCAGGCTGTTGGCAGTTTCTCTTCTATCCATATATCAATGACAAGGTGTTGAAGGGTTTTAACCAGCTCTGGGCCACCGTTTTTGAAAACCTCCGCAGGAAGATCATCATAACCGGGAGCTTTTTGCTTTTAAGGCTTTCTATTGCAGCTATCACATCATCTTCATCCGGAGGCTCGATGTGTTCATGTTCCTCTTGCCCAGGTGGTACACAGTTGTCCATCTCGTCATTCTTAGAAAGACGAGCTTCAAAGTGCTTGAGCCACCTTTCGAGGATCTTCCCCTTTTCTGTAAGTAAGGTGCTATCAGTGTCACGACAAGCTGTTGTCCTGGGCTTAAAAGGTTTCCTACCTTGGTTTACCTTATTGTAGAATTTGATTTCATTTGCATCCTTAAGACCTTGGATATCTACGAGCTGTTGACTCTTCCAATGGCGCTTCCTCTGCCGATGCACCTGCTTCTCCGCTCTCCTCCACTTCTTCTTGTGTGCCTCTGTATCATTGTTGTATAGGCTTCATTTTTAAGGTCTGTAGCAACTCTGCATTCTTCATCAAACCACGGATTTTAAGGTTCCATTTCTTTGAGGCCTAGAGTTTCCCCTGCAGCACTAGCAATTGCTGAAGAGATTTCTTCCCAAAGAATGTCTATACTTGGATTTCCTGTAGTCGTTTCGTTGATTTTATTTCCGACTAGTGCAGTGAATCTCAAGCGGTTGTCCTCCTTTAGTTTGGATATGTTGTACTGTTTTCTTCTTGGAGCACGTGTGTCTTAATCATTGACATACGGTCTCTCAGTCGTGCAACCACTATGTAATGATCTGATTCAATATTGGGTTTCCTTCGTGTCCTCACATCCAGTAGATTAGATCTACTTCATGAGCTAATGAGGAAGTGGTCAATTTGGTTAATGGTGGTACCATCAGGTGAAGTCCATGTTCCCTTTAGAGGGAAGAGTGTTCCACCACTGACCAGGTCCCTTGATGCGGCAAAATTAATCTGCATCTGCCCGTTATCATTAGTTGATTCGTGCAGGCTATGCCGTCCCATTATTGGAGAGTAGATTGTTTCCCTACCTACTTTCGCATTCAAGTCTCCAGCAATCACTTTGATGTCATGACTAGGGCATTGATCAATAGGACTGAGCAATTTCTGTAAACAAAACTGTCGCTGGTGTGGCAAAAGCCAATCCCATTTCAGTTACAGTACCCTGTTCCAAGTAGGTTGGGTGAATGAGGTGAGGAATTGTGTTGAATTCTCCAAGGAAAGGGTATAAACGGGAATACAAAAACACTGAACTGGACGATTTTAATAAACAAATAGTCCGCAGGACCGTACTAGAATATTACGACCGAGGTGAATACCCCACTGCAAGCAAAATTTGAGCTAATCTCTGTCAGAAAATCAATTATTCTGGTTCAGAAACCTCTGTACTTCGCCTTCTGAAAATGCTTGGTTTTAAGTTCAAGAAGTGCAACGATGGGCGAAAATTTTCTATGAAGCGCAGACATTGCTGCCTTGAGAGCGAAGTTTTTGAGAACCATCCATATACTATGGATGAAACCTGGATATCACAGAATCATATGAATAAATACATATGGCAAGACTCCAGAGGGAACGATGGGCTGAAAGTACCTACTGGTAGAGGTGGCCAGCTGATTATTGCACATGCTGGATCCACAAGTACAGGTTTCATAGCAGGTGCCAAATTTGTCTTTCCTGGCAGTAACCATTCAGCTGAATCTGACTACCACACAGAAATGAATGCTGAAGTTTTTAAGACCTGGTTTGTTGGTATGTTGCGCTCCTTGGAACAAGGCTCTGTCATCGTGATGGATAATGCCAGCTATCATTCTGTACAAATAGATAAACCACCGTGTTCAAACTGGCGTAAAGCGGATATCATGGAGTGGCTGCATAAGAAGGGATTTTCATTTTCCCCAGCTGAAACCAGGGATGAACTTCTTTCTAAAGAAGAGATCCGAACGGCCAAGAAGATGTACGAATTGGATCAACTGGGAAATGAAATGGGACATAGAGTAGTGCACCTCCCACCATATCATTGTCAGTATAATCTGATCGAGCTGACATGGGCCCAATTTAAACGGTATGTTGGAAACAAGAATACGACTTTCAGATTAGCCGATATTGAACAACTTGCACACAAAGCTTTGACAGGCTCTCACGAAGACTGGGAGAAGTGCGTAAGACATGCGGAACACTACAAGAAGCCGATTACTCAAAGCAGTGCAGGAGAGACCACAGTGGAGTAGTCATACGCTTACGTGTGAGTAGTGACAAAGAACCTGAGTCCAGTGAATCCGAAGACAAATTACTACAGGAGTGTTAAAAAGTGTATATAGGTAGTAAACGTATCTATAGCGAAGCGTAGAATTTTTTACTTTTATTGACACATATAAAACCATGTGTGCATGTTTTCTCCAGAAGAGTTATGAATGTGCTTGGTGCTATCACTTTTTAAACTGATAATTGTGTGATTAACCATATTTGAGGTGAGTTTTTCAACATACTGCTTATTTGTAATAGTCATAAGGAATTCTGTAGTTTATAAAATAAGGATAATTTTAATTATAAAATTTGTATGGAAGATTTATAAAATATACAATTATAAATTTAAATTCTATATTTAAATATTTATAATATACTAATATATAAATAAGGAATTTATAATTTACAGGGTCCGCCAGTGAAGCGGGAAAATTAAAAGTACCCAATTTTTTCATGAAACATTTATTATCAGAATCTTTTTTTACAGATTTGAGTTGAGTTAAGTATGCCATTATTTTACTTTTTAAAAATAACGCCGCTCAAGTGAGAGCCATTTCTGTGTAAACATTCTTCTAATCTTGACCGAAAATTTTCCATCACTCGACGAAGCAGGTCAGGTTGAATCCGTGCAATTTCTTGTCTGATATTCGTTTTTAATTCCGGTATGGTGTGCAGTCTATCAATGTACACCCTGCTCTTCAGAAATCCCCAAAGAAACAAGTCGCATGCGGACAAATCTGGGGATCTTGCAGGCCACGAGGTGTCGCCATATCTGGATATGAGTCCGTCCGGGAAGAGTTCTCTTAAAGCAGCCATGGACACACGAGCAGTATGACTTGTGGCCCCATCCTGCTGGAAAAAATTAATTAATTTCCGGAAACCTAGGGAGCTGTTGCATCAAAAATGTTCTGACCATGTGTGTATAGTGGTCTGCGTTGACAGTTGTGATGTTTCCTCTATCGTCTTGGAAAAAATATGGCCCAATAATACCAGATGATGAAACTGCACACCACACCCTAACTTTCGGACTATGTAATGGCTTTTCATGCAACTCACCTGGGTTTTCATCATTCCAATATCGACTATTTTGTTTGTTTACATATCCATTCAAATGAAAATGTGCTTCATCTGACACAAACATGCGGTGAATAAAGTTATCATCGTCATTTACATGTCGCAATATTTCTTCGCTGAAAATCCTGCGAGCCAGCATATCGCCATCTTTCAACTCCTGGATTACTTGAATTTTGTAAGGATGAAAAGATAAGTCTTTATGCAAAATTCGTCGTAACGATGTGTCACTATTGTTTAGTGTGGATGCATGTTTCAATTGCAGAACGTTGTGGACTACGCGTTAATGCTACTCGAACTCTTTCAATGTTTTCCTCTGTTCTTACAGACCTTGTTGCTCCTCTATGCTTTAAGTTTAATGTGGAACCAGTTTCTTCAAACTTTTTCACCCATGACATAATTGCATGAGTGGACGGCACTCTTCCATGTCGTGGAATATTGAAATGATAACAAAACAATCGTTGTACAGAAGTCACACAGTCACCATTCTTATAAAACGATTTTACGCAGAAAGCACGCTGTGCACCGGACCACTGCTCCATGTTTAACAAATGGCATTAAATGTAAAACAACAATCGAAAACCTCCACGCCCTCTCGTGAGCAGAAAATGAACTATTGGACTTTCAAAATTTCCCGCTTCACTGGCGGACCCTGTACTTCATAAGGAATTCGTATTGTTTTTATAAAATTATCCTTATTTTCAAAGAAATTCAATTTGTTTTCGCGTTTATACATACTAGTATTTTTATGCTACTTGTGCATGTAATGTCTTATACTATAATGCTGATTTTTTTACTTAATTATTAATGACAGCAGCACAGGAAATAAAAATACAATATTTTTCATAGTCATGAATAGTGCGGTGTTTCTACAATTATTAAATGGGGCAAGCTTAAGACACAGGATGCGTACGAAGAAAATTCGTTCAAACAAATTATAGCTGACGCGTCCCATTGAATGTTATGTATAAGTTATAGAAATTAATTGTTAATTAATTATTAACATTGTATTGTGATGTAATTATTAACAATGTAACAATACGAGGTGTGATCAAAAAGTAATGAGAATTTTTCAATTCCACAAACTGTATCGTGTTAAGTGAGGTAATTTTTGTTTTATAAGTTGGTAGTTCTGCCAGTGACGCATGTATCAGGCGGGAAGCAAGCTGCGACGCTCAGTTTGTGTTTGGCGAGTGATGAGTCAGACGTACTTCAGTGTGTTGGGCGATTTTTTGTGTGGTGAAATGTCGGATCAGAGAATGTCTAAAATTTTGCATTAAAAATGGAATTAAGTACAGCAAAGCTTTCAAAATGTTAAAGATGGCCTTTGGCAATGATACTATGTCACAACCAGGCATTTACGAGTGGTACAAACGCTTTCAGGAAGGCCGAGAAGACATCGAAGACGACTCAAGGTCTGGGCATCCTAGCTCATCAACCAATGATGAAAACGTGGAAAAAGTTGAAGCGCTTGTGCTTGCCAATCGCAGAATCACCATTAGAGAGGTTGCAGAAGAAATAGGAATCTTGTATGGCTCATGTAAGCGATTTTTGCTAATGTTTTGAACATGAAACGCGTGGCAGCCAAATCTGTTCCGAAACTTCTGAATTTTCAGCAAAAACAGCATCGCGTAACCATCGCTCAACAAATGCTTTCTGACGTCGCTGACAACCCAGACTTACTCAAACAGGTCATAACTGGTGACAAAACATGGGTGTATGGCTACGACGTTGAAATGAAGGCTCAATCGTCCCAATGGAAGTTTTCTGAGGAGCAAAGACCAAAAAAAGCATGTCAAGTTCGGTCAAATGTCAAGGTCCTTCTAACTGTGTTCTTCAACTACAATGGAATTGTTCATCATGAATTCTTACTGTCAGGACGTACAGTCAACAAGGAGTACTACCTACAGGTCTTACGCAATTTGCGTGAGGCAATTTGGAGAAAACGACCCGAATTTTGGAGAGACAACTCGTGGATTTTGCACCACGACAATGCACCAGCGCATTCTGCTTTACTTATCCAAGAGTTCTTGGCGAGACACAATACCGTTGTGATGCCACAACCACCCTATTCTCCAGACATGGTTCCCTGTGACTTTTTCCTATTTCCCAAGGTCAAAAGGACACTAAAAGGACGTTTTTCAACAATAGATGAGATAAAGGCGAAATCGCTCGTACATTCTAATGTACGTATTAGAAACTTTCTCACTGTAAAATGTTACGTAAAAAAAATACAGTAAACTGCAAGTTAACCAGCGAAAATATCTTACATTACACACTTTAATTTTTAATACCTTCATCAAATACATCACAATTATTTCTCAGAAATTATATCGTATCGAGCTTCATAGAATACTTTGTCAGAATCTTTTCAGCTAAAACAGAATGATACGGTTCATTGTCCTTAACTATTACTGATGGTGGCAGAATATTTGGCAACCACTTATTCTCCACCTTCATCGCCACCTTCTGATCCGCAGTAATCTCAAGTCTTCATCTACATCATCCACACATCTTGTTCTTAGCCCCTTTGCTCTTCTTCCTCCTGGTCCTTCAATGAATACTTTTTTCACTCCCATTTCCTCTGTCATTCTTTGTACATGACCAGCCCACCTAATTCTACTGTGACGATGTCCAGTATGTTATGATATACATATGTGATTTGATTACCCTGTTCAGTACCACCCAATTCTACATTGTCAATTCGTTTTTGTAATTGTGTGTGTGTTCGTGTTCATGGAGAATCTGGTCAATTTCTGTCAGTTTATTTCATGTTCCTTAAGCTTTCGTTCATGTACAAAATTAATTTTTGCCCAGTTTCATTTGAATTAAGATCATTTGTGTCTCAAATGTGTCTACAAGAATTTTATTTTTGTGTTGTTAATTTTTTCCGAAACCCTCCACTTGTCTTCTTATGAATTCCCCTTGTTTTCAAAGCATGGTCTTGTAGATGTTTGTCATGCTCATTTAGTTGCTTTTTATCATCGCTTTTATGGTCATCACTAACATCTATTTGGGACATTTTTAAAACTATACTGTATATTGAATTACCAATATATGAAGTTAATGAGTCTGCTGTTCGTTAATTTGTATCATTTTGTGTATGCGTGTGTGTGTGTGTGTGTGTGTGTGTGTAATTTGTATGATTAATTCAAATTTTTATCATAATCAATTACTAGGTCAACAATACCAAGAATTGTTTACAAATTTACTAGTGTATTAAACCCGCAATAAAAAATAATCTTCCATTCCAATCTCGCAATATCAAAACAGCCGATTTACCTAACTAGATGGTTGTCTGTATATACCACAATTTACTTGCTTTATTCAACCACCAATTCATCTAATATTTAAAATTTTAATTTAATTCACTTCTAATTTCTCAACTAATCAAGCCCAAATACATTGTGGTGCTAAATCCTGCGCAATTTATAGGTGTTGTACAGAATAAGTAGCTGAGATATATGTTATTGGAATGTAGAGGATGAGATTAATTATCCTATTGCTTTTAACAATCTACTGAGCTTTTAATACAGTTTATGCAAAATAATTAATCTGTCTCTGTTGACCTTAAATATATTCTGTCCGGCCTCTCGATCGCTTTCAGGCATGAAGTATTTCAAAACTGCTGTTTGCTTTTAATTAAAATTGTAATTAGTGACTTCATCTGGTGTCAGTTAATCTGTTTCCACTGATAAGCGACACTGAGACTGGCATAACATTTGGGTCAGAAGTGGAATAGATCCTGTAATAGTAGAAACAATGGACACTTCGTAGAAGAGTATTGTTAGTGGTAGTTGGAAAAAAATGGATACTAGTCAAATGATGCAAACTTTCCAAGTGCCGCTACTGCAAATGGAGGAACAATAATGACAGGAGGCAGAAAAAGCAGAGAAATTATGACACCATGAGGCAGAAAAGGCAGAGAAATGATAGAATGAGAAACAATGAGAAGCAAAGACATCATGAAAAGTATCCCTGCTTGACAAAGAATGACAAACAGAAGAATGTAAGCAAGAACAGAACACAAAAGCACTGATATAGGAACAAAGACATTTGCAAGAGCATACTACTGTAGAGTTGGGTCTACTATATGGAGACGTGGGTGAGTTACATGGTGATCTCAATCGGTAAGAGGTAAGATTATCTGTAGTAGAGGAATGAATTGCAAATATAAAAGAATGGATAAAAACAGAAGTTGAACACAATCCTGTGTTTCAAATCAAATTGCTGAACAGACTGTACGTATGGTAAAGTAAAAAAAAGACAGAAAATAAGATAATAGAGAAAGTCGCATAGCCTGCAGTGGGACCAATTCATGTCAAGGCCCCAAAACATTTGATGGAAGCAGTCACTGGACAACGTATCTTTGGCAATTTGAAGTCGCAAGCACACATCATTGGTTTCACTTGTTCTCACTTTAAGTGATCTGCCTTAGAGCTACTACAGAAAGTGTCACCTGACAGCCAGAACTCTTATGCAGAACTGATTATAGCTCTAGAATTACAGTATGGTGATAAACATCTGGTGACATTATTCCGGAGTCATCAATAGTTTGAAGCAAGTATTGACTTACTAGTTAGACTGGGGCATCCTTACGCACCACAGGATTTTTTAAAAACATCTGCAATAAAGATATTTACTGATGGTGTCAGTGATAGTGAACTACAAGAAGTGTTACAAATGGAAATATACTAGAATAATGCAGATGCCCTTGTTCATCCTCTACAGTTTCAGGCCCCCAAGTCAGTGTCTGGTTCGGCAAATCATAAAGTCTGCATACTAAAAGATTGTGATGACACACATGATGAAGAGGAACAACAAGGGTCAGAGAGCCAAATTTTGGCACCACAGTATGAAGGAACAAAGAATAAAAGACCAACATTTTTAGATGTGGGGAACCTGGGCGTCTACAAACAGATTGTAGGTCCGGAGTTAAGCAGTAAGAAATGAGCAGTAGTTGGTACAACTAACTGGAGGAATGAAGCGCCTAGACAGACAATACACAAGTTATACACATCAAAGAAACAGTGGGAGCTTGGTATATTATCTGAAATGAAGACATAAAAACCTGTTTGAAATTATATGGTGTCAAATCCTTATATGTAGTGGCATTTCTCCTGTATGTATAGTTTTGTAATCAGTTTGTTACACTTAACAAAATGTGCTGTTATATGACTAGAAAACATAATAGCTCCCAGACAGTCAACTCTATGTAAGGCTCCCGTTCTATACAGAACACTCATAAAACCTGTTTAGACACGTGAGAGACAACTATGGAACATGCAACAACACTAATATGCTTCCTGAGCTGCAGAACTTTCTCACTATTTTGAACAAAGTACATTTATTACTGAATTAACTTTTACATTAGATCATTTTCTATTATCAGAAAATCCCAATTACACTGCTATTTGTTGTTCAGAAAAGTAACAAGTGTATAGTAAGCATACAACACAGGCTACAAATTCTGAACAGCCTAATCTGTGTTAAAATATTCTTTAGTCTGACCCCAACTGGATTTTTATAATTGTTGATTCCATTTCTAGGTTGCTATGTTAAAAAATTTGCATTCCAAAGTATTGAAATTTCTAAAACTCACCACTACTTCAGATTTTAGTTAATATTCCTCTTGATATGCCACATATCCAATAATCCCTTTGAATTTTTGGAAAATTATCGAAATTCCACCCCCCCATCTTTGGCCCCTGGCATCCCAAAATATTGAGATTTTTAAGATTGAAGCTAAATTAATAATAGCTATAGTCCTCTTTAATTTGATATTTCACACGAACTCTTGTGATTTTTTTTTTTTATAACTTTCACTCTCGCACATTTTTGCCACCTACCTACCTACTTTTTAACATTGTGAGATCAGTGTCAAAAATAATAGGATTCTGTAATATTGTAATAATCTAATTTTCAGCTGCAAATGATAAACTTCAAAAATAGTTTGTCAAGTAAGTGACAGTCTTCAATGGAAGACTGCTCTAATCATGAATCTCACTTGTTTCACCTACTTATAGATGGAAAATTGATTGTATATTAAGAAAAAATACTTCACCTCTTGTGTAGTCTCTTCTTTTCCCACTTCTAAAACAACATCATCCTTTATAATCGTAGTGATGTCTTGCAAATAATGCTGCAACAAACAAATATTACTTACCAACATTAGTTGTATCACTTTCTTTTGATTTAAATAAGGCAAAGCATAACATTTATATTAACATCTGAATTACACCTGAATTAACAATAAAAGATCTACCCAAAAAGAAATTATTAATTTTTGAAATGGAATAATGCCTTTAGGGCTGTTTAACAAACTGTACACTTTTACTACACCTGTTGTTAGAATTCCTTCCCAGGCTGTTTGGCTGTGGTCCATTTTTTTCTACAAAAACAGATGTTTCGGCAGTGCCATCGACTGTAGTCTTCAGTGTAAAATTGAGTTATGCTAATGTGAGGTATTATATATTAGTGGTCACCACGGAGGTCACAATTTAATGCAAAATGTGTAATTAATAAGAGTGCAGGACATAATATTAGAACAAAGGATGTGCATTATCAAAGATGTGTACATTTAGCTGTCATAAAAATGGACCTTAAGCAAGCATGATGGTATGAACACACGCTGTAAACTGAATAAAAAAAAACCATTCAAAGCCAGTCACAACAAGGTTCTGCATAGAAACGCTATCAACACAATACCATGAGCAAGTTGCCTGTCACTTCCCCCATGGTAAACACGTGGACCATTAACACCATTGTATCCGGGATGGTTATATAACGTTGTGAAGTAAGGAGAAACCACAGTTAAGTACAATAGTGCTAAAGGTAAAATAGAAACAGATAACAACATGTGTGTTATAAACCCTTAACTTGGAAAGAATCTGTAACAGGAATATGTTAAAATATGAGGTAAATTGCTAGCATAGAAATAACATTGATTTACTGACATGCTTGATAAATCATCATCTTCACAACACGGCATAGGAACGGTGCTGCCTGTTCCGCCTTCAAAAATCCTCCAGCCATCTCTTCCTGGGTCTAACCACACATCTGTGTCCTATGGGTTTGTATTACCAGACTTGTTTAGCCAGTCTGGAATCTGACATTCTTTCCAAGTGTTTTTCAACTGTTGTTTGTAATCTTTTAATTTTTCATTCATGTTAAAAACTTGTAACTCTTCTCTTATGGCCTCATTTCTTATACAGTCAAGTTCAGAACACATTTTAACTCTTCTTATGAATGCCATTTCCGAGGCCTGTATTTTACTGTCTTGTTTTATGGTTGTGGTCCATAATTCACACCCGTACGACAGTACAGGGACTGCCATAACTTTGTAAAACTTTAATTTTGTACCTCAATGTACTTTGTTTTTAAAAATACAGTTGACTGTTCCACAGATTATTTGGAACATACCTAACTTGTTGCGCAGTTGTTACGGTGCAGTGGAAGAGGAGGAGGAGGAGGAGGAGGAGGAGGAGGAGTAGGAGGAGGAGGAGGAGGAAGTGATTTGCCATACGATTATTTGTATTCAAGAAATGGAGCAGCGTAGACAGGATTTTGTAGCTCGGTTGCACACTTACTACATCATTCAATGTCGGTGACCATGAAGTTTTGTTTTTTTTTTATAAGGCAAGTCCTAGTAGTTTTCTATTTATTCATTCTACAGTGGTTAACTCTCTAATTCTGTACGTTGATGTCTGTTACAGATTCACTGCTGATGTTAAAACCATGTGCCAATTCTATATTGTATGCATGTGTTAATTGTACCGTTTTTAATGGTGTAATTTTACTTATACATATGATTCATGTCGTGTCTTATTTCACACATACCGTTTCCCAATGTGAGTGAGGATAACGACTGTTTTCATTAGGTTACAACAATACACAGGATCTATGTGCACACATACATGTCAAGGTGCTTTTATGCGAAGACTATCTGACCCACACACATTTTATCTCTACACGGAGAGACAACGTCCCCACATACACATTCCTTTTTTCCTGAACACTCATTAATTTTTTGCATGAAGGTTAACGTTATTTTTGAACACAGAACAAACCCGCGCAATAAAGACAAGAAGAGGACAGTCAAGACAGTGTTTTACTTCACGCATACACAAACACACACACGTGCATGCATGAATGTTAACCTTATTTTTGAACATAGAAAAAACAAGACAACAAGAAGAGCAGGACCTGGACACTTTATTTTCTTTCACAAACACACACGTATACATTAAGTTACACTATTTTTCAAGCCTCACACGACATTGCCCTACTAAATCAAGACAACCAGAGGAAAAGATGGCCATGGACATCAAGGAAACATAAATTCGTTCCCAGCAAGACGTAGACACGCTGGTGGTGGTGGTAACACTAAATTTTCCTTCACACATCCTTCTTTAACCTATTTCCCTTCTAGAGGGAATTTTCATCTACCTTATCACATGTTGGCCACACCGACTACCGCCATTCAAACACACCAATCACAACTGATCCCGCTACATGATATCCCATACATTAAACATGGCCGACCAATCATCACACTTAGCGCCAGTCCTGTGATACCCCTAACCCTGTCACATGGTACGCCCAACATGGCCATGTCATAACCCCACTCTCGTGATGTTGTACCCCCACTAGTCACATGGTAGCCCCACCCAAGTCACATGATCCCAGCCGGATGTCATGTGGTATCCCCACCACTGTGACATCATCAATTTCAAACTTCCTGCCATGTGGTGGGGGTCATGTGACCCACCTCAGAACTCTCTGTTCGACCCTACTAGAATAAAACAATAATGGAGTCAGTCCAAAGGAAAATTTGATTAAAGCATAGACATGATACGAACATACCAATTTCGCAAGAAGGTAAGCCCCTAATAATTCAAGGCAAGGAATAGATAAAGACTTGAAAGTGCCACTTTGTAAATTACAAAATAGTAACTGGTATGTGTTTTGGCTAAATCGTATGGACTGTAAGTGCACATAAAAATGATTCCCACAGGACACCGAACGTTCTCCAACAGTTTTAACCTACAAGTTTACAAATAACAACAATGCTGTTCATTATAACAATAAATGCTTGTTCTTATAAACAAATGTATAACTATGTATAATACCTGATCAACAAACTGTTCATTCTCTTCTTTGATTTCTTCTTTTACACGCAGTTCTTCTTTTAGGACAGAGTTTACAACTGGCAATACATCCTGTAAATTGAATAATTATATAATTTACTTCGTGTTCTCAGTGATTTATAGAGTACTGGTATATAAAGAGGTGATCAATACTAAATATGTAATTTATAGAATCATCCATCAATTTTTGCAATAAATATCCATACTGTGTACTTAAATGTGTGTGTGTATGTGTGTGCGTACGTGCGTGTGCACGCAATTGTACATACTTAATCCTATGAAGTTATACTATTCAATACCAAGATACAGTTTGTGTATTCTGATGATTTTTAATTAATATCTACAAATGAATGTGATCCAGATCTCAAGTGGTACATGACACTGAACAACCTAACACATTAGCTATGGGCTAAATAATCAGATTTATGCACATTACCTGTTCAGTCTCAGCTTCTTCTACATCTGCTTCTTTTTTTATAGTGGCCATTGAAATATCCTACAAATAACAGGGAATTAAGATTACTTTTATACAAATTTATAACCATTACAGGAGAATGCTTTACAAGAGGATGTAAAGGAAATAATAAAGATGCATAAGAGTGCAATAACGCGTCATGGAAAGAGTACAAAAATGTCAAGACTTACTGATGATATGGTTTTCAAGTGTAGAAAACAAGGTGAATTTAGAAACTGTATTAAATATCATAGAAAAATGTTTAGGAGAAGAACAGAAATCAGGAACAAAAGTAGGGATTCTGTAAATATTAAAACTGGGAAGGTTAACTCAGAGGAATCAGTATCAGAGAGCAAGCCAAATGGAGAGAGAATCAAAGTTGCTATTATCAAATACTGGATTAGAAAGAAATTTCTCAAGTTACGTTTCATCGTGTTATAAAAACCTAGACAATAGGGAAAGGTGAAAGACACAAATAGAGAAGCATTTGAAATGTGCTACTGTAGAAGAATATTAAAAATATACTGGATGGACAAAGTAATTAGAAAACAAAAGCTGGAACAATGGGTGAACAGAAAGGTTTGTGAAGACGAGGCAGTGCAGTGAGTCACTGGTTGAGACACCAAGCAGTAATGACTTTGCTGATGGGAGCTCAGTGAGTGGGAAGTACTGCAGAGGAAGGCAGAGACCCACTCAACTCAAGTACCCATGTTGACTGTCGAGGTTGTGGGATGCTATACAGATGATGTACACTGGCTCAAGATACGAAGAGTCTGAGAATCGCGTCAGACCAATCAAATACTGTTTGTTACACCATATTTGTCTGATGAACAACTGTAAGCATCAAGTTGATCTGCAGCATTGTTAATTACAAACAAATCCACTTCTCAATGCACTTTTGAAAACAGGGAAGATTTAACATCATCCAATCATATTTTTTTATTGAAAAAGGTTTAACACCAACATAAATTTTTAATGAGATGAAAGATATATAGGGTGATGCTGCACCTTAACTTACTCCAGTCCAAAAAGGGTTTTGCTGAATTTAAATATGGTTCCCACCATAGTGGGCAGCTGAAAAAAGTGCCACACCAGAAGTCATCTGTACAGTGCAAGTTACTGTTTTGCCAGCTCTCTGTTTGAAGGTGTCTGAAACTGCTAAGACTTCTCAGACTATTTGAACATCTCGGAATCAGAGTTGTATCACATTCCTGAGGAATCAGGTACGAGAAACCTGTATGCAAGATACGTGCTGCATTTGCTAACTGATCAAATATACATTCGAATACAAGCTCCTCCTGAATCAAAAAGATTGAATGATCGAAAAGACTTTATTTGTAGATTTGTAATGACTAATAAAACTTGGGCCCCTCATTCCATTAAAAAAAAATCGGTATGGAGAAGCATACATGACTTCCATCCATGTTCTAAGATTTATATTTAAAATCATTTACGAAATGAAATGTATCCATAGAAACTACTTCTTTCTTCTGCCTTAACCACAGTACTGTGATCACTAACATATACCACCTCACGATAGTGCACTCAATTTTCACTGACGATGGCAGTCGACAGAACTGGCGAAACGTCTGGTTTTGTTGAAAACATTAGATCAAGCCCAAACAGCCCAGGAAGGAATTTTAACAACAAACTACTTCTTTGTTGCCGATAATGTAGTACACATGACATATAAATAAAAAAAATCCTCTCCCCCCAAACTATAATTTTTATTTATAGAAAATTACCCCCACCCCGTTCAACTAACCTCTTCATTTATAGATATTTCATCTACGTTTCTACATTGGATTATTAAGATCTTCTTATCAGGATACTTTATTTATCAAAATTAAGTACCTTACTCTTGTTAAAACAAAAAATGTTTCTGGTAAACTACCCTTTCCCCTTAACCGATCTTCACCAAAATCAATAGGCCTCGAGTCCTCTACAAATCAGGCACATATGTAAAACATTCTTAGATTCTGTTTGAATTTATGGCAGTTATCATTCGTCATAGTAAAAATTACCCTTGTTATCACATAAAACGTTGCAGGTAAACTACACCTTTCTCATAATTGATCTTCACCAAAATCAAAAGGTCTTCAGTCCTCTACAATTCAGGGATGCATGCAAAACATTATTTGATTCTGTTTCAATGTGCGGCAGTTATCGTTCATCATAGAAACAATTCCTCTCGTTAAAACATTAAAAGTGGAAGGTAAACTACCCTTTTCCCTTAACCGATCTTCACCAAAATCAATAGGCCTTGAATCCTCTACAACTCAGGCACATATGTGAAAAGTTATTTGATTCTGTTTGAATTTATGGCAGTTATTGTTCTTCATGAAAAATGTTCTCTTGTTACAACATAAAATGTTGCAGGTAAACTACCCCTTTCCCTTAACCGATCTTCATCAAAATCAACAGACACTGAGTTCTCTATAGCTCAGGAATGTATGCACAACATTATTTGATTCTGATTGAATTTACAGTAGTTATCATTCATCATAGAAAAAATTACCCATGTTAAAACATAAAACGTTGCTGGTAAACTACCCCTTTCCCTAACCCGATCTTCAACAAAAACAATAAGTAAACAAACCTTGAGTATCTATAATTCAGGAATGTATGCAAAAAAGTATTTGATTCTGTTTGAATTTACAGCAGTTATCGTTCGTCATAGAAAAAATTACCCTTGTTAAAACATAAAACTTTGCAGGCAAACTACTGTACACCTTTCTCTTAACTGATCTTCACCAAAATCAATAGGTCTTGAGTCCTCTACAATTCAGGGATGCATGCAAAACATTATTTGATTCTGTTTGAATGTGCGGCAGTTATCGTTCGTCATAAAAACAATTAGTCTTGTTAAAACATTAACAGTGGCAGGTAATCTACCCCTTTCCCTTAACCGAACTTCACCAAAATCAACAGACCTTGAGTTATCTACAAATGAGGAAGGTATGCAAAAAATTATTTGATTGTTTAAATGTGCGGCAGTTATCGTTCGTCATAGAAACAATTACTCTTGTTAAAACATAAAATGTGGCAGGTAAACTACCCCTTTCCCTTAACCGATCTTCACCAAAATCAAAAGGCCTTTAGTCTTTTACAATTGATGAATGTATGCAAAAAAAATATTGGATTCTGTTTGAAATTATGGCAGTTATCGTTCTTCATGAAAAACGTTCTCAAGTTACAACATAAAATGTTGCAGGTAAACTACCCCTTTCCCTTAACCGATCTTCACCGAAATCAACAGACATTGAGTTCTCTATAGCTCAGGAAGGTATGCAAAACATTATTTGATTCTGATTGAATTTACAGCAGTTATCATTCGTCACAGAAAAAATTACCCACATTAAAACATAAAACATTCCAGGTAAACTACCCCTTTTCCTAAACCGACATTCAACAAAAACAATAGGTCGTGAGAACTATACAATTTAGGGCTGTATGCAAAAATTAATTTGATTCTGTTTGAATTTGCGGCTGTTACCATTTGCCATAGAAAATACCCTTGATAAAACATAAACATTGCAGGTAAACTACCCCTTTCCCTTAACCGACACTCACCAAAAACAACAGATCATGAGAACTATACAAATTAGAGCTGTATGCAAAACATTATTTGTTTCTGTATGAATTTGCGGCTGTTATCATTTGCCATAGATAATATCGGTATGGAGAACCATACATGACTTCCATGTTCTAAGATTTATATTTAAAATCATTTTCGAAATAATATATTTCCATAGAAACTACTTCTTTCTAATTACTGCTTCAGCCTTAACCACAGTACTGTGGTCACTAATGTATACCACTTCACATTATCACACTCGCTTTTCACTGATGATGGAAGTCGATGGCACTGCTAAAACGTCTGGTTTCCAGAAAACTTTGGACTACAGCCAAACAGGACAGGAAGGAATTTTAACAACACACTACTTCCTTGTTGCCAATAACGTAGTACATATATAAAAAATTATCCCCTCCCTCTACAACTATAATTTTCATTTATAGATATTTCATTTAGCCTATGTTTCTACAGAAGGATTATTAAGATCTTCTTATCAGGATACTTTATCAAAATTAAGTACTTTACTCTTGTTACAACAAAAAACGTTTCAGGTAAACTACCCTTTCCCCCTAACCGATCTTCACCAAAATCAACAGGCCTTGAGTTCTCTACAACTCAGGCACATATTTAAAAAATTATTTGATTCTGTTTGAATTTACGGCAGTTATCGTTCGTCATGAAAAAATTTCTCTTGTTACAACATAAAATGTTAAAACCATAAAATAGTTTGTGATTAATATAGTATAGTCATAATATAGAATTTGACTTGCTAGACCGTAAAGTGCGAAATGATGTTCAAAGAATTATTCATAATAAATACTTAAATCAGTTACGTAAGTTAAACAAGTTGAAAATGTTTAAGGTTAGTAATAGCGGTAATTATTATAATAATAGACAATGCGGGCATAATAACAAATTTTCTAACCATATATTTTATCAACGTTTTATGAATTTGACCAACGTAACTTTTAATAGTTTTGAAACTAAACTGATCGAAAAGGGTTTCAAATATAATATACAACCGTCAAATTATAAAAAGGAGTTTGAAATTTTAGGTGTGGATTGTGAGTTAGCTTGTAATAAGTACAATAAATTTCATGAAAATTCCGAATCAATACCACTGAACAAATACATTGTAGCGGATAAATTAACTTCTCTTTATGCTAAACAAATTAAGACTCTACCATTTAACAATAAAAATAGACTAACTATTAATTCAATTAAGAGAAAATCTGTAGTTAATAATATAATATTTACCCGCGCTGACAATGGCAATACTGTTATTGCTATCGACAAAGGCGAATATGGCAATACCAATATGGCAATACTGTTATTGCTATCGACAAAGGCGAATATGTAAACAAGACACTTGAATGTTTGAACTCTTTTGAACCCATTGATATTAACCCGACTTTTAAATTTCAAATAGATGTTAAACAGGCTATAAAGAATTGTTCTTTCTTTGATAATCGAGATTTGGATTTTTTACCAGTAATGAATCCTCAGCCACCAAAGCTTTACTCTTTAATTAAATTGCATAAGGATAACCATCCAATTAGACCAGTGGTATCATATGTAACTGCTCCTTCTGTTAAATTATCTAAAAGACTAATTAAGATTATACAAACACAATGCAAATTTCAATCAGCACATAGTATTAAAAATTCACTAGACTTAATTAACAGAATTAAAGATTCACATATCCCAGACAAAGCTGTTTTATTATCATTTGATGTGAAAAATTTGTTTCCGAGTATTCCACCGACTGATGTAATAGATATTGTAGAAAAATTCTTAATTGAAAATTGTAATAACCCCTTTATGAGAGAGGATATCTTGAATTTACTCAAGGTTTGCCTTAATCAAAACTACTTTGAATTTAATGGAAAGATCTATATTGGCAAAGAAGGGCTTGCAATGGGAAATCCACTTAGCCCTTTGGCAGCTGAAATCTTTATGGACTACATAGAAACTAAAATTAGAGCACACCCTTATTTCAAATTGTTTATTTTTTGGTATAGATATGTGGACGATATTTTAGCAATTTTTCTAGGTACACGTAGACAATTACAGATCTTTCTTAATTTTATTAACAATTTACACAAAAATATTAGCTTTACCTTAGAATTAGAAGATAACAATAGTATCAATTTTTTAGACCTTACAATAACAAAATGCAATAATAAATTAGACTTCGGTATTTTTCATAAGCCTACACATACAGATATGACAATACACATTACTTCCACACATCCATACTCACATAAATTGGCTGCTTTTCACAGTTTTATCCACAGACTAGTTAGTATTCCGTTATCAGACTCAAATTTCCAATCAGAACTTAACATTATTAAACAAGTAGCTGTCAACAATGGTTACCAACCTAGCCTCATAGATCACTTGTTAAACAAAAAATTTTATTCACAAGCTTTAAAACTAGTTTACCCTCCCTCAACACAGATTAAAAGATATCACACTCTCACTTACATAGGTTCTGCTTCTGATAATATTAGTAAATATTTCACACAAAGGAATGTAAATATAGCTTTTAAGACGCAGTCTTCTTTGGGAAAATATTTTTAAAATAATAAGAGTAAAACAGATAAACTGCAAAAGTCTGGTGTATACAAATTATCCTGTGGGTCTTGTAATAAAGTGTATATCGGACAGACAGGTAGATCTTTCGAAAAAAGAATGTATGGTCACAATTATAGTTTTAGATATAATGATGGCAAATCAAATTATGCAAATCACTTGTTAGAAAAAGACCATAGTTATAATGACAATTTTGAAATTTTACATTTATCTGATAAAGGTCCAAAGCTTGATTTATTAGAAACCCTTGAAATTAATAAACACAAATATTTAAATGTATTATTAAATGATCAGTTAGATCTAAATAGCTCGCCTCTGCTTAATTTGTATAAATAGACTTAGTATATGTTATGTTATATGTTTGTGTAATGTGTATAAATCTTATTGACACGAGATTACTATCGCTCTCTATACAACAGCACTTGTATTATATTTTATATTCTGTATTGTTTGTACGAAAATTAGTCAGCTTACACCATCTGATGAAGGCACTGTGCTGCCGAAACAGCTGTCATGGTTTTATAATTTTAATAAATTGACGAGTGGAAATCACAAACTATTTTATGGTTTTATTTTTTACTATAATTTACAATGGATTTTCACCAAGTAAAGGCATCAAGCATTAATTATTTGAAAGATGCTACAACTAGCATGTTGGCCTTGTGGTATTTTAAAGTGTTACTCCGTACAAAAATTACATCGCAGAATATTTGGTTCTTCAAAAAGTGCTTAATGGACAACCTAACACCACATTACATGAGTTTGAAGACGAACAACAAAAGTTTATCAGCGATAAAAGGGTTGAAGCTGGCATTAGAAAATGGATGTTATACGACATGAAGATTCAATACAATAAAAGAGACGTTTGTAATATTTACCTTAAGTTTATACATACAGAATTATTACGTAGATTGCATAATATAGAATTTGACTTGCTAGACCGTAAAGTGCGAAATGATGTTCAAAGAATATTCATAATAAATACTTAAATCAGTTACGTAAGTTAAACAAGTTGAAAATGTTTAAGGTTAGTAATAGCGGTAATTATTATAATAATAGACAATGCGGGCATAATAACAAATTTTCTAACCATATATTTGATCAACGTTTTATGAATTTGACCAACATAACTTTTAATAGTTTTGAAACTAAACTGATCGAAAAGGGTTTCAAATATAATATACAACCGTCAAATTATAAAAAGGACTTTGAAATTTTAGGTGTGGATTGTGAGTTAGCTTGTAATAAGTACAATAAATTTCATGAAAATTCCGAATCACTACCATTGAACAAATACATTGTAGCGGATAAATTAACTTCTCTTTATGCTAAACAAATTAAGACTCTACCATTTAACAATAAAAATAGACTAACTATTAATTCAATTAAGAGAAAATCTGTAGTTAATAATATAATATTTACCCGCGCTGACAAGGGCAATACTGTTATTGCTATCGACAAAGGCGAATATGTAAACAAGACACTTGAATGTTTGAACTCTTTTGAACCCATTGATATTAACCCGACTTTTAAATTTCAAATAGATGTTAAACAGGTTATAAAGAATTGTTCTTTCTTTGATAATCGAGATTTGGATTTTTTATCAGTAATGAATCCTCAGCCACCAAAGCTTTACTCTTTAATTAAATTGCATAAGGATAACCATCCAATTAGACCAGTGGTATCATATGTAACTACTCCTTCTGTTAAATTATCTAAAAGACTAATTAAGATTATACAAACACAATGCAAATTTCAATCAGCACATAGTATTAAAAATTCACTAGACTTAATTAACAGAATTAAAGATTCACATATCCCAGACAAAGCTGTTTTATTATCATTTGATGTGAAAAATTTGTTTCCGAGTATTCCACCGACTGATGTAATAGATATTGTAGAAAAATTATTAATTGAAAATTGTAATAACCCCTTTATGAGAGAGGATATCTTGAATTTACTCAAGGTTTGCCTTAATCAAAACTACTTTGAATTTAATGGAAAGATCTATATTGGCAAAGAAGGGCTTGCAATGGGAAATCCACTTAGCCCTTTGGCAGCTGAAATCTTTATGGACTACATAGAAACTAAAATTAGAGCACACCCTTATGTCAAATTGTTTATTTTTTGGTATAGATATGTGAACGATATTTTAGCAATTTTTCTAGGTACACGTAGACAATTACAGATCTTTCTTAATTTTATTAACAATTTACACAAAAATATTAGCTTTACCTTAGAATTAGAAGATAACAATAGTATCAATTTTTTAGACCTTACAATAACAAAATGCAATAATAAATTAGACTTCGGTATTTTTCATAAGCCTACACATACAGATATGACAATACACATTACTTCCACACATCCATACTCACATAAATTGGCTGCTTTTCACAGTTTTATCCACAGACTAGTTAGTATTCCGTTATCAGACTCAAATTTCCAATCAGAACTTAACATTATTAAACAAATAGCTGTCAACAATGGTTACCAACCTAGCCTCATAGATCACTTGTTAAACAAAAAATTTTATTCACAAGCTTTAAAACTAGTTTACCCTCCCTCAACACAGATTAAAAGATATCACACTCTCACTTACATAGGTTCTGCTTCTGATAATATTAGTAAATATTTCACACAAAGGAATGTAAATATAGCTTTTAAGACGCAGTCTTCTTTGGGAAAATATTTTTAAATAATAAGAGTAAAACAGATAAACTGCAAAAGTCTGGTGTATACAAATTATCCTGTGGGTCTTGTAATAAAGTGTATATCGGACAGACAGGTAGATCTTTCGAAAAAAGAATGTATGGTCACAATTATAGTTTTAGATATAATGATGGCAAATCAAATTATGCAAATCACTTGTTAGAAAAAGACCATAGTTATAATGACAATTTTGAAATTTTACATTTATCTGATAAAGGTCCAAAGCTTGATTTATTAGAAACCCTTGAAATTAATAAACACAAATATTTAAATGTATTATTAAATGATCAGTTAGATCTAAATAGCTCGCCTCTGCTTAATTTGTATAAATAGACTTAGTATATGTTATGTTATATGTTTGTGTAATGTGTATAAATCTTATTGACACGAGATTACTATCGCTCTCTATACAACAGCACTTGTATTATATTTTATATTCTGTATTGTTTGTACGAAAATTAGTCAGCTTACACCATCTGATGAAGGCACTGTGCTGCCGAAACAGCTGTCATGGTTTTATAATTTTAATAAATTGACGAGTGGAAATCACAAACTATTTTATGGTTTTATTTTTTACTATAATTTACAATGGATTTTCACCAAGTAAAGGCATCAAGCATTAATTATTTGAAAGATGCTACAACTAGCATGTTGGCCTTGTGGTATTTTAAAGTGTTACTCCGTACAAAAATTACATCGCAGAATATTTGGTTCTTCAAAAAGTGCTTAATGGACAACTTAACACCACATTACATGAGTTTGAAGACGAACAACAAAAGTTTATCAGCGATAAAAGGGTTGAAGCTGGCATTAGAAAATGGATGTTATACGACATGAAGATTCAATACAATAAAAGAGACGTTTGTAATATTTACCTTAAGTTTATACATACAGAATTATTACGTAGATTGCATAATATAGAATTTGACTTGCTAGACCGTAAAGTGCGAAATGATGTTCAAAGAATTATTCATAATAAATACTTAAATCAGTTACGTAAGTTAAACAAGTTGAAAATGTTTAAGGTTAGTAATAGCGGTAATTATTATAATAATAGACAATGCGGGCATAATAACAAATTTTCTAACCATATATTTTATCAACGTTTTATGAATTTCACCAACATAACTTTTAATAGTTTTGAAACTAAACTGATCGAAAAGGGTTTCAAATATAATATACAACCGTCAAATTATAAAAAGGACTTTGAAATTTTAGGTGTGGATTGTGAGTTAGCTTGTAATAAGTACAATAAATTTCATGAAAATTCCGAATCAATACCATTGAACAAATACATTGTAGCGGATAAATTAACTTCTCTTTATGCTAAACAAATTAAGACTCTACCATTTAACAATAAAAATAGACTAACTATTAATTCAATTAAGAGAAAATCTGTAGTTAATAATATAATATTTACCCGCGCTGACAAGGGCAATACTGTTATTGCTATCGACAAAGGCGAATATGTAAACAAGACACTTGAATGTTTGAACTCTTTTGAACCCATTGATATTAACCCGACTTTTAAATTTCAAATAGATGTTAAACAGGCTATAAAGAATTGTTCTTTCTTTGATAATCGAGATTTGGATTTTTTATCAGTAATGAATCCTCAGCCACCAAAGCTTTACTCTTTAATTAAATTGCATAAGGATAACCATCCAATTAGACCAGTGGTATCATATGTAACTACTCCTTCTGTTAAATTATCTAAAAGACTAATTAAGATTATACAAACACAATGCAAATTTCAATCAGCACATAGTATTAAAAATTCACTAGACTTAATTAACAGAATTAAAGATTCACATATCCCAGACAAAGCTGTTTTATTATCATTTGATGTGAAAAATTTGTTTCCGAGTATTCCACCGACTGATGTAATAGATATTGTAGAAAAATTATTAATTGAAAATTGTAATAACCCCTTTATGAGAGAGGATATCTTGAATTTACTCAAGGTTTGCCTTAATCAAAACTACTTTGAATTTAATGGAAAGATCTATATTGGCAAAGAAGGGCTTGCAATGGGAAATCCACTTAGCCCTTTGGCAGCTGAAATCTTTATGGACTACATAGAAACTAAAATTAGAGCACACCCTTATTTCAAATTGTTTATTTTTTGGTATAGATATGTGGACGATATTTTAGCAATTTTTCTAGGTACACGTAGACAATTACAGATCTTTCTTAATTTTATTAACAATTTACACAAAAATATTAGCTTTACCTTAGAATTAGAAGATAACAATAGTATCAATTTTTTAGACCTTACAATAACAAAATGCAATAATAAATTAGACTTCGGTATTTTTCATAAGCCTACACATACAGATATGACAATACACATTACTTCCACACATCCATACTCACATAAATTGGCTGCTTTTCACAGTTTTATCCACAGACTAGTTAGTATTCCGTTATCAGACTCAAATTTCCAATCAGAACTTAACATTATTAAACAAATAGCTGTCAACAATGGTTACCAACCTAGCCCCATAGATCACTTGTTAAACAAAAAATTTTATTCACAAGCTTTAAAACTAGTTTACCCTCCCTCAACACAGATTAAAAGATATCACACTCTCACTTACATAGGTTCTGCTTCTGATAATATTAGTAAATATTTCACACAAAGGAATGTAAATATAGCTTTTAAGACGCAGTCTTCTTTGGGAAAATATTTTTAAAATAATAAGAGTAAAACAGATAAACTGCAAAAGTCTGGTGTATACAAATTATCCTGTGGGTCTTGTAATAAAGTGTATATCGGACAGACAGGTAGATCTTTTGAAAAAAGAATGTATGGTCACAATTATAGTTTTAGATATAATGATGGCAAATCAAATTATGCAAATCACTTGTTAGAAAAAGACCATAGTTATAATGACAATTTTGAAATTTTACATTTATCTGATAAAGGTCCAAAGCTTGATTTATTAGAAACCCTTGAAATTAATAAACACAAATATTTAAATGTATTATTAAATGATCAGTTAGATCTAAATAGCTCGCCTCTGCTTAATTTGTATAAATAGACTTAGTATATGTTATGTTATATGTTTGTGTAATGTGTATAAATCTTATTGACACGAGATTACTATCGCTCTCTATACAACAGCACTTGTATTATATTTTATATTCTGTATTGTTTGTACGAAAATTAGTCAGCTTACACCATCTGATGAAGGCACTGTGCTGCCGAAACAGCTGTCATGGTTTTATAATTTTAATAAATTGACGAGTGGAAATCACAAACTATTTTATGGTTTTATTTTTTACTATAATTTACAATGGATTTTCACCAAGTAAAGGCATCAAGCATTAATTATTTGAAAGATGCTACAACTAGCATGTTGGCCTTGTGGTATTTTAAAGTGTTACTCCGTACAAAAATTACATCGCAGAATATTTGGTTCTTCAAAAAGTGCTTAATGGACAACTTAACACCACATTACATGAGTTTGAAGACGAACAACAAAAGTTTATCAGCGATAAAAGGGGTTGAAGCTGGCATTAGAAAATGGATGTTATACGACATGAAGATTCAATACAATAAAAGAGACGTTTGTAATATTTACCTTAAGTTTATACATACAGAATTATTACGTAGATTGCATAATATAGAATTTGACTTGCTAGACCGTAAAGTGCGAAATGATGTTCAAAGAATTATTCATAATAAATACTTAAATCAGTTACGTAAGTTAAACAAGTTGAAAATGTTTAAGGTTAGTAATAGCGGTAATTATTATAATAATAGACAATGCGGGCATAATAACAAATTTTCTAACCATATATTTTATCAACGTTTTATGAATTTGACCAACATAACTTTTAATAGTTTTGAAACTAAACTGATCGAAAAGGGTTTCAAATATAATATACAACCGTCAAATTATAAAAAGGACTTTGAAATTTTAGGTGTGGATTGTGAGTTAGCTTGTAATAAGTACAATAATTTTCATGAAAATTCCGAATCAATACCATTGAACAAATACATTGTAGCGGATAAATTAACTTCTCTTTATGCTAAACAAATTAAGATTCTACCATTTAACAATAAAAATAGACTAACTATTAATTCAATTAAGAGAAAATCTGTAGTTAATAATATAATATTTACCCGCGCTGACAAGGGCAATACTGTTATTGCTATCGACAAAGGCGAATATGTAAACAAGACACTTGAATGTTTGAACTCTTTTGAACCCATTGATATTAACCCGACTTTTAAATTTCAAATAGATGTTAAACAGGCTATAAAGAATTGTTCTTTCTTTGATAATCGAGATTTGGATTTTTTACCAGTAATGAATCCTCAGCCACCAAAGCTTTACTCTTTAATTAAATTGCATAAGGATAACCATCCAATTAGACCAGTGGTATCATATGTAACTACTCCTTCTGTTAAATTATCTAAAAGACTAATTAAGATTATACAAACACAATGCAAATATCAATCAGCACATAGTATTAAAAATTCACTAGACTTAATTAACAGAATTAAAGATTCACATATCCCAGACAAAGCTGTTTTATTATCATTTGATGTGAAAAATTTGTTTCCGAGTATTCCACCGACTGATGTAATAGATATTGTAGAAAAATTAATAATTGAAAATTGTAATAACCCCTTTATGAGAGAGGATATCTTGAATTTACTCAAGGTTTGCCTTAATCAAAACTACTTTGAATTTAATGGAAAGATCTATATTGGCAAAGAAGGGCTTGCAATGGGAAATCCACTTAGCCCTTTGGCAGCTGAAATCTTTATGGACTACATAGAAACTGAAATTAGAGCACACCCTTATTTCAAATTGTTTATTTTTTGGTATAGATATGTGAACGATATTTTAGCAATTTTTCTAGGTACACGTAGACAATTACAGATCTTTCTTAATTTTATTAACAATTTACACAAAAATATTAGCTTTACCTTAGAATTAGAAGATAACAATAGTATCAATTTTTTAGACCTTACAATAACAAAATGCAATAATAAATTAGACTTCGGTATTTTTCATAAGCCTACACATACAGATATGACAATACACATTACTTCCACACATCCATACTCACATAAATTGGCTGCTTTTCAGTTTTATCCACAGACTAGTTAGTATTCCGTTATCAGACTCAAATTTCCAATCAGAACTTAACATTATTAAACAAATAGCTGTCAACAATGGTTACCAACCTAGCCTCATAGATCACTTGTTAAACAAAAAATTTTATTCACAAGCTTTAAAACTAGTGTACCCTCCCTCAACACAGATTAAAAGATATCACACTCTCACTTACATAGGTTCTGCTTCTGATAATATTAGTAAATATTTCACACAAAGGAATGTAAATATAGCTTTTAAGACGCAGTCTTCTTTGGGAAAATATTTTAAAAATAATAAGAGTAAAACAGATAAACTGCAAAAGTCTGGTGTATACAAATTATCCTGTGGGTCTTGTAATAAAGTGTATATCGGACAGACAGGTAGATCTTTTGAAAAAAGAATGTATGGTCACAATTATAGTTTTAGATATAATGATGGCAAATCAAATTATGCAAATCACTTGTTAGAAAAAGACCATAGTTATAATGACAATTTTGAAATTTTACATTTATCTGATAAAGGTCCAAAGCTTGATTTATTAGAAACCCTTGAAATTAATAAACACAAATATTTAAATGTATTATTAAATGATCAGTTAGATCTAAATAGCTCGCCTCTGCTTAATTTGTATAAATAGACTTAGTATATGTTATGTTATATGTTTGTGTAATGTGTATAAATCTTATTGACACGAGATTACTATCGCTCTCTATACAACAGCACTTGTATTATATTTTATATTCTGTATTGTTTGTACGAAAATTAGTCAGCTTACACCATCTGATGAAGGCACTGTGCTGCTGAAACAGCTGTCATGGTTTTATAATTTTAATAAATTGACGAGTGGAAATCACAAACTATTTTATGGTTTTATTTTTTACTATAATTTACAATGGATTTTCACCAAGTAAAGGCATCAAGCATTAATTATTTGAAAGATGCTACAACTAGCATGTTGGCCTTGTGGTATTTTAAAGTGTTACTCCGTACAAAAATTACATCGCAGAATATTTGGTTCTTCAAAAAGTGCTTAATGGACAACTTAACACCACATTACATGAGTTTGAAGACGAACAACAAAAGTTTATCAGCGATAAAAGGGGTTGAAGCTGGCATTAGAAAATGGATGTTATACGACATGAAGATTCAATACAATAAAAGAGACGTTTGTAATATTTACCTTAAGTTTATACATACAGAATTATTACGTAGATTGCATAATATAGAATTTGACTTGCTAGACCGTAAAGTGCGAAATGATGTTCAAAGAATTATTCATAATAAATACTTAAATCAGTTACGTAAGTTAAACAAGTTGAAAATGTTTAAGGTTAGTAATAGCGGTAATTATTATAATAATAGACAATGCGGGCATAATAACAAATTTTCTAACCATATATTTTATCAACGTTTTATGAATTTGACCAACATAACTTTTAATAGTTTTGAAACTAAACTGATCGAAAAGGGTTTCAAATATAATATACAACCGTCAAATTATAAAAAGGACTTTGAAATTTTAGGTGTGGATTGTGAGTTAGCTTGTAATAAGTACAATAATTTTCATGAAAATTCCGAATCAATACCATTGAACAAATACATTGTAGCGGATAAATTAACTTCTCTTTATGCTAAACAAATTAAGACTCTACCATTTAACAATAAAAATAGACTAACTATTAATTCAATTAAGAGAAAATCTGTAGTTAATAATATAATATTTACCCGCGCTGACAAGGGCAATACTGTTATTGCTATCGACAAAGGCGAATATGTAAACAAGACACTTGAATGTTTGAACTCTTTTGAACCCATTGATATTAACCCGACTTTTAAATTTCAAATAGATGTTAAACAGGCTATAAAGAATTGTTCTTTCTTTGATAATCGAGATTTGGATTTTTTATCAGTAATGAATCCTCAGCCACCAAAGCTTTACTCTTTAATTAAATTGCATAAGGATAACCATCCAATTAGACCAGTGGTATCATATGTAACTACTCCTTCTGTTAAATTATCTAAAAGACTAATTAAGATTATACAAACACAATGCAAATTTCAATCAGCACATAGTATTAAAAATTCACTAGACTTAATTAACAGAATTAAAGATTCACATATCCCAGACAAAGCTGTTTTATTATCATTTGATGTGAAAAATTTGTTTCCGAGTATTCCACCGACTGATGTAATAGATATTGTAGAAAAATTATTAATTGAAAATTGTAATAACCCCTTTATGAGAGAGGATATCTTGAATTTACTCAAGGTTTGCCTTAATCAAAACTACTTTGAATTTAATGGAAAGATCTATATTGGCAAAGAAGGGCTTGCAATGGGAAATCCACTTAGCCCTTTGGCAGCTGAAATCTTTATGGACTACATAGAAACTAAAATTAGAGCACACCCTTATTTCAAATTGTTTATTTTTTGGTATAGATATGTGGACGATATTTTAGCAATTTTTCTAGGTACACGTAGACAATTACAGATCTTTCTTAATTTTATTAACAATTTACACAAAAATATTAGCTTTACCTTAGAATTAGAAGATAACAATAGTATCAATTTTTTAGACCTTACAATAACAAAATGCAATAATAAATTAGACTTCGGTATTTTTCATAAGCCTACACATACAGATATGACAATACACATTACTTCCACACATCCATACTCACATAAATTGGCTGCTTTTCACAGTTTTATCCACAGACTAGTTAGTATTCCGTTATCAGACTCAAATTTCCAATCAGAACTTAACATTATTAAACAAATAGCTGTCAACAATGGTTACCAACCTAGCCCCATAGATCACTTGTTAAACAAAAAATTTTATTCACAAGCTTTAAAACTAGTTTACCCTCCCTCAACACAGATTAAAAGATATCACACTCTCACTTACATAGGTTCTGCTTCTGATAATATTAGTAAATATTTCACACAAAGGAATGTAAATATAGCTTTTAAGACGCAGTCTTCTTTGGGAAAATATTTTAAAAATAATAAGAGTAAAACAGATAAACTGCAAAAGTCTGGTGTATACAAATTATCCTGTGGGTCTTGTAATAAAGTGTATATCGGACAGACAGGTAGATCTTTTGAAAAAAGAATGTATGGTCACAATTATAGTTTTAGATATAATGATGGCAAATCAAATTATGCAAATCACTTGTTAGAAAAAGACCATAGTTATAATGACAATTTTGAAATTTTACATTTATCTGATAAAGGTCCAAAGCTTGATTTATTAGAAACCCTTGAAATTAATAAACACAAATATTTAAATGTATTATTAAATGATCAGTTAGATCTAAATAGCTCGCCTCTGCTTAATTTGTATAAATAGACTTAGTATATGTTATGTTATATGTTTGTGTAATGTGTATAAATCTTATTGACACGAGATTACTATCGCTCTCTATACAACAGCACTTGTATTATATTTTATATTCTGTATTGTTTGTACGAAAATTAGTCAGCTTACACCATCTGATGAAGGCACTGTGCTGCCGAAACAGCTGTCATGGTTTTATAATTTTAATAAATTGACGAGTGGAAATCACAAACTATTTTATGGTTTTATTTTTTACTATAATTTACAATGGATTTTCACCAAGTAAAGGCATCAAGCATTAATTATTTGAAAGATACTACAACTAGCATGTTGGCCTTGTGGTATTTTAAAGTGTTACTCTGTACAAAAATTACATCGCAGAATATTTGGTTCTTCAAAAAGTGCTTAATGGACAACTTAACACCACATTACATGAGTTTGAAGACGAACAACAAAAGTTTATCAGCGATAAAAGGGGTTGAAGCTGGCATTAGAAAATGGATGTTATACGACATGAAGATTCAATACAATAAAAGAGACGTTTGTAATATTTACCTTAAGTTTATACATACAGAATTATTACGTAGATTGCATAATATAGAATTTGACTTGCTAGACCGTAAAGTGCGAAATGATGTTCAAAGAATTATTCATAATAAATACTTAAATCAGTTACGTAAGTTAAACAAGTTGAAAATGTTTAAGGTTAGTAATAGCGGTAATTATTATAATAATAGACAATGCGGGCATAATAACAAATTTTCTAACCATATATTTTATCAACGTTTTATGAATTTGACCAACATAACTTTTAATAGTTTTGAAACTAAACTGATCGAAAAGGGTTTCAAATATAATATACAACCGTCAAATTATAAAAAGGACTTTGAAATTTTAGGTGTGGATTGTGAGTTAGCTTGTAATAAGTACAATAATTTTCATGAAAATTCCGAATCAATACCATTGAACAAATACATTGTAGCGGATAAATTAACTTCTCTTTATGCTAAACAAATTAAGATTCTACCATTTAACAATAAAAATAGACTAACTATTAATTCAATTAAGAGAAAATCTGTAGTTAATAATATAATATTTACCCGCGCTGACAAGGGCAATACTGTTATTGCTATCGACAAAGGCGAATATGTAAACAAGACACTTGAATGTTTGAACTCTTTTGAACCCATTGATATTAACCCGACTTTTAAATTTCAAATAGATGTTAAACAGGCTATAAAGAATTGTTCTTTCTTTGATAATCGAGATTTGGATTTTTTACCAGTAATGAATCCTCAGCCACCAAAGCTTTACTCTTTAATTAAATTGCATAAGGATAACCATCCAATTAGACCAGTGGTATCATATGTAACTACTCCTTCTGTTAAATTATCTAAAAGACTAATTAAGATTATACAAACACAATGCAAATTTCAATCAGCACATAGTATTAAAAATTCACTAGACTTAATTAACAGAATTAAAGATTCACATATCCCAGACAAAGCTGTTTTATTATCATTTGATGTGAAAAATTTGTTTCCGAGTATTCCACCGACTGATGTAATAGATATTGTAGAAAAATTATTAATTGAAAATTGTAATAACCCCTTTATGAGAGAGGATATCTTGAATTTACTCAAGGTTTGCCTTAATCAAAACTACTTTGAATTTAATGGAAAGATCTATATTGGCAAAGAAGGGCTTGCAATGGGAAATCCACTTAGCCCTTTGGCAGCTGAAATCTTTATGGACTACATAGAAACTAAAATTAGAGCACACCCTTATTTCAAATTGTTTATTTTTTGGTATAGATATGTGGACGATATTTTAGCAATTTTTCTAGGTACACGTAGACAATTACAGATCTTTCTTAATTTTATTAACAATTTACACAAAAATATTAGCTTTATCTTAGAATTAGAAGATAACAATAGTATCAATTTTTTAGACCTTACAATAACAAAATGCAATAATAAATTAGACTTCGGTATTTTTCATAAGCCTACACATACAGATATGACAATACACATTACTTCCACACATCCATACTCACATAAATTGGCTGCTTTTCACAGTTTTATCCACAGACTAGTTAGTATTCCGTTATCAGACTCAAATTTCCAATCAGAACTTAACATTATTAAACAAATAGCTGTCAACAATGGTTACCAACCTAGCCCCATAGATCACTTGTTAAACAAAAAATTTTATTCACAAGCTTTAAAACTAGTTTACCCTCCCTCAACACAGATTAAAAGATATCACACTCTCACTTACATAGGTTCTGCTTCTGATAATATTAGTAAATATTTCACACAAAGGAATGTAAATATAGCTTTTAAGACGCAGTCTTCTTTGGGAAAATATTTTTAAAATAATAAGAGTAAAACAGATAAACTGCAAAAGTCTGGTGTATACAAATTATCCTGTGGGTCTTGTAATAAAGTGTATATCGGACAGACAGGTAGATCTTTTGAAAAAAGAATGTATGGTCACAATTATAGTTTTAGATATAATGATGGCAAATCAAATTATGCAAATCACTTGTTAGAAAAAGACCATAGTTATAATGACAATTTTGAAATTTTACATTTATCTGATAAAGGTCCAAAGCTTGATTTATTAGAAACCCTTGAAATTAATAAACACAAATATTTAAATGTATTATTAAATGATCAGTTAGATCTAAATAGCTCGCCTCTGCTTAATTTGTATAAATAGACTTAGTATATGTTATGTTATATGTTTGTGTAATGTGTATAAATCTTATTGACACGAGATTACTATCGCTCTCTATACAACAGCACTTGTATTATATTTTATATTCTGTATTGTTTGTACGAAAATTAGTCAGCTTACACCATCTGATGAAGGCACTGTGCTGCCGAAACAGCTGTCATGGTTTTATAATTTTAATAAATTGACGAGTGGAAATCACAAACTATTTTATGGTTTTATTTTTTACTATAATTTACAATGGATTTTCACCAAGTAAAGGCATCAAGCATTAATTATTTGAAAGATGCTACAACTAGCATGTTGGCCTTGTGGTATTTTAAAGTGTTACTCCGTACAAAAATTACATCGCAGAATATTTGGTTCTTCAAAAAGTGCTTAATGGACAACCTAACACCACATTACATGAGTTTGAAGACGAACAACAAAAGTTTATCAGCGATAAAAGGGGTTGTGCTGGCATTAGAAAATGGATGTTATACGACATGAAGATTCAATACAATAAAAGAGACGTTTGTAATATTTACCTTAAGTTTATACATACAGAATTATTACGTAGATTGCATAATATAGAATTTGACTTGCTAGACCGTAAAGTGCGAAATGATGTTCAAAGAATTATTCATAATAAATACTTAAATCAGTTACGTAAGTTAAACAAGTTGAAAATGTTTAAGGTTAGTAATAGCGGTAATTATTATAATAATAGACAATGCGGGCATAATAACAAATTTTCTAACCATATATTTTATCAACGTTTTATGAATTTGACCAACATAACTTTTAATAGTTTTGAAACTAAACTGATCGAAAAGGGTTTCAAATATAATATACAACCGTCAAATTATAAAAAGGACTTTGAAATTTTAGGTGTGGATTGTGAGTTAGCTTGTAATAAGTACAATAAATTTCATGAAAATTCCGAATCAATACCATTGAACAAATACATTGTAGCGGATAAATTAACTTCTCTTTATGCTAAACAAATTAAGACTCTACCATTTAACAATAAAAATAGACTAACTATTAATTCAATTAAGAGAAAATCTGTAGTTAATAATATAATATTTACCCGCGCTGACAAGGGCAATACTGTTATTGCTATCGACAAAGGCGAATATGTAAACAAGACACTTGAATGTTTGAACTCTTTTGAACCCATTGATATTAACCCGACTTTTAAATTTCAAATAGATGTTAAACAGGCTATAAAGAATTGTTCTTTCTTTGATAATCGAGATTTGGATTTTTTATCAGTAATGAATCCTCAGCCACCAAAGCTTTACTCTTTAATTAAATTGCACAAGGATAACCATCCAATTAGACCAGTGGTATCATATGTAACTACTCCTTCTGTTAAATTATCTAAAAGACTAATTAAGATTATACAAACACAATGCAAATTTCAATCAGCACATAGTATTAAAAATTCACTAGACCTAATTAACAGAATTAAAGATTCACATATCCCAGACAAAGCTGTTTTATTATCATTTGATGTGAAAAATTTGTTTCCGAGTATTCCATCGACTGATGTAATAGATATTGTAGAAAAATTATTAATTGAAAATTGTAATAACCCCTTTATGAGAGAGGATATCTTGAATTTACTGAAGGTTTGCCTTAATCAAAACTACTTTGAATTTAATCGAAAGATCTATATTGGCAAAGAAGGGCTTGCAATGGGAAATCCACTTAGCCCTTTGGCAGCTGAAATCTTTATGGACTACATAGAAACTAAAATTAGAGCACACCCTTATTTCAAATTGTTTATTTTTTGGTATAGATATGTGGACGATATTTTAGCAATTTTTCTAGGTACACGTAGACAATTACAGATCTTTCTTAATTTTATTAACAATTTACACAAAAATATTAGCTTTACCTTAGAATTAGAAGATAACAATAGTATCAATTTTTTAGACCTTACAATAACAAAATGCAATAATAAATTAGACTTCGGTATTTTTCATAAGCCTACACATACAGATATGACAATACACATTACTTCCACACATCCATACTCACATAAATTGGCTGCTTTTCACAGTTTTATCCACAGACTAGTTAGTATTCCGTTATCAGACTCAAATTTCCAATCAGAACTTAACATTATTAAACAAATAGCTGTCAACAATGGTTACCAACCTAGCCTCATAGATCACTTGTTAAACAAAAAATTTTATTCACAAGCTTTAAAACTAGTGTACCCTCCCTCAACACAGATTAAAAGATATCACACTCTCACTTACATAGGTTCTGCTTCTGATAATATTGGTAAATATTTCACACACAGGAATGTAAATATAGCTTTTAAGACGCAGTCTTCTTTGGGAAAATATATTAAAAATAATAAGAGTAAAACAGATAAACTGCAAAAGTCTGGTGTATACAAATTATCCTGTGGGTCTTGTAATAAAGTGTATATCGGACAGACAGGTAGATCTTTTGAAAAAAGAATGTATGGTCACAATTATAGTTTTAGATATAATGATGGCAAATCGAATTATGCAAATCACTTGTTAGAAAAAGACCATAGTTATAATGACAATTTTGAAATTTTACATTTATCTGATAAAGGTCCAAAGCTTGATTTATTAGAAACCCTTGAAATTAATAAACACAAATATTTAAATGTATTATTAAATGATCAGTTAGATCTAAATAGCTCGCCTCTGCTTAATTTGTATAAATAGACTTAGTATATGTTATGTTATATGTTTGTGTAATGTGTATAAATCTTATTGACACGAGATTACTATCGCTCTCTATACAACAGCACTTGTATTATATTTTATATTCTGTATTGTTTGTACGAAAATTAGTCAGCTTACACCATCTGATGAAGGCACTGTGCTGCCGAAACAGCTGTCATGGTTTTATAATTTTAATAAATTGACGAGTGGAAATCACAAACTATTTTATGGTTTTATTTTTTACTATAATTTACAATGGATTTTCACCAAGTAAAGGCATCAAGCATTAATTATTTGAAAGATGCTACAACTAGCATGTTGGCCTTGTGGTATTTTAAAGTGTTACTCCGTACAAAAATTACATCGCAGAATATTTGGTTCTTCAAAAAGTGCTTAATGGACAACCTAACACCACATTACATGAGTTTGAAGACGAACAACAAAAGTTTATCAGCGATAAAAGGGGTTGAAGCTGGCATTAGAAAATGGATGTTATACGACATGAAGATTCAATACAATAAAAGAGACGTTTGTAATATTTACCTTAAGTTTATACATACAGAATTATTACGTAGATTGCATAATATAGAATTTGACTTGCTAGACCGTAAAGTGCGAAATGATGTTCAAAGAATTATTCATAATAAATACTTAAATCAGTTACGTAAGTTAAACAAGTTGAAAATGTTTAAGGTTAGTAATAGTGGTAATTATTATAATAATAGACAATGCGGGCATAATAACAAATTTTCTAACCATATATTTTATCAACGTTTTATGAATTTGACCAACATAACTTTTAATAGTTTTGAAACTAAACTGATCGAATAGGGTTTCAAATATAATATACAACCGTCAAATTATAAAAAGGACTTTGAAATTTTAGGTGTGGATTGTGAGTTAGCTTGTAATAAGTACAATAATTTTCATGAAAATTCCGAATCAATACCATTGAACAAATACATTGTAGCGGATAAATTAACTTCTCTTTATGCTAAACAAATTAAGACTCTACCATTTAACAATAAAAATAGACTAACTATTAATTCAATTAAGAGAAAATCTGTAGTTAATAATATAATATTTACCCGCGCTGACAAGGGCAATACTGTTATTGCTATCGACAAAGGCGAATATGTAAACAAGACACTTGAATGTTTGAACTCTTTTGAACCCATTGATATTAACCCGACTTTTAAATTTCAAATAGATGTTAAACAGGCTATAAAGAATTGTTCTTTCTTTGATAATCGAGATTTGGATTTTTTATCAGTAATGAATCCTCAGCCACCAAAGCTTTACTCTTTAATTAAATTGCATAAGGATAACCATCCAATTAGACCAGTGGTATCATATGTAACTACTCCTTCTGTTAAATTATCTAAAAGACTAATTAAGATTATACAAACACAATGCAAATTTCAATCAGCACATAGTATTAAAAATTCACTAGACTTAATTAACAGAATTAAAGATTCACATATCCCAGACAAAGCTGTTTTATTATCATTTGATGTGAAAAATTTGTTTCCGAGTATTCCACCGACTGATGTAATAGATATTGTAGAAAAATTATTAATTGAAAATTGTAATAACCCCTTTATGAGAGAGGATATCTTGAATTTACTCAAGGTTTGCCTTAATCAAAACTACTTTGAATTTAATGGAAAGATCTATATTGGCAAAGAAGGGCTTGCAATGGGAAATCCACTTAGCCCTTTGGCAGCTGAAATCTTTATGGACTACATAGAAACTAAAATTAGAGCACACCCTTATTTCAAATTGTTTATTTTTTGGTATAGATATGTGGACGATATTTTAGCAATTTTTCTAGGTACACGTAGACAATTACAGATCTTTCTTAATTTTATTAACAATTTACACAAAAATATTAGCTTTACCTTAGAATTAGAAGATAACAATAGTATCAATTTTTTAGACCTTACAATAACAAAATGCAATAATAAATTAGACTTCGGTATTTTTCATAAGCCTACACATACAGATATGACAATACACATTACTTCCACACATCCATACTCACATAAATTGGCTGCTTTTCACAGTTTTATCCACAGACTAGTTAGTATTCCGTTATCAGACTCAAATTTCCAATCAGAACTTAACATTATTAAACAAATAGCTGTCAACAATGGTTACCAACCTAGCCTCATAGATCACTTGTTAAACAAAAAATTTTATTCACAAGCTTTAAAACTAGTGTACCCTCCCTCAACACAGATTAAAAGATATCACACTCTCACTTACATAGGTTCTGCTTCTGATAATATTGGTAAATATTTCACACAAAGGAATGTAAATATAGCTTTTAAGACGCAGTCTTCTTTGGGAAAATATATTAAAAATAATAAGAGTAAAACAGATAAACTCCAAAAGTCTGGTGTATACAAATTATCCTGTGGGTTTTGTAATAAAGTGTATATCGGACAGACAGGTAGATCTTTCGAAAAAAGAATGTATGGTCACAATTATAGTTTTAGATATAATGATGGCAAATCAAATTATGCAAATCACTTGTTAGAAAAAGACCATAGTTATAATGACAATTTTGAAATTTTACATTTATCTGATAAAGGTCCAAAGCTTGATTTATTAGAAACAATTACTTTGGTTAAAACATAAAATGTGGCAGGTAACAACCATTTTCCCTTAACCGATCTTGATCAAAATCAACAGACATTGAGTTCTCTATAGCTCAGGAACGTATGCAAATATTATTTGATTCTGATTGAATTTACAGCAGTCATCATTTGTCATAGAAAAATTTACCCTTGTTAAACATAGAATGTGGCAGGTAAACTACCCCTTTACCTAACCCGATCTTCAACAAAAACAATAGGTCTTGAGAAATCTACAATTTAGGGCTGTATGCAAAACATTATTTGATTCTGTTTGAATTTGCGGCTGTTATCGTTTTCCATAGAAAATATCGGTATGGAGAACCATACATGACTTCCATGTTCTAAGATTTATATTTAAAATCATTTACGAAATGATATATTTCCATAGAAACTACTTCTTTCTACTTACTGCTTCAGCCTTAACCACAGTACTGTGGTCACTAACGTATAACACCTCACATAATCGCACTCGATTTTTACTGATGATGGAAGTCGATGGCACTGCCGAAACGTCAGGTTTTGCAGAAAACATTGGTCTACGGCCAAACAGGACGGCAAGGAATTTTAACAACAAACTACGTCTTTGTTGCCGATAACGTAGAACATATATAATAAATTATCCCCTCCGACAACAACTATAATTTTCATTTATAGAAAATTACCCCCACCTCGTTCAACTAGCATCTTCATTTATATATACTTCATTTACGTTTCTACAGTGGCTTATTAATATCTTCTTATCAGGATACTTTATTTATCAAAATTAAGTACTTTACTCTTGTTATAACAAAAAATGTTTCAGGTAAACTACCCTTTCCCCCTTACCATCTTCACCAAAATCAACAGGCCTTGAGTTCTCTACAACTCAGGCACATATGTAAAAAATTATTTGATTATGTTAGAATTTACGGCAGTTATCGTTCGTCATAGAAAAAATTACCCTTGTTATAACATAAAATGTTGCAGGCAAACTACACCTTTCTCTTAACTGATCTTCACCAAAATCAATAGGTCTTCAGTCCTCTACAATTCAGGGATGCATGCAAAACATTATTTGATTCTGTTTGAATGTGCGGCAGTTATCATTCGTCATGGAAACATTTCTCTTGTTACGACATAAAATGTTGCTGGTAAACTAATCCTTTCCCTTAACCGATCTTCACCAAAATCAACAGACATTGAGCTCTCTACAACTCAGGAAAGTGTGCAAAAATTATTTGATTCTCTTTGAATTTTCGGCAGTTATCGTTCGTCATAAAAAAATTACCCTTTTTAAAACAAAACGTTGCCGATAAACTACCCCTTTCCCTTAACCAATCTTCACCAAAATCAACAAACCTTGAGTATCTATAATTCAGGAATGTATGCAAAAAAGTATTTGATTCTGTTTGAATTTACGGCAGTTATCGATCGTCATAGAAAAAATTACCCTTGTTAAAACATAAAACGTTGGAGGCAAACTACACGTTTCTCTTAACTGATCTTCACCAAATTAAATAGGCCTTCAGTTCTCTACACCTCAGGCACATTGTAGGCAAAATTGTAGTTATCTACAATTGAGGAAGGTATGCACAAAACTATTTGATTCTGTTTAAATGTGCGGCAGTTATCGTTCGTAACAGAAACAATTACTCTTGTTAAAACATAAAACGTTCCAGGTAAAATACCCCTTTTCTTTTACCGATCTTCACAAAAAACCATAGGTCTTGAGAACTCTACAATTTAGGGCTGTATGCAAAACATTATTTGAATCTGATTGAATTTACGGCTGTTATCGTTTTCCCTAGAAAATATCGGTATGGAGAACCATACATGACTTCCATGTTCTAAGATTTACATTTAAAATCATTTTCGAAATGATATATTTCCATAGAAACTACTTCTTTCTACTTACTGCTTCAGCCTTAACCACAGTACTGTGGTCACTAATGTATACCACTTCACATTATCACACTCGATTTTCACTGATGATGAAAGTCGATGGCACTGCCAAAACGTCTGGTTTGCAGAAAACTTTGGACTACGGCCAAGAAGGACTGGAAGGAATTTTAACAACACACTACTCCTTGTTACCAATAACGTAGTACATATATAAAAAATTATCCCCTCCCTCTACAACTATAATTTTCATTTATAGATATTTCATTTAGCCTACGTTTCTACAGTGGATTATTAAGATCTTCTTATCAGGATACTTTATCAAAATTTAGTACTTTACTCTTGTTACAACAAAAAATGTTTCAGGTAAACTACCCTTTCCCCCTAACCGATCTTCACCAAAATCAACAGGCCTTGAGTTCTCTACAACTCAGGCACATATGTAAAAAATTATTTGATTCTGTTTGAATTTACGGCAGTTATCGTTCGTCATGAAAACATTTCTCTTGTTACAACATAAAATGTTGCAGGTAAACTACCCATTTCCCTTAACCAATCTTCACCAAAATCAACAAACCTTGAGTATCTATAATTCAGGAATGTATGAAAAAAAGTATATGATTCTGTTTGCATTTATGGCAGTTATCGTTCGTCATAGAAAAAATTACCCTTGTTAAAACATAAAACGTTGGAGGCAAACTACACCTTTCTCTTAACTGATCTTCACCAAAATAAATAGGCCTTCAGTTCTCTACAACTCAGGCACATATATACAAAAATATTTCATTCTGATTGAATTTACGGCAATTATCGTTCTTCATGAAAAATGATCTCTTGTTACAACATAAAATGATGCAGGTAAACTACCCCTTTCCCTCAACCGATTTTCAACAAAATCAAAAGACCTTGAGTTATCTACAATTGAGGAAGGTATGCACAAAATTATTTGATTCTGTTTAAATGTGCGCCAGTTATCGTTCGTCACAGAAACAATTACTCTTGTTAAAATATAAAATGTGGCAGGTAAACTACCCTTTTCCCTTAAACGATCGTCAACAAAATCAACAAGCCTTGATTTCTCTACAATGTAGGGAAGTATGCAAAACATTATTTGAATATGTTTGAATTTACGGCAGTTATCGTTCTTCATGAAAAATGTTCTCTTGTTGCAACATAAAATGATGCAGGTAAACTACCCCTTTCCATTAGCCAAACTTCAACAAAATCAACAGACCTTGAGTTATCTCTAACTGAGGAAGGACGCACAAAAATATTTGATTCTGTTTGAATTTACGGCAGTTATCGTTCTTCATGAAAATTGTTCTCTTGTTACAACATAAATTGATGCAGGTAAACTACCCCTTTCTCTTAACCGATCTTCAACAAAATCAACAGTCCTTGAGTTATTTACAATTGAGGAGAGTATGCACAAAATTATTTGATTCTGTTTAAATGTGCGGCAGTTATCGTTCGTAACAGAAACAATTACTCTTGTTAAAACATAAAATGTGGCAGGTAAACTACCCTTTTCCCTTAAACGATCTTCAACAAAATCAAGAAGCTTTCAGTCTTTCACAATTGAGGAACGTACGCAAAAAAATATTTGTTTCTGATTGAATGTGCGGCAGTTATCGTATGTCATAAAAAAAATTACCGTTGTTAAAACATAAAATGTGGCAGGTAAACTACCCCTTTCCCTTAACCGATCTTCACCAAAATCAACAGGCCTTGATTTCTCTACAATGTAGGGAAGTATGCTAAACATTATTTGAATATGTTTGAATTTACGGCAGTTATCGTTCTTCATGAAAAATGTTCTCTTGTTACAACATAAAATGATGCAGGTAAACTACCACTTTCCCTGAACCAATCTTCAACAAAATCAACAGACCTTGAGTTATCTCTAATTGAGGAAGGACGCACAAAATTATTTGATTCTGTTTGAATTTACGGCAGTTATCGTTCTTCATGAAAATTGTTCTCTTGTTACAACATAAATTGATGCAGGTAAACTACCCCTTTCTCTTAACCGATCTTCAACAAAATCAACAGACCTTGAGTTATCTACAATTGAGGACGGTATGCACAAAATTATTTGATTCTGTTTAAATGTGCGGCAGTTATCGTTCGTAACAGAAACAATTACTCTTGTTAAAACATAAAACGTTCCAGGTAAACTGCCCCTTTTCCTTTACCAATCTTCACAAAAACAATAGGTCTTGAGAACTCTACAATTTAGGGCTGTATGCAAAACATTTTTTGAATCTGTTTGATTTTATGGCTGTTATCGTTTTCCATAGAAAATATCAGTATGGAGAACCATATATGACTTCCATGTTCTAAGATTTATATTTAAAATCCTTTTCGAAATGTTATATTTCCACAGAAACTACTTCTTTCTACTTACTGCTTCAGCCTTAACCACAGTACTGTGGTCACTAATGTATACCACTCCACATTATCACACTCGATTTTCAGTGATGATGAAAGTCGATGGCACTGCCAAAACGTCTGGTTTGCAGAAAACTTTGGACTACGGCCAAACAGGACTGGAAGGAATTTTAACAACACACTACTCCTTGTTACCAATAACGTAGTACATATATAAAAAATTATCCCCTCCCTCTACAACTATAATTTTCATTTATAGATATTTCATTTAGCCTACGTTTCTACAGTGGATTATTAAGATCTTCTTATCAGGATACTTTATCAAAATTTAGTACTTTACTCTTGTTACAACAAAAAATGTTTCAGGTAAACTACCCTTTCCCCCTAACCGATCTTCACCAAAATCAACAGGCCTTGAGTTCTCTACAACTCAGGCACATATGTAAAAAATTATTTGATTCTGTTAGAATTTACGGCAGTTATCGTTCGTCATGAAAACATTTCTCTTGTTACAACATAAAATGTTGCAGGTAAACTACCCATTTCCCTTAACCAATCTTCACCAAAATCAACAAACCTTGAGTATCTATAATTCAGGAATGTATGAAAAAAAGTATATGATTCTGTTTGCATTTATGGCAGTTATCGTTCGTCATAGAAAAAATTACCCTTGTTAAAACATAAAACGGAGGCAAACTACACCTTTCTCTTAACTGATCTTCACCAAAATAAATAGGCCTTCAGTTCTCTACAACTCAGGCACATATGTACAAAAATATTTCATTCTGATTGAATTTACGGCAATTATCGTTCTTCATGAAAAATGATCTCTTGTTACAACATAAAATGATGCAGGTAAACTACCCCTTTCCCTCAACCAATTTTCAACAAAATCAAAAGACCTTGAGTTATCTACAATTGAAGAAGGTATGCACAAAATTATTTGATTCTGTTTAAATGTGCGGCAGTTATCGTTCGTCACAGAAACAATTACTCTTGTTAATACATAAAATGTGACAGGTAAACTGCCCTTTTCCCTTAACCGATCTTCACCAAAATCAACAAGCTTTCAATCTTTTACTATTGAGGAACGAATGAAAAAAAATATTTGATTCTGTTTGAATATGCGGCAGTTATCATTCGTCATAGAAAAAATTACCGTTGTTAAAACATAAAATGTTACCGGTAAACTACCCCTTCCCATTAACCAATCTTCACCAAAATCAACAGACATTAAGTACTCTACAGCTCAGGAACGTATGCAAAACATTATTTGATTCTGACTGAATTTACAGCAGTTATCATTCGTCATAGAAATATTTACCCTTGTTAAAACATAAAATGTGGCAGGTAAACTACCCCTTTCACTACCTCAATCTTCAACAAAACAATAGGTCTTGAGAACTCTATAATTCAGAGTTGCGTGCAAAAAATTATTTCATTATGTTTGAATTTGCGGCTGTTATCATTGCCATAGAAAATACCCTTGTTAAAACATAAAACGTTGCAGGTAAACTACCCCGTTCCGTTTACCGATCTTCACAAAAAACAATAGGACTTGAGAACTCTACAATTTAGGGCTGCATGCAAAACATTGTTTGAATTTGCGCCTGTTATCATTTCCATAGGAAATATTGGTATGGAGAACCATACATGACTTCGATGTTCTAAGATTTATATTTAAAATCATTTTCGAAATGATATATTTCCATAGAAACTACTTCTTTCTACTTACTGCTTCAGCCTTAACCACAGTACTGTGGTCACTAATGTATACCACTTTACATTATCGCACTCGATTTTCACTGATGATGGAAGTCGATGGCACTGCCGAAACGTCTGCTTTGCAGAAAACTTTGGTCTACGGCCAAACAGGACGGGAAGGAATTTTAACAACAAATTACTTATTTGTTGCCAATAACGTAGTATATATATAAGAAATTATCCCCTCCCTCTACAACTATAATTTTCATTTAGAGAAAATTACACCCACCCCTTTCAACTAGCCTCTTCATTTATAGATATCTCATTTGCAGCAGTTATCGTTCATCATAAAAACAATTACTCTTGTTAAAACATAAAATGTTGCAGTTAACTACCCCTTTCCCTTAAACGATCTTCAACAAAATCAACAGACCTTGAGTTATCTATAATCGAGGAAGGTATGAACAAAATTATTTGATTCTGTTTAAATGTGCGGCAGTTATCATTCGTTATAGAAACAATTACTTTAGTTAAAACATAAAATGTGGCAGGTAACAACCGTTTTCCCTTAACCGATCTTGATCAAAATCAACAGACATTGAGTTCTCTATAGCTCAGGAACGTATGCAATATTATTTGATTCTGATTGAATTTACAGCAGTTATCATTTGTCATAGACAAATTTCCCCTTGTTAAACATAGAATGTGGCAGGTAAACTACCCCTTTACCTAACCCGATCTTCAACAAAAACAATAGGTCTTGAGAAATCTACAATTTAGGGCTGTATGCAAAACATTATTTGATTCTGTTTGAATTTGCGGCTGTTATCGTTTTCCATAGAAAATATCGGTATGGAGAACCATACATGACTTCCATGTTCTAAGATTTATATTTAAAATCATTTACGAAATGATATATTTCCATAGAAACTACTTCTTTCTACTTACTGCTTCAGCCTTAACCACAGTACTGTGGTCACTAACGTATAACACCTCACATAATCGCACTCGATTTTTACTGATGATGGAAGTCGATGGCACTGCCGAAACGTCAGGTTTTGCAGAAAACATTGGTCTACGGCCAAACAGGACGGCAAGGAATTTTAACAACAAACTACGTCTTTGTTGCCGATAACGTAGAACATATATAATAAATTATCCCCTCCGACAACAACTATAATTTTCATTTATAGAAAATTACCCCCACCTCGTTCAACTAGCATCTTCATTTATATACACTTCATTTACGTTTCTACAGTGGCTTATTAATATCTTCTTATCAGGATACTTTATTTATCAAAATTAAGTACTTTACTCTTGTTATAACAAAAAATGTTTCAGGTAAACTACCCTTTCCCCCTTACCGATCTTCACCAAAATCAACAGGCCTTGAGTTCTCTACAACTCAGGCACATATGTAAAAAATTATTTGATTATGTTAGAATTTACGGCAGTTATCGTTCATCATAGAAAAAATTACCCTTGTTATAACATAAAATGTTGCAGGCAAACTACACCTTTCTCTTAACTGATCTTCACCAAAATCAATAGGTCTTCAGTCCTCTACAATTCAGGGATGCATGCAAAACATTATTTGATTCTGTTTGAATGTGCGGCAGTTATCATTCGTCATGGAAACATTTCTCTTGTTACGACATAAAATGTTGCTGGTAAACTAACCCTTTCCCTTAACCGATCTTCACCAAAATCAACAGACTTTGAGCTCTCTACAACTCAGGAAAGTGTGCAAAAATTATTTGATTCTCTTTGAATTTTCGGCAGTTATCGTTCGTCATAAAAAATTACCCTTTTTAAAACAAAACGTTGCCGATAAACTACCCCTTTCCCTTAACCAATCTTCACCAAAATCAACAAACCTTGAGTATCTATAATTCAGGAATGTATGCAAAAAAGTATTTGATTCTGTTTGAATTTACGGCAGTTATCAATCGTCATAGAAAAAATTCCCCTTGTTAAAACATAAAACGTTGGAGGCAAACTACACGTTTCTCTTAACTGATCTTCACCAAATTAAATAGGCCTTCAGTTCTCTACACCTCAGGCACATATGTACAAAAATATTTCATTCTGTTTGTATTTACAGCAATTATCGTTCTTCATGAAAAATGTTCTCTTGTTACAACATAAAATGATGCAGGTAAACTACCACTTTGCCTTAACCGATCTTCAACAAAATCAACAGACCTTGAGTTATCTACAATTGAGGAAGGTATGCACAAAACTATTTGATTCTGTTTAAATGTGCGGCAGTTATCGTTCGTAACAGAAACAATTACTCTTGTTAAAACATAAAACGTTCCAGGTAAACTACCCTTTTTCTTTTACCGATCTTCACAAAAAACCATAGGTCTTGAGAACTCTACAATTTAGGGCTGTATGCAAAACATTATTTGAATCTGATTGAATTTACGGCTGTTATCGTTTTCCCTAGAAAATATCGGTATGGAGAACCATACATGACTTCCATGTTCTAAGATTTACATTTAAAATCATTTTCGAAATGATATATTTCCATAGAAACTACTTCTTTCTACTTACTGCTTCAGCCTTAACCACAGTACTGTGGTCACTAATGTATACCACTTCACATTATCGCACTCGATTTTCACTGATGATAGAAGTCGATGGCACTGCCAAAACGTCTGGTTTGCAGAAAACTTTGGTCTACGGCCAAACAGGACGGGAAGAAATTTTAACAACAAACTACTTCTTTCTTGCCAATAACGTAGTTCATATATAAAAAATTATCCCCTCCCTCTACAACTATAATTTTCAATTGTAGATATTTCATTTACGTTTCTACAGTGGATTATTAAGATCTTCTTATCAGGATACTTTATTTATCAAAAATAAGGACTTTAATTTTGTTACAACAAAAAATGTTTCAGGTAAACTACCCTTTCCCCTTAACCGAGCTTCACCAAAAAGAAAAGGCCTTGAGTTCTCTACAACTCAGTCACATATGCAAAAAAGTATTTGATTCTGTTTGAATATACGGCAGCTATCGTTCGTCATAGAAAAAATTACCCTTGTTAAAACATAAAACGTTGGAGGCAAACTACACCTTTCTCTTAACTGATCTTCACCAAAATAAATAGGCCTTCAGTTCTATACAACTCAGGCACATATGTACAAAAATATTTCATTCTGTTTGTATTTACGGCAATTATCGTTCTTCATGAAAAATGTTCTCTTGTTACAACATAAAATGATGCAGGTAAACTACCCCTTTCCCTCAACCGATTTTCAACAAAATCAACAGACCTTGAGTTATCTACAATTGAGGAAGGTATGCACAAAATTATTTGATTCTGTTTAAATGTGCGGCAGTTATCGTTCGTCACAGAAAAAATTACTCTTGTTAAAACATAAAATGTGGCAGGTAAACTACCCTTTTCCCTTAAACGATCTTCAACAAAATCAACAGGCCTTGATTTCTCTACAATGTAGGGAAGTATGCAAAACATTATTTGAATATGTTTGAATTTACGGCAGTTATCGTTCTTCATGAAAAATGTTCTCTAGTTGGAACATAAAATGATGCAGGTAAACTACCCCTTTCCCTTAACCAATCTTCAACAAAATCAACAGACCTTGAGTTATCTCTAATTGAGGAAGGACGCACAAAAATATTTGATTCTGTTTGAATTTATGGCAGTTATCGTTCTTCATGAAAAATGTTCTCTTGTTACAACATAAAATGATGCAGGTAAACTACCCCTTTCCCTTAACCAATCTTCAACAAAATCAACCGACCTTGAGTTATCTCTAACTGAGGAAGGACGCACAAAAATATTTGATTCTGTTTGAATTTACGGCAGTTATCGTTCTTCATGAAAATTGTTCTCTTGTTACAACATAAATTGATGCAGGTAAACTACCCCTTTCTCTTAACCGATCTTCAACAAAATCAACAGTCCTTGAGTTATCTACAATTGAGGAGAGTATGCACAAAATTATTTGATTCTGTTTAAATGTGCGGCAGTTGTCGTTCGTAACAGAAACAATTACTCTTGTTAAAACATAAAATGTGGCAGGTAAACTACCCTTTTCCCTTAAACGATCTTCAACAAAATCAAGAAGCTTTCAGTCTTTCACAATTGAGGAACGTACGCAAAAAAATATTTGTTTTTGATTGAATGTGCGGCAGTTATCATACGTCATAAAAAAAATTACCGTTGTTAAAACATAAAATGTGGCAGGTAAACTACCCCTTTCCCTTAACCGATCTTCACCAAAATCAACAGGCCTTGATTTCTCTACAATGTAGGGAAGTATGCAAAACATTATTTGAATATGTTTGAATTTACGGCAGTTACCGTTCTTCATGAAAAATGTTCTCTTGTTACAACATAAAATGATGCAGGTAAACTACCACTTTCCCTGAACCAATCTTCAACAAAATCAACAGACCTTGAGTTATCTCTAATTGAGGAAGGACGCACAAAATTATTTGATTCTGTTTGAATTTACGGCAGTTATCGTTCTTCATGAAAATTGTTCTCTTGTTACAACATAAATTGATGCAGGTAAACTACCCCTTTCTCTTAACCGATCTTCAACAAAATCAACAGACCTTGAGTTATCTACAATTGAGGACGGTATGCACAAAATTATTTGATTCTGTTTAAATGTGTGGCAGTTATCGTTCGTAACAGAAACAATTACTCTTGTTAAAACATAAAACGTTCCAGGTAAACTGCCCCTTTTCCTTTACCAATCTTGTAACTTTATTAATTTTGGTATTATTAAATTTATTCAGATTAAAACTCCCACTTACCTTTCATCTTTGATCTGGCCGGATCGCATAGTGTGGACTAACCCATTTCGTTCGACGAACTCTGACGATACATATAACGAAATAAGGTTTTGAAAGAATTTAAATCTCAATTTTTTGGAAGAGAAATTATTTTTCTTTTATTGATCAGCAATATTGAATTTATACGTTTTCCATATATAGGTTTTACATGTGTCACATGTTGTGCGCTATTGCACCTTACTTGTAACTGAACTTACTAACTATGGCTTACCTTATCATGGACAATTATATAACTTCATTCACACACATATACACTTAATTCAGCCCAGCATTGCACACTCACTACTCCCATTCCATTATAAAACCCCAATTACCCAATTGAATACATGATTTTAGATCACTACCGGCAACGCGTTCTTCTGTGACCTCGTGGCCAGCCCGCGGTAGGTCGAAAACGTCTCGAAAAGGACGAAACTGAATCACAAATTTGACTATTATTGTTCTACAACTATCCTCCCATCCTGTCACTGGTTTTAGAAAATGACTACTTCACTTTCATTATCAAATACTAATAAAATTATATGAGCATATTTAGCTCGCGTGTCGGCGCCGACACAGTCAGTGACGAACTGGACAATGTGCTTTCCTCGAGTCACGGGAAATGAGCAATCACGGCCATCCGGTTTTAGTCGCCGTTGGTGATTAATTGCGGTGGCATAACCATTTTATGCATGGATTATAACGGGCATGTGTGTGTGTCCAGAGGCCGATATTGGCATCTGCTCTGCTGATGTCGCTCACAGTAGGCGGAGTTTGACGCCGTTTTCCGGTAGTCGGTCGATTGGAACTACTAACTGTTCGTCCCAGCGCCATGTTTGTCTCAACTGTCGTGTCTTTCACGGCGTCAGTGCCGATCCCCGCCCGGCTGAGTTGCATACGGGCGTCAAAACACATGCACAGAGTTCTTAGAATTTTGGTGGAGGTAAATTCTTCAGCCGTGTTACACCACTGATTGCGTTTCGCTTTGTTTCCAACTGTTTCTCAACACTGGTCTGTTATATGGACAAATACGTTGCACAATAATACATGTTTACATTATTTTATACAAACCCGCCCGAAACCGAAATGACTACAAATATATATATACCCCAAACGGTTAAAACAAAAACACCCAAAAATCGACCCGCTACAATACCCCCTCGATGAGAATTCTGCTGTCCATGACAGAAGAAATCTCATCGATAACCCCGAAGAGGACCGGTGAGGAACTGGTGCCAACAACCCCCTTTCTTAATCTGCACGGGTACACGACCCCCCCGGCTCAGCGACCATGGACTCATCTGAACGAGATCACTGGACTTCTCCGTAAGAGATCCCAACACCGAGAAATCGATCAGACTCGCACCACGGCCCACCTCGCCCTTCAACATACTACCCCCAAAAATCCTCAATCCCTGGCTAAAATCGTTCCAGCTCCTCCGCCGATGTGGATCCCCTTTTTGCAAGCTGGGCTGCCTTTGGCAAATACTGGGCTCACACACTCTAACATTACATATTACCATAACACATAAGAATAAAACTTTCTTTTAAAATTTTTCAAAAATTTAAAAAATTCAAAATTCAAAAAATAATCGTTTATCAAAAAATTCTCTTCCTCTTTTTTCTAATTTTTGTTTCAATGACTTAACCTAAACATTCCTATTAATAAAAACATTTCTATTCTAACATGGAGAATCACTTACAGTCTACCAATATGAAGCAATACAATAAAAGAAACATCATTAATACATACACAATAACATAATCATTACTCAACATATTCACTCGCTGGCAGGCGAAAAATCAAAAAAAAAATTTTTTTTTTTTTTTTTTTCTTTCAAAAAAAATTTAAAATTTTCAAAATTTTAAAATTCAAAAAAATTATTCATTAAATATTTATTAAATTTATTTATTAACTAACATTTATTAAAATTATTCAAATATTGGTTTGAATTAATTAAACAAACAAATCACAATTAGCTTCCTACTATACACAAGCTTAGTAGGTGTATGAACTCATCAGCTGATCATAACTAGGTCAAGTCCAAAACCCTTGACCTACATATGTTATGTAGGATTTCTGAAAACACTTTAAATATCTGTAATATCCTACCTTGAAATACAAAACATAGTAACATAAAATATTTATAATAAACAAAATATTAATATAATCAATCATCAACTTGACATTTAAATTATTTAAAACAAACAATTCTTAACTTTACATTATTTTCAAATTTTATCAAAATTCTGTCACTGGTGAAAAAAATAAACAATTGCATATTCTTTATCATGAATCTCTCTGGCTTTTCAACAATCTTACCTTAATATACTGTGGGTGATGTAAATTATTTACTCTCGTTTTTCTGTATGAGATCTCTATACCTATATAAACTTTCTCCCTCTGACTCTAATATTCATCAACTACAACTCCCATGACACCCAACTCTATCAAAATATCTACTAATCAGGACATTCTAAACCCCAACTTATCATTTAACACAAATCGCTACCTTCTCTACATATATGAAAAAATACTCTCTAACCCTTTGTACATAGGATACGTGTTTCCTTCCCAAAACTCATTCCCTTATGTTGGTCCCTGGACTCCCCCTAGGTAACCCTTTCCGGCGCCAATCGGTCCCTATCCCGTCCCAACCCTTGTTGCGGACTCCCCAAATACACTACCCTCTAATACAAAATTGCCTTCCCCAAAAATCTCAATCTCATTACATTACTACAAATACACAAAATAACCTCATTAACTATAAAAACAACAATATATCATTCAAAATCTACATAAAGTCTCCATTACCACTGTGTCAACATCTATATTTCACAAAATCCTGTTATATCACATCAACTCAAAAACAGCATTACATTATATTCATCTCCATCATTTCACATTCAACTTTTAATTCAACTTGGACAGGTCTACATGTCCCATAAAACACTTATCACCCATGAATTATCTTTTATTAATTTGCATATTCTTTTTATCTTTACTTCAAAATATCTGTAGTACACTAAACATTAATTACTTGTAACATTTATAAACCAATATACCAGTGACATGGTATTGTTGATCAGCTGATATCCTAACATAATTAAAACACCATGAATACCTTTCAAAATTGAACAATTACATGTAATACATTATCAACACTTACTTCTATTATGTTGATTGCCTGCCAGGCGTCTAATGATTGGCTTAGAAAAAAAATTACACACATAATGAAAATACATTTTATCAACAACTATATCTAACACACAACAATAAAATGATTGCACAAATAGCAATAAACCTGGATTATTAGCATACATCAAACAGACAATTCTCTTTTAAATAATTTATATAAAAATTTATAAACATTATTATTTAAAATTTTTCATTAACTCTTTTTATTTATCATCATGATGAATTTATCCTGTGTTGTAATCAGATTTTCAAAAATTCTAAATTTATTATTAATACATATTTTTAATCATTATGTTCCACAAGATAAACCATTTAACATTTATTTACTTATTAATTATTATTAAATCAAAATCTCACCAAACAATTTAATTACCTTATAAAATTCAAACACATAATATTCAATCACACTATCTACACATCTCCACTTATTTAATTCAATTTATTATTAAAATTAAATATTCATTTGATTATTAAAATAACATATCTCAATTATTATCAACATTCTACAAATCATTAACTATTGTCTTCTTAATTATTTTGTTATTTAATTAGAGTGCAAAAAATATTAATAATATTATTATTATTAATACAACATTTTCTAAAACATATACACATTACATTTCACCATACACACAAATGAATTCAATATTATTTACAAAATATACGTCAAAATTGTTCAAGTGTATCTCACTTCAGATGTCCAAATCAGCAAGGTCATTACCAGAAATTTATACAATTCAAACAAGGTCTATACACTGATATTCTAGTTCAGCCACCATCGTCAAAAATTAATCTTGGTTCTAAATAACACTTTTCAATTGTATTTACACACATATTGTTGTCTTGTGTGTCATAACCAAACAATTTCAATTTATCTGTTATACCATAATAATCATTCACCAAGTCTGCGTTAAGTATTTCTGTTAACTCTCCGTCAGTAAATATTTCCAATATCGGGTTAGTTACTTTTGTATTATCAATTACATCATTCGGGTTTAAATATACTTCTAATATTTCTTTCAACTCCTCATAATCTCTCTTTAATTCATATAACTCTATCTCTCTCTCAACACACAATTCTCTATTTAAATCACTCTCATCATAACACCATCTCATACTTATAAAATCATTCCGCACAGAGGGTATAAACTTATACAAATAAACTAAACTCAAATCTTCTACTAACACGGGACTCTTGCCCTTCAAAAACTCTTGTGACCACATTAAATCATCGTAAATAATAAAAGGAAAATTTCCCCTCTGTCCCCACTCTACTACAACATTATTTTTTCTCTCTCTCTCTAACTCACTGACACACATTAACATCTCATAATCACTGCATTCTATACTTTCATTATTTATTTTTACCGTATCACTTTCTGATACCAATTTCTCCAACACATTAATATTCTCGTTATTATTAACATCATTATTATTTATTAATTCATTGCCTGACACAACACTGTCATTACAACTTTCGTTTGTATTATTCTTACTCTGTTCTACTTTATTCGAACTATTTCTTGTCATTTCATTGGCATTTTCAAGACATACATTCTTGTCTTGTATGTTATTTATCAACTCGTCAAATTTTATATTTATATTTTGCTGAAGCTGAATATTCTGTTGTTCACATTTTCTTCTCTGTTCATCTAACTTATTATTAAAGTCACTTTTCATTATATTTAAAATTTTATCATTATCATCAAAACGTTTATTTAATTCCTTCTCATTTATGTCAAAACGACTATTCATTATATTGAATTTAGTCTCAAAATTACTATTCATTCTCTCGAATTGACTGAGCATAATACTCATCATATTTGTTTCCTCTGATTGTTTACTTTTATTAATTGAAACGGGTGTCAATTGAATCCCCGAATCAGCATCTGTTTCATTTACTTGTGGTTGAGACGCAATCGGAGTGGAATGAACTATTACATTACTGCCGATAACTGTTTCTGTAACAGCACCCGTCTCCCCCCTCAACATACCACTTTCATCCAGCGATTGCGACTCAACGCCACTTTCACTCATAATTGAATTTATTATACTACTTTTTTCTGTATTCTCGGACATTTTTACTTTATCTATTTTTTCTTACGTAACAACTGTCAATTAGTAATTTTATTTCAAAACTGATATTTTACCAAATCAATTTGCTTTCATAACCCTACTTCGCTATGCATCGTCAGATGTAGGCCGGTGTTAAAATAACCCCTCTTCAGTTATATTAAATCCTGGAAATCACGGCACCAATTGTAACTTTATTAATTTTGGTATTATTAAATTTATTCAGATTAAAACTCCCACTTACCTTTCATCTTTGATCTGGCCGGATCGCATAGTGTGGACTAACCCATTTCGTTCGACGAACTCTGACGATACATATAACGAAATAAGGTTTTGAAAGAATTTAAATCTCAATTTTTTGGAAGAGAAATTATTTTTCTTTTATTGATCAGCAATATTGAATTTATACGTTTTCCATATATAGGTTTTACATGTGTCACATGTTGTGCGCTATTGCACCTTACTTGTAACTGAACTTACTAACTATGGCTTACCTTATCATGGACAATTATATAACTTCATTCACACACATATACACTTAATTCAGCCCAGCATTGCACACTCACTACTCCCATTCCATTATAAAACCCCAATTACCCAATTGAATACATGATTTTAGATCACTACCGGCAACGCGTTCTTCTGTGACCTCGTGGCCAGCCCGCGGTAGGTCGAAAACGTCTCGAAAAGGACGAAACTGAATCACAAATTTGACTATTATTGTTCTACAACTATCCTCCCATCCTGTCACTGGTTTTAGAAAATGACTACTTCACTTTCATTATCAAATACTAATAAAATTATATGAGCATATTTAGCTCGCGTGTCGGCGCCGACACAGTCAGTGACGAACTGGACAATGTGCTTTCCTCGAGTCACGGGAAATGAGCAATCACGGCCATCCGGTTTTAGTCGCCGTTGGTGATTAATTGCGGTGGCATAACCATTTTATGCATGGATTATAACGGGCATGTGTGTGTGTCCAGAGGCCGATATTGGCATCTGCTCTGCTGATGTCGCTCACAGTAGGCGGAGTTTGACGCCGTTTTCCGGTAGTCGGTCGATTGGAACTACTAACTGTTCGTCCCAGCGCCATGTTTGTCTCAACTGTCGTGTCTTTCACGGCGTCAGTGCCGATCCCCGCCAGGCTGAGTTGCATACGGGCGTCAAAACACATGCACAGAGTTCTTAGAATTTTGGTGGAGGTAAATTCTTCAGCCGTGTTACACCACTGATTGCGTTTCGCTTTGTTTCCAACTGTTTCTCAACACTGGTCTGTTATATGGACAAATACGTTGCACAATAATACATGTTTACATTATTTTATACAAACCCGCCCGAAACCGAAATGACTACAAATATATATATACCCCAAACGGTTAAAACAAAAACACCCAAAAATCGACCCGCTACAATCTTCACAAAAACAATAGGTCTTGAGAACTCTACAATTTAGGGCTGTATGCAAAACATTTTTTGAATCTGTTTGATTTTATGGCTGTTATAGTTTTCCATAGAAAATATCAGTATGGAGAACCATATATGACTTCCATGTTCTAAGATTTATATTTAAAATCCTTTTCGAAATGTTATATTTCCATAGAAACTACTTCTTTCTACTTACTGCTTCAGCCTTAACCACAGTACTGTGGTCACTAATGTATACCACTTCACATTATCACACTCGATTTTCACTGATGATGAAAGTCGATGGCACTGCCAAAACGTCTGGTTTGCAGAAAACTTTGGACTACGGCCAAACAGGACGGGAAGGAATTTTAACAACACACTACTCCTTGTTACCAATAACGTAGTACATATATAAAAAATTATCCCCTCCCTCTACAACTATAATTTTCATTTATAGATATTTCATTTAGCCTACGTTTCTACAGTGGATTATTAAGATCTTCTTATCAGGATACTTTATCAAAATTTAGTACTTTACTCTTGTTACAACAAAAAATGTTTCAGGTAAACTACCCTTTCCCCCTAACCGATCTTCACCAAAATCAACAGGCCTTGAGTTCTCTACAACTCAGGCACATATGTAAAAAATTATTTGATTCTGTTTGAATTTACGGCAGTTATCGTTCGTCATGAAAACATTTCTCTTGTTACAACATAAAATGTTGCAGGTAAACTACCCATTTCCCTTAACCAATCTTCACCAAAATCAACAAACCTTGAGTATCTATAATTCAGGAATGTATGAAAAAAAGTATATGATTCTGTTTGCATTTATGGCAGTTATCGTTCGTCATAGAAAAAATTACCCTTGTTAAAACATAAAACGTTGGAGGCAAACTACACCTTTCTCTTAACTGATCTTCACCAAAATAAATAGGCCTTCAGTTCTCTACAACTCAGGCACATATGTACAAAAATATTTCATTCTGATTGAATTTACGGCAATTATCGTTCTTCATGAAAAATGATCTCTTGTTACAACATAAAATGATGCAGGTAAACTACCCCTTTCCCTCAACCGATTTTCAACAAAATCAACAGACCTTGAGTTATCTACAATTGAGGAAGGTATGCACAAAATTATTTGATTCTGTTTAAATGTGCGGCAGTTATCGTTCGTCACAGAAACAATTACTCTTGTTAAAACATAAAATGTGGCAGGTAAACTACCCTTTTCCCTTAAACGATCTTCAACAAAATCAACAAGCCTTGATTTCTCTACAATGTAGGGAAGTATGCAAAACATTATTTGAATATGTTTGAATTTACGGCAGTTATCGTTCTTCATGAAAAATGTTCTCTTGTTGCAACATAAAATGATGCAGGTAAACTACCCCTTTCCATTAACCAAACTTCAACAAAATCAACAGACCTTGAGTTATCTCTAACTGAGGAAGGACGCACAAAAATATTTGATTCTGTTTGAATTTACGGCAGTTATCGTTCTTCATGAAAATTGTTCTCTTGTTACAACATAAATTGATGCAGGTAAACTACCCCTTTCTCTTAACCGATCTTCAACAAAATCAACAGTCCTTGAGTTATTTACAATTGAGGAGAGTATGCACAAAATTATTTGATTCTGTTTAAATGTGCGGCAGTTATCGTTCGTAACAGAAACAATTACTCTTGTTAAAACATAAAATGTGGCAGGTAAACCACCCTTTTCCCTTAAACGATCTTCAACAAAATCAAGAAGCTTTCAGTCTTTCACAATTGAGGAACGTACGCAAAAAAATATTTGTTTCTGATTGAATGTGCGGCAGTTATCGTACGTCATAAAAAAAATTACCGTTGTTAAAACATAAAATGTGGCAGGTAAACTACCCCTTTCCCTTAACCGATCTTCACCAAAATCAACAGGCCTTGATTTCTCTACAATGTAGGGAAGTATGCAAAACATTATTTGAATATGTTTGAATTTACGGCAGTTATCGTTCTTCATGAAAAATGTTCTCTTGTTACAACATAAAATGATGCAGGTAAACTACCACTTTCCCTGAACCAATCTTCAACAAAATCAACAGACCTTGAGTTATCTCTAATTGAGGAAGGACGCACAAAATTATTTGATTCTGTTTGAATTTACGGCAGTTATCGTTCTTCATGAAAATTGTTCTCTTGTTACAACATAAATTGATGCAGGTAAACTACCCCTTTCTCTTAACCGATCTTCAACAAAATCAACAGACCTTGAGTTATCTACAATTGAGGACGGTATGCACAAAATTATTTGATTCTGTTTAAATGTGCGGCAGTTATCGTTCGTAACAGAAACAATTACTCTTGTTAAAACATAAAACGTTCCAGGTAAAGTGCCCCTTTTCCTTTACCAATCTTCACAAAAACAATAGGTCTTGAGAACTCTACAATTTAGGGCTGTATGCAAAACATTTTTGAATCTGTTTGATTTTATGGCTGTTATCGTTTTCCATAGAAAATATCAGTATGGAGAACCATATATGACTTCCATGTTCTAAGATTTATATTTAAAATCCTTTTCGAAATGTTATATTTCCATAGAAACTACTTCTTTCTACTTACTGCTTCAGCCTTAACCACAGTACTGTGGTCACTAATGTATACCACTTCACATTATCACACTCGATTTTCACTGATGATGAAAGTCGATGGCACTGCCAAAACGTCTGGTTTGCAGAAAACTTTGGACTACGGCCAAACAGGACGGGAAGGAATTTTAACAACACACTACTCCTTGTTACCAATAACGTAGTACATATATAAAAAATTATCCCCTCCCTCTACAACTATAATTTTCATTTATAGATATTTCATTTAGCCTACGTTTCTACAGTGGATTATTAAGATCTTCTTATCAGGATACTTTATCAAAATTTAGTACTTTACTCTTGTTACAACAAAAAATGTTTCAGGTAAACTACCCTTTCCCCCTAACCGATCTTCACCAAAATCAACAGGCCTTGAGTTCTCTACAACTCAGGCACATATGTAAAAAATTATTTGATTCTGTTTGAATTTACGGCAGTTATCGTTCGTCATGAAAACATTTCTCTTGTTACAACATAAAATGTTGCAGGTAAACTACCCATTTCCCTTAACCAATCTTCACCAAAATCAACAAACCTTGAGTATCTATAATTCAGGAATGTATGAAAAAAAGTATATGATTCTGTTTGCATTTATGGCAGTTATCGTTCGTCATAGAAAAAATTACCCTTGTTAAAACATAAAACGTTGGAGGCAAACTACACCTTTCTCTTAACTGATCTTCACCAAAATAAATAGGCCTTCAGTTCTCTACAACTCAGGCACATATGTACAAAAATATTTCATTCTGATTGAATTTACGGCAATTATCGTTCTTCATGAAAAATGATCTCTTGTTACAACATAAAATGATGCAGGTAAACTACCCCTTTCCCTCAACCAATTTTCAACAAAATCAAAAGACCTTGAGTTACCTACAATTGAAGAAGGTATGCACAAAATTATTTGATTCTGTTTAAATGTGCGGCAGTTATCGTTCGTCACAGAAACAATTACTCTTGTTAATACATAAAATGTGACAGGTAAACTACCCTTTTCCCTTAACCGATCTTCACCAAAATCAACAAGCTTTCAATCTTTTACTATTGAGGAACGAATGAAAAAAAATATTTGATTCTGTTTGAATATGCGGCAGTTATCATTCGTCATAGAAAAAATTACCGTTGTTAAAACATAAAATGTTACCAGTAAACTACCCCTTCCCATTAACCAATCTTCACCAAAATCAACAGACATTAAGTACTCTACAGCTCAGGAACGTATGCAAAACATTATTTGATTCTGACTGAATTTACAGCAGTTATCATTCGTCATAGAAATATTTACCCTTGTTAAAACATAAAATGTGGCAGGTAAACTACCCCTTTCACTACCTCAATCTTCAACAAAACAATAGGTCTTGAGAACTCTATAATTCAGAGTTGCGTGCAAAAAATTATTTCATTATGTTTGAATTTGCGGCTGTTATCATTGCCATAGAAAATACCCTTGTTAAAACATAAAACATTGCAGGTAAACTACCCCGTTCCGTTTACCGATCTTCACAAAAAACAATAGGACTTGAGAACTCTACAATTTAGGGCTGCATGCAAAACATTGTTTGAATTTGCGCCTGTTATCATTTCCATAGGAAATATTGGTATGGAGAACCATACATGACTTCGATGTTCTAAGATTTATATTTAAAATCATTTTCGAAATGATATATTTCCATAGAAACTACTTCTTTCTACTTACTGCTTCAGCCTTAACCACAGTACTGTGGTCACTAATGTATACCACTTTACATTATCGCACTCGATTTTCACTGATGATGGAAGTCGATGGCACTGCCGAAACGTCTGCTTTGCAGAAAACTTTGGTCTACGGCCAAACAGTACGGGAAGGAATTTTAACAACAAATTACTTATTTGTTGCCAATAACGTAGTATATATATAAGAAATTACCCCTCCCTCTACAACTATAATTTTCATTTAGAGAAAATTACACCCACCCCTTTCAACTAGCCTCTTCATTTATAGATATCTCATTTGCAGCAGTTATCGTTCATCATAAAAACAATTACTCTTGTTAAAACATAAAATGTTGCAGTTAACTACCCCTTTCCCTTAAACGATCTTCAACAAAATCAACAGACCTTGAGTTATCTATAATTGAGGAAGGTATGAACAAAATTATTTGATTCTGTTTAAATGTGCGGCAGTTATCATTCGTTATAGAAACAATTACTTTAGTTAAAACATAAAATGTGGCAGGTAACAACCATTTTCCCTTAACCGATCTTGATCAAAATCAACAGACATTGAGTTCTCTATAGCTCAGGAACGTATGTAATATTATTTGATTCTGATTGAATTTACAGCAGTTATCATTTGTCATAGACAAATTTCCCCTTGTTAAACATAGAATGTGGCAGGTAAACTACCCCTTTACCTAACCCGATCTTCAACAAAAACAATAGGTCTTGAGAAATCTACAATTTAGGGCTGTATGCAAAACATTATTTGATTCTGTTTGAATTTGCGGCTGTTATCGTTTTCCATAGAAAATATCGGTATGGAGAACCATACATGACTTCCATGTTCTAAGATTTATATTTAAAATCATTTACGAAATGATATATTTCCATAGAAACTACTTCTTTCTACTTACTGCTTCAGCCTTAACCACAGTACTGTGGTCACTAACGTATAACACCTCACATAATCGCACTCGATTTTTACTGATGATGGAAGTCGATGGCACTGCCGAAACGTCAGGTTTTGCAGAAAACATTGGTCTACGGCCAAACAGGACGGCAAGGAATTTTAACAACAAACTACGTCTTTGTTGCCGATAACGTAGAACATATATAAAAAATTATCCCCTCCGACAACAACTATAATTTTCATTTACAGAAAATTACCCCCACCTCGTTCAACTAGCATCTTCATTTATATATACTTCATTTACGTTTCTACAGTGGCTTATTAATATCTTCTTATCAGGATACTTTATTTATCAAAATTAAGTACTTTACTCTTGTTATAACAAAAAATGTTTCAGGTAAACTACCCTTTCCCCCTTACCGATCTTCACCAAAATCAACAGGCCTTGAGATCTCTACAACTCAGGCACATATGTAAAAAATTATTTGATTATGTTAGAATTTACGGCAGTTATCGTTCGTCATAGAAAAAATTACCCTTGTTATAACATAAAATGTTGCAGGCAAACTACACCTTTCTCTTAACTGATCTTCACCAAAATCAATAGGTCTTCAGTCCTCTACAATTCAGGGATGCATGCAAAACATTATTTGATTCTGTTTGAATGTGCGGCAGTTATCATTCGTCATGGAAACATTTCTCTTGTTACGACATAAAATGTTGCTGGTACACTAACCCTTTCCCTTAACCGATCTTCACCAAAATCAACAGACTTTGAGCTCTCTACAACTCAGGAAAGTGTGCAAAAATTATTGGATTCTCTTTGAATTTTCGGCAGTTATCGTTCGTCATAAAAAATTACCCTTTTTAAAACAAAACGTTCCCGATAAACTACCCCTTTCCCTTAACCAATCTTCACCAAAATCAACAAACCTTGAGTATCTATAATTCAGGAATGTATGCAAAAAAGTATTTGATTCTGTTTGAATTTACGGCAGTTATCGATCGTCATAAAAAAAATTACCCTTGTTAAAACATAAAACGTTGGAGGCAAACTACACGTTTCTCTTAACTGATCTTCACCAAATTAAATAGGCCTTCAGTTCTCTACACCTCAGGCACATATGTACAAAAATATTTCATTCTGTTTGTATTTACAGCAATTATCGTTCTTCATGAAAAATGTTCTCTTGTTACAACATAAAATGATGCAGGTAAACTACCACTTTCCCTTAACCGATCTTCAACAAAATCAACAGACCTTGAGTTATCTACAATTGAGGAAGGTATGCACAAAACTATTTGATTCTGTTTAAATGTGCGGCAGTTATAGTTCGTAACAGAAACAATTACTCCTGTTAAAACATAAAACGTTCCAGGTAAACTACCCTTTTTCTTTTACCGATCTTCACAAAAAACCATAGGTCTTGAGAACTCTACAATTTAGGGCTGTATGCAAAACATTATTTGAATCTGATTGAATTTACGGCTGTTATCGTTTTCCCTAGAAAATATCGGTATGGAGAACCATACATGACTTCCATGTTCTAAGATTTACGTTTAAAATCATTTTCGAAATGATATATTTCCATAGAAACTACTTCTTTCTACTTACTGCTTCAGCCTTAACCACAGTACTGTGGTCACTAATGTATACCACTTCACATTATCACACTCGATTTTCACTGATGATGAAAGTCGATGGCACTGCCAAAACGTCTGGTTTGCAGAAAACTTTGGACTACGGCCAAACAGGACGGGAAGGAATTTTAACAACACACTACTCCTTGTTACCAATAACGTAGTACATATATAAAAAATTATCCCCTCCCTCCACAACTATAATTTTCATTTATAGATATTTCATTTAGCCTACGTTTCTACAGTGGATTATTAAGATCTTCTTATCAGGATACTTTATTTATCAAAAATAAGGACTTTAATTTTGTTACAACAAAAAATGTTTCAGGTAAACTACCCTTTCCCCTTAACCGAGCTTCACCAAAAAGAAAAGGCCTTGAGTTCTCTACAACTCAGTCACATATGCAAAAAAGTATTTGATTCTGTTTGAATATACGGCAGCTATCGTTCGTCATAGAAAAAATTACCCTTGTAAAACATAAAACGTTGGAGGCAAACTACACCTTTCTCTTAACTGATCTTCACCAAAATAAATAGGCCTTCAGTTCTATACAACTCAGGCACATATGTACAAAAATATTTCATTCTGTTTGTATTTACGGCAATTATCGTTCTTCATGAAAAATGTTCTCTTGTTACAACATAAAATGATGCAGGTAAACTACTACTTTCCCTCAACCGATTTTCAACAAAATCAACAGACCTTGAGTTATCTACAATTGAGGAAGGTATGCACAAAATTATTTGATTCTGTTTAAATGTGCGGCAGTTATCGTTCGTCACAGAAACAATTACTCTTGTTAAAACATAAAATGTGGCAGGTAAACTACCCTTTTCCCTTAAACGATCTTCAACAAAATCAACAGGCCTTGATTTCTCTACAATGTAGGGAAGTATGCAAAACATTATTTGAATATGTTTGAATTTACGGCAGTTATCGTTCTTCATGAAAAATGTTCTCTTGTTGCAACATAAAATGATGCAGGTAAACTACCCCTTTCCCTTAACTAATCTTCAACAAAATCAACAGACCTTGAGTTATCTCTAATTGAGGAAGGACGCACAAAAATATTTGATTCTGTTTGAATTTATGGCAGTTATCGTTCTTCATGAAAAATGTTCTCTTGTTACAACATAAAATGATGCAGGTAAACTACCCCTTTCCCTTAACCAATCTTCAACAAAATCAACAGACCTTGAGTTATCTCTAACTGAGGAAGGACGCACAAAAATATTTGATTCTGTTTGAATTTACGGCAGTTATCGTTCTTCATGAAAATTGTTCTCTTGTTACAACATAAATTGATGCAGGTAAACTACCCCTTTCTCTTAACCGATCTTCAACAAAATCAACAGTCCTTGAGTTATCTACAATTGAGGAGAGTATGCACAAAATTATTTGATTCTGTTTAAATGTGCGGCAGTTGTCGTTCGGAACAGAAACAAGTACTCTTGTTAAAACATAAAATGTGGCAGGTAAACTACCCTTTTCCCTTAAACGATCTTCAACAAAATCAAGAAGCTTTCAGTCTTTCACAATTGAGGCACGTACCCAAAAAAATATTTGTTTTTGATTGAATGTGCGGCAGTTATCGTACGTCATAAAAAAAATTACCGTTGTTAAAACATAAAATGTGGCAGGTAAACTACCCCTTTCCCTTAACCGATCTTCACCAAAATCAACAGGCCTTGATTTCTCTACAATGTAGGGAAGTATGCAAAACATTATTTGAATATGTTTGAATTTACGGCAGTTACCGTTCTTCATGAAAAATGTTCTCTTGTTACAACATAAAATGATGCAGGTAAACTACCACTTTCCCTGAACCAATCTTCAACAAAATCAACAGACCTTGAGTTATCTCTAATTGAGGAAGGACGCACAAAATTATTTGATTCTGTTTGAATTTACGGCAGTTATCGTTCTTCATGAAAATTGTTCTCTTGTTACAACATAAATTGATGCAGGTAAACTACCCCTTTCCCTCAACCGATTTTCAACAAAATCAACAGACCTTGAGTTATCTACAATTGAGGAAGGTATGCACAAAATTATTTGATTCTGTTTAAATGTGCGGCAGTTATCGTTCGTCACAGAAACAATTACTCTTGTTAAAACATAAAATGTGGCAGGTAAACTAATCTTTTCCCTTAAACGATCTTCAACAAAATCAACAGGCCTTGATTTCTCTACAATGTAGGGAAGTATGCAAAACATTATTTGAATATGTTTGAATTTACGGCAGTTATCGTTCTTCATGAAAAATGTTCTCTTGTTGCAACATAAAATGATGCAGGTAAACTACCCCTTTCCATTAACCAATCTTCAACAAAATCAACAGACCTTGAGTTATCTCTAATTGAGGAAGGACGCACAAAATTATTTGATTCTGTTTGAATTTACGGCAGTTATCGTTCTTCATGAAAATTGTTCTCTTGTTACAACATAAATTGATGCAGGTAAACTACCCCTTTCTCTTAACCGATCTTCAACAAAATCAACAGACCTTGAGTTATCTACAATTGAGGACGGTATGCACAAAATTATTTGATTCTGTTTAAATGTGCGGCAGTTATCGTTCGTAACAGAAACAATTACTCTTGTTAAAACATAAAACGTTCCAGGTAAACTGCCCCTTTTCCTTTACCAATCTTCACAAAAACAATAGGTCTTGAGAACTCTACAATTTAGGGCTGTATGCAAAACATTTTTTGAATCTGTTTGATTTTATGGCTGTTATCGTTTTCCATAGAAAATATCAGTATGGAGAACCATATATGACTTCCATGTTCTAAGATTTATATTTAAAATCCTTTTCGAAATGTTATATTTCCATAGAAACTACTTCTTTCTACTTACTGCTTCAGCCTTAACCACAGTACTGTGGTCACTAATGTATACCACTTCACATTATCACACTCGATTTTCACTGATGATGAAAGTCGATGGCACTGCCAAAACGTCTGGTTTGCAGAAAACTTTGGACTACGGCCAAACAGGACGGGAAGGAATTTTAACAACACACTACTCCTTGTTACCAATAACGTAGTACATATATAAAAAATTATCCCCTCCCTCTACAACTATAATTTTCATTTATAGATATTTCATTTAGCCTACGTTTCTACAGTGGATTATTAAGATCTTCTTATCAGGATACTTTATCAAAATTTAGTACTTTACTCTTGTTACAACAAAAAATGTTTCAGGTAAACTACCCTTTCCCCCTAACCGATCTTCACCAAAATCAACAGGCCTTGAGTTCTCTACAACTCAGGCACATATGTAAAAAATTATTTGATTCTGTTAGAATTTACGGCAGTTATCGTTCGTCATGAAAACATTTCTCTTGTTAAAACATAAAATGTTGCAGGTAAACTACCCATTTCCCTTAACCAATCTTCACCAAAATCAACAACCCTTGAGTATCTATAATTCAGGAATGTGTGAAAAAAAGTATATGATTCTGTTTGCATTTATGGCAGTTATCGTTCGTCATAGAAAAAATTACCCTTGTTAAAACATAAAACGTTGGAGGCAAACTACACCTTTCTCTTAACTGATCTTCACCAAAATAAATAGGCCTTCAGTTCTCTACAACTCAGGCACATATGTACAAAAATATTTCATTCTGATTGAATTTACGGCAATTATCGTTCTTCATGAAAAATGATCTCTTGTTACAACATAAAATGATGCAGGTAAACTACCCCTTTCCCTCAACCGATTTTCAACAAAATCAAAAGACCTTGAGTTATCTACAATTGAAGAAGGTATGCAAAAAATTATTTGATTCTGTTTAAATGTGCGGCAGTTATCGTTCGTCACAGAAACAATTACTCTTGTTAATACATAAAATGTGACAGGTAAACTACCCTTTTCCCTTAACCGATCTTCACCAAAATCAACAAGCTTTCAATCTTTTACTATTGAGGAACGAATGAAAAAAAATATTTGATTCTGTTTGAATATGCGGCAGTTATCATTCGTCATAGAAAAAATTACCGTTGTTAAAACATAAAATGTTACCGGTAAACTACCCCTTCCCATTAACCAATCTTCACCAAAATCAACAGACATTAAGTACTCTATAGCTCAGGAACGTATGCAAAACATTATTTGATTCTGACTGAATTTACAGCAGTTATCATTCGTCATAGAAATATTTACCCTTGTTAAAACATAAAATGTGGCAGGTAAACTACCCCTTTCACTACCCCAATCTTCAACAAAACAATAGGTCTTGAGAACTCTATAATTCAGAGTTGCGTGCAAAAAATTATTTCATTATGTTTGAATTTGCGGCTGTTATCATTGCCATAGAAAATACCCTTGTTAAAACATAAAACGTTGCAGGTAAACTACCCCGTTCCGTTTACCGATCTTCACAAAAAACAATAGGACTTGAGAACTCTACAATTTAGGGCTGCATGCAAAACATTGTTTGAATTTGCGCCTGTTATCATTTCCATAGGAAATATTGGTATGGAGAACCATACGACTTCGATGTAATAAGATTTATATTTAAAATCATTTTCGAAATGATATATTTCCATAGAAACTACTTCTTTCTACTTACTGCTTCAGCCTTAACCACAGTACTGTGGTCACTAATGTATACCACTTTACATTATCGCACTCGATTTTCACTGATGATGGAAGTCGATGGCACTGCCGAAACGTCTGCTTTGCAGAAAACTTTGGTCTACGGCCAAACAGGACGGGAAGGAATTTTAACAACAAATTACTTATTTGTTGCCAATAACGTAGTATATATATAAGAAATTATCCCCTCCCTCTACAACTATAATTTTCATTTAGAGAAAATTACACCCACCCCTTTCAACTAGCCTCTTCATTTATAGATATCTCATTTGCAGCAGTTATCGTTCATCATAAAAACAATTACTCTTGTTAAAACATAAAATGTTGCAGTTAACTACCCCTTTCCCTTAAACGATCTTCAACAAAATCAACAGACCTTGAGTTATCTATAATTGAGGAAGGTATGAACAAAATTATTTGATTCTGTTTAAATGTGCGGCAGTTATCATTCGTTATAGAAACAATTACTTTGGTTAAAACATAAAATGTGGCAGGTAACAACCATTTTCCCTTAACCGATCTTGATCAAAATCAACAGACATTGAGTTCTCTATAGCTCAGGAACGTATGCAATATTATTTGATTCTGATTGAATTTACAGCAGTTATCATTTGTCATAGAAAAATTTCCCCTTGTTAAACATAGAATGTGGCAGGTAAACTACCCCTTTACCTAACCCGATCTTCAACAAAAACAATAGGTCTTGAGAAATCTACAATTTAGGGCTGTATGCAAAACATTATTTGATTCTGTTTAAATTTGCGGCTGTTATCGTTTTCCATAGAAAATATCGGTATGGAGAACCATAAATGACTTCCATGTTCTAAGATTTATATTTAAAATCATTTACGAAATGATATATTTCCATAGAAACTACTTCTTTCTACTTACTGCTTCAGCCTTAACCACAGTACTGTGGTCACTAACGTATAACACCTCACATAATCGCACTCGATTTTTACTGATGATGGAAGTCGATGGCACTGCCGAAACGTCAGGTTTTGCAGAAAACATTGGTCTACGGCCAAACAGGACGGCAAGGAATTTTAACAACAAACTACGTCTTTGTTGCCGATAACGTAGAACATATATACAAAATTATCCCCTCCGACAACAACTATAATTTTCATTTATAGAAAATTAACCCCACCTCGTTCAACTAGCATCTTCATTTATATATACTTCATTTACGTTTCTACAGTGGCTTATTAATATCTTCTTATCAGGATACTTTATTTATCAAAATTAAGTACTTTACTCTTGTTATAACAAAAAATGTTTCAGGTAAACTACCCTTTCCCCCTTACCGATCTTCACCAAAATCAACAGGCCTGGAGTTCTCTACAACTCAGGCACATATGTAAAAAATTATTTGATTATGTTAGAATTTACGGCAGTTATCGTTCGTCATAGAAAAAATTACCCTTGTTATAACATAAAATGTTGCAGGCAAACTACACCTTTCTCTTAACTGATCTTCACCAAAATCAATAGGTCTTCAGTCCTCTACAATTCAGGGATGCATGCAAAACATTATTTGATTCTGTTTGAATGTGCGGCAGTTATCATTCGTCATGGAAACATTTCTCTTGTTACGACATAAAATGTTGCTGGTAAACTAACCCTTTCCCTTAACCGATCTTCACCAAAATCAACAGACTTTGAGCTCTCTACAACTCAGGAAAGTGTGCAAAAATTATTTGATTCTCTTTGAATTTTCGGCAGTTATCGTTCGTCATAAAAAATTACCCTTTTTAAAACAAAACGTTCCCGATAAACTACCCCTTTCCCTTAACCAATCTTCACCAAAATCAACAAACCTTGAGTATCTATAATTCAGGAATGTATGCAAAAAAGTATTTGATTCTGTTTGAATTTACGGCAGTTATCGATCGTCATAAAAAAAATTACCCTTGTTAAAACATAAAACGTTGGAGGCAAACTACACGTTTCTCTTAACTGATCTTCACCAAATTAAATAGGCCTTCAGTTCTCTACACCTCAGGCACATATGTACAAAAATATTTCATTCTGTTTGTATTTACAGCAATTATCGTTCTTCATGAAAAATGTTCTCTTGTTACAACATAAAATGATGCAGGTAAACTACCACTTTCCCTTAACCGATCTTCAACAAAATCAACAGACCTTGAGTTATCTACAATTGAGGAAGGTATGCACAAAACTATTTGATTCTGTTTAAATGTGCGGCAGTTATAGTTCGTAACAGAAACAATTACTCCTGTTAAAACATAAAACGTTCCAGGTAAACTACCCTTTTTCTTTTACCGATCTTCACAAAAAACCATAGGTCTTGAGAACTCTACAATTTAGGGCTGTATGCAAAACATTATTTGAATCTGATTGAATTTACGGCTGTTATCGTTTTCCCTAGAAAATATCGGTATGGAGAACCATACATGACTTCCATGTTCTAAGATTTACATTTAAAATCATTTTCGAAATGATATATTTCCATAGAAACTACTTCTTTCTACTTACTGCTTCAGCCTTAACCACAGTACTGTGGTCACTAATGTATACCACTTCACATTATCATACTCGATTTTCACTGATGATGAAAGTCGATGGCACTGCCAAAACGTCTGGTTTGCAGAAAACTTTGGACTACGGCCAAACAGGACGGGAAGGAATTTTAACAACACACTACTCCTTGTTACCAATAACGTAGTACATATATAAAAAATTATCCCCTCCCTCTACAACTATAATTTTCATTTATAGATATTTCATTTAGCCTACGTTTCTACAGTGGATTATTAAGATCTTCTTATCAGGATACTTTATTTATCAAAAATAAGGACTTTAATTTTGTTACAACAAAAAATGTTTCAGGTAAACTACCCTTTCCCCTTAACCGAGCTTCACCAAAAAGAAAAGGCCTTGAGTTCTCTACAACTCAGTCACATATGCAAAAAAGTATTTGATTCTGTTTGAATATACGGCAGCTATCGTTCGTCATAGAAAAAATTACCCTTGTAAAACATAAAACGTTGGAGGCAAACTACACCTTTCTCTTAACTGATCTTCACCAAAATAAATAGGCCTTCAGTTCTCTACAACTCAGGCACATATGTACAAAAATATTTCATTCTGTTTGTATTTACGGCAATTATCGTTCTTCATGAAAAATGTTCTCTTGTTACAACATAAAATGATGCAGGTAAACTACCCCTTTCCCTCAACCGATTTTCAACAAAATCAACAGACCTTGAGTTATCTACAATTGAGGAAGGTATGCACAAAATTATTTGATTCTGTTTAAATGTGCGGCAGTTATCGTTCGTCACAGAAACAATTACTCTTGTTAAAACATAAAATGTGGCAGGTAAACTACCCTTTTCCCTTAAACGATCTTCAACAAAATCAACAGGCCTTGATTTCTCTACAATGTAGGGAAGTATGCAAAACATTATTTGAATATGTTTGAATTTACGGCAGTTATCGTTCTTCATGAAAAATGTTCTCTTGTTGCAACATAAAATGATGCAGGTAAACTACCCCTTTCCCTTAACTAATCTTCAACAAAATCAACAGACCTTGAGTTATCTCTAATTGAGGAAGGACGCACAAAAATATTTGATTCTGTTTGAATTTATGGCAGTTATCGTTCTTCATGAAAAATGTTCTCTTGTTACAACATAAAATGATGCAGGTAAACTACCCCTTTCCCTTAACCAATCTTCAACAAAATCAACAGACCTTGAGTTATCTCTAACTGAGGAAGGACGCACAAAAATATTTGATTCTGTTTGAATTTACGGCAGTTATCGTTCTTCATGAAAATTGTTCTCTTGTTACAACATAAATTGATGCAGGTAAACTACCCCTTTCTCTTAACCGATCTTCAACAAAATCAACAGTCCTTGAGTTATCTACAATTGAGGAGAGTATGCACAAAATTATTTGATTCTGTTTAAATGTGCGGCAGTTGTCGTTCGGAACAGAAACAATTACTCTTGTTAAAACATAAAATGTGGCAGGTAAACTACCCTTTTCCCTTAAACGATCTTCAACAAAATCAAGAAGCTTTCAGTCTTTCACAATTGAGGAACGTACGCAAAAAAATATTTGTTTTTGATTGAATGTGCGGCAGTTATCGTACGTCATGAAAAAAATTACCGTTGTTAAAACATAAAATGTGGCAGGTAAACTACCCCTTTCCCTTAACCGATCTTCACCAAAATCAACAGGCCTTGATTTCTCTACAATGTAGGGAAGTATGCAAAACATTATTTGAATATGTTTGAATTTACGGCAGTTACCGTTCTTCATGAAAAATGTTCTCTTGTTACAACATAAAATGATGCAGGTAAACTACCACTTTCCCTGAACCAATCTTCAACAAAATCAACAGACCTTGAGTTATCTCTAATTGAGGAAGGACGCACAAAATTATTTGATTCTGTTTGAATTTACGGCAGTTATCGTTCTTCATGAAAATTGTTCTCTTGTTACAACATAAATTGATGCAGGTAAACTACCCCTTTCCCTCAACCGATTTTCAACAAAATCAACAGACCTTGAGTTATCTACAATTGAGGAAGGTATGCACAAAATTATTTGATTCTGTTTAAATGTGCGGCAGTTATCGTTCGTCACAGAAACAATTACTCTTGTTAAAACATAAAATGTGGCAGGTAAACTAATCTTTTCCCTTAAACGATCTTCAACAAAATCAACAGGCCTTGATTTCTCTACAATGTAGGGAAGTATGCAAAACATTATTTGAATATGTTTGAATTTACGGCAGTTATCGTTCTTCATGAAAAATGTTCTCTTGTTGCAACATAAAATGATGCAGGTAAACTACCCCTTTCCATTAACCAATCTTCAACAAAATCAACAGACCTTGAGTTATCTCTAACTGAGGAAGGACGCACAAAAATATTTGATTCTGTTTGAATTTACGGCAGTTATCGTTCTTCATGAAAATTGTTCTCTTGTTACAACATAAATTGATGCAGGTAAACTACCCCTTTCTCTTAACCGATCTTCAACAAAATCAACAGTCCTTGAGTTATTTACAATTGAGGAGAGTATGCACAAAATTATTTGATTCTGTTTAAATGTGCGGCAGTTATCGTTCGTAACAGAAACAATTACTCTTGGTAAAACATAAAATGTGGCAGGTAAACTACCCTTTTCCCTTAAACGATCTTCAACAAAATCAAGAAGCTTTCAGTCTTTCACAATAGAGGAACGTACGCAAAAAAATATTTGTTTCTGATTGAATGTGCGGCAGTTATCGTACGTCATAAAAAATATTACCGTTGTTAAAACATAAAATGTGGCAGGTAAACTACCCCTTTCCCTTAACCGATCTTCACCAAAATCAACAGGCCTTGATTTCTCTACAATGTAGGGAAGTATGCAAAACATTATTTGAATATGTTTGAATTTACGGCAGTTATCGTTCTTCATGAAAAATGTTCTCTTGTTACAACATAAAATGATGCAGGTAAACTACCACTTTCCCTGAACCAATCTTCAACAAAATCAACAGACCTTGAGTTATCTTTAATTGAGGAAGGACGCACAAAATTATTTGATTCTGTTTGAATTTACGGCAGTTATCGTTCTTCATGAAAATTGTTCTCTTGTTACAACATAAATTGATGCAGGTAAACTACCCCTTTCTCTTAACCGATCTTCAACAAAATCAACAGACCTTGAGTTATCTACAATTGAGGACGGTATGCACAAAATTATTTGATTCTGTTTAAATGTGCGGCAGTTATCGTTCGTAACAGAAACAATTACTCTTGTTAAAACATAAAACGTTCCAGGTAAACTGCCCCTTTTCCTTTACCAATCTTCACAAAAACAATAGGTCTTGAGAACTCTACAATTTAGGGCTGTATGCAAAACATTTTTTGAATCTGTTTGATTTTATGGCTGTTATCGTTTTCCATAGAAAATATCAGTATGGAGAACCATATATGACTTCCATGTTCTAAGATTTATATTTAAAATCCTTTTCGAAATGTTATATTTCCATAGAAACTACTTCTTTCTACTTACTGCTTCAGCCTTAACCACAGTACTGTGGTCACTAATGTATACCACTTCACATTATCACACTCGATTTTCACTGATGATGAAAGTCGATGGCACTGCCAAAACGTCTGGTTTGCAGAAAACTTTGGACTACGGCCAAACAGGACGGGAAGGAATTTTAACAACACACTACTCCTTGTTACCAATAACGTAGTACATATATAAAAAATTATCCCCTCCCTCTACAACTATAATTTTCATTTATAGATATTTCATTTAGCCTACGTTTCTACAGTGGATTATTAAGATCTTCTTATCAGGATACTTTATCAAAATTTAGTACTTTACTCTTGTTACAACAAAAAATGTTTCAGGTAAACTACCCTTTCCCCCTAACCGATCTTCACCAAAATCAACAGGCCTTGAGTTCTCTACAACTCAGGATAATATGTAACAATTATTTGATTCTGTTTGAATTTACGGCAGTTATCGTTCGTCATGAAAACATTTCTCTTGTTACAACATAAAATGTTGCAGGTAAACTACCCATTTCCCTTAACCAATCTTCACCAAAATCAACAAACCTTGAGTATCTATAATTCAGGAATGTATGAAAAAAAGTATATGATTCTGTTTGCATTTATGGCAGTTATCGTTCGTCATAGAAAAAATTACCCTTGTTAAAACATAAAACGTTGGAGGCAAACTACACCTTTCTCTTAACTGATCTTCACCAAAATAAATAGGCCTTCAGTTCTCTACAACTCAGGCACATATGTACAAAAATATTTCATTCTGATTGAATTTACGGCAATTATCGTTCTTCATGAAAAATGATCTCTTGTTACAACATAAAATGATGCAGGTAAACTACCCCTTTCCCTCAACCGATTTTCAACAAAATCAAAAGACCTTGAGTTATCTACAATTGAAGAAGGTATGCACAAAATTATTTGATTCTGTTTAAATGTGCGGCAGTTATCGTTCGTCACAGAAACAATTACTCTTGTTAATACATAAAATGTGACAGGTAAACTACCCTTTTCCCTTAACCGATCTTCACCAAAATCAACAAGCTTTCAATCTTTTACTATTGAGGAACGAATGAAAAAAAATATTTGATTCTGTTTGAATATGCGGCAGTTATCATTCGTCATAGAAAAAATTACCATTGTTAAAACATAAAATGTTACCGGTAAACTACCCCTTCCCATTAACCAATCTTCACCAAAATCAACAGACATTAAGTACTCTATAGCTCAGGAACGTATGCAAAACATTATTTGATTCTGACTGAATTTACAGCAGTTATCATTCGTCATAGAAATATTTACCCTTGTTAAAACATAAAATGTGGCAGGTAAACTACCCCTTTCACTACCCCAATCTTCAACAAAACAATAGGTCTTGAGAACTCTATAATTCAGAGTTGCGTGCAAAAAATTATTTCATTATGTTTGAATTTGCGGCTGTTATCATTGCCATAGAAAATACCCTTGTTAAAACATAAAACGTTGCAGGTAAACTACCCCGTTCCGTTTACCGATCTTCACAAAAAACAATAGGACTTGAGAACTCTACAATTTAGGGCTGCATGCAAAACATTGTTTGAATTTGCGCCTGTTATCATTTCCATAGGAAATATTGGTATGGAGAACCATACATGACTTCGATGTAATAAGATTTATATTTAAAATCATTTTCGAAATGATATATTTCCATAGAAACTACTTCTTTCTACTTACTGCTTCAGCCTTAACCACAGTACTGTGGTCACTAATGTATACCACTTTACATTATCGCACTCGATTTTCACTGATGATGGAAGTCGATGGCACTGCCGAAACGTCTGCTTTGCAGAAAACTTTGGTCTACGGCCAAACAGGACGGGAAGGAATTTTAACAACAAATTACTTATTTGTTGCCAATAACGTAGTATATATATAAGAAATTATCCCCTCCCTCTACAACTATAATTTTCATTTAGAGAAAATTACACCCACCCCTTTCAACTAGCCTCTTCATTTATAGATATCTCATTTGCAGCAGTTATCGTTCATCATAAAAACAATTACTCTTGTTAAAACATAAAATGTTGCAGTTAACTACCCCTTTCCCTTAAACGATCTTCAACAAAATCAACAGACCTTGAGTTATCTATAATTGAGGAAGGTATGAACAAAATTATTTGATTCTGTTTAAATGTGCGGCAGTTATCATTCGTTATAGAAACAATTACTTTGGTTAAAACATAAAATGTGGCAGGTAACAACCATTTTCCCTTAACCGATCTTGATCAAAATCAACAGACATTGAGTTCTCTATAGCTCAGGAACGTATGCAATATTATTTGATTCTGATTGAATTTACAGCAGTTATCATTTGTCATAGAAAAATTTCCCCTTGTTAAACATAGAATGTGGCAGGTAAACTACCCCTTTACCTAACCCGATCTTCAACAAAAACAATAGGTCTTGAGAAATCTACAATTTAGGGCTGTATGCAAAACATTATTTGATTCTGTTTAAATTTGCGGCTGTTATCGTTTTCCATAGAAAATATCGGTATGGAGAACCATAAATGACTTCCATGTTCTAAGATTTATATTTAAAATCATTTACGAAATGATATATTTCCATAGAAACTACTTCTTTCTACTTACTGCTTCAGCCTTAACCACAGTACTGTGGTCACTAACGTATAACACCTCACATAATCGCACTCGATTTTTACTGATGATGGAAGTCGATGGCACTGCCGAAACGTCAGGTTTTGCAGAAAACATTGGTCTATGGCCAAACAGGACGGCAAGGAATTTTAACAACAAACTACGTCTTTGTTGCCGATAACGTAGAACATATATACAAAATTATCCCCTCCGACAACAACTATAATTTTCATTTATAGAAAATTAACCCCACCTCGTTCAACTAGCATCTTCATTTATATATACTTCATTTACGTTTCTACAGTGGCTTATTAATATCTTCTTATCAGGATACTTTATTTATCAAAATTAAGTACTTTACTCTTGTTATAACAAAAAATGTTTCAGGTAAACTACCCTTTCCCCCTTACCGATCTTCACCAAAATCAACAGGCCTTGAGTTCTCTACAACTCAGGCACATATGTAAAAAATTATTTGATTATGTTAGAATTTACGGCAGTTATCGTTCGTCATAGAAAAAATTACCCTTGTTATAACATAAAATGTTGCAGCCAAACTACACCTTTCTCTTAACTGATCTTCACCAAAATCAATAGGTCTTCAGTCCTCTACAATTCAGGGATGCATGCAAAACATTATTTGATTCTGTTTGAATGTGCGGCAGTTATCATTCGTCATGGAAACATTTCTCTTGTTACGACATAAAATGTTGCTGGTAAACTAACCCTTTCCCTTAACCGATCTTCACCAAAATCAACAGACATTGAGCTCTCTACAACTCAGGAAAGTGTGCAAAAATTATTTGATTCTCTTTGAATTTTCGGCAGCTATCGTTCGTCATAAAAAAATTACCCTTTTTAAAACAAAACGTTGCCGATAAACTACCCCTTTCCCTTAACCAATCTTCACCAAAATCAACAAACCTTGAGTATCTATAATTCAGGAATGTATGCAAAAAAGTATTTGATTCTGTTTGAATTTACGGCAGTTATCGATCGTCATAGAAAAAATTACCCTTGTTAAAACATAAAACGTTGGAGGCAAACTACACGTTTCTCTTAACTGATCTTCACCAAATTAAATAGGCCTTCAGTTCTCTACACCTCAGGCACATATGTACAAAAATATTTCATTCTGTTTGTATTTACAGCAATTATCGTTCTTCATGAATAATGTTCTCTTGTTACAACATAAAATGATGCAGGTAAACTACCACTTTCCCTTAACCGATCTTCAACAAAATCAACAGACCTTGAGTTATCTACAATTGAGGAAGGTATGCACAAAACTATTTGATTCTGTTTAAATGTGCGGCAGTTATCGTTCGTAACAGAAACAATTACTCTTGTTAAAACATAAAACGTTCCAGGTAAACTACCCCTTTTCTTTTACCGATCTTCACAAAAAACCATAGGTCTTGAGAACTCTACAATTTAGGGCTGTATGCAAAACATTATTTGAATCTGATTGAATTTACGGCTGTTATCGTTTTCCGTAGAAAATATCGGTATGGAGAACCATACATGACTTCCATGTTCTAAGATTTACATTTAAAATCATTTTCGCAATGATATATTTCCATATAAACTACTTCTTTCTACTTACTGCTTCAGCCTTAACCACAGTACTGTGGTCACTAATGTATACCACTTCACATTATCGCACTCGAATTTCACTGATGATAGAAGTCGATGGCACTGCCAAAACGTCTGGTTTGCAGACAACTTTCGTCTACGGCCAAACAGGACGGGAAGAAATTTTAACAACAAACTACTTCTTTCTTGCCAATAACGTAGTTCATATATAAAAAATTATCCCCTCCCTCTACAACTATAATTTTCAATTGTAGATATTTCATTTACGTTTCTACAGTGGATTATTAAGATCTTCTTATCAGGATACTTTATTTATCAAAAATAAGTACTTTAATTTTGTTACAACAAAAAATGTTTCAGGTAAAATACCCTTTCCCCTTAACCGAGCTTCACCAAAAAGAAAAGGCCTTGAGTTCTCTAAAACTCAGTCACATATGTAAAAAATTATTTGATTCCGTTTGAATTTACGGCAGTTATCGTTCGTCATGAAAAAATTTCTCTAGTTACTAAATAAAATGTTGCAGGTAAACTACCCCTTTCCCTTAACCGATCTTCACCAAAATCAACAAACCTTGAGTATCTATAATTCGGGAATGTATGCAAAAAAGTATTTGATACTGTTTGAATATACGGCAGTTATCGTTCGTCATAGAAAAAATTACCCTTGTTAAAACATAAAACGTTGGAGGCAAACTACACGTTTCTCTTAACTGATCTTCACCAAAATAAATAGGCCTTCAGTTCTCTACAACTTAGGCACATATGTACAAAAATATTTCATTCTGTTTGTATTTACGGCAATTATCGTTCTTCATGAAAAATGTTCTCTTGTTACAACATAAAATGATGCAAGTAAACTACCCCTTTCCTTCAACCGATTTTCAACAAAATCAACAGACCTTGAGTTATCTACAATTGAGGAAGGTATGCACAAAATTATTTGATTCTGTTTAAATGTGCGGCAGTTATCGTTCGTCACAGAAACAATTACTCTTGTTAATACATAAAATGTCGCAGGTAAACTACCCTTTTCCCTTAAACGATCTTCAACAAAATCAACAGGCCTTGATTTCTCTACAATGTAGGGAAGTATGCAAAACATTATTTGAATATGTTTGAATTTACGGCAGTTATCGTTCTTCATGAAAAATGTTCTCTTGTTACAACATAAAATGATGCAGGTAAACTACCCCTTTCTCTTAACCAATCTTCAACAAAATCAACAGACCTTGAGTTATCTCTAATTGAGGAAGGACGCACAAAAATATTTGATTCTGTTTGAATTTACGGCAGTTATCGTTCTTCATGAAAATTGTTCTCTTGTTACAACATAAATTGATGCAGGTAAACTACCCCTTTCTCTTAACCGATCTTCAACAAAATCAACAGACCTTGAGTTATCTACAATTGAGGAGGGTATGCACAAAATTATTTGATTCTGTTTAAATGTGCGGCAGTTATCGTTCGTAACAGAAACAATTACTCTTGTTAAAACATAAAACGTTCCAGGTAAACTGCCCCTTTTCCTTTACCAATCTTCACAAAAAACAATAGGTCTTGAGAACTCTACAATTTAGGGCTGTATGCAAAACATTATTTGAATCTGTTTGATTTTATGGCTGTTATCGTTTTCCATAGAAAATATCAGTATGGAGAACCATATATGACTTCCATGTTCTAAGATTTATATTTAAAATCCTTTTCGAAATGTTATATTTCCATAGAAACTACTTCTTTCTACTTACTGCTTCAGCCTTAACCACAGTACTGTGGTCACTAATGTATTCCACTTCACATTATCACACTCGATTTTCACTGATGATGAAAGTCGATGCCACTCCCAAAACGTCTGGTTTGCAGAAAACTTTGGACTACGGCCAAACAGGACGGGAAGGAATTTTAACAACACACTACTCCTTGTTACAAATAACGTAGTACATATATAAAAAATTATCCCCTCCCTCTACAACTATAATTTTCATTTATAGATATTTCATTTAGCCTACGTTTCTACAGTGGATTATTAAGATCTTCTTATCAGGATACTTTATCAAAATTTAGTACTTTACTCTTGTTACAACAAAAAATGTTTCAGGTAAACTACCCTTTCCCCCTAACCGATCTTCACCAAAATCAACAGGCCTTGAGTTCTCTACAACTCAGGATAATATGTAACAATTATTTGATTCTGTTTGAATTTACGGCAGTTATCGTTCGTCATGAAAACATTTCTCTTGTTACAACATAAAATGTTGCAGGTAAACTACCCATTTCCCTTAACCAATCTTCACCAAAATCAACAAACCTTGAGTATCTATAATTCAGGAATGTATGAAAAAAAGTATATGATTCTGTTTGCATTTATGGCAGTTACCGTTCATCATAGAAAAAATTACCCTTGTTAAAACATAAAACGTTGGAGGCAAACTACACCTTTCTCTTAACTGATCTTCACCAAAATAAATAGGCCTTCAGTTCTCTACAACTCAGGCACATATGTACAAAAATATTTCATTCTGATTGAATTTACGGCAATTATCGTTCTTCATGAAAAATGATCTCTTGTTACAACATAAAATGATGCAGGTAAACTACCCCTTTCCCTCAACCGATTTTCAACAAAATCAAAAGACCTTGAGTTATCTACAATTGAAGAAGGTATGCACAAAATTATTTGATTCTGTTTAAATGTGCGGCAGTTATCGTTCGTCACAGAAACAATTACTCTTGTTAATACATAAAATGTGACAGGTAAACTACCCTTTTCCCTTAACCGATCTTCACCAAAATCAACAAGCTTTCAATCTTTTACTATTGAGGAACGAATGAAAAAAAAAATTTGATTCTGTTTGAATATGCGGCAGTTATCATTCGTCATAGAAAAAATTACCATTGTTAAAACATAAAATGTTACCGGTAAACTACCCCTTCCCATTAACCAATCTTCACCAAAATCAACAGACATTAAGTACTCTATAGCTCAGGAACGTATGCAAAACCTTATTTGATTCTGACTGAATTTACAGCAGTTATCATTCGTCATAGAAATATTTACCCTTGTTAAATCATAAAATGTGGCAGGTAAACTACCCCTTTCACTACCCCAATCTTCAACAAAACAATAGGTCTTGAGAACTCTATAATTCAGAGTTGCGTGCAAAAAATTATTTCATTATGTTTGAATTTGCGGCTGTTATCATTGCCATAGAAAATACCCTAGTTAAAACATAAAACGTTGCATGTAAACTACCCCGTTCCGTTTACCGATCTTCACAAAAAACAATAGGACTTGAGAACTCTACAATTTAGGGCTGCATGGAAAATATTGTTTGAATTTGCGCCTGTTATCATTTCCATAGGAAATATTGGTATGGAGAACCATACATGACTTCGATGTTCTAAGATTTATATTTAAAATCATTTTCGAAATGATATATTTCCATAGAAACTACTTCTTTCTACTTACTGCTTCAGCCTTAACCACAGTACTGTGGTCACTAAGGTATACCACTTTACATTATCGCACTCGATTTTCACTGATGATGGAAGTCGATGGCACTGCCGAAACGTCTGCTTTGCAGAAAACTTTGGTCTACGGCCAAACAGGACGGGAAGGAATTTTAACAACAAATTACTTATTTGTTGCCAATAACGTAGTACATATATAAGAAATTATCCCCTCCCTCTACAACTATAATTTTCATTTAGAGAAAATTACACCCACCGCTTTCAACTAGCCTCTTCATTTATAGATATCTCATTTGCCGCAGTTATCGTTCGTTATAGAAACAATTACTTTGGTTAAAACATAAAATGTTGCAGGTAAACTACCCCTTTCCTTTACATGATCTTCAACTAAATCAACAGACCTTGAGTTATCTATAATTGAGGAAGGTATGAACAAAATTATTTGATTCTGTTTAAATGTGCGGCAGTTATCGTTCGTTATAGAAACAATTACTTTGGTTAAAACATAAAATGTGGCAGGTAAACTACCCCTTTCCCTAACCCGATCTTCAAAAAAAACAATAGGTCTTGAGAAATCTATAATTTAGGGCTGTATGCAAAACATTATTTGATTCTGTTTGAATTTGCGGCTCTTATCGTTTTCCATAGAAAATATCGGTATGGAGAACCATACATGACTTCCATGTTCTAAGATTTATATTTAAAATCATTTTTTCGAAATGATATATTTCCATAGAAACTACTTCTTTCTACTTACTGGTTCAGCTTTAACCACAGTACTGTGGTCACTAACGTATACCACCTCACATTATCGCACTCGATATTTACTGATGATGGAAGTCGATGGCACTGCAGAAAAGTCTGGTTTGCAGAAAACTTTGGTCTACGGCCAAACAGGATGGGAAGGAATTTTAACTACAAATTAATTATTTATTGCCAATAACGTAGTACATATATAAGAAATTATCCCCTCCCTCTACAACTATAAATTTCATTTATAGAAAATTACCCCCACCTTTTTCAACTAGCCTCTTCATTTATAGATATCTCATTTGCGGCAGTTATCGTTCATCATAGAAAAAATTATCCCCTCCCACAACTATAATTTTCATTTATAGAAACTTACCCCCACCCCATTCAACTAGCATCTTCATTTATATATACTTCATGTACGTTTCTACAGTGGCTTATTAATATCTTCTTATCAGGATACTTTATTTATCAAAATTAAGTATTTTACTCTTGTTATAACAAAAAATGTTTTATGTAAACTACCCTTTCCCCCTAACCGATCGTCACCAAAATCAACAGGCCTTGAGTTCTCTACAACTCGGGCACATATGTAAAAAATTATTTGATTATGTTTGAATTTACGGCAGTTTTCGTACGTCATGAAAACATTTCTCTTGTTACAACATAAAATGTTGCAGGTAAACTACCCCTTTCCATTAACCGATCTTCACCAAAATCAACCAACCTTGAGTATCTATAATTCAGGAATGTATGCAAAAAAGTATTTGATTCTGTTTGAATTTACGGCAGTTATCGTTCGTCATAGAAACAATTACCGCTGTTAAAACATAAAATGTTGCAGGTGTAAACTACCCCTTCCCCTTAACCGATCTTCGCCAAAATCAACAGGCCTTGAGTTATCTCTAATTGAGGAAGGACGCACAAAATTATTTGATTCTGTTTGAAATTATGGCAATTATCGATCTTCATGAAAAATGTTCTCTTGTTACAACATAAAATGATGCAGGTAAACTATCCCTTCCCTTAACCGATCTTCAACAAAATCAACAGACCTTGAGTTATCTCTAATTGAGGATGGACGCACAAAATTAGTTGATTCTTTTTTAATTTAGGGCAGTTATCGTTCTTCATGAAAATTGTTCTCTTGTTACAACATAAAATGATGCAGGTAAATTACCCCTTTCTCTTAACCGATCTTCAACAAAATCAACAGACCTTGAGTTATTACAATTGAGGAGGGTATGCTCAAAATTATTTGATTCTGTTTAAATGTGCGGCAGTTATCGTTCGTAGAAGAAACAATTACTCTTGTTAAAACATAAAACGTTCCAGGTAAACTGCCCCTTTTCCTTTACCAATCTTCACAAAAACAATAGGTCTTGAGAACTCTACAATTTAGGGCTGTATGCAAAACATTTTTTGAATCTGTTTGATTTTATGGCTGTTATCGTTTTCCATAGAAAATATCAGTATGGAGAACCATATATGACTTCCATGTTCTAAGATTTATATTTAAAATCCTTTTCGAAATGTTATATTTCCATAGAAACTACTTCTTTCTACTTACTGCTTCAGCCTTAACCACAGTACTGTGGTCACTAATGTATACCACTTCACATTATCACACTCGATTTTCACTGATGATGAAAGTCGATGGCACTGCCAAAACGTCTGGTTTGCAGAAAACTTTGGACTACGGCCAAACAGGACGGGAAGGAATTTTAACAACACACTACTCCTTGTTACCAATAACGTAGTACATATATAAAAAATTATCCCCTCCCTCTACAACTATAATTTTCATTTATAGATATTTCATTTAGCCTACGTTTCTACAGTGGATTATTAAGATCTTCTTATCAGGATACTTTATCAAAATTTAGTACTTTACTCTTGTTACAACAAAAAATGTTTCAGGTAAACTACCCTTTCCCCCTAACCGATCTTCACCAAAATCAACAGGCCTTGAGTTCTCTACAACTCAGGCACATATGTAAAAAATTATTTGATTCTGTTTGAATTTACGGCAGTTATCGTTCGTCATGAAAACATTTCTCTTGTTACAACATAAAATGTTGCAGGTAAACTACCCATTTCCCTTAACCAATCTTCACCAAAATCAACAAACCTTGAGTATCTATAATTCAGGAATGTATGAAAAAAAGTATATGATTCTGTTTGCATTTATGGCAGTTATCGTTCGTCATAGAAAAAATTACCCTTGTTAAAACATAAAACGTTGGAGGCAAACTACACCTTTCTCTTAACTGATCTTCACCAAAATAAATAGGCCTTCAGTTCTCTACAACTCAGGCACATATGTACAAAAATATTTCATTCTGATTGAATTTACGGCAATTATCGTTCTTCATGAAAAATGATCTCTTGTTACAACATAAAATGATGCAGGTAAACTACCCCTTTCCCTCAACCGATTTTCAACAAAATCAAAAGACCTTGAGTTTCCTACAATTGAAGAAGGTATGCACAAAATTATTTGATCCTGTTAAAATGTGCGGCAGTTATCGTTCGTCACAGAAACAATTACTCTTGTTAATACATAAAATGTGACAGGTAAACTACCCTTTTCCCTTAACCGATCTTCACCAAAATCAACAAGCTTTCAATCTTTTACTATTGAGGAACGAATGAAAAAAAATATTTGATTCTGTTTGAATATGCGGCAGTTATCATTCGTCATAGAAAAAATTACCGTTGTTAAAACATAAAATGTTACCGGTAAACTACCCCTTCCCATTAACCAATCTTCACCAAAATCAACAGACATTAAGTACTCTATAGCTCAGGAACGTATGCAAAACATTATTTGATTCTGACTGAATTTACAGCAGTTATCATTCGTCATAGAAATATTTACCCTTGTTAAAACATAAAATGTGGCAGGTAAACTACCCCTTACACTACCCCAATCTTCAACAAAACAATAGGTCTTGAGAACTCTATAATTCAGAGTTGCGTGCAAAAAATTATTTCATTATGTTTGAATTTGCAGCTGTTATCATTGCCATAGAAAATACCCCTTGTTAAAACATAAAACGTTGCAGGTAAACTACCCCGTTCCGTTTACCGATCTTCACAAAAAACAATAGGACTTGAGAACTCTACAATTTAGGGGTGCATGCAAAACATTGTTTGAATTTGCGCCTGTTATCATTTCCATAGGAAATATTGGTATGGAGAACCATACATGACTTTGATGTAATAAGATTTATATTTAAAATCATTTTCGAAATGATATATTTCCATAGAAACTACTTCTTTCTACTTACTGCTTCAGCCTTAACCACAGTACTGTGGTCACTAATGTATACCACTTTACATTATCGCACTCGATTTTCACTGATGATGGAAGTCGATGGCACTGCCGAAACGTCTGCTTTGCAGAAAACTTTGGTCTACGGCCAAACAGGACGGGAAGGAATTTTAACAACAAATTACTTATTTGTTGCCAATAACGTAGTATATATATAAGAAATTATCCCGTCCCTCTACAACTATAATTTTCATTTAGAGAAAATTACACCCACCCCTTTCAACTAGCCTCTTCATTTATAGATATCTCATTTGCAGCAGTTATCGTTCATCATAAAAACAATTACTCTTGTTAAAACATAAAATGTTGCAGTTAACTACCCCTTTCCCTTAAACGATCTTCAACAAAATCAACAGACCTTGAGTTATCTATAATTGAGGAAGGTATGAACAAAATTATTTGATTCTGTTTAAATGTGCGGCAGTTATCATTCGTTATAGAAACAATTACTTTGGTTAAAACATAAAATGTGGCAGGTAACAACCATTTTCCCTTAACCGATCTTGATCAAAATCAACAGACATTGAGTTCTCTATAGCTCAGGAACGTATGCAATATTATTTGATTCTGATTGAATTTACAGTAGTTATCATTTGTCATAGAAAAATTTCCCCTTGTTAAACATAGAATGTGGCAGGTAAACTACCCCTTTACCTAACCCGATCTTCAACAAAAACAATAGGTCTTGAGAAATCTACAATTTAGGGCTGTATGCAAAACATTATTTGATTCTGTTTGAATTTGCGGCTGTTATCGTTTTCCATAGAAAATATCGGTATGGAGAACCATAAATGACTTCCATGTTCTAAGATTTATATTTAAAATCATTTACGAAATGATATATTTCCATAGAAACTACTTCTTTCTACTTACTGCTTCAGCCTTAACCACAGTACTGTGGTCACTAACGTATAACACCTCACATAATCGCACTCGATTTTTACTGATAATGGAAGTCGATGGCACTGCCGAAACGTCAGGTTTTGCAGAAAACATTGGTCTACGGCCAAACAGGACGGCAAGGAATTTTAACAACAAACTACGTCTTTGTTGCCGATAACGTAGAACATATATAAAAAATTATCCCCTCCGACAACAACTATAATTTTCATTTATAGAAAATTACCCCCACCTCGTTCAACTAGCATCTTCATTTATATATACTTCATTTACGTTTCTACAGTGGCTTATTAATATCTTCTTATCAGGATACTTTATTTATCAAAATTAAGTACTTTACTCTTGTTATAACAAAAAATGTTTCAGGTAAACTACCCTTTCCCCCTTACCGATCTTCACCAAAATCAACAGGCCTTGAGTTCTCTACAACTCAGGCACATATGTAAAAAATTATTTGATTATGTTAGAATTTACGGCAGTTATCGTTCGTCATAGAAAAAATTACCCTTGTTATAGCATAAAATGTTGCAGGCAAACTACACCTTTCTCTTAACTGATCTTCACCAGAATCAATAGGTCTTCAGTCCTCTACAATTCAGGGATGCATGCAAAACATTATTTGATTCTGTTTGAATGTGCGGCAGTTATCATTCGTCATGGAAACATTTCTCTTGTTACGACATAAAATGTTGCTGGTAAACTAACCCTTTCCCTTAACCGATCTTCACCAAAATCAACAGACATTGAGCTCTCTACAACTCAGGAAAGTGTGCAAAAATTATTTGATTCTCTTTGAATTTTCGGCAGCTATCGTTCGTCATAAAAAAATTACCCTTTTTAAAACAAAACGTTGCCGATAAACTACCCCTTTCCCTTAACCAATCTTCACCAAAATCAACAAACCTTGAGTATCTATAATTCAGGAATGTATGCAAAAAAGTATTTGATTCTGTTTGAATTTACGGCAGTTATCGATCGTCATAGAAAAAATTACCCTTGTTAAAACATAAAACGTTGGAGGCAAACTACACGTTTCTCTTAACTGATCTTCACCAAATTAAATAGGCCTTAAGTTCTCTACACCTCAGGCACATATGTACAAAAATATTTCATTCTGTTTGTATTTACAGCAATTATCGTTCTTCATGAAAAATGTTCTCTTGTTACAACATAAAATGATGCAGGTAAACTACCACTTTCCCTTAACCGATCTTCAACAAAATCAACAGACCTTGAGTTATCTACAATTGAGGAAGGTATGCACAAAACTATTTGATTCTGTTTAAATGTGCGGCAGTTATCGTTCGTAACAGAAACAATTACTCTTGTTAAAACATAAAACGTTCCAGGTAAACTACCCCTTTTCTTTTACCGATCTTCACAAAAAACCATAGGTCTTGAGAACTCTACAATTTAGGGCTGTATGCAAAACATTATTTGAATCTGATTGAATTTACGGCTGTTATCGTTTTCCGTAGAAAATATCGGTATGGAGAACCATACATGACTTCCATGTTCTAAGATTTACATTTAAAATCATTTTCGCAATGATATATTTCCATAGAAACTACTTCTTTCTACTTACTGCTTCAGCCTTAACCACAGTACTGTGCTCACTAATGTATACCACTTCACATTATCGCACTCGATTTTCACTGATGATAGAAGTCGATGGCACTGCCAAAACGTCTGGTTTGCAGACAACTTTCGTCTACGGCCAAACAGGACGGGAAGAAATTTTAACAACAAACTACTTCTTTCTTGCCAATAACGTAGTTCATATATAAAAAATTATCCCCTCCCTCTACAACTATAATTTTCAATTGTAGATATTTCATTTACGTTTCCACAGTGGATTATTAAGATCTTCTTATCAGGATACTTTATTTATCAAAAATAAGTACTTTAATTTTGTTACAACAAAAATTGTTCAGGTAAAATACCCTTTCCCCTTAACCGAGCTTCACCAAAAAGAAAAGGCCTTGAGTTCTCTACAACTCAGTCACATATGTAAAAAATTATTTGATTCCGTTTGAATTTACGGCAGTTATCGTTCGTCATGAAAAAATTTCTCTAGTTACTAAATAAAATGTTGCAGGTAAACTACCCCTTTCCCTTAACCGATCTTCACCAAAATCAACAAACCTTGAGTATCTATAATTCAGGAATGTATGCAAAAAAGTATTTGATACTGTTTGAATATACGGCAGTTATCGTTCGTCATAGAAAAAATTACCCTTGTTAAAACATAAAACGTTGGAGGCAAACTACACGTTTCTCTTAACTGATCTTCACCAAAATAAATAGGCCTTCAGTTCTCTACAACTTAGGCACATATGTACAAAAATATTTCATTCTGTTTGTATTTACGGCAATTATCGTTCTTCATGAAAAATGTTCTCTTGTTACAACATAAAATGATGCAAGTAAACTACCCCTTTCCTTCAACCGATTTTCAACAAAATCAACAGACCATGAGTTATCTACAACTGAGGAAGGTATGCACAAAATTATTTGATTCTGTTTAAATGTGCGGCAGTTATCGTTCGTAACAGAAACAATTACTCTTGTTAAAACATAAAATGTGGCAGGTAAACTACCCTTTTCCCTTAAACGATCTTCAACAAAATCAACAGGCCTTGATTTCTCTACAATGTAGGCAAGTATGCAAAACATTATTTGAATATGTTTGAATTTACGGCAGTTATCGTTCCTCATGAAAAATGTTCTCTTGTTACAACATAAAATGATGCAGGTAAACTACCCCTTTCCCTTAACCAATCTTCAACTAAATCAACAGACCTTGAGTTATCTCTAATTGAGGAAGGACGCACAAAAATATTTGATTCTGTTTGAATTTACGGCAGTTATCGTTCTTCATGAAAATTGTTCTCTTGTTACAACATAAATTGATGCAGGTAAACTACCCCTTTCTCTTAACCGATCTTCAACAAAATCAACAGTACTTGAGTTATCTACAATTGAGGAGAGTATGCACAAAATTATTTGATTCTGTTTAAATGTGCGGCAGTTATCGTTCGTAACAGAAACAATTACTCTTGTTAAAACATAAAATGTGGCAGGTAAACTACCGTTTTCCCTAAACCGATCTTCACCAAAATCAACAAGCTTTCAATCTTTTACAATTGAGGAACGAATACAAAAAAATATATGATTCTGTTTGAATGTGCGGCAGTTATCGTTCGTCATAGAAAAAATTACCGTTGTTAAAACATAAAATGTTGCCGGTAAACTACCCCTTCCCATTAACCGATCTTCACCAAAATCAACTGAAATTGAGTTCTCTATAGCTCAGGAACGTATGCAAAACATTATTTGATTCTGACTGAATTTACAGCAGTTATCATTCGTCATAGAAATATTTACCCTTGTTAAAACATAGAATGTGCCAGGTAAACTACCCCTTTACCTAACCCGATCTTCAACAAAAACAATAGGTCTTGAGAAATCTATAATTTAGGGCTGTATGCAAAACATTATTTGATTCTGTTTGAATTTGCGGCTGTTACCGTTTTCCATAGAAAATATCGGTATGGAGAACCATACATGACTTCTATGTTCTAAGATTTATATTTTAAATCATTTTCGAAATGATATATTTCCATAGAAACTACTTCTTTCCACTTACTGCTTCAGCCTTAACCACAGTACTGTGGTACTAACGTATATCACCTCACATTATCGCACTCGATTTTTACTGATGATGGAAGTCGATGGCACTGCCGAAACGTCAGGTTTTGCAGAAAACATTGGTTTATGGCCAAACAGGACGGGAAGGAATTTTAACAACAAACTACGTCTTTGTTGCCGATAACATAGAACATATATAAAAAATTATCCCCTCCCACAACAAATATAATTTTCATTTATAGAAAATTACCCCCACCCCGTTCAACTAGCATCTTCATTTATATATACTTCATTTACGTTTCTACAGTAGCTTATTAATATCTTCTTATCAGGATACTTTATTTATCAAAATTAAGTACTTTACTCTTGTTATAACAAAAAATGTTTCGGGTAAACTACCCTTTCCCCCTTACCGATCTTCACCAAAATCAACAGGCTTGAGTTCTCTACAACTCAGGCACATATGTAAAAAATTATTGGATTATGTTTGAATTTACCGCAGTTATCGTTCGTCAAAGAAAAAATTACACTTGTTATCACATAAAATGTTGCAGGCAAACTACACCTTTCTCTTAACTGATCTTCACCAAAATCAATAGGTCTTCAGTCCTCTACAATTCAGGGAAGCATGCAAAACATTATTTGATTCTGTTTGAATGTGCGGCAGTTATCGTTCGTCATGGAAACATTTCTCTTGTTACAACATAAAATGTTGCTGGCAAACTACCCCTTTCCCTTAACCGATCTTCACAAAAATCAACAGACATTGAGCTCTCTACAACTCAGGAAAGTGTGCAAAAATTATTTGATTCTCTTTGAATTTTCGGCAGTTATCGTTCGTCATAAAAAAATTACCCTTTTTAAAACAAAACGTTGCCGATAAACTACCCCTTTCCCTTAACCGATCTTCACCAAAATCAACAAACCTTGAGTATCTATAATTCGGGAATGTATGCAAAAAAGTAATTGATTCTGTTTGAATTTACGGCAGTAATCGTTCGTCCTAGAAAAAATTACCCTTGTTAAAACATAAAAAGTTGAAGGCAAACTACACGTTTCTCTTAACTGATCTTCACCAAATTAAATAGGCATTCAGTTCTCTACAACTCAGGCACATATGTACAAAAATATTTCATTCTGTTTGTATTTACAGCAATTATCGTTCTTCATGAAAAATGTTTTCTTGTTACAACATAAAATGATGCAGGTAAACTATCCCTTTCCCTTAACCAATCTTCAACAAAATCAACAGACCTTGAGTTATCTACAATTGAGGAAGGTATGCACAAAACTATTTGATTCTGTTTAAATGTGCGGCAGTTATCGTTCGTAACAGAAACAATTACTCTTGTTAAAACATAAAACGTTCCAGGTAAACTACCCCTTTTCCTTTACCGATCTTCACAAAAAACAATAGGTCTTGAGAACTCTACAATTTAAGGCTGCATGCTAAACATTATTTGATTCTGTTTGAATTTGCGGCTGTTATCGTTTTCCATAGAAAATATCGGTATGGAGAACCATACATGACTTCTATGTTCTAAGATTTATATTTTAAATCATTTTCGAAATGATATATTTCCATAGAAACTACTTCTTTCCACTTACTGCTTCAGCCTTAACCACAGTACTGTGGTACTAACGTATACCACCTCACATTATCGCACTCGATTTTTACTGATGATGGAAGTCGATGGCACTGCCGAAACGTCAGGTTTTGCAGAAAACATTGGTTTATGGCCAAACAGGACGGGAAGGAATTTTAACAACAAACTACGTCTTTGTTGCCGATAACGTAGAACATATATAAAAAATTATCCCCTCCCACAACAAATATAATTTTCATTTATAGAAAATTACCCCCACCCCGTTAAACTAGCATCTTCATTTATATATACTTCATTTACGTTTCTACAGTAGCTTATTAATATCTTCTTATCAGGATACTTTATTTATCAAAATTAAGTACTTTACTCTTGTTATAACAAAAAATGTTTCGGGTAAACTACCCTTTCCCCCTTACCGATCTTCACCAAAATCAACAGGCTTGAGTTCTCTACAACTCAGGCACATATGTAAAAAATTATTTGATTATGTTTGAATTTACCGCAGTTATCGTTCGTCAAAGAAAAAATTACACTTGTTATCACATAAAATGTTGCAGGCAAACTACACCTTTCTCTTAACTGATCTTCACCAAAATCAATAGGTCTTCAGTCCTCTACAATTCAGGGAAGCATGCAAAACATTATTTGATTCTGTTTGAATGTGCGGCAGTTATCGTTCGTCATGGAAACATTTCTCTTGTTACAACATAAAATGTTGCTGGTAAACTACCCCTTTCCCTTAACCGATCTTCACAAAAATCAACAGACATTGAGCTTTCTACAACTCAGGAAAGTGTGCAAAAATTATTTGATTCTCTTTGAATTTTCTGCAGTTATCGTTCGTCATAAAAACATTACCCTTTTTAAAACAAAACGTTGCCGATAAACTACCCTTTTCCCTTAACCGATCTTCACCAAAATCAACAAACCTTGAGTATCTATAATTCAGGAATGTATGCAAAAAAGTAACTGATTCTGTTTGAATTTACGGCAGTAATCGTTCGTCCTAGAAAAAATTACCCTTGTTAAAACATAAAAAGTTGGAGGCAAACTACACGTTTCTCTTAACTGATCTTCACCAAATTAAATAGGCATTCAGTTCTCTACAACTCAGGCACATATGTACAAAAATATTTCATTCTGTTTGTATTTACAGCAATTATCGTTCTTCATGAAAAATGTTCTCTTGTTACAACATAAAATGATGCAGGTAAACTATCCCTTTCCCTTAACCAATCTTCAACAAAATCAACAGACCTTGAGTTATCTACAATTGAGGAAGGTATGCACAAATCTATTTGATTCTGTTTAAATGTGCGGCAGTTATCGTTCGTAACAGAAACAATTACTCTTGTTAAAACATAAAACGTTCCAGGTAAACTACCCCTTTTCCTTTACCGATCTTCACAAAAAACAATAGGTCTTGAGAACTCTACAATTTAGGGCTGCATGCAAAACATTATTTGAATCTGATTGAATTTACGGCTGTTATCGTTTTCCCTAGAAAATATCGGTATGGAGAACCATACATGACTTCCATGTTCTAAGATTTATATTTAAAATCATTTTCGAAATGATATATTTCCATAGAAACTACTTCTTTCTAATTACTGCTTCAGCCTTAACCACAGTACTGTGGTCACTAATGTATACCACTTCACATTATCACACTCGCTTTTCACTGATGATGGAAGTCGATGGCACTGCTAAAACGTCTGGTTTCCAGAAAACTTTGGACTATGGCCAAACAGGACAGGAAGGAATTTTAACAACACACTACTTCCTTGTTGCCAATAACGTAGTACATATATAAGAAATTATCCCCTCCCTCTACAACTATAAATTTCATTTATAGATATTTCATTTAGCCTATGTTTCTACAGTCGATTATTAAGATCTTCTTATCAGGATACTTTATCAAAATTAAGTACTTTACTCGTGTTACAACAAAAAATGTTTCAGGTAAACTACCCTTTCCCCCTAACCGATCTTCACCAAAATCAACAGGCCTTGAGTTCTCTACAACTCAGGGACATATTTAAAAAATTATTTGATTCTGTTTGAATTTACGGCAGTTATCGTTCGTCATGAAAAAATTTCTCTTGTTACAACATAAAATGTTGCAGGTAAACTACCCCTTTCCCTCAACCGATTTTCAACAAAATCATAAGACCTTGAGTTGTCTACAATTGAGGAAGGTATGCACAAAATTATTTGATTCTGTTTAAATGTGTGGAAGTTATCGTTCGTCATACAAAAATTACCCTTGTTAAAACATAAAACGTTGGAGGCATACTACACCTTTCTCTTAACTGATCTTCACCAAAATAAATAGGCCTTCAGTTCCCTACAACTCAGGCACATATGTACAAAAATATTTCATTCTGTTTGAATTTACGGCAATTATCGTTCTTCATGAAAAATGTTCTCTTGTTACAACATAAAATGATGCAGGTAAACTACCCCTTTCCCTTAACCGATTTTCAACAAAATCAAAAGACCTTGAGTTGTCTACAATTGAGGAAGGTATGCACAAAATTATTTGATTCTGTTTAAATATGCGGAAGTTATCATTCGTCATACAAAAATTACCCTTGTTAAAACAAAACGTTGGAGGCATACTACACCTTTCTCTTAACTGATCTTCACCAAAATAAATAGGCCTTCAGTTCCCTACAACTCAGGCACATATGTACAAAAATATTTCATTCTGTTTGAATTTACGGCAATTATCGTTCTTCATGAAAAATGTTCTCTTGTTACAACATAAAATGATGCAGGTAAACTACCCCTTTCCCACAACCGATTTTCAACAAAATCAAAAGACCTTGAGTTATCTACAATTGAGGAAGGTATGCACTAAATTATTTGATTCTGTTTAAATGTGTGGCAGTTATCGTTCGTCACAGAAACAATTACTCTTGTTAATACATAAAATGTGACAGGAAAACTACCCTTTTCCCTTAACCGATTTTCACTAAAATCAACAAGATTTCAATCTTTTACAATTGAGGAACGAATGCAAAAAAATATTTGATTCTGTTTGAATGTGCGGCAGTTATCGTTCGTCATAGAAAAAATTACCTTTGTTAAAACATAAAATGTTGCAGGTAAACTACCGCTTCCCATTAACAGATCTTCAACAAAATCAACAGACATTGAGTTCTCTATAGCTCACGAACGTATACAAAACATTATTTGATTCTGACTGAACTTACAGCAGTTATCATTCGTCATAGAAATATTTACCCTTGTTAAAACATAAAATGTGGCAGGTAAACTACCCCTTTCACTACCCCAATCTTCAACAAAACAATAGGTCTTGAGAACTCTATAATTCAGAGTTGCGTGCAAAAAATTATTTCATTACGTTTGAATTTGCGGCTGTTATCATTGCCATAGAAAATACCCTTGTTAAAACATAAAACGTTGCCGGTAAACTACCCCTTTCCCTTTACCGATCTTCACAAAAAACAATAGGTCTTGAGAACTCTACAATTTAGGGCTGCATGCAAAACATTGTTTGAATTTGCGCCTGTTATCATTTCCATAGAAAATATTGGTATGCAGAACCATACATGACTTCGACGTTCTAAGATTTATATTTAATATCATTTTCGAAATGATATATTCCCATAGAAACTACTTCTTTCTACTTACTGCTTCAGCCTTAACCACAGTACTGTGGTCACTAATGTATACAACTTTACATTATCGCACTCTATTTTCACTGATCATGGAAGACGATGGCACTGCAGAAACGTCTGGTTTGCAGAAAACTTTGGTCTACGGCCAAACAGGACGGGAAGGAATTTTAACAACAAATTACTTAATTGTTGCCAATAACGTAGTACATATATAAGAAATTATCCCCTCCCTCTACAACTATAATTTTCATTTATAGAAAATTACCCCCACCCCTTTCAACTAGCCTCTTCATTTATAGATATCTCATTTGCGGCAGTTATCGTTCATCATAGAAACAATTACTCTTGTTAAAACATAAAATGTTGCAGGTAAACTACCCCTTTCCCTTAAACGATCTTCAACAAAATTAACAGACCTTGAGTTATCTATAATTTAGGAAGGTATGAACAAAATTATTTGATTCTGTTTAAATGTGCGGCAGTTATCGTTCGTTATAGAAACAATTACTTTGGTTAAAACATAAAATGTGGCAGGTAACTACCATATTCCATTAACCGATCTTGATCAAAATCAACAGACATTGAGTTCTCTATAGCTCAGGATCGTATGCAAAACATTATTTGATTCTGATTGAATTTACAGCAGTTATCATTCGTCATAGAAAAATTTACCATTGTTAAAACATCGAATGTGGCAGGTAAACTACCCCTTTCCCTAACCCGATCTTCAACAAAAACAATAGGTCTTGAGAAATCTACAATTTAGGGCTGTATGCAAAACATTATTTGATTCTGTTTGAATTTGCGGCTGTTATCTTTCGTTATAGAAACCATTACCGTTGTTAAAACATAAAATGTTGCAGGTGTAAACAACCACTTCCCCTTAACCGATCTTCACCAAAATCAACAGGCCTTGATTTCTCTACAATGTAGGGAAGTATGCAAAACATTATTTGAATATGTTTGAATTTACGGCAGTTATCGTTCTTCATGAAAAATGTTCTCTTTGCTACAACATAAAATGATACAGGAAAACTACCCCTTTCCGTTAACCGATCTTCAACAAAATCAACAGACCATGAGTTATCTCTAACTGAGGAAGGACGCACAAAATTATTTGATTCTGTTTGAATTTACGGCAGTTATCGTTCTTCATGAAAATTGTTCTCTTGTTACATCATAAAATGATGCAGGTAAACTACCCCTTTCTCTTAACCGATCTTCAACAAAATCAACAGACCTTGAGGTATATACAATTGAGGAGGGAATGCACAAAATTATTTGATTCTGTTTAAATGTGCGGCAGTTATCGTACGTAACAGAAACAATTACTCTTGTTAAAACATAAAACGTTCCAGGTAAACTACCCCTTTTCCTTTACTGATCTTCACAAAAAACAATAGGTCTTGAGAACTCTACAATTTAGGGCTGTATGCAAAACATTATTTGAATCTGTTAGAATTTACGGCTGTTATCGTTTTCCATAGAAAATATCGGTATGGAGAACCATACATGACTTCCATGTTCTAAGATTTATATTTAAAATCATTTTCGAAATGATATATTTCCATAGAAACTACTTCTTTCTAATTACTGCTTCAGCCTTAACCACAGTACTGTGGTCACTAATGTATACCACTTCACATTATCACACTCGATTTTCACTGATGATGGAAGTCGATGGCACTGCCAAAACGTCTGGTTTGCAGAAAACTTTGAACTACGGCCAAACAGGACGGGAAGGAATTTTAACAACACACTACTTCCTTGTTGCCAATAACGTAGTACATATATAAAAAATTATCCCCTCCCTCTACAACTATAATTTTCATTTATAGATATTTCATTTAGCCTATGTTTCTACAGTCGATTATTAAGATCTTCTTATCAGGATACTTTATCAAAATTAAGTACTTTACTCGTGTTACAACAAAAAATGTTTCAGGTAAACTACCCTTTCCCCCTAACCGATCTTCACCAAAATCAACAGGCCTTGAGTTCTCTACAACTCAGGCATATATTTAAAAAATTATTTGATTCTGTTTGAATTTACGGCAGTTATCGTTCGTCATGAAAAAATTTCTCTTGTTACAACATAAAATGTTGCAGGTAAGCTACCCCTTTCCCTTAACCAATCTTCACCAAAATCAACAAACCTGAGTATCTATAATTCAGGAATGTATGAAAAAAAGTATATGATTCTGTTTGCATTTATAGCAGTTATCGTTCGTCATAGAAAAAATTACCCTTGTTAAAACATAAAACGTTGGAGGCAAACTACACCTTTCTCTTAAGTGATCTTCACCAAAATAAATAGGCCTTCAGTTCCCTACAACTCAGGCACATATGTACAAAAATATTTCATTCTGTTTGAATTTACGGCAATTATCATTCTTCATGAAAAATGTTCTCTTGTTACAACATAAAATGATGCAGGTAAACTCCCCTTTCCCTTAACCAATCTTCACCAAAATCAACAAAGCCTTCAGTCTTTTACAATTGAGAAATGTATGCAAAAAAATATTTGATTGTGTTTGAATGTGCAGCAGTTATCTTTCATTATAGAAAAAATTACCGTTGTTAAAACATAAAATGTTGCAGGTAAACTACCCCTGTCCCTTAACCGATCTTCACCAAAATCAACAGACACTGAGTTCTCTATAGCTCTGGAAGGTATGCAAAACATCATTTGATTCTGATTTAATTTACGTCAGTTATCATTTGTCATAGAAAAATTACCCTGTTTTAAAACATAAAACGTTGCAGGTAAACTACCCCTTTCCCTTCACCAAAAACAATAGGTCTTGAGAAGTCTACAATTCAGATTTGCATGCACAAAATTATTTGATTATGTTTGAATTTGCGGGTGTTATCGTTTTCCATAGAAAATACCCTTGTTAAAACATAAAACGTTGCAAAGTAAATTACCCCTTTCCCTTAACCGATCTTCACCAAAAACAAAAAGTCTTGAGAATTCAACAATTCAGGGCTGCATGCAAAAAATTATTTGATTCTGTTTGAATTTGCGGCTGTTATCGTTTGCCATATAAAAAAATTACCCTAGATTAAAAAAAAGTTGCAGGTAAACTATCCCTTTCCCTTAACCAATCTTCACCAAAAACAATACGTCTTGAGTACTCTACAAATAAGGGCTGTATGCAAAAAATTATTTGATTCTGTTTGAATTTGCGGCTGTTATCGTTTGCTATAGAAAAAAAATCTACAGACAGACACACACTTTTCGAAAAATGACTTTTTTTCATGTTTTGAGTGTAGTACAATCAGAATCTGCAATAATCTCGAACACGATTTTTTTTTGCCATCACTATACTTCCATTTCCTTAAGGAACATGGAAGTAAAAAGGCAATTTTGCTTGTTGGAAAGATATGACTTTGATTTTCTGAGATGATAAGAGAATATTGTTAATAGAGTATCATGAATAATTTATTAACCAAATAAATGAAAAAAACTGTGAAAAAGGCCAGTTTTAGTACAGAAATGGATAATCTTGCAGTAGGATAATGCAAGTCCGAGTCATCGAGTTGAAGTACAATCTGTTGCAACATCACACTTACTCATCTGATTTAGCTCCATCCAACATTTAACTATTCCCAAACCTCAAAAATTCCCGGGGGGGGGGGGGAATATTTTCCTCAGATGACAAGCTGTAAGCGGCAGTAAACAGTTATCTGAGGAGGATGAGGAGGACGAGGAGGAGAAGTAGGGGTGGAGGAGAATTGGTTAAAAGTTAGGAGGTTATGCAAAGTTCATATTCTGTACAGTAATTAATTACAAATGAATATGATGATAATTAAATTAATAAATGAGTGTGTGCATAAGATAAGTGCATATAACATGTGCATCAATTGAATACCATAAAATTATACTAACAGTAAAAAATATGTTTTTTTTATTTTTGAACTTTATACCTTGTCCTCAAATTTGATCTCCTCCATTTGTCTTATGATGGATAAATTGTTCTTGTCAAACACCTGAAACAAATGAAAATGGATGTCTTATCTTAGTTTGGGCAAGGTACTTCATTATTACAATAGTGTTCCTGGCTGAAAGGAGATACAAGACCACTTATGTAGAGGATGTCACATTAATCTGCACATGTAACTGGGAAGAACTAATGTCTAAACAAGTATTTAAACCACAGTACTAACTACAATGATGTTCCCTGGATAATGTTTTTCCCATAAAGGTACACTTTTCTTTGAAGCCATATAACATGTGTCCACACACAGTTTGTTTATCAGTTCGTTATACTATGTTACATATTTTGACATAGACTGTGTTTTAAATCCCATTTATCAGAAATTATAAGACTCTTGACATCATATTAGAATTATTTTGAGAAGGAAAGAACATTTCTTATTAATTGAATGCTAAAATATTTATGAAACCTCAGCGTTAAAATATCTGTAGAAGTTATACTGTATATTCTGTTTCATGTAACTTCCAAAGTGAGAATTGGAGTGTGGGAATACACTCCAATACTACCAGCTGACTAACAGCAAACTGTTGTTTATAATACATGTTTTAAACGTTTGACAGATTTAAACACTTGAAATATTTGTTCTGCTTTAACTAATCTGGAGATGCGTTTCATCTTATTTACAGCTTTTAGGGTACACTTAACTTAATCTTGTTTTAAACAGAATATTTCTCAAATGAATAATATTAGAAAACGTGTAGAAATTATAATTTTTAACAACTTGAAATACTATAATGGAGAATGGAACAATATTTCGAAGTTTGTAAACTGCATGTAAAAAGGAGAAATGGAACTGACTGAAAAATTCATGATCTGCTGAGGCTACTTAGAAGAATTTTCCATTAAATAAAGGGTAACATTAATAATACTCATGGCACTGATATACTTACTGACAGCCTAACAACACATTACTAAAACAAACCACATAAAAAACCACTAAGAGATCCAAAGTGTGATGAGTTATATTATTGAAAAGAGACGTTTTGTGTAAGCTGATAAGATCTGGAAAAATTTGTTTACTTGTATGGGAAGGGGCATCTTTACGTGAGCTGTGAATGGCAAAATGAAAGAGCACCAAATCTGCATTCCTACTCTGTTCCCAAGTGTCAGTATGGAGGTTAAAATATGAATGATATTGCTGGAGTAAACAAAATTATATTTTGTGTTATGATTTCTTGGAAAAATGCGTCTTAATTTTCACAAGTTAACATAGTGGAATTAGGCTTATCCAATTTGCAATCACATTATGTTTATATTGAACTTTCTGTTTCTAATAAATGACTGTGCATGGCCAAATAATAATATTCAGTAGCTGGTTAACATATACATTTGTGTAATAGATTTTTAGTTTAAAATGTGTATTTTAATAATATCAAATGTCATTTATTGCCTTAATACAATACAATACTGACCAAAACAGAAATATTTATACAATCACGTCTGAAAATAAATTTTCTTCAAAAACTATAAAACTACTTTGTGCCCCCACCCCACCCCCACCCCGAAGATATTTCATGCACAACATAACATGGCTCCATTATTGTTACTGTTCAAGCTGAACTGCACTGCCTTTACATTAAACACACTGACTTAAGTAAAAATGGGTATTACACACATGAAACATATACTGACAATAATGTCTACACAAAAAGTGTAACTTGTTTTACTCTTCAGTTCAATACCAATTATATAATAAATGGTTACAATTGTAATATACTGAGCATCATATTGTTTTCTTGTTTTCATTTACAATAACTGTAATATATTTTTTAGTCATTTCTAATTTGTCGTTAATTTGAGTGTAACTACAATTCAGTTTTTCATGTGTACTGAATCACTGAGAAAACATTATCACAAAGGCATAGTTTTGATAAATCATCACATATTTACTTATATTCACATGCCTAAATATACATTCCTCTACTGAAGACCTGTTACATTCGATAAGCAACACTAACAGTAATATTCTGTAATCACTGTATGTTTTCAATCTTACTGTAATTTTGCTGTAATTTATTTATAGTTATTTCATCCCACTGCATTTTTATAAAGCAAAAGACAAATCACAACCTACACAGTCATATTAGTAAACTCCTAAGTGTATAAGCTAAGACTTATATCTCAGTTAATATTCACATCATTACAAGAAATTGTGACAAGAATACTAAATATTTACTCATGCTATATGGAGGAGAGATATAAGGTATTACTCCCATGCATTATGCTTAGAAGTGATCTCTCTCTCTCTCTCTCTCTCTCTCTCTCTCTCTCTCTCTCTCTCTCTCTCTCTCTCTCTCTCTCTCTCTCTCTCTCTCACACACACACACACACACACACACACACGTGCAGTAAACATGTCATCCAATTTCACTCCCTAACTATAATTTTTTTTTAGTTTTGCTTGAAATAACACTTGATTGTAGCAACTTTTACTACTCAACGTGATTTTGTATATGCTGACGAGGATTTGTTCACCTTATGTGAGTGTAATGCCCAGGTCACATAAGCAGTATTATTTACTTATCTAATAAATCTTAACATAGTCCAATATTTCTGAGCTATTCTTTTGTTTAAATTATACATATATTTATTGTCAAAATGACCACTTTACAGTCGATTAGCAAAACCATAACATCACCACAGAAACCTCAACTTTCTGTGTTAAAACAAACAAGGAATCTTCTATTTAAATTATCTTATCATTATTAAACTGCAAAAGACTGGCTATCATCGATGTCACAGTCCATCTCCTGATTGGTAACTATAGGCAATTAGAATAATCTTCCACGATGTGACTCCCAGTATAGTGGTGGCACATTTAAATCTATAAAACTACGTTGACACCTAATAATTGAGGCTTATTGGGCTTTCTCTTTTGCTTTTATGTTCGACATCATTATAATCGGCACTTATTTACATTATTATTTTGTTGTAACGTGCTCATTCCGTTAATCACGAATGCTACAAAATGGGAGATAGGCTACTGTAAGTTTGCAGCTAGTGTACCACTATTTATTTAATATTAAATAACAAAATTGTAGTTTTTATCAATTTGATTTTATTAATGTGTCGATTACTGTTTCTTCACTAAAATGCATTTTAAATCAGGACTTTGTGGGTTGTGTACCGTTCATGTCCTTGCACAAATGGTAACATGGGGCGGGATTCGGGGGGGGGGGAAGGGAGGGAACCTGCCCACCCCAATTCTATCAAATAAATTAAAAATCAGTGAGCAGTGAGTGTAGTGAGCAGTAAAAAATCAGGCTTTGTGCAGTATTTGACAAGGCATTGGAAGCCTTTTAAAATCTAGTTTTCTTGTGTAGTTTAACTTACTCAAGCTACACTATATGTAATGTTAAGTTAACCACTAGGTAATATAAAGAACTTCCCCGGGAATTATCACATCCAATGCTGGATTAACCATCTTGGAGGCCCTTAGGCAGTAGAAAACCAAGATCCCCTCCAGATTATTTAAGTTTTTCATATTTGTGTGCATGCATGTGTTTACATACGTTTGTGGATGTGTGTATGTCTTGTGAAGAACTAGCAAAAAATATAACCTCCAAATGGGCAGGTAGACGACCAGAAAAGCAGGCTAGAGAGCCTATCTTTCTGTCCGTTCGGAGGTTAGCATTCCTTCAACAAATTTTGGCATAAGTGTGACAAAAGTAAAATATCAGAGAATATAGTATTCTGGGGTTGAGAGAAGTCGATTTACAAATTATTAAATAACTGAAAAGAATAATTTTTGTTCAGCTGTGTTATATTATTTATTACGATACTTAAATGAGAGAGAGGTATCGCGATTCTGGCCAAAGGCGACATGAATAATTTTATTTTCATAATTTTCTTTATCTTGAAACACCAAAAAATATTGGGAGTGCGCGCATGCGTAGTAAAAATAAGCATGTCATTGTCAATTTACCTTTAAAGATTCATATTTTGCGTGTTATTTTTTTATAATTATTAAATGGTAATTTCACATTTATTTTAAAGGCGGGGTATTTGGGTTAAAATATAATAAAAACCGACCACTTCGTAGGCAGAGTAAACATATGTAAATCATTTGCTGATAGTAAATAAATAATACATTCAGAACAGGCGGACGCGCCTCCTCCCCCCCCACAACACACACACACACACACACACACACACACACACACACACACACACACACACGTTAATATTCAAACTTAAGTGATTAAATTACAAGAATAATTTTTTGTCCTTGTATTTGTTTGAGATTAATCACACTGAAGTAAATTCCCTGTTGTTAGTCACTGTATATATGAAACTTTTAGATTAATTGACCTGTCAAAATGAAGTTGTGTTGAATTCTATCGTCCAGCTGTTCCTCTGTCTATTTGTAACACATTTTTCAATCATTTGGATGACTGTAATGAAATTTAATATGAATGTACACTGTTTTACCATTGATCAATATGTACATAATTTGTCATAAAATATTCTTCTGAGGGCTGAAATATACAAAAAATCGTAATAAAGTACCCTGACGTGAAAAAACAATTAGTTTATAGAAAAAATTGATGTTTTTTTAAATAGAAAAAAAGGCAGTAACAATGTCAAAAGATACCTATTGTTAAAGGGTAATTACAAAAAAATTACTGACCATGACAAATCTCCCACCTGAGGTTGTCAAAATGAGGCAAATCTTACTGGAGGGATTAAATGCTAGATTGGGCACCGATGATCTAGAAAAGCACCCAGTAGTAGGCCAGCCAGTATTCCTGGATCCTCGTTTTCAGAAGTACGAGGTTCCAGTGACCACAGATTTAGGGATGCTGGGAATGCTATAAAAGAAAAACTGAGGTCCCTGGCACCAACTCCCAGTTCCTTTTTAAAATGCATATTAGTTCTCGGTATCCAAGTCACGTATGAACAGTAAATTATTATAAATAAATCACCTTATATCCGTCGTGTGACTTCGTTACGTCGATTAAAATGACGCGTTTCGGAACATCTGTTCCATCATCAGATAAAATCGCTCTATTGAGGTCGTTAAACGTTAAAAACACATGTTACACATAATTGTCCACTATGTAATTCACTTGCTTCCTAAATGGTGCGCACCACGACGAAGCCGATCGGACACTGAACTATTATCTGAGTGATTACGCCTAAGCAGGTTCAAAGCTGTATCGTATAGCGGTTTGGATTTAAAATTTAAGTGGTCATTCAATATGAAGTCTCGGCTGTTTATGTTATTATATGCTTTGTATATTTCGAACTCCTCTATTGCGTCCATGTAACGGCCTTTGTTGCACACATGCCGGATTTCTTTTCTAAAGGTATGGGTTTTCTATGACGTAGTATTTTTAATAGACTATTGTTTGTTTTGAAGGTAGCAGTAATATTCAATTTATTAAATGTGGAGGTTAGAATCTTTGGCATTATATTTGTGTATGCGGTAGAAATAAATGTTATTTTTGTATCCTTATCCCCTTCCTTATCCTTATGTTATTCGAAAATCCAAGCCCCCAATAGATAAGGATACATAAATTATCATGTAACGACTGCAACAGTTTTTACATTGGTCAAACGGGGAGAGGTTTCCTCAAACGATTTAAAGAACACACACCAAAACGTCACCTAAATAATCTCACTTTGTTAAATAATATCAAGTCCAACTTTGCCCGCCACTTAATCTTACACAATCATAATTATACTTATTTTAAATCTAATTTAATACCCCTACATGTGTGCAACAAAGGCCGTTACATGGACGCAATAGAGGAGTTCGAAATATACAAAGCATATAATAACATAAACAGCCGAGACTTCTTATTGAATGACCACTTAAATTTTAAATCCAACCCGCTATACGATACAGCTTTGAACCTGCTTAGGCGAAATCACTCAGATAATAGTTCAGTGTCCGATCGGCTTCGTCGTGGTGCACACCATTTAGGAAGCAAGTGAATTACATAGTGGACAATTATGTGTAACATGTGTTTTTAATGTTTAACGACCTCAATAGAGCGATTTTATCTTATGATGGAACAGATGTTCCGAAACGCGTCATTTTAATCGACGTAACGAAGTCACACGACGGATATAAGGTGATTTATTTATAATAATTTACTCCCAGTTCCTGCTGTTGCACCATTTTCATCCCTGTGGGCTGAATTTGACAAGTCGGTTAAAAAAGTAAGTATCACCAGATCCCTCACATAGTTTACACGAAGTTACAAGTTTTCGTTCATTTTTATTCGTCTTTCTGTTTTTAGCTAACTGGTGAATCAAATCCACAGACTGCAATAATTTGGAGTTGACTGCAACATACTTATCAGCTGAGTATGGGAGAACCCTTCACTGCACGATACATGCACCCTTATAGTGGAATGGGCGGAGAACAGTATATCCCCTTCTGTATGAACTCATGTTAAGAAGACTTTGTGTGCCCGTATCCATGTACAGATCCCCCGTAAAAGTGTTTTCTAAAGCAGTCTATATTATGAATGAGAGAAGATTGCACATGAAGTCTTCCAAATTAACTGTGGTAGACTTTTAAAATAAAACTTGTAAATTTTTTTTTGTAAATAGGTGTAATTGTCTTTTGTAAATTGTTATAAATTCTTTAGTTAATAAGTCACTGTATTCAGTACTAGTTTGTACTGAAGGAGGTCTAAGGTTGGAAAAGGGTCTCAGAGGTGATCTGGGTTGCTGGTGCCCAGATAGTAATAAAACTCTGAGAAAAGTCCACTGCTTTCTGACAAATAAGTCAGGAGTTCGAGAAATCATACTCAGCTCTGCCAACAAATCTTACTCTCACACCCACAAAGGCTAAAATATAGTCATGTGACCCCTGGATGCATGATGTAAAGTGATTGTCCATTATGTAACGCACGAGAGAGGGTGAAGGGTGAGTTTCCAGTAAGTGGAACAAACCAGCTAAGCTACAGTAAACCAACACAGAATTTTTATTGTTCTTAGTAAGGTGCCTGAGTAGACTGTCTGTAACCAACTGTCATAAAAGGCTAAAATGCTTCAGTTATTAACGTATATTATTTTTAAATTTGTTTATTTAGCAAATAAATTTTAATTTACATAGTTTGAGTAAGTATTTTTATTTACTTTAATTTTTTCTAGCTCTTAATTCTTGTTACTTACAGTTGTCAGTATATAACCAATTATAAGTATGACTGTTTTTTAAAACAAAAACCTATACACACATAACAGTATTCTAATAAATATATAATTTTAATGTTCACCACAGGTTAGTGGTGAGTTATTTTCCACTAATAAAGTCGACTCAAATGAGTATAACTTTGAAAAACTGATAATTTTACATTGTATAAAGTAACATTAAAAAAAATTTCAAGTCTAGCCTAACTTTCATGGGTTAACCTAAATTTATGGATATTTGCAGTTATTATTTTGTTCACGTCAATAATTTAGTTAGAACAAGGTTAGATAGTTTTAACATATGAAATGATAAAACTAAGATAACATATAAAAAATAAATACAACAAGACTTCTGTAGCTGCATAACTATCAAATTATAAAAAATTATGAATGTCAAGATCACCGGAACGCAGTACTTCTTTCGTAGTTCGTGTTCGAACTACACGAACTGCTACTAAGCTAGAAGATACTACCGGACTGCAAGCAAACAACTGAACTAACAACGACCTACGGAGGTAGCAGTATGTCGTTTGCGTGCAGTAGGTTGTTCGTTTTCAGTAAGTCGTTTGCATGCAGTAGGTTGCTCCCTTGCAGTAGGACGTTCGCCTGTAGTAGGTAGTTTGCTTTCAGTAGGTCGTTCGCGAATGATTAACGACTGTTACAACATAATGCTTCTGCCCATTGTTGGTCCATGATTTAATTCGTATACTCTTTGATTGGAGTATATTTTTAGAGTTTTTGTAGTATTACAAACTACATATTTTTGTTTTTAATTATTTTGTTATACCGTTAAATAATTAATTTATAAACTATATATATATATATAGTTATTTTTTATGACAAGGATTTGTAAAAGTAAACGTCTTATCAGTCACGATGAATTGATAGGGGGTGATAGAAAGGACTGAAAAGTTTTTTTATTGTCTGATATTTGTTACTTCGACAAAGTCTGGCATAAATATGATAAAAATAAAATAGCAGAAAATATCATATGGTAGGATTGGAGGAAGTTGCTTTAAATGTTATTAAATAATTGAAAAGAATAAATTATTTGTTATTTCAGATGTGGGTAACCCACATCTGAAATAAATATGATTCTAAAATGAGAATTAAACTTAATATCACTATAGTATTGACGACTCGGAACACTAAGTTTTTATAAGTAAAAACGTAAATTTTACCTTATAGCCTAAACCGGCTTTCACCTATAGAAGGCTTCATCAGAGGCTCTATAAGCCTCGTAACTCACGTGCAAACGAGCAATTTTTCTAAGCTTGTGAATGTAATCAACACATGACGAAGAACCACATTCAAATTGAAATTACTTTTTGATAATGTGTCTGCATTATATTACTAATGAAATTAATACTAATTATACTTCACACCTATCAATGAATACTATCCTTATTTCCACCTTAACGTAACGTCCAGTTGTCTTTAAATAAGTAAATTACCTTACACCTTCTGAAGTATACTTCGGCTGCTATAAATCAGTTTCACGAACAAACTATTCAGTATACCTCTGCAGGTAATAAACTTTTCGAAAGCACACTATCAATACTAAACTGATGAATAAGTAAACACAAATCGTGCTATTCACCATATTAACAGTAACCAGCAACAGATTATTCAGATTCAATGCCATACAAATCAAACAATGAGAAACTCATTTACATACCTTCCAACATAGAAACTTATAGTCTTTCAGCATAATCAGACACGTAATTATATAAACAAATAACCGAACAATGTCTACAATCAGATCTAGCTAAATAGTCGTCTAACTACTTCTGCATTACAGTATAAAATGATTGCATATCACTGCATATAATAACAAGGTGTACACAAACAGAAGGTGTAGGCCCACTTCTCCCACACGCAAAATGTTTAGCAATCGCATGAAATCAGAGTCGAGCGAAATGGCTTTTAAAAGAAAATAAAATTTATTTAGTCACAGAATATAACCAAATAAGTAGTACAATAAGTTTAGTTATAATCGAGTTTTCATTGATTTTTGAGGGTTTTGGAAATCACAGAGTTCTAATTACCGTAATTTTATTGAGGAGTGGGATTTTAACATTGAAAATGTTTGTCCTTTCATCAGCCGGTTTAGGCTGTAAGGTAAAACTTTACGTTTTTACTTATAAAAAACTTAGTGTTCCGAGTCGTCAATACTATAGTGATATTTAGTTAAGTAACGGACACGTCATGGACAACGAAATCCAAGAGAATTAAACTTGTTTCACGATTCTGGCCAAAGGCGACATGACTAAAATAATTTTCATAATTTTCTTTATTTAAATAATATTTTATTTCGTCCGTTTTGTTGAAACACCAGAAAAGGGTATTGGTTATCTTTCAGCTAACCTTCATGCGCTTTGATGTTACCTCACGTGCATAGGGAGGCTGACCATCCCTATTATCTATAACCTGACATAAACTAGTGAACTAGCTCAATATGCTAGTCCGCTGGTGTGAACGACCTAGCTTCACCTCTTTTCACAACTGCTCGTCCACGACATTAGTATTCATGCCCGCAAAGTGAGGTTATGTTTCCCCACGTGTGGGTTTGCAAGCTATAATAATGTTACATTTACTCTTGAACTTGTCCTGTACGTTGTATAACAGTATTTGACTATGCCATTATTTCAGTACATTTCTAACACTCTTATACTGGTTAAATACACATACATTAAAGTGGTATCTTTAGAGCTACCAACCGTGCAGGCTTAGTCTGGACATTGGGTTGTGTTTACAACATATGAAAGCCTGAAAAAAGTCTGGCATTTATATACGCCGCTGTAAATGTTGGAATTATTAATTCAGACATTAAAACGGAAATAGAAAATAAACAGGGACCTTGGTAACTTTTTTTACTGTGATGGAGATGTTTTCACGTGCAAACGAGTAATTTTTCTAAGCTTGTGAATGTAATCAACACATGACGAAGAACCACATTCAAATTGAAATTACTTTTTGATAATGTGTCTGCATTATATTACTAATGAAATTAGTACTAATTATACTTCACACCTATCAATGAATACTATCCTTATTTCCACCTTAACGTAACGTCCAGTTGTCTTTAAATAAGTAAATTACCTTACACCTTCTGAAGTATACTTCGGCTGCCATAAATCAGTTTCACGAACATAAACTATTCAGTATACCTCTGCAGGTAATAAACTTTTCGAAAGCACACTATCAATACTAAACTGATGAATAAGTAAACACAAATCGTGTTATTCACCATATTAACAGTAACCAGCAACAGACTATTCAGATTCAATGCCATACAAATCAAACAATGAGAAACTCATTTACATACCTTCCAACATAGAAACTTATAGTCTTTCAGCATAATCAGACACGTAATTATATAAACAAATAACCGAACAATGTCTACAATCAGATCTAGCTAAATAGTCGTCTAACTACTTCTGCATTACAGTATAAAATGATTGCATATCACTGCATATAATAACAAGGTGTACACAAACAGAAGGTGTAGGCCCACTTCTCCCACACGCAAAATGTTTAGCAATCGCATGAAATCAGAGTCGAGCGAAATGGCTTTTAAAAGAAAAGAAAATTTATTTAGTCACAGAATATAACCAAATAAGTAGTACAATAAGTTTAGTTATAATCGAGTTTTCATTGATTTTTTAGGGTTTTGGAAATCACAGAGTTCTAATTACCGTAATTTTATTGAGGAGTGGAATTTTAACATTGAAAATGTTTGTCCTTCGGTCACGTTGTCTGGCTAATACGGGTCACATTCAGAGCGGAACTTTAGTGATAATCTTTTATCGACTATAAAAGTAATGGATGAGTCAGAGGCAGGGTGACGTCATGCTGTACAGTACGGGTGTCGCTGAGCGCGGAAATCTGATGATAATTTGTAGCAGCTTTTTAAGGGAACAGTAGGCCTATGAGTAAAAGCGAAAATGTCGAAGCTAGAATAAAGCGACTTATGCGCGTACGATATATAGAAATAACTAAGCGAATACGTACTGTTGTGGACAAAGCTACAGATTTTAGTTTAAATCTACGTACGCCGGTGATATCGTATTTGAACGTGCAGAGTTTAAAGGCTCATAAAGACGATATAATGAGCGATCCAGTTTTACAGAATAGCGACATTATTGGTTTCTCTGAAACTTGGATGCACGCTGATTAGGAACCAGTACACTTGAGCGGTTTCACTTGTGCACCGAAGCTCTTCAACTATTTTGCGTCGATCCGAAGACTCCAGTACAGAATATGCGTGAGAAATATCTTACTGGGACGAAACAGGGGAAGAATGGTGTAGTGCCCGGTGTATTTAGCGTTCATATTTATACGACTCAACATAGTCCGGCAAAGATTACAGCTCAACTGTTTGAAGCTAAAGATGGCAAAACTTTGACGGCAGCAAAGTGGAAACGACTGATTATTCCGAATTACTTTCATGCTGCAGTCTTTCTGAAAGTGAGCGGCTTCAAAATTACACGCAACTGCATCTCTTTAGACATGAATGTAGAGTATTTGGCCTTTGAACGATACGATCGACGTTCCCGAGTTCAAGAAAACCGTCTCGGGGACTGATGTTCTCTCTTGCTGCAGCCACATCGAAGAGAAAACGCGACGACAGCGATTCGTCATCATTCGACGAAGGCGACGATCCAATTAATATATCAAAACGTAAAATGTTTAAAGTCGATGAATGGTAATATATGTACATACGGTATTATAATTTTATGTATTTGTATGAATAAAGGATAACTATATAAGATATAATGTGTCTTTATTTTTAGAACGTCAGTTTTTCGATGTCTTTAAGTTTACATTAGTTGTGAAATCTGTAAATTTTTAAGTTCTTAAATAACGACATTGGTCGGCAAAACCTAACACCTAAGTTTCATAGGAAACTATTGTTAACAACTTACTTTCACGATCAATAAATTTACACCTTCATTCTGTTTATTATACTCTCTTCTAAAAACCATTATTGGACAGTACTTACTTTAGTTTACTTATAAAAATATAATCGTATTTTTATTTACTATTATTAATGTAACAAGACATTGTTTGAACATGATTTTAATTTACAATTAAATTTATGCATCCTGATTGGTCAAAACCAATCACCCCATTAGTGGGGGCAAAGCAAAATCTACAGGACAGAACAATTCAAATCAGTACTTACTCAAATCACATGCGTGGAGGCTGTTAGGTCAAAATATGCCTATACAATACATTTGTGGCATCACCTTACTTCACGTTTTCATTTAATATATTTTTTTTTCATTCAATTAACTTCAGTTCGCCGATAACAGTGCGTGTGAACATTTCATGAGTACAAATTGTACATGTCAATTCAGTGTTTTATAATACATCTAGTGGCCTTGTTAGTGAAGGATCTGCAGCAACATCCACAGCATCCCTTTGGGAAGGCCTTCCGTAACAACCCCTTTCATCTTATCATCCAGCATCACGACCTCAGGCAACATACTGTGTGTACGTGAGTTCAGCATTTAAAATAAACTCTACCGACACAAGGTATGTGTTATACTTTATTCAATCATATAATGTAATTGACAATTTATTAACTTTTGCAATCTACATAAAATTCCAGTGTTCACATTAGAGGGACCGGCAATTGCCCCAGAAGTGTATTGCTGTGGGGTTAAGAACCTATTCATATTTATGACAACAGTAAAACCTAAGAACGGCAGCATTTCTCTTACTTTATGAGTTATAAATAACTAAAGTGTAAAACACTAAACGTTACACAACATATTTTTGGTCCTCCGGGCAGGATATCTCTACTGTGAGCAATACTGGACATGCTTAAAAGACAGTTAATTTGAGTCGGTTATGTTCATTATAAGCAATACTGAACACGTTACATACAAACGTTACATTGGAAACAAATATCTATTGTGTTTTGAACAAAACTGGACCTGTGCGCGTAGACAGTGCAAGCGTCGTTTCCTTGTCTTGATAACATTGTTAGGCTATTCATTTCAATAAGTAAACATTATAATCAGTGAAGCATAATTTTATTATCTTTATTTAACAATTCAATCTCTATACCGAACAGTTCAGTAAATCAAAATGAAATACACTAATTTCTCTCGACAAGGTAAATTACTCCTTAATTGATTTAGTAAAATATCTCAACATACACAGACATTAATTGACATTTACGAATTAACAGAATCAGATAAACAAAGGGCGCTATCCCTATATGAGGAAACTTGTGAAAAACATAAAAATTTTGAGAAAAACTTAGAGAGATTATTTAGCGACGCTACTGTGCTCGACGAAACAGAAGAATCAGATGTACAAGATTTACGCAATCAAATCAATGATCTATTTATCGAAATAAGCAGTAAATTACGTCCAATTTTACCATCCAATGAACAAAACAACCACAACAGCACGACACAGTCAAACACGTTTTCCGGAAGCGGTATCAGATTACCTAAAATACAACTGAAAACGTTTAATGGCGATATCTCCCAATGGATTGCCTTTTTTAATTTGTTTGACACAACTGTGCATAAAAATCAAAGCTTAACTAACACTGAGAAATTTCAGTTTTTGCTTTCTTCACTTCAACATGAGCCGTTGAATTTAATAAAATCATTACCTCTTACTAATGAGAACTATGTTATTGTATATGATATTCTAGTTAAGAGATACCACAATCCACGAATATTAAAATCATTGCATTTAAATCATTTAATTGACTTTCCTACTTATCACGATGTTAATGCAAAAAACGTGCGAGCTTTCATATGCCAATTTAACGAACATGCAAAAGCTCTAAATAGCTTAGGATCAGATGTCCAAGACAACAATCCAATCTTAATAACATTACTTTTATGAAAGTTCGACTTCTCACTGCGCACACGCTTTGAGTCTAAGCGAAACAATTCACATGAGTTACCAACACCAAAGGAATTCATTAAATTTTTAGAAGACGAGTACTCCCATATGGAGAATGCGTGTTTAACACAAGTTCCAAAACCAAATTTTCAGAGACAACCTGTTAACAATGTTTTTAAATCAACCAATGTTAAAAATAAAAATGTAACAACAATTACAGTACAAACTAGTAAATTAGAATGTTGGTATTGCAAGGGAGAACATTTAATTTTTAGTGCCCTAATTTTCTCAAATTAAAACCTGAGCAAAGGTTTACTTATATTAAAACAAGTGGTTTGTGTATAAACTGTTTAAGTGACCATACTTATCAAGATTGCAAATGTAAGAGTACATGCCGCCAGTGTAACAAACGTCATAACATGCTATTACATTTTACAAAAAAACCAGTGAACTCAGTATGTAGCGATAACGGTGTGACGTCACAGTCAACATTGCCGGTTGCCGTATCACAAACAGCTGATTCACAAACAACATTGCACTCTGTTCAAGCAATGAAGAACCCTAGTTATAACAAATACATCACCCTTTTGGGCACAACTCTTGTAAAATTAATGTCTTCAAACAACAATACTGTTATAGCAAGAGCTCTTATTGATTCGGCTTCTAGTTGTCCCTTCATAAATGAGGATATAGCTAATAAACTTAAAATAAAACGTGAGTTCTCTAACCAAGTTTGTAACGTCAATGGAATTTCGGGTGCTTCTGTTAAAACTAAGGGTAAAACATACATTGATTTACTCACTCTTGACAACAAACAAATATGCACGTTTCTTCCAGTCCTCATATTGGACAAAATCACTGGGGAACTGCCCTCTTGCACGATATCTCCAGAAATCAAGGAGAAACTACTTCATTTTAAACTAGCAGATCCCACTTTTGATAAGAAGGGTCCTATTCAAATGCTTATAGGTGCAGACATTCTAATGCAGGTAATTAAACCTGCAAAATACAGTTTAGGTGAAAACATGCCCTATGCTTTGGGTACAGTGTTTGGTTTCATCATAATAGGTAAAGCCTCAATCGTCAGCACAGACAACTATGACCATTGTGACAGTAACATTACTACACTATTCAAAGTTCATGAAGATCCTCTTCACAAACTTATGACTCAATTCTGGCAAGTAGAACAACCACCTGAAGTAGACCATTTTACACCTGATGAAGTTGAATGTGAAAACCATTTTCAAAAAACACTCTAGATGTCCTGTCACTGGGAAATATACTGTCAGACTCCCATTCAAACAAAGTTCAGAACTCCTTGGTGACTCATCAAGCATTGCTAAAAGAAGATTTTTTTGCGTTAGAAAAGAAACTTCACTCTCAACCTGGGCTGAAAGAATTATACTGTGATTTTATGAATGATTATTTAAATACAGGACACATGAAACTGTGTACCAATGTAGTTACAGACAAACCACACTATTTTTTACCTCATCATGGTGTTTTTAAACATAACAGCACCACTACATGTCTTCGAGTTGTTTTTGATGCAAGCTGCAAGACGAGTAATAATGTATCGCTTAATCAGTTACTTCATGTTGGTCCTAAATTACATAATGACATTGCTACTATCATAATAAATTTCAGGCGTTATAAATATGTATTCACTTCCGATGTAAAGCAGATGTTCCGCTCTATCGACCTTGACGAGCAGGATAGATGTTACCAACTAATCTTTTGGCATGACAATCCACAAAGCCAACTACAAGTTTACCAACTCAATACTGTTACGTATGGCATGGCTTCAAGTCCATATTTAGCTAATAAGGTAATAAAGCAACTCACGGAAGATGAAGAACACAACCATCCTTTGGCTTCAACAGCCTTAAAGGGCCAAATTTATGTTGACGACTTAGCACTGGGACATGGCAATCTTGAAGAAGCTTTAACGTTACAACATGACGTCATTCAACTACTTAAAAGTGGTCACTTTCACTTAAGAAAATGGACAGCTAATCATCCAGAATTACTGTGTGATATTCCAGCAGAACATCAAGAAACCCCTATCTACTTTCATGATCCAGGTCACCCACTAATAAGCATATTAGGTTTACGATGGTTACCAAACACAGATTGTTTTATCTACAAAATTAGCATAACTGACAATTCAATTGAAACCAAAATAACAGTTCTGTCTACAATTGCTAGGTTATATGACCCATGTGGTTTTCTGTCACCGTCATATTTACTGAGTTTTTTTTTATTAACAATTAACTGTGATAACTAGGCCTACATACAAACGCGTAGCATACGTAAAGCGCCCATTTCAATTTGTTCAAAACGCTTGAAACTAATGACCCAATTTTTTTTTTTAATAGACCGTATTATAATTTTATTATAAGCAAAATTAGTTGAATAAAATGTTTTGGAGTGTGGAGTTTATATTTCTGTTCATTTTAAGGTGATTATATTTTAATAAATATAAAAGTATTTCAAATTATGTAGCGACGAAGCTTACTTTATGAAGTCCAAAAATTATATGCCAAAGGACATGTTTAGATCTGTCGTTTTCAGCCAATACCTTCTTGATTAACACTGATTAGACGGACAAAAAACAAACAAATGCGCTACCGCTTACACACATATATAATGCATGTATCTTATGTGTTATGTTTATTATTTGATTTTTAAATCAGCGTTTAATTAAACAATACAATAGTAATTATATATATATATATATTATATATATATAATAATAATTATTATTATTATTAACATGAACGCAATAATAAATATAAATATTGTCTTATAAAGACCAGACGACATGAGTTGTGTGTGTGTGTGTGTGTGTGTGTGTGTGTGTGTGTGTGTGTGTGTGTGTGTGTGTGTGTGTGTGTGTGTGTGTGTGTGTGTGTGTGTGTGTGTGTGTGTGTGTGTGTGTGTGTGTGTGTGTGTGTGTGTGTGTGTGTGTGTGTGTGTGTGTGTGTGTGTGTGTGTGTGTGTGTGTGTGTGTGTATTTCACAACGTTAATTAAATCTGCTCTATGTTGTTTTGATGGTTCATCCTCTTCATTCATGCACTTAATATTCTTAATATTAGTGATAAATTGTAACTTTCACTTATGAACACTTACGTTTCTTAATGTCCTCGTACGTTTCGGTGTGGTGTTCACCTTCTTCAGCGAGGTTTAAATACAGAATGTCTTGAAACAGTTGTAACGGATTTTTTCACAGGTTGGTGGTATGTGTGGGGGGGTTGTTGGTGGAAGGGGGTTGGCGCTGGGATTCAAAGTATAGTTTGGTTTCTGTATGATTGTGTCAAATAGTACATGTGATTTAAAGTGTAGTTGGTCATTTAATATGTTGTTTGGTTGTAGTGTGTGGTGTTTATATATTTCATACTGTTCAGCCGTGTTGAGTTTCCTACTTTTTGGTAAGTAGTGTAGTATTTCTTTCGAGGTTGCTTTCTATGTTGGTGTAGCTGTGGTTTTCAGTCTGTATGTGCGTGGCGAATGCGGAGTACCTATATGTAGTTATTAGAGAGGGCTTTTATGTGTTCGGAAAATCTTGAAGAAAAAGATCTTCCCATCTGGCCTATGTAGAAATGTTTGCAATCACTGCAGTTTAATTTGTATACTCCTGTTTTGTTGTATGTGTCAGTGTCTGTGCTTGTATCGTTTATGTGTTTTTTTATGGTGTTGTTCGTTCTGTAAGCTATTTTATAGTTGTGTTTCCTGAATGTGTTTGCGATTTGTGTGTGTTAGAGTTGTAGTATGTAAGTGTGATGTATTTATTAGGTTGTGTGTTGTTGGTATTTTGTGTTTTGGTGTTTTTGCTTAGGATGTGTCTGTGTAGTTTGTTTATTAACTCGGGGGTGTATCCATTTTTTATTGCTATGTATTTGATTGTGTTAAGTTCTTCCTGATAATCTTGTTTACTTTGTGGTATTGATGTGAGTCTATGGAGCATATAGTTGAATGCGGCATGTTTGTGTTGTGTTGGATGGTTAGATGTGTTGTGTATGACCATGTCTGTTGTGGTAGGTTTCCTGTATATTTTATATATGTGTGTGTGTGTGTTGTTTGTTTTGTTAATTGTAAGGTCCAGGAAGTTTATACTATGGTTATGTTCTATTTCTAGTGTGAATTTTAGTTTGGGGTGTATTGTGTTTATGTATTTATGGAAATTTTTGATTTGTCTTTTATTGCCTTTATACAGAAGTAAAATGTCATCTACATATCTGTACCAGTAAATGATTTTGTTTGTGTATTTGTTGTTGTTTAATATATGTTTTTGTTCTATGTTGTGTATGAATATTTCAGCTAGTATTCCTGAAATAGGGGAGCCCATGGGGAATCCGTCTGTTTGTGTGTAAATCATGTTGTTGTATGAGAAGTAATTTTGTTCAGTGATTATTTTGGTGAGTGTGATGATCTCCTGTATGTGTGTTTCTGGTGTGTTGTTTTGTCTTAGTAAATGTTCAAGTGTTAGTATGGTGTCTTTGATGGGTACGTTGGTGTATAGATTGGTTATGTCAAAAGAAGCTAAAGTTGAATTGTGCAGAATATGGATGTGTTTAGTTTTGTTAACCAATTCTATGTTATTTTTGAAGGAAGTGTTGTTAGTTAGATTAATGTTTTTTCTGATTAATTTATCTAGGTGTCTATGTGATTTTGTGGGAGGGTGCTTGTGTGTTGTTTATTAAGAAGTCTGAAATTTTAGTAGGTAGGTAAGCACATTATACACTATAAACGCTACTACAATTATAAAGACATCTCAATTTACTGATTTTTTCATGTTTTGCTCTAAAAATTTTCATACAAAAAGCATACTTATAATTTTTTTACGTTTTTATTTTTCAGTTAAACTGTATAGTTCTAGTATTGTAGTTACATCTCCAGTAATCCAATAGCCACAAAAAATTCAGCTTGATAGTTCACTTGGTTTCTGAAATAATGGGTCATTTATCTAAAAAAGAAAACAGATTTTCAGAAAAATGCATTTAAAGTTTTTAATACAGATTTTTATCATTTTAACTGATTTAAAATAGTCCAGCTCCATACTCGGGGTCTTCAGTTATATCCAAGTGGTTCTCTAGTTTTCTCTTCTTATTGATCTTTTTTTGTCAAATCATCTGCTACTGTATCTGCCTCAAGGATTCATTGCAAGTCAATTTTTTCATTACCTCAACCATATTTCATTCTAGATTGATCCCTGATTTTTGTAAGACTTGACATTTACTTGTATTATCTACATTGAAGGTCAACACAGCATTATGTACATCCAAAACCAAAGTATCCAGTCTTACAAATATATTTTTTTGCAAACTATTCCAAATCAAATGGTTCAGCGACTCGTTTGCATTCTGTGTACTCCCATGAGGACATTTTTAAACAAATTAGGATGACTCAGATCATCAAATATTGGCTGTATGCCAGACATTACAAACATTGGTAGTGAATGTTTATTAAAATTTTCTTTCTCATAGTAAAAACTAGAGATGGGCAAAACCGTTCCTTTCAGGGATCAGATCAGAACCGCTCGCTCCCTAGACTGAACTAACTCTTTTTCATGACTCACCGCTCACCAATCATCATTGGTCGGATTTGGAATGAATCTTACTTTATTTTCAGTTTTTTTTTCAGTGAACTTCGTTTTACAATTTTTAAACCAAAAATTAAACACATTTTTTGCGAGTTTTTTTTTTAGTAAGTTGCTCTAAAATTTTGACAACTTAAATTAGAAATATTAGGTAATCTTTTTTATTAAAATTGATATTTAAAAAATTTTTAAATTACTATAGGGTCCTTTGACCTCACCTTTCTTATTCTATTCATTCTGCATGTATTTTACCTGCTACTGTCCGCTTTTGAGAACAAAGTAAAAGCTGAAAGGGGATAAAATAATTTTGCGTTATGTCTTTCAAAGTAGTTTTGAGAATCCCCAAGGATTTTACCTTTCTAAGCCCATTCATTTGGCCTGTATCTTATCTGCTAAAATTGTCCGTTACATTCTTTCAACTGTAGTTTTAAAATTGCCTAAAAATTTCTTTCTACATAAAACTAACAATGAAATTCTGGAATAAAAAAATGTTCATAAATTTGGGAAATGATAAAAAATAAACTCACTTTTGTTAAGTTTACATTATTTTATTATATAAAATACAATCCAAAAATAATATTACAAATCTAATTACCTATACTACAAAAACTAATCAAGATTTTGATTTATACAATTTTTGTTAACTTTTCCGACGTGAGCCAGTTTCTTTTTTCGGAACATACTTGGCCCGCTTTGGAGAAGATCCGTTCACAAGCAGGAACACATAATCTTTTTAAAATAACTTGAAAGACATGTTTGAAATGGTATCCAAGTCACTTATTGACAAAATCTGTATAATATTTACCTTATTTCTTCCGTCGTGTGACTTCGTTTTGCGTTTTGATTTGCTTTACGCATTTCGAGACATATGTCTCGTCATCAGAAATAAATAAAATAAAAATTCACTCTTACGAGGTCGTTACACATTAAAATACAAATATTCGAAAACGATTACACACATACCCGCTTTACTTGAGTGCGCACTCGAGTCGGACCGATCGGACACTGATTATCAATAGCTACCGCGTAGACAGGTTTATTGCTCTCACAAGCCAAGCACAGCCAAAATTACTTCTAAAACTCAAAGTTGCAACTAACGTTTACAAGAGCAGTACTTAAAAAATCTACTCTACATTTAGTAAAAAACTATTTCTAGCAACAATACAAATAAAAATAGTAAGTAAAAGAATATATTTAGGCGCTTGTAGTTTAATATATTAAAACTGGAAGCATGGGTACAGTTCAATAAAAGCAAATTGGAATTAGCAAATTTACGATTGCAGAAAACAGAAGGTTATATAAGTTATACAAGTTTCTCCCACTTTAATAAGAGTTTCCTCTCTCTTTGGCATTAAATTGTCATTAAATCTGCGCTCAGTTCAAACATCTGTTTAACTGCTGAAGACAAATTGTTTTTCTAAGCATCAAACCCGAAACCAAGTTTCATTGCGGGAATAAAATACGAAACGATTCGTTCCTAAGTACTGCAATCAACAAGTCGCAGCACAGCCTTATTTATTTCGTATTCTTACAGCTTTATCGATATAACACAAAATTCTAAAATAAAATTTGTTTGTTTTAATAAAATAGAACGTACACTTGTTAATCTGTTAACGGGAGATTACTGGCCGATTTTGATAATGTGAATGAGTCAGAATCTCCAGAACGCTATAAGCTTTCAAAGGAAGTTACTATCAAATTTCTTAAAGTTAAATGGAAATCTCCTTAAGAACAGATATAAAACAATTTTAGAAATTACAATAACAAAAACGTACAAATACTGTTTAGAAAGAGAAAACCACGAAATATGAACGGCACCCCGAAGATACTTTACAAGTTATTTTAATGTTTTCAGCTGATCTGAAGCAAAATTGACAAGTATCAACAGCACCATAGTGGTGTTAATGTGTGTTTTACTAACCGGTTCCAAACGGACGTTGGTAAAAGGGTGGTACGATAATGGCCGTTAAAATTGTATTAAGGTTACCATACGTTCCATTAAGGAAAAGTTAACAAATGTCTGTAAGCGGGGCACAAATGTTGAAGAATGCTGGTAACACACAGTCACACGCATCCGCGCACTTTAAAAAGTTGAAGAAATGCATTTAAAACGTTAAGCGTAGTATTAAAAAAGGCTGCTAGTATTTTTTAATAATAAACAAATTATATTTTTTTTATTTTTTTAGAGTTGCGGGCAAAATGCTTAAGACTCGGATGTTTGCAGATGATCAGATTGTATTGGTCACAATGAAAATGACCTGCAAACGATGTGTACTCCTCAATGAAGAGGACCTGGAAGTGAACCTGAAATAATAAAAATGATCTGCAAGTGGACTGTCCACTCCTTAAATAACATTAAGGAAGAATTTAATATGGAAATATCTGACAAAAAAAACAAACTATATGGCTTTTAAAGGAACATGGTCAGTTAGATCTGAAACTGTTTTGGATAGTAAAATTATAGAACAAGTCTCAGAATTTAACTGTTTAGGCTGTAAGCTCTCATATAAAAACGAAGAAGATATTAATGGGAAAATTAATAAATTTAACCAGATAACATTAACTCTCCGAAGTGTTCTGAAACACAAGGCAAGGAAACGAGTACATAATAAAATTATACAAATCCATGGCAGTTCGTACACTTACTTATCGCTCAAAAAGGTGGACAATGTCTGATAGACAAATATAAAGGATTCAGGCTATGGAAATGAAATTTTTGCGTTCCATAGCTGGTTACACAAAATTAGATATGAAAAGAAACAATCAGATAAGAGAGGAACTGAAAGTTGAAGAAGTAAACGGAATCATCAATAAGTACAGAGAAAGGTGAAAACAACACGTTAGCAGAATGGGCAATGACAGATTCCCCAAGGTAGCCTTATTGTATCATCCGAAAGGGAAGAGAAGCCTGGTAAGACCCAAGAAGACATGGTCCGACCAGTTTGGAGCAGGAACAGACTAAACAGACTAAGCCAAGAAGAAGAAGGAGAAGAAGATTTTTTAAATTTAATTTTATTATGTTTTTTAAGCTCATTTTTTCCGATTTGGCTAATTGTTGATCGCGTGGAATAACTTCGTTGCCCTTACATTATATTCTTTCTAATATTCTCCTACCCGAACACTCTTTGTTTTATCTCATCTTCCTTAAAAATCTTTTCCTTCTTAACCCTTTCCAAAAAGTACGTGTGTGTAAAATTTTCTATGCGGGAATGTTCTTCTTTTCAGCTTAATTCTTGGTAACTTATATGAAGTTTCGTCCGGTAAGTAGTTTTTATCAAAATAATCAAACGTTCGTTTTGTTAATTTCTCTGGTGTCATTCAGACCAAGTACCCATACAATGCATTCCTTCGTTTCTGGACAGTATCCGAACGTTTTCAAGTTTCTAGATATAATTCTTATAGTTATTTTATTTAACACGCACATTTTTGTTTTTAAGTACAGTAAATTAGTTAAGGCGAATCAATTGGGACTGGAGCCGATCTGGGATAACGGAAACCCAGGTTAACCGGAGAATGTGGAGGTAATCTAACCTAACCTAACCGAATAATGTCGGAAAAATCAATAAAACACAACATACAGAAAATTTCCTTTATATTGAACAAAACACGTTTGAAATATATTTACAGATTACAAACACGTTGTCCAAATAACAGACATAAGTACAGTAAAGTATATTTCTTGAAGTAACCCGTAAGCTTCCGCTGTGTCAGTTTGGAGAACCGCATTATCACGGATACTTTAGAAGTTCGGCCGGTGTTGTCTTTGCCTGCCGCTCGAAATTGACCATTAATTTATCTAACTGGGACACTGGTCCTGCGTGACCGCTCATTGTTCATCGTTATCCATATCTGTCTCCTCACTATTGTCAGTGTTTTCAGATGATCAGGATGCAACAATTTCCTCATCAGTAATTGTGCCGTCAGTAACCTCGTAATTGTCTGCTTCCAACCGACTTTCAATGTCACTGACATCAACATACTAGCAACCGTATGGATATCTCCTGAAACATATCCAGAAATTCATTGGAGTCTGGATTTCATTGGAGTATTTTTCTTTGACACTTTCTTCTCCCAGTGGTTCAATCTTGTTCTCTGGCAAATCACACACACCAGGCCATAGTTTCTTCCATGATTTTATCAACTTGCTTCTAGCCACTTGTTCTCAAGATACGGCAGCCATATAAATAACAGTCAAATAACTGTTTATTCGTAAGCTTTAGCTGTCTCTGATTATTATCCAAGGTTTCTTAACCTGCACATTTTTATTTTAAATTATATTAATTGCTAAATCGGTCCGGGTTATCCGGAGATCTAAGTTAAAGGGGTCTGATTTAACGAGGTTCTACTGTATTGTAATATTTTTCTTTTGATTAATAAATGTTTGTGAAATGTCTCTTGCAAAACGTTTTTTGTCAATGAGATACGGTACTTAACAACAAGAGTAAACTACACACATCATTACAGATAATTTATTATTAAATCAATTTTAGTACCTGTGTACATATGTATAACCCCATCATACTAATGCTTTGCACTTTCTGTTGATCATAGTAACTAATAATCACAGTTACTTATGAATAAGAAGCAACGTCACACTTTCTCAACTGGTGTCTTAGAATTTCTCCGTAAAAGGGAGAAATCCCATCCCATTTCTGAAAGCCAAATGGTACGGTATTCATTTTGTTACATATGAATAGATGGGATTTAGATGGCACTGCTGAATATGGAGACAAATGACGAAATCGTTCAAGACGTCTGGTGGCACCAGCTGATCCGTTGTAATCATGTGACGTCGTACAAATGTACGAGGGGAAAGTGCAAATGTGATGTTAACCTCCCCCCCCCCAACCAATAACTATAGTGAAGAGTTAGTATTTACTACAGAACGCGGTGCGATCTCTTGTTCGTATTTCATCATTATTCTCAAGAACATTACACTTAACTCAGTATGGGTTCGCTACTTTTCCATTATCACAATCTTGTCGCATTAAAATTCATACTTTGGTTACACAGTCCTTAACCACTAAACACAAGTAAGTAAAAAACCCGAAGCCTCACTTACTTACTTACTTCCCTGGAGCTACAACCCTCGAGGGATCATGGCCTCCTTCAACATTGATCGCCGTTTCAGTCTATCCAGTGCCAGTCTGCCAGTCGTGCACTCCTAGTATAGTCCGGTCGTTGGCCGCCACTCCATCCACCTACCGCAGTCAGTCTTGGTCTACCAGTTCTTCTCCTTCCATAAATCCTCTCTCTTAGAACCTTTCTTGGAATCTCCTCTTCTGACATCCTTGACACATGACCAGCCCAACGGAGTCGGCCCACTTTAATGGTACGACCATGTCCATATCCTTGTACATATTGTTACTACGGTCTACTTTATCGTCGTAGGTACAGTGGAAAACAAAATACAAGACACGAATTAAGTCACTAATCACCAGCTTTAATTATCATAGTTATACAGTTCGTAATTAAGAATACATTTTCAAATAAAAATTGTTCACACGCAATAAAATGTCAACTAATAGGCTATAAAACACAATTGTATTACAATTATATCGCGCGATTATAAAACACAACACTTAACTAATAACCACTTGAACGCACAAGTATCGCCCGACAATAAACTCGAACCGCACTGAAATATATCGCAACTATAACTGAAACTGAACGTCGTTGAGTAATGGTATTTATACCCCCCCCCCCCGAAATACTAGATTATTCCATACTGCGCGTTAACAATAAAGGAACACATTAGAGCGTAATTCATTGCGGCCTTGACACAGTTCACGCGGCCTCTGTTACAGTCTAGCTAATGCGTCGAGAATCACGTAGCCTACGCCACACGCATTACATTCCGGGTCCCTCTGGAACATTCGATAAACACGTAGAGTGTTCTGTAATGTCGTAGCTATATCCATTAATTCATATTTTATTCTGTCTCCAGTTTTGTCTTTCTTCTTCTGCTCCGAAAATTCTTCTTAAGATTCGCCTCTCAGATCTCAGCTGAGACATTTTATCATTCTTTGTCCAACACTCAGATCCATGTCAGTACAGGTCTTATCAGAGTATTGTAAAGTCGTATCTTCGTGGTTCGAGAGGTATATCTGCTTCTCATGTGTCTCTGAAGTTCAAAATAGCCTCTGTTGGCGGCCAATATTCTTCGTCCCATCTCCAACTGAATTTCGTTGTCGGCAATCACTAACGTGCCAAGATATGTGAATGCATCAACACAGCCAAAACGTATGCGCGCCAATCACAACCTGCGCCTCTTGTGTTTCGTTTTGATGTACAGTAGTTGGGTGCGCATATATTTTTGTCGTGGCTTCATTAACTACCTGACCAACTCTTCTTTGCAAGTATAGGCCAATAAACGTAGTCGTTAATAGGTAATCGCTAAATTGCTTTCCAGTGTTGGTGTTAAAATTAATATATTGTTGTAATAGATATTGTAATTTTTCTTTTTAGCCAGAGGGGAAGTGCATTTATTAACAGAGACTCACAAAACTTAATAAAACCTTTTCTTAGTGACAACAGGTTAGACGGTATGCTAAAATCTGAGACACATTTCACAGACAGAAGCCATATTATAATTCCAAGATTTACCATTTATGATACCCAACATCCTGACGGTACAGCTCGTGATGATACCGCTCTGTTCATCCGAAACAATATAAAACATTATCTCTTCTTCAAAGTCAAAACTACTCACCTACAGGTGAGAAATGTTTTAATTGAAGATCAAAGAGGCCTACAGTCTGCTGTCCCCCGAGACAGAATCAATGAAACTGAGTTCAGCTCGTTTCTTAGAACTCTTGGTGCACGTTTTGTGGTGGGAGGTGACTTCAATGCAAAACACCCGCAATGGGGTTCCAAACTAGCAAACCCAAGAGGTAGAATTTTATATATTTTAAATAATGTCATTAAACAAGAACCCTGTCCTTTCTGTTCACACGTCAACCAACCTATTGGCCTTCTAATATAAATAAACTACCAGATCCCATTGATTTAATTTTAATGAGAGGCTTGCCTCATAAATACTACAAAGTTGCCTTGATTTGTCCTCTAAAATTATTGCCACTATTAGCAATACTTTCATTGTGTCTGAAAGTCTACCAACACTCATAAATCGTAATACTGACTGGGACTACTTTAGAGAGTTCATAAATGATAATATGTCGCTAGAACTTCCACTCCACACATCTGCTGAATTGGATTCGGCTGAAAATTATCTCACCAGTGCTTTTCAAAAATCAGCCTGGGAGGCTACACCCTGGAATACAGCGAAGAGTAAGTACTTAAATCTTCCTCTGGTTGTCCGAGAAAAATTTATTAGCTGAGAAGCGTAGATTGCTACGAATTTGTCAGCATACTCATCATCTGGATGATAAAAGAGAATGGAATTCCGCAGCCAGAAAACAAAAATGGTTGCTAGAAAATTTAAAGAATGAAGGCATTCAGGAGTATCTAGAAAATCTGTCACCTAATGAAAGTACTGATTATTCCTTGTGAAGGCTACAAAACAATTAAAAAGGCCACTATTACAAATACCACCAATACATAAACCAGATGGTAGCTGGGCGCGAAGAAATACAGAGAAATCCCAGACTTTTGCCGAACAATAATTTTAAGGATATTGATTATTGCACAATCCAAATGTCAAAAATTTATATTACTAGAAGGAAAGCTGAACTTTTTTTGATTTGCTTACAGAAACAGTTCTGTGCATTTATTAACAGAGACTCACAAAACTTTCTTAATTTATTGGTGTCACAGACAGTACTGAATTAAGGGCACTCGTAACCGGCTATGTTTATCATGTTAAATTCATCAACTCTGAGACGCATTATCTCAAAACCTGTCTGAGATATCTCAAAAGATATAAGTCTGAAATTTTATCACGCTGGTAAGCACGTTATACAGTACAAACACTAGTACAGTTATGAAGATAACACAATTTCCTGATTTTTTATAATTATCTATGTTTTGCTATAAATATGTTCATACAAAAAGCATACCGGTATTTATCATATTTTTTACGTTTTTATTTTCACTGAAACTGTATAGTTCCAGTAGTGTAGAGTTATATCTCCACTAACCCAATAGCCGCAAAAAAATTCAGCTTGATAGTTTACTTGGTTTCTGAAATAATGGGTCATTTATTAAAAAAAAAAAGATTTTCACGAAAACGCATTTTAAGTTTTAAAAATAGATTTTTATCGTTTTACCTAATTAAAAATAGTCCAGCTCCATACTCGAGATCTTCAGTTATGTCCATTCGGTCCTCTAGTTTCTCTTCATATTTCTAATTGACTGTCTAACCTTTTTCATCAATTCATCTACTGATGTCTCTACCTCAGCGATTCGTTGCAAGTCAATTTTTCCATTACCGTGACCATATTTGATCCTAGTATGATCCCTAATTTTTGTTAAGACTTGACACTTACTTATATTATTTTTATTGAAGGTCAACACAACATTATATACACCCAACACCAAAGTGTCCAGTCCAACAATTGTATTCTGTGTAGGCTACTACCGTGAAGATATTTTTTAAACAAATTACGATGACTCAGATCAGGAAAATATTGCCTTTATGACAGATATTACAGACATTGGTAGTGAATGTTTATTGAAATTCGCTTCCCAGTGGTAAAAACCGTACGTCTCTATGATTTGTTGTAAGGGAGTTACAGATTTGTAAAAAATGGTAACATCTCAGTTACGAAATCATAAAAAAAATATTATTACGTGTATTCACATAAATTTAGCATCAAATATACTGAATCATAAAATATCAAATTTAGTATAATAAAATAATGAAGATTTGTTTACCATCTCTCTCTCTCTCTCTCTCTCTCTCTCTCTCTCTCTCTCTCTCTCTCTCTCTCTCTCTCTCTCTCTCTCTCTCTCTCTCTCTCTCTCTCTCTCTCTCTCTCAATTGGCGCTACAGTTTAACATAAAAAAACAAAAATCGATTTTTTGGTCGTTTGCCTGTTACGAGTGTCCTTAAGCATAGTTTTAGTTTGTATTTTTTTTTTCAGGAATTAGTCTACTGTTGTTTCTATATATGTAAAGAGGTTTTAAAATGTCCATTTTTTTCTAATTACGTATTTCGATACATTATATGAGTCTGCAGTTATAGAAAAAGGTCAAACCTGTAAAATGTTGTTCACTCAAAGGTAACAAGTTCGTGCAGCCACCATGGCAACCTGTTAGAGAGTCGTGTGTCTGCTGACGTCTGCACCATCTCAGGAAAGCCCACTGACGATCCTGGAGGAGGAGCGAGGAGAATCACCGAAGTCCCAGCAACGGTCCTGGTCAATTTGTCGACTACGAAAGTGCTACGCAGGACTTGGGCCCAAGACGTGGTTACGCCACGTTGCATTCAGGAAAGCACAGAAAACTTTATTCGATCTTATTCAGAAAAATCTTATTCAGAAAACTTTATTCGAAAAAATCCTTAAATTTTCAGTGACCGTCAATCAATGAATTATTTAGTGGATGGTTAGTGAGGATCGGTTAAAATAACACAATTTTAACTATTTTGCGTCGACGTTTCGACAATACTTATTGTCATCTTCAGGACGTGTGTATGAAATACAAAAGAAATGTCAAACACAACGGAACAATTAAATATTTGGGTGAACGTCACCGATCCTCACTAACCATTCAGTAAAAAATGTATTCAAAAAATCAATTTTTTTATATCTAAGGATGATAATTCAATTAAATTACCTTTTAATAATGTAATAATTCGTTTGTGTGTGTAATTGATTAGAAAATAAGATTTCCTTTAATTTTTATGTGAGACAAATATGTGTTTGCTTTAATTTTAAATTAATTTGTTAATTATTATCTTTTTTTATCACAGTTAGACAAAGAATTCAGTTATTTTTGTAGAAATTTGTTGTGTAAAGGGCAAAATTATATCAACCATTATATAGGATTGTATGATATCGATATATATTACGGTTTAATGTAGTCTGTGGTTCTTTACGCAGTATTTACGTTTTCCTGCTTCTTGTCTGTGTATTTATCTCTTCTTGGCCATTATCAAGACCGTCGCAAAGCCGTTGCTTTAGTTTTAATTGAAACGGAATACTCTCCAAATTGAAAAATCGACCGACATGGCATGATGAGGTTATCGACAATTTTGCAAATAAATGAGCGAGTTTGCTGGTCTACAAGTAATTTCATCGCAGCTTACAAAATGTACTTCTGTTCAGCAGTTTACTTTTTTGGTGGTACGTTAATCTTCAGTTTATCTTGTTAAAAATAAGCGTATATTTCTGATATAGGACGTGTATGCTGTAAAAAGCAATTATCTCTACCATACTTAGGAGTGAAATAACGAGTCCCGAAGGGGAGGAGAAGCTGCTATGACTGAACGCGGCTCTGCCTCGTAGCCTCCCCATCCTCAGGCCTCACCGGCTGCCACTGATTTTTTTTTGTCGACAACTGATATTTTTGTACTACGACCAACTTGCTCATATCTATTAGTTTTGTGAGACTAAGTTAAGTCACTAATCATAGTAGAAATAAACACATTTATTGTAAAAATGAGACAATAGTAGCAGCACACATTATTTGTTTTTTATCGGTACATGATAACAGGTCTTTTTCTTTTATTACAGGTAACGACTTTGTGGTAGAAATACCAGAATTATAATTGTCAGGAACATAGACACACAAGGAAAACGGAACGTTGTAAGCTACAAGGAAACACTAAAAAGCGAGTACATGCACGGAAATTAGTTTTGACGAAGAGACTATGAAAATGACCAGTGGGGCCTTTTTCTGTTGGAGTATTGTGTGGAAGAAGACAAAGTTATTTTTAGCGGAAGAAGGGGCAAAGAAAGTTTGAAATGCTCAACGCATGTCTTCTTCTTCTTCTTCTTCTTCTTCTTCTTCTTCTTCGTCACCTCACGGAGTAGCCACTTTGTCTGTTCCGTCTTCACAGAGTATTTCTCCATCTCACTCTCGGTCTTCCTACATCTCTTGTACCAAAGGTTCTATATCCAAACACAACCTTAGGTAGACGTCCATCCTCCATTCTACCCAGATGCTGTAACCATTCCCTACGATATATCTGGATTTTATTATTTATGGAGAAAATACCTGTAGTTATTCTCTAATATCGTCATTGCTCGTATACTGGGGATGACCGTCGTCTGCTCGTATACTGCGTCCCGAGCTTCAGATAGAGCTCCTGCCGCAGGGACGATAGATGGGGTCTGGATGAAGGGCGTGGCCTGCTACCGGCGGTGTGCGTGTGTGTGTGTGTGTGCGGGGGGGGGGGAGAGAGAGAGAGAGTGAGAGAGCCGCCTATTCAGTATATTCAAGATGTATTTAACGCTTTCAGCGCCAGGCCAAATTTTGTTTAGTGGACCAGCCACTTTCCGGAATAGTTTTACCAGCGGAAAATATGGTAGAACTTATACAGTGAAACTTGCTTATACAGTAGAACTCCATTTATCCGAACTCCAGTTACACGAATCGCCAATTATCCGAATCGACATCAGGAAATGGAATGGAATGAAATTAATGGAATTTAGAAAAAACAACAAATTCAGGAAGAAAAAGAAGAGGCAATGAACAGGAAGGAAGAGGAAAAAAGCAAAAGAAAGTGTCGAAGAAAACGAAGCTGTATCAACTGAAGACATCCTCCAGAAAATCATTGTAAAAAATTCCTGGCTGTTCTGAGTGTGATGTGGACGACATAAACGAGTTTGCAGTGCGATTCACCGGACACTGGATAACATTTTTGGACGATGATGGTAAACGATGAAATCTCAGCAGGTGGACGAAGGCGATGACAGCGCTGCTTCAGTTGAACCGGAAAAGGAACCTACGGCGAGTGAGGCATTCGTTTGTTTTGACACTGCCTTAAAGTGGATGGAACGGCAGCCTGATTGCGACCATGTGTAGCTTCCTTCCGTCAAGCGATTGCGGGACCTGGCTGCACGCAGAGTTTCTACATCACTGAAAAATTATAAATTATGTGCGAGTATTATTTTTAATTCTTTTGTAGTACAAGTAGACATGTTGCAAAACACGTGTGACCTGGTTCTTATTAAGATACTCTATTCATGTAATAAAAATAACAAAAGTGATTTTTGAGCAATTTTCGCGTTTTCTTTCACAACATAAACGTTTTCTTATGTTTGTCCCAATTATCCGAATTTCTGCATATCCGAATTACGTCTGGGACTCATTAGTTCGGATAAATGGAGTTCTATTGTAACGAGATTCAAGGTACCGGACGAATATGCTCGTTAACCCTGAGTGCTCGCTACATCCAAGTTGCCGACTCGCAAGCCTAAATTTTTATACAATGATTACCGAAACACACAACAAAAAGTGTACTATATAAGAGGCTTTGCACAATAAAATTTTAACATGTTTTATGTTCTACGCTTAAAAGTGAAACTTAGACTTTAAACATTTTTTAGACTTTAACATTCTTTGCCGAATAACATTCTATAACTGTGTAGTGAAAACTTACCAAAAATCAGCCGGCTATCTGGCAAAAAAAACGCAAAACTTTTCATGCCACATGTAGGCCTACAACATTTATTTTTTAAGTTACAAGAAAATTCGGTCTAATTTATTTGTCTTTTGTTCTTCGTTTAAAAGGAACCGTCAAAATTATAGCTCGCACACAGATCATAATTAACCTTAAAAAGTCATCTACTTTTTTTTGTTTAGTAATTTTGTATCTGTAGATATCAAAACAGTTTTTTGATTCATTTAAATAGTCCACGAATTCATCACTTACGTTATTAGTTTCACTAAATTGCGTTAATGGTTTAAATGAATGTTTACAATGCTGTATTGTAACGAACTTTTTTAGACCTTAACCCATGAACAAGCCTGCGATAAAATGCTCGTTATAACCAAGTCTCTAATGCGTTCTTACTTGTTAAAAGCGAGTTTAATTACCTACTAAGATACAAAACCAAACAAATCTCGTACTTTTGCTCGTTACAGCCGAGTTCTCGTTATAACCGAGCTCGTTATTCGCGAGTTTGACTGTATTTTGTTTTGCTGAAACTGCTTCAAAATGAATTAAAATGAGATAAGTTAAAAAAAAATGTAACAACAAGTGCGAGGTGTTTTACTTTAATCCAAGCCTGAGTGATAGGCCTATATGTATTTATATTAATAATAACTGGGTATAAATGTTATACACTGTGTTTGAAACATGACTACTTCGTGTGTATCAAATTGATACACACATGGTCCGTGACGACAAAAAATGCAGTGTGTATCAAACTGATACACATACGAGGGTCAGTTGAAAAGTTCGCGGAGCGACATCTGTAGCTTAGCGGTAAAACTAAACTTTTTCGTCTGCTGCAAGACTTGTATGTCATGTAAACTCCTGTTAATTTCCAAATCGATCTATCAATTTAGTAATTGTTTAGAGGCCGTTTAAAATTGACGTGACTGGCGTGGTTTGAAAAATGAACAAAATCAAACATCGTGGTGTGATTCTTTGTTAAAAGTTGTTTAGTGCCAACGGAAACTCAGAACGAAATTGTAAATGTGTCAGGAGTTTAAACGTGATCGTACGAGTATTGAAGATGATCTCCCCCCCCCCCCCCCCGGCACTAGTGCCAAAAAATTCGACAACTCCAGATGCGGCAGACATCTTGCACAACGCTTTTCACACCAAGTTCTTGAGTTAAAGTATGATGCACACGCTCATATGAGATGCCTGTGATTTCAGCAACGTCATCCACTCCTCAATCTGCGGTTTTCCAATACCCTATGAAATTTTTTCAATAATGTCATTTTTTGTTGCCCTTTTTGGACGTCCACTGCTGGGATTGTCTTCAGTGCTTGTACGACCACATTTAAACTCGAGTGTGCCCCACTTACCGTTGTTTCTGAAGGCTCAGCATCTCCTAACACATTTACAATTAGGTTATGATTTTCCATTGGCGCTAAAACGTTTTTAACAGACAATTCAGCACAACACGATGTTTGATTTTGTGCATTTTAAAAACACGCGTGACAAGAAAATTTCAAACATCCAGTAAAAGTAAATAAATGGACAGATATATCTGGAAATTAACAAGTGTTCACGCGAAATACACGTCTTGCTGCACACGAAAGATTTTAGTTCTACCACTGAGCTATAGATGTCGCTCCGCGAACTTTTCAACTGACCCTCGTAGTTCACTGGTAAAACACAAGTGTACACCAAATTGATACACATGGTGCTGATTGTGTTAACTGAGTTCTCAATTAGTTTCAAAGTTTTCACTTATATGCGTCCAGGAGTATCTTTACGTTTTCTGCTCAGCAACAGTAAATCAAATCAATGATGAAGATCCCCTTCTGACTGCCGTCTGCATATACTTTAATTGTCATCTGAACGTCGTCTGATTTACATATAGTCGAACGTTAGGTAAAATTCTCTGAATCGATTAACAGAATCCGGTGGGAATCGAGGCCACGAATAACTGCACATTAGTTCTATCGCATTGACAGCACTGACCGATTACAAGCACAACAGCCTTATGGCAACCACACACTCGTTGAACTGAGCCAACGTATACAGTTACAAAGGGCTTAAGCGGTGTGTTTGCGAAAGGATCTGTTTTGTGGCTGTTGTCTTTTGATAAAACGAAGCTGTTTTCCTTTGATTCAGTACAGAAGAGGTTTTTAGTCGGCCAGTAGTAATCCCTTGAGAAAATAATGGCGGTTTATTAGACAAATTTTCTTTTGAAATCCTTTTTGTTCACTAGCTAAAAGTGTTTATTTCATGGTGCGCCCGCGAAACAATAAATAAAATCCAGTCTGAATTACTTTCTTTAATTGCCGTCGTCTAATTTGCATACAGTCGAACGTTAGGTGAAACTCTGTGTCGATTAGCAGAAGCCGGTGGGAATCGAGGCCACGAAAACCCAGGACTTCTGGGTCAGTAACCACACTGTTATCCTTTAAAGTACAGGTGTAGTAAACGTTATAAAAGAAATTGGCAGCAACATGTGAACAGGACGTATGAAAGAGCACGCTGATCGTGCATTGTAAACATTTTGACTGAAGAGATTCTGGCAGGTCAAGGGTAAGTTTAATTCTGTGAAGAATGGGACAAGCTACAAACCTAAGTGAAGACGAAGGTTAGTCTTATATGCAGGAGCATCTACCTGCCTGTCCATTATTCTTCTTTGTTGCTTTTAGATATACAAAACACGTTATCTTCTGTAAACGTCCAAAAAGTTTCACAGCGATTACTTTGGTCGTGAAGTATATATTTGATATTTTCTGCCCGTTATCAAGTCAGCTGATTGTCGTCCATGGCAACTGATGGGGTTGCTTTAGTCTGAAGAATTTAGTTGGTCTTGTTTGGTTTAGTTTAATTGTGGTTAAATTAAAAATAGCTTGAAGGTCAGATGAGACAAAAGTTCTACTCACTCATTTGAACCGATCTTCACAGAGATCTGAGGGTGTTTACGGACGAAGAAATTGAAAACTTCGCGCAAATACACGAACAAAGACTGAGTGATTACGTGACTGTGTAGTTCTTCGACATTAAGCAACTAAAAAGACTGAAAAGGACTAAGCTTAACCTAACCTAAACTTACAATTTGAGTCAGTGTAGCGAATATAGCGGCAAACCATGGTTCTGTATGGTGTGTTGTTTTATTTGACAGAAAAGAGAAACGTAATTCTCACTTGATGAACTCTGACTGTAATGTGGTCACCTATCCGCTGATAAGCCCTGTCTGCCCATTGCTAATTTTGGTTTACCCCTGTTTACCAAGACTTTATGGTCACTGACTACGAAACCTTTGCAGCCTTCCGCATTGAAGACGGCGGTCGTCGGCTGAAACATTTGCACCCAACAACCGTGACCGCGGCCTTACAGCCGCAGTTCTCATAACAGTTATGTTCTTGTCTTTATAACGGTTAGGTGTGCTACAAACAGAGGAAACATTTACTTTCCCAACAATTTTTTATACATTTTTGTAACAAGTTCCCTAATTTGATTTCATAAAATCTTTAATTGTTGGGGGCAATACATACAGATGTCCAGTAGAATACCATTAGCAGGTTTGTATATAAACGTTAATGTTAAGCTGTTGGAAGATTGGCTCAAACGTAAAGTTTTTAAACGGTAACGAAACAATGTACTGTTTAGAAAATTACGTGCTTATTGTTGTACCTATATAATAACTATATTTTATTTATTAAGCAACAGTGTGATTTTTAATTTTGTCTTCAATAATCGTGTAGATAACGTATGCCCAAAAAATTTTATTTTAATTTTTGTATCTAACATTTTCTTTTTTGTTTCAGATTTAAAATTTGAGGGGAACCGAGATTATTCTGTAATAACTTGAAGAAGAGTCTATCACGTTAAGATAGACGTACATTTTATTTTTGTTATTACAGTTGATACAAAATAATATCTATGTATACACATATTTTTAAAAATAATTTTCATTGATGATCTGATTCACAAAACTGAAAACTGAAATTAAAAAACAGTTATATATAAAATACGATTCAACTGTTGTAAGAGAAAACCTGATTGGACGACGTAAACAAGAATATTGTGCCATAATAATATCGTCGCCGCCGTTTTTGACACAGGACAACAAATAAATGATGTCACACGTCCGAATCTATCCATCACTGTCAAACTTCATTAAGTTATGCGCCGTAATGCCGGCGCCACTACAAAAAAACTTAAAGTGACAAAATGCATTTTAATATTAATAAACTTATCAAAGTAATTAAATTAAACAGGCCTAAGTAATATTTAGAGAAGCAATGCCTAACCTGTGAAGATAAATGATGCTGATTAAAAATGACTTTTTACAACGTGATTAATGAAGAGTACAAGTTGTATTTTCTCGTTTATTAGTCTCCGGACGGAAGGCTACACTCCTGTCAGACAAGTTGCCGTTTGTCGTCCTTATTCAATTTATAATAATTATCCAATTTTGTGACTAATTATCTTCGTCCTCGATGTTAACACCTTATTCTGCGCCTGCGTCTATCCACTTTTCATTTTCTTGTCATGAATTCGCTTCGTAAATATTACCACCGTATCTCTCCCTCTCTCTCTTGCATTCGGAATCTGCTTCTCTACAGCAGAACCTCTGTTAACTGAAATAAAGGGGGGAAGGCGGTTTCGGATAACCAAAATTTCGGATAATAATTAAGATGTCATTTTTTTAAAGTTTGAGGTTAAATAACTGAAGGCAATATACAATATTATCAAAATATTGTAATAAAAATCAAACTATTTACATAAAGTTATTTTTTAACACTAATTTTATGATTTTTTTTTGAAAAATCTTATATTTTCGTTTCCTTTTTCTTTTCACTTCACTTCCTTGCTGCCACAGTTCCCAAAATATCATTTTTAATTCTTTTAAATGCCACCAATTTTTCTTCAATCGTTATCACGACTCGTTTCCGGTTCGTAAACTTGACGCACAATTTATTACTTGTTTATTACATTAGTTTTCGTGTTTTATCCGGAAAACAAATTTTGATTGTAAAAATCGTGAATATATAATCTTTTTTTGCTTGGTCGGCCGTTTCGGTTAATAGAGGTTCTTCTGTGTTTAAGTCTCACTAGTTTTTTTTTTTTTTTTTTTTTTTTTTTTTTTTTTTTTTAAGATCTTAATCTGTTTGACTAAGCGGCTGACAACACACATACAGGATTATGAAGAGCTGATCATTGACAGCTCTTCTTGTTTTTGATAATAGATTAAAGAGGTACACAAAATACAAAACTAAATGATAAAATGTAAACAAATGAACAAAAATCACTTCCACTTCCTGCTGGCATGATACAATAAGTTCAAATGTTAAACACTGGGCCCATAAGGCACATATACGGGTTGACATTAACACTTATTAATGACACGAATACAAAAACATACAGAACAGATATCACAGACATTACAATACAGAAAATACATTATTAGTTAAACCTGAATGGTAAGTCTAATAGTTTGTGCCTTTTTAGTCTATAAATATCTTCACTGTTGTCTAACAAATTAATTGCTAGGATGCTGTTCTAATTTGGAGATGTGAGTCCTGCAGAGGCGCATGATTTCTTCTCTCACGGTTGGAACTTTGAGATCGCGGTGTATAGAGTTGTTGAAGACAAACCATGGAGCGTCGACTATTGATCTTAAAGTTTTGGACTGAAAGCGCTGGATAATCTCAATATTACTTGTACTAGCAGTACCTCAAAGTTGAATACCATAAGTCCATACCGGTTTAAGAACTGCTTTATAGATCAACAGTTTGTTGACGAGACTTAACCGTGATTTTCTGCCCATCAGCCAGTAGATGTTTCTGACCTTGTGATTAAGTTCAATCTTCTTAGTTGCTATATGTTTTTTCCATGTTAGTCTCCTGTCCAGATGCATCCCAAGGTGCTTAGCACTTTCACCTTGCGGTACTGGTTGACCGTTAATTGTTACTGGAGGGCAGTTTGCGTTACGTGTGGTGAAGGTAACGTGGACTGACTTGGATGAATTAATTTTTATGCGTCATTTATCAAGCCATAACTGAACGCTGTTTAATGATTCTTGTAGTATAAGAGATGCTACTGAGGGGTCGGAGTGTGTCGCTAGGATTGCTGTATCATCGGCGTAGGTAGCAACAGTGGTTTCACTTGCTGACGGTAAGTCCGAAGTGAATAGGAGTTAGAGCAGAGGACCCAGGGACACTACCCTGCGGAACACCTGACCCCACTGGTAATAGAGAAGAAGTAGCATCCGAGTACTTGACTTGAAACCCTCTGCCCACTAAGTAGGAATGTAGAATACGGTAACAATTATGTGGCAGATTTTTCTTTATTTTGTATAAGAGTCCAAGATGCCAGACTTTGTCAAATGCCTGGGAAACGTCGAGAACCACACCTGAGCAGAACATCTTCGATTCCAACGATTTATTGATAACATTTGTTAGTCTGTGTATTTGATCTACCGTAGATCTACCTTTTCTCGAAAGCCAAATTGGTGATCCGGAATTAGGTTGTTTTCTACAATTGTTGGCATAAGTCGTTTTACAAACAGCTTCTCAAAGATCTTACCAAGTATCGGTAGAAGGCTTATGGGTCGATAAGAAGAGGGCTCTTGAGGGTTTTTACCAGGTTTTAAGACCATGATTACTTGAGCCGATTTCCAGAGAAGAGGAAAGTACTCAATTCTGAGTATGGCGCTGAAAATGTATGTTATTAGTACAACGCCTTTGTGAGGCAGCTCCTTTAGAACTTTCCCCGACAGCAAATCAATGCCGGGAGCCTTTTTACTTTTCAAATTATACAGGATTATTTCCTTGATTTCCTTAACCTTAAAAGGCTTAATAGTTAGAGTCAGTTGGAGCGGGGAGTGTAAATATCTTTGTACCTCTTCATTCAAAGAGACGTTCTTGCTGGCTTCAGGTTGAAAAACGTTGACCAAATGTTCGGCAAAAGTCTGGGATTTCTCTGTTTGCTTCGCGCCCAGCTACCATCTGGTTTATGTATTGTTGGTATTTGTAATAGTGGCCTTTTTAATCGTTTAGTAGCCTTGAGATTGAGAGAGTCGCGTTGAGAGAGTCCATTGGCGTTCCATAATCCAATCCTGTAATTTGTAATTGTTATTCATTATTTATTAGAAAGTTTATTGACAAGTGTTGTAAGGAGATTAAGCATGACGCTATTTTGCTGCATGAGTTGACTGAACATAGTCTCAAATTTTGTCAGGAAGTGTGAAAGAGTGATGTCCTCATTTGCTGTCTGTTTGAGATTGCTGTCTCAAGTCCTGCAATTTGAGTGTAAGTAGGAAAAGAGACGTTACGGGTATTCATGTTCTGTTCCGTGTTCGTAGACCAAAACATTGAAGGGGTTCTCCTAGGTGTGGTGTTAGGTACGGGGCTGTTTCTGGCCTGCAGATTTTCATAAACTTCACAGCCTTTATAATTAGCTGTATGAGGACGATCGCATAATGCACATATGGCTGGTGTATCCTTAGATTTGGAACAAGTTGCGGAGTGTGTTCACCTCCGCACTTTGACACACTGCAAAGGTTTTCTACAGTACGTCTTACTGTGGTCGTATGACTGACAACGAGTGCACTGTATTATGAAGTTTTTTTCTCCGAGGTGGTTCTACAGTAATCTGCATGTTACCTAAAGACCTTAGGTTATATATTTGTTTATTGTTTGCTGCAGGTTCAAGATCAACAAAGAAGAGAGGGAGGGGTGTTTTCTCGACTCTGTGTCGAACGTTGATTATGTTTCTGACTGAGTGTCCTTTTTCTTTTAGTGCTTCTTTAATAAAGTGTACACCGATGCTAGGATGAATGTTTCTTATGACAACCCGGTATGCTCGTTGGTCTTTAATTTGATACGTATGGTAAATAATTTTTTCGTCCTCGAGGTGACGGATTAATTTCTGTAAGAATCAGGTGCAAAAGTGTTGATTTTCACCGTATTGTCATCGAACGATTTAGTACTGTACTGTTCTGATTCCAAAATTTTTGTAAGGTTATTGATCATTTCATTGTAATTGACGACACCATGAAGGTATACAGGAGGAGTTCTAGGTAATTTCGGCTGAGCCAAGACTTGAGTAAGTTGGACGTCATGAGGGACATCTATAGGTAACACCGTAAATCTGTTGTGGTCATTAAGCTGAGTGTGTGTGTGTTTCAGATGTGTTTTCTGAAGATTGGCGACTTCTTTTTCGTTTTTTCACCATCTGGCAGCTGTGGGGTCCGTGTTGTGTGAAATCAACATTAACATTTCTGCCTGGCTGTTGACTGTTGTAGGATTGAGGGGCATTTTGCGACACTGGAGGTAATGTAGTTCCTGAGTGGACCGTAGGAACAGGTTCAATGTTAGTTGACAGGCCTGGTTGCTGATAATTCATTATTGTCGATAATTACAGTAGACAGATAAATTAAAAGACGGGTGTACTTCCAGATGAGTAATTTCTGGCCTTGTGTTTATGTTTTGTAGATAAACAGGTACAAACAACCACAAGCCGCAGACAGACACACAGTCCTACACGGACGAGCAGACGCACGCGCGGCCCCCTGGCCGGCTGCTTGGATTTGTTCGAGTAATCAGATAAACCTTTTGTTGCAGTATTAGTTACAAATATAAGCCTATTTAGTAAGAAAGATAGCAATAATATTAAGTTACCGCTACTAAATTACGCTATTAAATTACCGTTCTACTGTATTTAAGTCTCACTAACTAAGTAGACTCCGCGTTTACTGTACGGGTCAGAATCTTTAGGTTTCTTGGAACTTGCAATTTTGAGTGTTTGAACCTTCTTATAAAATTTTCAACTTGCGATTAAAGCGTCTTCATCAGTTCGTGTTTGCGCAAATAGGATCCGAGATCTTCCTTTCTGATTGTCGGGTTAGAAGACATTTTTGCCATCGCAGGCAGAAGTATTGGTCTGAGAAGACTTTCATGTATAGCGAGTTTATACCTTTTTATTTCTGAATTTGCTAACTGCTATAATTTTTTATTGTTTGACTAAGCTTTTCGTCATTACTGACATCTTCAGGTCTTAAACAACGTCTATCAACTGTACGTTGTAAGCTTTTATACTTTAGGCCCCTCCCCTTATGTCATCGCCCCTATTATTGGTTCAGCTGCTACCGCTCTTCACGGGAACTTTGTCTACCTTTTTCCGTTAGGCATTTTTCTAACGTCCGTCAAATTGTTTTAAGAATCTCCCGTTAATTTCTTCATTCTTGACTTATAATTTTTTTGTAATCTTTTACATTTCGTCATTTTTTAGTGTGTTATTCTTATTATTTTAATTTATTTTTGTTTATTGTTTAATATATAATAAAATATATTATAAAGATTATATATTTATAATATATTTTGTAAAAGATTACAAAAAAATTATAAGTCAAGAATGAAGAAATTAACGGGAGATTCTTAAAACAATTTGACGGACGTTAGAAAAATGCCTAACGGAAAAAGGTAGACAAAGTTCCCGTGAAGAGCGGTAGCAGCTGAACCAATAATAGGGGCGATGACATAAGGGGAGGGGCCTAAAGTATAAAAGCTTACAACGTACAGTTGATAGACGTTGTTTAAGACCTGAAGATGTCAGTAATGACGAAAAGCTTAGTCAAACAATAAAAAATTATAGCAGTTAGCAAATTCATAAAAGAAATAGTAAGGATGGCTGCTAATTTAAACAATACGAAGAATTATACCTTTTTATGAAAACGTTAATTATTTGGTTTTTGATTCTAAAGAAATGTGTGATTTTTTCATTACATTGTTTTATTATTGCTTTTATTGATACAGTGATGTATCAACCAGTGAGTATGGTCCACTGGCCGCTAACCTAGAGGAGCCGGGTTTAACTACCGGGGGGGGGGGGCACAAAAGCAAGTTGCGTTCTCTCAGTCCCCCAGAGTAACCAGGTGGATTTACCGAGTCCAAATGAGTACCTACAATAATGTGTATATCACACTCTGCTTCGATCGTACAAAATACAAATATAATTTCCATCCGATTTCAGAGGCTCGTACGAGTTTTGTAAGTACAGTGTACATATATTTTTACTTAAGCAGGTTACTGCCCTGTGCTGTAAAACTCCCAACCTGGAGGGCCAGGAACTTTGATTTCGGGCTGCTGTTCATTAGAGAGTTGCTTTCACCTCAGCTGACTAGCTTTCTCTCCCCGATCGCAGTAGACTAACTAAAATTGGAGGGGAAATTGTCGCTGTGAGCGGGCACGTACCAAGGTCATGTCGATTCTTTAATATTACTTACTTTAACTTAGCCCATGTGTGCAGCCGTTGGCCTACTGTAGGCTCTTCCGCCTCCACACTAAATGCATACCGTGCTGCCGATCTGCACCATCCTGCTAGGCCAGGACCCAGGATACCTCTAGGCTGCCCTGATAGAACCCCCATCTCTCGTTTGCTTACCAATCCACTCCGCCGAAGGGATTGGGCACCACAACTTTGGAGTGAATTGCTCGGCGTAACAGGGCCCACCAACGTGTAGGTGAGAGTGGAGAGGTTCTTCAATGAAAGCATATGTTCGCGTCACACCCCCTTTTGGACCCTCTTTAGAACGATTCATAGGTACCTGAAAAATAAAACACGGAAGGATACCAGAATGACGTTTTATAGAACTGTGGCCGTCCCCATATTCCCGTATGCTAGTGAGACATGGACTCTTGGTAAAAGGGGTGTGCGGAGGATTCGGGCAATCGAAACGAAATTCTAAGAGGGGCGCAAGGTTGTTCTCTCTTGGATCGGAGAAGGAACGAGGATATTAGACGCGATTTAAACATTGTATCATTGCACCAGAAAATTGAAGACCACAGAAGGAGATGGTTTGAACACTTGGATCGCATGCCCGATATCCGTCTACCTGTGGCTGCCTTGGGTTATCACCTTACTGGGAAGAGAGATGTCGCTAGACCGAGGAGGAGATGGTTTCCGGAACAGGTCTAAGCCTTAGTCCTTGGAGTGGTGATGATGATGATACAAATGTAATTCGATTATATTACAAATATAATACAGTATATAAATATTAATAATATATACTACTATCAGTTTCTTAGGCTTTCAAGGCTTTCCGGGGTGTAAGACTGTGGTCCTCTGCTGGCCATGAAATGCATCTCCTGTTCAGTGAAAGGTATCAGAAACTACTGACAAGATGTGCGTCAGTACACCACAGTACTGTGTGGCAGTACAGTAATGTGGTGAGGCCGAAACGCCGGATTACATTACCAAAATCAATCAGGATGAACATTTCAGAAAACAACGCTGTTAATATAATTTAAATAATTATATATACTATTATTAATATAAAGGAATTTGGTATAAAGGGGGGGTTTAAGGGTTTTCGTTATCATAGACATTGCGGGGGGCCAAAGTGAGCGTAGACTTTATTCAAGACCTTGGGAGTAAGCTTTATTCAAGCATTGACACTTCTGGAGACGCTAACGGACAAATTAAACGTTTGGAGGAATGAGCTGTGTGACAATGTCATTACTAAGGCAGAGCAGGTATGTAATAAATGGGGTGTCAGTACCACAAAAATGATAAGAAGGAAGCGCACAATTCCAAGGGAGTATGCAGACGACTCTGCATTAACCGTTCATCAAGAAATGCGACGTTCTCTAATAGAAATTTTGGACACACTGTCAGTTGAAATTTCAAGCCGTTTCTCTAACATAAAAGAGTTAGAGAAACGCTTTGCGTTCCTCTGTAAATTTGAGGTGTACGTAAAAGATGGGGATATACATTGTTCGCTGCACTGGAGAAACTGAGGGATACAGCGACTGAAACAGTTGATACGAGCGAAAATGCAACATTAATAATTAATGCGATAGAAAACTTTAATTTTGTGGCCTTGCCCTTTTTCTGGACAGGTATTCTTTCTTCTATGGACAAAATCCAGAAAATCTTGCAGACCAAAGGAATAAGCTTTATTGAAGCACTGACACTTCTGGAGACGCTAACGGACAAATTAAAAGTTTGGAAGAATGAAATGTGTGACAATCTTATTTACTAGGCAGAGCAGGTAGGCCTATGTAATGAATGAGGTGTGAGTGTCACAAAAAGGATAAGATGGAAGCGCACGATGCCAGGGGAGTATGCAGACGATTCTGCATTAACCGTTCGGCAAGAAATACGACGTTCTCTAATAGACATTTTGGACAAACTGTCGGTTGAAATTTCAAGCCGTTTATTTAACACAAAAAAGTTAGAATATCGCTTTGGGTTCCTCTGTAAGTTTGAGGCGTATGTAAATGTTGGGGATATACATTTGAAGGAACACCTTTCCCAAATCAGTATTAAGTGCACAGTGCTTGCAAAACTGTATCCGTGACCTAAACAGTAAATAATCGTTCAGTCACTTGAAAGACGTCATACGTTTATTAAAAAGGGTAAAAGTTAATGGAGAACAAATGGACTTTACACCTCAGGGACTGTTACAATACATTTTTTCAATGGGATTAGAAGCCTACAAAACACTAGCAACAGCTTTAACGAGTTTTCTTACTTTACCAGTGGCTGTCTTTTTGTGAAAGATCGTTTAGTAAACTTAAATTTATTAAATCGTACCTACAGTCAACAATATCTCAGGACAGGGTATCAAATCTAGCGATACTTTCAATTGAAAACAACATTGATTCGTCTTTAGATTATAGTGATTTAGTAACCGACTTTGTAGCAATTAAGACCAAGAAAGTTACATTTTAGAACGACTCGTTTTAAATATTTGTTAAATATTAAAAATAAATATTAATTGTTTATTAATAGAAGTCGGAACTATTAACCTGTGATGGTAAGTGATTTATTTTATTACTTTTAATGTAGTTCTTTGTTTAACTTTATATTGCTTTAGAATATTGTTTTGACGATGCGCTTTAGATCTGCAAGGAAGTTGCATGTTTATTAGAACATTTCTATGTTATTTTTTATATTACTACATTTCTTATAGTCTACATTTGTTACAAATAAATCTATACAAACTGAATACCGGTAATATCAAACTTATAATATGTAATTTCTTAATTTTGACTTAACAACTATTGTTAAGACGTTTGCTGGACGTACTTTCATACAAAAAGTCTACACATTTGCATTTATTAAGTACTTTTTTCACTGGACGGGCCTTCATTTTTGCGCTTTTGTACCCTTTTAATTCTAAAGGCGAGGCGGCCGACGATCTCTTTGCCCCGGGCCGACGATCTCCTTGCCCCGGGCGCCAAAAAGCCTAGCTACGCCAGTGTTCGTTAATATAAGGGAACTAATTTAGTCGTTTCTCGTTACGTTAATTTAAGTTACCACAAAGAGTCCTATTTACATCTTGACTTTATTTCTAAGTTTATAAAAGACTAATATAAAAACCACAAGTTTAATATGATCAACTTGACACATAATGTGCAAAACTAGTGAAAGATAAAGACTTTGAGAAGCTTAACTGATGTGGATCGTCAGGTGTCATCCTTTGGGTTTTACTAGTAAGACGGATTATTTAAAAAACAAGAAAGTAGAGTATTTTTAGCTGTAAATAAAATAGGCAATGCGATATCGATCATATGAAACGGTGAACCCTATATTTAGCTACTTGAGGTCGCTTGGCGATTGTAGTTGCGTGTTTACTTCGGCTCTTGTTCACCAACCCCGTCACGCCTTATTTTCCGTTTTCTCTCGCCTTGTTAGGCCTATTTTCTCTAAAAATAAAATGTAGAATGTAAGTATGATTTTGCTAAAACTTGTATTGTGCGCTGTAGATTCACACAGTGTGCCGTGGATCTGATCCACACACGATAAATGTCCGTGTAATCAATACGATTTTTTGTTATTCTACAATGTAAGTTTGAAGAACGTGAGTAAAAGTTAATATAAATTGTGAGACAAACTGCTCTGTTCTGTTAATCGTGTCCAAAAGGCTTCTGGCGAGACTGCTGTCCGTGAACAAGCGGTTTACAAGGTTTAAAGACCGCCGTAAAGGATTTGAAGATCGTGGTTGTCAGAAAAGAAGTTTATGTTTTTTGTTCCACGAAATTTCATCGCTAGGTGCAGTGGTAAATAAAGAGTATTATTGGGGCATTTTACGCTATTTGTATGAAGCTATTCGTGAAAACTGCCAGGTTTACGGAAGAATAATTTATGAAAACTGTAGCCCGATAATGCGCCTGGACGCACGTCGTTGCTTGTTAAGAATTTTGCCAGGCTAGGCAAAAGAAAACGTCATAATGATGACACGGCAACTGCCGTATTCATTAGATGTATCCCAACGCGATTTTTTTCTCCTCCCAATAATGATAATTTCCACGAAAGGACCACGTTTTGCGACTGTTGAAGATGTAAAAGGAAAATCGCTAAGCGAGCTGAAGGCTGTACCAAAAATTGCATGCTTGAAATATTTTGAAGACTGCAAAACGACTGGCTTAATCGTGTTACATTCGACTGAGAATACTTTGAAGGGGGCAGTGTAAGTGTCGATGAATGAAGGCATAATTTTATAAATAAACAACAATTGATGAAAGCTCGTATAATACCACATAGCAATTACTTCACAAGTGGAAATCACTTACTAGTATGAAAAGTGAATTGGTTTCAATTACTGTTAATTATAAATATTTATTAATATTGCATGCATTTTTACAGCTTACTGCAAAACAGCCGACAATTACAGGAGGGTGACTTTACAAAGTTTAAATTATTAAATACCTATTTGAGTGCAATATCTCGTTGTTAAAAATGTATAACTTAATCAGAGGATCACATGAAATAATTGATGAGAATTTGTGTCGACACTGCGTTGAGGGTCTCATACCCGTGGATTACAGCGTTGACACAGTAGACCGGGGGAAAGTACTTTTAATGACATTCGATTTATCGATAATCGTGCAGATAGCAAACTGAGTTTTTCGTTAAATTTCTGCGTAACAGATATAAAAACAGACAGAATAATTTACGACAAATTATAAAGAAAACTGACGTTGCCTAATATTTGATTGCAGACCGTTTGACGTTAGACATTCGTGAAACGTTTTAATGCCCTTACAGAGGAATACCAGTTAGGGAAGCTACAAACTCCATTATAAAACGTTCCTCGTCAAACAGTAAACCTGTAATGATTTGTCAGTTTTTGATTTACATATACTGTACGACATAAAGAATTTTATTGTTTACATAGAGATATGACTGGTGGCATAGTAATTAGGTGTTTTATGTTCTTTCATATTTATTCTATCATATGGTAGACGCTATTCTATCATATGATCAATTCTATCATAGGCGTGTGCAGCTTCCTTTATTAGAGTGTCCTCCCCCGGGGGGGGGGGGATCTGGGAATATACTGTTACCCCATTACAGAACGTTCTACATGCTTCTCGGCTATCCCACCAGAACCAGCTGTAATGTTGTGTGCGTACGTGACTCTTAACGTGCGTCAACGAGGCTATTAGAGACCACATACCGGTTGACGCATTATGTTCAAGGCCGCAATCAATTACGTTCTAGTTTTTTCGAGTAGTGTTGACGCGTATTATGGATAATTCTGGAGCACTTGTGCTATCTATTTAAACAACGACAGCTGCCGCTTAGGGTCAGTCTTACGTCGGCGATTACTCGTTGAGTTTTATGTCGGGCGATGTAGACAGTGGGTCTCAAGCATTAGTGAAAACTGATTATAGTGCGGAATTCTTTATGGTTGACATTATTATTTTTGTGAACAGATTAACTTGAATTATAGTACGAGTATAATCTTGTTGAATAACTTATTGATTACAACCTGTTAGTAATTGTGATAATTAAAACTGGTTATAGTAATTTCATTGGTTTCTTGTATTCTGTTTTCAACTGTACCATACGACGATCAAGGAGACCGTCGTAAAAATAATTCTCAGATAAGCAATGGGTCCGGGGGGGGGGTTCTCCGTGAAAATTTTGAAAAATTCACCTTCAAAAACCGCATTTGAATGCCATTTTGGGCTTGTGAAAAATAATCAAGGATACCAACTGTTTAAACTTTGTACTGTTTTGTCAGTTGTAAGCAGCCTACTAACATTGCACGGCACGCGCGGATGACGTCACGCTTTTATCAAACCTTGCAATCGGCCAGCCTAGCCGACTGCAAGCCAGTATTAGTTTAGTTTATAACACGACTCCGAGCGCAACTCTCGTTAAACACTTCTCTTACAGCCGCGGCTTTTGGCTATTATACAGCATGCATTTATAACATTTCACTTTAATCGTCTACCTGCGTCCATCTGCAATGGACCACGATTTCATTCAAAATTAATCTCGGGCATTATCGCTTCAAATGCTTCCGCACGTGCCGATCGTAACTAACAAACCAAATTATTCAATAAACGCATGTTCAATATCTCAAATACAGTCCACTTCTTTCTAACAAACAATCCAGCCTTCCTTATTAGCGTCTTTGGAATAACTCGCGATTCCTCAAGAGCTTCCAAACCGCAACATTTTTGGTCCCACCGGACCGGATTTCACATTTCAGGCCAAAAACGACATCATTTTTGGTCCAATCAGGCAGGATTTCACATTTTCAGGCCAAAACAAACTACATCATTTTTGGTCCCAACGGCACAGATTTCTCATACCTGAGTACACAGGCGACAACATTTATTTATGTACATCATTTCTGGAAAAACCAATCTGAAGTTAATCACGACAGACGGGCATCATTTTCGTCCTGAGCGACACCATTATCGTGAAGCACGTCGCAGTCATCTCGACAAGATTCAGCCAAGCAGTAGACCAGAGACGACGGGACGAAACAGGACAACATTTTCGAGATTCCACAGCTTTAAATGATGGAGGGTACAACATGAGGCAACGGCTAACCGGCAGAGACAGGAGGTGTAGCAGCTCCAAACGGGATCGAAGCCAGCTTCATCACGAATGGATCGACGGCCACGTGACTATAAACTTTACCTATATTTGATTTATTTTTAATAATATTTCACCCAGTGTGTATTTTTGACATATTTATATAAACAATTAACTTATTACACAATATAAATTAATAGATGGTTGGCAGCTCATTATCAGTCAGAACTTTAAAGATAAAGCTATACTTTGTAATCATTTAGATTTATAATTTCAATAATTTAACTGCCAACGAGTTTGATTAGTTAGAGAGAGTAAGTTTATGTTCAAACCAACGATCGCTAGCTACCAAACGTATTTAAACTCATTCAAAATTAAGTTTGTGGTTCACATGCTCAATGCTCAATTGTTTCTAAATATCTTTCCATTTTTTATCTCAAACTGTAATAATGGCCGATGTAAGGGCTCTGATAAAAAAACGAGGTACAATTAAGGCCTCAATATCCCGAATAAATACCTTCGCGGATAATTTTGATGTGTTAAACAGCGATCCTCATGCGCTCAAAATAAAACTGCGTCATTTGATGGAATTATCCACCAAATATGACGAGATACAGTCACAAATCGAGGCTGAGGAAGCAGACGTTGCGTCAACAAGTGATAGGGTGCAAACGGAGGACGATCTCTGTGCTATAGAATGTAAATTGCAACACTTGTTGGAGCAATCTGAGCACTTGAACCAAAAACCACTAATTAATACTGATGGTAAACAGCCTAAAACAACCCCCATTCAATTGGAACCAATAAAATTACCACGGTTCGAGGGTAGTATTGTGGAATGGCAACATTATTACCATATTTTTATGGAACTAATTCATGTCAGAACAGACCTGACAGATATACAGAAGCTTCATTATTTGCACTCGTCATTATATGGCGAGGCGCTTAACGTAATAAAATCATTACCCATAACACATGAAAATTACGCGGTGGCTATCGATCTGTTGAGGAATAGATATGATAGTAAGCTGATTGTCTCCGCTCACCACGTGTGGAATGTCCTAGACGTACCATTAGTTCAGCAGGAATCCCAAGGTAGCATATCGCAATTTATTGATCAAATCTCTGCAAATATAAACGCTTTAAATAATCTCAAACTGCCAGTCAACACGTTTGAAATTATTGTCGTAAATTATCTAGCCAAAAAACTTGACAGTTACACTTTACGTTTGTGGAAAGAGAGTTTATCGGAGCATAAACTCCCTGATTTTAATAATTTTATAAATTTTTTAAATTCACGTAGGAAACTACTGCAAAATATCGATAACGCGACTAGCCCAACGAGCAGGTTGAACAAAAGCGATAAGTCTCCTTATCGCAAGGCAGTTAAACAGATAAGCAATCCAAAGGGCGCATTCCACTCACATATTAGAAATAATTTATGCAGGCTATGTAACTGTGAACATAGACTTAGCGATTGCCCACAATTTATATCGCTGTCTATCCCTGATAGAAAAAATGCGTTACTAAAAAACAAACTTTGCTTAAACTGTCTCCGTTCGGGACACGAGGGTTCAAAATGTCCCTCCAAATTTTCGTGTAAAAAATGTTCTAGGCGTCACCACACCATGATTCATGTCCCCAACAGGGACGTAACTTCTGTTAACAACCAGTGCTCACTGAAATCACAGACCAATAAATCGGTATTGTTATCTACCGCCGTCTGTATGACATACAATAAGGTCGGCAAAAAATTTCCCGTTAGGATATTACTGGATTCCGGTTCTCAAGCGAACTTTTGCACAATGGATTTCGCCCGCAGGTTGGGCCTCCAATTAGTTAAATCGCAATTGCCCATCACGGGTATAAACAACTCGCTTTCCCAGGCTGACTTCAGCACTAATGTAAGGCTACATTCACGCTATAAACCCTTCACGTTAAACGTACATTGTGCCGTATTACCCAGTATAACTAATAATTTACCGGCGGAGTCATTCAATCTTACCTCTTTAAATTTACCCAAGCGCATATTCCTGGCGGATCCTCACCTACATTGCTCATCGCAAGTCGATATATTAATCGGCGCTCAATATTTTCTACAATTAATTGAACCTGTGAAATATACGCGCGGACCACACTTTCCTATAATTCAGGAAACCAAGTTAGGATTTATTTTGGCCGGTGACTTACCATTCAACGTCGACATGACTAGAACGGTTTCTTCATTTATGGTCTGTAAGGATGATAATCAGGTTTCCTCGCAACTAAAGGAATTTTGGAAGTTGGAGGAAATCTCTAGTCGCGAAACCCGATCTGAGGACTCACCGTGTGAAAGGCATTTCGTGAAAAACACTAGCCGCAATCGCGACGGGAGATTCGTGGTAGCCCTGCCCCGCAGATCTGATAAATCTTATTTGGGAGATTCTCTCCGCGGAGCAATACGAAGATTCCAATCGTTAGAATTCAAATTCAAACAGAACCCTACCCTTTATAAGGATTATAGTGAGTTCATGAATGACTACTTAAGACTTGGCCACATGTCGCCGCTTAATGAATACGATCTGTCGCTTGACAGGTCAGAGATCTTTTATCTGCCCCATCACGCAGTCTTCAAAGACTCTAGCTTAACCACTAAATTGCGCGTGGTATTTGACGCATCCGCTAAAACCACCAATAATTTGTCCCTTAACGACACTTTAATGGTCGGTCCTACGATCCAGCAGGATCTGTTTTCGATAATGGTTCGGTTCCGCACCCACCGATACGTACTTATTGCGGACATTGAAAAGATGTATCGCCAGATCATTGTTAATCCTAAGGATTCAAACTTGCAACGCATTGTTTGGCGTGATGCACCGCATAAGGAATTGCGACATTACGCGTTAAGGACGGTTACATATGGCACTGCTAGTGCCTCCTTCCTTGCTACGCGTTGTCTGGCTCAAATAGCATATGAAAACAAAGCCGACGTTTTATCGCGCGGTTGCCTCCCTCGTAGTCTGCACTGTCATGCTCAATGGTGGCATGGTCCCTCCTGGTTGGCTCGTGATGCAGCCTCATGGCCGGTCAGCGCGTTCGACATTAATACTCCCTGTACCTTTCCCGACATTGAAGAGGAACGTCGCAAGCAGGCTCAAACCTCACTAATTGTCGCGTCCTCAACACATAGTTACATTGAAAACTATTCATCTCTTACGAGGCTTATTCGCGTCTTCGCATACTGCCGTCGATTTCTTCGCAATTCTAGGCTCGCGGTGGTTGAAAGAGACACGTCCTTTTTGTCGGCTCAAGAATTGTCTGACACGCTCTTGGTTTTTGTCCGGCAATCTCAGAAGTTGCATTTCGACGTAGAGGTTAGGGAACTTGAGGCACACCGGTGCCTTCCACGCAGTAGTAAAATTCTTGCTCTCAACCCATTCCTGGATAAATCAGGCATTTTAAGAGTGGGTGGACGCTTGCAATTCTCCCCACTTAGCTACGAGACTAAACACCAAATAATTTTACACCCGCACTCTCATCTCACGAGATTAATAATTGAATACGAACACATCCGTTTGTTGCACGCTGGAGTGCAATCAACTCAAGCTTCGCTTAGGCGTAAGTATTGGATCATACACGATAAGTCCTATATCCGCTCAGTGATACATAAGTGTGTCACTTGTTTTCGTTTCCGGGCTAAAGGCGCGAATCAATTACTCGGTCAATTACCCTCTTCTAGGGTCACGCCGTCAAGGCCATTCTCACAGTCGGCCGTGGATTACGCAGGTCCGGTGTTTTTGCGCCATGGCGGGCAGCGCTCTAAGTCCACGACCAAGGCATATATCGCTCTATTCACATGTGTGTGTGTATGTGTGTGTGTGTGTGTGTGTGTGTGTGTGTGTCCTTGTGTGTGTGTGTGTGTGTGTGTGTGTGTGTGTGTGTGTGTGTGTGTGTGTGTGTGTGTGTGTGTGTGTCTAGGGATTATCTGCACCAGTTGCAGCAGCGCAACAAATGGCGCACCCCATTTAAAAATTTGAAGGTCGGACAACTTGTCCTCATTTTGGATGACAATTCCCCCCCTCTAGAATGGAAGCGTGGGGTATTTACCAATGTTTTTCCGGGTCAAGATTCCTTAGTACGCGTCGCAGAAGTACGCACCGCGCTAGGTATCTTACGCCGACCCATCCACAAATTATGCCCCCTTCCGGTGGCAACAAGCTAGTCGTTTGCGTGCCTTACGGTGTGTGTGTGTGTGTGTGTGTGTGTGTGTGTGTATGCATGGGTGTGCGCGTGTCACATTACATGGAACACGCCCGGGACATTCCCCGGGGCGAGCATACAAGTCAATTGTATCATAAGCATTGTAACATTGTTAAGTGTCGCTAGCTATTGCAGAAATAGTGACTGTGTCTCATATGTACTATCAATTATTATGAATGTTGTGTATCGTTAATATGTTTGTGTGATTCAAATTCTGAGAACCACAAGTGTCAGTTATAGTGGCAATTATTCTATATATGTATTGTATTTTCTAAGGGTCAAAACATTATGAAATTCATTGGGATTGTGATGTCAATATCATGGGGAAATTATTGTATTTTTATGGTGTTATCAATTTATTGTATGCTTGGTGATTGTTAATTGAATTTATATTATGTCCATTATGTCATTGCTCTCTGGCCAGTGCGCCAATTATTGTATCGCTTACGACATGTAAGTCTAATTATTAAATTGTTCAATTTAACCGTTAATGTACAAAATCGTCCCGATTTTGGCGGGCAGTATGTTTAAACTTTGTACTGTTTTGTCAGTTGTAAGCAGCCTACTAACATTGCACGGCACGCGCGGATGACGTCACGCTTTTATCAAACCTTGCAATCGGCCAGCCTAGCCGACTGCAAGCCAGTATTAGTTTAGTTTATAACACGACTCCGAGCGCAACTCTCGTTAAACACTTCTCTTACAGCCGCGGCTTTTGGCTATTATACAGCATGCATTTATAACATTTCACTTTAATCGTCTACCTGCGTCCATCTGCAATGGACCACGATTTCATTCAAAATTAATCTCGGGCATTATCGCTTCAAATGCTTCCGCACGTGCCGATCGTAACTAACAAACCAAATTATTCAATAAACGCATGTTCAATATCTCAAATACAGTCCACTTCTTTCTAACAAACAATCCAGCCTTCCTTATTAGCGTCTTTGGAATAACTCGCGATTCCTCAAGAGCTTCCAAACCGCAACACCAACATTTTCTCAAAAGTTTTGATTAATTTTTTTAATATGCCTGTTCCACTATTACAACTTTATAGTTAAATGAAGTTTTATTATACAATTGTAAACACTAAAATTATAAGGATTTAGAATGCTATTTACAATACACAAAGACACAGATTTTAAGTTGAGCATTTAATTTTAGTTAATATACCATTGTGTTATTATACAATAACAGTCGTCTGTCTCCAGAAATTAACACCTTAAATTATTCAATAACATCATTATAGTTTTCATTAATGGCTAGTTCTTGCTCAATGGCAGGAAGCATAAAAAATTCTATAGGCCTACGATTTTGGATCATAGTACTTCTAAGTTTTGATTTCACAAAACTCAATTTGGGAAAACTTCTCTCGCATGAAACATTTTTTATTGGTATTGTAGAAAATAGTTTAACAGCTTTATAGAACTTGGAAAAAACATTATTATTTATTTATTCCGGCTGTACAATGTTTACACATTTTCCAAAACCAAAGATTACAGAAGTGATTTAATTCTCATGTTCCACTGCTGCTTATTCAGCCAAAGATCTTCTTCAATCTCTCATTCCCTCATTATAGTCTGAATTTCTTCTATCCAGGTGATAGGTGGTCTTCCTATTTTCCTTCATCCTGGTGGGGTCCATATCATAAGTATTCTTGGCAATATTTCCTGTGTTATTGTTTTCGTGTGTCCATAACATTGTAATTTTTTTATTTGGATAAACTCAACAATTGAATTTTTTACATTCATTGTGTCACTTCATTTCTAATTTTCTCACGTCTGGACACTCTTGCCAAACGTCTCCAAAAGTCCATCTCTGCTGTCATTAATTTTGTTCTTGTGTGTTTATTAGTACCGTAGTCCAAACGTCTTCCTTAAACCTTTTATATTCCATACTCCTATTCGCATAGTCCGTTTACGTAGCTTTTGTCGTTTACCTTTATTGAATCCATCCGGGTGCAATCTATTTGGTTTTTTAACATTTTCTTTTTTTCCAATGAATGGGGAGTTGGCCCATTGCATTAACCCCCAACCTGGAGGACCAGGCAATTTTAAATCAAGGTTTACTTCCTTTAGCCTTTGATAAACCAATATCCAACTGGAATGCAGCAGCTGCTATTTTTGGTCCGCCCTGGGTATTTTATTTCCCCGGTACCCACCATAACTGGTGAGCATTCCCATATCCACCACCTGGACAGGCGCCCGATGGGAAACTAGCAACTCCACACGGGAATGGAACAACTCAATTTGGAAAAAAACTTCTCTCGCATAAGTCATTGGTTACTGGTATTGTAAAATAGTTTATCAGCGTTGTAGAACTTGGAAAAAATATTGGAACGGTTTCCTGTGTGTAGTCAGTCCAACGACGTAGCGGTTGACTTCAAAGCACTGAGTTGAATCAAAAAATCGTAACAAATAAATGATATATTTAGATTGTGATATATTTAGAAACAATATTGTTACTCTAATTAATTTTTAATCTAGTAAAAAATTAGATTATTTTTAGATTATTTTGCCGTTATGTATGGCACTTTTTCAAAAATGTTCATATTTTTCATAAATAATTTTTCATAAAACTGGAATTTTACTAAAACTTTTGCAAAACTGTGGCTGTTCCCACATTCCTGTATGCTAGTGAGACATGGACTCTTGGTAAAAGGGACGTACAGAGGATCCGGGCAGCTGAAATGAAATTTCTAAGAGGGACGCAAGGTTGTTCTCTCTTGGTTCGGAACTGGAACGAGGATACTAGACGTGAATTAAACGTTGTATCGTTGCACCAGAAGATTGAAGACCACAGAAGGAGATGGTGTGAACATTTGAATCGAATGCCTGATATCCGTCTACCCGTGGGTGCCTTGGGTTATCACCCTACTGGGAAGAGAGATGTCGGTAGACCGAGGAGGAGATGGGTCCCGGAAAAGGTCTAGCGCCTAATCCTTGGAATGGTGATGATGATGATAAAACTGGAATTAATTAGGGGGTGCCTGTGTACCGCCGGCACCCCCTGTGCATACGCTACTGAATTCTATTTCATCATGCAACTTATTCATTATCTGAGTGATTTCATTATTTGTATTTTATTCCGGTAAATTACTGTGCTGTATAATTCCTACCTTGTTGCCCTTTTTTCGTAGAACTGTTGACTGGCGATGTCCGCTTGTCCGCGAATAAAGATATGTATAATCTTCTTCTCCTTGTTCAGCACTACAGCCGAATGCGAGCCCTGGCTTCCAACACTAATCTTCTCCAAAGTTTCCTGTCCATTGCCATCTCAGTGTAACCTCTCACATCCATTTTTCAGAGATCTTCTAGCACATCATCCAACAATCTTATCTTAGATCGGCCGCTCTTTCTGCTTTTTACTGACCTACGCCCTCAGAATTTATTTTCTTTGGCATCTGCTGATCATCTATCCGCCCTAGATGACCTAACCACTGTATTTGCTGAGCCTTTATGAATCTTACAATGTCTTTGTGATTCAGTAGCTCATTTATCTCCAGGTTATTTCTGATTCGCCATTCGTTATCTCCTTTAACCAGGCCATAAACACGTCTTAAGGTCTTTCTTGTTCCCTTTTTATCAGAGTCTATGTCTCGCGTCCATTAGTAACACCCTCCATAAGGTAAGGATAATAGAACGTCATTAGCCATCTTCAGTTTTTTTTTTTTTTTTTTTTTTTTTTTTTACAAAGAAACCAGTTCCTTTTTAATGAAAACAATAATCGAGTCTTAAATTACAAATTTACGGAAAAAAAATTGTATTTTAAAAATTCTTAAACTATATTACAACCTCAGCTTACCGCGGCCAGTAAACTGTGTTGTACACTGTGTATGTGTGTACACTGTTTTACACATATACTTTGTCCCTTTTCCAAATGTCTGATATCTGGAAAATTTTAAAACGTATTTATGTCTAGTGTTGTACATATTATAGAAATTATTTAACTCGTGATCTCAGGAAATATATTCCAACAAATATTCCAATAAAGGGAGTTAGGCAGGGATCCTGTGCTTTCCCCAACCCTGTTTAATATATACATTGACGACATGTGGAGAGCATGAAAATCCAGAGTGACTTCGGGAATACAGCTTAACAAATCAATTTGTATGGGTTCCCTGATATATGCGGATGGCATAGTTCTTGTTCAAGTAAATGAGGATGATTCACAAAGAGCTATTTTCAATTACAAGAAGTGGCAAGAGAGTACTCACTGACAATTTCAGTAAGAAAGACCAAAACCATGCCCTTTAAAGGTAAATATCCAGTGAGGACTAAGATAGTTATAAACAACAGCACTTTAGAACAAGTGAACCGTTTCAAATATCTAGGCTGTGCAGTAAGCTATGAATCTGAATATAATAGAGAGAAGATAAATAAATTTAAGAATGTTTGTGGCACGATTCATACAAATCTTAGAAATAAAACAACACACAGCACAATGATTAAATTTTATAAGACAATACACTGATTTATGCGACAGTACACATTGATATATACGAGTGAGGCGTGGGTCATGACAAAAAAGGAAAGCGGCAAGATTCAGAGTACTGAAATGCAGTTTCTTCGAAATACTTTAAATTATACATTGCAAGATAGAATAAGGAATGAAAATACCAGAGCAGAACTCGAAGTAAAGGACATAAATGAAATTATTACAATTTACAGAAGACAATGGTGGGATAATCTGCAAAGGATGACAGAGGATCGATTGCCGAAAGCGGTACTGAACTATAAAGCCATTGGTAGAAGAGACGTGGGGCGTCCGAGGATGAGTTGGGTGCCGGAACAGCTTTATATAACCTAATCCTTGAAGAGGAGAAGGAGGAGGAGGAGGAAAGGAGGAGGAGGAGGGATGGAGGGCGGGGGGAGGAGGAGGAGGAGGAGGAGGAGGAGATTTAGCTCGTATGAGTGCAACTATCTTTTATAAATTCAAGAAGTCAAATGTGTACAGCGAAAGTAGAGGAAAAATACCCAAGCTATTTAAACAACGATCTACCTTTTCTCGTCTGCTCATACTTTTAATTAACGTGAAAAAATACTGAGTATGTTTATTTAAATTATTATCCGAGCATTAACGCCGTGGTGTTTCAAAATCTTCATGCTGATTGATGCTATTAGCGTGATCAGACGTTTCGGCTACACTTCTGGAGGACATCTTCAGTGAAAGGTCCTTTTAAAAGCTGATAAGATGTACGTCAGTCAACCACAGTATAGTAAAATTGAAAGTTAACGGTATGGAAATGCGCGAAATGCTTACGGTCAGAGGGGAAAGGCGATGTGGTGGGAGTCGCTGTGAGATGTGAGAAGAGAATTGCTGTTATCAGAGACGGTGCTGCCAACCTATGAACATTATTTCTAATAGTAACAAAAACTCGCGACTGTTAAGGTTTGTTTGTAAATGTCGCGAGTTTGTCTAAACAAAGAGTTTTATATTCAAAGTCGATTATGCTGAAATAACGTAAATAAAAGAGTGAAGTCTTTCAGAGCGTAACAGATATACTATAAGTCTGCACCGTAATACATAAATGGAAAAAAGGAGCAGAGATTGCAGTCATTTTTATTCGTAAGGACATAATAAGATTTTAAAACAGGTCCAATCCACATGATAATAAGTTTATATTTGTTTGTCACCACGAATCTCTATCTGCGCACGCGCGCGTGTATGAGTGTACCTACAGTCACACAGCTGGCTTTAAAAAAGAGAATTATACGTTTATTGTTTGCGATGTAAATCAAATAATAATAATAATAATAATAATATTAATTTTTCAGTGAAGGGTTAGTAAGGATCGGTCAAAAATAACACAATTTTTTTAACTTATTTGTGTCGACGTTTCGACAATGTTTATTGTCATTATCAGGACCTGTGTACGAAATACAAAAGAAATGTCAAACACAACAGAACAATTAAACATTTGGGTGAACGTGTTCGTGTATGTGAGTGTGTGTGCGTGCGTATGTATGTATCGTTGTATATGTGAAGACTATCTCACCCAAATATTTAATTGTTCTGTTGTGTTTGACATTTCTTTTGTATTTCATACACAGGTCCTGATGATGACAATAAACATTGTCGAAACGTCGACACAAATAAGTTAAAAAAATTTGTGTTATTTTTGACCGATCCTCACTAAACCTTCACTGAAAAATTCATTGATTGACGGTCACTACGAATTTAAGGATTTAATAATAATATTGTAATTGTATTACTATACAAATCAAACAAATGATGTGTACTGTTCACAAGGAAGATATTTTACATACCTTTTAAGCAACACCTTGCTTATGCACATTCCTAGGCCTGGGCTGCGTTTTAAAACGTATCTCCAAGCACGGGCTATAGGTTCAACAATAGTTTTAAAACAAATCTCCTTCGACACACTACACATGACGAACACCAATCCACACATTAAACTCACATAAAACTATAAATTATTTTAATTTAAAAAAGTTTGCTTCCACACGGTTAGACGTTAATTACGTTGACAGCATCAGGATCCATTTGGCAAGTGAGCCTTTAAATCACCGCACATTTCGTCTTCTTCACTACTGTCATCGGATTCTAAATTTATAACAAATTCACTTTGTAATTCGTCAGTCAGTACCTCTTGTCTTACATAGTCTTCTTCAATCCTTTTAGCTTTCGCACAAACACTCACCCACTCACTTCCGCCTATATTAGCACACTTTTCTTCTACCAAACATTTCACATCATCTAACTTAAAACTAACACTGCGCGTTGCAACCCAGTTTTTTTTAAATTCCCCATATATTTTCAATTGGGTTTAGTTCGGGATGATAAGGTGGCAGCCTTATCGCACTATGTCCGTATTCACTTAAAAGTGTGACCACTACGTAATTACATGTTTTGGGCCTTACTTCCTTAATATTCTCATAGATTTCTATTTTTGTATCACTTAAGGAGTAAGGAACACCTTTAATGTCCAGCCACTGCTTCATTATTTCCTTTCGGGAGTTGCTGGTGGGCGGTTTGTCACTTTCCGTATTATGGTACGATGCATTGTCCATTACGACGACTGAACGTGACGCTAAATTTGGTACCCTATCAACTGAGTTTTGATCCACTTTATAAAGTTGTCAGAATTCATCTCATTATGGTAGTCCTCTGTTCGTAGGCCTGACTTAAACACAAGTAGGGATTGCGGCACAAATCCCTTCTCTCCACCTAAGATCAAATAATCGTGTCAGTAGGTTACCACGTATTACAAAAAATAATGATATATCTCACAAGGAATATTCACATACCTGCATGTATAATTATTAATCTCTGCCGCTTACAAATTGGCGATTTTAACTCCAAGTCATCTCCACACGACCACTGAAGTGGAGTTGCGTGGGATGAATGAACGAAAGTTTCGTCTGTATAGATAACGGGGCGTCCTTCTCCTCTAAATTTTGTTATTTTTCGTAAATATTGTATGCGCTTTAAGCGTATTTCGCGTCTCTTGCATACAATCTTTTTATTACAGCTGGTTTTTTTCCACCTGTTGAAAAATAATATGCGTAGTATCGAACTTTATTTATAAAATAAATAGTGGTCCACTTTGAAAGCGTAAAGATTTAAGAAAATAATATTTCCTTTTAAATTGTAAAAAATGCATATAAAAAATAAATATGAACAGTACACTTGTTTATCTACGTTAACAAACAAAAGTGAAATTAATCAATTAATGAATACAATTGGAACAATTCACTATCGGAATTTGTTCCTGTTACATATCAAAATGTTTCATAAACATATCTGAATGCTGTATGGTCTGTCATTGTGTACTACTGAGACGTAAAAAACTATAGCCTTCCTGACCGTTCTTATCGCAATGGAATTTGCAAACTGTACACTTCCACTCCTTAATTACACTATACTATCTCCCCAGTCTATCATTACATAAAGGAACCCGCGTTCTTCTTTTTAATTTTATTCCAAGAATCTAATCCTGGACAACAAAAAACTGTTTCTAGAGGAAGTAAAATGCAAGTAATTTCGATACAGAATTTAGGGAAAGAATATCTTTTAAAATCTTTTAACACTAAAAGTGTTACAACCGGTAAAAGAAACAGATGAATGAGAATTGAAAAATTTATGTTTTACCATCTGGCAAACAACGTTTTACTGTAAATAAAGCAAAAAGTTGAAGTTATAATATGCGACGTCCGATGTTCAATATCTATGAAATTTCTTTCATTTCAGTATTATATTTGATTTTATTTTTACACAGAATCGAGCTCGCGCAGACACACACACACACACACACACACACACACACCGGTACATATATTTTTCATTATAATACAACTTATATTCTATTATTATTTCTGTTATTTTTCATAATTGTTTATATTTATTTTAAAGAAACGCAAGACCTTAATAAAAACACCTCCATACTCATTCAACAATGTGCAAAAGTTAGCATGAATAGTTACATTTTTAAAAAAGTTTATTCAGTTAGCGTATTTTGACGCTCAGACCTACCTGTATCCAATTTTTCTTAGAAGAACTCTGAGGGAACTAATTTGGCCCTTGAAGTTAATGTTTTCTCTAATGATGGGTAGCAATGCGCTTACCGTTGGATGCCTCTTATGTGTGATATGGAACTGATTTAGAGATGTGTCGTTCAGGATTGAACGAATCTTTTTGATCGAATCATTTAGGTGATCGACTGATCGAATCGATCTTTTAAAAGAGGAGTCGATCAATAAGACCGACACTGGAAGCTAGCTGAGTTAGTTCGCACAATCTCCGCTAAGTGCCTCTCGACAACTTTCAACTCAATCTCGATCTCGGTCTCGTCTCGGTCAGTAGGTGATTCGATCAGTTGACGATTCGATCTCGGTCTCTCGGTCATTTCAATCACTTACTGATTCGATCCGGATTCGATCAGTGATCGAGTCACCGCAGGAAGTTTCCAGTAGATGTCTCTGGCTTTCATTCAATCTCAACTCGGTCATTTCGATCAGTTAGCTAAGTTACCCTCATTTGCGGTTCGAAACATTGCGCGCTACGTTTTCTTTGTCTCGCTCTTTTGTGTTATCGCGTTAGTAGGAGTTAGAGGAGTAAATTGAATATTTTACTATTGGACTGGTGACTTTTTTTAACAGTGGACTATTTTAATTAATTAATAAGTTACTTAACAGTTTTGTATTTTATTGTGACAGATCAAATCTGTATAAACAATTGATTACTGTGAAGTTATCCTCCCCATTACAAGACACTAATATTATTTTAATATAATAAACGTATAGCATGAGCCTTCTATTGCAAGACGTCTATCTTCTTTAACGCCATCAGTTAAATGTCCCATATCCATCTCACTTTTTGAAAAAAAATCCCTTTATCCCTTTCCTAAAAATATTTGTCAAAATGTCCCATATGGGACAAATTCCACGGGCTGGCAACACTGGTCTCGTTCCCATCTCGGTCACTTACTGATTCGATCAGTGATCGAGATAACGCAAGCAGATTCCGCTAGATGCCTCTGGTTGTCATTCAACCTTGGTCAGTGATTCGATCTGTGACGTCAGTGATTCGATCAGTCGCCATGTTTGTCTCGTTCCCATCTCGGTCACTTACTGATTCGATCAGTGATCGAGATAACGCAAGCAGTCTCTGCTAGATGGCTCTGGCATTTCCGTCATTTCATTCAATTTCGAGTCGAACAGTCGCATGGCAAAATGAAAAGAGATACGCATTGTTTAAATAAAATAAACAGTTTTTCGTAATTGTGGATCTTTTTATTCATCTGTATTTATTAAATTAAAAAAAAAAACGGAACAGATGAATCTCGCTGTTTGTTTTCAATATCAAAATATATTTTGGGGGGTGTGTATAATCATTCAACTATTAGAAATTTATATAATAACTGAAATAATACAGTCCTGTTAGCGAATCTAATATGATCGAATTTATGTAGGTACTTTATTGATGTAAAGAGTACAAATAACTGAAGTTAAGTGAACTCGCTAAATAGTGATCGAATCTTAAGGATCGAATCATTTCACTGATTGAGATGTACTGATCGAGTTCACTAAAGTGATCGAATTCGCCCATCTCCAGAACTGATTAAAGGTTCGCGCACACTACTCCAGCACGGACCGGCACGGACCAGCACAGCAGGCACCGGCACGGACCTGCAAACAGTACACCCGCGCACACTTGTCCTGCACCGACCAGCACCAACCTGCATCTTTCGTGTAGGTGGGGGGTGTCGGTCTAGCTGAAATAGCAATTTTGTCTTATTTATATGTTATAATAATAAAGGCTTTTTATAATAAATATGTTCTCATAATACTGAGTTTTATTTCTATTCTATTATCAATGTACTCTTCTGTAACCAAAATAATATCCTAAAATTTGAACAGCTGTCTATAATTTTGTACGTTTTCTGAATAAATTTTTAATAAAGCGTGTTAAAACACCCACACGCACATATATCAGAGCGACTTTATGGATCTAATTCCTAATAAACTTTTGACATTTTCTTACTCCTTTCGATTTACTAGTTTATACCCTAATGGCAGTATCATATCATCAGGTGACTAATTTCGAAATGCAGTTAGTACAGGAAACGGTAATAATTTTAAAATAAATGGATAGTCGTGAAATTGTAAAGTAACTGTAACCTGAAATTTACTAACCTGTTTTCCCTTCAAAGTTACTTTGGGCTATTTCTTCCCATAAAGCGTCCTTCCTTTGTTGGTCGTGATAATTCCCACTGCTCATGTCCCACAGTTTTGGATAACCGTGTACAGTCAATATTAGTTTTTCTTCATCCATGTCTAGTACACAGTTTTAACAAAAGTAAACGTGGCACAATATAACTTTCCTCGTTACAGAATACCGCGAAAACAAGAACCCGAGAACTGCCGAGACGAGGTGAACTGAAACGAAGGTCGGGCAATCGGTTGAAAACTGCTGGTTGCTGCTGGTCCTTGCCGGCCGCCAGCGCACACTATACCGTCACAGCACGAACATGCAACCAGCAGCGACCGGCAGTGCAGGTCGAGATTCTACCCTGACCGTCACGACCTGCACTGCCGGTCGCAGGTCCGTGCCGGTGCTGTTCTAGTGTGCGCGCTTGTATTTGAAAACATGGAAACCTTCATGACCGGCAAATGTCGGTGCCTGCTGTGCTGGTTCGTGCTGGCGTAGTGTGCAGTCCGACGTATAACGTAGGTGTCAAAGTCGTCCACACTTGTCTTGGGACTAACTTGGGGTTTGTTTTTTTGGGCTCTTAAACTGTCCTCCTTCTAATTTTTCTCCCTCCTTTGCGATACGCGATAACGTGCGGGTAGATATTCCAGTTACCGCAGTAACCCGTTCGAAAACACTTTTAATTGGAATTTTTATTCCTTCAACCGCTTCTCTTCTCATAAATTGTAAAACTTTAAAAATTACTTCCCGTGCTTGACTATGAATCACTTTCCTGTCTTTACTAGTTGAAGGAGAAGTATCCATTTTAACAAATCTCGTTACTGGGTGATAACACAAATAATTACGATAATAGGTAATTACAGAATAGAACTACCAATAGAAGTTAACTAAAAAAATTAAGTAACTAATAAAAATGCGTGACTGTAAAACAACGATACAATTGAGATAATAATAACCAGTGGCGAAGCGTGACAAAATAATTTGGGTACACATAAAAATACCAACCAAAAGAAACCTCTTACTACTAAGATTATTGACGTTCTTAATGAACCAGTAAAACTGTGGTAAATAGAGTTAATGCTACATATGATTAGTTAAAACTTCCGGGCTGAAAGGCCGTGGTGGTTGATGTATTGGAGCTAAACGTTTCGGCCGCACCACCGGCGGCCATCTTCAGTAGCAAAATTGTGTTCGAATAGATGACACGCCGAACACGTCCCCAATGAACTGGGAACAAGCAACGAAACGTTTAGCTCCAATACATCAAGCAATCGACCACGGCCTTTCAGCCCGGAAGTTTTAACTAATCATATTGACACCGGCCGTGAAAGCCTACGTACTGAGAGTTAATGCTACCTCTAGCAGATGATAGCCAAGTGACTGTCTGAAACACACGTATTTCGTTATATAATTTAGCCTAAATATAAAAAAAAAGCTATCGTATTGTTATTGGTGTCGTTTATTAGAAAATATTGCCAGAAAAACAAATTTTATTCACATTTTGTAATGGTGACAAATCCGGATTACTGCAGGCATTACACAAACGGTTCACATTTTCTTGTAAATGAGGTATACATGCCGTGTCTCGTTTTTTTCTTATTTTTAGTTATAGAATCAGCTCCCTAGAGATTGCCGTGCAATTTTGAATCACTCTGTATATGTTCTTTCATGGAAGACTCTTCCGTTGCCAGTAAATTTAAAGTTTCTAAATAACTGCCCTTATTGAGAGATTGCTCATTTTCCTTATGCCTACTAAAAGCTAACTCTTGTCTCCCTAAATAACAAACATCTACCAAACGACCTACTATCCTTCGATTTCGTGCCACATTTTCATTGTGCTGTATTCTAGGTGTTTCGGACAAACAGTTTCAATTCTGTTACGTCCTAGTATGTGAAACATCTCAGAATTTTTAATATGAGTTTTGGTACATGTTTTGATAACATGGTATGAATTTTGGTAATACATGTTTAGCGGCTTTAACTTCAAATTTTTTTATAGCGCCTTCTCCAACTTTGCTCCATGGTTCCTCTCCACTAAACATCAAACAATAATTGAAGTGCAGAGTTTTGTTTCGCTTGCAACAAGAGAGCCATATATATTTACTATACCAAATTTTCTGATAACTTCTCCATCCTTCGGCGACAAGTCTAAAGATGCCCGAGATATTTTTGATGTTAGCAATACTTTTTGCTCTAAATGTAACGTACTGATTTCGTATTTTAACAAAAATTCTAATAAACCAAATTTGTCAGAGTTTATATCAAATAGTTCTGGCGTAGAATTGGTACTAACTTTATTCATTTTGCTCCTTTAAACCAATGAAACGCTTAAAGCACTTAAATGACGACACTTAACAATATGTATTATTAAATAATTAATGCATAAATGATTACACACTTCCTAGTCTATACAACTATATAAAAAATTAAAAATAATTTGTAAACTCAATAAAAACAAATATTCACTACGCGAGCACACTGAAACAAACACAGGCGGCCAGGCGACAATTCTGTGCTATTTAGTGCAGGGGAGACGTGTCTTCTGATGTGATGTACGTGACGCATTTTTATGCTGCGCGCGCAGGTCCTTTCCCGTTGTCTACAACCGAAGCCCTCCTCACCTCCAGCCTTGTTAAAAAGACATTTCAAGTAACGTCTACCCTGATACTCCGCGTACAATAAATTGCATCGCACAGCAAGGTTCCATGGCTCATACTCGCGTCATGTCGCATGATATTTAACTTCTTACATTAGTTGTTTTATACCTTTCTGAGTAACTTATGCAACTTAATGCATAAATAAAAATTAATTATTTGATAATTAAATTATCTGGGGAGACACTGTCTACCTTGTCTCCCCTGACGCTTCGCCACTGATAATAACAAACGCAAGACTGAGATAGCGCGTAACACAGTAACTAACAATGTACTGGTAACTAAAACATCACACGCAAGTTGGCAACACTTACACTTGCATACCAGCTGATTCTCCGCTACCCTCCCGCCATTCACAATTTCAAAGTGGACTCGTCCATCCATAAACTGGTTTCTGCGCATATGCCCTTAACTTTCAATTTTACTTTACTATGGCAAAGGCTTTACATATCGACAATTGGAAAAGAATGGCAAAGGAAAGGGATGCCTGGAGGCATAAACTGGAGGAGGCCAGGGCTCAAATTGGGCTGTAGCGCCATTGGATGATGATGATGGCAAAGGCTTAGTGGTCCTGAAAAGAATGGTTACTGCTGTAACTCGGAAAAAATAATCAATTTGCTGGAAACGGTGAACATACGCAGAGAGTGATTGGTATCAGTTGGGTAGTCCAATTAGCCTGTAACGTAAAATCTGGCATCATTACGACTTTTTTAACACGTCATTTCATTTTTTAAATAAACACCAGTGTGCACAACCTCACGACAAGCATGTATTTTTCATAATAATGATTACCGAACGACAGACACTAATGACTGTCGATTGGGAAATTGTATTTACAATATCGCTAACGTCTTTCACTCCATTGGTTTTCAAAGTTATTGGTAATTAGAGTCGATGTTCGCTTGAGTTGAGTAAAATACAAAATAATATGGTACAAAATATTCAAAACGCTTCGTAAATAGAAGACAAATTGCGCCGAATAAAATTACGTAGACGTAATCAAGACACCGTCGTTGGCCGTTGAAAGCTGCCACGAGTCTGACGTCTGTCTACTCTGTGATTCGATATTGGAAAGCTGTCTCGGATCTGTCACTGAGAAACAGTTGCTTTTCCTCTTCTTCTTGGAAACATTTTTGTGACGTAATACTCGTTTTCCTTAAAAATCACGAAGCTAAGTTAATTACCACACGTCAATCGCGAAACTGTTTAATTTCGAAATCATGTCAGCAGAGGTTTTGATGCGGCTAAAGAATCAGGTGTAGTACAGTGTTATGTAGAGATTGAATGTAGCGTAACGTAGAATAAAAAGGGAATCTAGCGAATAGGTATCAAACATTAAATTCTGAATTAGTCTGATTAGTCTTTAAGGCAGGCTGTAATGTGATTAAACAAAATTAATATTTCAACGGTGATGCGATATACAGCTTAGGATTAGATTGCGTAACCAGCACATGTTGGAGCAGTGTTTACATATTGACTGACTGACGTAGAACTTTCCAGTAAACATTATTTTCTTTACACAGGCGACCTTAGTTGAATGTAATTAACGCTGTTTTGACCAGTCCAGTCTGCGAAACAGGAATTTTAGTTCGGCGAATCCAAACGACAAGACGTGTATTCCTGAAAGTGAAAAACATTTAAGCGTTTATATGTGTTACGTATTATTGTAATTATTCAACTTAGAGACTCATATTATTTTTTGTCTACACAGTTCACATTCGACAAATTTTCTTATAACTTAAAATTTAATTCGAATGTGTTTGTTATAGAAACATAATTTTTAGTAGGGAATATCGGCTCAATAAAATTTAAGAAAGTTGCCCAAAATACACTCGCCTTGTTCCACCAGCAAGCATAAATTTTGTAATATAATTTTTTAATATCTCCTGTGCGCATGGAAAGATAGTGTAGCACATTGAACGGAAAAGAGGAAATACATTTTTTCTTAAAACTTGTTCATGGCTGGGCAGATTAGCATTGAAATCATAACATATAATATTCATAATACATTTAAATTACACTATACATATAACATTCACAGGTACAACATTTAAATTACGGAGAGTATATAAATTGATAATTAAACCAAAAAAAAATATTTAGTTTGATACAGTACGAAAAAGAAAACTTATGTTAAGTGTTTAAAAATTAAACAAATTATAAATTAAAACACTTGTTACTTAAATTCAAATAATAAATTGTTCGTAAAATGTGATGCACAGCATGCATAAATACGTAATTAGTCGGCTCCAGTAGTAATAAGGTTTCTTGCTACGGAAGCGAACGTGAATGACCGGATTTCTCCGAGATTCGCTGAAGGCAACGATGACTGACTGATATATTTATTGGTGCTATGATTGGCCTCGGGGAGAGGTAAAGACCAATCGAACAGTGGCGCTGATTTTAACGAATCACTTATTCTTTTGACTCAGTGAAGTGTTATTCACTTATTTTACACAGTTCACAAAGATTTTTTTTAATGTGCTTTGCTCTCAAAAGGAAATGGGCTAATATTTACCATTCCCCACCTTTGCCTGACCATCGCCAAATTTCCCGCTCAACCACTGATACCGGTAGTGAATTATATTCATTGGAGATTATCAAATGTCAGGATGGAAAACAAAGAATACGAGAGGTATCCTTGAGGCCAAAATTGTGGTTGAATTATGTATTCGCGTAATTAATTGTACAATTCCACACCAATATTTTATCTATACTGGATACAACCGTTTGCATTACTCAGGTCAGTACATAAATTTACTGTTAATATTACTGTGAGTCTAACGTTATCTTTGTGTACAGGCTAGTTTGTGAAAATTTTGTAAAATAAATAGAATACAAAAAGGTTTAGTCCTATTAAATAGTATTGTTACGACGGTCTATTCGATCGTCGTAGGTACAGTAGAAACAAAATAAGTACAAGACACCAATTAAGTCACTAATCACACCTTTAATTGTTATAGTAAAACAGTTCGTAATTAACAACACAGTGTCTACAACAAATCAAATGAAATTGTTCATACGCAATAAAATGTCCACTAATATTAAAACTCAACTGTATTACAATTATAGCGTCCGAATATAAACGCAACACTTCTCTAATAACTACTTGAACGTACACCGTAATAACCCGAACCGCTCTGTAAAATATATCGCACTAATACTCTCGAACCGCACAGTCAAAAATCTCGCATTGAACTGAAAACTAAGGCCGCGACGCGATGTATTTATAGTTACGCTCACACACCAGAAGCTTCCAAACTGCGTCTTATCTCTCGCGAACTACGTAATTGTTGCGGCCTTGACACAGTCCGAGCGCCCGAGCGAAGGCTGGCAAAGTCGAGAAAATTCTCGCAACATGAGTTTAGTAGCACGTACACCACACGCTTACGTCGAGATCTTTCTGGCACATTCGATAAACGCCTAGATGTTTCTATGCTGTCGTAGCACTTCCCCCTCCTTAAGCCTGTTCGTCCCGAACTGGCAAAGCGTCTTCCAAGTAATACTCGACCAGGCGATCTAGGTGGCCGTCCTTGAGAAGGATAATTTTCCCGTTCTTCGAATTCAGTCTCGTGTGATCCGAACATCACGTTCCCAGGAATGCGAATCTTTCGCGTAACCACTAGCTTCGCTGGAATCACTCGCGTTGCGTCAGATACTAATGACCTAAATACCACTGGCTGATCCAAGTTTGTTTGGTTCTCGTCAACAACCTCTTGCGCAACCTCATCTTCAGCCACTTTACCCTCGGCCGCTTCTATCAGCTCAGGAACAAGCAAGAGTTTTGTCTCGACACCCATAGTTGGCTGTCCAATCACTTCTCTTGCCGTTCTACTTATTTGTACTTCCTCTGCTAGTTCTTCCTCCATTTCCGCTTGCAACAGGGAGGTTTCCTCTTGACCAGACTTGTTGAATTTTTCTTCGACTAATGCCACTCGCTTAATCGAATGGTTGGTAGACCCTGTCATTTTAGCCATGCAAAGCTTTATCTTCTCTTGGCCAACCTTCAGGACATTCTCTCTTAAGCCCACAACGAATCCGTAGGCATTCATAATGTCCGTGCCAAGAATCACTTCATCGACAATGTCTGCAACGAGCATTTGGTGGCTAAACTCAAGAAGACCCAGGCGTACACGTACGTCTACCTTTCCTAGCACCTTGACGGGGCTTCCAGTCACAGTCTGTATTGTACAAGAGCTAATTAGAGGATGGCGGTTACAGACTAAGTCAGGGCGCACAATGGACACTGTTGCGCCCGTGTCAACTGTAAATGATGTTGGTTTACCATCCGCAAATCCATTAACAATCAAGTTTCCACTGATCTTATGCAGCGAGGAAACTGTGTGCTGTTCTGGGCCTTTACTTCTCCAATTGGTGCGATCAGTCTCTTCTCTCGGTATCTTCTTCTCCCAACAGTCTACCTGTAGATGACCACGTTTTCCACAGTTGTAACATTTCGGTCTTCTGTCTTTTTCAAATCGTTGCGACTCTCTTGAACTTCCGAATTGTTTGTCCGACAACACTGTTTTTCTGCACCCATCGTAACGGTAATGTGATACAGGGATCTTCTGACTGCAACGTGATGGCACAAACCCATTAATGTAGCGGGACGCTGACTTGGCAGCTTCAAACTCTAGGGCGTGAACAAGAGCTTCTGAGCTATCTCGGTGTCTTGCCATTCGTAACACTTGCTGAAGTTCACAATCTCCGATGCCATCAATAAATGTCTGCAACGTAAACCTTATTCGGAAGTCTTCTGGTGCTTCAGGATAGGCCAATCTAATCAATCTGTCGATACTTGCTTCAAATTCTTGAAGACTTTCCCCGGAACGTTGTCGTCTTGTTCTCAACTGAGCGTAGTACACCTCTCGCAAATGTTTATCACCGTAGCGTAATTCTAGAGCTTTTATCAACTCGGCATAGATGTTCTGGCTGTCAGGTGGCACTTTCTGTAGTAGTTCTGCCGCGGGTCCTTTTAATGCGAGAACAAGTGAAACAGCCTTGTCTTTTTCTGTCCAATTATTTGCGCATGCAGCAGCTTCAAATTGGCGAAGGTACGTTGCCCAGTGACTGCTTCCGTCGAAGGTTGGAGCTTTGACATGAACTGTCCCTACTGCAGGCAAAGTGACTTTCTCTGTTAACTTATTTTCTGTGTATTTTTCTGTCTTGATCATGGTACAGTCTGTTCAGAAATTTGTTTTGGTTGAATCTTCATGCACTGTTCAACTTCAATTTTAATTTGTTCTCTTATGTTTGCCATTGAGTTTTCTACTGCAGATATTTTATTTGACACAGATTCTTCTATAACAGATATTTTTGTAGACATCGATTCCTCCACAGTCAAGACAGATTTTTCTACTTCAGCTATTTTTAATGTCATTGATTCTTGTACCTCCGATATTTTAGTTACTTGCTTATTAAGCTCACCTCGTAGGAGACCCAACTCTGCAGCGGTTTGTTCTTGTGTCTGCTTTTGCTGCTGTATTAACTCCTTGATGTCATCTGCTTCTTGCTTCCGTTCCTCTGCCTCCTGCTTGCGTTTTTCCTCTGCTTCCAGCAGGAGGGTTTTCTGTCTCTCTTCCGCTTTCTCTGAATCCTGTCGTCGTCGTTCTTCTGTCTGCAACAACAGCGCCTGGAAATTTTCCATCATCTGACTGGCATCCATTGTTTTTCGATTAATTACGAATTACACTCGTCTTGTACAAATTATCCACTGTTTCCACTGTTAACCGTTCTATCCCAGTTCTGACACCACTGTTACGACGGTCTACTCGATCGTCGTAGGTACAGTGGAAACAAAATAAGTACAAGACACCAATTAAGTCACTAATCACACCTTTAATTGTTATAGTAAAACAGTTCGTAATTAACAACACAGTGTCTACAACAAATCAAATGAAATTGTTCATACGCAATAAAATGTCCACTAATATTAAAACTCAACTGTATTACAATTATAGCGTCCGAATATAAACGCAACACTTCACTAATAACTACTTGAACGTACACCGTAATAACCCGAACCGCTCTGTAAAATATATCGCACTAATACTCTCGAACCGCACAGTCAAAAATCTCGCATTGAACTGAAAACTAAGGCCGCGACGCGATGTATTTATAGTTACGCTCACACACCAGAAGCTTCCAAACTGCGTCTTATCTCTCGCGAACTACGTAATTGCTGCGGCCTTGACACAGTCCGAGAGCCCGAGCGAAGGCTGGCAAAGTCGAGAAAATTCTCGCAACATGCGTTTAGTAGCACGTACACCACACGCTTACGTCGAGATCTTTCTGGCACATTCGATAAACGCCTAGATTGTTCTATGCTGTCGTAGCAGTATTTAATAATATACGCTGCATTATTAAGTAAATTACAAGAGGAGGGAGTTATACAACATTGCGGGTACAGAAGGCCGTGGGTAAACCTACCGTAATAAAAAACGACAAAAAGCAGTATAACGTTGCGGATATAGGAGGCCGTGGGTACACATACCGCAGTAAACAACGCCAAGAGGCAGTGTAACGTTGCGAATGCAGGAGGCCGTGGGCAAACACGCTATCCAACAATGCAGCCGTAAGTAAGATATGGTTAATTAAAATGATCCCTGTAAGAAACAAATTTAAATGTCACTACCGTACTGCAAATTTTATTACTACCCTTAGATAAAAAAACTTTTACATATATGTAAAAAGTCGTTTATTTTTTTTCAGTATTCTGATTTTTGTCTAATTTTTGTTTAATTTTAATTAGTTAGAGAAATGTGCTTTGCGATTTATAGAGGCAGAATCGTAGATACTCAACGATTTCTTCTCTATCTTAAAGCAGAAGAAATTTTGGGTTCTTTTCGGTTAAGTGGCAGCATGCAGTGAGCAATTACTCTACGTAGCAATCGCCAGTAACAACGCATTTCCCCATCCACACCAGGGGTAGCGATTAGCAGCTACAGTTTGTATTTTTATTTTCATCTTGACATATTTTTTTAAATTTATATTTTTTATATTTTATTTACAATTTACTAGAAACTTACATTTTATTTAATTTACATTTCATTTACAATTTTACTTACATTTTACAATACCTTTGCCGTCACATAAATTCAATCAGGTAGGAATCCAACATCAGTCGCGAAGTACCCCAGTGCCTTTTGTTCCTCGTTTTGGCCTTAGCCTGCATGCTTTCTACATTTTGGGTGTGGGCTTGGATTACTGGATTTACAAATTATATCGAGTTGTTCACTGTTAAATGCTGACAATTTTGATGTAAATTGTGATCTCCCCTCCGCTCATCGGACAAAATTGTTGTGCCTGGGGCAACACACTGGTTTATTACAGGCACTAAGTCCCTGCGGATCTGTCTGGAACGCTCACAAGGAAACAATGTCTTGTTTCACGACAAATTCCACCAAACACCAATTGATTTGGTAACACTCTTCCCCTATTGTATTTTCCTTTAGTGAAACAAGTCTCGTCCACTTCTACATGAAATTAGGTCCACAAATAACCATTGGACTTTTTAATAAATGGTGCTCACACACTTCTCGCATGTAGGAATTCCAATCCTCGCATGTGGAGTGATTCATTTCCAACTCATCTTGACAGTATTGCACGGTTGTGTACTCCTTACTCCAACAGTAAATGAAGTATACAATTGTGCGGAAATCTAATCGAGAATTATTTAGCAATGTATCCTGTCGCACTTGTTTGAATTCCCGGCAGTCCTTTTTAGAACAAACCCAACGGTCTTTAGGGCCTACCTGTCGTATACAATTTCATTTGATGGCCGTTCGTACAAATTCTTGGGTTAGGTAAAATATTTTTTTCTCTTAGAAACCGTATCGCTGAATCTTTGTCGGGAATCCGTGCTGTTAACTGAAGGAAATACATGATACGCTACGATACTACTACACTTGCGACTGCGGCATACAGAGTGACAGGCCACGCTGACACCATGGAATGGTTGCAAAATGCGTTGTTAGTGGCGATTGCTCGTCGAGTAATTGCTCACTGCATGCTGTCACTTAACCGAAAAGATCCAAATTTCCAAATTTTGATACATTGCATTTAGATATGAAAGTGAACGTCTTAAATTAAACTAAAAATACATTGGAAATATTGTAAACAATAGATCAGAAAAAGAAACTATTACAGGAGATCCAAACAACATGTTAAATTTACTTTCTCACAAACATTATACAGTGGACCCTCACCAATTCGTTACCCACAAATCCGTCACCCACTCAAGCATTTTTATTTTTTTTATGAACAAGTGAGTAATATATACGCTCTAATTATAGCCGGGGTAAACCAGAAAAATGCTGATTGTGGTTCTAATAATAATAATAATAATAATATTCAGCAGAACGGATTGCAGAAGGTATTGGTTCCGAGAACGGGCATTTCGTACTTGTGTACACCGCACACTAAGTCTTGTGTTGTGTCGTTACAGCATAATACGTTTCCGAAAATTCAGTCGAATTGCTGATGCCTGGCAAATCCGGAAAACACTCTAAAATCTACCTGGAATAAGTTACGCCCATCTGAATTACAACCAGCGTCTACAGAAGCATAAGTTCTTGACCCCACATCGGAGTTGTCAGATGTTTGCCAAACCTACCAGCATTTAACAGTTTGAATGGAGACGACGTCAAAAAATGGTGTGAAATAGACTTACCGGATGTAGGCTACGAAATGTTCAGTGACGATGAAATTGTTACATATCCACAGAACCTACAGAAGCGAATGGTAAAGAAGATGACCAACCAATAAAACCTGCAATCTCTCATAAGGAACCTATTCACTATTCAATCACTGACTACAGCAATCAAGTGCTACGAAGGTCAAGATGAAGCAGAAGTGTCTAAAATAATTTCACTGCGCCAAATATATATTTTGGGTCTTGAAAAGTACGGCCGAGAGAAAACTGAAGAAAATTACAGATTTCTTCACAATCCTTAAAATTTGTTTTGCAATTACAGTGCTAGTTTGAATTTGAAAATTTCCAGCAATAAGTATGTTTGAGCGTAACATTAGTACGGCACATTGCTAGTGCTGTAATAAACTATTTTATATTATCTTTAATTGGTTTGTTCCTTACTCCCCTTACTAGTTCGTCTATTTCACTAATTCGTACCCCTTCACTCCCGTAGGTGACGAATTTTAGTGAGGTTATACTGTACTGCACGCAAGTGACCTTGGCTGTGCATAAATAGTAGTGTCAGCGGTCGGGCGGTTGTGCGTCTACGCGCCAAGAGATAAGACTCACAGATTAACTGTTGCGACTAAAAGCTCAACATCCGGATGGTTTTGAAGTAATAACGTACTCTTAGGCGAGGCGCCCACAGACGTGGCGTGGCACTGGCGTGGCGGAGGCGAGACGTCGCTGGGATAAATAACATTTGTTAGTAAATAGACTAACGCCAAAAGAAGTGGCGTGGCGGAGACGTGGCGGCTGCGCCTCTTCACATCCGCCACGTCTCCGCCACTCGATTACATCGTGTTCTATTTTCGCCACGTCCACGTCCGTTTCTGTACTGTGTTTTCAGAGTGATTCGCACAACAGACTGAGAATTAATACTCACATATTAATATATGATTATAAATAATTATAATCATAAATAACAATAAAGTGTAATCATGTGCGACGACCAGGATTTCAATATTAATTTTATGCAACTCGTTGAGCAGCATCCGTGCTTATACGACCACACCTCGCCGGATTACCACCGTACCAGAGCCCAAGATCAACCTTGGATTGCAATAGCAAATGAAATCAAAGAGAATGGTAGATTCATTGCAGTGCCTGATTGCAAGATAAAGTGGAAAACCCGGCGAGGAAGATGCATAAAACACCTACGAGAATATACGCCGTCAGGATCAGGTACTGTAACTAAGAAGCCATACTAGTTGGCCGAATTTATGGGTTTTCTTGAGCCATTTATAAAATCCCGCCAAACGAAAAGTAACGTAAGTCAGGCAAACGACGAAAGAGTGAGTGAAGAGATCTTACACGAAACGGAATCTTTTAAGGATGAGGATCTTCCCCAGATTCAAATGGAACGTCAATCTGTAGCACCATTTCATCAGGTAGAAAAAGAAGAGGAAGAAGAAGAACGCCGTTCAAAACAAATAAATCGTGCCTTTTCGCAACTCCCAAAAAACAAATATCGAAAAGTTTCTGATCAATTACTGCCGCTACAAAACGTCAACAGATCAGCAGTGGAAAAATTTTCCGCAAAAACAGACAGTGCGAAAATATGATGATGCAGACTATTCATTTTTAATGAGCGTATTACCGAATTTGAGAAAAATGACGGAGGAGCAAAAGCGACGTTTCAAAATCGGAATTTTAACTATGGCAGGAAACATATTAGGTGAAAAATCAACAGCAAATGTTTCATATGAAGACTTCTCGCCAGGTTCGTCAACTTCGCATGCTTCCGGTTACAAACAATATCAACCGGGTAATACAGTCACTCATCGCACACTCCATATTACTACTGAGCAAGGAAATGTAACACTTACTGATGCATTGCGTACCTTAAATGATGGTTGGGTCGGTTAAATGATGGTTGGATATTACAAGAATGTGTTGCATACAAACTTAAAGCATTTAAAAATATTCTTCATGTGAACATGTTCTTCAATTTATTTTGAACAATCTGTAGGCTGTACCGTAAAACAAATTTCGTATTTTCTTCTATCAAAATTATAATAATTGTGTATACCTATGTATTCTTGTTCCATCCCACATCTTGAAATGACTAATTTATAACGAAATAATTAATAAGATTTAACTTACACAGTGATAAATTTACAAACACTGTACTTTCAGTGGATGCGTTTCCAAGGATGGTTTCGTATCATCAACACTTGCTACCGTTTGGAACCACACACCACATGCAGCTTTTGGTACCACAAACGGTATAAAAAGTACTGATGATACGAGGCCATCCTCGTGAATTGCGTCCACTTTAAGTACAGTGTTTTTATAGTTATCTTTCTGTAACGTTAAATTTTATTAATTATCTTGTTATGAGTATTATGCACTTTCATTCCTGAAACGGACGCATTGAATTGTGGTTTACTACCGTTCAAATAAATAGTTATTAGTACTTCCGTGAATAATTGGCACTAAAATATAAAACGCACAGTACCAAAACATAGTTCAGTATTTGAAACGATATAAAAAAATGTGTGTGCTGTTAAATACTTTATGTCGATAATGTTGATGGTAAATTTTGTGGTAGTTTTTGAGCAAGCATTAGAAATAACTGAAAATGTATCCACTTCAGGTACAACATTAATGTTATTTGTTATCAATTTATGACAACTTAATGCAATTAAAATAATTAAAATACGTTCTTCAGGCGTTATAGAAAGTCTCCACTTCGTATCCATTTTACTAATTTCTGGACGTACCTTTCTACTAAAACATTCAATGTTTCCCTCTTCATTCTATAAAATGATTTGAACTTCTCATCGTACAAGTTCAAGTCCTTAAACACATTAAACGCACCGCAATCTTTCTTCTTCCGCCAATATGGATGTATCCAAAATCGTCTTCTTTTATGAACTGCTTTGTGTAAAATATTTACATTTGCCAAATGGACAAGCGCTAAAACATCTTCGTCATCGGAGGACGACATTTACGACTGATGTGACAGCCGCCGCCTACCCTGTTGGCGTTAAGACACGTCACCGCCACGTCGCTTTAAAATTGTCGCCACCCGTCCGTCAGTCGCCACTGCCACGTCGCCGCCACTTTGTATTTTGCCACCTCTGTGGGCGCCTGGCTTTAGGTTCATAACGTTCCCTGTCTTCGCCAGAATGTCTCACTAGTAAAATGAGTCACATTCAGATTCCGTGGACTAGTAGCTTTATTGTGACAATTATTATTGTTGATCACCTGCAATTTGCCACCTTCAACGAAGCCGACAGAGACCTGTCGCCATTCTGTTCTCGTTGTTGAATAGATCTCAGTGACATAACAACGCAACTGTGTGGTTGGACCTTACAAATTATTTGCAAGGAGTATATATTCAGCTCTTGCCTTATGTCTGTATTTCTTATGTGATCTCTTAAGCCTAGTACGCACTGGAACTCTTTGAATCGACTCATGTCGCGATTCAGAATCCGCGCTGTGTAGATTCATTGTTCGGACTCAGCCCAGACGCTGCTCCGCGACAAAAAACCGTGTCCACACCAAGATTCATCTTGCGATTCAGTCCTTTGCGAAAAATGACGGAAGAAATTGCTCTCTCGGGAATTTCCCTAGCTCTTTTTTGTATAATTAATAATAGAAACAAGCGCAATAAAAACGACAAAAAAGATGGTGGGTTCGCAAATTATTTCATGGCGGGAATCAGCGCGGGAATAATCTTTTGGACACTTAAAAAATGGAAGATGGCATGGGGTTTAGAAATTTTTTGAGAATGTCCCCAACCGATTTTGAAACCATTTTAACCAAAGTTGGTAATAAAATTTGTAAGAAAAGTACCAACTTTAGGGAATCTATCTCCCAGGCCAACAGATTAGCTGTCACTCTTAGATTCCTAGCTAGTGGAGACTCATACACAAGCCTCATGTACACCTTCAAGATTTACTGGTGAGGTTCCACTTTTCATATTTTTCATCGTTTTGTGTTCGCGCCGAAATTGTCCTTTCAATGTATGCAATTTTTTTTCAATTTCCGCCACGGATACACTCTATTTACCAGCCAAAGCCGTCAATGTTTTGCTTTTTAATTCACGATTTCTATAGTCTGTGAAGGACACATCCCACAAACAACGATGGGAATGCAGTACTCCACAACATAATTGCAAAAATAAAATAAAAAACAATCACCGAAACGAATCGAAAAACGAGTGCGTAGCGGCGCGAGTCGCTAGCCTGTTCGGATTCACGTCTACACTGGCCAATGTTGCGCAACAATGAGTCAATGAATCCCATATCGGACGAGATTCAAACGACGCAGAAAATACTAACCAGCAACACACCAGATTCACCGCGACAATGAGTCGGGGCAGCCCGGACGCAGGCGAGTCGCACGCAGGATTCACCCCAGACGCAAGGAGTCGATTCAAAGAGTCCTAGTGCGTACTAGGCTTTAGGGTGCATCCTTTGACTCTCCTTAAGAAATTCATTTCAGCAGCTTGAATTCGTTTCTCTGATTTTGGGTTAGTGTCCACGATTCACTTCCGTACAACAATACTGGTACCGCCATTACTTTATATTTAATTCTGTATCTTTTCATACTTTCTATCCCAGAGTCTTATTAATTATGCCACGCATCTTCTGGTATCTGTTTATTTTATTATCAATGTCGTTTTTATATTCATAGCTTTCGTCGCACCCTAGATAGATGTAGTGGGATATTTGTCCAATCAATTTATTGTCTGTTACTATTTTGGAACGTACTGGGAATTTTCCTTTAAACGTCACTATTTTTGTCTTTGTAGCCGAAATTTTAAAATTATATTCATGGTAAATTTTACTGATTTGAGACACTGCTTTTTGTAATCCATTTTCGTTTTCTTGTAGGATAACTTTATCGTCAGCAAATAGCAGTGTCGTAATTGAGAGGTTATCTGGAAGTAAGTAGATGCCAGGACCAGTTCGTTGTTTCCATTGCCTTACAATATCGTCAATATATATGTTAAATAAGTCACGTCATGCGGAACAACAAACATTCGACTTGCAGTAGGCCTACCGACTTTTTATACGACCACAAAGAGATTCTACACAACGAAGTCATAGCTTTATCAGCGGCTTCCCCTCAGTAGCTGCTATAAAGAACTTTTCGGTGGCTATTATGAAGCTTTCGAGAGGGTTTAAGCCTTGTGTGTGTGTGTGTGTCCGCGGGCGCGGTGAGGTCAGCGACACACACGACTAAATTGCTCTCAGCCGTATATTATATATATACGCTTCAGGGAGAGTTGCCGCCGCCGCCGCGTTGTAATAACGCTGAAACCCACGGATATTGCTAAAACAATAATGTCTTTGTGCGGATACTTTGTTGTTGACCCTTGAGCTCTCTCGCCGTTTTTATTTACCAGCCTCGTCTTCCTCGTCTTCTCTGTAACGACTCGTTCTTACAGAAGTTATGTAATTCGCCTCGCTTTGTGTTACAGTGCCTACATAATTCACAAAGCGTTGAAAAATTGGAAATAGATTATCCGGAAACTCGATATTGCCTCAAAACTCTTGTGTCTTGCCATGGGTTCAACACTCAGGATCTGAACACGCGCCAGAAGTTTACCCTACCGCACGCATTCCTCTTCATCTCCTCCATGGGCGCCCGCAGAAATGTTCGCAGGGGGGTGCAAACCGGGGGATCTGGGATATATATATATATATATATATATATGTACATAAAAAACTGGAAATAAAAAAATTGCCATATTTTTGTAATTTTTACTATTTTTTCTAGTAAATCTTAATACAAAATATAAAAAAATTCCAAAAAATATGTCGATTTTTTTTATATTTCAGTCTGCGCCTACAATACTATGCAGTATTGTAATTTTTCATATACAATTTTTCGCCGTGTATAATTATATCTCAAATGCATTTTTAAAATAATGTAGTAACTAATATTACTCAAATTCAGCTTTAGAACCAGATACTTCGAGATATCAACAGATTTGGACAACAACCAAGGAGGTTATACTTTTTGTTTCAGTCTTGATGTGCTATAAAATTAATGCACAGAATTTTTTTATAAAATAAACATGAACACAAAGTTTTTCTTTTTTTATGGTATTACTAGATTCATTAATATTGATTTCATGCACTGAATTTGTCTTATGTTCAATAAAGTAAATTTTGTATTTCATAACTTGTATTTTTTGTTAATTTTTCAATTTTTGAAACCACCTTTTCAGGAGCCAGGGAGTGCAAATGCACCCCTTGCACCCCCTCGGGGCGCCCATGATCTCCTCCCTTCATCCATATTCCCCTTCCCCTGATATCATCAGTAACTATTATCCTTCATATATCCCCTTGCCATCCTCTCAATTATATTTCCAATAAGGCAAATCCCACCTATTATTACGACTGTCTCACTGATTGTCGTATGGTACAGTGAAAAACAAAATGCAAGACACTAATGAAGTCACTAATCACCAATTTTAATTAATCTCAATTAACAGTTTGAAATCAACAAGTTATTCAACAAGTTTATATTCGTACAATAATTCAAGTTAATCTGTCCACACATCTAATAATGTCAACTATAAAGAATTCCGCACCATAATCACTTTCACTAATACACCAATTGAGACGCACTCAACTTGTACAATAATCGGAGCAAAATTTGTCCACACGCAATAGTAATGACAACTAACAGAGTCCCGCACAATTATAATACTTCGCCACAATACTTTGAACCTCACTTGAATAAGTCGCCACTAAACGCACTGTGTAATCGCCCGACGTAAACTGAACTGACCGTTGCTGAATGCCTATATTTATACCCCCCTGATATTCCAGAATAATCTGTCACTTTGGGGAACGTGTTTAAACAAACAGGCATTCTCGAATCTACTAGAAACAGTGTCCTTGAACACAGTGGGCTGACCGGTTCGGTCTGGAATAGATTCGATGGTTGACGCATGACAAGTGTCGCGTAATTTTCTTTGATCTCAAAGTTGCAGCAATATGTACGCACACACACACATTAGAGCTGGGCTCTGCTGAAATAGCCAAGTTCCACTATCTTTCCCATTCGCATCTCGTTTGTTATCATATCCGTCCACCATCCAGCCTCTATTCTGCATTCTCCTCCAGGTTGATACTTTCTAGATAATTTGGTTTTCTATACCCACGTCTCTTGTTTCATACTGTGTCACGAAACGTGTACGCGGGTAGAGATAACTACTGTATTTGCGACGGATAACGATTAGCCTGTTTACCGATGTTAACCGTTTGACTTTCAGACTATCTAAGTGTAAGGTCACAAGTATTTAATCGTTAATTTGTTTTCCCGACTACTTTAACCATTTAATTTGATGACTCGTAGTAATATTGTTTGTGTGTAGTACGTACTGGACACCCGTATAACTGGAACTATTGTAACATTAATCTGTTTGTTTTGAATTTAATTTAATAAAATTGCGAGTTTATTGATTATATCTGGCGTTTCCCATAATTTACGAAGATCAGTTGAAAGATGGAAGAGCGAAACCTGTACCAAGCGGTAAAACTAAAATTTTTCGTGTGCTGCAAGATTTGTATTATATGGCTATGTAAACTCCTGTTAATATCTAAATCTATCAATTTATTCATTGTTTAGAAGCTGTTTAGAATTGACGTGTCATGCGTGTTTTGAAAAACGGACAAATACGGGTCGTGTTGTGATTCTTTGTTAAAAACAATTTAGCCCCAACAGAAATTCAGAACTACTAGTATATGTTTAAAAGTAATTTGTTAATTCATATTTCAAGTTGCTTATTTATTTACAAATGTTTATTTAATTAGTTAAAAACTATAATTTTTTTATGCTTCTCGTTCTCAGTGTTTTAAACTAATCACTTTGAGCTACCGGGGTCTGACAGTTTTTGCTATAGACATTCTACCTTCAGTTATTTAGGACGAAAAAGACTACTCACTGAAGAAGAAAATCTGGTTCAGTCGACATGATCCTATTACGGGAAGGGTAATCGCCAACGCGACTATTCGCTAGATGGCGGAGGGTGAAGACTTAATTTTGTGGCAAAGCTAGTGAACCGATTCTGGCGACAAGCGTGATCCTCAGGTAAGGAAAGGAAGTAGTCGCATCTGCAGCAAACAGAGTTATAGCCAGAGATCGGACAAATGCAGACGGTATTAGGACGCAAAGAACACGGATTACGTCATTCCTGACAAGCCATGGAGTTTTCAACATCGACCGGAGGGTTTTAGATTGGAAATTTTCCAGCCTACACCTGTTAGTGGTCGACAAGGGCGACCACAAAGCGGAAGCTGCATACGTAAATATCGACCAGAGAAAAAAATGAAATGGTTACTTTTAACTTTGTGCGCAGAGCCAGGAGGTTGCGATACGAAAGAAAGGGAATTCGGCTAACACACCACAAGCCTTGTCGAGTGTTTCGGTCACGTAGGCGATGAAGTATACTCGCCGATCCAGTCTAAATACTTCACCGACTCTTTCTAGGCGGTGGGCCTCCAGAAAAGTTGTGGTAGTAGGCTAGACGAAACAAGTACATCAGCGTCGTACTCTGTTACGAAAATGCGACCACTGACAGTACAAGGTACTGTCGTATGTTAAGCTTTGCAACTCAAGAAGGAATGCGGTGACGTATGCCATTCCACTGCACGTATCAAGGTACTACTACACATTTAAAATACGTTTAACACTGCCCCTCGCACTGTATTTTTAACTGCATATAGGGATAGCCATTATGTTTTATCTATGCCTGTTTCATTTATTGCTTACACTTTTCAGATCAATATTAACTACCAATAAAAATGTTACTTTAGGAAGTGTAATTATATAGATACCTAAACGGATTTAATGGCAATATAAAGCATAGTCAACTAATAACAGAAATTATAATTAACAGGTAAGATGGTTGAGTAAGTTGTGACTTACCTCATGTAAGTGGTTGGGCCAATTCCGAATCTGTTTCAGAGTCCTCGCTATCACTCTTGTCACTGGCACTTTCACTGTCATCACTGATACCTCCTGTTTCAATTACAAAACTGTCAATAATGTCTGACGTAATGCCATCTTTATCCCAGTAGTAGTCCTCCATTCGTATAACGTGGTTTTCATATCCTGTCCAATCGCAAGGTGTAACTGATTCAATTGCCATTTCAGTAATTTTCTTAAGCGCATCTAACGATAAATCTCCTGTTGTATTATTGTCCCGTATTATACGCTTCATTTTTGTCCATGCTAATTCAATAGCGTTCAGATCGCACATATACGGTGGTGGTAATCGAAGAGGTGTGTGACCAAAAGCTTTCAAAATAGCGTCCATCTTAAATGTTTTTTCTTTTGGTCTATGCACTTCTATAAGACAGTAAAGTTCTTGTTTGCGCATTTTTTCATCATAGTAGATGCCGTTTCTAAAAAGCCACTCTCTCATTTCTTCTTTTAGAGCGTATTTTGACGGTACCTTGTCAGTTTGAGTACAGTGGTACGGAGCATTGTCCATTATAACTATTGATTTTGCTGGTAATTTTGGTAAAAGCTTTTCATTAATCCATTTTTCAAAATTAACACTATTCATTTGCCCGTGATAATCTCCACTAGACAAACCGGCCTTGAATACAAGTTTCGCGTTAGGTATAAATCCATTTCTGCTCCCTGCATGCAATATTATTAGTCTCTTCGAGCCACTCTGATTAATGCGAATATTGCATTCGTCACTTCGCCATCCTCTCTGATGCGTTAAGTTACTGTCTACCCATGTTTCATCTATGAACACTATCTCTCTATTCTCTTTTCGATAAAGTTTAAGCGGTGTAAGATAACGATGCCGCCACATCAGGATTTGCGGTCTTTCAATTAGTAGACTTCTTTTATTACTAAATCTTTTCCACTTAAACCCTATTTCCTTAATTATTTTTAGTAAAGAACTGTTACCCCATGGAAAATATATTTTTCTTTCACCACGGGTAGAAGTTTTGCCACTGTCGGCACTTTTTTCTGCACTGTGTAAAAATCATTAATAATTCTTCTGATTACACACCTGTCAAACTCGTCCACGCTTACCACGGTGTGATTCGGTCTAGTTTTTCTCCGTTTCCCTGGGGTACTTAAACGCTGATCCGGGCAATTTTCTAGACGCGTATTATGTTCTTTCCGGATTTTTTTAATTGTAAATTCTGAAACGCCAGTGTAATACGCTGCTCTTGCTGTAGCGTTTTTAACTGTGAAGGAATATGCCCCTTTCCTTGATTCTTCATCACACTTTTCAATAACAGACGATATAATTTCACGTCCTTCCGAATGAATTGTTTTGTTACTTTTTTGCGAAGTCATTTTAATATTATTTTTTAACGGAACTACTCATAAAATATAATTATTAATGTCAAATTCACTGGTTAGTAATTGACAACGAACAATAAAATAATTAAACGATAGGCTAATAGTTAATTTGTACCGATTAAGAAAACACAAACAAAATATTCAATAGATTACACTGACATATAATGTACGAACACTCAATCTAATACGCACACGAAATAACAACTGAATACGTCTGCTGAACAATTCCATACAGAACAAATACGTACTGAACAATGTTTACAGAACCAGTAATACCACACCAACACAAGCACGCGTTATGATTAAGTACTAAGAAGTAGACCCCCCGCTCTTCAGACGTCTCGGCAGCACAGCTTGTACGAACACATTAGATTGTTGGTGTCCAGATAAAATACCAGCACAGGCTCCGTGAAGGAGATCCACAGTCGCAAACACTAGTCATTTGCATCGATATTACGGTGGCTGTGACAAAAGCATATGTCTGTCGCTCAGTTGTTGCTCGGCTGTTGTGTTTTCCTGCTTTGTCCGTTTCTTTCCAGTTGGGATATGCTACGCCAGTTACGTAACGCTCTCGCGGCAGCTGCAGTTACGTAAACGTTCTACCAGCACAGGCTCCGTGAAGGAGATCCACAGTCGCAAACACTAGTCATTTGCATCGATATTACGGTGGCTGTGATAACAGGATATGTCTGTCGCTCAGTTGTTGCTCGGCTGTTGTGTTTTCTTGCTTTGTCCGTTTCTTTCCAGTTGGGATATGCTACGCCAGTTACGTAACGCTCTCGCGGCAGCTGCAGTTACGTAACGCTCTCGCGGCAGCTGCAGTTACGTAAACGTTCTACACGTTTCTCGGCTAGCCGGAGAGGTGCAGGTCTCTGTCAAGGCTGTGCCCTTAAGGACCATCCGGACTGTTCGAGAGTACGTGTAACTGTGCAAGTTATGCTGGCACACCGCCAAAAAATGGAAAATTATTCTGGAACTTCTGCAGGCTATATATAAGTAACAGTGGCCGGCTTAATAGTTAGTTAGATCCGGCGAGATTGTAGAGTTCAGAACAAGTGGCTGTGGACAGTGTTTACTGTGTTATAATTAGTGCGGAACCCTTGATAGTTGACATTATTGCGTATGGTCAAATTTAACTTTAATTATTGTGTGAGAGTGCCTCGTTGATTTCACATTGTTATTTGTGACTAATTAAAGCTGGTAATTAGTGTCTTCATTGGTGTCTGTATTTTTTCCCCAATGTACCATACGACGATAATACAGATTTCTTTTCAGTAATAACAATTTGTGTTTATATTTGAACATTTGGATTTCACTGGTTGCTCAGTAGCTCCCTAGAGTCAGCCGATCGGAGTCTTTGAGCAGACTCAGGCAGTACGGGTCAGGTCGTGCCGAAACATTGCAAGAGGAACGTTCCTTTTTAGAACAACGAATACTTCACATGTGGTGTGTGTGTGTGTGTGTGTGTGCCCGCGTGGTTTTTGTGTTATAACTGACTTTTCAAAATTGTGGCAGCGATCGTTGTATATTTCATTCTCAACGCGCGGAAGACATATCCCTGAAATATATAAAGAAGTCTCTTATTTTCTACGTGCCTTAATTAAAATATCGGTATGGAGAACCATACATGACTTCCATATTCTAAGATTTATATTTAAATCTTAATATCGCCTGCCAAGCGCGATATATTTTCTCTTATACATGATTTACATTAAAATGAAAAAATTTTAATTTTATTGCTTGGCAACAAAATTATTTTATTTTTAACAATTACCATTGTTTGAAAAAGTTTAAATAAATTTTCAAGTACTTTACTCTTGTTAAAACGTAAAAGGTTGCAGGTAAACTACCCCTTCCCCTTAACCGATCTTCACCAAAATCGAAAGTCCTTGAGACCTCTACAATTCAGGGATGTATGCAAAAAATTATTTGATTCTGTTTGAATTTGCGGCTGTTATCGTTTGCCATAGAAAATACGCTTGATAAAAAAACGTTGCAGGTAAACTACCCCTTTCCCTTAACCGATCTTCACCAAAAACAATAGGTCTTGAGTACTCTACAAATCAGGGCTGTATACAAATAATCTTTTGATTCTGTTTGAATTTGCGGCTGTTATCGTTTGCCATAGGAAATACCCTTGTTAAAACATAAAATGTTACAGGTAAACTACCCCTTTCCCTTAACCGATCTTCACCAAAAACAATAGGTCTTGAGAACTCTACAATTGAGGGCTGTATACGAAACATTATTTAATTCTGTTTGAATTTGCGGCTGTTATCGTTTGCCAAAAAAAAAAAATTTCCCTTGATAAAAAAAAACCGTTGCAGGTAAACTACCCCTTTCCCTCAACCGATCTTCACCAAAAACAATAGGTCGCGAGTACTCTACAAATCAGGGCTGTATGCAAAAAATTATTTGATTCTGTTTGAATTTGCGGCAGTTATCGTTTGCCATAGAAAAAAAATCTATAGACAGATAGACAGACAGACAGACAGACAGACACACAGACACACACACACACACACACACACAGACACTTTTCGGAAAACGACTTTTTCTCATGTTTTGAGTGTAGTAGAATCAGAATCTGCAATAATCTCGAACACGATTTTTTTTGCCATCACCATACTTCCATTCCTTAAGGAATATGGAAGTAAAATAGTGGATATGAAAGAGAAAAACTTTCTCCTGTAGTGCGTTGTAGATTGATGGTATAAGGTAGCCTATAATTGTATTTTTACGTTTTTCAGTTTTAGAGTTTTAGTTGAACGTGTGAGACAATACGTTCTGTCAAGAAACTGACTAATGGAAACGCATATAGTTATTCTCTCTTTCTCTCTCTCTCTCTCTCTCGCGCGCGTGCCGTTCTGTGCGAGTTTGATGTATTACTGTTTCCCATTAATGTCAGAGCGAGGACTGAATATGGAAGAAAAAAATAATTCTCCTCTAGCACTCCTCAGCCTATTGCTGCTTGTGTTTGTGTCTATGTGGGCGCGCGGGCGCGCGGGCGCGCGCGTGTGTAAGTCAGCAGAGATATTTTAAGTGGCTATCCAAAACAATATGTTTTACTTTACATCTCAGCTACCATGATACGAAACACTTAAAATGTACGACCATGTCATGTACACGTAAAATGAGACGCATGGAAGTGTACAGTAAAACCTAAATTTTCTCAGGTTGCCAAACACGCACTCGCTATCGCTGCCATCGCGTTCTCTTTAAGGAAACTAAGGTCCTGTCCTCGGTGAGCGTGTCGGCCTACTTCCCTCGCTTGCATATGGACTCGGTTCAGGTCCAGAAGCGTGCTGCCGTCACAGTTAATCGTGGAAGAAGCCTGGCTTTACATAGAGTTTGGCATCCCGTGCTAGCGAACCTGTACGGTTGCGCTTGCTTCTGATTGGCTGATGGTGATTTTCAGCTGACTTCGTGTAAACTCTTAAAATTTATATATACATGGACCATTTCGGAACCACTCATCCCCCCCCCAAAAGCCAACGCGTGGAAACCACAAAAAACAGATTTCCCAGCCCTCAACAAAGCACTCGCCACCGCAGAAACAACGACTACACAAACCCAAGACGACAAGGACAAACAGACAGAAGCGCCATCAGACACCGAGACACAAACAGACGCAAACCTAGACCCCAAGACCAACAGTACCATAGACTCCGCCACCGTTCTCCAGATGTTTAAATCCATGATGGAGGACGTCCAAAAAATGATGACTGAAATGACTAAGTCGGTCTTTGACGCAGTGATCGGAGTCATTTACAACGTGACCGAACCAACCTCCCATACGAAACTGAGGACGAGCGTCAGCCAAATTCTAAGAGACTTTTCAACACCCGCACCCTGTTTAACAGAACCCCTGAAGGACTAACAATCCTTCATTCCAAAGCACAGAGATAAACAGCAATGGACAGAGACTCCAGCGTAGTCCACAAAAATTATCTCGCCCACCTCCATCTCAACTGCCGCGGACTTCGGTCCAGGCAGGATGAACTCACCAACCTTCTACAGGAATCTCAGACAGACATCGCCACCCTCAATGAAACCTTTTTAACTGCCAACAACCGCCTGTATTTTCCAGGCTATACCCTCTTCCGGCAGGATAACACGCCGTACTCTGGAGGAGTTGCGATTCTTGTTCGCAACTCTCTCAGGGCTCAAAGACAGATCATACCGAACAACCCGTCCAACACACTTCTGGTCAAGCTCAATTTCTGCAACTCCCCACCCCTTTTCATAGCAACGTACTACAGCCCGCCTGATGCCGCACTAGACGTCGACTTCCTACATCATCTGGCCACCTCATACCTCAGACTGGTCTTAGCTGCTGACCTCAATGCCCATCATCATAAATTCGGAGACCTATGGAAAAACACCAAAGGTACTATGTTACACAGGCTGCTGAATACATCAGGTCTCCGGCTACATCGTACCCCACCCACTAGCCATCCATCCAACCCGGCGCATTTACCCACCAGTCCCGATAAGCTGATAACCTTCAGCCGACATCACCCGGAGAATTCACGGGATTCGCCCAGGCCCGGACGTGGGTTCTGATCACGTCCCCTTACTGTTTATAGTTGCCTACGGCCACGTTCAATACCAGTCCCTAGAACCCCGCCAAGTGGCCGTCACAGACTACTACGCTGCAGATTGGCCACCCTTTTCACACGCTGTTGCTTCTTTGCTCTCGCCGCTCCCTGCACCCCCTTCCACACCGGACGAAACCGACAATTACAATGCAACAATAACGACTGCCATAAAGACAGCGATAGCTACTTGTACTGATCCGTAGGAAACGCTGGATTCGCCATCTTTTGAATAAAGACCGGCAAAAAGGGCTGCTCCAATCAAAATCAGAAGACCCTCGAACGAGGTGAAAACCGCCATCAGAGTACACCGGACCACGCGGCTTGACAGCCTCTGTACCTCAGTACAAGACACCTTCCATACCGACCCCGCGCAGTTCTGGAAGCTCTTAAGCGCTTCCACAACCCTCCAAAACCAACTACTCCCATCCTGGTGGGTGACAGTCTGATCGTTAGCGATAGCGAAAACGTGGCCGCCTTCCGGGATACACTCCAGTCGGTTCATAGCTATCCGACCAGCCCTGACTTTAACGCAGTCGCCGAACACTCGACTAACACTTTCATACACACCCACAGAGAACTCTTCAGACCAGACGACAGACTAACTGGACCATACGAACATCCACTGGAGCAGCCAATAACAGCCGATGACATAAAATACAAGCTCCCGCAATGCCGTAACTCAGCACCAGGCCCCGACGGCATTCCGAACAAAGTTTTGAAAGCTCTCCCTGACATAGCACTTGACGCACTATCCCAGCTTTTTACAACAAGTTTACAGCTAGGATACGTACCCCAAGCTTGGAAACATGCCCATGTCCTGATGTTTCCCAAACCAACGAAATCAGCCAGACTAGCATCAAATTACAGACCTATATCGCTAACTCCCGCAATCTCCAGGCTATTCTAAAAAATACTAGTCTCCAGGATACATCAAGATCTGAAAATTCACAACGTCATACCCAATACGCAGGGAGGTTTCCGCCCTGGGTATAATATCTATGACCAGCTGATCAGGATGATCAGCGCCATCCAGGAGAACTGATACCTCAGACACCCAACCATCATAGCGCTTCTCGACATCCGAAAAGCATTTGACTCCGTCTGGCATAATGGCCTCCGATTTAAAACCCTCGGATGTCACTTCCCCCCAAACATCATAAAATGGCTATCGCAGTTCCTGGATGGCCGAACAGCTCAAGTCCGAGTTAGCCAGCATCTCTCGGCACCTTTCTAACTGCACGCTGGTGTTCCCCAGGGCTCAGCCATTAACCCGCTACTATACATCATCTTTACCAAAGACACCCCCTCCCCGCCACAGTTAACATAACCATCAGCAGGCCTGGCCCAGTATGCAGATGATACAGCATACTGGGCCTCCCATCAACGTCACCAGCGAACCAGCACACACCTGCAGGATATGTTGCAGACTTTCTTTGAATACTGCAACACTTGGAGAATCACAATAAACACGGACAAGACCCAACTTTGCGTTTTCAACCGCACAGGACGTAACAAGAGTCACTTCTTTCAAAATCCAGTCCGTGTTGGCCTATCAAACATAATTCCGAAGCGTGACTGCAAATACCTTGGAGTCACCCTTGACACCACACTGACCTGGCGGCAGCACACCAAGAAAATAAATGACCAAACGCGAGTCCGTATGCAAGCATTACGCACACTTAGCACTTACGATCGCTGCTCCAGTGAACTACTCAGCAGGATCTACACAACTTGCATCAGGCCGATAATAACTTATGCACACCAGATCCTGCTGACTACTGAGACCAACAAGATCGACTCATACAGAATCACAGAACGGCGGGCCCTGCGCCTGATCTACCGCCGTCCTCCTATCACCAAAACCCCGAATACGACTTTATATGCCCCCTAAACAAATACTTCCCAGACCTGGCCACATTCCTACAGAAACTAAACTGGAAGTACGCAACTACAGCAAACACTAGAACAACATTACAAGCCCTCCTCATCCCCGCCCCTCTAATAGACCTGCCCAAAATGCCCGGCGACCACGCTTCATTCTGAACCGTCTTCTGACTCTTGCGGACGAACTCCCGCCCCGGATACCACGTCTAAGACCTCGAAACAGAAGGATCCCAGGACCCGTCTAGTGTTCACCTCTAGCATAAGTGAAAAAAAGAATCTGTCCTGCATCTTTCTACTTATTCAACGTCGCTATCAATAAATAAATAAAAACAAACAACCCTCCACTGGTAGACCAATTATAACCCAACAACCTGTTCCTTAACCCGCCCCCGCCCTTGACGCCACTACGACGCTTCTCACTAACTTTAGCGTCAATTGCTGCACGATACTGGTATTACAGTCCGTAAGTTTGGCACTGATCACGGAAAACCAGATGTTGTCAATAGTTTGTTTTTGTAATTTTTGAAGTAATTAAAAGTAGTTACATTAATTTGTGAACTAAGTGCTAATAACTGAAGGTATTTAGAGTTTAAATCAGTAATTGAATTAACTGACTTATAGTTTGTCAAGAAGAGTTTGTATAAAGTAACTTGTAAAAGTTCGTTGTATTTTGCTAATCACAATAAATTGTCTTCAAGAAGAACGGTTCATTCTGATGATTCAACTTCACCTCCGGAAACACGTCAAACAAAACAGTTGTAACTTAGCAGCCACTCGATAGGTTACAACAGTGGGGTAGCAAAAGAAAAGAGAGCGCAACAGGGCGTCTCTATTCTTATACACAAAAACCTAAGAACGCTGTCCTTTGTGCCTTTTAATATGAACCTATCTAAAAAAATCGTTAGAAAAATCGTGAATATGTAATACAAGTAAAAGCAAGCAAAAAGACCAAGAAACTTGGAATCAACGATAAATTTTTGTCTCAATGTTGCAATAAAACATACGAGGGTCAGTTGAAAAGTTCGCGGACCGACATCTATAGCTCAGTGGTAGAACTAAAATCTTTCGTATGGTGCAAGACGTATATTTCGCGTAAACACCTGTTAATTTCCAGATAAATCTGCCAATTTATTCACTTTTTACCAGCTGTTTGAAATTTTTGTCACGCGAGTTTTTAAAATGGCCGAAATTAAACATCCTGTTGTGATGAATTCTCTGTTAAAAACGTTTTAGCGCCAATAGAAAATCAAAACAAAATTGTAAATGTGTTAGGATATGCTGCGCCTTCAGTAACAACGGTAAGTGGGGCACACTCGAGTTTAAACTATCCCAGCAGTGGCGTCCAAAAAGTCCAACAAAAAATGACATTATTGAAAAAATTTCATAGGGTGTTGGAAGACCGCAGATTGAGGAGTGGACGAGGTTGCTGAAATCATAGGCAGCTCATATGAGCGTGTGCGTCATACTTTAACTCAAGAACTTGGTGTGTGAAAAACCGTTGTGCAAGATGGCTGCCGCATCTGGAGTTGTTGCATTTTTTAAGCGTCCAGTGCGACCACGTTTAAACTCAAGAGCCTACTTACAAACCGTTGGTTTTGAATTTCCGTTGGCGCTAAACAATTTTTAACAAAGAATCACACCACGATGTTTGATTCTGTCCGTTTTTCAAAACACCCATGACACGTCAATTTTAAACAGCTTCTAAACAATGAATAAATTGATAGATAGATTTGGAAATTAACAGGAGTTCACATAAAATACAAATCTTTGGAGCGCACGAAAAATTTTAGTTTTCCCGCTTAGCTACATTTGTCGCTCCGCGAACTTTTCAACTGACCCTCGTAAAATGAAGGCTTTCTGTTAATGGTCGTCATAAATGTTCAGCCTCGTTGCAACCCTCTGCTGCTTGTCTCATAGCTCTCACATTCACATGCCATTATTATCTTGACATTGCAAACAAGATTTTTCTTGGGTTTTCTTGTCCCTTCGTCCATTCATAAAATTTAGCAATACAGAATGTTCGTGATAAAATCAAAAAATCTTATGGTGTGGCCTGTGAATTCAAATTCTTTCTGTCCACCTCTTATTGTCTTTCTCTTCCTTTGAATATTCCAGTTTGTTTTTCTTTTTAATTTAATAAGTTCTTTCCCATATTAAATTTTTTCTATGTCTAAATTTATTCTGTTTTAAGATAGGTCCTCTGTTAATAACAAAAAAAAAACTGTCTCCTATTTCTTTAATTGATTTAAAATTAATCGGAAAGTACTGGAAATTCAGAGTACTGGAAAAGTCAATTAACTTTTTACTTAGACATTTTTTAAAGAAAGTTCTGTGCTATTACGTTAGTACGATAATGGGATTTTGGGTTTGTCTCCTGTAGCGTACTTTAATTAACCGTAAGTTACCGTCGGTTGCATTGTGTACGCAGCGTGTTTGTTCACTGCCTTCTGTATCCGCAACGTTACACTGCCTCTTGCCATTGTGTACTTAATAATGCAGCGTCTTTTCTAAACGTCTTTGGATTTTCTTTTTGAGTTTGCAAATTTGAGCCGTTCTTTAGCTAAGGTTTGGCTATTCAAGGTTAACCTTAGCTGAAGTTCAAATCTAACAAGTTCACCCGTTGAATATTCTGTTAAAAAAATGGTATTATCAAATAAAAATAAATTAACCTAGTTTTGACCAGTGAGTTAAGCGCACTCAATTTTGTGCAAAGGCATCATTTAAAAAATTTACTTTGAGTAAATTTACCACTTAGCGTTGTTTACCTTGTTTTGGATGCTTTCTACGTTTTCATCTATATATTGTTGTTTTATTTTGTAGACACACCACTGTGATTCAATGAACCTCCTGTTAGAGTTTTCTATATTTAGCTTCATGTCGTTCTTCGTGAGTATTAATACGTCTATGAGTTCTATAAGAAGTCACACGGCGAATTATTGAAAGGTAAATTAATTTGTTAATTCGATTAAGTGACTTGGATACCAGATTCAACATGAATATTAAATTAGATCCTAGCCAAGCAAGCATGGTATTTAAATTCCAAAATGTCAAAATCCAGTTATTAAAAACTAACTTGCGTATTAAGTTCAATAAAATTTGTTTACAAAAAGAACATAACACCCATGTATGCCACTGTGAAAATAATTTTTCATTAATTAATTATTAATTGCTCTTCCAAGGTCGCGAAAATAACACAATAATACGCTGAACGGCTTCGCGTCAAGGAAGAAATTAAGGAAAGAATACAAGGAAGAATACATTAGAAAATCTCTCCTCAACCCTCGTTCACTTAAAGTACACTTGCAGATTCTTAACAATATTCATCCTGTCAGTGTCAATATAGTTTTAGATTCCGTACACAAATACGTTACACGTACACAAATACGTATTTGTACGGCGCCTATTATTGTACGCCGTACACATATTAATCAATTACGCAAACTTCGTAGGTTAGAACATAAACATCGCCAAGAGACTGCCATTGTCTGTAAACACACATTTTATCCTAGAGTCATGAACTTAACTACAATAAACTTTAATGAGAACGAAATGAAGCTTTTAGATAAAGGGATAAATTATAAACTTCCACCTGTCGGTAAAAACAAACTTATCTATGAGGTCGTTGAAGCGGAGGCGGCGATCAAAAATATTTCGAATCCACACTTACAAAATGAAGCACGTGTACTTATAAATAATAAATTCAATAGAGCCATTAAATTGAACAATAATCTACCTCTCGTTTCACGTGGTCATTCTAGGCACTCCAGTGAATATAAAACTTTAAAACACATGAAAACAAAATTAATTGACAACAACGCCCGTATCGTTAAGGCAGATAAAGGAAATACGCTAGTTATCATGGATAACTGATTCATACAATGCTAAAGTTCATGATTTTATTTCTAACAACAACATTATACTATTAAACTCTGATCCCACTGAAATATATGTCAGGGACCTAAACAATTGTATTAACAAATGCAACGGGTGCGCACCCAACATCGCGTACAGTTCTTATGCACATTGACGTTGTATTAATCAACGATCTCGTAAGAGTGACATAGTTTCATTTGATTTTGCTATCTGAAGATGGAGCATAGTCTCCGAAACGCGTAATAGAAGAGTTCTATAAGAAGTCACACAGCGGATTATTGAAAGATAAATCAGTATCATCTGCAAATCAAAGCATGTAGGTTCTGTCAGTTGGGCTACTCCAACGTATCGGTAACTTTAATTTCTCTAACTATTTATTCCATTTGTTTGTTTCCTCTTTAATACATATGTATTAAATAAGGATAATAAAGACCGTACAAATAATAGAATTATAATTCATTTTGTTTTAATTGTCTCCAAGTCACGTTACTAAATATTTAGAATTAATATTAGGCAATTACCTGTATTAACTTCCGTCTTGTGACTTATTTGGTTTTTTCTTAAAACGACGCGTTTCGAGAATAAATTCTCATCATCAGGTTTCAATACTATAAAAACATCAAATTCACCCAAAAGGGGGGGGGCGTCAACTAGTTAAAACACACAAACACAAAAACACCACACATAATTTAACACCGACACAGTCACGGCACAGTCCGATGCGCATCGTCTCGTTGCCAATGACCAACTGTTGCACTTTGTCTTATATGACCGTTATCATTGCCCGCTGACCCATCGATATCGATGGCCGTGTTGTACAGCAGATTCGATCGGAACGAAACTTTGTCATTAAGTAGCTGGTCCGTTTGTAACTTAGAAGCCCTGTATATCTCATATTCCTCCACAGCGTTCATGTACGCACCCTTTTTACAATTATGAAGCAGTTTAAAGTTTGTGTGGAAGTCTGAGTACTTATGATTATGCAGCATTAAATGCTGAGCGTAACTGGATCTAGTTTTCGAGATATCACTTTTGGGCAGGTGTTCTTTAAAACGTTCGGCTGACGGCTTGCCCGTTTGTCCTATATAAATTCACCCCTTTTGGGTGAATTTGATGTTTTTATAGTATTGAAACCTGATGATGAGAATTTATTCTCGAAACGCGTCGTTTTAAGAAAAAACCAAATAAGTCACAAGACGGAAGTTAATACAGGTAATTGCCTAATATTAATTCTAAATATTTAAAATTATAATAGTTCCGAAGGCTATCGCGGCAGGAATCAACAATGTTAAAAATATTATATGCGGGGTGTTGGGATGTGGTCGATTGCTCATGTTGTCGGGTCTAAACGTTTCGACCACACCTCCGTAGACCACCTTCAGTAGAAAAAGAAGAAAGAATGTACACGTACGTTCGCAAAGATGACAGGCCTAACACACCTCACAGGTGAGGAGTAAGCAATAACCTAAGTCGGTAAATAAGATTCCCTATATAAATGGTGAGCTGCTCTGTGATCGCCTGGCTCACTTAGAACAACTGAAGTTGATTAGGACACATCCGGAGGTGTGGCCAAAACGTTTAGACGCGAGAACATATGCATTAGACTACGGCCGAGACCGGCTATAGTAGAAGGCCGGAAAATTAAATGTGGCAACGTTTCATCTCAAGCCTATAAGCATAGTGTAACAAAATAACTAAATAGTGTAACATGATATATTTGTATTTAATTTCAGAGCATTACTAAAATCATGAGTAGTCCTATTTATAGTTAAATCTAAATTATAGGTCTGTGCGCACTTAGTACTAAACGTTTAAGTTTAAGAAATTAGTGAATTAGTGTTAGGCCTAATCAATTAATTTTGATCGAATTATTGAATTCGTATCATATTAATGAGTTAAATAATATATTTCTTAAATAATATAACGGTATTTTACATAATAAACTTTTAATTAGCAAAAAAAGAAGAATTATAAAACTGCTGTTAACTGGCAATTAAAAATGACGTGATTTGATTACTGAAATACATAAATTAAGAGATGGTCTAGTCGGCCTCAAATATCAGCTGGTTCCAGTGTTACCACGTTTAATATTCTACTAGAGCCGATCATGCCACGGCATAACAGCCCGTAATTTAATATAGTTTTAACAATCGGCTATCAATTTAACAGCTGATACCCAATCAACACGTAACACACACGTCATCTACAGCTCGTGACGTCATCTGTAAGAACCAATTTGGTTTACGCTATCTTCGCACGGGTATAATACTGTTACGACATCACAGAACAATCTACGGGTTTGTCGAATTTGCCAGAAGAATCTCGCTCTAATGTGTGCGGTATACGTGAGTCTAGACGCATTCGCGAGAGGTTTCTCGAAGTCGCCAGCCGCGCGGACTGTGTCAAGACCGCAGTTAATTACATAGTTCATACTGACGCTAATACGCATTATGGAATAATCTAGTATTTCGGGGCGGTATAAATACCAGTACTCAACGACGTTCAGTTCAGTTTAGTGGCGATATATTTACAGAGCGGTTCCAGTAATTATCGGGCGATATTACTGAGCGCGTTCAAATGGTTATTAGATAAACGTTTTGTTTTATAATCGGACGGTAAATTGTAATACAATTGTGTTTTAATATTAGCCGACATTATTGCGTGTGAACAATTTTTATTTGATTTGTTATAAGAGACTGTGTTGTTAATTACGAACTGTTTAACTGTGAAAATTAAAGCTGGTGATTAGAGACTTAATTGGTGTCTTGTACTTATTTTGTTTTCCACTGTACCTACGACGATCAAGTAGACCGTCGTAACAGTGGTGTCAGAACTGGGATAGAACGGTTAACAGTGGAAACAGTGGACACTTTGTACAAGACGAGTGTAATTCGTAATTAATCGGAAAACAATGGATACCAGTCAGATGATAGAATCATTCAAAGCAATGTTACTACAGAGGGAGAAACGACAGGATGAGAAACGCAGACAGGAAAGAGAAACGGCAGATGAACGACAGAAAGCATTAATGGAAGAACGACTAAAAGAAAAACGTAAGCGTGAAAATGAAACACCAGAGGGACGAAAAAAAGAAGAATTTAGTCGTCAAGCAGACGACGTTAAGGCGTTCGTACAAGATGATAACACTGCAAAATTCGTCCTTTCACGAGATGAGCTAAACAAACAAGTTGACAGAATACCTGAAATAGAAAAATCTGTGTCAACTATAAAAACAAATATGTCAAGTTTAGAAGATTCTATTACAAATTCAATAAAACAAATTAAAAAGGAAGTCGAACATTTAGTCAAAGAAATGATTGATAAAGAAAGACTATCAATAAATGCTGATGAAGATTCAAAATATCAGAGAAATCAAACTGTAGTAGGGCCAGTGTTCCCAAAGGCCCCAACGTTTGATGGAAGCATTCACTGAGCAACTTTGAAGCCAATTTGAAGCTGCCGCTCGCTTAAATAAATGGACGGAAGAATAGAAGGAGTTTCACTAATTCTTGCTTTAAAAGGGCCTGCCGCAGAACTAATACAGAAGGTGCCATCTGACAGCCAGAACGTCTATGCCGAATTAACTAAAGCTCTGGAATTACGGTACGGTGACCAGCATTTGTGCGAAGTGTACCGTGAACAACTTAAAACGAGGCGACAGCGTTCAGGGGAGAGCCTTCAAGAGTTTGAAGCGAATGTCGACCGACTGACGAGATTGGCTTATCCCGAAGAATCGGAGGACTTCCGGAAGTGGATTTCTCTCATTATGTTCATTGACAGTATCAGAGATAGTCTATTACAACAAGTGTTAAGACTGGCACGGCATGATAATAAATCAGACGCTCTTGTTCATGTTCTCCGTTTTGAAGCTGCCAAGTCGGCGACCTATATTAATCCACGTTGTAGCCAAACGGATCCAACATCACAGTATCGTCATAACGGACAGAATAAAGAGACAATTCAAGAACAACAGTTTAAGAAATTAGCAGTGCCACAACGATCTTTCGAACCAAAGGATAAAGACAGAAGACCGAAGTGTTACAACTCTGGAAAACGTGGTCTTCTACAGGTAGACTGTTGGGAGAAGATACCGAGAGAAGAGAGTGATCGCATCAATTGGAGAAGTAAAGCCCCAGAACAGCACACATTTTCCAAGCTACATAAGACCAGTGGAAACTTGATTGTTAATGGATTTGCGGAAAGTAAAACACCATTTACAGTTGACACGGGCGCAACAGTGTCCAATGTGCGCCCTGACCTAGTCAGCAACCGACGGCCTCTAATTAGCTCTTGTACAATACAGACTGTGACTGGAAGCCCCGTCACGGTGCTAGGAAAGGTAGACGTACGTGTACGCCTGGGTCTTCTCGAGTTTAACCACTAAATGCTCGTTCCAGACATTGTCGATGAAGTGATTCTTGGCACGGGCATTACGAATGCCTACGGATTCGTTGTGGACTTAAGAGAAAATGTCGTGAAGGTTGGCCAATAGAAGATAAAGCTTTGCATGGCTAAAATAACAGGGTCTACCAGCCATTCGATTAAGCGAGTGGCATTAGTCGAAGAAAAAATCAACAGGTCTGGTCAAGAGGAATCCTCCCTATTGCAAGCGGAAATGGAGGAAAAACTAGCAGATGAAATTCAAATAAGTGTAACAACAAAAGAAGTGATTGGAAAGCCAACTATGAGTGTCGAGACAAAACTCTTGCTTGTTCCTGAGCTGGTAGAAGCGCCCGAGGGCAAAGCGGCTGAAGATGAGGTTACGCAAGAGGTTGTTGACGAGAACCAAACAAACTTGGATCAGCCAGTGGTATTTAGGTCATTAGTACATGACGCAACGAGAGTGATTCCAGCGAAGCTAGTGGTTGCGCGAAAGATTCGCATTCCTGGGAACGTGATGTTCGGATCACACGAGACTGAATTCGAAGAACGGGAAAATTATCCTTCGCAAGGATGGCCACCTAGATCGCCTGGTCGAGTATTACTTCAGAGACGGTTTGCCAGTTCGGGACGAACAGGCTTAAGGAGGAGGCAGCGTTACGACATCACAGAAAAATCTACATGTTTGTCGAATTTGCCAGAAGAATCTCGCTCTAATGTGTGTGGTATACGTGAGTCTAGACGCATTCGCGAGAGGTTTCTCGAAGTCGCCAGCCGCGCGGACTGTGTCAAGGCCGCAGTTAATTACGTAGTTCATAGTGACGCTAACATGCATTATGGAATAATCTAGTAATTTGGGGCGGTATAAATACCGGCACTCAACGACGTTCAGTTCAGTTTAGTGGCTATATATTTACAGAGCGGTTCGGGTAATTATCGGGCGACATTACTGTGCGCGTTCAAGTGGTTATTGTTGAGTGTTGTGTTTTATAATCGGACGGTAAATTGTAATACAATTGTGTTTTAATATTAGCTGACATTATTGCGTGTGAACAATTTTTATTTGATTTGTTATAAGAGACTGTGTTGTTAATTACGTACTGTTTAACTGTGAAAATTAAAGCTGGTGATTAGTGACTTAATTGGTGTCTTGTACTTATTTTGTTTTCCACTGTACCTTATGACGATCAAGTAGACCGTCGTAACAATATGTTTGAATGGTGCAGTAAATTGAAGAATAACAAACTTTAAGTGGAAAGGGAAATCTAATAAATAACATGAAATTTTTTATTTTTTCTAAAACTTGATGATCGTACTTTTAGTTCTATTTAGATCTAAACTGAATGGAAATTAAAAACGCATTAAAGAAACTAAACGTGCAAATGAGCAGTGTATGGCAGGACAGCGATAAAGCAGATAGTGTTCGATGTAGAATCGTAATTTCATTATGAGTTTTTATTTTCAGAGTAAATGTTTCAGGCTGATTTAAAACAACGTGCAGACTCTGTTTAAAGAATACGAGGTTTGATAAAAAACTTCGTGCAATTTTGAAAATTTCCACCGCTACAAGTGTTCTATTAAAAAAAACTGTTGTTATGTTTAATATACATCTTGATGATCTGGTTAGAAGGCTTAATGATGGTATCCCTTCTGGGATCAAGTTAAATAACTGTTTTGCAGAAAGGTTTATATGGCCTCCAACAGATAAGTAAGGAATATAATATAAATATTTCAACTGCAAATGGCTTTTTGTATCTCATTCGATCTAAAATTATGTTAAATGACCAGCTCATAGTACAGGTCTCTACATTCAATTACCTTGGTTGTAGTTTTTCTTATAGAGGTAGTGATTATTTCAGCTATAAACTAGGCAGGTTCCAAACTATACATGGAATACTGAGAAGGACATTGAAAAGGAAAGCTAAACAAGAGACATGCATCAAATTCTATAAGATAATGGCAGTACCAACACTGCTGTATGGATGGGAGACCTGGACTATAAGGAAGAAGTACTGGTACCAATTACAGACTGCTGAAATAAGCTAGTTGAGATCGGTAAAGATGAGATACGCGACGCGATCATATAAGAAACGAGTATATCAGACGAGAACTTGATAAGTGAACTCATTCAGAATTATAGAAATTGCTGGAAACAACATCTGAAAAGAATGGACAACACCCGGCTCCGAAGTTGGCTTATGAGTATGGGCCGGTTGGAAAAATATCTGTAGGCAGGCCAGTCACAAGATGGCGGGAGTCATGAGACCCGAACAGGAGAAATTCTATCTATGAAGTGATGATGATTATGATGATGATAATGATTATTCCGCTTTCAGTAACCTAAAACGTTACAATAAATTATAGATAATAAAACTTAATACACAACAAATGTTTGAAGTCAATAAATTTTCTTCATCTTAACTGGCGGCACAGTCTTGTCCTCCTGGACAATCCGCCTCTGGTTATTGTCCCGATCTTCTGGTCTCAGTCTCCATCTTCTTACACCGAGCCTACGCAGATCGTTCTCTAGATCATCCAACCATCGTTTTCTGGGCCGACCCCTCCTTTTTCTTCCACCATGTCCCCCAGAAAAATTTTCTTCAATGTGGATGTCAACATTCTCTGGACTTGTCCTGCCCACGATATGTCACGATTTATGTCAGTGACGATATCTGGTTCTCCACAGATTTGCTGGATTTCTGCATTTGTCGTTATTCTCCATGTACCTTGGACGTTCACTGCACCAAATATCCTCCTAAGGACTTTTCTTACCCACCTGCGCAACCACTTTTCCTCTGTCACTGTCACTGTCCAAGTTTCGGGCCCGTACATGACCACTGGCTTAAGAACTGTTTTATAGAGACGAATCTTGGTTGCTCTGCTTATGGTTTTCCGCTTAAACGATCCTTCTAGGGAAAGGTAACACCTGTTTCCAGCAGATATCCGTTCTTTTATTTCTTCAGTCATAATGTTGTCATCAGTAACTAGTGAGCTCAGGTATTTAAATTTTTAAACTTTTTGAAATTTGTGTCCAATTACCAAGGGTGCTCTTCTCTCTTGTATTTTACTGCCTGTTAACATGTATTTTATGTTTCAGTCAACAGCATTTTCCATTATTAAAACACAACTATGTGTTTACCGCTCTCAGCTTGCCCAGTAACACTGTTGTGCTCGTACATATAATCCATTTATCACAGGATAACGTGTAATGTTTGGGAAATTTGAAAATATTTCTCTATGTCTCTAGTGCTGCAGATGCACAGGGAATTATTTAGTTCATTGCAATACGAAATTTGTTTTATAAAACTTATTAATCCTGATTTGGAGCGAAACTGTTATACGAGGTAACGTTCATGCGGTTCTTGTTTGATTTTAAAATTATGCCTTCATTCATCGACACTTATACTGGAGCGAAACTGTTGTACGAGGTAACGTTCATGCGGTTCTTGTTTGATTTTAAAATTACGCCTTCATTCATCGACACTTATACTGGAGCGAAACTGTTATACGAGGTAACGTTCATGCGGTTCTTGTTTGATTTTAAAATTATGCCTTCATTCATCGACACTTATACTGGAGCGAAACTGTTATACGAGGTAACGTTCATGCGGTTCTTGTTTGATTTTAAAATTATGCCTTCATTCATCGACACTTATACTGGAGCGAAACTGTTATACGAGGTAACGTTCATGCGGTTCTTGTTTGATTTTAAAATTATGCCTTCATTCATCGACACTTATACTGACCCCTTCTAAGTAGTCTCACTCGATATAACACGATTAAGTTAGCCGTTTTGCAGTCGTCAAAATATTTCCAGCATGTACACTTAGTACAGCCTTGAGCTCGCTTAGCGATTTGCAATTTACATCTTCAACGGTCGCGAAACGTTGTACTTCGTAGAAGTTGTCAGTATTGGGAGGTGAAGAAAAGATCGCATTGGGACGCATCGGTGAATACGGCTGTTGCTGTATCATCATTATGACGTTTTCTTTTGCCTAGCGTGGCAAAATTCTTAACAAAAAATGATGTGCGTCCAGGCGCACTATCGGGCTGCAATTTTCATAAATTATTGTTCTGTAAATCTGGTCGTTTTCTACGAATAGCTTTATACACATGGCGAAAAAAGGCGAATAGTACTCTTTATTTACCACTATGTCTAGCGATGAAATTTCGCGGAACACAAAAACATAATCTTCATCTGACAACCACGAACTTTAATTCATTTTTGGCAGTCTTTGAAGCTTATAAACCGCTTGTTCACGCACAGCAGTCTCGCCAGAAGCCTTCTGAACTCGTTTACTGGGACAGAGTAATTTATCTTATAGTTTATACAAAATTTAATCTTGCATTGTAGAATGATGAAACATAGCCTAATACACCTTAAGGACGCCTGTGTAGGCCCTATTACACCTAATACACGCGAATAGCTGTGAAATATAAACTATGCATCAAATAGGGGCTAAACTTTTAGACGATTGTCATTAACATGTGTACCAACATCCGGTTAGTCCTTATTTGAAACAATTTAGTAATGAATGTATAAAATATGACCCCTGGATATGTTACTAGCATATCGCAGGGTAAGACGTACGGTGGGGCTGCCACCTTCAGGCTTAACGTCCAGCCTGTTTTTCTGTGTGGCTTTTCTCCCATAAGCTGGCTGTCTTACCAGACTAAAGAGACCAGTTCTTCCTTGTTGAGATGTCCATAAGGATCTTTAATGTGGCGGTTTCCCCTTGCCTCCCACATCCTACGTCGTTGACCAATGGAAGGTCATCCGTCTTTTAGGGCAATTTTTTACTCCAAGGGAAAGAGAGTGCCGTAACCTCTACCTGACAATGATAAGTAGAGGAGGTACAGCTTATACCGGCTGTCACTTGATCTCCAGACATGCGGTAGGTCTCAGGCACGTGGCGAGGTATATTCCCCATGATCATAGAAGAAACACAGATATAAGGTATGAACTGAATATTAAGATTATACCCAACAGGATTGACCAGTATCGCCTGAATTGTGAGAATATCTTTGCCGAATTGACGACTACCGCATCCCCAAACAACTGTGAAACTATAAGTCGAAAGGACGGAGAGGTGTGGGACGTCCGAGGAAGACCTGGAGTGACCGGCTCTAGACTTTGTCTGTTTGAGACCGGAACAAACCATCCTTGGTTTAATCCTTGGAGATGATGATGATCAATATACGTAAGTTATACAACACACGTGATATATAATGTGAATATAGATGAGTAACATACCCTACGTATTATTCTAATCTATGTATTGTTGTAATGACAAAATAGTTTTAAAAATGTCAATGTTCGTAATATAACTTTGGGTTGTGGTTTACCTAATACACAACAACTATCCCCCCTTCCTAAAACCCACAACCACATTCACATTCAAAATCTCCAACGTTCAAAAATAATACAACTTTACAAATCTATTCAGTATCCACAAAATCTGTCTTCCTTGCCGAATGTTGTACCGTGGCTCTTCGATGTTGGAGAGCCACCGCTGGTCCTGCCGTGTACCGCCCCTCGTGTAGTCAGGTCGTAGACGTTGTTTCACCACCTTCAAGTCGGCTGCATAGACTTTCACTTATGAAAATGTCCTTAGGGAAAGTAAACACCATTGCGCAGGCGCTGATGTACCTCAAACCATGCCACCCACTTTTGGGCTAACTCTTTTGTATCAATAAGATTTATTAGTCCTCGGTGAAAATCGATGGTAATACTTAAGTGAAAACGTTGCAATCGAAATAGCGTCACAGTCCAACCAATAGGTATGGGCAGGTATTTGTACAGTCTAGGTCGATGATGTCTGATCCGAGATCTGAGATAGATAAGTTAAAAATAATTTTAAACACGTCCGCTAATTTCAGATATACCAAAGATGAACTAATAATTTAAGTATTTAAATTTGATAACAAATTCAGAATGACTGTATTGTTAAATAAAATAGACTGACTAGAGACAAAATACATGTAAACCGATAAGACTAATAAACTGATTAGATGCTGATTTGGAAGTAAAACATAGGCCTACTGGTAAGAGTGTTTGATAAGAATTTTAATAAAGTTATGTATCACTTAAGTGACTTTCTATTCAAAAAACTCAAACGTAGGATACAACATGTGGATACTTATACATACATAAAAATAAATTTTGTGTGTGTGTGTGTGTGTGTGTGTGTGTGTGTGTGTGTAAAATTAATGTACGTAAATGTGTATTTAAATATATAACGATATTTTAAAAAGGGCTTATGATAAATCTTTTAAAATACGTAAAAAATTTTCGTTCCAAATATTTTAGTTGTAATTTAAGTAAACATTTTAACATATTTCAATAAAACATACATTCACACACAAACATTATTTTGTTATCCCCTGCAGTATTTGGTCATTCGTCTAATTTAATTATCCTGATTTTAATAAATATAGTAGTCACTAGGACAAAACTTAAGAATAAAATGGTGTGCCTTACATCTCGCTGACTTTTATCAAAACATTTAAAAAATTGTTTGCTGGAGAATATCTAGTTAAAATGTAGTCTGGAAGCTGATATGATATGTCAGCTTATGGATGCTTGTCAGCTAGCTGCCGACCCTAACCTTGTTGCTGAAAGTGTGGTTCCTTCACAACACCAAGTCCCCTGGCTTTAAATATTCTTCTCCTCAACGTCTTGCTTCTTGGCTTCCTCGAGAGTCCGTAACTCCGCCTCATGTCCTGTCACTGTCGCCAATTTTTGTCGTCTTCTAGGCAGTGACAAAATACAAACAGTCGCTGTATCACTGTCGGTACTCCTGTATCATTTGATAAAATATATCAAGTAATTTTACATAAAATATCTACTTTGTTATGCTTACTTTATATAACCATTTACGTTCTCTTCGCACGAATTGAATTACGGTAAATAGTAAGCAAAAAAAACCTGTATAAAATAATATTGGTATTATTAATTTAGTATAATTTATAAAATAATTATTAAATATATCTATGTTTCTGTGCTTGCTTCATTAAAATCGGATTAATAGGCAATCGTATAACTGGCACAATACAAGTATACAAATAAAAATCGTACACCATATTGTAAACAAAACAGGTCTCTTGATCTGTATGAAACATTACCAAATTACGCTATGACAAGGATTACACTGTACATAAATTGGTACACGAGATTTAATTGGCTTTGTTGGTTTCCATTAAGGTTTAACCAAAAAATATAAATCCGCCATGGGACTGCGACGCACAACTAATATTAAATCGAAACGTGACAGTTTTCATCAAATAAAATAGAAAGCCGCCACGCCTGCCGCTGGATTTTAATTGTCCTACGTTATTATTTAAGTATAAAATGTGTACGTGTACCCTGTTCACTAAAAGAAGAACCTTGATTTTAGGGTGCTTTCAGCTTAGTAAATTGTACCCATGATTTTTAACGTGAACTCAAGAGGAAATAACGTGAAGTCAAGCTTTCAATTAAGTACACCATGATATGAGGTAGTAAATTTACGAATGCCGGCTGGGGAGATAAGAAGACGCTAAGTAAAGTTTGTCAGACTCAGCTCGAGTTCCGTAAAAAAAGAATTTTATTGAATCACTTTGAAGACTATCAGTTCAAAAATTAATTTGTTTAAAGAGTTATATTTGGAGTTATATCTACGCGGCTCAGTAGACCAGTGGGTATGGCACCTGGCTACTAATCTAGAGGTCCCGGGTTCGATTCCCGGGCCCGCACCATAAAATCGAGGTGCGTTTTTCAGCCCCCAGGTCGACTCAGCCTGTTGAAAATGAGTACCTGGGATAACATCCTGGGGATAATAATGGGCGCCTGAAGCGTAGTGCTGGCCACACTGCCTTCCTTGTATGCTGTACGGCTCACATTAGGCAGCCTACCTTGCATACTCCTAAGCTACTTCGGTGGTACACATGGGAGGAGCCATTATTATTTGGAGTGTTGAATTGTATGGCGGTGGACTTTCACGACACGAATGAAGAAAAGTAAAGTACTCCTAGCTTTGGAAGCCTGTTGTTACAGAATGATGAAGATAGGTAGTATCATGACTTACGGCTCAGAAGTTTGGACTACTAATAAACACACACGAACAAAGTTAATGACAGATTTTAGAGACGTTCGGCAAGAGTATCCAGACGTGAGAAAATTAGAAATGAAGTCATTAAGGACCGAATGAATATAAAAAATTCAATTGTTCATTTTACCCAACAACAAAAAATTACAACGGTATGGACACATAGGACAGATTGCCAAGGAGAGTTATGGAATGCACCCCACCAGGAATAAGGAAAAGAGGAAGACTAACTATCACCTAGATAGAAGAAATTCAGACTATATTGTGGGAACGAGAAATTGAAGAAGATCTTTGGATGTACAAGCAGCAGTGGAAATTCAATCACTTCTGTAATCTTTGTTTCCGGAAAATGTGTAAGCATTGTATAACCGGAAATAATAATAATGAAGACAGGTTGGAAAGAAAATTTATTACTCATGAAGTTTTGCGGATAACAACATCTCCTTAAAGCTTTTGAAAAGGACCTAGTACATGAATTATTGAAGAGAAAATTTGTATCAAAATATGGGCCAAATACTTTAGTAGGAGAACTAAACTGTGCCTTCTAGTGTGTAGTGAAGAGTGCACATCAAGAAGCATGGAGGGAAGTTTCTGCCGAAAATTCGCGGCCTAGTAACCTGAGAGGAAGACTTAAGCAAGAAAATGTTTGGACAATAACTGATGTCCACATGTAAACATTGTTACTTTTACTTCAGCATGTCAAACGTGTTCAGCACACAAAGCGAAGATAATGATATTTCATAAATTTAAATTGGACGAGTATTTTTGATAAGGAGAGGCTGAAATGATTTTTCTCAAGCACGTGGCAGAGTATACTCTATCTGCATGAGTTTTAGAAGAAACATACACACGGCAGGAACTGAATATTATAAGTATACTCGACACGATCGTCCAGTATCGGTTGAATTGATGAGAACATCTTTGCCGATGGGAATGACTGCCGCATCCCCAAACAACTATGAAACTATAAGCCGAAGGGACGGAGAGGTGTGGGACGTCCGAGGAAGCGCTGGAGTGACCAGCTCTAATCTTTGACTGTCTGAGACCGGAACAAACCATCCTTGGTTTAATCCTTGAAGATGATGATGATGAATTTTGATAAGAGTCGTCAATTATTGGACAAAATTGAAAATACGACTAGAGTTGTGACGATAGAGGAGAAGGTAGTGTAAGTGAGAGGGGTGAGGATGGAGATAGATTGATATATATATATATATATATATATATATATATATAGAGAGAGAGAGAGAGAGAGAGAGAGAGAGAGAGGGCAGTTACGCAATTCGTACACTGTAAGCTCAACGATTTAGCTGAATAGTTGAAACATTTCTATGGCAACCAAATTTGCTGTAACATCTGGGGGGGGGGGGTTGTACAAGTAAACACACACACACTTGCAACTGCAACCTACAGTTAACTGTCACAATTTAATTAAATATGAAGTACTCTGTACAGTGTTTGGTTATTGCAAACGTAATTTAAATAGAACTAGTAAAAATTGAAACAGTTCCTCTATACAAGTTTACCTACATTCAAAAGCTCTTTAACAGCTTGTTTTTATTTCATATAAAGAAAACATAAATTTAAACTATTTTTAATTTGATTAATTAGGGCAAAGTGCCCTTAAAAGCTTTTACAAACTACAACAGTACATTTTTCTAATCTTGTTAGTTTCATCCTCTATCTGACTTGACCAAATCAAATTAAACTTTCAATGTTTTAAATATTCTTTAGCATTAGTATCGTGTATAAAGAATAAAGAGACGGTGGGGTAGTTCTGAGGCAACTCGTTTTGAATGGCGTTAAATCGTCCTTGAGTGCTCTGGATTCGGTTCAAGGTCGAGTCAATGCAACCCCTTCTACGTACTGTGGGGGCTTGTTTTATATTAGGGAAACCCCAACCCATATTCAAAGTGATATTATGAATATTAATTGATACTATTAAAATTTTGTCAATTGATATTTTTTCATTAGAATAATACATAGGTTAAATTACTGCTTCAGACTAAACTCTATGTCCCTGAAAGGAATGCGACATAGAGATAGAGAGAGAGAAAGAGAGAGTAGACACGCACAGTGGTGTAAACAAACCAACGACTACTGAGAAACACTGTTTCACATTACATTATGAAAACTCACTCAACGTTCACTTTCCTCTCATCTAAAAAAAAATGTTTCTCCCACTTTCCCAAAAACGTTTAATTTCCACAAAGTACTTGTAACGCATCATTACAATTTCTAGCGTTTTAAATAACACTTTTCTTCTGCTTCTACATTTTTCCCACTTGAATCCCACGCATTTAAACACTCGCGTTAATGGTTTAACGTCCCATGGGAAATGGATTCTTTCTTTCACGATAGGTAGGAGCTTTTTTTAACAGTGGGCATAACATTTTGATTTTTATACAAATTTTGAACAATATTGCTTACTACATACTTATCGAAATCATAAAGAAATAGTTTCCTTTTCTCACATGTTTTACATTTGTACCATGATGTGGAGAATTTTCCTTCTAGACTGAATTTCCTTGCTTTCTCAAGTATTTAACGAAACCTTCCAATTTATTACAGTAATACGCATCTCGTTTTGTTGTTTTACTCAGTGGGTATGTTGGTGAGTTTCATTGTTTTGAGCCACGTTATACCGCTGAGCCCAAAAAACGTGACACACAAAATACACTAGAAATAACTAAAATACTACATGTACTTAAAACAGTCATAATATCTACATAAATATCAAAGGGAGGGGTGTGAGTGCATTAAATACATCTTAATACCAGCAATCAGTGAGCAGAGAGGGCCACAGCCCGTTTAGTTGAATCTAAAATGAGCCTCGAAATATTTGCAATCATAAATCAGTCAGTGAAAAATTAATAAGTGAATTAATTATAATTGATTAATTTAAATACCAAAAGGATATATATTGATTAAATAGTTTACTGAAATTTAACAGTTACTTAAGTTAAAGCAGGGTTAATCGACTAACAAGAACTAAATAGTTGTCTTGATTGTTCATCATCTTTTTTCACAGCACTACACTTTATATAATAATGAAACTTTCAACTTGTGAACTTACTTGTCTTTTCTTGTCGGACGCGTTTCGGCGTGGTGTTCGCCTTCGTCAGCTTTGAGACAGGCTGCCATTAATTTGTAACGGTTTTTACTTAGAAGGTATAGTGGGGGTGGTGTGTGGAGGAAGGGGATTGGCGCGGGGATCCAAATTATTGTTAGTTTTTGTATAATTGTGTCAAAAAGTGATGTGATTTATACTGTAATTGGTCGTTAAGTATGTTGTTTGGTTGTGTTGTGTGGTGTTTGTATATTTCATATTGTTCTGCTGTGTTAAGTTTTCGACCTTTGGGTAAGTAGTGTAATATTTCAAGATTAGTATCTGTGTAGCTGTGGTTTTTTGTGTGTGGCAAACGTGGAATGTATATTGTTGTTGGATAAAGCTTTTAGATGTTCAGAGTAACGGGATGAAAAAGATCTTCCCGTCTGGCCTATGTAGAAACTATTGCAGTTATTACAATTTAATTTGTAAACACCTGTTTTGTTGTGTTTGTCTATGTCCGTGTTTGTATCATTGATGTGTTTTTTGATGGTATTGTTAGTTCTGTATGCTATTTTGTACTTGTGTTTTCTGAATGTGTTGGCGAGTTTGTGTGTGTTGGAGTTATGGTATGTGAGTGTGATGTATTTATTGTGTTGTGTGTTGTTGGTATTTTGTGTTTTGTTGTTTTTGTTTTTGATGTGTTTGTGTAGTTTGTTTATTAAATTAGGGTTGTATCCGTTTTTCATTGCTATGTATTTGATTGTGTTGAATTCGTCAGTATAATCTTGTTTACTTAATGGTATTTTAGTTAGTCTATGGAGAATATGGTTGAAGGCCGCATGTTTATGTTGTGTTGGGTGGTTTGATGTGTTGTGTATAACCATGTCGGTTGTAGTTGGTTTTCTGTATATTTTGTACGTGTGTGTTAGTTTTGTTAATTGTTAGGTCCAGAAAATTTATACTATTGTTTTGTTCAATTTCCAGTGTAAATTTTAGTTTGTGGTGTACTGTGTTTATGTATTTGTGGAAGTTTTCAACTTGTCTTGTGTTGCCTTTGAATAAAAGTAATATATCATCTACATACCTGTGCCAGTAAATGATTTTGTTGGTGTATTTGTTGTTGTTTATTATGTGGTTCTGTTCTATGTTGTGTATATATATTTCTGCCAGTATTCCTGATATGGGGGATTCCATCGGGAGACCGTCTGTTTGTGTGTATATCTTGTTATTGTATGTAAAGTAATTTTGCTCAGTTATTATTTTGGTAAGTGTGATGATCTCTTGTATGTGTGTTTCGGGTGTGTTGTTTTGTCTGAGTAAATGTTCTAGTGTTTGTATGGTTTCTTGAATTGGGACATTGGTGTATAAATTGGTTATATCAAAAGATGCTAGTGTTGAGTTGTGTGTGATGTGGATGTGTTCAGTTTTCTTGACTAGTTCGATGTTATTTTTGATAGAAGTACTGTTACTGAGATTAATGTTTTCTCTGATTATTTTGTCTAGGTGTTTTGTGATTTTGTGGGAGGGAGCCTGTGTGTTGTTTATTAATGGTCTGATGGGAATGTTAGGTTTGTGTATTAATTTTCTGGACCTAACAATTTGTACACACGTACAAAATATACAGAAAACCAATAATAAAAAAACTACACAAACACATCAAAAACAAAAACAACAAAACACAAAATACCAACAACACACAACACAATAAATACATCACACTCACATACCATAATTCCAACACACACAAACTCGCCAACACATTCAGAAAACACAAGTACAAAATAGCATACAGAACTAACAATACCGTCAAAAAACACATCAATGATACAAACACGGACATAGACAAACAGAACAAAACAGGTGTTTACAAATTAAATTGTAATAACTGCAATAGTTTCTACATAGGCCAGACGGGAAGATCTTTTTCATCCCGTTACTCTGAACACCTAAAAGCTTTATCTAACAACAATATACATTCCGCGTTTGCCACACACACATACACACAAAAAACCACAGCTACACCAACATAGATACTAATCTTGAAATATTACACAACCACCCAAAGGTCGAAAACTTAACACAGCAGAACAATATGAAATATACAAACACCACATAACACAACCAAACAACATACTTAACGACCAATTACAGTATAAATCACATCACTTTTTGACACAATTATACAAAAAACTAACAATAATTTGGATCCCCGCGCCAATCCCCTTCCTCCACACACCACCCCCACTATACCTTCCAAGTAAAAACCGTTACAAATTAATGGCAGTCTGTCTCAAAGCTGACGAAGGCGAACACCACGCCGAAACGCGTTCGACAAGAAAAGACAAGTAAGTTCACAAGTTGAAAGTTTCATTATTATATAAAGAACTAAATAGTATCATAAATCAATGCCAGTTTACAACAGGCAAGATACAACATACAAGCTATGAATCGTTCATGAAAGTTTTTTGTATTATCTTACACCACAAAGAACTTGAATTAAAAGATATTAGTTCACGTCACCTAAGGTGAGAAATTTGATTTACTCTTTCTTTTTGTTTATTTGCACAGTAACTCCTGCAGAGTGTCACTAATCATTACAGTTACTTGGTAGTTTGAGGTGCTCCGTTCGCGGCCTGCCGCAGCTCATCGCGACGTCCATGTGTTTTTTCAGTTCATGTCGTGGACTGATATTGTGTCCTTTCCGGCAGATCTTAAAAGGAAAATGCTGCAAACGGGTTGATGTTCGGATTCCTTACTCCCGTAGGTCGAACCAAGCTATTAACTTGGTCATCGAGGCTTCCAGTTTACAGGGAGCTGAACGGGAGGCTCTGCTCACTGAGGCGGTCTGGTGTACGACTGACATGAACTTGCCGGGGCAACGGCTTCGTTGTAGAGGACACGTGGCATGACGTCAGGGAACTTTGACCAATCAACGGATAGATGTTTCGTCGCCCGCCTATTTAAACTTTATTTTATTTAAGTGGGTATAAGCGATTGTTGCATTCGGCAGGATTGCCGGATAACTGCAACAGTTTTATTCTCTTTCGATGAAGAGACATTGCGAATAGACAGCTACAAATAAACAATTACCTGACTAACTGAAAGTAATTAAAAGTACACTAATCCTAAGCGAGTGGATGCCAGTCTGATTGTGACCAGGCGGCCTTGACAAACTAACGCTCCTAACACAAGCACACTAACACTCATACTTTATCCTCTCCATCAGGGACACCGTTCAGTCTCATGCAGTATATAATAGGTTAGAATAATAGGTAGATTATGTAACTCTCGTAGGCCTATATTTGCATTATACATTACGTGTGTTGTATAACTTACGTATATTGATATACAATAGAATGTTCTCTAACAATAGTAATATACATTTTTTATAGTTAACATAGTTTTTTTCGTATCGGCCATCTAAGGACCACATGCCAATTTCAATTATTTACTCTTTGTTCTTTTATTTTTTCCAATATTCTTTCATCTTCTCACTGTGCCTCTTCTTCCTGTCTTCAGTCCACTTTGAACCTGCGTTTTTATCTCTCCTACTGTAACCCCGCTTTAACTTTGACTGGTAAAAAAAAAGTTTTTTTTTCGAAAAAATTTTATTTGAATTTTTTTTTTTTTTCTAAAGAGGGGCCACAAGATAATTAAAACTAGACCAAAGCCTAGAGAAGCCAAAAATGCGTTGGATCCAGTGAGACGGGACTTGCAATTAAAACTCACCAAATTAACAATCAATAAAATCCTTTTTTATTATTCTATCCCCTTTTAAAAAAATATTAACTACAAAATCAATAAATATAACATTGAGATTCTATGTTCCACTTAAAATTGTTTTTTAAAAATAATTAATTCTCTTTAAGTAATGTTACCTGAAAATTATTAATAAATATAAAATTTATTTTCTATATTCTCTTAAAAAAATCAATTGAAAATTAATTGAGATAAAATCTATATACTCCTCGACAAAGTTAATTAAAATAAATTAATTCTCTTTAAAAATATCAATTGAAAATTAATAGAGATAGAATCTATATTCTCCTTTTTTAAAAAATGTCTTTTGAAATTAATAATTATAAATCCTTATTCTCCCTTTCAAAATGGTTATTAGAAATTAATAAATCTATAAACCCTATGTTTTATATTTTCCTTTTGGGCCCTATATCTAGCTCCCCAAAAAATACACACAAATGTACAATACATATAGAACCCCCAAAATACACACACGAATATACAATACATATACATGTTCCACAACACAGGACAATTAAAACATATATCTCTTGCCACACCCTTTTCTACCCCATGAGGTACATCATTAATAATTTATGAAAATCCATATTAGGTTATAATTCTTAATATGTGCATAACATATTACATGTGTATCTGATTATATATATGCAACACCAGTAGTCCCCAGGACATAATAAATTCAAAATTTGGCAAAGTGCCTGATACCATTATAAAATGCTGCCACACTGGGCACTTAGACTGGGAGAAATAAAATTTAGAATACAGTAAACACCCCAGTGATCATAATTAATAAAAAGAATTTAAATATACATAAATTTAGTTAAGTCTTGAAAACAGGAACGTATCATAAAGCTTATAACCCTTTTAAAAGTAATTTTGGCCCAAAGACCGACATGTTCATAGGCAAGATAGTGTATAACTCAACCTGTCCCAACAGCATGTTTAACTCTGCATGAAAATGCACCTATACAGGATTAAACTGGTGGCCCGATCTAACTAACAAAGAAACTTCTATCCCTATATAATCCAAACTGAATTTAAAAATGAGAAATTAAACATAAAATGAAAACTAAATTGAACCAGAGAAATTACAAGTTGATTGAATGAATTAGTAGCACTAATGAAACCCTTATACTGAAAATAAGAAGGAATTACACGTTTGAATGGTGAGCAGCCACAGATGCATGTCAGCCTCTGGGCTCACAGATTATACAAACAAATTAATAAAATGTACAAAAGATTCCCCCCCAAGTCCGCGCACTATACTGTCCCGTTAGCCGGGGACCCAATTAAAATGTATAAAACTTAAAGGCATTGCTGTAGAGTGACTCAATGTCCACTGGCTCTAGTGAGTTACATCACACTGTGTAAAGAATATAATATGGGTTGATTTCACCTTATTTTTTCCATGGGTTTGACGTGGTGATCTTCTGGCCTACATCATAGGGTGTTGTGGTTAGACTTCGCTATTCTCCTCCGGCAGATGAAGTTGAGAGAGAGAATCTGGATGTTAAAAGTTCAGGTTGGAGCTGTCCCCGTCTTCATCGAGGGACCCGCAGATCTGTAGTAGTTTAGCCTGCCATAGGTAGAAGAATGGTGCAACAAAAACTCCTTTCTGTCCGGAGGAAGAATTCAACCGAAGCGAACAGGTGGCCGAGCAACGAGAGACAATTTTTAACCAGACTTATTTCCGGCCTCGTCGCTTGCAAACAGCGGCTCGCGCTAGGGTGCAGCACTAACCGGGGACACTTAAATGGTATTACAGTCGCAGATTAATTATCTCAACCGCGGCTACCGCTAAATACAGTACAGCATTTAACGTCTATTTTTGACGTTAAATACCGAACACGCGCCGATTCTTTCCTAGACTCGGCACACTACCCTTGATTCCTCCATTTTCAACACTTTTGCCCAAAAACTTCTCTTTCAATTGCTTCTTTTGCGTGTATATTATTTTTTTCTAAATCCTTTTGGACTTCTTTAATCCAACTTGATGTTGACTTCTTCCCCCCACAGATATCTGAAGATTTTCTTCGTCAACCTAGTGTCGTCCATTCTATATAAATGTCCAAAAAATAATAGTCTTCTTTTTCTCATTGTTTCTGTTATATTTTCTATACTTTGACACATTTCATCATTACTTCTTAGTGTCGTCCATTCTATATAAATGTCCAAAAAATAATAGTCTTCTTTTTCTCATTGTTTCTGTTATATTTTCTATACTTTGACACATTTCATCATTACTTCTTAATTTCCAACCTTCTGAAGATTTTCGTAGGCCTAATATTTTCCTAATAATTTGTCTTTCCAATATTTCTAGTTTGTCTAAACTATAATTCAATGCTAGACATTCACTTGCATATAGGCATTCTGGCTTCACTACTGTACTGTAATGCCTTATTTTCGCATTTTTAGATATGCACTTTTTATTGTAAATATCTTTAGTTAGCCTATACCATATGCCCTTTCCATCTTTTCCATCTTATGAATCCTTTCTTCTATAGCAGATTTTTCCAAACCACTCTCTTGAATTATCTCTCCTAGATACTTAAATTTTCGAACCCTCTCTATTCGACCAATATCTGTTACCAGGAATTTTGGCGCGTTTTTAATGTTTGTGAGAAATTTGTTTTTTTTTTCTGCAGAAATCTTAAACCTGTTCTATGGCTCTGTCCTCTAAAAAATTAACTTGTTACTGCAGATGTTGAGAAAGTATAGCAAAGTCATCTGCGAATGCCAAACAGTTTAAGTTAACATAGTTTATTTTAACAGATTCTGGAATAAGGCTCTTGGAATATTCTGGGTGGTAGTAGTAATTTACTCATGTTGGTGAAAGTTATTTCCCACTGTGTATATATAAGCAATGGTAGACAGAGCAATTCAGTCAGTCAGTTTTTTCGTTTGTTTGGTTAAGTTAGCTTTTGGTCAGTCTTTTTTGTGAGTACGGTTAAGTGAGATATAGAGTCAGTGTGTGTATTCGATACCACATTTGTGGATCAATTTTATATGCGTGTCCTTGTTTGTAAAATTACGATTTTGTCAATAACCGATATCACAGTTTTGAATGGAAATATGTATTTTTAATTATAAAAATTATTTGTGATAAATAAAATTAGAAATATTTTTAGAAAAACTTACCGAAATCTTAGAAATAAAACAAGACACAGTACAAGGATTAAATTATATAAGACAATTGCAATACACACATTGACATATGCGAGCGAGGCGTGGGTCGTGACAGAAAAGGAATGCAGCAAGATTCACAGTGCTAAAATGCAGTTTCTTCCAAGTACTTTAAACTATACATTGCAAGACAGAATAAGGAATAAGGATATCAGAGCAGAACTAGGAGTAGACAACAGAAATTAAATTATTTCAGCTTGCAGAAGGCAATGGTGGGATCATTTGCAAAGGATGATCAAGGTCCGTAGAACTCTTGGAGGTTTTTAACGGAGTGAGCAACGAGTAATGGTTTTTCATACTGTGGCTTTAAATCAATCAACACTTTTAGAGTTTAATTAACTAAATTACATGTTTCTTTAATGAACTTGTAGTTAAAAGAAAGAAAATAAAATACAACCAGGACAAACGTAATTAAAAGTGACACACATTTGAAGAGGCACAATTAAGCTCTTCGCCACAGACACATCAAACAAATTGAAATCGTTGTATGCAGTGCTGTAACAGGAATGATCAGCTGTTTTAATTAATTTGATTACGGTCGTTGGGTCCGCGGGCGCTCCTTAATATAATTGAGTAGTGACGTCACGTCTAGGTGTGCAACAAAGAACAAAATTATATTTATGTAGTTGGTATTTGATTAGCTGAACGTCAAGCGACCACTAACAGCAAGTCAGACTGTATACATTTGAACTTAGGGCTAAAGCAAACGTCAAACACAGTGACAAGAATTAAATTGATGCGATTAATATAGCCGTGGTTATGATAGCTGTCACGGGTCTGACGGCTGGTAAACTGTTTCTAATTCCTTCCAATGAGATTGCATTTGGCTGGAACAGTTCACAACAATGTACGTTTAGTATCACGACACTATATGCTTCTGCCACCTTTAGAAGTTACTGAAAAAAGTCCATGTTCATTTAAAATTAAATCATAGCTTTTTGAATCAAACTTATATCGATTGTAATTTTAGAATGGAACCAAAACCAAATGAACGGTTACAATGCTTTTTTATAAAGTTATTTACTTTGTTTTGGTCTCTATTTTTTAAGAAAACATATTGTTACGACGGTTTCCTTGGCAGCTTCCAGCTCAAGTCTGGCATTACATAGACTACTGTTACGATGGTCTAACTGATCGTCGGTCTAACTGACGGTCTAACTGATACAGTGGAAAACAAAATACAAGACATCAATGAAGTTACTAAAAACCAGATTTAGTTATCACCATTAACAATTTCTAATCAACAAGATAGCCTCTTACAACAGATCAAGTAAAAATTGTCCACACGCAATAATAATGTCAAATCATAGAGTTCCGCAGAATTATAAAACACATAACACTTCGCCACAATACTTCGAAACTCACCCGAATAAATCGCCACTAAAACTGAAACTAAGCGGCAGCTGTCGTTGTTTAAATAGATAGCACAAGTGTTCTAGAATAATCCATAATACGCGTCAACACTACTAGAAAACACTAGAGCGTAATTGCTTGCGGCCTTGAACACAGTGCGCGCGGACCGGTGAAGTCTGGAACAGCCTCGGTTGTTGACTCGTGATGAGTGTTATGTAACTGTCTTTCATCTCAAGGTAACAGCAATATGTACTCACATTACAAAGATTACAGCTGGGCTCTGCTGGGACAGCCGAGAACCATGTAGAATGCTCTGTAATGGGGTAACAAGTAATAAGAAGAAATAATACGTATTAGTAAAATGACTGTTTGAGCACAAATTTATAACATTATTTAAGTACGAAAGAACGGAGACATAACAAACTCGCTTTAAAAATGTGAAAAAATAAACTAATTATATTTTTAACTTATTATTTGACATTATTACCATTTTTCGATTTACAAAAATATATTATGTTTTTAATGTTTTTTAACAACATTAAAAGCAAACCAATTTTTAAAAATAGGGCATATAGTTTCCTCAGTTTATTAAAGCTGAAAGTTCTTTTGTTTGAACCTCAGTCAGGGCTAACTAAATTATATCCTCCATGGATTTATGTTTTCAAAGAGAAATCAAACGTCGGGAGACGTATCAGTGAATGCCGCAGTAACGAGACCCCTCTAGCGGCTTTGTTATTGACAGGTTCGTGCCAAATTACCCAACTGTCAATAATAACAATACGTCAATGTCGCGGTGTTGACGTTTCTGTAGCAATGCCGGTATTGTCGCCTGAATACATGATTTCTTGTTAACGATTGACGTTCAACAAATTCATGAACCAAATTGTGTTTGCATAAATACGCATGTCGTAATTCCTTCCAATAAGTGTTTGTTTGAAACAGAATATAATTACAGTACAATATTAGCTAACATTATAAACTGTAGTGAAACGTTAGGTAATATTTTTTATTGTATCATTTATAGAAGCATTAACATCAAGTTATGTTTTTCGAGTATGGAGTGACCAGACAATTACAGGAAAGTGTGAAAATCAGTTACAAAAGTATATTTTATACCTTCCATACAATCTGCCAGAAATACAACTTTAAGATCTCAAATACTAAGACAAAGACAGTGGTCTTCCCAGGGAAGAACCCTGTAAGAGCGAAAATTGTAATTGATAATAGCGTTTTGGAGCAGGTGTCACATTTTAATTATTTGGAATGTAATATATCATATACAAAGGACAACGATATCGAGAGAAAGTTAAATAAAATGAGACACCTTGTGGAACAATACGACGACTATTGGAAAATAAAACGCAGAGGGAGAGACAGCTAAAGTTCTATAAGGTCGTGGCTGTGCCGACTTTAATGTATAGATATGAAACATGGACACTCCTGCAAAAAGATATTTCAAAACTACACGCCTGGGAAACGAAAGTTTGTAGAGCAGTTAAAAGATGCAGTGTGAGAGATCATGTACGAAACGACGACATAAGGAAAGACCTGAAGTTACAGTCGGTTCTGGATAGAATAAAGGAATACAGGCAGAATTGGAAATCCAATGTGGAACGCATGGTAGTCACGGTAGTCACGCGTATTCCTACTCAAGAGTTTGAATATAGACCAGTGGTAACGAGAGGTCGTGGAGAGGAACTGGAAAAATGGTCAAATGGTCAGAGGCTCTATAAAGTCGGAACTGGCTGTAGCCCCAAGCCATGTAGTGAAGAAGAAGAAGAAGAAGAAGAAGAAGAAGAAGAAGAAGAAGAAGAAGGCGTTATGGATAATCCGCCACTGATTACGCACCGCTTTAGCAACGAAGCAGTTTGACCTTCAGTAAAGCTATAAGATAGAAGTGGGAAACATTACTATCACTAGATAACAGTCCACTGACTGGAGTACAATGGAATATTGCTACAATGAGCCATCACGTGTACACATAGCCTCTCTTATAAACCCTCCTGCACCCATCAGTCTCCCTCCTGCGTCGCTAGTCCTCCCATCCGAATGTACCCCCCTCCGACTCACCTAATATCATCACACCAGCGCGTATTCGGTCTTTGCGGTTGTCTTACTCTCTCCGTCGATCTCCATTTTATGATTTTCCTACTCCATCCAGTCTATGTCACACCAGAAGTCCCAGCATAGTCCCGTTTTACAATACCGCGGACAGAAGTGATCGGCCTCTAATCTCTTCATTCCGTTTTCTGTCCCATAAGGAGAGAAACATTGCAACTACCATTGTTTTCTGCATTGTTTGCAATTTTTGACGGGTCCATGTTTGTGCCCCGTACGTTGTAACACGCAATACGCAATGCTCAGATATTTTCGTTAAACGTGCTCAAAATATTTTTTTTTCAATGTGTGAAAAGAGGTTCGCACGTCTTAAACGCCCCGTGTATTATGTTATGTTAAACATCTTCTGTTGCCTCCCATTTATTGTCACTTGTATATGCTGTGAACTCATTATTATTGTCTCGCCTAAGTCCCCGTTTTAGCCTTGTGTTTTGCAGATTAGAAATGTAACGTCAGAATGTCGCAAATTTACACGCACAAATACACTTACAAAACACAACAGCGATACGAGTAGTAAGTTAAATGTGTACTCGGGCGCATTCAGAGTGTACACAACACATACTCAACAATAAGTGTCGCCGAAGTCAAAGACGTGTATAAATTATGCATGACGTAAAGGCAACAATGCTTAGAATCCTGACAGGAAACGGAACCATGGCAGCGTTAATATTTCATGGGGCACTTAGCACTGAGGATCGTCGACGTATTTGTGTGGATCGGATTTTACAGTACAATATAAGCAGTGGCGGCGATAAGGCCCCCGCAGACCCCGCGGCGCGGGGGGGCCCCGACCCTCATGGGGGCCCCAGTTGGCCCAGTCATGGGACATAACTTGTAACATGAAAAATAAGCGTAAACGAGTTGTAAAACGCTTCTTTGTTGAATTATCAGTTGACCATAGAATTGACGACCCAGTGAAATCATTTGAAGTAAAAGTTTTCAATGCAACACTAGATATTGTAATAGCTCAGCTACAAATGAGATTCGAAGGATTGCGTTGCATTGATGATAGGTTTTCATTCATGACGCCTCAGAATTTAGTAAACTTCTCACAAGAGACAATAGTGGAGAAAAGTAAGGCTCTGGTAAATGTGTATCCTGGTGACCTTTCCACATCACTGCCTGACCAAGTAATATCCTTCAAAGCTCTGATGGCCAAAGAAATTGTACACAAGAAAAGAATTCGAGAAATGATGAATTTACTGGTTGAAGAAAACAGCTGCCTTATGAGTTGCCTCCCAGACTTAACTACAGCTTTGCAGCTTTATTTAACCACACCTGTCACAACAGCTACAGCGGAAAGAAGCTTTTCAAAACTTAAATTAAATTAAGTCATACTTAAGAAGTACCATGGCTCAAACTCGGTTGAGTGACTTGGCACTGTTAAGCATTGAGCATGTGAGATACAGAAAACTAATATCAACGAAGTGGTTGAAAAGTTCTTAGCTATTAAAAAAAGAAGACTAGGCTTAGGAAAACAGTGAACTTTGGTTGATCCTCATCTGTAAATATTGTACATTACTTGAGTTCGAGTGTTATTGAATTGGATTAGACTTAAGGAGAACTTGTATAGAGTATATTCAAGAATTTTACAAATTCAGTTACAAACTAATTTAAATGTTTGAAAAAAGCTAGAATGTTACTTTGATATTCGTTTTTAAATAATAAATTTTTACCTCTCTGTGTGCGGTACTGTTTCATAGTCTGAATTTAGATCTTTGACGTAAAAATAAATCATTCTTTTTATTTTGGTTTTTTTATAGTTTGTATAGAACTTTGTCTATTTACCAACAATGAATTTTAAGAGTTTGTACACGTGTAAAACGTCCTTTGCAAATTGCAAACGCTTTGTAATAGACGAGAAAGTATTCACAAACCATTGTTGTGAAACACACGTAAATAGAAACTCATTTGAGTGTTTTTCCCTATTACGTATACAAAATTTAACCATTTTTATAGGGCCCCCTAATTAGTTTCGCGGGGGGCCCCCGTTTCGTTAGCGCCGCCACTGAATATAAGACGTAATACAGGTCGCTGTGAATGACAATTGTACCGACAGGGTGGAACGACAAAAGAAAATGATTTATATATTTATCGTGTATTGAAAGAGGATTGCAGATCACTTCCCTCAGCGCAACATAAATACAACAGTAGTTATGTTATGCAGGTGGCGGTGATATTTGACACTCGCCAAGAGAACATTTCTGTTCAATTTATTGATAAGTATTTCTGTTGTTTCGTATTATGAGTAAACTAGAAGGCTGTTATACTACATCCTTTTTAACGTTGAGGACGAGAACTGTGATTATGGCTTGAATTACAAAAGACTGTGTGTGTGTTTGTGTGTGTGTGTTACCGCCTTTCTCCTGAATAATTCCACTTTCCGTTTTGATGACACTCACATTGAAGCAACCAATTACGTCTTAACAACATTCAGATACCTCTTTTGCTTTAATACGGAGAAAAGTTAATTTACTTTTTCATCAAAAGATAAACAACTCAAATCTCGTGCATATACACATACGTGTTCCTAAAAGGAAAACATAGAATAATGACGAAATATAACAAGTAAGATTTACATTCATACACAGTTCATCTTTTTCAATTTTACAATACTATTTATTGTCCTATTTCTCGCTATGGTCATTACCGTATCATCCCTCCAATTCCGAGGCTGCCCGTTGCTTCTTTAAGCTATCCATTTTTCCAGTGGATAAGTGGCTAACCTTGTCCACCAACCCTCCTCCTTTATCCGGGCTTGGTACCAGCAGCGGTATCCAATGTGCTACTTAATCCACACATTTTAATTTACCACAGGCGGAGATTATAAATTAGGGTTTACAAAAGCACATTATGTCCAGTAATATCCTATACATCAGAAACCGAGCCAGATACAGCAAAAACTCTAAGAAAACGTCAAACTGTAGAAATGACTATATTACGGAGGGTACTAGTAAAGACAAGGTACGATAGGTTGCCAAGCTACAGTACAAGAGAAACGTGTAATGCAACAGATATGAATACTTGGATTGCGGAAAGAAGAAGGATATGTAATATACACATATCAAGAATGGATGACACAAAGCTAGTGAAAAAGGCAAGAGATAGACAACCTAACACCAAGAGGAGAATTGGTCGGCCAAGGAAGAGTTGTGACAACATGTTGGGCCGTTGTTATAGATCAGGACAGAGTCCTAACAATGAAGTTATAGATGGAAGAAGAAGATTTATATTAGTATTTAAAAATTTATGTGAATATAACTTTCAAGACAAATTAATCTAGTAAGTAAGTAAGAACATTTCATAACGTAATAAAATGTTAACAAACTTATTTAAATATGGCGGACGTATTGATAGCGCAAACTCTTTGAAATACCCAACTGAAGAGATCAAACTTTATTGAGTGGTGGGGTCTAATGATCACAGTCAATTTTGTTTATACTGTAATATTTAAACTGGTGTCATAATTAGAATATGAAAATCAAGAACTATTCCCTTAATTAATTAATCTACGAGGTTTGATCACAAAGTTCGTGTAATTATGCAAATTCCACCGCTACAAGTATCCGATTAAAAAACTGTTTTATGTGATGTTGGTACACATGTTATTGACCATCGTCTAAAAGTTATTCCCTGTTTGATGTATAGTTTAGATTTCACAACTAATTGAATAAGTCTTCCTTAGGTGTACTAGGCGAATTTTTTTGTAATTCTACAATGCAAAATTCAAGAACATGGATTAAATTTTGTGTAAACTGTGAGATAAACTGCTCTGTCCTGGTAATCGTGTTCAGAAGGTTTCTGGCGTGACTGCTGTGCGTGAACAAGCGGTTTACAAGCTTTAAAGACTGCCGTAAATGAGCTGAAGATTGTGGCTGTCAGATGAAGATTATGTTTTTGTGTTCCAAGAAATTTCATCGCTAAGACGCAGTGCGAAATAAAGAGTATTATTCAAACATTTAACGCCATTTGTATGAAGCTATTCGTAGAAAACGGCCAGATTTACGGTAGAATATTTTATGAAAATTATTCTCCGATAATGCGCCTAGACGCAGTCATTGCTTGTTAAGAGTTTGGCCAGGCTAAGCAAAAGAAAACGTCATAATGATGACACGGCAACTGCCGTATTCACCAGGTGTGTCCTAACGTGATCCAGTTTCCTGCCAATAGTGATAATTTCCACGAAAGGACAACGTTTCGCGACCTTTGAAGACGTAAAACGGAAATCGCTAAGCGACCTTAAGGCTGTACCTTGAAAGTGCATGCTTGAAATGTTTTGAAGACTGCAAAACGGCTGGCTTAATCGTGTTACGTTCGACTGAGACTACTTTGAAGAGGGCAGTATAAGTGTTAATGAGTGAAGGTATAATTTTCAAAATAAACAAGAACAGCATGAACGTTTTGATCAAATCTCGTACATTAAAGTGTTTTGGATTAAGAACGTTGTCGATTTTCTTCTGTTTTCGGGTTTTGTAGGCCTATACGACGTCTAAACTTTCTAGCATACGTAGACATACAGAACAAAATCACATCGGACAAATCATCCTTTTTTGTTTGTTCGATATGTAGATACTACATACAAACAATAAAAATGGCCATTTTTAAAACAAAAGTAAGAAATGGGTTTCCCTCATGTACGACAGTAAAAAATTCAGGAGCTGACTCTCAGCGATGTAAACAACTGCTTGTAATATAAATTTAATTTTTCAACATTTTTAACTAGGCGTACACACAATCACAATGGTCAAATGTTGTTAATTAATTTAGCTTTATAATTAGTTTAAAGTGCTTCATTATTGTTTTCTGTACATGTTGCTGAAATCGTTTAATAAATTGTAAATATTGTGCTAGATGTAAAAAAAAATTATTTTAGCTGTCGTATGTAATTTAGATATTTAATTTTAAAATCTACGTCTTTGGGTTATATTTATTTTTAAATTAATTTATTGGCGTATTGGAATATATGTATATATTGGAACGATATTTCATCAACATTGACACGCACATCCAACATGAGACAGGTTATTTAGTTTTCATGACGCTATTTACAACTGTTACGTAAAAGACATATTTTGTGTTTATTTTCCGCAACAGAATCGCTACAGCTACACAGCCACAGCCACTTAGATTGATTAAGAATTCTCCCTGTTTTTGCAAAGCTAAATTTGGAACTGCAATCTACGTAATTGGTACTAAATAAAAATGTATACTCGCGGTTGTAAGTCCCAGCGGTGAGATTCGCCAGACTGCCTGAATAACATGTAAACTACAACGTAAGTATACAGCTGAGGTACTTGTAAACATTTCATTATATACATTACATATAATGAAAAAATTAAATACATGTATGAAAAAAATATCTTTAACAATGTTGCCCTACTAATAATAGGATTTTTGAAAGGGAGGGGTTCTGAAGTGGAAAATTTCTTTTCCATAAAGTAGTCTATAATGAAAATTTCAATAAACTGTTTATGAATTACATATGGAGTAACACATAATAAGTAGACTTGAGAGGAAATGAACGAAAACAATATTAATAAAAATTGTATACATTACACTAATTCCTTTTATTAACATAGTAACATTTTTCTGTTTGAATTGGCAAATTCATTAACTATCTCTTCACTAGAGACATTAATTTCTCTATGAATGTTCAATAATGCAATGCCATTTAGTCTTTCTTCTGACATGGAATTCCTAATATATGTTTTCAGCCTGCGTAGGGTGGAGAATGATCTTTCTGCTGTCGCTGTGGTGACAGGCAACACAGTTAGGATTTTCAGAAGTTTCCTTACACTGAGGAAGGCTTCACTTGCTTCACAAATAACCAGTGCATGGAAGACGAGGTCTCCTTTCTTTCCACTACAATCTCCGATTCTTCTTCGCCACATTTTAATTTCAGCTAGGAATTCATCTTCATTGATGCATTCGAGGACTGACTCATAAGTTCTGTATAGGGTCCGACAGTTGTCTTCATTGAAATGCGCCTGCCTCTGAGGTAACAGACAGTCGAAACTGCTAAGAATTTCACCATGCTTGATGAATCTAGATTCAATGTGACTATTAAGTTCATCTAAAAATGGTATGAACATTGTCACACGGTAATATTCTTCTGGTGACTCGATTTCGATGTTGCTTCTTACTTAATCGTGGAACACTAAGAGCGATGTCGGAATCCTCCATAACAGACTTTGCTTCCTCAAGTATATTGCGGAACATTTCACTGGCAGACTTCCTCATGTTTTTAAGTTCCTCTAAAGAATGTTGTGCAAGGAGTACAGCTTCGGTCAGATGTAGGTCTTCTCGCTGAAGAGACACGCTCAGGGGTGTTAAAATGGCATGGCATGCTAGAAGGATTTGGCAGCAAATTTGGAATTGGCAATTTTTAATTGCACTCAGTAGTTGAAACGTCTGAGCTGCCACTGTTGCCTCTCGCAGCTGAGAACTTTTTCCTAAGGCCTCTATCACGCCTTCTTGAAGCTCACAATAAATTGATACGGATTGATGACGTTCAATCCATCTGGTTGGACAGTATTTTTTCAATTTGGAGTGATTCGCCTCTGGTAATACTTCAGCTATGGTTTCTTGCAGAATAGCCTGCCGTTTGGGGGAGTTGAAAAAGTTATATACGGATTCAATGGTTCCCAAACAATTTCTAATGGCTGAAATATTACTGGCCGAACTGACCGCAAGATTAAGGCTGTGAGAGACACAATGGACATAGAGAGCCAGAGGATGATCTGCTTGAATGTAGGCTTGAGTTCCATGCATTTTTCCACTCATGGCCGCCGCTCCATCATAGCCTTTACCATATAGATAACATGTATCAATTCCATTCTCTTGCAAAAAGCTGACTGCAGTTGTGGCTAGGTTTTTCCCCGTGCAGTCTGTTACAGGTACAAAGCCTATAAAATCTTCTTTGACCACACATTTCTCACCTTCGTTTGCTGTATAACGCACACATATGGAAAGTTGCTCTAAACCAGAAATGTCTTATGTTTCGTCAGCAAGTAGTGAGAAAGCTTTGGATTTATTAATATTGTCTACCAAATTTCTTAAGATTTTCTTGTGAAATATAGAGATGATTTCATTTTGAATTCTATTGCTTGTATATACCGCAAGAGTATATATCTTTGACGAAGTCTCCAAATGTTTTTTTAGTAGGTCATCTGTTGTAGCACGAAAACGGAGAAGGGCCCGGAAGTTGCCATCATTTACAGCAGGCACTTCAGGTGTTATTTGGCCACCTTCCTTTGAGCCCCTCAAGGCTAAGCCTTGCTGTCCACAATATTTACCGTTTCTACAATGGCCATGAGTTTCTTCTTGTTTTCCTCGATCACTTTTTTCTTCTCCGAACTTAATTGTACATCAATAGGCACCATTTTTCCTTCATCCATTTTTCTGATATTTTCTAATGCCAACATGCTGCTTTTGTGGTAAACAGTCGATTCGTGCTTCTTGAAGTAATCGAGTGCTTTCTTCCAGTTTCTGTACGGTTCATTTATCAATCCTTTGAGAGGTTGAGAACCACCGGCAGTCTTCTTACATTGCAACAAACATGCTTTACAGAAAGCTGCATCCTCCTTTCTCGAGTAGGCCAACCAATGGTAAGTCTTCAGCCAATGTCCTTGGAAACGAAGATTCCTTTCTCCAGAGCAAGGAAATTTATACTTTTCCGGAGGAGACCAGATGGATTTGTATGCGTTCGTGATACTCATTTCCAATTCCTTGCTTAAAAATAATGCCACATCCCAAGGATGGATTTGATGTAAGCTACCACTAATTGTTGGTTGGTTGGTATCTGTTTCTGTCAGCGATTCAGCATTGGACTGTGCTGGATTTGATACTTCATTGTCTTCATTTGTCGGACTTGATTGAGAGCTGTATCCTGATTTCGGCTGTAAGCAAATAAATAAATGAATGAAGTTATTATTATTTGATAAGCTACCTTATACTTTTTTATGTAACGCATGATTATGATATATTGAATGAGATTTTTCTGTCAACTTTGAAATAAATTACTGTATTTGATTTGATAACATGAATTTTAACTCCTTCGCTGCGTTACGGGGTATATAGGTCCCGTAATTGATTTTCTTGTGGTGCGGCGGTCATTTTCGGTTAATTTGTCTACTATGCGGATGTGAGTTTTCGCTATTTTTGTAAATAAACTGCTTCATTTTTTATAGTCTACGTATTCCGAGATTTTTATTTAATTATTTAGTACAAAAAATTGTTCGTACCATATATGGGCCGTAACGCACTACTCACTAAAATGTTGTTGCTGACTTTATTAGTTGACCTGCTGAATAGCTTAGATTACAATAAAATGTGACAAGAGGCATAGCGTCATCGTTTTCCGGGAATCAGCATGGACGGTTTTATCGTCAAGGTCGTTGTCATTTAGACGTTTAAAAATAGATGAGAAAGCAACGTGTACTGAGGTTTATTTGTGTTTTATTTGCATGTGGGTAAAATAATAAAATTTTAATAAATAAACCTTTTTGTTTTACGCTTGTCACAAAACTTCGAAGAGAAGAATTACGAAAAATATTAATAATAACTTACCTCTTCTGTCCGTTGTTTTTTGCAAAAGTAATTTAACAAAGAATTCGTTCGTTTACTGGACATATTTTACTAATTGTTCAGCACAAAATCGCAAAACGAACTAGGAATACACAGTCCGTAGTCTATTGGTGGTAGCGATAATTTATGATTAACCCACAAGTCAGTCAATACTGCGCGAACCACACGAAAAATAGAGAACTGGCGTGCCGAATGAACTACGTATACTACTAACGTGTGAGAAAGATGTGAGAGTGTGAGAAAACGGAGCACTGCCGTGTTTGCTGCGCAAGGCGGGAATTGTTCAAGAGTTCAAATGATGTGAATACCTCTGGTATTTTATATCAGATTGAAACAATCACTATTTCACTTCGAAACTCACTTTCTCTTCCCAAATGGGGAGGGTTAAACCCCCAACCCCCCCTTGTGCACGGCCTTGACATCAAGCTTATCTTCTGATGTAAATTTGTAATGACTACGAAATAGTAATTTTCTCATATTTTTCCTTCAAAGCTGAGAACCCAGTTGTAATATTTATATTCTATCTTGACTTGCAAGAAACCGTTACTTTTCTGTTAAGGTGGGAATCGACGCACGGCAGAAAGTGCGCTTCGTGAATGTAAATACACCAGGAAGCAGCACGCCTACGACGCCACATAAATAATTCATACGATTACCAACCTAAGAAATATACTCCGGGGAATATTTTTTTTCAGTCATACAAGAACTTCAAATTTAATAACAAAAGGAAACATAACAATTTGTATTTATTTTTATGAAGCATATATTTTATCTATTCTACATCTAAAATAAGTAGACCTGCTTTGCTTTAAACATTATTTTTTTACTTTTTCTTATTGTTGAGTACTATGCTAGAGTATATTTTATATTTCAGTGTTTTAATCTTTTTCAGTCCGTGGAGCACAGATAAGAAATGCTGTTTTATTTTGTATGTTTTTATACAAACAACATATTATGAATAATACTGTGATATACTGCGGTCGGGGTAGCTCAGTGGAACGGACCTGCCCTTTTCGTGGTTTTTGTTAGTCATTCTGAGCTGTGATTTCGAATCACCCGACCCCGTCTTCCTTCTGTTGGGGCAATACAAACGGTGCCACTTCTACGTCTTGTGCGTACGTGTAGTATTCACGTACCGGGCTAGACGTCGCGTTGTTACTGACTGACATCTGACTGCTCCGATTACTCCGATGACTGAAATCCGATGTTGTATTGCCGCAGGTGGGTCTTTTGATAAGACATAATGCACGTTTTGTGATCTTAAATTGGTGTTTATTGCTTAATTATTTTTATTACTTATTTGTTAATGACTTAAATGGTGCTACCTGGTTTGTTTATGTTACATAAAATATTGCTTGTTTTCAATTATTTTGAGCTCGTTCGATAATCGCGTTGTACAATTCCTAACGATGCACTTCCTACAGTTTTCTATGTGTACGTATGTTTTTCTTTTGGTATGCAAGTTATTTTCCCCCTCCTCGATCGTTTCCCGGTTGCTCACCGTTTATATGAAGATCTGTTGCTGGTTATTGCTTAATTAGTTACGCGTTGTTGTGCAATCGACTTGTTAGAAATGTTCCATCGTATCACCATGAAACAGTATGGTGCAAACGTGTTGTGTAGTTACACTCATTAGTAGAACAAGAGGAGGATTGTCCGTCTATATAAACGAAGCTCGTTGGCTATTCCGTTCAGTCTTGTCTCGACAGTCGCGAGCGACGCGTCTAGTCGGAGCCCGACTTGACCCCGAGATGTCCGAGACCTATACCGAAATGAACAAGACCAAAATATTTTGCAAAAAAAAACGCGCGCACACACACACACACACACACGGACAAGTACGGGGGGTATCGAGCCAGTGTAGGATGGGGGGACGTCATGATCATGACCTACCTCAACAGCCAGTGACATCATTGAAACAATGGCGCGACTAAAACAATAGGCGCTACTGAAACCATAGCGCCACTAAAACAATAGGCGCTACTGGGCCATGACGTCACGTGACCCCGAGAAATTTTGGTAGGAATACTAGGCCACGTCACTGACCACACTCAACATTGTTTCAGGTGTTGAGTAAGGTCATGGACAGCTGAAACAATGGGCGTCATAGTTGGCCTAGGAGAACTATGGCCCCCATTGTTGTTTCAGTGAAGTCACTGACTGTTGAGGTAGGTCAGGATCGTGACGTCATCCCCCCGTCCACCACTGGACCGATACCCCCCTAACACACTACTAACAGGAAAATTAAGGGGAAGGTGAAGATATAATAACATATTGTACAGTAACAAATACACAGAGCCACCACACAGTATATTATTCAAACAAACGTATAAATTTATTCAGTTTGTCTTGCCACAGATTCCCATGGTCAGCACTTTAGAGGGGCAACAGATGACAAAAGTCTTCTCGTACATTGCGTTGTAGTTCCGATGGGGGCACGTTAGTAATACTGTCGTCTACCACAGCAATTACAATACAACCGCGACAGTCCCCTGGGACAAAACACAGCCACCACAAACATTCTTGTGGCGTTTATGTTCAACCTAAAGTCTGGCTGTTACAGAGGTCGCAGTGATGTGGTCTAGCAGTGTCGTATGTAGTATTGTTGTTTTCGTAAAAGTGTTAAAAACAATTTCTTCTTCTTTTGCTTTTACCTTCACAGGTTAATCATTCTACAATTTACATTTAAATGATTTCTTTTAAAGCAAAAATCATAAACGTTAAAACACATTGTCAGAATCGGTTCATTAATGGGACAAAACGTAAGGTAATGAAGGAAAAGTTAATAAAATGTTTCCTACTGCTTTAATCAAAACATTTTTCGTTAAACAAAAATATAGTCTTGCTTTAAAATACCCAAATTCTAATTTGTTACGTTTATTATATATATATATATATATATATATATATATATATATATTGCAACGATACAGCCATACGCTGTTTTAGGAATTAATTTGAATAAATATAAAATTTGTAGAATTTGTATAAGTTACGGGTAAATGGACAGGTCTGAGATTGTAAAAATATTTCATTGTTAGATTAGGGGAGAAATTAACCTTTTCCGACAGGCAGTGGACACCTGCTCAATTGTATGTGTGTTACACGTGTATCTTGTGTGTGTTAGTGATGCATGCAAAGACAGGAATCTCAGCAACCCGCCCCAAGTAATTAATAAAATAATTATTTTAATTCACTGTGCGAAAACTGATTAGTGTATGAACAAACCAAAGGCACCAAAGTGTGTGTAAAATTTATAGTTATCCCCAGTGAAAAGATGACGTTAATAGAACACGCTATGCAAAGACAGTGCTAAATAAACGTGCCAAAAAATACGCAAATTACCCTAAGACGCTAAAATTAATATAGCGAGTGCTTAATTGAATTAGCTATGATTTTTGTTATCTCGATTCCGTGCAAAACATTGCTATTTGCTAATAATTGCAAATAGATGACAAGGTTCGGGAGTAGGGGCTATCACGCGATATGCAGGTATCGACAGGACGATTTTGGAGCCAACTGGCGCGGAATCTCGAGAGGGTATAAATTAAGGGTTCGACCAAAAACACTTCTCTTCATTTCAAGACACAGTTGCAGTCGGACATGCTGTCCATCGGCAGAACAGTTTTATTTTTATTTCTATTACAAGTCGCAGTAACGAAAGAATAAAACGTTCGTTAAATTAGTGACAATATTCCGGAAAAAGTAAATACCGAAATAGTAAGTCTACCAGAGTATATACGGAAAAGCTACCAGAGCGACGAGGGATGCTGGACGTTAGACGATGTTTAAGATCAACCTTGCAGCAAATAACAACTCTCTGATGAGGAACACACTGCTGGAGAGCGACGCTGGACTCTAGACATATCCAGGAACACACACTGCTGTAGAACGACGCTGGACTCTAGACATATCCAGGACCACAGACGCTGCTGTAGAACGACGCTGGACTCTAGACGTATCCAGGACCACACACGCTGCTGTAGAACGACGCTGGACTCTAGACGTATCCAGGAACACGCCAGGACAGGAGGAATGGAAAACTAACTCTGGACAACGTTGGACCCCCGACAACAAGTCGTAAGATCATCAGAACTCGAGGTGACATGCGTAATGCATTTTAAATGATTTTTAAAAAGAGCTCATAAAGACTATATCAAAAGACAATAAATTAAAACAAAGAAAATTTTATACTTAGTAATAATATTTTAGAAATGTAGATAAATGTTTAGTCGTAAGAATGAGCGATCGCATATAAAGAATTAATAAATAAAAAGAGAATTTAAAGTTGAGAGAGTAGAGTTTGTTATCAAAATAAAGAGTTAAATTGATTTGATATTTGAATTATAGAAAAGAATAATTTAAATTTGTATATTAAAGCAAATGCCAGTCTAAAAGTAATTAATATAAATTTAAATTTAATTTTAAACATATAGACTGAGTGAGTTGAGGTCAGATCTGAATTAAGAGAATTCAATTCAAATTACATTTTTATTAGTAAATCAAATTATTAACATGTCTAGATTAAAATTATTAACATGTCTAGATACAAGAGGTTTTTTAAATATGTGTAACACCGCATAGTATAAGATATAAACATGTAATAATGAGCAATATCGTGACCGACGATTATTAAGGATGTTTATGATTATTTATAAGATTGAGTAAACAATAAATATGAATTTTAAATACTCATAAATACAATACTCTTATTATAATTACACCTGAACCCCAATTACACATACAACCTACATTTATGTATATGTATCGTTGTATAGAATGGCGCTCCAAGATCGTGGGGCTCCACAAATTTAAATTATATAAAATTTGCAATTTTATACCGTTGTAATATATATATATATATATATATATATATATATATTGCAACGATACGTACGTTTAGCATAAGTATATGTATCAACCCCTGACTTACGTATGATAGCATACGAAAGCACGTATGAAATATATAAGATGTCAATAATAAAATAATGTAATAAATATACGTTAGATATAACAGATAATATAAGAAATAAACGTAGTATATAATTTTAAATAAATCCAATATTGTAAGTAAGCCTGCATATGGAATCAAATAGCTTAGTTAATTTTAAACGTAGCGAAGGGGAGAAATTGACACGCGCTCACCGGCAGATGTGACGTCAGAGCGACCTGCCGCCGCTTGTGTATCAGTCTGCGTGTGTGTGTATGTGTACATGTGTAAACGACAGACAGGTTGAATTATGCAAACGAGGGTGGAAGATTTTACACAGTTTTTTAAGTACTGAACGATAACCAGAAGTCACACGAATCAGCGACATATGTAAAAACATAGCTGACGCCTGGCGCTTCAGTTTGGCATTAAGTGGTCATTAATCGTGGGAACCGTTCAGCCACCGTGTGAAATTTTGCCATAACTGCCATAATTTACACACCTTAACATTCATAATTTGCATAAACAAAGTTTAATATTATACCGAACGATTGGTAAAATAATATTTAAAAAAAGTGTGCGCTCCATAAAAAGACACGTAGGTTGAAAGTAACAATTAAATCGACGCGCCGACCTGTTCAATGTTGTCAAAACAGTTTCCAACAGGAATTTCAACGATGGCAGCAGTATAAAACTCCAGCGAGCGACACACTCTTTCTCAGATAAAGCTCAGATGAACTCACTTTGACACGTAAGATCCACGCATCTCGCCACCGCGAATTTTATAAAATCATGTAAGGTTTTTAAACAGTATTCAATAACGTGAAGTGCGATGGAACCGGCATTACGTCAGTGCAAGAATTAATGAACACGAGTGATTTTAAAAAAGACTATACTAATGAATCTACGAGAGTTGTAACTACGATGAAATTCGAGAAGTCTACATAAAACTTCTAGACATCTACGAGGGAAAAGATAAGAAGAGGAAAGGAACTAGAACAAGAAGACGAGAGGACGCAGGGACAGCCGCATGCAGTTACATCCAGCCGTACATCATCACGACCAGAGTTCCATGTCAGAACTCAGCATCCAGGAGACGGAGCGAGGAATTTCAATAACGCAGAGACAGAGAAGGTGATACCGAAGAGGATCAACAAACTCAAGAGTCCAGATGACGGTAACGATAAAGTTAAATGGTTGCAGAAAAATGCAGGTGAAGTCAGACATTTATTTAATATTATAAGTGACCCTGAGGTATATCGAGAAAAGCTCTAGTTTCCATATACAAGTTTACAAAAACATTAGCACATTTTTAAATTTGCATAATGAATAAATAAATGTTCAAAGTATAATTGATAATAGAGAATATAACTGTAGTAATTTCATAAATAAATGGTCAAGGAAGAACCATATTTTTATTGTATTTTGTAATTGATTAGATAAGTAATTTCAAATATAAGAGTTACGTAATTAGAAGATTGTTAATTAATTGAGACATTGAATAAGATAATCAATTAGAGTAATAAATGTTCCCTATTAATATTTTAATAAATATTTAATTAATTAAAAGTTTTTATTAAGTGGTATAGCATATATTATATTAAAAACCACACTTGCAAAGACAAGATGAATACAGTATTAAATTTTATACGTATTAATCACGTTGTTATAATAATTATATGTGTTATATATTATATGTCTGTGTAATATTTCCGGTCATATATGATTTATGTATGTGTATACTGTACTATGTCTTAGAAATATAAGAAATAAGATTTAAACACGTTATAATTGCATTATATTCAGATCGAATATAAGGGTTCAAATAATAATTAACCCACACAAAGCAATTAATAAGATGATAATTTGAATTTTTAAAGAATAAATCAAATGAATATGATTTTATTAAAACAGTCGTACTAATTTCACAACCAGCACTAAATCCTCTGTACTCTTTACTTGTATTAAAACTTATATAACGATATTCACGTGCTTATCCACACTCAATCAACGACCAAAGCCTGCGACCCAGCCGGGGAACATCAAGGTAACTACTGCAGAAGAAGAGTATACCTCTGAGACGTGGGTAAGTGCGCATAAATGAGTAAGAGCATATGTGTAAAAGTAAGTGCCTAAAAATAACGTTGTATAGTAATTGGCATGCCCAACAGTGTGGCCCGAAACGTAGAAAAATAACGTGTTGCAAAAAATATGTTAAATATCATTACAAGTAAATGGCGCCCTGGTAATAAAGAAAGTCTTATAAATAATTAGCAAAAATATTGTAGAAAGAATTAATAGTCAATTTATGTAATAAATAATATTACAAATTGTTAAATTAAGTACAGAGAGAAAAAGAGTTGTGAAATTAATACTGATAAATAAAATTTAAATAAAAAAATTTAGAGTCATGGTGGACCAATAATTAAAAATATAATTCGTATAACGAATCAGTTAGGACACCGTAGTCTGCAATGGCGAAGCCACAAACAATGGACTTTGAAACAATGTTTAAACGACTTTAAGAAGAGTTGAAGACGAATAGTGCAGAACTAAAAACTCAATTAGAAAGTAGCAGTACAGAACTAAGTGAAAAATTAGAAAAGGTAGAAAATAAATTAGGAAGATTAGAAGATAGTAATACGAGACTAGAAACTCAAGTAAATGATAAATTAGAAAAATTAGAAACTCAAGTACAGGATAGTCGTAATAGATTAGAAATTACTATTGAAGAAGTGAAAACTCAATTAGAAAGTAATATAGAACTCGTCAGTAATACTTTGAAAACAGAGCTTACTGCACGCGTTGAAGCAGTCGAACAGCGAGTTCAACAGTCACTTAATGAATAAGCTGTAAAGATTGATAGTAAATTTAAAGAACAGCATGAATATACAACACGTGAAACTAAAGAACACATTCGACAACTGGCTGAACAGTGGAATGAAAAATTTAAAATTACTAAGCAGGAGCAAGACCTCAGACACAAAGACGTAAATGAGCGCATCCTGGACAACACCAATAGAACAAAGGAACTCACTGTGAGGACCGAGACTGTAGAAATAGCTGTGGAGGAGGTCACGAGAAAAACTACACACCACTCCATGGAAATTAACAACATGAAAGATGGACTACAAGAGGAGGTAGAAAAACCACGAGCGGAAGTCAAGAGACGACCCAGTGCTATAATGATGTGTACTGCAAAGGTAGACGATCGAGAGAAGATCAGTTTCAAAGGTAATAAATGGGAGAACCCCATAGAATGTTTACATAAGTGTGAACGAGAAATGGCAACTATAGGAAGCAACCTAAACGACCGAGAACGTATAGAATTTGTAAGTCGACATTTCCAGGAAACAGCATCCAAACGATTGTTCGGGACCAAACAGAAACTTATGAACAGTTCAAGGCATCTTTCGAAAATCGATACTGGAATATACATACCCAGAGAGAGGTACGAGACCAGCTGGAGTATGGGCGGTATTACGTCAACAGCAAACGTTCCATGGAAGACTACATCATACAACTCGTCGAACGGTGTAAGCATCTTAGACCCAGTTTCACGGAGCACGAATTAGTATTAAAACTAAGATATCATTTTGACAGACACATTAGACTTGCCGTATATACCCAAGGAGTTAAAACCATTGAGGAACTTCTCATTCTTGTAACGCAATCATCACACTTTGTTAATAAAGAATACGAAAGAAGAGATAACCAGCCGCAGCAGCAACAGTACTCTACACAAAATCCAATACAACACAAATCGACGCAGTTCGAGAAGAAAGAAGATAAATGGAAAGAATATAAACAACCCTTTGAAAAATGTAATTTAACTCCAAATAAAGAGTGTACTCACATCCAGGTACGTCGAAAAAACACGTAAAACCGTACAATGCAAATGTACATAATATTAATGCAAATAATAATCATAATAACAATAAAAACAATTATGAAAATAAGATTGTGCAACAGCTGACCCGCCCGTCAACTTCCAAAGAGGGAGGGGGTGATCGCAGAACAATTGACAAGAAAAATGAATGACTACAGGAGGGTAGCCAAGCACCAGCTCGGACAGGTTTTAAAAACGACCCGTACACAAACAAAATGCCAGCACGGACAAGGCTTGATAAACGACCTGCACACACGAGTTGCGCGCCACACCAAACAGGAATAGAATGTTGTCTAACACCTATTGTCCTACAAAAGGGGGAACAATAAGTAGTATAAATAAGTGTAACGATGTTAAGATAATAAATATTACATATCAAGCAGATGACAGAGTTAAGTATTTGCTAAATAATATAGCAAATGAACAAAATAAAGATCTTCATATAAGTCACATGAAGTTATCAACACTATCTAGTAGATATACGATAAAAAATAGTATATTGTACAAACTCGTCAATTATGATTGGAAAATAGTCCTATCACCAGAGATGCTAAAAACACTAACTATATCATGTCATCAAAGTTTAGCACATGCGTCTGCTTTAAAATGTCATTTAGCTTTGAAGGAAGACTTCATTTTGAATAATATGTTTAGAAGAATAAAAGCAATCTTAAAAGGATGCTACGAATGTCAAACAGCACGACATCCGAATCTTCACACATACGTAGATATGCAAAATATAAAGACACAGGAAAAGGGAGAATTAGTAGCAGCAGACTTCCTGGGCCCATTTCCGAGAGCTATTCACGGGGGTACAAAGCACATTCTTGTATGTATAGATGTGTTCACCAAGGCAGTTCAACTCTACGCTATTCGAAGACCCACCACGAAAGTTGTATTGAATGTCATACTACGCAAATACGTACCAAAGTATGGTCAAATCAAAAAGATATTGAGTGACCAAGGTAAACAATTTCAAAATAAAGCATGGACAGAAACGCTAACTCAGCACGGCATACAACCAGTCTTAACATCAATACGACATCCACAAGGAAACCTTGCTGAAAGGGTAAATAAAGAGTTAGAAAAACATTTACGCATCTACTGTAATGAACAATATAACCGATGGGCGGAGTACATATCATTTTTTGAACAAGCTATAAATGCTACATACAGTGAAGCTACGGGATATACACCGGTGGAACTGGAAACAAATAAAAAACCTAATAGATTCTGGTCGAGAAACATTGACAAACCTCCAAACAAAAATCTGCAAATTCCATTGAGTCACAAATACGACAATGCGAAGAAGAGGATGGAAAAACTTGGAGAAAAGAAGATCGAGAGGTTCAACAGAACACACAAACTCATCACATTCCATGAAGGAGAGAGAGTGCTCCTAAGAAGTAATCCAGTGGGAAAACGAATCGACAATACAGTAAAGAAACTATTCAGACTGTACGAGGGACCCTACTTATTACAAAGGAGGAAAGGACGACACACATTTATCGTCTACGATCCGACAAGAAGCAAGATTATTGGAAAGTACCATGCATCAGCATTCCGTAAATTCTATGGATGAATAAATAAAAGGTCAACTTATAAATCCATGGGAGGGACGTAATCCATCCAGGGAAAGAGAAAAAAAAATTTAAGAACCCTTATAACCACTAATTGTGAGTTGTAATAAATAATAAAATAAATAATTTCTGAGTAAAGAAATAAAATTTGAATAAAATTCAAATTTTATTTTACCCAACAGGGGAATTTATGCAACGATACGTTTAGCATAAGTATATGTATCAACTCCTGACTGAGGTATGATAGCATACGAAAGCACGTATGAAATATATAAGATGTCAATAATAAAAATAATGTAATAGATATACGTTAGATATTAATAATATAAGAAATAAACGTAGTATTTAATTTTAAATAAATCCAATATTGTAAGTAAGCCTGCATAAGGAATCAAATAGCTTAGTTAGTTTTAAACGTAGCGAAGGGGAGAAATTGACACGCGCTCACCGGCAGAGGTGACGTCAGAGCGACCTGCCGCCGCTTGTGTATCAGTCTGCGTGTGTGTGTATGTGTACATGTGTAAACGACAGACAGGTTGAATTATGCAAACGAGGGTGAAAGATTTTACACAGTTTTTTAAGTACTGAACGATAACCAGAAGTCACACGAATCAGCGACATATGTAAAAACATAGCTGACGCCTGGCGCTTCAGTTTGGCGTTAAGTGGTCATTAATCGTGGGAACCGTTCAGCCACCGTGTGAAATTTTGTCATAACTGCCATAATTTACACACCTTAACATTCATAGTTTGCATAAACAAAGTTTAATATTATACCGAACGATTGGTGAAATAATATTTATAAAAAAGTGTGCGCTCCATAAAAAGACATGTAGGTTGAAAGTAACAATTAAATCGACGCGCCGACCTGTTCAATGTTGTCAAAACAGTTTCCAACAGGAATTTCAACGACGGCAGCAGTATAAAACCCCAGCGAGCGACACACTCTTTCTCAGATAAAGCTCAGATGAACTCACTTTGACACGTAAGATCCCCGCATCTCGCCACCGAGAATTTTACAAAATCATGTAAGGTTTTTAAACAGTATTCAATAATGTGAAGTGCGATGGAACCGGCATTACGTCGGTGCAAGTATTAATGAACACGAGTGATTTTAAAAAAGACTATACTAACGAATCTACGAGAGTTGTAACTACGATGAAATTCGAGAAGTCTACATAGAACTTCTAGACATCTACGAGGGACAAGATATGAAGAGGAGAGGAACTAGAACAAGAAGACGAGAGGACGCAGGGACAGCCGCATGCAGCTACATCCAGCCGTACATCATCACGACCAGAGGTCCACGTCAGAACTCAGCATCCAGGAGACGGAGCGAGGAATTTCAATAATGCAGAGACAGGGAAGGTGATACCGAAGAGGATCAACAAACTCAAGAGTCAGATGACGGTAACGATAAAGTTAAATGGTTGCAGAAAAATGCAGGTGAAGTCACACATTTATTTAATATTATAAATCGCCTGAGGTATATCGAGAAAAGCTCTAGTTTCCATATACAAGTTTACAAAGAACATTAGTATATTTTTAAATTTGCATAATGAATAAATAAATGTTCAAAGTATAATTGATAATAGAGAATATAACTGTAGTAATCTCATAAATAATGGTCAAGGAAGAACAATATTTTTATTGTATTTTGTAATTGATTAGATAAGTAATTTAAAATTAAAGAGTTACGTAATTAGAAGATTGTTAATTAATTGAGACATTGAATAAGATAATCAATTAAAGTAATAAATGTTCTCTATTAATATTTTAATAAATATTTAGTTAATTAAAAGTATTTATTAAGTGGTATAGCATATATTATATTAAAAACCACACTTGCAAAGAAAAGATGAATATTAAATTTTATACGTATTAATCACGTTTTTATAATAATTATATGTGTTATATATTATATGTCTGTATAATATTTCAGGTCATATACGATTTATGTATGTGTATACTGTATTATGTCTTAGAAATATAAGAAATAAGATTTAAACACGTTATAATTGCATTATATTCAGATCGAATATAAGGGTTCAAATAATAATTAACCCACACAAAACAATTAATAATATGATAATTTGAGTTTTTAAAGAATAAATCAAATGAATATGATTTTATTAAAACAGTCGTACAAATTTCACAACCAGTACTAAATCCTCTGTACTCTTTACTTGTATTAAAACTTATATAACGATATTCACGTGCTTATCCACACTCAATCAACGGCCAAAGCCTGCGACCCAGTCGTGGAACATCAAGCAAGGTAACTACTGCAGAAGAGGAGTATACGTCAGAGACATGGGTAAGTGCGCACAAATGAGTAAGAGCATATGTGTAAAAGTAAGTGTCTAAAAATAACGTTGTAATATATATATTATAACAAAATAAAACGTGTGTTGAAATGTTTTCTGTGTTGTTGTGTTTTTGCAACGTGTGTAATGAGCACCTACCTGCTGTCCGTTCTTGCGGCTTCTTCCGACTATGGGCGTGTGGATTTGTGATTTGAATTCGCAGGTAGGTTAACTCAAGCGTACAAAAACAAAACGCTAAACTTGTTATAATTATTTTGAAGAGTTTTGTGAGGTCGGTAGGCTCCGTAGTACAGCAATAAAAATACAGTGTTGGGTAATAAAATCGGGGTTTAATATTCTAATCACACATAAGAATGAAAAAAACTTATAGTTACAACAATTCTTACGAACTAAAACAGTAAATAGAAACTGGTATGATGTTTTCTGAATGGTTACTATTATTCAGAAAATGAGCTTGTTATTTTCAAATTATATTAATTGTATTTTTCTTGATATCAAAGAAGTTATTTTTAAATAATTTAATTTATGGATTTAATTTAATTTAATTTAATTTGCAATGCTTTTAAAATGATTTTATTTACTCTAAATGCTTGTAAATATTCTGAAATAAACTAGCCGTGAATCTAGTTCAACGTGCCTTTATTTACTTGTGATTTGACTCACGTATACTGCAGTATAAGTAATTAATTAATTCTCTGTTAAGATTTGTATAGCGCTTTTATTTTATCTATTTCTAATTCTTACCTAGAGCTTATTAGTTACTCATACATGCTATACAGATTATCACAATTGAATATTTCTTATTAATTTTGAGTCTCTGATTTATCGGCATCTGAATTATTTCTTTTACAATGATTTTAAAAAAAGAAAGGAAATTGATCTGTTGAGAAGTGAATAATTTGATTTTGACTTCCCTGGTTCAGAAGATGATGTAGAGATGCTCCGGAAATCCCTCGCTGTCCTGGTCCAATCTGCTAGAGACGACGATCTACTGAGGGTCCTGGATTTTGGCGATGAGTTCAGGAATCAGCAACACTCTGCTCCTTCTGCAACTGGTGATGGTTTTACGTCTGTAGTTTTAGCTGCTACAACTGCGTCAGGCTCCTCGTTCGATTCACGTTTCACTTCGGCGTGTGTGTCTCGTTACGGGTTGTCGCTCTGCTCGTCAGTTCTTCAGCTCGTACCACTAGTTATAGACGACCTCTTCTGTCGTACTCTTGAAATGATTTCTTGTAGTATATAGTTGATCTCTTGCGTGCGTACGCCAACAGTTAATGTATTGCACGGTACTCTTATTTGTTGATAAGTAAGAGTATCTTGAATAGACGATATTATTACGAGTCGCTACAGTTGATCTGTTAAACAAGACGATCGTAATTATGCGTGTTGACACCTCGAGTCTTCACAGATGAGTCTTCACAAATGTACGTTACTAAGACGATTGAAGATGTACGTGTGTTCCTCTTGAGTACTGGCAGTCGAGTGTTCTTTCAGCCGAAAACTCTGCGTTAGTTCCAATTTCTTTGAATGATTTGATTGGCTGACACACTATCCTTTCTACTTGAAATTTGAGTCACCTCATTCCGTGAGAACGAAACTAATTCCCACAGTCTGAGAATTAATATTATTTTTAATATTCTTAACACACCGGATTTTAATTGTCGGTGCGGATGTCCGGTCGCAATTTATATTGCGATTATCTTGGCTGCAAGTCAAGTTATGGTAATTCTAAAATATACATTTGGTTGTTAATTCTTATGACTATTACATATTAAAAGCTCTTCTGTGTAGCTCAATTTCTAAGGAAGTTATTAACATAAAATCAATTATCTCTCTTAATGTTTAATTATATTAAATAAAATTCGCACACCCTATTATTAATATTTCGGCAAACATTTTGGCTATTTTGGTTTTTGCTTAAATTTACCGGTTTCCGAAATATTAATAATTGAAAATTTGGGCGTGTCCCTTATTTGTTATACTGTGTGTGTTTACGTAACGGCAGCTGACGTTGGCGTGTGAGCCTATGCGTTAAGATGCACGCTACATCATAAGAGTTGAATTTCAATGCTTTAAATTTATTTAAACATTGATATAGTAAACCCTTTACATATAACTCCAAATCAATGAGATTTGGTCACGTTATAATATATATATATTGCCATGAAACACAGGATCCTGATAAGCAGTGCAGGCTTGTGTAATACACAGACGACAAAACATTCATGTTTCAATTGGTAGTTTGTTAGGTTTGGTTTTTTTGTGGTATAAGTTTTGTATTTTAGAACGGATAAGGAATTAGGCTTAGTCAAACTGTGTATTATTTTATGTGTTATTTATTCACGTACTATGTCAGTGTAAATGTGCGCGCGTGCGCGAGTGATAAACGTTTTCCCGGCTGTGCGTGATATAATTATCGTATCGTGACACTTGAACTAAACATAAACTACTATATTTGCTACAGTTCCTGTATATTTCCTAAGCTTAAAATGACGTTAAAATATAAAGCTTGTTGTAAAACGCATTTCTGCATGAGATAAAGGCATTCAGAGATTACCATCTATGCATGCTCTTGCAAATTCGATGCACTTTACGGCATGAAACACTGCCGAGTCGTGTGCAAAGTAACCATGTGACTTCCTTCCACCAATAAGAAGCTGGAAGGCAGTCAGAATTGTCTTAAGCCTGTGGCTGCACAGTTAGTTCTTCTCATCTAGCTATCACGATCGGAACATGCAATTCTTGTGCAAGATTTTTCGCTTGCAAGAATTTGTAAAGTCTCTTCGGCGGTAGTAACGAGTGCGAACGCTCAGAACTGTTTGCTTTACGCACGGTATTGTTATTATAACATAGCGTGTATAAATAAGTGAACTTGAACTGTGTTACTGTGTGAGGTATTCTACAGTACCAGTAGTATTTCATAATTTACTTATAAATAAAATATTGTCATCATTAGTTTCCGCGTGAGTGGAAGATTTCCGCAAAGGGAGGTCTGCTGATCGTGGTAGACCCAGTGTTACGCGTGAACACTTGAAGAGTCCGGATTGGTATAGGCCTAATATACCGTTTCTAAGTAATACCCACTGCGACCTGAGATACTTATGAATTATGAATACTGTATAAAATTTCAGAAGTAGTATCCCTAGAACCGGTGTTTGTGTGCGAAGCGTCAGTGTCAACGTTGGAACTCCAGGACACCAGCCCAGCTGGAAGTGTCACCAGGGTGGACCATCTGTCATCGTACTGCCTGACGACTCCACGACACAGCAAAGCCCCCCCTTTTCCATCAACATCGCCGTGGGAATCATCACATATGTAATGTACCACAACTTGTACATGAACAATAATTAACACTTTAAAAGACTATATCTGAAACACTATCATTATTATGTTTGTCAAATATATCGTATAAACAATTTCATATGTCTTGTGTGCAATAAATAATCTTAAACCCTCCAATATAGACTTTTGCATTAAAACACACTTACTACCATATCCTATGCGCCAATACAGCTTGGCAACTCTTTCTGAAGCCCTGGCTGGCAGCGCTAGCTCCGCGTTTGTGGGGAGGGAGTAACCCTACTTTGGAGTGAGAGAGAAGGCAATACGATGTGCTGGAAACACATCAGCACGTCACACCCAGCGCCTGGCCTGCAGTGTTGTCAGACTACCGTAAATCAACACCAGAGCGTGATGTTGCCACAATGCTCGCCTTACGGACCTTTACCGTGGGACGACTTGGAATGGAATGAACATATTGTAGTATCTGACAGCGCTGCATGAACAGCACACGAAACGAGCTCCTATTGGCTCGCGCGGCAACAAATAGAGTGGCTCGAGTAATATGTGGACTGGAAGGGCGAAGGGAGGCTCTTCAGCTTCTAATTTCGTCCGGGGACTCAGATAAAGTTGCCAGACTGTAGTTAAGTTATTAGTGTTGTCGCAATATATTTCCGTTTGAGCTACTGTGGACTATGTTTGGTTCAACTTCTCCTCCTCACTCTTCCACCTCTCCTATATCTCCTTTTTTTCTATCGATGTCTCTCCTTTATTTCGTCAGTCTAGATGACACCACTCCTCTTCTAGGGGTTTTCCTTAAAACCTTGGGATATTTTTAAATTTATTTTTAGGCAGTTGTAAGCGTTTATCAATGTTTTCTTGGGTAATCTGGAGTTCTATGTTTTTTTCTGTTTCTTCGAACCACGTGTTGGGCATTTTGAGCGTTCTCAAATAGTTAAAAAGTTTTCCTGTTAGTCTGTCAGGATTCATTCTTTGAATATGTCCGTAGAAAGTAATTCTTTTTCTAATTATAAATATATTATAAAATATTAAATATTTATAATTATAATATAAAATATTATAATTATAAAATTGTATTATTTTTATAATTACATAGAATCGGAAAGTGTAGCGAATTCAAATATTTGGGAAGCATTATTTCAGAAGATGTAACAACAAAGAATGACATCAAAAATAAGATACAACTGGGAAAAAAGGCTTCGTTTGCTAAACTCATTACTTTGGTCGAACAAAATGAAACTTTAAACTAAACTGACAATCTACACAACTATTGTGGAAGCCATTTTAACTTATGTCTGCGAATGCTCGCAACTTTCAGATAAAGAGAACAAGATGGTAGAAACTGTGGAAATGGACTTCTTAAGAAGAGCGTGTAATATTTCTAGAATGCAACATGTTAGAAACGAAGATAGAAGAAGGAAAACAGGGAGCATATTTACAACAGCAGAAAGAATAGAATCCAGACAGTTGCTATGGTATGGTCACGTAATGAGGATGGAGGAGAAGCGATGGCCAAAGAAAGCATTGACTTACACACCAAAAAACAGGAAAAGAAAAGGAAGACTGACAGCACAATGGAGAACAGGAATTAGAAAAAGCATTAGAGATCGAGCTATCGAAGACGATGACTGGAAGGATAGGGAGAAATGGCGATCGAAATGGGGGATGCGGCATAGACTGTAGGACCCCCGCAAATAATAAATAAATTTGTATCATGCATATATTTTCTTTTTTTTTGCAAAAAACACTGAAAGTTTTTATCCTTCTTCTGATGTTTCTTCACTAGGTACTGCTATTAAAGTTTCTCTACATTATAGTAGACTCATGCCTAATGAAGACCACATTATCTTTCTACAGTATTTTATAAATGAAAGGAAATTTAAAGATGAAAATATTGGAACACAGAAGAAAAGAGTTCCTTTAACACCATCTGACGTTATTCGAATTAAACTTTGTCAGCAATGTCACATACACACAGACACGCGCACACACACACACACAAATGTATAAACGTAATATAGTACATAGTAGGATATGAATACATATGTAGTGAAAAGAAACAAGTCGTAAATTAGCGCCCTCTGTTAGCTTTAGCACCAGTGTCACATAACTGTTTTATGTAATAAACAGTAATTTGTTTCACATTGTTAACTTGAAAAAAGGGACAAGTTTTGGTTGTATATTTTGACCAGAGGATATTTAACGTTATGTACTAAATCACATATGACTAACTGATAGCTCAGTGTAAGAGAGTCGGCTCTGCGTGATGTTCATTCGTCGCGCTGTGCCGGGGGTTTGGCTCTGGGTAGAGTCAATCCAAGCCCGTCTGCCTACTGTTGCGGGAATCAAGAATAAACGAACCTCTATCAGTAACAATGCGACATCCTAGTCCCATACGTGAGCACTACACGTACACACAAGACGAAGACGTGGCACCCTTTGTATTCCCTCAACAGAAGGAAGACGGGGTCTGATTGATTCGAACTCACAGCTCAGAATGACTAACGAAAACCAGGAAAAGGTCAGCTCCGTTCCACTGAGGTACCTCGACCGCAATATATCACAATATTATTCATAATATTGTTACATAATTAGGAACATTCTCGAACAATGGAGTGTGTCGTTTTACGCGTTTCTCAGTTAGCCCAGCTGTAATGTTTGTGTGCGTACACAAACTGAGATGAAAGACAATTACGTGACACTTGTCATGCGTTAACAATCGAGTCTGTTAAGATCTTACCGGTCTGCCCACTGCGTTCAAGGCCAGAAACGACGATGTTTCTAATGGATTCAAGAGCGCCTGTAAGAGGCAATTGTTTAACGCGTCATCCAGAAAGTGACAGATTATTCTGGCATCTCAGCAGGATATAAATATAAGCATCCAGTGATGACCAGTCAGTTTTACGTTGGGCGATTACTCAGTGCGTTCAGGTGGTATATTAGTGAAAAGTAATTATTGTGCGGGAGTCTATTAGTTGACATTATTATTGGTGTGGACAAATTAACTTGAATGTACGAGTATAATCTTGTTCAATAACTTGTTGATTACAAACTGTTACTTGTGATAAATTAAAGCTGGTTATTAGTGACTTCGTTGGTCTCTTGTATTTTGTTTTTCCACTGTATCAAAAGACGATCAGCGAGATCGTCATAACAATATGCTGTTTGCATAAAACCATTAAACATTACGAAATAGAACAGGATTTCTTAATCTGTGCTCCGCGGACTGAAAAAGATTGAAACGCTGAAATAAAAAGTATAGTCAAGCATAGTACTTGACAAGCATAAAGTATAGTCAAACAATAAGAAAATGTAAAAAAAAAAAAAGTGTCTTATTCGCATATAAAAAACATGAATTAAGAGAAGGCCTACCAATTTTTGTTGTAGGATAGATAAAATATACACTCCATAAAGATAAATACGATTTGTTATATTTCATTTTGTTAAAGTTGAGGATCTTCTATTACTGAAAAAAGTATTTCCTGATGTTTTTTTCTTAGGTTGGTAATCGTATGAATTATTTATGTGGCGTCGTAGGCGCGGTACTTCCTGGTGTATTTACATGCACGAAGCGCACTTTCTGCCGTGCGTCGATTCCTACCTTAACAGAAAAGTAACGGTTTCTTACAAGTCAAGATGGAATATAAATATTACAACTGGGTTCTCAGCTTTGAAGGAAATATGAGAAAACTACTACGTACTTTCTAATGTTTAGAAAATTTACATAAGAAGATAAGCTTGATGTTATGTGAAATAGATTTAACGTAGAACCATATTATTAGTAGAGCAACATTGTTTAACATATTTTCAACATTGAAAATGTTTATAAGGACGTTTCGCACATTTGCGCGTGATCGAAAATGGGAACCGGTGAGTTTCCATAGAAACTACTTCTTTGTTGTCAATAACGTAGTATACATATGGACAAAATAATCAACTATTATCGCTCGCATTCGATGAAGATGCAGAAGAGTTATCATTCCCAGCGTTATATTATGGTGTGAAACGGCGGTTTACTTGTCGAGCCACACCATTCATGATAGCTAGTAGCGAAATACGTAGACAGGATCGGAGAGGTGTAAAATCCGATCATATCTTGTATATGGCTGCTAAAGTGCTGCCTTTGAGAATCATAGCGAATGTAAACTTAGCGTTTCGAGCAAATAATAATCAAATCAACAGCGTATCAAGACGAGATCTGGAAGATACCGAGTTTGTTAAGAGCATGCTGCTAAAAAATGAAGCGTTCATGAGAAACATACCGAACTCTATCCAATATTATCATCAGCGTGAAGTGGAATTATTCAGTATGATGCGAAAATTAGGCAAACCTACCATATTTCTCACATTGAGCGCTTCAGAAATACATTGGCCTCATCTCTTAGAATCTATTTATCGCTTTCAAGAAGATATACCAGTAGACGTGCTGATAGATCCAGCGATATTTGACGGCATGTCGAGCACAAATCGAGCAGAATTGGTAAACAACGATCCAGTTTTGTGCTGCTTGTATTTTGAGAAAAAGGTGTCGACCATTATTAACGTGTTTAAAAAACCAAATGGCGTGTTCGGAGATCATTACGTAGTTGATTATTTCAGGCGCATCGAATTCCAACATAGAGGTAGCCCTCATTGCCATATGTTACTATGGTTAAATAATGCACCAACGTGCAAAAATATCACAGATAATGACGATTTAACCGCCATTACATCGTTAATCGATCAAATAAGCACAGTCGATAGTTCAAAATTGAAAAGCGAACTAAATTTACAGACGCATTGTGTTTTTCCCAAGTATAATTAGTGTTGTGAATCAACAAACAAATTATCCATCTCGGTATTTATGTTAACATATTAATATGTTAATATTATAGAACTGTGCAAAAGTTATAATTGTTAAAATAAGCACTAAGAGTAAGTTATATTCTGTTGAGTGGTGATGAAGCCTATGTTAAAGTTATAAATTGAAGGATGAAAGGCATTAATAGGTCGAAAAAGCTGTAATAAGTAATATAAATCAGGAATCAGTGTAAACTAGCCATAACTAAGCAATAAGAACTTAGTAATAATAGTAAAATAAAAATAAAAACAATGTAAAAAGGATAGGTCAGAGTAGGCCTAAAACTATGTGAACCAAAATTGTAAAATATCCACAAATGACAGTAAATAGTGAGAGGAAAAGATAAGGAAACATAAAATATCAAACCAAGAAATAATATAAATATAAAATAAGTGCATAAAACAACATAATGACCAAATTAAGTAAAAAGAATATTAACAGCCAAATGTTAAAATAGGCCAGAGACAACAAAACATAATCATGTTTGATATCTAAATAAACTACATCAAAAAAGCTATTCAATGATAATAATAATAATCACATTGGTAATATCACCAAGGAACCATAGCCATTATAAAATATTTATTCATTTTGAACTAAAACCCAGGATTTATAACAATAGATACAAATGTATACAACCAATTAGAGTGAAGTTGGTTACCATAACAACAAAACATTATTATTTTAAAAGCCGTTAAAAACAATGAGAGTCCATTTTTAGCATCACAAGAGGGCAGATGATAAAATTGTCGATCCACAGAAATAAGTTTAAATAAACAAAATTGATGAAAGAAAATACTATTTAACAAGGACAAAACAAGAGTGACACAACATTGAAACAAAATTAAACAAGATTAAACCCAAATTATAAGAAATACAACCCAAAATTAAAGAAGGAAGACTCAAACACTAGAGCTGATGAAAATCATCCACTAAACATCAAACAAATTGTAAGGTATAATCCTATATTACCTAACTACAACCACAAGACATTTCACAACACTTCACTAATTTATGCACTATATTAAAACTTGGTTCAAACTTAATAAACGAAGAATATTCAAATTATTGATAACGGTATACCTTGATAACTTGTATTAAAAAACTGTCCAAACCCACCAATAACACTTTAAGAAATAAGAGATTTATACCCAAGTCGAACTTAACCTAGTTTATAAGGTGAACTCATTATTGTCGTAAACCATAAGTAAACTGTGGTAAAAGAAAATTATTATATTTAATTATTCGAATGTCAAGGTTTGTACTTTCAAAAAATCATTTTGTAAACTTTTTTTATCCGTAATCAAAAGAACTTTTTGACTGAAAAGCCAGTGTAAACGTAATAGTCTTCAGCAAACGAGCCAGTTGAGAGAGTTACTGCCAACCGCTGGGCGATAAATTATTTATGGTCGGAGCAAAACAAGTACAGTTTTAATAATTTCATGTTAACGTAATTAGTCAAAGCAGAATTGACCTTTAATAAACCGATATTTATTTTAATACCTGTGCATTATTTCATAAATTAATTTTGTATGTGTTTCATTCAATGACATAGCACCGTAACACTTCTTCCTACGAGAAATACTGATTGGTACGACTTCGTGGGTAAAAAGATTTGAATTTATCCGGCGAACAACAGTGCGAGATACGGTTTCGCTAAACGATAACTTTTTGTTTTGGATAAACAGATTGGCGCCTATCAACGGGAAAATCACCATAAAGTAGGTACACAGGTATTGGCGAGGTTGATTACGACGTAATTACGATATAACGTGAACATTAACGAAACTTTCAGTCCGTACAGAGTAAAGACTGTTACAGATTGACGACTACAACGTGTGGCATAAAACACGCACACAGGTATAGTCGTTACAATATTTTTTAGATTTATTGAACCATTTTCAATGCCCTTCTCTGTGCATTGGATTTATGCAATGCCTGTAAATTTTTTCATATATATGTAATAATTGTCTTGTTGATACATCCTCTTCATTCATTTTTTTAATATTATATATATACAAACTTTCACTAGTGAACACTTACTTTTGGTTTTATGTCCCAAACGTTTGGGATAAATACTGACACTCTGTATTTCAAATCCCACTGAGGAAGATGGACACCACGTCGAAACGTTTGGGACATAAAACCAAAAGTAAGTGTTCACTAGTGCAAGTTTGTATATATATATATATACAATACAATATATGTAATGTATATAATGTAATGTTTACGAGTACCTCAGCTGAATATTTATGTCGTTGCTTATACGTGTTATTCAGGCAGTCTGGCGAATCTCACCGCTGGGACTTACAACCGCGAGTATAAATTCTTATTCGGTACCAATTACGTAGATTGCAGTTCCAAATTTAGCTTTGCAAAAAACAGAGAGAATTCTTAAGCAATCTAAGTGGCTGTGGCTGTAGCGCTTCTGTTGCGGAAAATAAACACAAAATGTACATGTCTTTTACGTAACCGCTATAAATAGCGTCATGAAAATTGTAAATAACCTGTCTCATGTTGGATGTGCGTGTTAATGTTGATGAAATATAGCTCCAATGTATACATATATTCTAACACGCGAATAAGTTAATATAAAAATATATATAACTTAAAGACAGATTTTATTTTGTCACGTGATTTCAATGGTGTACGCCTAGTTAAAAATGTTGAAAAATTAAATTTATATTATAAGCAGTTTTTTACATCGCTGAGAGTCAGCTCCTAAATTTTGTACTGTCATACATAAGGGAACCCATTTTCTAATTTTTTTAAATTGTTATTTTTATTGTTTTTCTGCTTCTACATATCGAACATATCAGAAAAAGGGTTATTTGTTTGATGTGATTTTGTTCTGTATGTCTGCGTAGGCTAGAAACTATACACGGTGTATAGGCTTACAAAACCCAAAGCAGAAGAAAATCGACAACGGTTTTAATGCAAAACATTTAAAGGAACGAGGTTTGATCAAAAAGTTCATGCAGTTCTTGTTTATATAAAAATTATGCCTTCATTCATTGACACTTATACTGACCCTTCAAAGTAATCTCGGTCGAATGTAACACGATTAAGGCAGCCGTTTTGCAGTCTTCAAAATATTTCAAGCATTCACTTTCAAGGTACAGCCTTAAGGTCGCTTAGCGATTTTGCTTTTACGTCTTCAAAGGTCGCGAAACGTTGTCCTTTCGTGGAAATTATCACTATTGGCAGGAGGTAAGATCGTGTTGGGACACATCTGGTGAATACGGCATTTATCGTGTCATCATTATGACGTTTTATTTTGTCTAGCTTGGCAAAATTCTTAAGAAGCAATGACGTGCGTCCAGGCGCATTATCGGGCTGCAATTTTCGTAAATTATTATTCCGTAAATCTGGCCGTTTTCTACGAATAGCTTCATACAAATGGAGTAAAATGTTTGAATGATACTCCTTATTTAGCACTGCGTCTAGCGATGAAATTTCTTCGAACACAAGAACATAATCTTCATCTGACAACCACGATCTTCAAGTCATTTACGGGAGTCTTTGAAGCTTGTAACCGCTTCTTCACACACAGCAGTCTCGCCGGAAACCTTCTGAACGCGTTTACCAGGACAGAGCAGTTTATCTCACAGTTTACACAAAATTTAATTCATGTTCTTGAATTTTGCATTGTAGAATGAGAAAAAATCGCCTAGTACACCTAAGGAAGACTTGCCGGTACTCAATTAGCTGTGAAATCTGAACTATGCATCAAATAGGGCTAAAAGTTAAGTCGATTGTCACTAACATGTGTACCAAAATTAGATAAAAACAGTTTTTTAATCGGACACTTGTAGGGGTGGAAATTGCATAATCACACAAACTTTGTGATCAAACCTCGTAGATAAATTAATTATGGGGATAGCTTTGATTTTCACATTCTAATTACGACATCAGTTTAAATATTATAATTTGTTTAAATAAACAAAATTAATTGTGATTGTTAAGCACCACAGCTCAAAAAAGTTTGATCTGTTCAGTTGTGTATTTCAAAAGAGTTTGCGCTATCAATACGTCCGCCATATTTAAATAAGTTTGTTAACATTTTATTATGTTATGAAATGTTCTTACTTACTTACTAGATTAATTTATCTTGAAAGTTATGTTCATATAAATTTTTGAATACTAATATAAATCTTCTTCTTTCATCTATAACTCCATTGTTAGGACTCTGTCCTGTTCTATAAAAACGGTCCTAAATGCTGTCACTCCACTCTTCCTTGGCCGACCAATTCTTCTCTTGCTATCTCTTGCCTCTTTCACTAGCCTTGTGTCATCCATTCTTTATATGTGCTCATTCCATATCCCTTTTCTTTCTGCAATCCAAGAATTCATATCTGTTACATTACACGTTTATCTTGTACTATAGCTTGGCAACCTATTTTACCTTGTCTTTCCTAGTACCCTCGGTAATATAGTCATTTCTATAGTTTGTCGTTTTCTTTGAATTTTTGCTGTATCTGGTTTGGTTTCTGATGTATAAGATATTACTGGACATAATGTGCTTTTGTAAACTCTAATTTACAATCTTCGCCTGTGGTAAATTAAAATGTGTGGATTGATTATCACATTGGATACTGCTGCTGGTACCAAGCCCGGATAAAGGAGGAGGGTTGGTGGACAAGGTTAGCAACTTATCCACTGGAAAAATGGATAGCTTAAAGAAGCAATGGGCAGCCTCGGAATTGGACGGAAGATACGGTAATGACCATAGCGAGAAATAGGACAATGAATAGTATTGCAAAATTGAAAAAGATGAACTGTGTATGAATGTAAATCTTGCTTGTTATATTTCGTCATTATTCTATGTTTTCCTTTTAGGAACACGTATGTGTATATGCACGAGATTTGAGTTGTTTATCTTTTGATGAAAAAGTAAATTAACTTTCCTCCGTATTAAAGCAAAAGAGGTATCTGAATGTTGTTAAGATGTAATTGGTTGCTTCAATGTGAGTGCCAGCAAAACGGAAAGTGGAATTATTCAGAAGAAAGGCGGTAACACACACACACACACACACACACACACACACACACACACACACACACACACACACACACACACACACACAGTCTTTTATAATTCAAGCCATAATCACAGTTCTCGCCGTCAACGTTAAAAAAGGATGTAGTTATACTAAACAGCCTTCTAGTTTACTCATAATACGAAACAACAGAAATACTTATCAATAAATTGAACAAAAGTGTTGTCTTGGTGAGTAGAGGTGGGCTGATATACCTGTAACAGGTATTTTGGAACGATATTTTTGTGGAACGGATGTAACAGTAACTGAAAAGTTGAAATACCTGTTATTCGCGGCCTCGCTGTTCCGAGTCGTGGCATGTCCTTCCGCAACTATTGAATACACAAGTAACAAGTAAACGAATACGCGAAGGCCAAATACTAGGCGTACGACTGGTACACAAGGAACAACAAGTTGTCGAGTATTTCAAATACTAGGGGTATCACCGGTACAAAAGGAACAAAAAGTAACGAGTATTACAACTAGGCCTATCACGAGGAACATTAGGTAGGCCTACATAAAGAACAACTAGTATTTTAGGAACAACTAGTATCAGGAGTATTTCGAGTACGAACTAGTGCGAAGCCACTTTTTGGTCCTGAATAGTTCATTCTGCGCAAAGAGACGAAGCTGTTTTTAATAAATGAACAAAATTCATACTGATGTTACATTTATTCTCGTGTGTTATGCAGATGTATAATACATATTATAATAAATTATACATTATACTAGTCACCAACTTGGTAAATTTTGAAAAACCAAATTATACTGTTATAATCTACAGAATGGCTGACATAATAGTTGATAGGCCGCTAAGAGCAGATATCTAATGAAATTTTACTGGAAACTGTTTACGTTATGTTTTTATAAGAGTAATCGGTTTAAATCATGTTTATTCTCATTCACTCTTGTAGCTTACTGTTATGTTGTTATTATGTTTTTTCACATTATTTGTTGTGCTATACATTATACTTTTGTTAATGTGATTTTAACTTCACTGTACATCTCACGTAAATGATGAGATTGTTGTAACGGACATTAATGCACTTTATCTAGTCCTGTTCATTAAATCTTTACTGATCTGATAAGGCTACCCTAAAAACAAGGTGTTTTCGTAAATTTGTTTCTTTTATCTGAACTGCTGATTTTGAATTTTTGTCTCTTTCACTTTAGTTATCGTATGACTAATAGTAGTTTCCACTTAGTAAAAGATATAAAAATAAACTCCATAACAGATAACACATTTAGGTGAAACGGTCAAACTGCAGCCTAAGATAAATACACGATCTGATGAAGATAAAAATTTACTAAACTTATTAGAAGGCCATCAATAAAACAAGGTAATAAGAAGAGAAAGCTACAAGTTTATCTGAATTTCTTGAAGACTGTAAAATATTCATGATTGATTTATGATATGGCTGGAAGTTTCTATTATTTGCCCAACTTGTGCTTTTGCCAGAACCTATCAGTTGCACAGTTGATCTACTAGCAGTGGTTCCCAACCTTTCGGGACCCGTGTACCACGTCGGTCTTCCGCATTCTTTTCGAGTACTACCTGATAAGAAAATAAAATAAGATAAGAGCAGAGATCTCATGAAATTTTACCGCAAACTGTTTGGGTTGTGTTTTTATAAGGGCAATCGGTTTAAATCATGTTTATTCTCATTCACTCTTGTAGCTTACTGTTATGTTTTTATTATATGTTTCTGATGTTTTTTTTACATTATTTGTTGTACTATTTTAAATTTCATTGCCTGAGTTTCACAACTGATTTGTCTAACCAATGTTAGTTTTACTCGTAGCGAAAACTTAAATTAGTATTCCCAAAGGGAGATAGGCCTATAAATTCTTTTGTTTCTTATTTTCTTTTAACAAGTAATGGTTTAATAAAGTCACAGTGTAAAGTAACACTGTTAATACTTTGTTTTAATTTATTTTTTCTAACAAATTAGATAATATAGGTTATGTAATATCTTCAAATAAATACACTGCTAGTAGGTTTATTAATACGTTAATAGGTGTATCTAGGTGAAAATAAACCTACTTCTAGTGTATTTATTTGAAGATTTTACATAGGAGACCTGCAGGAAACTCAACGAGTTACTTACAAAGGAATAATATAGGTTTTGTATAATTAGTATATAATAAGTTATTTGTACCTGTTATTTTTTGGGAACGGTATTTTCATACCTATTATTTTAAAATAACAGTTTAGCCCACCTCTAACTCAGATCACGTACATCGACTAGATCGCCTACGGATTGCTTTCACATTACTCCGTTGGTGGGTCCCACTTCTTTATATAGGAAGTGATGGGAAGGGGATATCGAATTGCTGTTGGATCGCTTAGCTGTTCCCCCTGTGCGGAAGGCCTTATCGCAAACTATACTCGCTACGGGTACTTCTACGTGGCGGAAATTTGTTCTTTGGGTCGGCGTAGCTCACCGCTCAAGTATTATCAGCAGTTCACCTTTGGTACCGAACAAGGAATGTGGTAACATATGTCATTCCACTGCACGCATCACTGTAATACTACACATTTAAAATACGTTTAATACAGTTGCGGTATGACTTGACTGTCTCTCACGTGGTAGTTCTTGTTGTGAATAAAAAAACATTAACAAAATATTCAATAAATTACACTTACATATAATGGACGAACGTTCAATCTAATACGCAAACACAAAATTACAACTTAATACGTCTTCTGAACGTTTGAACAATGTTTTCAGAGCCAGTAGTACCCAAACAACACGAGCACACACTATCATTCAGTTGACCCCCCCCCTGCTTCACAGTTTAGAAACAAAGTGATGTCCCATCAATTGAGTTGAAACTTGACTCATCAAGTTATCTTTGCGATGTCATTATTATTACTTTTCAACCCACTGATATTTACTTTTGATTTACTTTCTCAAGCTTCTTTTGGTGCTCGAGCTTTGGATACTACAAAGACCTACAGTACGTCAAAACTTGCCCCTGGTGTCTTGTATTCAGCAGTGATAAGATTTCCACAAAATTGAAAAGGAAGTGTTTTAGGAAAGAGTCGTGAAATTGCTTTGGTTGAACAGCTAATCTCTAAACTGATTACGTGATCTAACAGCTCGTTAACGAAAATCTACACTAAAGCAAGTTCCTACTACAGGCTGTAAAAGTAGCACATACTTATGAATTAGTGCATTCAATGTGACAAGAAATCTTACTGAAATAAACATAATTTCTAAATATTTGAATTACCATTAATTCAAATTCCAAACAGTCAAAATTTACTCAGTGAGAAGGACTTCTTAGCAGTGCCGGGCTTAAGCATAGGCTACATAGGCTCCAGCCTAAAGTCCCCCACACCACAAACAAAAAGAAAAAAAACGAACCGTCAACTTCCATATTATTTGGTTCGTGTTTCAAAGAACAGTAGAAGTGTTTACAGGAAAAGATGGCATTATTAGCTATGTATAGGGCAGAGTGGGACAAGAGTGTGCACTTACATTTTAATTTCGTCTCAAACTGCCCTCATTGCACTGGGACTCATTATATTTTGACGCATCATTTTGGGATGATATCTTGGAACAAGTTAACAAAACTAATGCAACTCTGCAGAACCTCAGATTAGACGTAAATACAGCCGTCTCAGTACTCACATCATTGAAAACCTTTATAGAAACTAAACGTGATAGCTTTGAAGAATATGAGACGAAATGGTCAGACTTACATGGTTGTACTGAATATCCAACAAGGGCACATCACGAGCGCAAAATAAACATGCGATTGGCACCTCTTGATACTAGAAACTGAACTGACACCTGTAGAAACTTTTACAAAGCCAGAGGTTCCTTACCGTTATAGATCAATTTGTGTCGTCATTCAGGCAGAGGCTAGAAGCATACAAATTAGTTGATACTCGTTTTGGGTTTCTTAGTAAATTATACAGCATTACTGTTACTAAAGATATCATGGAAGTAACTCAAAATTTAATAAAACCATATGGCAATTACGTATTTGGACAAAAACCTAGGAAATGAACTAATTCATTCCATTTTTTTTTTGCAATAACTACATTGAAGAAGGAGAAAAAGAGAAAATGATCATCAGCCACGAGCGGTGGATGTATAAAGTACTTCTAGAAAGGAACATCAAGGAATGTTTTCCTATCGTGAAAGTGGCACTTCGAATGTATTTGTCAATGATATGGTTACCAACAGTACTGGTGAGAGATCATTTCCAAAGTTGAAACCTTAAATAGGGTCAGGACAACCATGTCAGAAGATAGACAGAACGTTTTGTCTTTTATGAGCTCAGAGGGTGATATTTTGACACCGTTATCTTATGAAGATGTCATAAGTAAATTTGTTAATATTAAGTGTAGGCGAGTGCCAATAAATGAAATCACAGAGATAACCTGTCAATAGATTGCCTAGTGTTTGCAGATGATCTAGCAATTCTGTCAGATTCAGTAGAAACGGCGAACTAACAGAGAAACTTTTTAAATATTTCAGAAAGCGCAAAATGCCCAATACTTGGTTCAAAATAACAGAAAAGACGTAAAACTCCAGATTACTCAAGAAAACATTGAAGAATGCTTACCACTCAACAAAATTGTTAAATGCCCAATGTTTTCAGGAGAAACTTAAGGAGCGGACAGCTGCCATCTGGACTGACGAAAGGAGGGAGAGACCAAGAATGAAGGAGATATGGAAGAGGAGGAAGAGAGAGGGGAAGATGGGAGAAACCAGTTGAACCAAACATAGTCCACGGTGGCTCATACAAAAGTAAAAGAAGAACAGCCTGCCACCAACTTGTAGTTTCAAGATTTGAACAACTAGTGCTGTCATCTCTTTACAATTCCAAGAGTTTTCAGGCCGTTTCTTCTCTAGGGGGAAAACGCCACTTTCAGAGATTCGGCGGTCTCTCTGGGAGGAGTGCGGTAGTTTGGGCGTGTTTGTTTTATCATTTACCTAACAAATACAGAATCAAAGTCCGTGTGAAGCGATTGGTTGAAACAGACGTTGAACCGCAGTAACCATTGGGCAGGAAACTTTGGATTAATTGTTTGGTGGCTAGCTCATCCCTACAATGAACAACCATACATTGTTAAATCGGTGTGAATAAAGTCTTGTAAATAAGGTGCTGCTTACCCAGTGTACGCGATGACCTCCTCAAAGAGGGTCTGGTCGTTGTGTAATGCAATGCATTAATAATATAAATGTATTCGATTAGATAACTCCCCTTTGTACGTCAGCGTCTTCTGTGTTTTACACGTCCGGCCATCATGTACTCTCGAAGGCCTCCATCGTTTATAACCTTCTTATCGACCAATCCCAAACTAAAAGAAAGCTGAGAAAAATGTGAGGGAAAGTGAGGAGACGTGTTGAAATATACAAATGAAAAACAGATTACGAGAGTTCTAAGGTAAAGGAAGACTGATGTACGAGATAACTGTTGTTTTCGCAATAAGGAGAGAAACACAATGTTTACGGAAAAAACTAGCGTTTACGATTGCCAGAATTAGGCCTACACTAAAAAGTCTATTGATTTCTGGATATATTGTGGTTATAATTACGTTGAAAGTATTAATATTGTAACGTCTCGTGATTACTCGTGTTTACGTCTCTACGATCGCCTTTTATAGTTACAATGTTTGTATTCTGACAGTGTTATTTATTTTTAATCGAGAGTGTGTGATTATGAAAATATTGACCAGTTTTCTTTATTAGGTAAGTATATCGGTGCCGTTGTTTGAAAATGGGTAGGAGAGAGAGAAAGAGAGAGAGAATTCCTTTCTTTGTATACGATTTAATAGTTTGATTTTTTCGCGCGTGGCATCAGCTGTTTTGCACTTTCTAACCGACCGAAAGGTTATGTTGTCCGGCGTCTTTCATACGTTCTTATGTCGGAGTTAATTTTCTTCCTCTTCTCTGCTATTAACCTCTTTCCTGTAACAAAGCTGCTATCTACCAGAAATAATACACAATCAATTACCTAAAAGAAAGGTATTTATTTATTGAATTTAGTTTAATTTTCTGGAAATTATTGTCTCCAAATCATGAGTTTTACAATCGATTATTTTTCGAAATCACAACATTTTTTGATATAAGTTTTTTTCTTATATAACACAACAGATTTATTAAATTACAGTTATTAGAAAAAATTAATTAATTATATATCTCAGGGTTATTTGAGGGTTCTTTGAACTATAAGAAAGTCAGAAATGCTTATTTATTAGTATCATACTTTACATTAATTAATATTTGTTTACTTAAAATCTGATTCAACAAGTTCGTTTTTTAAACGCCAGAGCGCAGACTACGTATTCCCACAGAAGTTAAGAAAGAAAGATGGCTGCCAATTTCTGCTGAATCTACGTTTATACTATTTTTGGTTAAATAAATAAAGTTTATAATGTTCACACCATGTTTTCTTATAAATTGAAAGATGTGGTACCGTTTCGAGTGTTCGTTACTTGTTGGTGATGTGCAATTTTTTTAGTTTATTAAAGTTGGCGATCTCACCCAAGAAAGTTACAGTTCTGAATTACTAGGCCATGAGGTGGTTATTGAATTTTCTGTTTTCATTGATTTTATGGCATTAATCATTGTAGTTCCATGGATGTCTCAGATGTACTGGCTCGTGCTGGATCGTTTCATTAATTTAGTATGGTGGTTTTTCCGAATTGTAGTTATTAAATTTTTATAATTTACTGGACATATTCTTTTTCATCTACTCACTTGGAATACCATTTAACAAATGATTTAATTTCTTGTTGATTAGTTACTCTTAGTAACCAAGAAATTGATTTTTTATTGGCTAACCTAGGTACAGTTTTAGTAAATACGCTAGTATTAATTATTATTATTTCTTCCCTTCTTTTAGGAAAAATACTCCTTTATTCTTTTTAACTATAATTAAATTTAATTTATATAAGGTTTTTCTTCACATCTTTACATAAGCTTAGCTACTTGTATTTTATAATTTAAGGATTTTTAACTTGGTTTATTTCTGACTTATACTTCTGTAAATGTATTATTACTCTGGGCACTATTTTCAATTTCTACCATCTCTTTACTTTATTCTAATTAGTAATTATTAATTTCTTATATAACCCTGGATTCCTTAAACATAAACAAAAATAATATTTTAATTACATTGATATTGCCTTTGTGGCCTAACAACACAAAACTACAACAACTTATTATTAAACATATAGTTTATTACTATAGTACTGCATCTTCACTTATTTGTGATTGATGTCCTTTTCAGTTTTTAACATTTACACCTATCATACTATGTTGCCCTTTGTACACACCGCACTTTTTAAGTGTTTTAACACTTAGTACATTGTTTTTAATTGCTACAGTGTTCTATGGTACAAATGTTTTCATAGCGTGATACTTAATCCCTCATTTCTGACTTTCGGAATGGGTACCTACCGACTTTTTATCCTTATTATTATATAAATACTTCTTTATTTCTTATCAGTACTGAGCACGCACGGGTTATGTAATGTTACATAAAGCTCCCCCACTAGAACAGATTTATTTTTATTTCATTATTAAAATTAATTGTTTAATTCTAATTCTTCGCCTTCTTTTATCAATCTTCTTAATATATTTTCATTTCTGTTTGGTTATATACATCTTTTATTTGGTTATTGGTAATTGACTTGATTTCATAATGTAATATATTTTACTAATACTCAACTCCCTCTCCTGGAGGAAAATTAACGATTGATATTATTTCTTATGGTGGTGGTTTCTTGAACATCACTTGATGAGGACTGGTCACAATAATCAGTAAAAACTTGTTTTAACACTCTCATATTTCTATTTACTTCTATAAATGTCATTTCTCAATTGAGCTTCTGTCTGCTATCTTCCTTCTGTTTTCTTCCTTCATACTTCTGGAATCTGATATTATATCTTCTCAGCTGTTTTATTATCCCTTAAATATTTAATTTCCCTAACATTCCCTAACACGTGAGCTGGCGCAGTCAGAGAGGCACTTGTGGCTACATATCCAGAGGAACATCATCTCTGCTCAAAATATAATACTGCTGGAATTCATCTACAGACAGTCATTAAATAAAATTCTACCAGAATAGTCTATTTTTCGACTAATAAAAAAACACCTTTGCGATTATTCACATTGTTGCTGTTTACATTTGATTATTTTCAGTTGTAACCCCTCCTTATTTTTATTTTCACATGTACAATTGAATTGATTATAAAATACAAGATATGAAGCTGTATTAGTGTTTAAAATAAATCGAATATTCAACAATGAACATGCAGTTTCGGTCACACGCCACGTGGCAAACTTCAAACTTTTATCAATTCGCATCCAAGTTAATTTTAAACTAAATTTAAATCTTTTATGATAAAATGAACAATATATATTTAACCCACTTACCGGAGATCGCTTAGCGTCTACTTAGTCATGAAGAATAGGAATTTACACCAATTAAAGAAACTTGGCTCTGCCAGGGAGTATACGGCTGTCGATGCAACTGCTGCTCAAGTCCGACTGCATTAAGACGCACCAAACTCTCGCGTCGAAAAACATAATCGCACAGCTCCGTCAACAGAGCGCGTGGGCGTTCAGTAAAACGACGTAATGGCAATACAGTACGCTACGCTACTATAATTAATTAATTCGGCGATTAAGCATATTCATATTATTCTCCTTTATAGAAACGCCGGGTCATCAAAAACCCGGCACACCCCCACCCCAAAAGGGCAACCTGGTTGCCTCACATTTGAAATTCGGGGTACCCTGGCATAGCACCCCCCACAATCTTCTAAAACACACGAGTTTCACCGGTAAGTCTCATTAATCCGTGCTCTCAGGAGAACAGAGACTCAGAAGGAAAACGAAAGAGCTGGAAGGAAGAAGTGTAGTGGGTGTACCTGTGTGCATGTATGTGCTTGTGCAAGTGTGGATGTACTGCACGCTGGCTTGATCAGGGCCAGCATACAGCAAGAAGGGACAGAAGAAGAAAAGAAGAAAGAGAAGTTCGGGAGCTCCCTGAGTTCTGACCTCCTGAGGCCTGCCAACTTACGTTTTGAGACACCGACTTACCCACCTTAACAGGGCCTCATGCCCCATAGTTACGGGGGGGGGGAGGTCTAAACAAAATAACAATTCCATACTTATCGATACATCGCACTTTCTCGGCACCGGGGGGTAAATGATGGTCTCCGTGAAACTACAATCCAAGGGTATGCCAAAACGTACCGCGCTGACGAGGTCAACAGCCGGCCCCGTCAACGCGGTAGGCTTCACTCCACTCTCTAACACCTTTTTTTTTTTTTGACATTTTATGTTTTTCAAGGGGGAGGGTTAGGAAGATCGGAAAGAGCAAGAATCATTGAATGGTCAAGAGCTAGGACTAAAGGTAAGGACATGGCTCCCTCCGGAAACAAGGGTGAATGGAGAAAACCAAGGCCCGCGTAGGCAGGGGCGCATCCCTGAAGTAGACGAACACCACTGGGACTGTGGGGAACATCTAACCGCTACCCGATTCTCTTTCACTACAAGGCACCCCCCCCCCTTAGCACATGGTACCTTCAGGATGATAATCACCTTTACCCACACGGAGACCATCAAAATTCCTCCTCCACCTATATTAGACCATCTACACCCTGCGACAGAGCTTCAGCTTTGAAACGTGCGTAGTTATTTCTTTTACATCGTTCCCCGGTTCGCCCAACCTAGCCGTTACCGGCGACGCGAACCCCAGGATACGGTATGGCCCCGACCAGCGATAACACAATTTTGCGGCTCGTTTGTCCGCGGCTGAGCTGATTGTGTGGCTTTGGCAGTAGATCCAGTCCCCTGTCCGGAAGGGGTTAGGAGTTCGCCCCCGATTATATCGACGACGGACCCGTTCGTGCGCACGGAGCAAATTCTTCCGGGCCTCTTTCCACCTATCTGCCGTCCTAATGTCCGGATTACTCGGCAGAAGATCGTCTATGTTCCACAAGTTGGCCAAGGTAAGCGTAGGCGAGAAACCGAACATAAACTCAAAGGGAACGGCCTTATGGCTTTCGTGTAAGGCCGTATTAAACGCTAATTGCAACCACTTCAAATTCTGGCTCCAACAATTCTGCTGTTCAGCATGATAGACAATCAAAGCTGATCGGAGATTCCGGTTAAATCTCTCCGCGTGGGACGGCTGAGGGTAGTATGGGGAAGTGGTCACATGTTTGATACCATTGGCGAAGCACATTCGCCGAAAATCGCCTGAAATAAACTGTGGACCATTGTCCGAGACAATGATGGCCGGAAGACCGAAGTGCTGAAAGACCTGGGTCTGTAGTGCAAGGATGGGCAATCGAGCGTTTGCCTGCCGTAAGGGCAGTAGCCAGACAAACTTAGAAAAAGCATCCACACAAACAAGCAGGTAAGAATTACCTGACTTGCTATGCGGGAAAGGTCCCACGTAGTCGATGAATAACTTCTCCATCGGTCTGCTCGCCACATCAGATGACAACAGCCCCAACTTGGTGTTCTGGGCAGGCTTACTCAAGCCACAGAGATGACATGCTTTCACTCGAGTTGCTATGTCCCTATCCATGCCCTTCCAGATGAAATGTCTCCTAATACTGGAAATGGTCTACGAAATCCTACGATAGTAGCTGACGACCATTGGCACGAGCTTGCTAGGGAGCACTATCTTCGCGGCACGTCCCTTTCTCTCTCTGCAGCACAGGACGCCCTTGGACAAGAAGTAAGGGACCTGTACGTTACCCTCTTTTAGATTTTGGATGATCGGACCCAACTCTTCATCATCTAACTGATGGGGTAACACATCAGTGAAGGCTAACGGAAAATCTAACAGAACTGAACAGGGTTGCTCAGATTGGACTTCACTTGGCTGGGAAAACATGCGTGACAAAGCGTCTGCAACCACATTCTGAGTTCCCCAAATGTGTTGCACTTTGAACTTGAAGGACGAGATCTTGACCACCTATCTACCAATTTTACCCAGTTGCCAGGGATGAGCGAGAAGCCAAGAGAGAGCCTGATTGTCGGTCTCGAGCAGGAACTCGGCATGTTCCAGAAAACGCCTGAACTTATCTAGAGGGTACACAACAGCTAAACACTCTAGCTCATATACTGAAGACTTCCGTTCTTGTTGGGTCAATGTCCTAGATATAAACGCCACAGGCTGCCTAGCACCATCAACAACTTGGGACAGAACCGCCCGAGCGCAACCGAACTCGCGTCCGTCTGCAAAATGAATGGCTTAGAGAACTCAGGCATTCTCAGTACCGGGGGGGGGGGGATGATGACTTCCTTCAGGGTTTCGAAAGCTCGAAAGCCTTCTGTTGTTTTCCCCCCATACAAATTTGGCACTCTTTTCTCGGAGTTCATTCAGTGGTGCCGCAATCTCCGCCGTGTTCGGAATGAAACGTCGATAGAAATTGACCATCCCCACAAATCTCCCGATGCCTTTGGCATCCTTTGGTGGGGGAAAGTCCCCGATTCCCTGTGTTCGCTCAGGATCCACAGTGACACCTCTATGGGAAATCAGGTGGCCCAGAAAAGAAATTTGGGTCTGGGCGAACTTCACCTTTTCGGGGTTGACAGTGAGGCCGGCACTCCTCAACCTGCACATCACCTCTTCAAGATGACCCAAATGCTCCTCATAACCCTTGCTGTACACCAGCAAGTCATCAAGATAATTAAAGACGTATTTAAACTTGACATCGTGAAAAACGGTGTCAAGTAAACGGGTGAGAGTTTGGGCCCCTGCCGCTAGACCCATGGGAACCATAGTGTACTGATAGAGGTTCCACGGAACACAGAATGCCGTGTAGGGCCTACTTTCTTTCGTCAGCGGGATCTGGTGATATGCAGAGTTGAGGTCGATGGTAAAATACCTCGCCTCACTGAACCAATCAAACGCGGAATGAAGGTCAGGAAGTGCGACCGAATCTACCTCAATGTTAGCGTTGAGTTTGCGGTAGTCGATCACCATCCGATGTTTACCTCCAGGCTTGGGCACTAGGAACGCTGGACTGGCATAACTGGAATTAGAAGGTTCAATCACCCCTTGGTCTAATAATTCTTGAACTTTCTCCCCCAAGATGCTCATCTTTTGAGGGGAAAATTTATAAGGGTGGGAGCGCACTACCTTGGAGTCCGTTAGGCGGATCTTATACTCCAAGAGATGTGTGAGCCCAAGGGCCGGAGTCAACATAGTGGGGAAATGCTCACACAACTGATCTAATGCGGACCGCTGGGACTGGGAGAGGTGGTCTCTAGATGTGTCGGGGCACTCAACCTCTTGGATATCTTCCCTAGTCGCCTGATATCCAAGGAAAGGGATTACAACTCCCTGATTAAATCTAAAATAACATTGGTGCTCTTTGTTGTCAATAACGAGACCACTTTTACAGATGAAGTCGGCACCAATAATGCACTCAACTCCCAGAGCAGGAGAAACCAGAAAGCTCCACACCCAAGAAAATCCCTTAATCTTTAATTTAAATGAAACTACCCGGGAAATGGGCAGAATTTCCTGGGATGCCGTCCAGCACACCACGGAAGACTGTTCTGACCTTTTAATTAAACCCTGTCTTTCAAGATCCTCGCACACTCTGGATGAAATGATAGACCTTGCTGATCCGGAGTCAACTATAGCTCTGAGTTGACTCCTTTTCAATTCCAACAGCAAGAAGGGGCATACAGAAGTGGGCTTAGAGAGGGTTTGGAGGACCTTGATGCCCGAAGAACTGGGACCTACAAATGGCCTGGAGGCGCGTACTTTAGAAGACCCGGTCCAAGGGGAGGGGCCCTGCGATGGAGGTGCTGGACGCGCGCGTCCCCGGGGACATGATCGAGCCACATGACCCGGCCGATTACAATTGTAGCAAATAATGCTTCCCCAGCTCTCGCGCTCTCTAACGGACTGGACCTGTCGGGGCTACTACCCCCCTCGCCTCATCGTTCATCTGAATGGCCTTAGACATCATGCACAGTCTGTCCAAGTCAACAAACCGGCGCGGGCGCTCGGCAAATACAAGCCACAATCTTTCCTGTGGGGACACCTTCGAGAATTATTTGCACCACTTCTTCCTCCGACAAACCCAGGCCGAGTGTCCGCTTAGCGTCCCTAATACTGTGTACAAACTGGGCCAGACTCGCCCCTAGACTGCACTTTGTAGAAATGTCGATGTCTCAATTGCTCCATAAGCCTCCCGGGCACGAACACCTCCCGGTGGAACGCCGCAACTCCACCTCCACACCGCATTACGCCAGCCACCCTCTCAGCCATGGGGCCGCGACAATATGGATAAATAACCTCGAGGAGAGCACGATCCGACATACCCGGAAAATCGGCTAACTGGAAGACAATCCGGAAGAAAGGTAATAACATATCCACATCCAGCCCTTCCACGACCGGCAATTGCTGGATGATCTGGGAGAGTGGATTGGGCAGCTTGTGGTATGAGGCCACCACCATACTGGAAAAGACCGGGGCACTCGCGGTAGGCTCGCGAGAGCACTCTAAAGCCAAGACCTCGGACGCAGGAACTGCCTCCGGCGTCTGTGGCCTACTGGATTGAGACCCCTGCAGGGTCGACGTGACCTGTTCGATTAAGGTTTTAATATCATGGGCTTGTTCAAGAGTGCCCCACTGATCGTCGAGGTTCTGCAATCGCATGTTTAGATGAGTTAGGCGCTGCCGAATCCTCCGGGAACCCCTGGAGGAACCCGGTCCTTCCTCCAAATTGTCAACACATCGGGCTAACTCCTGCAACTCCTCACACTTCTCCACACACCTTTCCAATTCCCGATCTTTATCTACTATATCAACAGGCGAGAGCACGCCGCCAGCGGACAGTGCCTCTCTGAGCTGCTTTCTCAAAACAGTAACCGCCCCTTACGGGTTTCTCCTCCGGGGTCGTAATTCAAATTCCAACTCATCACGGAGAAACAAATCCGGATCCATCTCACTCATCCTCGAGCTCCGTGGCCAACCAACTAAAACACAACACGTAACAACAAATCCAAATCACAAAACTGAAAAACTCGAGTACTCTACTTCCTTCAAGCAGACCCCCGGGTTCCCTACCGCTACGGAGACCCGACCCACTCCTGGACCAACTCTCGCTCACCACACAAGAAGACAAACCAAACTTGGACACTAACATATTGTAACGAGGTAACTGGTGTGTCTCTGTAAAGAAGTGTTATGGTTTTTTTTGTATTAGTGTGGTGTGTTCGTCTCACACCTTGTCACATCAATGGTTGTTGCTAACGAAGTCCGTAGCGTTGTCACAATTATCAGTACAACCTATTGGAAACCTTACCTGTAATTTCATAGGGGTTTGTGAATCCCAGGTGGCGCCAAATTGTTTGTGGAAAACAATTAAATTTATGAATTAATGTGTTAGTATGGTGTTTTCAGAGATGACGGCCGGAGCATTCGAATCGGTTCCCACCTTTGTACAGCTTGCTGTATTGCACAGATAGCGAAAGCGCTAGTTGTCTAATCTGCAAGTTCGCTAACACACACATATATAATACAATTTCCTATTAAATAAAACAATGGTTACACTTTGTACTGTTTCTTTAATGGTTGTCTGGTAATTATGCAATTTGACAATAATGTTATTATTTAGTATTTAATAAATTTGCTCCGACATTAAACATGAAACGCTTTATCTCAAGTTGACGAAATCGGTCTTGCAACGAGTTACTTGATGCCGTAATGGCTACTGTTTGTATTTTATTCGTAACCTCGTTCCAAAATCTGGAGTCCTTTTGATTATAAAGAAAACATTAAATATGATTACAATAAAAAAGTACACTACCGTACATTATTCGTACTTAAATTATATAAAGTGTGGTTACAAATTGTTCTGCAGTGTAGTAATATGTGTTTCAAAAGTTCGCAATCTAGTGCGAGGTTATTTTTTAGTTAACAAGTTTTTCTATGTAATTTTATTTTATTTAATCCTTGAAAGAAATTATTTCCAATTCATAGTGAGAGTTTGTATAGATATGAGAAATATTTAAAGTGCTTTTATTCCTGGGATTAGGGTATTTAAATGATACTTATCAGTTCAGAAGGTTTGTGATAGATCGTTGTTCATTTGAAATGGAAAGTTCAACAATTTTGAGTGACTTAGGCTGCTGGCGTCCTTTTCGTATTAGTCTTGGGAATTTCTGCTTTTAATTTTCGTTTAAATTGTTCCTGGACATCAGTTAAACGTTATTACTCTTCATCCCCTTCTCACTGGTATGTTTTTGACCTTTGACTAGTTTTTAAACTTTTTAAAGTAAAATTTATGTCATACAAAATCTTGCGTCCCTACTACACAAGCGTCATTATACGAGTACTGATAATTAACGGAAAATTAGTAACCAACGGCTCGTTTCTATGGTTACCTGAACCCTTTGATTGGCTAAGGCATGGTTTATTACCATTGTTATCATATTTGAACTTTTATTCAAATTTACTATATATTTTCTGATTGATTTTATTCTTCTGTCTTCCTTCCTGAGTATTAAATATTATCACTATTGTGTATTTCCTTTCAAAGATTAAATTCATACCTCATAAGGTTGTGTTCTATTAGATATTAACTTTTGTACAATTATGTTAACATTTGTTAATTACATATTTCTTTTAATTTAATTTCTTATTGCAACATTTTTCTTTTAAAATGATTTACACATTATTCTTGGCTAGTTACTCGCCTTAGATTTGTTAATTTCCTTGTGGATTTTATATAATTTGTAATTATTGGTTTTGACAGTTAGGCATTTCAGATGCACTAGTAGCCATTGACCATATTTACTGAATTTATACAACTGATTTCTCATTTTATTCTAATGTGTTCTGTTTTGTTATTATCCCAATTGCATGGTTCTGTTATTTTCTACATTTACTGATTTTCTAGTGTAATTAGATTTGTATTGTCTTAACTTCTTAATTATCTATTTTGTCTTTGTTAACAATATGGCTACCACTCCCTATTATTCCTCAATTAAAAACATAAATCTAGGCATATGCTCTGTACAATTTCTTCAGTCATATCCTATTCATAAATATAACTACACAATTATTTAACAATTATTAAGCAAAGTATGTTTATAACTCATTTCATTAATTACTATTTTTTGGGTGTTAAACAATATCACACCTTTTGAATTTACTTAATTGGTTTTCCCTTATAATCTGGGGTGTTTATTTATTACATTATTAACTTCTTATTCCCTAATTAAACTCTACTCTCAATCCATGTTAACACTAGCTGTTTATCTTTTCTTGGGATTCTCCCCTTTTAATTACAATCATGTACAATTAATCTTAATTCTCTTAATTAACAACGTTATCATCACTTTTCAGTGTTCATTTCATATTACTATTTGTTTACATTTAATATTATTATTGAAACCTTATATTTTTAATTACTAATTTGTTTCACTTTTAATCACATGGTGTTTCCTCATCACTCTTCAGTGTTTATCCCACATTATGAAGTGCTTACATCTAATTCTATCATTAAAACTTTATTCTTAATTATTATTTGATTCACCATTAATCAATTATTGTTTATTATTGATTATTAAGCGTTTTATTATCATAAATATGGTTTCTAACCATTTTGGGGTTTCACACTTTCACTATTGCACTCTTTAACTGTTTACATTAAGTGTTTCTTAGTGGGTAATCCCTATAATTATTTCTCTTTGTCACTTTCTCACTATTTCTTTCTTTACAACCATTATACACAGTATTACTAATGTTATTTTTCTATAGTTTTACTACATCTAACTCTAATTCTTGGGTTAATGTACTTTTCTTTTTATTATATTACTTTACTGGGTTTTGGTTAAAACAGTTACATTAATTATTCAATTGATAATAATATTAATTTCCGATATTGGATAAACATTGGCTTTATTCCCAATATTATACTTGAGTGTACCATTTCTCCCTTACATATTTTATATTATTGGTTTGTTTCTTATCCATTGGTTTCACTTCGTTTCTTTTACACTTAATTGTTTCATTTTCCTCTTTCTTCTTCTTCTCCTTCATCTTCAATTGGCTTCATTTTAGTTTGTTTCTCCCCTCCTCGTTTGGTTTTATTTCATTTGGTTGTATGGATTCATTCACTTCCTTCAATTGGCTTTATTCTTATTTGGTTTCGGTTTTTTCCCTTCTTCTTTGTTTTCCTGTTTATTTGGTCAATCATTTGGGTTAGGTCATGTCGTCGTTTGTCGTGTCATTGTCTTTACATTTTATTTATATTTAATATTTTATTTTATATGAAGTATATTTATATTTAGTATCATCTTTTTCATCCCTGGTATTAGGGTGGCTTATTTGTGTTGTAACAATATACATAAAATCCACACCACCCGACACCTATCACAACATATGACATTTCACAAACACGTACTTAACAACCATCATCAAAAGCCAACATTAAATCTCCAAAATTTTCAAACAATACACTCAGTCGGGACGCCTCATGGTACAGACTTCCGATCAGGCCATAACGCATCCCGCTAATCCAACGCGCTATAATTTGAAAATCAATCAATTACTGTACCAGTCTACTCCCCTCGCAACACCCCAGACCTCCGATAATTCAACATCTCAAAAAAAATTCCAACTAAAAACGCATGCCACGTGGCGGCACCAAGTTCACAAATTCAAACAGGTTGACCATCACACATTCACATTATATATTAAAACATTGAACAGGACACAACATCTGTATATATGTTAATCTGTTTTAAATTTTCCTAAGTTTCAACTTTCCCATACTGTTTCTGAGTTTGCAAGCCCCGTCACACCCAAGGACCACGGTTTCAACCCTAGATATAACCACACTCTGCTACCATTTGTAACCCCTCCTTATTTTTATTTTCACATGTACAATTGAATTAATTATATTGATTATAAAATACAAGATATGAGGCTGTATTAGTGTTTAAAATAAATCGAATATTCAACAATGAACATGCAGTTTCAGTCACACGCCACGTGGCAAACTTCAAACTTTTATCAATTCGCATCCAAGTTAATTTTAAACTAAATTTAAATCTTTTACGATAAAACGAACAATATATATTTAACCCACTTACCGGAGATCGCTTAGCGTCTACTTAGTCATGAAGAATAGGAATTTACACCAATTAAAGAAACTTGGCTCTGCCAGGGAGTATACGGCTGTTGATGCAACTGCTGCTCAAGTCCGACTGCATTAAGACGCACCAAACTCTCGCGTCGAAAAACATAATTGCACAGTTCCGTCAACAGAGCGCGTGGGCGTTCAGTAAAACGACGTAATGGCAATACAGTACGCTACGCTACTATAATTAATTCAGCGATTAAGCATACTCATATTATTCTCCTTTATAGAAACGCCGGGTCATCAAAAACCCGCCACACAGTAGCTATTTTTAGATAACGTTATTGACAGGCATTCTTTGTAAATCCTTTTGACTTTCCTTCTTGTGACAGATGTTCTTCGTATCATTTCTTCCTTTATCATTTTCAACTCCAAGAAATTCTAAATTGTAGCTGTATTAATTATTATAATTCTTTAGCTTCATTGTAATTAGTCATTAAATTATTCATGGTCCTTCTTATTTTATCGTCTTATCTGAACACATTACCATTAATTGTTTTTATTTATTTTTTGATCTCATTGTTCCCATCAAAATATTATTTTTTTCTATTATTCCATTCTAAATCATGTTATTTATAAATAAATTATGTAAGTCGTATTTACATTCTCTTGGCGTTTTGTCGTTTACTATTGTTTTTCCCGTGGATTCTGTCGGTTAAACTCGTCAACAAATCTTGCTATGGGATTGCCCCATTGTGGATCACTCCCATACATCTCAATGTTGTCGTACGTATATCGTCTTTCAACTTTATTACTGGGACCAGGATCATGTCATTGGTTTTCCGACAGTCAACTCGTTTGTCCACCTTTCTCTGTCGCTGTTCGTGTCTCCTCGAATCACTCTCCTCAGCCATTATATAGTTTACTTGGGCTTGATTGGTTCCCTGATTGTAACTTGGTGGATTTCCAGAGGGTATGACCCTATTTCTATCCCCACTTCTGGACCTTGGTTGTTCTTCGCTCCTACTTCTTGGCGGAACTTCCTCTTTGATACGAATTGTTTTGATAGTTTCTGTTATTAAAATTTTGTCGTCTTCCTTGGTAACGGTTATTGTAATAATTATTGTTGGCCCTTACATAGTTTACTCTTTGTCGAGTGTCTCTAGGTTGTTCATTTCTCCGATCCTCTGTATTTCCGGATCTCCATCTACTCCTCCTGTAATACGATTCTTGCTCATAATTCTCTAAGAGGGTTTCCATACCTCCGATTGTCTTTATTTGCCCACTTAATCGAGCACTGATAATCTTCTCCTCAAAATGATACGCTATCTTGGTTACCAGACACTCTTCGGGAATTTCCGGGTCTAAATACTTTGCCACACATACTTTTCCCAAAAAATAAGCAGTAGGTGTCGGTCCTTTAATGCTGTCATACATCCCATGACAGATATCGTCTTGAATATTTTGTACGGATTCGGACCAGTACTTCAGCTTGAACCTTTTAAAATTTTCATAATCACACACTTCATTTCTAATGACAGTCCACCAGTTGTCATTGATGTTTTTAAAACACTCATCTAGTATACCTTTGATCATATTCCATCAGTTTTCTTTCGACCGGTTTAATATTTTGTCCACTCTCCCTAAAAATTCTAGTGGGTTCCTTCGATAGTCTCGAAAGTTTACACTTTCTCTACTATCTTGGATAGTATGTTGAGCGTTACATGTTGCTCTTATACCCATTCTATCTATCTCCCCTTGTAGGTTTGTTTGTATATGTTGTAAATTTTCTATTTCTTCTCCTTGATTATTAAACTGGTTCTTTACATGTTCTATTGTATCATTAAAAACGGTTAATTTACCGGTTAAGTTGCTTTTCATACTGTCCAATTGATCATTATTTTCCTGGCACATTGCCATTATTCGAACTTGATTACTTTGTTCCTCTCGATCCATTCGGGCATCTATTCCTGTTCTAATTTGTCCAATCATTTCTTCGGTTTTATCTAATCTTTGGTTGGTTTCTATTATTTTCTTTTCTGTCCCCTCCTTGTATGCCTCTACTTTTTGGTTAAGCGTTTTGTTAACATTTTCAATCTTCCCCTCGAGAGTTTCCCTTAACTCCTTATTAAAATTCTCCATCTTATCCTCAATTTGTTTTAAATTTTCATTATTCTCTTCAAATTTTGTGTTCATATCTTCCCTTTGTCCGTCAATAGTTACTCTCAATTCGTGGTATTGTTCATTCATGGTTTGTCTGATATCTCCATGAATTGTCTCAATTTTTTCATTTAGTTGTTTTACTAAACTTTCCTGAATACTGTCTATTTTCTCATTGGTTTGCTTGTTTTGTTCCCTTGAGTTTTCCTCCTGTTTCCTAAAATTTTCATCTATTTTATCAAACTTTTCCTCCTGTTTCCTAAAATTTTCATTATTTTCTTCTTTCCTCTGTCTTATTAAGTTTTCATTGTTTTGTCTGCTTTGTTCAGCCATTAATTTCATTATTTCTTGCCAATTTGGTTCTCTGCTGGCTTCCGCTTTGTCACCCGCCTGTTGCTCTTTTTCCGTGTCTATAACTACTTCAGTTTCTTCTTTATCGCCCGTCTGTTGGTCCATTTCACTGTCCGTGACTACTTCTATTTCTTGTTCCTGTCCACCTTCTTCCTTCTCTGTGTCTTCTGCCCTCTTCTTTGACTTGCCTCTGGTATTATGCATTTCTTGGCTTCTTACAGTTGCCAACAAAAATTAGGTTTTTCGTTACTTACTTATATATTTCGAAATTCTTTCCTAATTTGAGCCCCCTAAGATGAGCGCCATTTTGTAACGTCTCGCGATTACGCATGTTTACGTCTCTATGATCGCCTTTTATAGTTACAATGTCTGTATTCTGACAGTGTTATTTATTTTTAATCGAGGGTGTGTGATTATGAAAATACTGGCCACAGTTTTTATTAGGTAAGTATATCGGTGCCGTTGTTTTAAAATGGGTAGGAGAGAAAGAGATATATATATATATATATATAGAGAGAGAGAGAGAGGGGGGGGAGAGAATTCCTCTTTGTATACGATTTAATCGTTTTTTCACGCGTGGCATCAGCTGTTTTGCACTTTCTAACCGACTGAAAGGTTATGTTGTCCGGCGTCTTTCATACGTTCTTATGTCAGAGTTAATTTTCTTCCTCTTCTCTGCTATTAACCTCTTTCCTGTAACAAAGCTGCTATCTACCAGAAATAATACACAATCAATTACCTAAAAGAAAGGTATTTATTTATTGAATTTAGTTTAATTTTCTGGAAATTATTGTCTCCAAATCATGAGTTTTACAATCGATTATTTTTCTAAATCACAACATTTCTCGATATAAGTTTTTTTCTTATATAACACAACAGATTTATTAAATTACAGTTATTAGAAAAAATTAATTAATTATATATCTCAGGGTTATTTGAGGGTTCTTTGAACTATAAGAAAGCCAGAAATACTTATTTATTAGTATCATACTTTACACTAATTAATATTTGTTTACTTAAAATCTGATTCAACAAGTTCGTTTTTTAAACGCCAGAGCGCAGACTACGTATTCCCACTGAAGTTAAGAAAGATGGCTGCCAATTTCTGCTGAATCTACGTTTATACTATTTTTGGTTAAATAAATAAAGTTTATAATGTTCACACCATGTTTTCTTATAAATTGAAAGATGTGGTACTGTTTCGAGTGTTCGTTACTTGTTGATGATGTGTAATTTTTTTAGTTTATTAAAGTTGGCGATCTCACCCAAGAAAGTTACAGTTCTGAATTACTAGGCCATGAGATGGTTATTGAATTTTCTGTTTTCATTGATTTTCTGGCATTAATCATTGTGGTTCCATGGATGTCTCAGATGTAGTGGCTCGTGCTGGACCGTTTCATTAATTTAGTATGGTGGTTTTTCCGAATTGTAGTTATTAAATTTTTATAATTTACTGGACATTATTCTTTTTCATCTACTCACTTGGAATACCATTTAACAAATGATTTAATTTCTTGTTGATTAGTTACTCTTAGTAACCAAGAAATTGATGATTTTTTATTGGCTAACCAAGGTACAATTTTAGTAAATAGGCTAATTTTAATTATTATTATTTCTTCCCTTCTTTTAGGAAAAATAATCCTTTATTCTTTTTAACTATAATTAAATTTAATTTATATAAGGTTTTTCTTCACATCTTTACATAAGCTTAGCTACTTGTATTTTATAATTTAAGGATTTTTAACTTGGTTTATTTCTGACTTATACTTCTGTAAATGTATTATTACTCTGGGCACTATTTTCAATTTCTACCATCTCTTTACTTTATTCTAATTAGTAATTATTAATTTCTTATATAACCCTGGATTCCTTAAACATAAACAAAAATAATATTTTAATTACATTGATATTGCCTTTGTGGCCTAACAACACAAAACTACAACAACTTATTATTAAACATATAGTTTATTACTATAGTACTGCATCTTCACTTATTTGTGATTGATGTCCTTTTCAGTTTTTAACATTTACACCTATCATACTATGTTGCCCTTTGTACACACCGCACTTTTATGGTAACACTTAGTACATTGTTTTTAATTGCTACAGTGTTCTATGGTACAAATGTTTTCATAGCATGATACTTAATCCCTCATTTCTGACTTTTTATCCTTATTATTATATAAATACTTCTTTATTTCTTATCAGTACTGAGCACGCACGGGTTATGTAATGTTACAATATCTAGCCGTGTATTAATTAAAACGTTAGAACATTAAAAATATAAATATAAATTTAGAAAAACATTATTCGCTAAATTCTCTGTTACAGATTAGCAATATATATATATATATATATATGATAATTTAATAAAATAAAATCGTTTCATTTTATTTTAATAATTAAAACATAAGTGGAAAATTAAGACAGATTTGTCTGTGGATTTGACAGAAGTAAGTAAAACTCATGGGGGCTTACTACGAGCTCGTATAATTAGCAAACTAAAATATTCTACTTTATAAACAACAATCAGGATTGTCTCACGTGTCAAGGGAATATAAACAAACCATAAATCTTTTCACTAAATGATAAAACTTCTTAAATTGTGAAGCACGTGTTAGAACAGACAGCGCGTCACTTGACGTGAACAATACTACTTCACAATTTACCTTATTACGACTTTGCTGCAACACTAGAGGAGAGTATTTAAATGTTTAAGGGTGCAGTTACATAATGCCCCGTCTGGAAGGAATCTGTAAAGTTGCGGAGCATTTATCTACAAAATTTAATTTTGAATAAACAACACTCTATGAATAATTATTTTTATTATCATATTAGAAATGTTATAAATAAAAATATAAAAACAGTATCAAAAAGTTACAACTATACTGTTACAAGAATACTACAAGCTAATACAATAAAATCAAGCTAATAATACAGAGTGAAGGAAAAATAATTGTTGACGACAATAAGAAAACACATTGTTACACCAACATAGTAATCAATTAGCAAGAAATTACAACAGCAAACACATGTACGCAATACACAACAAGCATAAGGAGCAATATTGTTACACGTACATATTTATATAAAATGAATTCACAATTTATAATTTTTATTTCCTTCTAGTTTTTCCGCATTTATAAACTGTGCACTAGACTTACAATCTTATTCAGTGTTTAGCTTTGAGAATCTTATCCTAATTGTCTTCAGACGGTAACAGTTATTATAACTAATTACACCAAACGTTAAGTAGACATCAGTTCAACCCAACCATACTCTTCAGACCAAGCTCCACATTGACATTGCCAAAAACCATTAATATTGAAATTTTAATTTTTTATATTATAATATTCCAACTACTAATTAACTTACAGAAATACATTTTACAAATTACTAGGAAACAAAGTAAACAACCTGTAACAGTATAGCTCTTTTACCATTATTAAATAATATAATACCATAATAATATAATACTCACTGCTGCCAGAATTTTAGTTACCGTCATAATCCCATTAAACTTACCTTATTAAACTGCCCAGGTCACCACGATATTTTATGGTTTAATATCAAAACCTTTACACTCTTGCCCTTATAAAAAATTAAAATAATCCCGTTATCTGACCACCCTTAAACTCAGAAAATCCCACAGAACGTTAGACGAGGTTTTCAGCATAGAATAGGAAATGGTTATAGTGTAATAACTTACTCTAATACATGTTTTATATTAAACAAAATCTGAATTTATTTTAAGTCAAAATCTGAATTTACGAATTAGTAAAATAAACATTTCTTACTTGACTAGCCTATGACAAATTATTTATATTTTTAATGAACCAGTACGTAATTCATATCTGTTCCCTTAGAGATCTCTATTGTTTAGAAAAACGTCTGTAACTGCAAATGTTACAATATAGTTAAATGTTAATGTAGTTAAAAGTTCTGAATTGATAATATGGTACTCATCCTGGTAGTGGCTTCGCTCCAACTGGTGATGCACTTGTTTTATCACTCACTTCGAAAGTCGATGTATGCTCATTAAAGTAATTTTATCTTAGTACTGTTACTAATTTTTACTGTTTCCTAAAACCATATTGTTCACATTTAATGATTGTGTGGGTCAACGTAACTGTTGTACGAGCACTGATAGTTTTTTAATTAGTTGACCGCTACATAGTTCACACACTTAATAGTTGTACTGAATAGGCCGATTATATTATTTTTGGCCTATCTTGCGCACGAGGCCACTGTTTTTTAATTCACTTGCAGACGACTGTAATCTGCTACTGTCTGATACAAACTGGTAATTAACAACCAAACGTTTTAGTTAACAACTGACTGACTGCTTAAGGTGACCGTCTGATGCAAACACTGGAGTGACAATGTGTTCTTACTGATTCACACAGAGACTGAGCTGGCAAGCTGTTGCGTAATACGTCTGGCTGGTTGACTGTAGACATCAACAGTCTGCAATAACATTGTATGTTGCTGGTTACTAGGTGGTACCCCTTAGGTGAATACTGACTACTTTGGGATTACAACTGATTTAAATTATTACTTTTAGCATACAATTCTGTACCGTTACAAACCAAAATGGGAACCAGTCTTCCAACATTGATTCAAATAGTTTAATATCGGTGGTACCACCAGACGTAATTGAGTACACAGCAGAGCATACTTTGTCAGTGTCGTTCCCTGTGTGATAGAAAAATTCTTGGTCGGTCTTCAACATGTCTTTTGCTAATGAACACTTGATTTCCTTTTTTAGTATTTTAAATGTTGCAATTATATTGCAGGCAATTCTGTTAATGAAGAAATGAAGGCAATTCTGTTAATGAAGAAATGACCAAAATGATACAACCGAATTAAGACCGGTAACCTATTTACTTGTTCATCTGAAGCGGATTCAATTAAATCGTTCAGCTGTAGGATATCTTCAACTGAAGGTGGCTGGGATATGTTAACACTCTCGGTCCAATCCATGATTGCTCTCTTCAGCCTGTCAAATACATCAATGTGTTTGTAAACTTCACTGAAGTGTGTTATACAGTAGTTATTGGCAACGGAAAACTGTTTAATGAGTAAATACTTCAAAAGTGACAAAATATTATAGAAGTTTTCATTCCCTTGATTAAATTTAGGGCTATAAATATTGAAGAAAGATTTCATTTTTCTTTTCGTTTCATTTCTTTCGTGTTCGTCAGTTTCAAGTTTTTCAAGAACTCCGTCCAATTCCTCTACTGTCAAACCGTAATATGTATAAAAAGGCCCGGAGTCCATAAAAGAATAACATCGTATTTTGTCGCTACCGAAGGGAAACCCGTCGCCTGTCAAAGGCAGTACGCCAGTTAACAGAGCTCGCCCAACACACTGATTATCCTTTAGTAAACCATCAACGACTGTTTGTATGAAGCACAGCACTTTGTCCCTGTCTACAGAGTTCTTCCTGAACAGGTCACTGGTAACAAACGCATCACAGTTGTCGATTAGGACATAAACCTTAGTCTCAAAATATCTACACAAAAGTTTGGACAAGTACTTGGGGCTAAACATTATTTCACTATCTCCATTGCATGACTTACAAATTGAAAAACAGTGCTTTATAAAATCTTCGATCTTTATATCGTCAGTCCAAACGTTTTCTACATTCACAAAATATCTGTGTAGTTTAAACATCTCCATAGTAATTTTTCTGAATATCTCGATCATGCTACTATAGTCGTCCGCTTCGCCAAGTGGTTTCCAGTCCATGTACAGTACAGGATATTTGCCGAAGTGTCTTGTGAAAAACTCACCCAATTTGGATATTGCTAAATCGTTCTCAGTAAAAAGTTTATAATTGTCTGTCTGTGCCAATGTCTGTCTGGTGCCGTAGCCGTCCACTTGGATTTCCAGAAATCGTCTGACCATGTACAAGTTGGTGGACTTGCCGAACCGCGGCGGAGCAGTTATCAGAAGAAAGGCGGCGTCTGTCACATCGATAACATCCTTTATCATCATTGTCTTGTCCACGAACGAGGTTGTCGTCACAACGGTAGCAAAGTCTGACGTGCAGAAATCAAAGATGATGTCCCTGACACCCTGAAACAAAATGTAAAACATTTAATTACTAAAATGAGATAAGACACCATTCAAAGTATTTTGATTAACACACAAGACAGGAACAGAAACTGAAAATTACACCACACACAGAAAATGAAAAAAAAAAGGTTTATAGCTATAAATGCAAATGTAACCTACAAAACAGAACATTAAAGAACATAATACAATGAAAATACAATTAAAGCAAGACAGTTTTGAAGTCTGCAATCACATGGATTTCCATAGCAAAAAGGAGTCTGTACCATACAAAATCGGTAAAAAATACACAAATACAAAACAGAAACTGCATCAAAAACATAATAAAAAATTATGAGAACAAATAAAAAAAATCACCTAAACTAAAACAGTACAGTCGATATGAAATACAATGCCCTAAATGCTGGCTAGCCTGTCCTCAACATAAGATCAGGGTGCGCCAACAAGACAAAAATTTATTTACTTCATATTATCACATTCTTTAATGGTACAAAATCCAAATTTTTGAACTAATCGGTTTAATAATGTAACCATTGGTGTCGGTGTGAGTCGGACTAGCTACAGTACTGTGCGAATTAATGTGAACACAAATGATAATTTGAAAAAAACATTTATTAATTATAGACGAATAAAAAAGAGAAAAGAATACAATTTAAATTGTTTTAATAGGAAATATGTCCTCCCTTGGCTTTTATAACTTCTTCAACACGTTTTGGCATAGTATCAACAAGTTTTTTACAGTTTTCTGACATTTGCTGGTCTCGAAACCATGTGTGGATTACAGCCTCAATCAGTTTTGTTTTTGTTGTGCAATCTATTTTACAAAGTCTAGCTTTTACAATAGCCCACAGATTTTCAATCGGATTAAGGTCCGGTGAGTTTCCTGGCCATTCAAGGCATGATATCTTTTTGTCCTTGAAATATTTCATCATGATCTTGGACACGTGACATGGAGCCGAATCTTGTTGAAAAACTGCTTGACCGTTGGCATCAACTTTTATTAGTTCAGCTTCCAATCTGTGTTCTAGCAAGTCTCTGTATTTTTGCGAGTTCATCATGCCTTCGATCGGCACAAGGCATCCAGTACCTTTATAAGAAAAGCAACCCCAGAATATCTTCTTTAACGGATGTTTAACTGTTTGATCAATATGAGCTGAAGTAAGTTTTTCGTTGTCACTTTTTCTAACGAAACGAGATCGCTGTCCTTGTACCAAAAAATGGCTCTCATCTGAGAACAACCCTTTTCTCCAATCTTCAACAGTCCAGCTCACATATTATAATACCAAAAGTGTCCTTTTTTTTTTGACGTAGTTTATTCTTACTTTAGTTTCCTTTAATTTTACTTTGTTTTGGTTTATATTATAACTTTTGCTGTTTGTTGAATTTAACTATTCATTAAATATTTTCTTCAACTATTTTTTTTTTATTTAATGGTTTAATTCGAATTTGAAGTTTTTGTTTATTTATATTTGAGTAATTATTTGGTTGTGGATCCGATGATGAATGTAAACAGTTGCGTAGATCTCTTGACGTTAGTTCACTCTCCTGTTGAATAGTGTCGTCTGTGTGTGTCAGTGTATAGTCTTGACAAAGTTATTTTACATAAATCAAATCTTCACGTTCCTGTGATGTAGTACTAGACGTTCAGTTGGTCACAGGTGGTTAATAAACTGTCAAGCTTTTGACCGAACAGTATATTAATGCTGTGAAAGCTTTTTGTAAACACTTTTAAATTTTACTAGGGCGCCATATGGGCTTTCAAGAGAAATGTCCCATAAAAAGAATTCTTCTGAATAAATTAATAGTTAATTCTGATATTTTATAAATCAATAATTGATTAAATGGTTAAATCAAGATCATGCATTAAATTTCTGTTTATTTGTTTACTACAAAAATGCAACTCAGTAATTAGTAATACTGATTAATTACTTGTTGAAATAATTGTTGATAAGTGTTGTTACTTTACAATTAAGTTATTTATTATTCATTATGGAATAAATTCAATTAAATACATTCATTTGAAAATAACAAACGGATCACAGATCATCCGGTTTCTTTACTTTTATCTAGCTCAGTTTAGTTACCATGACAACTCTAGTTATAATCGATCGATTATTTATAATGGTTATTTGTCTCAAGGGTGACTTCTTTTAAGTTACAGAATAGAACGCCACAGCCTTATTTTACAATGCTATTATGATATATCATCTTGTTAGGTTAGACACCTTTAGTTATTGAAAGTTAACAAACGAAAAGTTCGTTTGTTCTGAATAAATTTTAGGTTAGTTATAAAAACGTTAACACATGAAATCTTACATCGGAATCTGTTAATTCCTCTAAATAACTTTAAAACAGTGTTAGTTACTTATAGTATTATTGTTTCTTGCATCAGTACATTTGTGTATTATTCTATACTGTTATTGGCTAAAATGTACACAAAGTAAGTATTAGCACTGTACTCCCTGGTTATTAATCGCAATGATTAATTTATTAACACTTCTAACGATCTGATTCAATGATCGTGTTTACACTTCACTGATTTTCGCACTTGAATGGGTTAATTTTCTTCTTGAATAAGCTACTGCTTTGGTTATGTTTGGTACCTAACCTCGTTCGTTCACACGCACTTCTGGTTAAAGTTTCACTACTATTGTCGATGTACTGATTGAATTATATTTCTTCTTTCTCATTGATTTATTAAATTTTGGATGATTAATTGGCCTGGATTTGTTGTTGCTGGTTGAGTGAATTTAGACAAAATGCTTCTCTGTTTACAATGACTATCGTTTATATACTTTTTTCAGAAAGCCGCTTGGCGCTCCAGGAGTCTTTCTAAACTCGTCCGTCATTGGTCCGAAATTGTCATGATAACGTAATTCTATTAATAGGCATTACATATTTGTATTTTGATCGCCGGTGTCATTTGTTAGTATTCCTTGTATTTATTCGAGATTCACCAAATTTATGATGCTAACGTATTATTACAATTTCAATTCGGGTTCTATTACTATCATTGTACAGCTTATTTATTTATCTTTATTTTGACATGGCTTGATGCCAGTTTGGTCACAGTTTTCATTAATATTGCGTTACTTTAAACTTACTAGTGCATTGTTTACATGCGTCGTCTGCTAAATGTTGCAAATCCGACTATTAACTTTTTTCCTAATATTTGCTTAATTATTCTTAATTTCTAATTTGAACATGATTAATTGATTAAAAAGAATACCTTATTATATATAAATGCTGCATTCAGCTGAACAATATTAATTATCTGTTTACATTTGTTGATTTACTAACATAAACTTCCATATTTTACTATTTTTATTTTAACATGTCCTTCTCATCTCTTATTTTTATAACATCACCCATGTGGTGGTGCTTTACATTGTTTTCATCATTGTCATGATTCTACTTCATTATGCTTAGTAGGGTTTCTATTTGATTCTTATTTCTTTGATTTAAATTGGTCATTCAGGGTCTGTTATCATCATGATACAATGTTTAGTTCCCTGACTATTATTATCTTTCTGTACACATTTTACTTACTTATGAAGTTACCTAAACACATACAGTGCTTACATTTATAGTTATTCTCAATTTATGATAATACATATTTGGCTTTCACATTATCTTTTACAGTTTGTGACTATTCCTAGCATAATTCACTATATTTGTCTCTTTTAAATCACTGTTTTGACTTAGATCAGCTAATGTGATGTTTTTTATTTATAATATATAGTACAATACTATTCCAGTCATTTGTTATTTTACTTATACTGTTTGATTTTATTTATCAAATGTTTTTATTGAGCTCACTTGACAGTTTATGTGGGAAACTTGTCTTGTCATTTCGTCTTTGTCATTCAGTTTATTTATGTTGTAGTGTCATTTAGTACATGTAGTGGATTTATCACTGTTTACTTGAATTCCTTCTCTCCTTTCCTTCTTTATTGGTTTATTATTTTTACTGTTACGTTCTTTCTGGTTACTCTTTATAGTTCTTTTAGTATTACTCACCCTTCTGGTGTTCATTATTATTATTATTATGGAACATTTTGTGATGTTACAACACACACACACACACACACACACACACAATACGTAAAATCAAATTGTTGATATTGTCGATTGGTAATATAGTTGAATTACAGATGGGTTGTAACTAGGTAAAATATTAACAATGATTAATTGTGTGTGTGTGTGTGTGTGTGTGTGTGTGTGTGATTTACTTTACATATAAAATAATTTTTAAGTTGCATTTAAAGAGTAAAAGTCTTATTGCAAAGAGAAATGAGCGGAATTATTAATGAACATGTACAGTATATATGAACAAATGTATATCTTATTTTAATCCAAATTCACCACATGGTTTATGTAAGAATACATAAAACATAAAAGCGTTTAGATAAAATTAAATGTTTTAATCCACGATGTATAATGATGTATGATGCATGATGTATCCATGATGTGGATCAGCTACTCAGTTGTGACACTGTCACTGCAGGGTGTGAGCCACGGTAAAATCAGGACTTTCCTAAAAACATTGCTCAGCTCACTTAATTCCATTAAGTAATTCTCTGTTTACTTGAATTTTGTCAACTTTTTGAGTCAGTTATGGTGTTTTTTCCATTATCATTATGGTACAAGCAACGTTCTGGGATAAAACATATTTGCAGTTTGAAAAGAGCAAATACTGTTAACAGCAAGTAGCCTACCTACAACTGATGTTACATCATGTGGGATCTGTGTTGATGTGATATTAAATAATATACCATCAATAATGCTATGTTTAGTAATTTTTATTTGTCACCTGACCCCAACCTAATCTGTACTCAGGGACTCGCCTGTATGGACTTGGTGTTTACGTCCTCTGGTGTGTAAATTTTTGGTTGTCTTATAGCTTACCGTCATTAGTTGGGACAGTGATATGGCTCTCACATGCCGTCTATCAAGTATGAGTGGAGGCCCTGCGGAATTCTGTTCCTTCACAATGGCTTGTAAAGTTACAGTGGCTGGAGATATCAACACAAGGGCTGTGAAGTGGAGGGATGCCTCATTAGGACTCTCTGAGCAAAAGCATTTTGGAAATGGCACCCAGATAGATCTTACTGAACTTAACATCAGTGCTATCCAACTTTTCATTGACTAGGACATACACAGAGGGACCGTCTGCGATATTTCCTTGGTATCCAAAAGTTTGACCTCATGGATAAAGACTGGTGGGTCACTGTTGATTATATTGTAGTGCCCGCCAGTTTAGCTTGGAGTTTGGCAGTGGCAATAACAACACTAGGAACACAAGACCTACAATGTAGGTGGACAAAGAAAAGTTAAACTGATGAAATGGCTTCATGATGAGGTTGCAGACCTTACTTCAACCAAGAGGCTGACCACCAAAATAGCAGATCTACACAGGGAGTGGCTTACACTCACACAAGCAGATTAGTTTGCAAGGATCCAATTTATAGACACTGTGGTCAAAAGATTTTGAAATTTCCACAACCATATTCTATATACAGATTTTGGTTATAATTCTATTTCATTTGATATCCTACACGGTCTTTAGCAATTTATCAAGATATTGTGCCGCTTATTATTTCCTAAAGCCCAGAAATATTTCTAGAACCTCCAAGGTCCAGATTTACAAAACCATATTGCGGCCAGTGGTAGATGCTTCAGAAGCCTGGACCATGACCTCCACCCAAGAAGGTATGATCAGAAGATGGGAAACAGAGATTCTGAGGAGGATATATGGAGGTGTACTAGATACTGGAATGTAAAGTATGAGGACAAACAGCAAATTGTATGATATATACAAGGAACCGGACATCATCACAGTAATAAAACAAGGTAGAATTAGGTGGGCAGGTCACGTACAAAGAATGAGAGGAAAGAGCAGTGAAAAAAGTACTCATCGGAGGACCAGGAGGAAGGTGGAGGCCAGGAAGAAGATGGGTGGAGGGTGTAGCTGAAGATATGAGAAGACTGGGGCTCAGAAGGTGGCGAAGATTTGCACTGGATAGAGGAGGTGTGGAGGGATGTCATTCTGAAGGCAAGTGTTCTTCGTGAGCTGTAGCCCCGTGGAGTAATAGTAGTATTGTTCCACTTTTAAGCCCTGGAAATTTGTTCCACAAAATCTTGAAGTTTCCACAACTTACCGCTACCATTCAGATTTTAGTTATGTTTTGTGATTTTAAGAAAATGTTCACCCACATTTTCACCCTGGTATACCAAAATTTTCAAAATGATGCTAAATTCATATTTTGTTTAAAATTTCCTTTAATTTGATACCCTACACGGACTTTCAAACAATGTTCCCCCTGCCCCCCTTTTTTTGGGTAATCAATCTCAAAAACAATAACATTCTGTAGGGTAAAATTATGGATGGACACAACTGCCAAATTTTACAAAAAATGGTTGATGCATTTAAAAGTTATTGTGAGACATATCCCAAACATACAGAAAAACAAATCCCAAACACTTGAGTCAAAACCAAGAGCTCGCTTCGCTCGTTCATTATTGATGTAACATTACATTGTTGATAACACCCATGAACCCAACCTTTGCTCACAACGAAAAAGGATGTAGAAGACTAAAAGACTACAGTATGAACTACCATAGAAACTGAATCACCACCATCTATCAAATAGCACTCAATGGAAGATATCTCAGGTGTCTCTATTTTTTAGGACTGAATCTAAGCTTCAACTATAAATATTCAATTTCAAAAAATATTTTGTTAATCAAGTAACACTCTTTAATGGAAGACTGCTCCTCCCATAACATATTTGTCTAACCTACTTACAGAGGGAAGATTGATTGTAGGCCTTACATGAAAAATAACCATACCTCTTGTGTGTTCTCTTCTTTTTCCAGTTCTTCTGAAATAATTTCCTCCTTTACTGTAACAGTACTGCTGTCTTGCAAAACATGCTGAAACAAAATTAAAATTACCTACAATTAGTGAATCAGTCTTTCTTTTGATTTCAAATAAAGTATACAGACATTGTAGCATAACATTCACATTTATATGTGAATTAGACTATAAATTATAAAATACCTACCTAATAAGATATCAATTATTTCTGCAAATCAGATACTGCCTTTAGGGCTCTATTTTAGTGAAATATAAACATTTAGTAGAACTGTTTAAACTGATCATTTATATTGCCACAGAAGAAAAATTTTGGTTAGATGTGCGAACATTGCTATGAAGAATTACAGATTTGAAGACTACAAGTTTACTCTTTTTAATGAGACTTCTATACGGTAAGTACAGAACTGTGTTTTCAATTTACTTATTGTGTGCTATGTATGAAAGAACACGAAGGATGAAATATGAGAGCTATGCTTCATCAGTGATGTGTGTACATGTGGTTGCCATGGAAACAGACCTTAAGTAAGCATGATGGTATGCATGCATGCTGTAAGACACGTAATCAATGCAAAAAGTGAGCAAGTTACCTGTCCGCTAGTACACAGTAAAGATATGTACCATTCTATACTGTGTCCCCATTAAGAATATATAATGTGGTGAAGTAAGAAGAAACTACAGGTAAGTACAATATTGCTAAAGGTTAAAACGGAAACAATTAATAATAACAGGAAAGTGCTCACATATGGGTACATTGCTAACATAGAAAAACAACTGATTTACTGATTTGGCATCCAGCTGGTTATGAGCAAACCATCTCTTTGTTTGCTATTATAAACTATATAAATTATAATGTGTCATTTTGGTTTAGATAAAATCATTCTACTTTCAAGATTTTTTCTCATTACTGAAAACATTTTATTTAGATTTAATTGTGTAATAGGACCATTTATACAGTGTAGCACAAAATATAATTTTTGTGTGTCAAACAGAATAAATCAAGGTTCCACTACATATTGTCTAGCAGATGCTGGGCAGTATACTGTTACTTTCTCAAGCATACTGTTTTTGGAACCCCCAGGTTGATTCAAGTTACTCCAAATACAACAATAAAAAAATATTAAACTGTTCCTCATGCTTCCTCCTGTGCCAGCATATAAGTATCAAGTTTTAAGTAACACAGGTTTTTCTATAGTTTGGGTTCTGTTTTTACTAATTATGATCTGTTTTATCCTCAATATGATGGTCAGTTGAAAAGTCCACAGAGTGACATCTATACCTTTGTGTATTGTATGATTCATATTTCATGTAAACACCTGTTAATTTCCAAATCTGACAATTAACTCATTATTTACGAGCTGTGCGATATCTATGTTTGCATACATGATTTCATGTATGTTTTGAAAATTGACGATGCTTACATGAGATGTAAACCTTGCATCATCATCATCATCATCATCTTCACATCATAGTGTAGGCAAGGTGCTACCTGTTCTGCCTTCAAAGACCCTCCAACCACGTCCTCCTCGGTCTTCCCACATACCTGTGTCCTACAGGCTTATATTTCCAGACTTGTTTGGACAATCTTGAATCTAACATTCTTTCTACGTTTCTTTCCACCGTTGTTTATATTCTTTTCATTTTTCATTAGAGTTAAATATTTGTAATTCTTTTCTTCCGGTATTATTCTTTATACGATAAAATTTAGAACATCTTCCTAACTCCTCTCAAGAACGCCATTTTGTGAGGCCTGAATGTTACTTTCTTGATTCCTAGTTGTTGTCCATAATTTACACCCATAGGTACATAAAACACAAAAATCATAGTTTTACTTAAAAGTCAAATACAAATTATGAATTTAAGTGTGCGTGAAAATATGAATCACAAGATTTTTGATAATTTTCCTTACCTCTTCTACAGAAAAGCTGTGCTCATTATCAAGATCAAAATCCTCCTTAATTACGCTATTGACGTAAGGTGACAGCAGAGGTGGCTGTGACAGAAAACATGTCAATAAATATTAAGATAAATAATAAACAGGAATTTCTCCACTAATATAGTGAAGTAGTTTGAAACAGTAGTACGAAACTGACATATAAGAAAAATGATGTATATTTATATATTGTATACAATGAGATACAATACTACTTTTACTTATACTTCTTGTATCACAATAAATAACTTTACAGTCAGTTCATTTTTTTCTAAGATACAATATAGTATAGTAAACCCTAACCAGTATTTTCACATATTCTTCTTAAAATGAAACTTGAGAAAGATTAAGATTTTTGCAGCTTCACTCCAAATATACTGTTACGACGGTCTACTCGATCGTCGTAGGTACAGTGGAAACAAAATAAGTACAAGACACCAATTAAGTCACTAATTACCAGCTTTAATTTCCACAGTTAACAGTTCATAATTAACAACACAGTCTCTACAACAAATTATATAAAAATTGTTCACACGCAATAAAATGTCCACTAAAATTAAACACAATTGTATTACAATTTCCGTCCGATTATATAACACAACACTTAACTAATAACCACTTGAACGCGCACAATAATTTCGCCCGACATAACTCTCAAACCGCGCTGTCAATAATATATCGCACGGATACTGACTGAACGTCGTTAAGTACTGATATATATACCGCCCCAAATTACTAGATTATTCGATAGCGCCAGTATAGTTATGACGTAATTACTTGCAGCCTTAACACAGTCCGTGCGCCTGAGCGAAGTCTCGCACCGTCTAGAAGATGCCTCGACAAGCACATACGCCAAAGAAGTTACATTCCTGATCACTCTGGAATATTGTAACGTCACAAAACGTTCCATACTCTTAAAACGACCAGAAGAGTGAAGATAATACCACATTAACTATGAATAAGAACCAAGTCTAGGTAACAATGAAGTATACAACGGAATTAAAACCATAAACCATCAAAGAATGGAAAGAAGTAAGACATTCAAATGAACAGTAGTAAATCTACAATCAGCATAAAATGACACTACAACTAACCAGACGATTTGACAGAGACGAATTGACAAAGACAAGTTCCCAAATAGAATGTTTAAGTGAGAATAACAAACCATTAATAAACCAAGTAAAACACCATAAGTTGTATAAGGTGAAAAATAATAATATTTATAACATGTATTAGAGTGTAAACAGCACATTAGCTGAGCAATTGCAAAGTATTATTTTGAATAACAAACAAAAGAGAATGTATTATTGATAATTATTGACTATGCAAGAATTATAATGAATGAACCATTGAAATAAGGTTAACAGTGTAAGCACACTGTAAAATCACCCATAACAGAAGGGCATGCTAAGGCATAAAGAATAATGGTAATAGAATAATCAATGAGAGAACAAATAGTGTTATGTTCAAATAATAATATGATTTCAATGTAATCGACAATGTAAAAGCTATGTGTATTTAAAAATGTTATAAAAGTGTAACTTATTGTAGAAAGATGTATTCAGTAAAGAGGTAAACAAACCCTTATTATGGATTGTATAACTTAGGAGACTGGCATAAGATGAGTTAAGATAACTCAATGGATAATAAATAATATGATAAAAAACTCAAATAATGACTCACAACTACTTATGTGGAGTCCATAATGAAAAGAAACTTGAAATGATAGACAAAACAATGATGACCAAACAGATTATGAAAACCATAATCATATATAATAAAGAGTATAGGACAATATAAATATAATGATGATGAAAAAGGTGTAAGACACCATACAATGTTTAGTATGATAAGTATAGAAATTAAGAATAATGTTGAATAAATAATAATGAAGTAAAGAAGCCTTGAAACAATAATAAACTAATATGTTATAATGATTATTAATGTTCAGCTGGATGCAGCAATTTTGTATAATAATATGTTGAATTTCAATAAGATTATTAGGTTCAAAATAGAAATTAAGGAAAGTTGAATCAATGTTAAAAAAAATATCACTATTACTTTAACGACTCGGAACACTAGGTTTTTTATAAGTAAAAGCAAAAAGTTTTACCATACAGCCTTAACCGGTTTTCTCCTTTAAAAGGCTTCTTCAGTGACAGAGCCTCTGAAGAAGCCTTTTAAAGGAGAAAACCGGTTAAGGCTGTAAGGTAAAACTTTTTGCATTTACTTATAAAAAACCTAGTGTTCCGAGTCGTTAAAGTAATAGTGATATTTAGTTAAGTAACGGACACGTCATGGACAACGAAATCCAACAATGTTAAAAAATATTAAAATAGAATCTGCACAATGTAGCAGAAGACGTTTGAGAACAATGCAATATTTAAGCTAGGTTTTCCTTAAGATAGATTTTAATGAATGAAAGATGTATCCAAACTGGCCTCTATTCATATCAAAATAACCAGAAAGAAATGAGCAATACGATGCTAGTAATAGAACCAAAATTGTAATTAGTATAACTGAGATATAAAAGTAAATATAAGAAATTTTATGAATTTTGGATGGTTACGTGTAAAACTAATAACAACGGTAACACCCACGCTTAAAACAATTATGTAAGGGCTAAAAATAGAATGACCGCATCATGACGTCATTTTTAGCCAATCAAAAAAATTAATTGTCGCGATCTAGCGTCGGTTTCAGCAGACTATATATACGATTGTTCGAGCGGAGACATTTTGTCAAATTCCATTGCAGCAGCTACTACAGGACTACAGATCGAAATTATCAACAAATCTAATTAAACAACAACAAGTGAAGAAGTAAATACTTTTAAAAGTGCATCGCAACAAGCAGTATTCATTTTTACTAGTTGTGCGGTATAAAAGAACAAGGTTAGGTGAAGTACCTAACCCAGTATTCAGTTACCAGAAATAATAAGCGTTAATACGAGTGGAAGTGAAGTGTACGATCAGTGTACCCGATCGTAAAGTGCAACTGAAAAATAATCCAAGCGATTGTAATACAGAGAGTACCATGCAATATATCATTACAGTGTACGAATATTATGTGTTTAGTATAAAAAATAATACACTCTTGTACTGACGCAAAAACATTAATACGATAATAATAAGCACTGTGTATACTTTTCCTATAGGAATTATATGATTCCAAATATAATAATTCATGTATTAGGCTTATTGTAATTAACCTCAAACTGTATAGAGGTTAGACGAACATTTTGTCAATCAATTTAAATATTTTAAAGCTGTCTAACATTCTAAAATCAACTCTTGTAAAGCATCATAAATCAAGGCATAGGGATTTTATTCTGTAGTTTAAAAGAATTCACCCCTTGAGATATAAATATTTTGTAAACAAATAAACCACTAGTAAGAGTAACCATTGCCAACCTTCTGGGTTAGGAATAATTGAAGCCAGGTAGTTTGTAATCAATTATTATTGTTAATTAGAATGTATGAAGCTAAAGTAAGCACCTTGTGAGTAATAAACAAGTAAATTGTCAAATAACAAAAGTTGTAAACAATTATTGAAACAGGTATTAATTATTTTTCTCAATTAAAAGAGTTGCGATTTCAAGGCACTCAAACAATCAATTTGGCGGCCTGAACGTGTGAAGCGCCAATAGTTTAAAAACACAAACAAACCATAAGGAAAATAATTAAAATAAATTATTTGAAATACTCAATCAAAGAAATAAATTAACCTCAATTAAATTTATTTATTTTCTTTATTCTTTGAATACATTCTTTTTATGGAACAAGAACTTGCGATTCCAAATGGCGCCCAAGTAAAATCATTTTAGCTCACTTAATTACAAACAGTACAATTATACTGTTTTGACAAACCAACAGTATAAAAAAATACTGAGATAATCTGACGACCAGTATGGACAGAACTGAACTACCAGTACTACACCACAGGTACGTGAAGGTTTTAGCTACTTAATAATTTTGTCAAACAACACATTACTGTACACAGACGATCTAGGTCCACGGAAGTGCTACTGAACTTCAAGCGAACTCCGAAGTGATCCACATTCGATTAACAGAGATTACAATATTTAATTAATTCACTAATAAAAATTAATTAAAATCAAATAGACAAATTAAACCAATTAAATAATAATTAAAAATTATTTATCAACCGAAGTTAAATAAAACATAATCAACGTGTGAATAAGAAGTTTTTAAACACGTACGTAAGTAGTGTGTAACAATATTCGATACACGTAGATCGTTCTGTGATGTCGTAATACTTCCCCCTCCTTAAGCCTGTTCGTCCCGAACTGGCAAACCGTCTCTGAAGTAGTATTTAGCTATGCGATCTAGGTGGACGACCTTGAACTTTCACCGTCTTTCCTGTTGAATCCGATAAACAACATCGTTAATTCTTTTTTTCACAGTGTAGGGTCCTTCCCAGTTAGACTGAAGCTTAGGTGAGCGACCACGACGGCACCTTGGATTGCACAACCAGACCTGATCTCCTTCTTGGAAACCAACACTATTGCTGCGAATGTCATACCGAGTTTTCATTTTATCACTGGCAGTCTTCAGTCGTCCTCTTACCAAGCGATTCATTTCTCGCAGTTGGTTTTCTAATTGCGAGGAATAGTTCTGCGGCTCTTGGGACTGAGTCTCAGGTAATCCGAACATTAAGTCTCCAGGAAGACGAATCTCCTGCCCAAACACCAATTTTGCTGGGGTCATGTAGGTTGCGTCATGTACTGATGACCTAAACACCACTGGCTGATCCAAGTTTGTTTGGTTCTCGTCAAAAACCTCTTGCGTAACCTCATCTTCAGCCACTTTGCCCTCGGGCGCTTCTATCCGTTCAGGAACAAGCAAGAGTTTTGTCTCGACACCCATAGTTGGCTTTCTAATCACTTCTTTTGTTGTTACACTTGTTGTTGTTGCAATAGGGAGGGTTCCTCTTGACCAGACCTGTTGACTTTTTCTTCGATTAATGCCACTCGCTTAATCGAACGGTTGGTAGACCCTGTCATTTTAGCCATGAAAAGCTTTATCTTCTCTTGGCCAGCCTTCAGGACATTCTCTTTTAAGTCCACAACGAATCCGTAGGCATTCATAATGTCCGTGCCAAGAATCACTTCATCGACAATGTCTGCAACGAGCATTTGGTGGCTAAACTTCAAATGCGTAGAAAAATGGTAAGAAAACCCAGGCGTACATGTACGTCTACCTTTCCTAGTACCTTGACGGGCTTCCAGTCACAGTCTGTATTGTACAAGAGCTAATTAGAGGCTGGCGGTTGCTGGCTAAGTCAGGGCGCACAATGGACACTGTTGCGCCCGTGTCAACTGTAAATGATGTTGGTTTACCTTCCATTAACGATCAAGTTTCCACTGGTCTTGTGTAGCATGGAAACTGTGTGCTGTTCTGGGGCTTTACTTCTCCAATTGGTGCGATCACTCTCTTCTCTCAGTATCTTCTTCTCCCAACAGTCTACCTGTAGATGACCACGTTTTCCACAGTTGTAACATTTCAGTCTTCTTTTTCAAATCGTTGCGACTCTCTTGAACTTTTGAATTGTCTGTCCGGTGACAATATTGTTGTTCTGCACCCATCGTAACGGCAATATGATGGCACAAACCCATTAATGCAGCGGGACGCTGACTTGGCAGCTTCAAACTCTAGGGGGTGAACAAGAGCTTCTGAGCTATTTCGGTGTCTTGCCATTCGTAACACTTGCTGAAGTTCACAATCTCCGATGCCATCAATAAATGCCTGCACCGCAAACCTTATTCGGAAGTCTTCTGGTGCTTCAGGATAGGCCAATCTAATCAACCTGTCGATACTTGCTTCATACTCTTGAAGACTCTCCCCGGAACGTTGTCGTCTTGTTCTCAACTCGCAAATGTTTATCACCATACCGTAATTCTAGAGCTTTTATCAACTTCGCATAGTTGTTTTGGCTGTCAGGTAGCACTTTCTGTAGCAGTTCTGCCGCGGGTCCTTTTAATGCGAGAACAAGTGAGACTGCCTTGTTTTTCTCTGTCCAATTATTTGCGCATGCAGCAGCTTCAAATTGGCGGAGGTACGTTGCCCAGTGACTCCTTCCGTCAAAGGTTGGAGCTTTGACATGAACTGTTCCTACTGCAGGCAAAGTGACTTTCTCTATTAAACTTATTTTCTGCATCTTTTTCTGCCTTTATCATTGGTACAGTCTGTTCACAAAGTTGTTTTGGTTGTAACTTCAGGCACTGCTCGACTTAATTTTTAAGCTGCTCTTTTATATTTGTAATCAAGTCTTCTATTTTTGTTGACAGCTTTCTACACTCATGACTGATTTTTCTACTTAGACATCGGATTAGACATCGATTCTTTAACACTCGAGACAGACTTTTCTACTTCAGCTATTTTTAATGTCATTGATTCTTGTACGTCTAATATCTTAGTAACTTGTTTATTAAGCTCACCTCGTAGGAGACCCAATTCTGCGGTACTGTGTTCTTGGATCTGTTTCTGCTCCTGTATTAATGCTTTGATGTCTTCTGTTTCACACTTCCGTTCCTCTGCCTCCTGTCGTCGTCGTTCCTCTGTCTCTAGCAGGAAGGTTTTCTGTCTCGCTTCCGCTTTCTCGTCTTGTCGTTTTTCTGCTTCTTCCGCCTCCTGTCTCCGTTTCTCATTCTGTCGTTTTTCTGCTTCTTCCCTTTCTTGTCTTCGTTCTTCTTTTTGTCGTCTTTCTGCTTCTTCCTGTGTCTGCTGCAGCAGTGTTTGTAAAGCTTCCATCATCTGACTGGCATCCATGTTTACCGATTAATTACGAATTACACTCGTCTTGTACAAAGTGTCCACTGTTAACCGTTTTATCCCAGTTCTGACACCACTGTTACCACGGTCTACTCGATCGTCGTAGGTACAGTGGAAACAAAATAAGTACAAGACACCAATTAAGTCACTGATTACTAGCTTTAATTTCCACAGTTAACAGTTCATAATTAACAACACACTATCTACAACAAATCAAATAAAAATTGTTCACACGCAATAAAATGTCCACTAAAATTTAACACAACTGTATTACAATTACCGTCCGATTATAAAACACAACACTTAACTAATAACCACTTAAACACGCACAGTAATTTCGCCCGACATAACTCTCGAACCACGCTGTCAATATATCGCACTGATACTGACTGAACGTCGTTGAGTACTGGTATATATACCGCCCCAAATTACTAGATTATTCAATAGCGCCAGTATAGTTACAACGTAATTACTTGCGGCCTTGACACAGTCCGTGCGCCCGAGCGAAGTCTCGCACCGTCTAGAAGATGCGTCAACAAGCACGTACGCCACACACGTTACATTCCGGATCACTCTGGAATATTCGATAAACACGTAGATCGTTCTGTGATGTCGTAATAATATGATGTCCTGAAATGAGACTTTCTTGTAATATAACTACATTTACTACTTTATTATAAGAGAAAGGACAATTATAAGGTTGACTCTCTGTCAGCCTAGGGAAACCTATACGGTGAAGACTCTCTTGACACAGGCACTGATAAAAAGTTGGACTCATACATTCCCAATTTTTCATAAATTTTTCGCTTTTTCCTATAAGATACCTGAAAATTTATATACATACCAAAAGCCAGACTATTTAAATTCCTGCAGATTGTTCTTTAAATTATACCTGACTCTTTCAGTTCAAGACATATTTGGGTTTTTGTCAACTGCTGACTTTCCCACAAGAAAGTTCATGCGACCAACTTATTCAAATATGTAATATTTCATGTACAATGGCTCAAGAACAGTTTAGACAGATATCATGTAAACACACAAACTAGTCATTGTCTTGCGTGCAAATCAGATCACGATTTATCTGACAGTAACAACTTCATAATGCAACTTTTAAACAGACAAGGAAAATTCAAACACTGTCTAAAGTGCCTTCTAGCTAGTCATTCCATCAACAACTGTTGTCACAAACCTGTATGCAAACCTGCAAAATATCAAGGCATGTTTTGTTTATAACAAAAAAATGTGAACCAGTAATCAGTACAACAGTGAGTCATTAATATTTTAAAAGGATAATCTGCATATATTAAACTGAAATATACACAATTCAATAACCCACTGTATATAGGCTACTCAATAACAATTTTCTTGTAACTTTTCACAACAAAGGCCAGCTGCACACTGGAACAACATTTTGTTTCGTGACAGAACTGTTTTGAGGCTTTGTCTTCCAAAGCATCACTTCGGTGGAGAGACTCTTGAGACATTGTGTTATGACAAAACAATTTCTCGCCAGTGGTTTTTGACCTGTGAGTTTTTCTGGTTCATGGATTCGTGACAGGCATTAAAATAGAAGGCGTGGACTACGTGCGTGTAACATAAACTCCCCACCATGTATGATTAAAATCCAGCGCATGTGCAGTTCAAAACGCAGTTTGTTGCGAGACATAAATTGAAGGAGCTTCATCTTTGATTGTGAGGAGCCTCGTGATGCCTCCAGAAAATGTTGCATCCAATGTGTGGCGCTTTATATATCCTAATGGCAATAGAGTCGTCTGTGATGCTTAGCGACACAACACACCAAAACTTGTTCTGTCATGAAACAAAATGTCGCTGCAGTGTGCGGCCGGGCAAACACTTTACACTTTGCAATTTTTCTATTTAGCAACTACATTTACTGCAGAGAAATCAGGCCAGAATCAGCCTCTCAACAGGGCACAACCCATTACATATTTGTTAGCCTAGTATAACAATATAAAAGTGTAAGAAGAACCTATAGAGTATTACAAAAGATACAAATTTATTTTTAAATATTACAGAAACTCACTAACCTCAACTTTTATTTTTCTGATTTTAGTAGCATTTTTATTCTGTTGTCTGCGTCTGCGTCTACGCTTCCCCATTATTCTGAAACAAAGGACCACGAGAACAATATATTTAATGTGAAGAGACATTTGGACAAGAAAATAATGTTCTTTGGAACGACTGATGGGAAAACAACAGGTTTTTATATATAAGTTAAAAAAATTGATATAATAGCCTACATCAGGTAGAGATCATTGTGTTACATCTACGCTAAGACCACTTTTTGTCATAAGCCTTATTGTGACTCTGTGGTATGATTTCAGTTATAGATACTGTACAATTCAATTATTTTATGGTGACTGGTTTAGTGAATGCAGAAAACTGACACAGTGGAGGGACAAGAACACACACAATGTAAAACATTCCAATCCAAAAACCTTTGTCGTACTGTTGCTACTGTAAGTATTCGGAGTTCCAGTAATTTTTTACTGATTTTGCATTGAATACAATTATTTTTCAACAAATTTTAGAATTAATATATAATCTACATACTTATATGCAGAATACTATACAATTGTTTTTGGATTGTATATTTTTCATTTAGTTAAGAGTGTTTTAAATAATTACATTTAAAACCTTTCGCACTTCATGTAGCCTACTAATAATTTTCTTTCTAAATACTTGTCTTCAATTTTAATAAACATTCAATTACTGCTGCCCACTGATGTTTTCCTAGTGATTAACATACGCTCCAGTTAAAGTCATTATAACGTTAAACTTGGTGCAGTTTTTCTCTTGCAATTGGGCTGGTCTCAAATCAGATCTATGGTGTTTAGGTATGGATGGTATATGAACAACTGTGTCACCATGATTTTGCACAATAAGTTCATTAACATATCATTATTCAATATGTTCATTTCATAGTTTCTGTAAAAGTTTAATAAGTTTACTAACTTTCTCTGCAACAGTCAGACTTGACGATATCTTTTGTAAAGGGAATACAGTTTATTAGCCACGCCCTGTATAAAATCACTTTTTGTACAATTTGATGTGCACATGTTTTCAATTTGATAATTGGAGTACAGTGTATTTTATAAAACTAACACAAGAGTTTTATTATAATCACTGAATTAGCTTTCCACCATTGACACCTGGTGATTCATAAAAACTGTGGGCTACAAACTGACAATGCTCCACCGTAGTACTACCTCTTCTCCCTAACAGAATAAGGGGTGTTTGATTAGTCCATGCAAAGTCAAAAGATGGTGCTCGTAGTACATAAATGATGTCATTTTTAGTTTCCCACATCTCCACTAGGAGTGGACACCGTGTTTCAGTCACATACATTCATAATTTTACTGTTGCCGATCATTTGAATTGAACAAGTATTGTGATTTGCAAAAAACTGATCTAAGAGAATTTTGCGTGGTGATGAAAAATTACCTTTTGAAACGCAAAACTGACAAGAAACTAAATCCAAGCTGGATAAATATTATGGTGATTCCGCTCCATCGACTAGAACAATTTACAAATGGTTTGGTTATTTTTGTAATGGTCACATGAGCACAAACGACGTTGAATGTTCTGGAGGGCCTGTTGAGGTTACAACTGGAGAAAATATTGAAAAACTCCATGATATGGTGATAGAGGACAGAAGATTGAAAGTGAGTGAAATTGATAAAGACAACAAGCAGCTCAAATGAACGGGTGCATCATATTTTATACAAACATTTACATATACAAAATCTACCCGCAAGATTGGTGCCGTGTTTGCTAACAATCAAACAAAAGATGATCAAATAAACATTTCTAAGCATGGTTTGGAGCTGTTTTGAAGACTCGATAAATCATACTATAAGGCCTAGCGCAGACGGTCGATTTTTCCCCGGGCGATTATGAATCGCCGGATTTGTAACACATAAACTGAAATAGGAGAGCGCACACAGGCGATCAGAAATTGCCGGCGATTAAAAATCTGTGCGGTGCCACAGATTATTGGGCGATGCAATTATCGCCCGTCGAAAAATCGACCGTCTGCGCTAGCCCTAAGGATAGGATCGAAACACTTGAGTATTGTTGGACTAACTGTCCAAGTCTTGAAGGGAGATTAGATTGAGAAATAAACAGATTTTTCCCAAAAATTGTGTCTTCTTTATTCTTGCACCGACTTATAAAACACTCCTTGTAAATTGGATCAGTGGAATTTGGCGTCATGTAGTTACACCAGCAAAGCTGCATGAGGAAAAGACATGCAGTTCCTTGCCTATTTTTTTGTCTTTTATGTATCTATGAGATATAAGAAACTGTCAAAAAAGGAACTTTAATACCATACACTAACATATACAGATAACTGAGTAGTGTTTAGATAGTGACATATAACTAAACAGAAAAGTATTTTGCACGGATGTTAGAATAGTTCCCTTAATTTTAACTTTTTGACTAAATGTTGGGTACACCTATGAAATCTAATATAAATTAAATATTGCATTGTAACATTCATATTTGATGGTGGTGGCGACTGTTGTAATGGTTGGACCATTGCACAACCACCAATCTAGAATAATTAAACTCTAAAATAATGTGTTAAAACATTAAGCAGTTAACACTGTTCTGAATTTCAACGGAATACGTATTAATTACTATGTGGCAAAGTTCACATACAATTTGTAATCTAATAAAACCGAAATATTGCATAGCAACATTCATACTCAGTCGTGTGCTGTAATCTGTCACATCACACTTGCCAGGCAACAACAGTAATTAGACAGCTACCGAACAATAGCCTACTGTTACACTAAATATCCGACTTGGTGTAATGTCACTCTTTATGGCTACATCTAAGACACACTCAGCACCCAGCACAACATGTTCTTATGTCTCTATACAATTAGTAGTATGAAATGAATACGATTAAAAATGTACAGGCAATTTAAGCTGTTTAACTTCTTTATGCTAAATTTACTTATTAACTTGTATGTATAAGGCTGTTTCAGTTGTATGCAATCATCAAAACTAGTACAGGGACCATCAACTGTCCATCCATTAATTTGTACAATTTGCCTGTTGAGAATCCTCTTTCCCACGTCACACATGCATCTGTGTTGCCTGTAGTGATGGTGGTGGGGGAGGGACTAATTTTGTACATTTCTTGTGTTTGTTTTATGTTTATTTTTGTTATCGAGTTATCAGCAGTGTTTACAATTAGCCACTCTTCTTGTATCTACATAATGCTGATTTTGTATTTCTGGTTCTGTTATGGTCAGTTGGCCATCACTACGGGGGGGGGGGGGGGATTTTCAGGCACCTAATTTATTTCGTAGTTAATATTGATTTCGTGCTCACACAAAGACTGACCTGCATCGCGCATCATGCCCTGCCGATGTTTCTGCCAACGCGTCCTACAGCACGCATCAGTCTCATTGAGCAGCAACACACGGGACTGTCTCAACAACACATGGCCAGCAATATAAGAGACCAGTAGCATATATCCCCCCCCCCCACCTCCAACAAGTATTTTCTATATGCAATAATTCCATCAATCCTTTTTCCCTAAAGGGACCTGCTTACCCCCATCAAATTTGTTTTCAATCACTGGGATATACAGAATAAGATGACTTGAACATTCTATTCTATATTTTATAACAGTTTTTTCCACTAGATCAAGTCTTATCAGAGGGAATAATATATAAAATTTAACATTACAGGGGGTTCAACTGAAACAGACAAAATTCACATTAATATTTTGTAACATAATCCCACACACACATATTTGTTACGGCAAATATAATAAAAGAAAGGGAATAGCCTCAATAACTTATAAAAACTATACAAGGCCTCTACAATAGACCAAGAATAGGTGTAAAAAAAAATTGTAGGATATCTCAACAAATATCTGTCAATCAAAGTGTTATACAAGAGTGCAAGAGTGCACCTACTCTTTCTAACATTTATATTGACGATCTGGCACGGAATTGGAAACATCTAGTGAACCCTGGTATTAAGTTATCACAAGACAGATACCGTATTTAAATGTGCTGTTGTTTGCTGATTACTTGCTTGTACTTCAAAATACAGAAGCTGATTTGCAAAAATTTGCTTTTAAGCTTCACCAGATTGGCAAACAATACAATATGAAAATCTCCACTATAAAAAAGGATAATGGCATTTAGAAGTAAGGAGCCAATAAGAACAAAAATAATAATTAGTGATCGAATTCTAGAATAGGTGAGCCACTTTAATTATTTGGGAAATAATATTGGCTATGACAGACACTATTGATGTTAAGTTAGGTAAGTTCCAGACGATCTGTCGGACAATCAACTGTATTTTTAGAAACAAGGTACGTCGAGATACAAAATTAAAGTTTTACTAAGTTACAACAGTCCCTGTACTGACCTAAGGGATTGAAAGCACTTATGGATAGCAAACAAAAAGCAATACAGTAAAATACAGGGCTCAGAAATGGCATTCTTAAGAGGAGTCAAAAGGTGTTCTAAACTTGACCGAAAAGAAAAGAGGCCACAAGAGAAGAGTTACAAGTTTTGAATACCTGAAGTTTATTTTTCTAAACTAAACAATTTACTATTAATGTTTGTATATAGTTAGTGCAGTTATGAGACTTAGTCTAAAATGTGAAAATAGGACCTGCACAGAGACCTGGGTGTGGAAATGGTTGCTGACAATATTAGGAAATTTGCACAGAAGCATGAAGACCGGCTTCATAACCACGTTAACGTAGAGGCAATTCAGCTGCTTGACCAACATGGGATATTGAGAAGGCTCAAGAGGACCAAACCTTTTGACCTGATTTAGTGTGGTGTGTGTAAAGCAGACTACAGTGTGAAGTGTTGTGTATGTGTATGTTTTCACCATTAGAGTAATCTGAGGGATACCAGTGGGTAAACCCAGTAAATAGACATTTAGTTTTAAGATACTGATAGAGTCAAATTGCTCGTTAATCTATCTAAGATTAGTAAAAAAAAAACTGACGGTGACAGGGTTTATAGTCAAACAGTTGAAGTTAATGGGAGTTTGGTGGTCAGGTCACGAAATTTGCAATTCATCTGCATGGAACTGATGAAAAAGACTGACTATCATCTTCCCTCAGCAATAGACTTTTAGTAGGTAGTTTATAAAAACAAAAGAAAGTTCTCTAATTACAGCTGAGAATACAAGTACTCCCCACTGATTCCTATTATTAATGATAGAATAAAAGTAAGCTTAAACTAAATTCCTTAGTTTTGATATCCGGCAGTTTAGTTACTGATATGAATGCTGAGACTAAAGGACATCCAACACATGCCACAAAATTATATGTGCCAGTCTGATAACAATATACAGCAGAGCATCGATTATCCGAACATCCATTAACCGGACGATCTATTATCCGAGCTCAATAAAAAGTACAATTATGTACTGTACTGTACAGTAATGTATGTAATAAACCTGTTCGTAGTTTAAAAAAGAACTACTTCTATATTAGCGTAAACAGCTGGAAAAAAATAAATAAAACGGACTAAAATTTAAGAGATTAACCAAACTCGCCAACTTTTTCAACCCTCTGGAGGGGGGTCCCGTTCGCCCTCCCCCCTCGTAAACTCACCCTTGGATTTTATGAGACAGCCCTGTAAATGGACGCGTCATATTCATTACAAACAATATTTACAAATTTGTTGAAATTACAAATATATAAGTACTGATACTACCTAAACTGTAATTCGTATGTAATTTTTTACGTTATAAGTCGGATTCAAGAGGCTACGCGTCAATATTTAGCTTAACTGTCTCACCTTCGATTTTTTTTATATTGTAGTTTGTTACAGTTTCAGTGTCCTATGACGATTTTCAACAAAATTAAGTGTCGCAAATGTAAAATAACTAAGTAATTTGGAAAAATAAAAGTGCTAAATGCGTAGTAAGACGGGCTTAGTGGTGGGCGTTTCTGTTGTTTCTGCAAAACGAAAACAAACTGTTTGTTGAAAAAAAAACAACTGTTTTAAAAAAACAGTTGGAAAAAAACAGGTTGAATTAATGAACTGTTGCTATTTACATTGACTGTTTTTATCATTATATTGTTAAATATTTTGTTTTGAGCATTTAAAAATAACTGTTCATTTTAGTATTTTTCTTAAATGGATGGTTATGAAACTTAAATACTGGCATTAAGTCAATATTTATCTTATTTAACCTACATCTTAAAGGTCCTTTTTTTTTAAATTGTTTCATCAAAACTTATGGGGAATATCTGAATAATATTTTTAAGGACAAAGGACTTACTTTTTAACTTTTACTAACTTTTAAAGGACGTAATGTTTTACTAACTTTTTAACTTATGAGGACAAATCTGAATAAACTGAAATATGTTTTCTTTTTAAATGCCCTTTTAAATTGGTTATCGTAGATTTATACGAAATTTTTTGTTTACAAACTGTGCAAACAGCCATATCATTATCTGCTTTGTGAAAATAATTCCACAAGTCGCTTCGTAATCTGTTTGCCATGTTAATAAACAGTTTTACTTATTCTACTAAAAGAATATCTGCCTTACGCCGTCTAATTTAAGCTATTACCTAAATGAACATCAAACATAATAAATATAAGCACACACACACACACACACACACACACACACACATAATTTTTGCGTCAAACAGAACGAGGACAGTACAATAATCAAACTCAAACCTAAGTCAACGCACGTTGCATTAAAAACGAACAGTTTAGTCCTAGCAAACTGTTAAAAAAAAAAAAAAAGTTTACGCCAAACAGCTCAACGAAAGTGCCAACGAAACGAACGGTTTACTGCGAACGGAAAACAGAACGAGCACAGTACAATAATCAAACCTAAGTCAACGCACGTTGCAATATAAACGAACAGTTTCCTCCTAACAACAGTTCAACAAACGGTTCAAAAAAACAGTTTACGCCAAACAGCTCAACGAAACTGGTAACGAAAACGAACGGTTTACTGCGAACAGAAAACGGAACAACAGTGAACTCTGTGAACACTTGCGTTGTCAAAACTGTTGTCAACGCCACGTTCGTTTTTAAAACTGAGAAACAGTTTGTCTCCGCGGAAAAGAACAGTTCGTTCGTTTTTTTTCAGAGAACTGTTTTTTCAACCAGTTGTGCGTTTTTGTTCCCACCACTAATGGTTGCATACGCTGCGCCCGTCATTACGCGTTGTGTGCGTCTGTTGATGTTGAACGTTACGTACAAACCAACTCACAAGATACCACTTTGAAAATTGCCAATTTACACTTAAAAAAATTAATTTTGATATGAGTTTGAATTGACTTTTATGGAGTGGTATTGACGTGTTTTACGCTATTACATACTTAATGATATCATCAATGATCTTTACACCTGACAAAAGAGGGAAATTCAAATATGTTCAAACCTACCTTACACATAAAATGTAATATACTAACAGAATGTATGTATATACTTTAAAAAAATAAAGTTTGTTTCCCAGTTTATAACCCTTTTTCTATGTAGGTTTCCGCACCGTATAAAACTATAAACAATTACGGTATTTTTTATGGTTTATGAAATTCCCGTGACTTTTCACGGTTTTATTGTTTTTCCCTGACTTTTAGCAAATTTACAAGGCCTTTCCTGACAGACAGTGAATTCCCCCGACTTTCCAGGCCTGTAGGAACCTTGCACTTACAGGTACATTTTTATAATATAGCCTACATGAATAGGGGTCTTCACATAATACACAGTAAATACAATATAAGCACACTCTACATACTTCATAGCTAATACATTATACACGCTACCGGGAAGGCAAACATAAGTTAATACTATACATTTGTCCAAATTAACATACTGAAACACACATACACATGCATACGCTTGAGCATTTTAATTTACTGTTATCATATATATGTACAACTTCAGTAGAAGATAAAATACCAGACATACTGTGCCTTTGGAGGATCTTCTTATCAACAACACGACTTGTGCATGTACACAAAACAAAATTAATGGCTTGATTGGTGGTTATTGTATATACTTGTATAATTAAGACTAAAAATAGTGGGATTTTGCAGTGGTATCTACCAACGGGCAAGTTCGCTATGTCTGGCCAATTGACATCCGTGTACTCAATATCTTACGTTGTGATGAATCGTGTGATACATATGAACTGTCAAAAAAAACAGACCAACTCCATCCTAGTACAGTACTACCAAATATGACACTGATAAAAACTGAGCAACACTATCTTAGTGCTACCATAGTTTTGCAAAAAGAAACAGTAATAAACTGTTCCATTTCTGACAAAAGCTTTATACTTAATCCACTTTGTTTGGCTGCTCACCATTTAAATGAATGTCTATTATCACTTTACTTGGTGGGGGGGGGGGGGTAGCAGTTCTATTATTAGGTTAAAAATTCAAATAATTGCTTTACAATTCCTGTACTACTAAGATAAAATGCCTGAAAAATTATCTATGATCTATCTATGCCTGAAAAATGCTCCCTCTATGTATAACACTTCATATAGGGCCACATGGTACGTTTTTGGTGCTCTAACCAACAAACCTGATTTGTAACGGCTCGATACTTCGTTTTCTTACAATGAATACATCGAGAAATTATGTTAGGTACAGAAGATACCGTTATGGGACAATTTTATTGCACCCTCGTTGTTCAATCGCGAAACGTTTTCTCCCCCCCCCCCCCAGGTGCCGCTGGGTTTTCCCCGTTCCTAACAAGCGAAAATCAGAGATGCGTAAGTAATGGCGAGCACATCAGACTTATGTGACAGTTGTGAAAATAACGGCGGGCGCAGCGTGTTGTGTATTTAGCACTTTTATTTTTCCAAATTACTTAGTTACTTTACATTACTTGCGACACTTAATTTTGTAGAACATCGTCATTAGGACACTGAAACTGTAACGTATTACAATATGAAAAAAGTCTAAGGCGAGACAGTTCAGTTTCCGTATTACCCCCATTTGGTTTTTACCGCAATTTTTGGATATATGTTACCCGCTTTACAGTGACTGCTTTTACATTCAATACATTAGGCCTACCAGTACGTCGCCTGTTGTTTGTTAGAATAATCCACTATGTACTGATGACCGTTGAAAATCAACAAAGGCGTTCCCTAATTGGTCTCTGTAAACTCCATGACTCACAGTGATCACTACACTAACAAAAGAGTCTATCAATGATCACCACTAATCGCCTACACACGCGATTGTAATACCCCAAGTTGTAATATCTTTTACGAAAATGTTCATCATAAATTATTTTAGTTTTCATTGTAACAATAAATACGCAATTAGCTTTATCTCGATAATTAAAGTTTATGATTTTACAGTAAACCTCAAGACTTACCTCAGGTTGCGCACACACACCACTTGAAAATGTTCGCTCTGTACTGTACTAGGTAATAAACCTGAATCGTTACTGAGCGCGAGAGGAAATGCTATCGGAAATGCACTGTACGACTGTTATCAGGAGCTGCTGCAGACAGTGCAAATTCTTGCGTGATAGTAAGCTGATTGTCGTCAGTGTGGACGGTCTGTTTCGCTTAAAATGAAGACACATTGTTGCCTTTATGCAGATGTGTTGCCCATGTAACAGTTTTTATGTAAAACTTCATCTTTGACTTCCCCACAAAGTCAGATTTCGAATCTACTTATCCTGTAAATGTAAGTACAATTTCAAAAGTTCATTTTTTCTGCTAGCTTATGTAAGCCATATAAAAAATTCTTGAAGATCGATGGTTTTAGACATGACCGGATTAAGGCTATGGGGGCCCGGGGCTATTTAAGAACAGGTATGAAAATTTCGCGTTTTGGACAATACTTTATTCAGACGATCATTTAATAATATAATAAACAAAATATTGTTCTTAAACCGTACTTTTATTCACATACTTTTTTATTTTATACTGATTAAATAGATGCTGAAATTGTTTACTAATATTTTATTTCGCAGATCTTTTTACAGTAATCAACGGTATAAATAAATTAGAGAATAAAAAATAATTTAATTGAAATATATCTTTCTGCTCTTCTTTTCGGCAAACTCTGGTATCAAATCATCCAAATCCAATGTTTTTAATAATTCTGTTTCAATAGTTAATTCTTGCTAAATTAGTTAAGCGGATATCAAGAATTGTTGATCGGTACATGTTCTTGATTCTTTTAAGAGTAGAAAATGATTTTTCAGCCTCGCAGTGAGAAACAATCGATACGCTATATAAATATTTTGAAATATATCAATAATGCCAGTGTTGACTATTCAATTTAAAACAGACAGAGGATACAGTGTATTATAATTTTCAGCTTTATTCTTTCGAAAATGGGAATTTTTAAATGGTCGGGCGTGGGGCCCCCCGACAAGCGGTCCCTGTATGTATAAAGTGACCATTTATTGAAACCTCCGGAGGCTAAATTAGCGGTTGCTAAACAAAAGCAATACACGTAACTTACTGCATCTTAGCAAACTAACCACCGTCATTTAGCGAGTATCATTAAGACAAGAAGTGGGTTTGTTTTGTGGCGGAGATGTTAAACAAATATGTATACTGTACTTATACACTGGAAACTGAAACTATGTTGACGTCACGCAGGGCCCCAAAACACTCGGCGCCCTCGGTCCCCTCCCCACCTAAAGCCGGCACCGATTAGTGTTCTGTAGTCGGCGGGAATAGCGCATTACTTACATGTTATTAAAAATCTACTTCATTAACAGATAGTGAGTGGTAAGTTTAATAAAACGCCTGTGTTATTTTCTTCAATTATTATTGGTTAGTATAGGCTATTATGTATTATATATAATATAATATATATTATATTATATATGTTGTCATATATTATGTTTATTAGTATTAGTATATTGTACATTATGTATTATATATTATGTATATTAGTATATTATGCTTAGTTTATATTAGAATGAATAAATTAATCACAGAGTAAAGTAATACATAAGTGTGATAGTAGATACGAACGCGCGCAGACATCAGAAAACAAAACTGGTCGTGACAACACAAAACAATACAACTTTCACTTATTGAGGACATTTATGTCCCAGAAATAAGGTGAGACAATTTGAAAGCTGCCTTAAACAATTGAAAATGCCTAAAAAATGTCTTCTTCTTCTTCATGGTCTAGACTGCCCTGGCTGTTTGTGAAATCTCTTGTCCTTGGAGGTCCCATACTTCCTTGAAACCTCTGGGTTTTCGTGCAGACGGTCTTGCTGCTGCGTTCTTTCTAAATGATTCCACCAAAATAGACCTTGTATTCGTTAATTTTGTTTTCCATATTAAAAATGTTCATTCCTGTCGTATATTATCATTACTTATTCTGTCTGTTAGCCCGCAGCCTTTTACACCTCTAAGAAATTTCATATCTAAAAAATAGTAAAACATAATTATTGATCCTAAGACAAACCCGAAAATATCTCTTGAAAATTGTTTTCGTCCGCACCGCTCTTTCCCCTCAGTGAGCCTTCTTCGCTGTTATCTTTCGCCATATTCTGTTATTAGTTACGTGTGACAGCAAATGGAAAGGAACAAAGATTCCGAAAATCGGAGACGTTATTTCCCACAATTAAAGAATATACAATAGGGCAGTGGTGTAATTGTGAGCTGCTCCGGGGGGGGGGGGGGTTTAAAGGTTGGACTCCCCATTTTCCTCGGTACAAATGAGACGTTTAAAACTCTTGCCATATAATTATTGGTTTTTTATTTACGAGCCTTATTTAACACACACAACTGGCTTATAAATAAGCTTACGTTAACTGTTTATGGAATTTCGCTGAAATTTTTAATAGCTCCGGTGATGATTGGCCCCGCTTAGTTTGCCCACTGCAGCGCAGGATAGGATAAGAAATGGGACTATATGGAATGGGTTGAACATGAAGCCATTAACAGAGAAATTCGCGAATTTGGAAGGACGCTCAACCAAATGCATATAAACTAGGGTTATCTACCATACGTCCTCTTTTTCCCGGACACGTTCTCTTTTTTAGTGTTAAAAACCTGTCCGGGACGATTTTTTTTTTTACAGGGAAGTGTCCTCTTTTTTCGAGAAGCTGAAAAATGTAGACACGCGGAATTTTCATAAGTTTTTAAAGAATTACCCTGATTTGTATGATAACCACCAGTTATGTTCCAGTCAGTTATGGTGTAAATATTATAAGGAAAGTTCAACATCATTTTACTATTCAGAACTTTTGGAAATTGTTGAGTATTTTTATTCCGTTCCGAGTAACAACTCTAGTACAGAACGGGTACTTTTTCTGATCAGTTAACAGTGGACCAAAGAGAGAAACAGGTTAATGGTAGAAAAGGTTAAAGGTATAATTTGTATACGATACAACTTGAAAAGTTCCGAATCAGTACTGAATTATGTGTTCAGTTCTACGAGTATTAGAAAATAAAAAGCTATTGATGAGAATTGTTCATCTGATAAATACCAATGGCACCACAAAGACAATTGAACGTTTAGTCTCTGAATCCGATTCAGACTGATTAGTACTAAATTAATTATTTCTATGCTTAAAATACCTTTTTATCTATAATGTATAATGATTTCATTGTCAATTTTTTTTTTTTTTTGGATTCGTAAAGTAACGATCTTCTTCTTCTTCTATGGCATCACAGTTCGGAGTCGAACCCTAGCCTCCATAATCCTCCTCCTCCATTTTTCTCTGTCCTTGGCGATCTATGTCCATCGTTTTATTTTAAGTAAATGATCGTCATCCCTCGCCACTGCGTCAATCCAGCGTGTTTTGGGTCTTCCGACAGGCCTTCTACCCACGATCTGACTAAACAGTACCTTCGTAGGTATTAGGTTGTCTTCCATCCTAATGATGTGTCCTGGCCATTGCAATCTATGCAGTCGGATGGTGGTGGCCAGATCATCGTTTTATACAGCTTGTAGACCTCCTCATTGTGACGCATTCTCCATATCCCGTTTACTTGGATTGGTCCATATATTCTCCTCAAAATTCTCCTTTCAAAAGTATTGACTATGTTTGCGGGTTGTTTGTTCAGAGGCCAAGTCTCGCTTCCATATGTTATCACCGGTCTAATCATAACCTTATATAATGTGACCTTGGACTGATGTTGGATATTCCTTATCTTGAATATAGATGTCAATGAAGCATATGTTCTATTTGCGGCCTGTATCCTTCTCCTTATTTCGTTTATTTCTTCATTGTTTTCTGTCATCCAACATCGCAAATATTTAAACTGATTCACTATTTCCAGGTTGAGTGGTTCAATTTCAAATTGTTCAGGTTTCCTGGTTTACTTCCGAGTGGTGATCATAACCTTTGTTTTATCTGTTTTAAAGTAACGATCATGCTATTAAATTTTCAGGTCGTCCTCTTTGTTTTACCTAGGTCATATGGTAGCCCTTAATAAACCGCACACCAAGAGAATATTGTATCGTCGTTACGCCGGAGCGGACGCCCCCCCTCCCAAATGACCTAAACATGACGATGATGATAAAACCAGAAGTTCATAAAGTTTAATAACAATAACTAAAACAGTAAAACTAATGGTAGTAATAAATTAAAAACCTGTACACAATAAAGTTTAACTTCTGACAAGTAGTGATATAGGCCTACAAGATAAGTTGAAAGAGTTGGATTTCATGAAGTTGTGACACTTGCTGGGAGATCTTATTTAGTGACATTTGCTCGGAGAAATTCATAATGATACCAGGAAGTAAGCCTACGTAATGATTTTTGAGCAATCACCACGTTGACGGATTTGATTTTTGACGGTACACAACTTTGTGATGAATTACTTAGTATCAGAGCATTTGTACCTAAATTATACCTTTGTGTGTCATAAACGTCATTAAACATAATAATTTACAAGAATTATATCCAAATGTATGGATATCGATAAGAATTTTATTAAAAATTCCTGCGACAGTCGCTAGCGGAGGAAGAAGCTTTTCTCGATTAAAATTAATCAAAACGTACTTAAGATCTTCAATACTTCAAGAAAGACTTACTAGTTTAGGAACGCTGTCTATTGAAAGTGAAATCCCCTAAAATTTAGACTTCACCGATCTTCTTAAAAAATTTGCTCATAAGGAGCTCGAAAAGTAGATTTTGGATTTTGACTGAATTATGAAGTAAGGCCTATTTCATATTTAATTTACCGTATTTAAATAAATAATGTGTTAGTGGTAAATACTGATGTATTTTATTCTTAGCCAAATTCTGGAAATATTTGTATTATATAATTATTACAATAATTCATTACCGTTAGCATTTTCTCGTTTACATAGGGCGCATACATACACTGACACTAATATACAAATTTCAATAAAGTTTTACCTTTGCTTGAACTAGCTTTTGCTTCATCAAGAGCTCAAATAATATTTAATCGAAACAAAATCCAAAAATTTAGTGGAACACGCTAAGCTAAGCCATGAAACTGCAGTAAGCGGAAGTAGTAGCGACGGCGGAACTGAAAAATAATTCTTGTTATGTGACAGAGCAAGAGGTTATTCCCGTTATTTGGAGATCATTCTGCATGGCATAGTTGTCAAACATTCTAGATCATCCAAGACATCCCTCACACTGCAAAGCGGCAAGGTATAAATCAGCGGCGGCTGCGGCGGTGGTAGCTGTAGTAGTAAGCGGTAGTAGTTGTAACGAAGTTGTAAACATTTTATTACAATTTATATCTAAAAATTAGGTTTCCGTAGTCGGAAACAGTTCATTATTCGGACACGCTCGTGGACAACAAAAACCAAGAATTTAGATTTTCAATAAACATGTCATCGTCATCATCGCTGGGTCTGACGCGATTGACTTCGCCAATACCAGAGTTTGACTCACATCGTCTTCCATCGTCAAGACTTTCCTCCGTATTTAACCCTCCGGCCTACCTCAACCTTGATAATTTCATATACTTTATATAATCTCTACATTCGTAAAGAGCGCGAATAATAATAGTACAGTAAAACCGTGTTTAACCGAACTCGGCTTATCCGAAACCCGGGATAACCGAAACGATGTCAGACTCGCTGAAATCAATCAACATGAAACATATTATTTATTGGTGCGCACGCGCAGATGTGGGAGAAGATTACAGATTCCGCTTTAAATAAGGCAGGGAACAGATTGTATGACGGACTTGAGTATGAAGAAGAAGAGGAAAATTACGAAACTTAGTAGAAATAGCTAAAGGAATTCCATGATGTGAAGAAATAGATAATAGATGAAAGTGAAATTAACGAATGGCTAGAGGCAGATGATGCGTAACTAGAATTTACTGACCAAAAAATCGTAGAAGCCGTGATAAGACCAGAGTCTGAACCAGACGACAGATACCAGGATGTTCATAACACAGACACAAAACGTGTGACAGCAGATGATGGATTTAAAGCCTTGGAGGCAGGGGCGATTTACCATTTTGTCGCCCTTAGGCAGTATAAATTTGCCGCCCTCTTACAAATATCTGTTGGTGTGGGGGGGGGGGTGCGTTTACTAATTTAATTCAATCATTCATATTTTCAGTTACCCTAAAATTTGTTTTATATATATATATACACATTTATATATAACATTTTCTTCCCAATTTTCCTTCATATATTTCTATAGAACAATTTACATAAGGTACTACGAAGAGTACGATAAGACATTAAATTACTGTAGCCGTGTGTATTCTAAAACATTTTAACTGAAGTTAAAACATAGCAATTTAATACAATTTTGTATTCAAGTTGGTACAAAATTGAAAAGATAAAGAGGGTTGTAATAATAGTCTTTGTCGTGATTTTTGATGGCCAAAATTATTAATAATATCTGTCAGGTCTATCTTCTTTAATAACCCTCCTTCAATGGACAATATAGGCAATGAATTCAAACGCCAAAAATTTACGCGGTGCTGGTCAAGGTCTGGGCTACGCTTACAGTCTATGTATGTTAGCAGCTACCGGAAGCTACATTCACTCACGTCAAATTACAGAGTCTGTAAAGGATGTTCGAAATCTGAATGTAAAGGAATTAATAGTTAAATAATTCACTAATATAATGGATTTATCACATACATAATACATGTAAATGTAATCATCAAAAAACAATGTAATTCATATACATCAGAAGTAAATGAGGAACTATTCTCTTTATGTAATAAGCCTAGTTACCAAAAATATTTTTTTAGAAGTTTCTTATGATACTGGGACGAAATGGAGCGGAATTTGAAACATCTCTTGGGTATAAAAACAATATAACGGCCGTCAAAGTTCACCTTTCCAAAATTTGCCGCCCCTCACATTTTTACCACCCGTAGGCAGTTGCCTACTTTGTCTATGCACAAATCCGCCTCTGCTTGGAGGCAAGAGGTAATAGACAGGGCAAACTGCATTTTCTGTAAGTAAGAATTAGACGATATAAATCACACGTTTTTCACCTGTGACAGATAGAAAGAGGAGAGGCAAACCTTGGAAAATGTAGTGAAACAGATCTAGGCCGAAAATATAGTCGTAATAATGCTGGAGAGCGAACGCCATTGGGATCAGGTAGCAGCCTACATAGAGAAGGTACTAAGGCAAAAGAAGGAAGCCGAAGATGATCTTGCTAGGACTGCTGACAGTATAGCAGAAAACAGATAACGTGGACCCGCTGAAGGTTTAAAACAGGAACGTCCACAGGACGAAGTACAAATGGCACCACCTTGAAGTATTGGGAAAGCTGAGTCCCGAGGTGGATCCATGCAGTGGACAACAGGGTTTGTGGTTTTGGTGGGTGCGAGTCCCACATACCGTAGGAGTGCGGACCCTCCTGCAGCGAGCATTAGTTTTCCACAGTCCCCCTCGTAAAAAAAAACCTACGAGTACAATGGTCTGCTGGTACCTACATACGCGCCACTTTTTTAATCCTCACACTAATTACACGTCATGAATATTTTTCTCACAGCGCAATGACACAAATAAGTGCGGACCGTATCTGAATCTTTTAGATTGACATTGTGCTTAGGGCTGATCCATCGGATCAGGAATCAGGCCACATCCTACATAACTCCCTGTGTTGAGAACAAACGAGCGGCAACACACCAGGACGTCACCACCGCGCAACTTCTGTCTGTCTGTTTGCGCCCTTTGGCGTGTGACTTATTTCTTATAAATATTTTATTACGTAGGAACGTATTAAGTCTCTACCAAAACCATGCCTAAATATAACTACTGGCTTTGCAATAGTTAAACAATTTTGATTGCACTTTGTGCTTATACAGTACAAGCAGACCAGAGAACAGGAAGCAGTAGTGTGGGCCGCGCTGTACGCTACACGTTCGCAATTATTTAATTAAAATTAACCAAAGTAAAGTTATTTACAATACGATTTTTTTACTTCCATGTTCCGTAAGAAGAACCGAACCATCTTCCGTATGGTGATCGCGAAAAAATCTGTTACGAGTTAAGGGCTGATTCTGATTGTACTATGCTCAAAACATGAAGAAAAGCAATTTTCCGAAAAGCGTCTCTGTGTGTCTGTATGCAAATTTTGTTTTAGGCGAACGATAACTGCCGCAAATTCACACAGAATAAGATAATTTTTTGCATATGTATACTCGAGTTGTAGAGGACTCAAGGCCTATTGATTTTGGTGAAGATCGGTTGGGGGGGGGGGGGTAGTTTACCTGCAACGTTTTACGTTTTAACAAGAGTAAAGTACTCAATTTTGATAAATAGAGTATTCTGAAAATGAGGCCATAATAATCCACTGTAGAAAGTAGATGAAATATATATAAATGAAAAGGCTATTTGAAGAGGGAGGGAGTAATTTTTTATATGTGTACTTCGTTATCGGCAACAAAGAAATAGTTTCTATGGAAATATTTCATTTCAATTTGTCAAACTTGCCAAATTTTTCAATTTATATTAAACAATTTTAAATATAAATCTTAGAACATGGAATCATGTACAGCTCTCCATACCGACTTTTTTTTATTAAATTGTAATCTTGTTTCAACAAAACTACGTGTTTCAAACAAACATTCATGTTAACCGTTCAACTTATAGCTTTATAGCAATCGGGGACGTGAGTTATGAATTACAATCAAATTACTATTGTGAATCACAAGTTAACGTAAAAATAATAAAGCCAATTGTTTAATTGTGAATAAGTAAAAAGATGTAATTTACACATTTACTATGTAACGTAACGTATCTTACTAGCCTACATGTCTGTTAACGGTAGATAGGGGTGCCCACAGCATGGGCAGCATGGGTGCGCAGCAGTCGCACCACTGGAATTTTGGGGGGGATTTTCAAGGCGATTTTTGTAATTTTTGGAAATATAAGTCACATGAGTTTAAGCCAGTTGTGTAACCAGGGGCTCAACAGCCCCCTTACAAGCGTTGTAAATCAAACCAATCAGTGAAGAAAACGAATGCAATTACAAAATCAAGTTAAGATTATCTTGATAAGGCCTAATGTTCTACTAATTATGTTAGGTCAGGTTTGACCAGGCTTTTAAATTTCTCATAATTTAGTTATTGATTAGGCATACTAGAAAACCTTTTGGTATTTATAAAAACAATAACATTAGTGTTTTGATGAAGAAAGTTGTGTTAGTGGTTGAAATCACAAGCAGAATGATCACTGTTGCACACCACTATATAAAATTATCCCGATTCTTCAATTTCCGATCTGACGATGAGCTGTGAAGCTTGAAAGCGCTAATCGGGATAATTTTATATAGTGGTGTGCAACAGTGATCATCTGCTTGTGATTAGTGTTTTGATTCCAATAATTGCTGAAATGGTTTTAGTTTTTCAATAATTTTTGGATGGAGTCCCAAGACCCACCGTTGACTAGGGGTTATACCACACCCCCGTATTGTAATCCCTCCTACCCACATCATCAAATTTGGGGGATTTCGGAATACTGGGGGGGGGGATTGCACCATGGCCTTTGGGGGGGGATACCTGTGACGGTAGAATATCGTAACTTTTATACACTTCTGGACTCTGGACAGCTTGGAATATAGGCCAATTCATTTTTCTTAAAGAACATTTTAAGATTTTTAATTCTTTAGGAAAAATCCATTTACATTTGCTATAAATCGGACACTCACTGGGAGGTCCAGACTAAATTCCAAGAACTCGACAAGCGTGTCTTATCTTTGTGTCTAGTTCTGGTGCGACTGATTATGACTCGAGGTATCGGTGTCAGTTTAGTGTAGACGACGGACTGGTTCTTGTAATATGAGCGCCGGAAATAATTCACGTGCTATTAAACTAATAAAAGAAAATCTACTGCATATTTATTAGTGAATCAGTGAAATATGTTTTCATAGGGTTCTCCTGTACAACCTTCCTCGAATAAAATAATATTTTATTATTGATTCACTTATTAAAGTAAATAGATAACACCGTTGTTAACGGTCACTGGCACTGCCACTTCCACTCTAGCCACAGCACACTGGCCAGGTCGCGTGCGCTATTTGAAGATATGGGTTGAGGGTACTAAGAACTCGCCGCATACCTGCACAAGTTGTAAAACCAGGAAAAGGTTATTTTATGATACTGTTCGCTGACACGTCTATTGTTATAAAGGCTTGTGATTTCTCTGAGGGTTATAAACGTAATGTGGTGTGAGAAACATTTTCATGCAGGCAGATATTTTCGTGTATACGATACTTACAGCCGCTAATGGTAAGAGAGAAATGTTGATACTGGTATTTCAACAATTGCTTCACTTACTAAAAGCGGGCAGTGAGCCCTTGTCGTTTTCTTACATCTATTTAAAACCCTATCTACGTATTAAATCTGTTTTTATCGATTTTTATTTTTTTTAATATTATTTATTTTTAAAAATTTTCTCATTTACATTTTTTTATCTAAATTTATTAACTACAAATTACTGTATATTCAATTTAAACATTGCGGGTAAAAATAATGAATAGTCGCTATAAACATTAAACAGTTGTTCTGCAGAAAAAAAACATATTTTTCCTCTCCAAATATAGCCTATTCGATTAACTACGTTTGAAATGTACTAACAGACATTCTTCCGACTCTTCTCCGCATATCACGCTTAATTTTGGACCAGTGGCTCTCGATCGTTTGAGTGTGAACAGCAGAGTTGCGAGGACATACAAAATTAAGCCAATGGTTCACAGACCCATATTGTTGGAGGGAGTTGTAGCCGCGGCACATATCTGTAACTGTAGTAGTCCCTGGTTCTATATTAACTAAAAATCACACAATTTAGGGTGTTTGCATACAGTTTATCCACCTCCTTTAGGAAGCACTGTTTTGTTCTCCTGCAAATTCCCCCAAGTACCCACCGAGTTTTGGTTATTCGGCCCCTGTTATACTGCCTTTTACCGAACGCTCTTTCATCAATTTCAATAATATCTCCCGGGCCGCCAATTTTTTAGCTGTTCTCCGTCAGCCAAAGAGTAAGGATCTCCCTGAACTCGTTTATCAACTTTCGCGTAGTTTTCCTGTTTATGTCGACCTCTCCTGAAATTACTGATATTGGATATTTTAAAATCCAAGCGACTAACACACACAATATAGATAAGGAGGAATACGCGCTATTCCGAAAAAAGTGTTATCATGTATGTTATTTCTTGTAGCTCTGCAGTTCCGTTTACCTCATCTAAAGGTGAAGTTTCTTTGTCCTTTAACATTTATTAACATACTATCATCACACTTTACACATTGTACTGAATTCAGAAGAAGATTCCAATCACGAACACATTTTCTGAAACCTTTTTTTTTATGAAAACTCGAAAATTGTGAACACTTTTGAACTCCATTTCAGTAAGGTACGGATGTGCACAACACTAACGAATGAATGCAGTACAAATGTCTCTAAAACCGCCACATACATTTATAACTGTTGGCATAAACAGTTATACAGTCTTATCCCGCTTTGCGCGACCCCACATAACGCGTATTTGCTATAACGCGTTTTTTTTTCTAAGAAAATATTTATTATACATATTAACAATTACATATACAGTACTAATAATATTGTATATATACGTATCATCGTAAATGTAATGAATATGTAAATTTTGATTTAACAACTAAAGTTTGCGTATTTTATTTTGAAAATGACAAACACATACAGTACTGTAATTACATTACTGTATTATTTTTTAAGGAGTACGAACACGTCAGCCTACCAACACGTTTGGTGGAAATGTAAAAACAGACAGCTGATTTGTCTGTTATAAATAAGAGCTTGCATTAGGTCAGACGTAGATCTGTAATAAGTGTCAGCCAAAACATTAGTACGTTTTATAAACACACATGGCTGTGCCATTACAAATTATAAATGTTATTTGACCTTGAATACTCTCGTTGGAAATCGTATCTCTGTGCTGGAGACCCGTGTTGACGCTGAATAGACACAACACATTTTCACACACACACACACACACACACCAGTGGCTGACGTTTATTAACCATTTCCGAGTTCCCTATGCCACAACTCAGATTAAACTATGCACAATGTTTGTAGAAAAGGCGGACGTGTGTGACGTAGGCGTTAGTTTGCAAAATACATCTTCCATTCCCGCCAGAAATGGCTTGTTTATCTTTTCTCAGCCAAATAAACATTACTGTACTGTATACGTACTAATTTACATTCTTGGAATGGTAGTTCGGGTTAATCCATCCTTTTTAGGGCCCCTTGTTGAACTTATGTCTCGGCCAATTTCCTGGAAAACCATTCCCCCCCCCCCCCCGTTATTGTTTCTAAACATTGGGAATACGTTTTCCTTTGAGTTTAGTTCGAACATTCAATTGGAACGAATTAACAAAGTGCGCTGATAAAATGTCGAAAATAACACATTTTGACAAGGAAAATCATATAAAAGCAATAAAAACTAAAACAATGAGGTATTGGTCGATAAAAAATAGGAAACCCCCCTTAACGCGATTTTCGTTTTACGCGAATCGCCGAGGAACGTATCACTCGCGTTAAGCGGGGAATGACTGTAAAGGTTATAATCCCAGCAAAACCTACAACAATATATCGGTGAGTGGTGACAGCGGTCACTTTAAAACCTTTTCCTGGTTTTTACAACCGGTGCAGCTGGATCTTTGTGTAAGTGTAGTTTTGTCACAAAATCACAAGTACAGTAATAAAGGATATAACACTTGTCAGCTGCCCTGCTATGTGCAAGTGATGCCTAACGGAATGTTAACCCTCGCAGCTCTAGTAGATCCCAGATTTTTTTGTTTTTTGAAATTCTCTTACTATCTGTAATATACAGGAGGGAGTTTTTGTATTCCATGCTCGTGTTATTCTCATCCCAGCTACAATCAGTTTTCCGCCAATTGACCTTTAGCAGTTAAGTAGTGAGTGTTTAAAATTTGTTTGGGGTTCGCTGGACGCTGGACCCCACTGTGAGATTCGCGTATACTTTTTGTGCAGTGCAGTAACTGTTCTAAATGTTGTTTTAATAGACATTCACACACTTTTTGCTAGCATTTCGTCTACAAAACGTATTTAGAATATAATTGGTTTTGATGCGGCTTTGCGTTATTTAACTAAAAGATAAAATACGGATGGAAATTAATTTTGAAAGTGAATCTGAAGACGATTTTGGTGGTAACACAGCTCTGATGATGTGATCCTGATTTCATTGAAACACAATAGCCTTCAGGTACAGAAGAAAGTGAATACAGTCAAGAAGACATTACAGCCTCTAGGTTCACAGATGAACTTGCTTCGTACCGGAAAATCTGGCTACAAGTGGCATATGGTGGTGTATAATGGTACAATTCATTTAGCGTAACGCAAAAGCAGATTTTCGTTGGGTGTGAGAAAGAACATGCGACTGCATGGAATTTCTTGTACGTGACTTTCGCCTGGGAAGTGCGTAATTAACGCCGGCCGGGTGTAGGCCTACGTGCTCAAAACCCATCGATGAAGTATAAAATATTAATATATAATGTTACGGTGGTGACGAAAAGGCCAGCCGTGGACCACGCAAATTGTTAAGGAAACAACTGACTGCTAACCAATTGCTGTGCTGAAAACTGTAAACAGTAACCGTAGCAACGCACAGACGTGGGTTAAACTAGTATTTTAAAATAACAGGTACGAAAATGCGGTTAAAAAAAAACAGGTACAAATACCTGTTATTATATACTTATACATAACCTATGTTATTTCTTTGTAAGTAACTCGTTGAGTTTCGTGTAGGTTTCCTATGTAATATCTTCAAATAAATACACTGCATGTAGGTTTATTTTCATCTAGATAAAGCGTATTAATATATTAATAAACCTAAAAAAATAAACCTTCTTGCAGTGTATTTATTTGAAGATATTACATAACTTATATTATATAATTTGTTATAATAAATAAATTGAAAATAAAAGTATTAACAGTGTTACTTTAACTGTGACTATTAAACTATTACTCTTTAAAAAAAAAAGAAACGAGAGAATTTATAGGCTTATCTCCCTATACCATCACATTTTACAAATTGTACGGATTTCGGAAGAAGATGCCAATCACGAACACATTTTCTAAAACCTTTTATTTCTAAATGAAAACCCGAAAATTATGAACACTTTTGAACTCCATTTCAGTAAGGTACAGATTTGCACAACACTAACAAATGAATCATACGTCAAATGTATCTGAAACCACTGTATGGATGGGCAAGTTTACTGTTTTTTTTTTCTTTTTGTTTGTGGTGCAGGCCCCAAGGCTGCAGTCTACGCTTAAATCCGGCACCGGTATGTAGTGGGGCTTTACCGCATCCTAAGTTACGTTATGAGAACAATAAAAGGCCTGTTCATCTGTAAGTTGGATACACACAGTGTAGTCAGCGCCCCCCTCTCAAACTATGAGTAATTACGCACGATTTACACATATATTACAGGCTGCGACACACGTGGGTTGTGTAAACAGAAATCCGTCTTGTTTACATTTTAATCACGTAAATTTATTTACTACAACAGCATAAGCACATTGACAAATTATAATACCCAAGAGAATATCACAAAAGACCCAAACTTTCCTTAACGTTTACACAAAGCAACTCAAAACGCTAAGAACGAGAGTTTTTCAGACTCTTCTTATGTCCCTTATTAATTGTTGAACTTTTTTGTTTACTCAAACCTTTTTCTTTTTTTTTTTTGCTTTTGGAGTTCCAAATCGATGAACTATCCCAGTAAAAGAAATGCTTTGCGATTAAAAGAGATTTTGCGCTTCAAGTGATGTGATAACGGTATGATGAAAAAATATATAGGCTACAATGCAACATCAGTTTTTACAATTTTTTGTTCTCGAGTTTTTACGCCCCCCCCCCAAAGCTTGCGCCCTAGGCTACAGCCTACTAAGCCTAATTGTAAAACAGCCCCTGACTGTACTATTTGGTTTAGTCGAAAATCAAAAACAAAAATGTTACTTGTTTAGTTGTCCTCAAACTAGAATACCTTGATGTAATTGTAAAAATTGTTTAAGGATATTCACTTTATCAGCTCAAAATATTTTGTGTATTGTGTGGTTTGTATTTCCAGCATTTCAGATAATCAACCTACGGTCAGCGGTCGGAACCCGGCGCTGACGTTTTCCCTAGGCCTTATCATTGTCAATTAAAAAATGTTTATAAGAAACTTTATGTAGCCAGCACGCTATAAGGGTACATAATAGAAATTGATGCAAAATAAAAAAAAAAGAATAGAACTAATAAACGTAAACAGAAAATTCACTCACTACAAACATAAAATTAGCACTAAACTTGTGAGATAATAGAATCATTCAGTTTTTTCCTTAAGACGACTACTGCCTCCAGTATTTCCTTCCTCAAAGCTTCGGTGTTGGTACCCATGACTGTCCCAACCTAGAGGGGAGGTTTGTCATAACAACAGTGAAAAGATATATGCCTATGCCAAGGAAAAAAGTGAAACTGCTTTGAAAGACAAATGTACCGACCGGTACAAGGCTAATCCATAGAATTCAAGTGTCTGAATACGTTTTGTTAAAGAAGTGGTTGATGTAGGTAGAGACAAGATGGGTATGGACAGAGTGCAGGCGCGTGTTGCGTCAGTAGCCAGCTGGCGGGTGGTGGTCAGAGTGCAGGCGGTCACAGGCGCCGAAACTGTAGACCAATCGCAATCATGAAGGTGTCTAGTGAAGAAGCAGCATGTTTACTTATTGCTACAGAAAATATTGGCTTATAATTAAAACCAGACAGAATTTCTGTACATAAATGAATCAGCCGAGGGGAGAAATTGGTGAATATCATCACGTTTTCCCGCAGTTAAAAGCTGATAGGAAACGGTTTTATGAATATTTTAAGAATGTATTTTGAAACGTTTACTACGTTTTAGACAAAATCGAACACCGTACGTTTAAGAATTGGTGCAACTTTCGTCGACAGAAGATTCTTGCAGAAGAACAGCTCGCAGTAACATACAAGTGAGAATATTCTTAATAAAATTACTTCATAATAGAAATAAGTGCACATACAGTAACATAAAACTACATGACCCCCTCTGAAATTCTGCTGAGATATCAATTTTCAAAGAAATTTTTCGCGTGTGTCAAACACGAAATGGAAGTGTTTAGACACTCGACGTGAAAATTTACACTTGTCTTAGGTATATTTCAAGTAGGCCTACCTAAACATTTATTTCGCAGCTGGCTGCCAGCAAGGGTTTTTTTCAAAAACGTTGTTTTACCTTAGTAAAGTAAAACATCTAATATTGTCCACTTGTCACTGTGACAGATGGTTGCTGGGGAGTTTTTTTTACAGTGATGCGTTTGATGTTGTCTGCAGAGAACACACGTTTTATAGAATTGCTAAGACGATTCTACTTGACAAATGAGTAACTCAAAGAATTCGGATATTGAAAGTGCTGCAAAAGCTGCTTTATGTATGCTGATCCCACAAAGTCCAAGAAAGTGTATGCTTTGTGTAAGTCCAAGAAATTGTATGAAAGACCTTACGAAAACTTTGACAGTTTGTGTAAAAAGAAAAAAGCGTCTATATTTATCAATTATATTTTTGAGTTTTATTATTATTACTATTTATGTTTATTATATAGCCTATGTATTTATATTTTATTATTTAAAATAAGTAAATACTTGAAATCAGTTCCTTAAACATTTTTCCACTTGTGCTTAGAAATGCCACTTTAGGCACGCATACTTGAAAGAATATCACTTCAAAACTAAAATGACAATTGAAAACTAAAAAAAATTACATAAAAACACATCTTAAATGTTGTTCATAACACGTGTTTATTGACGTTATTAAATGACATTTTCTTTCTCGTTTCTTGAAACTCATCCAATTTCTTGTAGTTATTTGTATTTTCTAACAAAATTAACAGGTTTTAACTTTTACAATATGTGTTCCTTTATCCATCACACTAAAAACTAAAACTAACTAGCGAAGCAAATAAACTAAAAAAGCGACTAAGATTGACAACAACTTTGTAAACTGTGAATCCACGTGCGGGCCGACTCCGAGCCGAATCGGAAACGGGAATGAACAATTCATTCCAGTAAAGTGTCTGACTCCGCACCCTGCCGCCACTATGTCCACTCGCACTGTACAGCACGGGTCAATTCTCGCGCCTGTTTTCGGAATCGGAATCTGACTGCACTCTGTCCGTACCCTATAAAGGGAGGACTGGCAGACTGGCGCTAGACACACACAGCTCGATCAAATCAAATGACAACAAACGATCATCACAATATTACGATGGAATACGAAAGCGACATGGCACGTTCCGTTCTGCACGTGACGTCTTCAGAACGCCACAGAAAATTGATAGATTCGGTATACAGATTTTAGTAGTACTAGTAGCTCTTCAAATATTGTTTGTACGAGGCAACACTGAAAAATGATATTAAACTCAGTATAATTAAAGAGTGAAAATTACTTACCCCAAGTGTATCAGATCTTCATCAGTAAAATTTTCTTTCTTTACACGGTTGTCCATATTAAAATTTTATATACACTAATTTTATATGGATTTAGTCCTATACACTGTACTTTAAAAAAGTTTCAACTTATTATGTACACAGATTCTATATAATACGCATTACATTAAAATTTTACATTAATCTGAATCACTGTCAGCTACGATTTCCGATTTTCCTGCTGCACCATGTACAAATACATTACACGCTTTACAAAAAATAGAAATAAGCATCTCTTGTCACCACCCACTGAATGAAGACTGAAGATTGATGGGGAACTTTGCCTGCCGAGACGCAGAAGAGGGGATCACATTTATTACTGGCTTTTGCCCCTCATTCCCTCCCCATACATACAAACACGTGTTACCATTACTTCCCTGAAATACATTGTTTGTGGCAGGTACAGTCCTGTGAATTGTGAACGTTTCAAAAGTACCCCCGATTTAATGACTATGAAATACTCCTACTGCTACCTGCTACGTTCGGACTACATCGTAGGAAACAATTTTTATAATCAGTGGCATTCAAACAAATCTTTCCCTACATTTTTGGATGATTTCACTATTTCCCTAGCAATTTTGAGAATTCCCTAAACCTAGGAAAATTTCCCTAAGGTTGCGAACTCTGCCTACGGTTAGTGAGTCTATATAGCGTGAAACAACGTGTCACACTATTTTTTTTTTTTTTAATTTAAGTAAAATTGATATCGTGAAAACCTTTTTAGATGGAGACAGTATTTACTTTTTCAAAAGACACTGCAATAAAACACGAAAGAAAAAAAACTTGGAAGATCAGCCCGTTATTCAAAGCCTGATATCGTACAGTTGAAGATTTAAAACAGATTATTAAACACTGGCTGTGTGGTTGTGATGAAAAAAAATCTAACCTAACTGAACAGACCGGTTAGATTTGGACAGGGATATAAATACTAAAAAATAAGTAGTTTATAACAATTATTACTTCAGTTATAATTTGTAGTTCATTGAGCGGTGTATTACGCTGAGTGTAACTTTCAGTAAGCTACACTTGTTTTCTTTCTCTCTCGCTCTCATTTGACGGTGCCACACCGGCCACCGGCCACGACTACCAGTGAACCCTAAGAATTTTTACTTTTAAGTATTAAATAATATTTTTATGAAACTTAAATAAGTACATAAACCTTTTTCATAAAAAAATTAATTAATACTTTAAAGTTAAATTCAGCACTTTTTTTTGCAGATATCAGTCAATAAATAAAACGAAAATTTTAATAATGTTCCTAATTTCATATCTTGAATAATGCTGCTGTAATAATGAAAAAAAATTACTTCAAAAACACTTTACATTTGTTTTTTTTTTTTTTTTTTTTTTACCCCCAATCACGAATAAGACATTTTTAATAAAGAAAATGTTAAACCTACTGAAAATAATACCCCTACTAATAAATTCTAACCATTAACTGGCATATGTACTCTATCTTAAACTATAAGTTGTAGAAGAGTAGGCGGACTGCTAAGGTTCAACCCCCCCCCCCCCCCGCCGATTGAGTTCTGCGTATACCACTGATCAAGATAGACATATACAAAATATAATGTGACGAATTTCACAAGAATGTGTGGAACGGTTTGGAGAACGTTGGGAAATAAATGTAGAAAAGAAACCCAAACAAAATTTTGTAAAACAATGGCAATACCTACCACACTACTGTATGGTTCTGAAACTTGGGTCATAAATAAAAAAGATGAACAGAACAGACAAACAGCAGAAATGAAATTTCTGAGATCAGTTAAAAGGTGTAATACACGAGTTCATATAAGAAATGCAGAGATAAGAAGTGATTTAGATATTTTTACAGTTAATGAAAGGATTAAAGAATACAGAAGAAAACGAATTCAACACATCAACAGAATGGAAGAAAGTAGAATCCCGAAGATGGTGAAAGATTACAACCCTCGAGGCAGAAGAAACATTGGTAGACCTAAGAAAAGGCAGAGTGTGGAATAGGAACAGGCCGCTAAAGCCTAAAACCGTTAAGATGGTGATGATGAAGTCTGTAGTCAGGCGTACAAGTCGCTCGCTATTTTGCCAGACCACTACTAAATTGTGTGTTGGAGTTAAAAAACAAACAACGAATCTGAGACGCAAATTGTACTCAGACCGCTGGTCAAACACACTGATGGCTGTTCCAGTGGTCTACAGCAGGGCAGATTCTCTCTGTAGATTCCCGCCCCCGTTTATAGATTCCTTGGGTCTTTTTCGATATAAACCAGCATTTGTTAACTTTAGCAATTTGTTCATCTTTCATTGTACTATCTATCTATATATCATTTTCTATATACGTAACTCGAAGTTTCTTGCAGCAATTATATAATACAGTATTATGATGTTATTCAATTTTGTTTCTTCTGGAAGTAGTGTAACTTCGTTTTTGTCTTGTTAACACCTGACGCACGTTTCACTGAAAAATATCAGTATCGTCAGAGGTTTGTAAGTAAAGTAATTTAATTTACTTCATTTATTTTTTTTCAGTGAAGGGTAAGTTTTTGTGTGTTAAAACACAAATTTTAACTTATTTGTGTCGACGTTTCGACAATGTTTACTGTCATCATCAGGACCTGTGTATGAATACAAAAGAAATGACAAACACAACAGAACAATTATTTGGGTGAACGTGTTCGTGTATGTGAGCGCACACGCGTGTGCGTGCGTATGAATGTATCATTGTATATGTGAAAGAGTTGAGATAATTTGTTTACATCTTCAAATGTTTTCTTTAAAAAAACGAGAAAATTATAATATTACAGAACTTAATTTATACACTATTACAATTTAAATTGCTATATGTAATGATATTTTAATTTAATTATACAAACAGTATTCAACAACTGGATATTAGATTGGTACAGAAAACGTTTATACATATAGCATAGTAAAATATATTATAACTAAAAACAGATTGAGCGATTATTAACTATGTAATCTGAAATAACACAAATAAGTTAAAATTTGTTTTATTTTGACCGATCGTCGTCACAACCCTTCACTGAAAAATTCATTGATTGACGGTCACTACGAATTTAAGGATTTAATTAATGTAATTTAATTTACTTACAAACCTCTGATGATGAAAAAGACAAAAAGGAAATTACACTACTTGCAGAAAAAAGAAAATTGAATAACATCACAATATCACTCTATACACTGTCTACAGTCGGAAGATTATTAATTTATTAATTATTCTAAGTGACCTCTAATACACAAAATGTCTGTTATGATACACACGATACAATTAGTTCAACATTACCACATACACTTAATAAATACACATTATTTAGTAACTGTTGAGGCGGCCAGCCAGTACGTATGAATGTCTGTCAAAAATTTGTTAGAAACAAATCATCGTCTTTGTACAAAGCCTACTATTCTACTTGATTCCGGCTAGCTCCGCATCACACTTGTAACGGCCGCCCATAAACTTGCGTCTGTGTATGAGCCATATGTGTTGCGGAGCACTCGAGTCTGCAGACTGACAGCGTGAAGCCACTCGGGCAACTTCGTTACTGTTCGTCCGCCGCTGTTGTCTACTCTCTCGTCAACCCACACTCCACACTTACGTGTATAATGAAATCCACATATTTTTATCCAAATCGAGGTTTTCCTGTGTGCATAGCGGATGAATTGAATATTAAAATGAATATTGATTGTGGTCACAGTTAAATATTAAAACAATATAGAATTAATTTAACCATATCGTTGTACTCCATTTATTACCCTGAATTGTAGTTTTTGTTTAACCTTTGTTTCCTCCAGAAACAAACACAATTTCAGTGGCTCCCCTGATAAATATGAACCTTTTGACTACATCGTCGCATTAGTATATGAAATATACGTTTATTAAGAAAACTTATTTTATACTGTTTTGCCGGTTTTTAAGTTCAGTTTTTTGTACTCGCAATGTTGGTTTTGATATATATTGCTGTAATCAGTTGTGGTAAAACTCCTCTTTACCTGTGCACTAACTTCGCAGGTTGGTTTCGTATTTATCTGAAGTCAATTTAATCAATTATTTTTGTTTCTGGAGTGATAAACGCTGAAACAAAATATACAATTCAGGGTAATAAATGTAAGAAATGGTATGATATGAATTTATTCTCAATTGTGTTTATTATTTATCTTCGAGAATTATATAATTACCTTTATAACATAGGGAGTTAAAATTTGTACAGTTATTCTACTAATAACATTCGTCTACTACAATTATAAAAATGTTTTAAAAACTGACCGAAATAAAAAAGGTTTTTATTTAAAAAATATAAGAAACTTAGAAAATTATAAATTTTGTAAATTTATTATTCTAGTGCCATAACATTCTGAAAGTGTGATGATTAACCGTACAAATTTCAAGTCTGTAGCACAAAATAGATGCTGAGAAAATGGCATTTTAACATACGGTTCCCACCCCCTTAAATTGGCAATACTCCTTTGAAATGTTACACGAACTTCACATCGAACACTTACAGCGCGTGTACCTAATAAAATCTGTTACACTAAAAATAAAATGACAAAACTTTAAAATGAAACATCGAAATGCTTACAGGACATGTATAGGTAGGTTAAACACGAATATATTCAGACACTTGAATACACGAAAAATTTACTCTTGAGTTTACGTATTTGAAGCTGTGAACTTAATAAAATTATTGTGCTAAAATAAATACACAAACTTTAACCAAACATTTACCTAACTCACATCTGACAACAAAATATAGGCGGGCATAGATGAGAACGAAGGTAGCCGAAGTTGCCCGAGTGGCTTCACGCTGTCAGTCTGCAGACTCAAGTGTAGCGGAGACTGTAATCTGGCGGCATGGTGGGGCGATGACCGAGCCGCGAATCTGGCATGGTGGGGAGCATAGCTGTTATGGTACGAATTTTAACGAATGTTTCTTATGGCACTGTCCATACAGGAACACACAAACTCATGAAAGCAAGAGTTACAGTGTAAATGACATGATTTGCAGTGTTTACTCCGTTTAACAGTATAAAATTCTGTTTGTGTGGATGACAGGACCTGCCACTTGTCATCTAAAGTTGTCAAAACTTTCTCTGCGTCCAACAACATACTAGCTTTGTGACGATTTCTTAATACTTGCAATTTTTTCACAAGTTTTCCTTTTTTCATTTTAATTATCAGATCAAAAATTTTATCTCTGAGCAAATGTAATATGGCACAGATTGTTTTATCCAGTCTTTTAATCCGTTTTCCTTTTAGATAACAATATTTCAATATTTTATTACAACTTTATATTGACATGTTAGTGTTTATGCCTAAATGAATCTGATAACAGTATGCCCATGATCTGTATTGCTTCTTATTAATATGTTGTTTTATAAAATATTCATAAAATGAATGTGTTTCTTCATCATTCAACAGTCTTTTTAAAACTTCATGGAGCATTTATATTTAATTAGTGTTCCTAGTCAGTAGTGATATATTTATAATCAGTGGACAACAAAATCCAGGAATTCAAATTACATTAAGGTACTACATGATATTGAAATTTTTATTATTAAATAGAATAATATAATAAATGTTAAAATATGATTACGTTAAGGTAATATTTATTATTAAGAAAAATCGTTACCAGAAAAATCGCTGCATGTGCCAACCAACTAAATTTCTTATAAAACCGCCAATATCTCGAAAACGAAAAAGCCGATTTTATTGAAACAAAAGAAAAATAAAATTTGGAATTTTCTATAATTTTCACTCGCTGACACCATATAGCTATCTCTTATAAAACGAAAGTTTTTCGCATGCCGAAAATTTCACTACATGAAAATTAAAAAAGGAACTTCATGACGTGGAACCGTCTGAAGACTCTGTTTTTGACACTGTTAAAACTATCGGTTAAAATTTATGCCTAAAACCATCTTCAAACTTCAAGGAACACGGTGGTGAAAGAATTTTAAAAATCAGATCAGCTGTTACTGAAGTTATATCGAGCAATGAAACACATCGCATTCTCTCGCGCTCTCCGCCCCGCCATGCGGCTCGGTCATCGCCACACCATGCCGCCAGATTACAGGCTCCGCACCACCTATGGCTCATACACAGACGCAAGTCGCCCACAAGGACTCAATCGTCTGCGTGTGTCCCCCTACTTACCGACTGTGCTTGACAATGAATGTAGGAAATTCATTCCCGGATACGCGGCCGACTTCGAATTTCCTGGCTTTGTCGGTATCCCTTTAGTCGACCGTTACGTTTTTCTCAGAACTATTTAACGTGAGGTAGAACGTGACACTACAGTACAGAGTGTGCCACATGTTATATGGTCAGTTCATGAAAGATGAACATTGATGAACTGTTTGCGAAATTTACATTTTACATTTGCGAAGTTTACAAATTTACATTCACCCCCCCCCCCAAACTTTTCAGACCCCCCAAAAAATAATTAAAAAATTCACAGACCCCGTCTGAGTTATGAAATAAAACACACAGTCCCAGTTTTACGACGAGCAGCCGCGGAGAGTGGTTGCGTATACCGGCGGTTTGTAAGTGAATTGTGTTGTGCTGTGAGATAAAGTTTATTACTATCCAAGTGAGTATAAACAGAGTACACTGTAGATAGTAGCCACGTGTGCAACATCATTATACGGGCATAAAACTGGTAGAGTCTTGTGGAGTACACGCACGCGTGTCTCCAACGTTGACAATGCCTAATTCTACTCAAAGTAATCAATCACAGCCCACTGAACAACAGAAACGTAGATATGCCAATGCTACACAAAAATAAGTTTTCCCAACCAAGGATCAAGCCATAGTATTAGAGTCAATCGAAGGTATACCGATCAACGACTACATATTAGCGTTAGGAAAAATTATAGACCCATCCCATATTAGATTTGCCTCCAAGATCTCAATGAACAGAGTCTGTATATATCTTTAAAGCAAAGAAATATTTCAGAAAGTTACCGATCAAAAGACATCTATATCCTTAGGCAACAACATACTTACAATTAAGCCTCTTCTAACCAAATACTAGAGACTGATTTTATCAAATGTGTGTCCTGTTATTCCCCACAACGTCCTCGAGGACGAACTTAAGAAACATGATATACGGTTGGGATACTACAATATAGTTGGGATAACAATATAATATATATATTCTAAACTACAATCAGCTCAAGACATTTCTAGAAAGAGCTAAGGGAAAATCTGACTTGCATGAATTAACACTTGAATTCACTGAGAACATCCCATTAATTTCCTTACTCAAAGCCACTTACCACCGTCTTACGGAAAGGAAAATCAAAAGCAATTTTACGGGAATTATAAACAAACTTTCAATAGGCATCAATAAGGAATCTGAAAGTGACGCATCGTTTTCAAGTGGTGATGAAACTACTCCCCCCACTTCAATTCTACAAAAAATCAACACTGCTTCCCACACCTCACGAAACAACCTATCTTACAATGGAATATCAACGGGTACTATCCACAAAAATAAAACTTGGATAAAACTTGGAACAGATCATCAAAAAATTTTCTCCTGACGTTATCTGCCTACAGGAAACCAATTTTAAAGAGAGTTACCATGCAAAAATAAAAAATTACTCAGCTACTTTCAAAAACAGAACCAACTCTCAACACGCTAGTGGTGGAGCCGCCATATATGTTAGCAGCAAACTCAGCAAAACAAACGTCGCAATAAATACTGATATTGAGGCGGTAGCTGTGCCTGTATTATTCCCTATCGGTTTGTTGACGATTTGTAATGTTTATTTACCAAACTGGTACAATTTCTCTGATAATGACATAATGGGTATTGTAAATCAACTACCCAAACCTTTTGTGATAGTAGGGGATTTTAATAGTCATAGCTTTTATCTGGGGTTCTTACAAACAGATAAGCGCGGAAGGGTCATCGAGAAAATAATACAAAACACAAACCTTGTAATATTGAACAAAAATCATTATACTCACTTAAATATGTCGTACAACAAATTTAGCTCGATTGACCTCGCACTTTGCAGCCCTTCCATAGCCCATCTACTCAGCTAGACAGTCTCTTGTGATCTCTATGGCAGTGATCACTTTCCTATTTTCTTGGAAATGCATCATAGAGGCCCTAACCTAATACCCCAGCGTAAATGGAAATTCAGTAAAGCCAATTGGGAAAAACACCGAAACATAATCACGGAGCACTTAAGCGCTCTTTGTGCACACGAACCAGAACATTTAACAGTTAACAACAAAGTTGAGATAATTACTAACTTAATACTGACTGCTGCTAATCAGAGTATTCCAAAAACCGCCAATAAGGGTACCAAGTCTCGAGTTCCGTGGTGGAATGAAGAATCTAAGGTGGTCCATCGTTTAATGCGTAAATCTTGTAATACTTACAGAAGGCATCCAACTTAAGATAACCAGATAAAATACAAGCGATATAGAGTGAAGGTTCATAGAACCTTCAAACAATGCAAGAGGGCGGCGTGGACTTCATATGTTTCATCCATCACTAATCAGACACCGACCACCGATGTGTGGAAGACACTTAAGAATATAAAAGGCCTCACAGTATCGAACGGGACTAAAGTACTAATTGCAGAAGACGGGACGGTAATTTCACAACCGGAAGACATTGGTAATACATTAACTGCAAAGTTTGTTAAAAACTCTTGCGACACCAACTACGACCCAGTTTTTCAAGAAATCAAAAAAACATCTAACATTTCGATAAATAAAATCACGAAAACAAGCGCAGTTACGGTCCTCAAAATTAATCACCTTATTTCTCTAAAGGAGCTAAAAAATGTTCTGTCGAAATGTAGAAATTCTAGTCCAGGGCCAGACGGTATCCATAAGATCTTTCTTAAAAATCTTCCTGAAGCAGCACTGACATTCCTTATACGTTTGTTCAATGTTATATGGTGTTCCGGAACATTCCCTGATAAATGGAGTGAAGCGATAGTTATCCCACTCCCTAAGCCAAATAAAGATCATTGTAAACCTGAAAACTATCGTCCAATTGCTCTTACCTGTACTTTATGTAAGTTAATGGAAAAAATTAACAGAAGATTACAATGGTACTTGGAGAGTATCAAGTTCTTATCAGCGTTATCAGAGCGGTTTTCTGAAAGCTCGATCTAGTTTAGACCACTTAATAAATATTGAAACAAATGTCTGCGAGGCCTTTATAAATAACGAACATCCTGTTGCCGACTGCTTAGATCTGGAAAAAGCTTGTGAACTGGTATGGAAGGACCGAATTGTATACATTATGAAAAACGTTAGAGTTACGGGATATTTGCTTAACTTTGTAATAAACTTCTTACAGCACAGAGAGATCCTGGTAAGAGTGAATGGCATATTATCAGATAAATATAAAATCTGAAACGGATTGCCACAGGGTTCTCCACTTAGTGCCACTCTCTTTTTAATTGTCATTAACGAAATTTCTTCTGTAATATCAAAGCCCATCCAAAAATGTCTTTTCGCCGACGATTTAACGCTTTTGTGCAAAGGAATCAACATCCAGTCCACTACGGACTGCATTCAGGAAACACTCAATAAATTAACTAAATGGGCGCAAAACACGGGTTTTAAATTTTCAGAATCAAAATCTGAATATATAATTTTTTTCTCGTATCAGAAGACCACATTCAAGAAATATAAAGTTGTTACTTGGAACCAAAGAAATTAGACTATCAAATCAAATCAAAATATTAGGTCTCACGTTCGACCAGAGATTCATATGGGGTACTCACATAAGGACATTAAAAGGTGAATGTTTAAGGAGAATGAACCTTATTAAATCAATCGCATCATGCAACTGGCGTGCCAGCAAAGACGTAATCATGAACACCTACAAAACCTTTATAAGGTCAAAAATGGATTACGGAGCAATAATATATGACTCAGCTAAACAAACCATTTTAAAATCTCTGGAGACTATACATACATCCGCCCTACGCCTGGCCCAAGGAGTGTTTACAACTAGCCCGATTAACAGCATTCTAGCCGAGTCTCATGAATATCCGCTTAGATTAAGAAGAATAAAACTCAGTCAGTCATTTGCCACAAGAGCAGCTTCAAATCCTGACAACCCTGTAAGTCTTAGTGTGTTCTCAAATAGGAACAGCGACAAATTTGCTAAACGCTCAACCCTACCCAAACCATTTTATGAACGTATTAATATCTACCTACGCAAATTAAACACTCATTTTCCTTCTGTTTTCACCCAGCAACATCCACCAGAGCCTCCTTGGTATCGTAAACCTCTCAAATTTGATAACATAATCTCAGAATCCCCAAAAGCTACTACAACTCCGTACATTTTCTTGTCTAAAAACTTGATAAATACACAGAGTACACTCATGTGTTCACGGATGGTTCTCGCACAGACGGAAACAATGGATGTGCAGTAATATTATCTGGACGTGAATACTTATTCAGGTTGGACAGGGTCTGTTCGGTTTTTTTCTGCGAAGCATATGCAATTCGTTCAGCACTGGAAATAATAAAAGATTCCATGGGCTCCAAGTATATTATCTTCTCAGATTCTCGAAGTGTTTTAGATAGTCTGCAGCAGGAGGACAGCAAAGAACCCATTACTCAAGACATAAGTAACGTAACCCTTGATATCTCAACTAGACAGTGCAAGGAAATTATTTTCAGTTTGAGTTGGATACCATCGCACATCGGAATTAAGGGCAACGAGATGGCTGATAGGGCTGCGAAAACAGCTACGTCGAGTCAATATCATCGTCACAAACTATCCCACAATGACCTTAAGAAATATCTGCATTTAAAACTTCTGGAGCACTGGAATGACGAATGGCTTAAGTCACCACCCGCCAAGCTATTCCGAGTGAGGAAAAATATTTACGAGCAGCACTCACTTGCTACAGACTCCAGGAGAAATCAAGTGGTCATAACAAGACTCCGCATCGGCCACACGCTACTGACTCACAAGTACATTTTCACAAGACAGCCTCCTGCGAGATGTAATCGCTGTGGCACGGTTTTGTCAGCTTTCCATCTTGTTTCAGAGTGCCCTGCTCTTCAACATCTACGAAGCAAATTTAATATCCCTGCAGATGTGCGAAAAAGTTTAAATGACAAGACTGCAGCCGCCAACATACTTCTCCTCTTAAAGGAGATTCAGTTGTTAACAGCAATATAGGTACGAACTAAGAAAATTATAAGAACATTAAAAATGGTGTAATTAAATTAATGGACTGATATGTTATTATGACTTATTGTTATATAGTTGTTATATTTTGTTACTTAATGTTATATTTATTATATGTATACTTAGTTATATTTATTTATGGGCATGATGTGTATTTATATTGCTTGTGTTGTGGGGTGTTAATATTTCTCATTTTAGTTTGCATCAGTTAAACTAATACTGTTATTTGTTAAGTATTTTTATCTGTCTCATTTGTTTACACTATTTGGTATTTAAACAAATATTTACTACATGTTAATACATCTGTTTAAGAATCTGTACAAATTCATTTTTGTGGTCGCTAATACCGTTGCTGTTGCTGCGACCTTATAAGTAAATAAAATTAAAAAAAAAACAGTAAATATGATACAAACTCTTATATCTTAATCAAAATATATTAAAATCAAAATCTCTTAACTTGCAAAGTTACAATATTAATGATATCAGACATAGTTTAATGTGAACGATAAAGCTGCTTTTGAACAATTATTTCTGCTATATTGGGTTTAATGTCACATAATAATTTCAATGTTAAGTCACTCTCTACATCAAGTTTATTACTTAACTTTGACTTTAAGTACTTGAGCTGGAAAAATGCGGTTTCACATAAATAAGTAAAGGGAAACACGGTTAAACAGTTCATTGCGAGTTCAAGATAGTCAGTCATTACTTATAAACATTAAGTCAGCTACCTGTAATTGCGAAAACTGTAATTTTAATGAACTGTCAGCTGAAAGTTCTACCAATGAATCTTCTTCCTGTAGTGTGAGAGAGAGGTTAGTTGACAGCCCATCAGCAAATGGATTCCTTAAGGTCTATTCGCACACATCCGTGACGTGGCCGTACCGTGGTCCTGCCGGACGTGATCCCACAGTGATTTCTATTCGCACTCATCACTCATCAGTGTTCCATCAGTGATCCGTCAGTGTATTTCTTTCTTTAATCACTGTAAACTGAAAATGGCCATGTTTACGGAGGAAAATAAACTTTTAATGATTGCTCTGATTTTGGATGAAGAGGAAGAATTTAAAAAACTAAAGTGGGTGCATCCAGCATGGAGAAAGAGAGCAGCTGAAGGAGAATTCGCCACTCTGTACAAGGAGTTGCAAGACGATGGTGCAAATTCTTTTGAATACTTCAGGATGTCTGAAAATTCTTTTAACCTGCTCCTAAGTAAATTGGAAGTGCATTTGAGCAGAACACGCACTGGAGAAAGGCGATCACACCAAGAGAGAGGCTTGCTGTTTGTTTGAGGTATACATTTAGATGCAAATAATAACAACTCACTTGAACAGTTTATTGGTAATCTAATCAGGGTATCAACTTTTACATATGATACTCATATACAAAAAAAATGTTCAAGGTAAGTACAAAATAATCACGCTACACAAAGTTTATAAATGACAAAAATAAAAGAAAATCAAAACTGTTACAAAATCAAACAGTTAAGAAACCAAAAGTTTACAAAAACAGTTGGCAAATACAAATCACTGGCTGTGTACTAAATAAAAATTGTAGCAAGGCACATTCTTTTCGTCATCATTGTTCGTCGTCATTCTTTTTCGTCACAAAATAAAAATTCAAACTAAGTACAAAAACTTACAAAATCGAAACTCTTAAAAAATCTAAAAGTTAACAAAACCCCAAAAGATTACAAAACAAAAAGTTCACAGTTACAAAATCATTAACAATAAAATATTGTTATTCATTGTTTTCAGTTTGATATTCAAGAAAAAATTGTGGCAACGAATAGTTTGGCTGCGCCGGTTGAAGTACAATTGATGACAAATCAACGATCTCACCCCATGTTGATTGTAGCTTCCTGTAGTGGAGGGTCGATCGGAGTACGCGGGGGTTGAAGAACGTGAGAAGTCAAATGTGTTCTCAATCATTTGCAGTTCATATTTTTGAACTGTACCAAATATATCTGCTTTCGCATAATGCCAAAGCCGTGGAGGTAATTTTTTCAAAGCCGGAGCTATCCCTGCTAAGAAAGCGCCAACGGGGTCTTATGAGGGCGTTGGGGAGGCATCCTTTTCGTTTTTCTGTAGGAGATATTGCATGAGAGTAGATGCAGCAGTTGGTGGGGGAGTTGGTAGTTTTGGTTTTTTACGTTGTATTGGACATTGGATTTCTTTGGAAGAAGACGATCGGTGACTTCGCGACTCTTCAGTTACAGCATTGTTGAGTTGTGCTGTGTCCATTTGCGTGTTTTCTACATCTTCATGCGATAATAATGAGGTACCTTCTTCATCTGTGACGTTCACAATGTCACTATCATCCGTCACTGGAAATATTCCCTTAGCTGTAATTGCAGTTGCTCCAAATGAGACTTAATAATGTTGAGGATCTGCTTTGGAACACACTCTCTAGATTTCTGGACAAAATCTGCCATGGAAGGGAATTGCTAGAAGATTTCAGAGTTTAATCTCTGAATCCACCTTTCAATTTTTTTTATCATCCCCTTGGTTTTATCTCGAACCTGAAAACAGTGATGCTAGATTCCTGCACGCTTAAAGTGAGTCCATTCAGATGGCTGAAGATATCAGCAAGGTATGACAGCTTCAAAATTCAGTTAAAGTCATAAAACCTGTCTTTAAGATCAAAGTTGGAATCAAATAAAATGAGCTTTACTTCATCCCTCAGTCCAAAAAAAAAATACTGCAATCTTCTACTAATTGTTTTTAGATTCTAACATTTAGTTTTTATAGGATACAAAATCGGATAAAATTACGGAATATTTTATTTTTTTGAAGTGTCCGCGGATCCCTGAAACACTGTTAGGATCCGCGGACCATACTTTGGGAACCACTAGTTTGCGGGGTTATATCGGAAAAGAAGCGTTTTCTTGAACACAAAGACTGTAAAAACACCATAGTGGCCTATGATACACGCGTACTGTAAATTAATTGTGAAACGTCAGCTTAGAATAACAATAACAACAACAATAGTAAGCAGCAGCAGTAGTAGTAGTAGTAGTAGTAGTAGTTGTGATAATGTAGGACAAAGTTGCAATTGCGACAATAACGTGACAAAGTTCCTCCTTACACACCCCTATATTGTGTGTTCCGTTTCGTTTCGTTGTTAACAACAAAGTTTACTTACATAACTGCACCGATTACCACCCTCCCGCTGCTCTAACACAATCTCTCTCTTCACAGTAGGGATAACCCAAGACTGCCACGGGTAGACAGATATCAGGCATGGGATTCAAGTATTCACACCATCTCCTATTGTCTTCAATCTTTTGATACAATTATACAATGTTTAAATCGCATCTAATATCATCGTTCCTTCTCCGATCCAAGACAGAACAACCTTGCGTCCCTCTTAAAAATTTCGGCTTCCTGAATCCTCTACACGTCCCTTTTACCAAGACTCCATGTCTCACTAGCATACAGGAGTGTGGGGGACAGCCACAGTTTTATAAAATTTAATTCGGGTATCCTTCCGTGTTCCATTTTTCAGGTACCTATGAATCGTTCCACAGATGCGTCTAAATTTTGTTAGCTTACTATCCCAATTAATATTTGTTCCATATGAGATATTACAAACCAGGTAATTAAAATAACTACCCTGATCCAAAATCTGATTATTCACGACTATCTTAGTTCTTGTAGCATACCTGCCCTCAAATGCCATCATTTTATTATATTTTGTAGCAGAGATCTGTAGCCTATCGTCTTGTATGATGCTATTGAACGTAAATATTGTCCGCTGTAACTGGTCTTCTTTCTGTTTTCTCTATCATTACCTTGTCTTCTGCATGAACAATGCATTCACATGAATATTTCACTGAAGTGATATTCGCGAGTCAACTTGGGTAGCTGTCCATGACCGAAATATGTCGTCCACGTATATATTAAAAAGTATCGGTGAAATAGGGACAACCGTCTTGTCTCACATCTTTATTGTTGGAATATCTTCTGATAATTTACCATTCAAATCCATTAATTATTTATTGTCTTTGTTATTTATTTATACATTTATGAATTGAAATGTCCCTCCTCGGTACTGAAACGTAGCGTAAGAAGGATTAAGTTAGATAGTTTGATGTGTGTGTGTGTGTGTGTGTGTGTGTGAGAGAGAGAGAGAGAGAGAGAGAGAGAGAGAGAGAGAGAGAGAGAGAGAGAGAGAGAGAGAGAGAGAGAGAGAGAGAGAGAGAGAGAGAGAGAGAGAGAGAGAGAGAGAGAGAGAGAGAGAGAGAGATTGTACATAGTATCATAATAATATCAATGGATAGCGTTGCATTCACTGTACTAGACAAACCGTACAATTGGTACTTTAATTGTTCGCCACAAGCACTGTGCAAGTTTCCGCGTGTCTATACATTACAACAAATGTCAGCATTAATATCACCGCCACTCCAACATCGGTTTAAGAGACTGAAAAATAAAATATCACTTGGGTTCGATGTGGCGGATTACCCATAACGCTAGGGTATGCTGTAGCAGCACCGAGCACCAGGGCGTCGGCCTCTGATGTCCAGCACCAAATAACAAATACTTTCTGAAGATAATAAATGTGAAACAAAACAAAAAGAAAACAAATGCCCTCAATCCAAAATCGTAAAAAGATGTGTGCACACTTTTCTACGAGTTCGCCGTTATGTTTCTTATGTTCGAATGAAGATGATAGGTTCAATAGATTCCGTGATACTACAGTCTGTCCGTTCAAAGTATTAAAATAGATTATTGACTGGTAAAATGGTTGATGTATTTCCGAATACACATTGCTTATAGTCTGTTTTTGACGATTCCAATAGCTAACTGCTAATCTGAAAGATCATTTTCTGTATTAAGGTATCTTGATTCAATTATGGGAAATGAGACATTATCTTCATTAGCAAGGTATTGAAAGCGAGATACTTGATTTACTCGATTAAGAAGAAATTGTACTAGATTGTATAATCTAGAAAATCAAGAAAAAATGGATCGATTAGTATTTTCTAAGCTTAAGTACTATTACATACTGTACTATACTATTATTACTGATACTATTATTATTAGTGATCATAATCACTATTTAGTTAAATATTTGTTGAAATTTGAGAGTTTAATAAAATAATTGTTAACAATCACGTCACATTTCAACATGATATTCCCTTATATTTCAGCCTACACGATATTCTCTTTGTAAACTATTTATAACTTAAATAAATTTTGTCCATAATGTTTTGTTTAAGGGCCTTTGAGGTACACTTTTCCTCTAAGGTATTCTCTGATCTTTATAGGTCATTCTTCTCCGCATGTCTCTCTTTGACTACGATCCTAGGCATTCAAAGTTTTGTGTTTGAACTACTCTAATTTTCTGGTCTAACATTAATTATGCATACGATGTGCAAGAAAGTGGCTGGATTTTATAAATTTCAACTTCCTGCACCCTCTCGAACGACCATGATTACTGTAGACCGGGGTGACACGAGTTCTGTAAAGACAATCTAAGAGTGTCGCTGTATCTCTTCTGTTCCGTTTTCTTTATGCCCACTCCATTTTTAGTTCCACGTTCCATAAGGAAATGGAGGTATGTTGATGGCGGAAAAAATCGAGTTCGAGATAAGGGCTGATTCTGATTGTACTACCATCAAAACACGAAGAAAAATCATTTTTCGAAAAGTGTGTGTGTGTCTGTGTGTAGAATTTTTTTCTATGGCAAACGATAACTGCCGCAAATTCACACAGAATCAAATACTTTTTTGCACACTTGCCTGAATTGTAGAGTACTCAAGGCCTATTGATTTTTGTGAAGATTGGTTACGGGGAAGGGGTAGTTTACCTGCAACATTTTACGTTTCAAAAAAGTAAAGTACTTAATTTTGATAAATAAAATATCCTGAAAAGAAGGTCATAATAATAATCCACTGTAGAAAGGTGGATGAAATATTTATAAATGAAAAGGGTAGTTGAAGGGGGAGGGGATAATTTTTACTTCCATGTTCCATAAGGAAATGGAAGTATGGTCATGGAGAGAAAAATCGTGTTCGAAATAATGGCAGATTCTGATTGTACTACCATCAAAACATGGAAAAAAGTCATTTTACTTCCATGTTCCATAAGAAAATGGAAGTATGGTCATGGCGAAAAAAATCGTGTTCGAGATAAGGGCTGATTCTGATTGTACTACCCTCAAAACATGAAGAAAAGTAATTTTTCGAAAAGTGTCTGTGTGTCTGTCTGTCTGTCTATCTGTGTGTAGAATTTTTTCTATGGCAAACGATGACTCCCGCATATTCAAACAGAATTAAATCATGTTTGCATACAGCTCTGAATTGTAGAGTACTCAAGGCCTTTTGATTTTGGTGAAGATCGGTTAAGGGAAGGGGGTAGTTTACTTGCAACGTTTTATGTTTTAACAAGGGTAATTTTTTCTATGACGAACGATAACTACCGCATATTCAAACAGAATCAAATAATTTTTTCCATACATCCCTGAATGAATTGTAGAGAGCTCAAGGCCTTTTGATTTTGGTGAAGATCGATTACGGGGAAGAGGTAGTTTACCTGCAATCTTTTACGTTTTAATAAGAGTAAAGTACTTGGAAATTCATTTAAACTTTTTCAAACAATGGTAATTGTTAAAAATATAATAATTTTGTTGCCAGGCAATAAAATTATAATTTTTTCATGTTAATTTAAATCTTGTATAAGAGAAAATATATCGTTCGTGGCAGGCAAGCATATCTAAATTATGTAATGTTTACGTTTCCATTTTATTATTCCGATTACCGCAATAAAAAGGCAGGCAAGACACACACACACACACACACACACACACACACACACACACACACACACACACACACACACACACACACAATTCGCGTTATTTCTGGCCTCACTCATGTTTATTTTCTTACATTGCACGCTTTTTAAATGGAAAGTGCCGAAACCCACACCAACACAACGCGTGCAAGCCGAAAAAGTGTCCAGCATGGATAGCGATTTTTTTTCCTGTGGATTGCTGGGCAGTGTAACTGCACGTGTTTACAGAGGAACGGTTCATAGACACACTTTTCGTCTTTAGAGAATGAACCCTCTGCAAGGTGCTCAGGGTCCATGAGAGACTTCGGAGCGCTCCTTCTTTTCGGCGTGTTTGTTCTGTGAAACATACACCGTAGATTCGCAACTTTACTCTGAGCAACGTTCCATAGGGAACACACACTAAAACCTGCTCTGATGTTTTGATCACGGACATCATATTAAAACTTTGGAAACTTCAGGACTACTTAATGGAAATCAAACATTAACTTTTACAAGCCATTAATTTTATGCATATTTTGAAGCAATAAATGTTTTAATAAATGAATACAATCTGTATACTTATTTCTATTATGATATAAGAATTACAAACTAATATGTGCACGTGTGTATGTATGAAACATATATAATTATTTTTCTCCTCTGGAAAATTGTTTGCCCCTCCTTGAAAATATTTTGACCTCCCTGATGGCTAGTTATTTACTAGCCTGTGTGGAATATAGCGTTATGACATGGATCAGAATGGTGGGTGTTAAACAGAAGACACAAACGTATTATGGAAGAAATGTTTGGCTGAGAAATTTATAATTATACGGGTGAACAGAATCGTCGTTCAGGAAATCAGAAGACGAATGGAAAGAAAGGAAGACACAATTTTAAAAAAGAAAAATGACTAGTATAGTATTGACAGGAAAGACTTTGATAACACTATAGATATATATCATTCACCCTCTGCCGATAACTCACAGCGAGAGGCCAATTTCATTACATGAATCAGATCACAGCTCCCTTTGCCCAGCTCTTCGTTCGACCTACAAACATTTCATCCAAAAGTACAGTCCTTCCTCACGAAGGTTGAGGATAGTCTTCACCCACCTGACATGGGGGTACCATTTTAGCTGATACGTCATTTCTTAAGAACTCAGGCATCCACTTATTTGATGTTTGTCACCATATCTAGCTCTGCTTCTTGACAAATATATATTATAGACACAAACGTAAAACTCTGCACCTGTCATGTCTTGTTTTCTATCGCAAACAATAACTGTCGCAAATTTAAACAGAATCAAATAATTTTTTGCATATGTGCCCGATTTTAAATATAAATCTTAGAACATGGAAGTCATGTATGGTTCTCCATACCGATATTTTCGAAAGTGTCTCTGTGTCTATCTGTCTTCTTGTGTAGAATTTTTTCTATGGCAAACGATAACAGCCGCACATTCAAACTCAATCAAATAATTTTTTGCATACAGTCCTGAATTGTAGAGGACTCAAGGCCTATTGATTTTGGTGAAGACCGGTTAAGGGAAAGGGGTAGTTTACCTGCAACGTTTTACGTTTTAACAAGAGTAAAGTGCTTAATTTTGATAAATAAAGTATCCTGAAAAGAAGGTCATAATAATCCACTGTAGAAAGGTAGATGAAATATCTATAAATGAAAAGGTTAGTTGAAGGGGGGAGGAGGTATTTTTTTTTAAATTAAAATGGTTGTTGATGGAGTAAGTAAATTTTTATAAGTTTTATATGTGTACTACGTTATTGACAACAAAGAAGTAGTTTCTATGGAAACATTTCATTTAACTTAAACAAAATTCTATATTTTTTCATTTTAATTTAAATCATGTATGAGAGAAAATATATCGTTCGTGGCAGGCAAGCATATCTAAATTACGTTTCCATTTTATTATTATGATTACCGCAATAAAAAGGCAGGTAACACACACACACACACACACACACACACACACACACACACACACACACACACACACACACACACACACACACACACACACACACACACACACACACACAATTCGCGTTATTTCTGGCCTCACTCATGTTTATTTTCTTACATTTGCACGCTTTTTAAATGGAAAGTGCCGAAACCCACACAAACACAACGCGAGCAGCCGAAAAAGTGTCCAGCGTGGATAGCGATTAGCTTCCTGTGGATCGCTGGGCAGTGTAACTGCACGTGTTTACAGAGGAACGGTTCATAGACAGACTTTTCGTCTTCACGGAATGAACCCTCTGCAAGATGCTCAGTGTCCATGAGTGACTTCGGAGCGCTTCCCTGGAGGGATGATTATCTACGTAGTTCGGTTTCTTTATAAGAATAAAGTAAGCCTACCTAATTTTTATGGATAAAGTGACTGAAAATAACATTATATTAAAATGACTACCCCATAATAACAAAAATATCTATAAATACTGAAATTAGTTTGAGGGTGGGCGATATTTTTTTAGAAATTACCGAACCGAATTCAAGTAAATTATTTTAAACATAAATATTACAACATGGAAGTCATGTATGGTTCTCCATACCGATTTTTCATACGTGTACTACGTTATCGGCAACAAAGAAGTAGTTTGTTGTTAAAATTCCTTTCCGGGCTGTTTGGCCGTGGTCCAATGTTTTCTGCAAAACCAGAAGTTTTGGCAACGCCATCGACTGCCATCATCAATGAAAATCGAGTGCGCTAACGTGACGTGGTATACGTTAGTACCCACAGTACTGTGGTTAAGGCTGAAGCAAAAAGTAGAAAGAAGTATTTTATATGGAAATATTTCATTTCGAAAATGATTTTAAGTATAAATCTTAGAACACGGATTGTGTTTGAATGTACGGCAGTTATCGTTTTCCATAGAAAAAATTCCACACACACACACGCGCGCGCGCGCATTTCGAAAAATGGCTTTTCTTCATGTTTTGAGGGCAGTACAATCAGAATCAGCCGTTATCTCGAACACGATTTTTTCGCCATCACCATACTTCCATTTCCTTATGGAACATGGAAGTAAAAAATGGACCGATTAGTATTTCCTAAGCGCAAGTACTATTAAGCTCATTGTAATCACTATTTAGCTGAATATTGGTTTTAATTTGCGAGTTGGGTAAAGGGGCCCCCCAAAGTGTTCCTTCAGTGAACAATAGGCCTGCACTAAACGTAATCCTCAAGAAATCTTGGGGAACAGTTTCACAGCCGCTTCCCCTACCTGCAGGTATTGCCTCATATTCAACATTTTGGAAACGGAAAAACTAGTTCCTTATATACTTAAACACGCTCTTTTGCCGTTTACAAATGCACACGATTACGTATATACATTTCAAAAACATTTATTTCAATTGTGGCCCATTTATTTGTTTGCTGGTTTGCGGTACACTCTCCACGCATCATGCTTACTGGTCGCAGTGCGGCGGTGCTCTGCTTACTGTAATTGTCTCTATTTAGGTTTACAGTAATATATTTTTTATTAACATACAAATTAAGTATCAGACCGGGGAATTTGTTTGTTATGCGGAAGCACACAAACAAATTCAGTCTAACTTTAAGAGCTACACTAATTATTCTTAATAATTTATTTTCACTAAGTAATGTTTTTATACTGAAGTAACAGATTTTACCAATCACTTTGACTTGGAGTTTCAAACCTCTACAGACACTTCAAAATGTATATATTTTGAACAGCTGAGTTAATGTTTTTTTAAATTATGTCCATTTAGAGTAATATTGGGTAACCTAATATTGTTTGATACAATTTTAAATACTACACTGAATAAACAACAGATTCAGTAACAAGTTTGATAATTAATACAGCTTATTGTTAGAAAATAGTCAATCAAATTAATTCATTGTAAACTGGAACATTCATGTGAATGAAGCTTTCTTGTGAATGTGATTTGAGACATCCGTTGCTGAGTATCAATGGTAAAATACACATACATCCAACAAAGAACTATTTTTAAATATAATAAAGTCAATTAACACCTTTTATCCTTTCAAATGATCCTAAAAAATATTACGTAATTAATACCTATCAACATAGTTAAAAAATAATTAAAATAAAACAAAATAAAGACAATAAAATAAATAACAGGTACGTCATGTGAATGAAGGAGGTTAATGTTGGCTGTGTGTGCGTGTGTGCGCGGTGCGCGCGTGCTCGTGTCCTGTGTGAGCGCGGGGGAGTACAATGTTCATATGTACGATAATTGCATACAACAGAACAATATTTGTACTGTTGCCATTTAGTCAAAGTGTAACGCGCGCGTCTGTATACTACTGTTCATGTGTACGTATATTGTGTAGGCCAATAGAACAATATTCGTACTGCTATCGTTTATTCATTTGTAGATGTGTGTTTGTGCGTGTGTGAACCTCGCACCTGCTACTGAACGTGAATTGTGAACTGCAAAAGTATTTCTTACACCAGTGGCGAAGTTACATGGAGGCAATTGAGGCAATGCCTACCCTAAAAAATTCTGTAGAATAAAAATTATAAATACGTATGAACTACATAACGTAAAGAAGATTATACATCGTTACCGCGACTGTCGAATTTATTAGGCCGAAACGTGCTTTACTGAGCGACCGCTAGATGGTGACAGGTGAGACTCGGCATAGCTCGTTTAAACCGAATGAGGCAACGTGAACTTGCCTCAGCGTTTTTTGTATACATCGTATGTAAGCAATGTGACGGGGTGACGGGGAAGTGAAGGGAGGGGGGATTGTCCCGTGCTGTACACAGAGCGTTGAGGCATGCCTCACTTCTGTGGTCCAAACATTCAAGTTAAAGCGCGCTGTGTTGTTTATAAGTGTGTTTATTTTATGCGGTTATTAAAAGTGTCCCTGTTATTCCGCTGAACTAACAGATGATCAAGATTGTTATTTGAATTATTTGTAACATTAAACATATATATATAGGAACTAACCAAGTTTAAAAATTTGAAGTTCAATCAGTTGTATTATTGTGTATGACTAATACAAGGATTGTTCAATAGAAACACGTATAGAGCTGTAAAGCATTTTTTATTCAACGATTTTAAAAGAAGTCTCCATTAACATTAAGACATGAGTTCCACTGTTGCACCAACCTGTAGATTCCCTGTTAGTAAAATTCTTACGGCTATTTGTGGAACCATTCGCTTACAGCAAACTCTACCTCAGCGTCCGATTTGAACCACCATCCTTTTAGTGATTCCTTAAAACAAAATTTAAGGTAAGATTTTTGCCTACCCATTCATTAACTACTAGCTTCGCCACTGCTTACAACAAATTGTTGTCACAACAATGACTGTGGGCAGATGTGTCAGGTATAAAGTTGTAAAATTCCTTCCTGGGTTGTAAACCTTGGATTTATTTCTATTGCACCCTAATTGCTCACTCGAGAAATTCGTTCTGGCCCCTCACGTGTCACTTTACCCTGAGAGTTTAATAAAATAATTGTTAACTTTCGAAATTGTGTATGCCATTTATCAATGGATAAAAGGTTGAATTTTGAATCGGGGGGGGGGCATCTGAAGTGCACAAAAAAAATAGGAAATCGCCACACGGCCTGATGGAATAAATACAGCATTAACATAATACAAGCAAAAGTAGTTTGTCATTCAAACTGCGTATATTTAATACGCTACGTTACGTTAAGTTTGTGTTGGTCTCGACGGATTCCTCAAGTTCCGGTAGAAGCCTGTGTTGTATCGGTTTACAAGAAAACGAATCAGAAACAATTGCAAGAATTCAGGGGAATCAATTTACTGAATACAAGTTACAAAATGTATGATAAAATCATAAATGACAGTTTATAAAGAACTGCTGAGAGTTTGGTATTAGAAGAACAGTATAGTTTTCGTTGGGGGAAGGACCATAACTGATATCTTTATGGTTAAAACAAATATCGGAAAAGAGGATTGAATTTAATGCAGACACACATCTTGCTTTTGTGAACCTCGTACAAGCAGAGTGGCGTATCCATTTGGCCTGGGGGGGAGGGGTCGGCTGCATGCAAAAGAAAAGCGTGAAAAGAATGTGAGTGAGTGTGTGCATGGGCGCCCATACGTGGGGGCAAGGGGGGCGCTCGCCCCCTGGCTCAGAAGAATATCTGCCGCAAATGCTACAGATGTCAATCTGTATTCAAGATAAGTCGTTCTTGAATTATAATTTCAAGAACTTTACTAGCTACCGAGTAAATATGCTGTAAGCTGGGGTTAGTTTCACACGGCGCTACGCTCACAGTCTATGACTATTCGACAGCTAGAGATGCCTAGGATCAAATTCAAACGTACAAACTTCTTCCCCTTTGGATTATTTCAGAATTAACATTTTCATTCCGTACTTGGACTCCCTATTAACTTCTCTCAATACAAGATTTGGGGAAACCAATTAAACTCCATTAAAGGCTGGTATTTTACATCCTATTAATTTGAAAAAAGAGAAGAAAGAAGTTTATATAGAGATCATAAAATCATTAGTAGACTTCTACAATATTGAAAACCTGGAAGCAGAGCCCAGGACATGGTAAGACGTGTGGAAAAGCAAGGAATGCGGTGAAAATGTGAAAATTTCTGATCTTCTTCATGAAACTATATTTTTTTCAGCAGTACGAAAGATGCTCGTCTACTACCAGACAATACCTCCAACGACCTGCACAGTGGAGGGGTCTTTTAGTACACTTCGCCGTGTAAAAACTTGGCTTAGAATACAATGTCAGAGGATCGTCTTTCAAATCTCTGTCTTCTTTAGTGTTCATAGAGAAAGAATGAAAGGGCTGAACTTAGAGGAGAAAACTTTAAACAGATTCGCTGAAAGCAAAAGAAACCTACAATTTGTATTTTCTGAGAAATATTAGTGGAATGAAAAATATGTTTAACACTTAGTCCTACTTTTAATCAGTTGAATTCTGCCAATTCTAGATAATATTTATAATGATAGCTACTATTCTATAATATTTACAATGATAGATACTATTTTTGCAAATCACGATGATAATATTAAAATAAATTCTTAAAATATAATACTACCTCTTTTTGTTATCCCTGACCAATATGCATGTTTCTTCACTAATATTTATTTCTCAGTAAAATTGTTAAAAGCTACAAATAATAAGCCTAGAAAAATTACACTTATAGAAGCTAACCCTTTTGGTGCTCCGCGTTTTCTTCTTATATATATATATATATATATATATATATTTCAATCACTTTCTGCTACAGTCCGTTTCTTGATGTATATAATACTATAATACTTCTAACTATTTTACCTCAAGATATATTTTTTCCTTTAGGAACATGTTTCGGGAGATCCTGTTCTCCCATCTTCAGCCTTCGCCATCTTGCTTCTGGTGCAGTATTTGTGTGTTGGCTTCTGGATGTTATTAAGGTGGTTTGTTGGTCTTTGGTCCTTCAATGTTGCATTATTGTGTGTGGTTGTGGTATCTGTTTTTGTATTTTGTGTATTTTCGATGTTGAGTGCTTTGAATATTGTGTCATGTTTTGTATTGATTTGTATTTGTTCTGGTATTAATTTGTTTTGTGTTTTATTATATTAATTTTGGGAAAATTTACAGATTTACAAACATAAAACACAAAACAAATTAATACCAGAACAAATACAAATCAATACAAAACATGACACAATATTCAAAGCACTCAACATCGAAAATACACAAAATACAAAAACAATAATGCAACATTGAAGGACCAAAGACCAACAAACCACCTTAATAACATCCAGAAGCCAACACACAAATACTGCACCAGAAGCAAGATGGCGAAGGCTGAAGATGGGAGAACAGGATCTCCCGAAACATGTTCCTAAAGGAAAAAATATATCTTGAGGTAAAATAGTTAGAAGTATTATAGTAATATATATATATATATATATAATTTTCTCCCCCCTGAAAAATTTTACATGGGCGCCCATGAGAGTGTGTGTGTGTGTGTGTGTACGCACGTGCGCAAGAAATTTCACGTGACCGCGTTAATTTTGTGTGTTTTAAAATATAAATAAACGGAAGACATCAACTGAAAACGTTAACATTCACCCAACATTAACATAGGAGGCGCGTAGTTTATTTGTTACTTTAAGTCAAGTACCGTACAGTGGATTATTATGACTTTCTTTTCAGGATACTTTATTTATCAAAATTAAGTACTTTACTCTTGTTAAAACGTAAAACGTTGTTGCAGGTAAACTACCTCTTCTCCTTAACCGATCTTCACCAAAATCAAAAGGCCTCGAGTCCTCTACAACTCGGGCACATATCCAAAAAAATTATTTAATTCTGTTTGAATTTGCGGCAGTTATCGTTCGCCATAGAAAACACACACACACACACACACACACACACACACACACACACACACACACACACACACACACACACACACACACACACACACACACACACACACACACACACACACACAGAGAAAATGACTTCGTTTTGCGAGTAGTACAATCAGAATCAACCCTTATCCCGAACACGATTTTTTCGAGTAGTACAATCAGAATCAGCCCTTATCCCGAACACGATTTTTTTCGCTATCACCATACTCCAATTTCTTTTCGGAACATGGAAGTACCAAGGTTCACAGCTCATTATCAGATCAGCGATATCATATTTGTACATTGGTGTGCGACACTATAATTTCTATTCCGTATACCTTCTATTCATACAGTTTTTAGTAATTCTAATTCTAATTACCTGTGACAGCAGTCGCAGCATGTTGCGGACTTCTATCCAATACCGAGCCCGTGATAAACACTGATAGTGCTTATTAACGGCAAACTAAACACAAAACGCTATTTCACGTATAGTCGACTCGCACCTTAACTCTATCACAAAACTGTCACTCGCTTCTATATTCCACATCAGATCATATACGGTATCTGGATATTAAGTACATATTAAATATTAAGTACTGTATTGTAGTTGTAATTAACACGGGAACCAGTCTTAATAAAAGAACCCACCAGCTCCGGCCCAACGCTCGTTGTTAACTGATATTGTTGAAATCAGGCACGCACACATACCACACTCGCGGAGAAGGATATTGTTGAAATTAAGCACGCACGCACGCACACACACACAACACACTCGCTGAGACAGCAGAGCGGATCTCGTGGCGACGATTCCGTCAGGTTTTTCTCAGTTTACAATAAACCAAACTGACTGGTCCTCGCACCTTTAAGTTCTAACACGAACAACAACAATAATTAAAGTACACTGATAACTACGGTGAGACGCTGTCTTCGCATTGACTGACGGTACAGAGAGAACTTTCAAATAAAACTATTTCCAATTCCTCACGGAGTCGACACCCCGCCAAAGTCTGTAGGTTTTGTATGCGGGAAATTTAGTTTCTGAAGTATTTTGTTTTCTGAATTTTCCACGATTCTACTGTGTAATACGTCTTACAAAAGTCCTTCCAAATTACAGAGTATTGTCACTCGTGTGTGTGTGTGTGTGTGTGTGTGTGTGCGCGCGGGGGGGGGGGAGGATCTGAGGAAGGCACAACATACCACTTACGATACCCAAGACACAGTGCTTGCGCAATGCAAGACCTTTAACGTCAGGGGCGGATCTAGCAAACAGTTTTGGGGGAGGAAAAGTGTTGACTTTGGGGAGTATTTTGAAAAGTTAGATCATTCTTTAAAGATCTAAGGTGTAAATGATAGTAATGAGTGAAGATAAAATACAGTTTGTTATGATCAACGTAATAGATTTATTACTGTAAAAGAATTCATTCACATTTGTGTTTGTTAGTAGGCCTACAATGTTCTTTTAATAACATTTAGATACAGTTTAAAATAAACACTACTCGTTTAGGTTATCTATTAAACAAAAATTAAGCACGGTGTAACGGTGCTGTTACAATTTAAAGTAATTTTAGCGTAAAACTATGATTTTACATACCGTGCAAAATGCAAGTACACATTTTTAAATCATATTCACAACCATAAAATGACAAAAACTTTCCTGTGAAATGAAAGGGAGGGAAATTTCCCCCCATTTCCCTCTCCGTGGATCCGCGCCTGTTAACGTACCATTATGTTTTATTGTTTTGCTGATTTAACTGTTACTAAAAATAAATAACAACAATAATAATAATTTCTTTTTTACGAGGGTTTTTTATCAAACGTCCGGAGTATGTGGGTTTGGGTATTACCCACTTCTAGGTTACTGTTACCCACTTAATTTCAAGCTCGTCATTGTGTTAGGCCCTAGGACTCGCTTTCATATTAATATTATCCAGAGTTACCTAGAAGCATCCACACAGTTCCTGGTTTCCTTCCCCTCGAAGCATCGCCCAATGTCTCCCTGAAGGTATGGTTGACGATGCTGGGAGGTCAACCATTGTACTCTAACGAAATGTGAACATTATTAACTCCTAAAATACCTTGTTGTCTAGAGAAGGCATCTTATATAAGTCTACATATGAGCATCGATGTATACTATATGGATCGCGTGCTGACAGGTAAAGTGAACGACAGAAAACGTACAGCTTCCCATACAATGAGGGGCAATAAAGCGTTTGGCGCCTAAGTTAAAGGTGTCCATACACCTTCGTGCATTGCACGCCAGCAATGCACGAAGGAAAAATACCAGTGTGTGGGCTCCATCGTGCTTTGCACGGCGTGCATTACATGGCACGAAGGCGATCAAGACGAGCTTGGTTTTTTTGGGACGGCGTGCAAAGCACGAAGGTGTGGGCTCGCCACGCGCCACGTGCCGGAGTGAAGCGCTTTTAGGTTATGTTCAGTTAGTCGTAAGCTGTGATCTGTGTGGACTGTAGTAGTGTAATCATGAGTGACTCGGCATCTTTTCTGCCTGTTCAGTTTCTCCCGACGTTTATTGGAGCCTACAGAAACCACGATTGTTTATGGCGGGTAAAAAGTAAAGACTACTGTAACAAGAACATGAAGGAGGCTGCCTACAAAGAACTGTTTAGGTTCAGATAGCCTAAGGATTTTACATTTTCGCAAAAATCTGTAGCTGTTTTCTATTGCCCATAATATCCAGAATATTTCAACACAGAATAAAAAAGGATAATTAAAATGTCTATTTATAAGCCACTAGCGAGTACCCGGCATGCGTTGCAATGCCACTCAAAGAAAGAAAGTGTTTGTATATATATAATATATAAAGATTTCGTTCGCGTGGTCTTCAATTTATTGCGATAATATATTTAGAACAGAATCTATTCCATTGGGTTGCCATAGTAACCAGATCTAATAAGTTAGTTTTTTAAGACTCCAAAGGACCCCCCAGAGGATCGTATCAAAAAAAAACACCTGTCCTATGTTGGTTCTCCCGTTGCGTAAAATATTTGTGCCAAGTTTGGTTGAAATCGGTCCAGTGGTTTAGGAGGAGATGTGGAAGACCCCAAAGAACCCCCAAAAGAACCCCATCGAAAAAACACCTATCCTATGTTGGTTCTCCCTTTGCGTAAAATATTTGTGCCAAGTTTGGTTGAAATCGGTCCAGTGGTTTAGGAGGAGATTTGGAAGACCCCAAAGGACCCCGAAGTGTCATATCGAAAAAACACATATCCTATGTTGGTTCTCCCGTTGCGTAATATATTTGTGCCAAGTTTGGTTGAAATCGGTCCAGTGGTTTAGGAGGAGATGTGGAAGACCCCCAAAGACCCCCCAAAAGAACCCCATCGAAAAAACACCTATCCTATGTTGGTTCTCCCTTTGCGTAAAATATTTGTGCCAAGTTTGGTTGAAATCGGTCCAGTGGTTTAGGAGGAGATGTGGAAGACCCCAAAGGACCCCCCGAAGTATCATATCGAAAAAACACATATCCTATGTTGGTTCTCCCGTTGCGTAAAATATTTGTGCCAAGTTTGGTTGAAATCGGTCCAGTGGTTTAGGAGGAGATGTGGAAGACCCCAAAGAACCCCCAAAAGAACCCCATTGAAAAACACCTATCCTATGTTGGTTCTCCCTTTGCGTAAAATATTTGTGCCAAGTTTGGTTGAAATCGGTCCAGTGGTTTAGGAGGAGATGTGAAAGACCCCAAAGGACCCCCAAAAGGACCCCCGAAGGATCATATCGAAAAAACACATATCCTATGTTGGTTCTCCCGTTGCGTAAAATATTTGTGCCAAGTTTGGTTGAAATCGGTCCAGTGGTTTAGGAGGAGATGTGGAAGACCCCTAAGGACCCCCCAAAGGACCGCGTCGAAAAAAACACCTATCCTATGTTGGTTCTCCCGTTGCGTAAAATATTTGTGCCAAGTTTGGTTGAAATCGGTCCAGTGGTTTAGGAGGAGATGTGGAAGACCCCAAAGGACCCCCCGAAGTATCATATCGAAAAAACACATATCCTATGTTGGTTCTCCCGTTGCGTAAAATATTTGTGCCAAGTTTGGTTGAAATCGGTCCAGTGGTTTAGGAGGAGATGTGGAAGACCCCAAAGAACCCCCAAAAGAACCCCATTGAAAAAACACCTATCCTATGTTGGTTCTCCCTTTGCGTAAAATATTTGTGGCAAGTTTGGTTGAAATCGGTCCAGTGGTTTAGGAGGAGATGTGAAAGACCCCAAAGGACCCCCCGAAGGATCATATCGAAAAAACACATATCCTATGTTGGTTCTCCCGTTGCGTAAAATATTTATGCCAAGTTTGGTTGAAATCGGTCCAGTGGTTTAGGAGAGATGTGGAAGACCCCAAAGGACCCCCCCAATGGACCCCGTCGAAAAAAACACCTATCCTATGTTGGTTCTCCCGTTGCGTAAAATATTTGTGCCAAGTTTGGTTGAAATCGGTCCAGTGGTTTAGGAGGAGATGTGGAAGACCCCAAAGGACCCCATCGAAAAAACATTTACCCTATGTTGGTTCCCCCGTTGCATAAAATATTTGTGCAAGTTTGGTTGAAATCGGTCCAGTGGTTTAGGAGGAGATGTGGAAGACCCCAAGAACCCCCCAAAGGGCCCCATTGAAAAAAATTCATAAACCTTCGCGGGCGTGCGCACAACAACTCACCGAAGTTTCATCGCAATCGGATGAATGGTATAGGAACGCATACGGGACAAAGAAAGAAAGAAAGAAACAAACATTCATTTTTATAGATATAGATAACAAACCTGGCTGAAGTGCCATTTTATTGACAGCATTTATTGGAATACGAACAACTCTTGATTATCCACGCTAATGTTTGAGAACGATAACGGTCGACACAAATATTCACTTTTTGTCATATTGTACTGAAAGCAGTAACAAACAATAACCCTTGCAGTACCGATAAACCGTGTATCCTTTAACCAGCTTGTCTATAATTTCTAGTTTTTCAGGTATTAATATAAAAATACTAGTACCTGAAAAAAATTTTTCAGGTGTCTATAAAAAATACTAGCAATAAGAATTTCAGTTCAAAACGAAAAACTGTTTATTATTGTAAAGAGTGTTGACTTACCTTAATACAAAAATTTAAAAACTATAAACGGTTGGTAGTTTCACAAAATTTATTTAATGAAGAAATTTGTGTTAGTGGTTGAAATCACAAGCAGAATGATCACTGTTCACCTGTTCCTGATCACTGCAGAATGATCACCTGTTCCGATCTGACGATGAGCTGTGAAGCTTGAAAGCGCTAATCGGGATAATTTTTATATAGTGGTGTGCAACAGTGATCATTCTGCTTACAAAATTTATTGTTATTAAAGTCTTGACAATTGTTTCAGGTTATTAGGCAATTCTCAAAGAGATGGTAGACTAACGAAATACAAAGAATGTGTTACCAGGGATTCTCAACTATTTTAGTTAATTGCAGTAAAGAAAACATTGCCTAAGTGGGTGGAACAACAGCTCAATATTTGTAATTACGTAATTAAGTGAATCGTATATTACAGAGTTTTAGTCTATGATTGTTGCATTAAGATTTGGTATTCTGTTCTGTACGAATAGCATATTTCTACGCGTGCGCGCGCACCAACACCCACACACGATGATTCACATCCGAGCCTGTTATTGTTTTAACTTGCTCATCAGATTTAGTGCGACTGATAACTATGTGTTACTACGTTTCGACGAATCCTAACATATACACGAAGCATTGCATACTCCAAACACACAAGTTTGTTGATATTTGAATTTAGCTAAGTGGAAACATATTACTTTTACAAAGCACCAACAAGTACCCACTTCCTTGTTATAGACACAACACTGATAAGTCACCGTTTACAAAATAATAACATAGCCCTACTCAACATTTTATAACCGGCGAAATGTTCATATTGTTACCTTCCTGTTGTGTCTAACTAACGCTTATTTCGTCTTATAAAACTATGTGTACTGAATTTAGTCTTGTATGTATATGTAACTACAGGCATTGTATGTAATTTGGAGTTTGGTAAAACGTTTCAAGTGCGCGCGCGCGTGTGTAATCATCCACGATTAACTTGTTTTTATGTTTCGCCAATAAAACATATACGTTTTGTGTCCTGGTGTCCGCATGTCAAATGTTCGTGACTTCACGGTGTACCCTTCTCAGATATCAGACTGTACCACTGTCCGCCGCTTCCCTGTATAAATTCAGCTATAAATTCAATTACACACTATTAACAAGAAACCGTACACATTGGGATTGTATCTGGCACGCCACAAGACTGACTACTTTCCAGTGTGTGGGGGGCTCACCACGTGCCATACAAGGTGTATGGGGCACTTAACACTACACGAGTCATTTTTTTTTTTTTAGCAGACTGCAAGACTATGGTCCACAGCCAATGTCGGCTACATAGTCACTCCATAACGGATAACATATCACTGAAAGTAAAGAAAGTGATGGTTGGAATCTAACTAAACACTTGTAATATTCACAAAAAATATTTATTACCGTACTTGAACATTTGAACAACATAATTTAACTTACCTTAATCACAAATATTTAGCAAATGGATTGGATTCTTCCAGAGTGGTTGGTTTTGCTTGTTTCGTTCGCGTATCGTCTGCAGTCCGGTGTTTTCGGAGCCATGTTTTTACATATGGCTCTGGATCCCAGTCACTCAAGTTTGGGCCGTGTAGTTTAACAAACATCAAACTTGACACATGTGGCACTGTCAGTCTCGTACGGGTGGGTGTTATGATGAGAGTCATTAAACTGAATCCTCTTTCGCAATCAGCTGAACTGCAAGGGATCAGTTTTGTAGTCAACCAAAGGTGTTAAATGTTTTGGTATTGTTGTATGGTTTTCGACAAAATCCCTGTAGCTGTTTTTGATTTTGGGTATGTTTAACTTAAACCTTCTGCACAACTTCTCAATCTCTGGTTCGCCAAAGCCTGCAGGTTTTTCAGTAGGCCACGTATCTGGTTCCAGCACTTTTAATTCATCTAAAAGTGATTCGTAAGCTTCATGATGATGTGATGGCGCACTTGACCGATGGGGTTCGTGGCTAGAAACTGTAGTAAACATTCTTATTTTTAAGTTATTTATGACACTTGTTATTAACTGCTGATGATTGATGGTTGGAATTGTGTGATTTTCTATGAGTGGAACGCCATTAAATGTTCCTTCCCTGATGCAAATTTTTGCTTCCAAAGTCTTAGTACCGGGCTTTTCCTTCATAGCCTCAAAAAACTGGACACTTCGTCGTATACGTTTATCAGCATAGATTACTGTTGTTTCTTGGTTTTGTAAGGATTCTGACAGCATCGACAGCTCAGCCAAAATATCATACATTATAGCCAAATCTAGCAAAAACTGAGGTGATGAACATCGTTTTGATAGTCCACTATACATGGCTCGCTCTGTCAAATTTCTGCTCCTATCGGCTTTAGCAAAGTCAAAGTGTCTGTTTAAGGCACCGTATCCATACCAAGTAGCTGACACGGCTCTAGATGAACTTGCTACCCAACGTGTCCCTAAAATTTTCCCGATTTTCATGTGAAAGAAAATAATTCTTTTTCTCAAAAAGTAGTACCGGAACGGCATTCCGGCGCGTTCCGGTACCAGTGCACCCCTGCCAGTCAGTAATGCACTTGTTTCGACACCTTACAATTATTACACTTGAGACAGTTCTACTGAAAATTTGTGCATATGAAGATCTAACAAAAATAATTGTTTAGAGTTTGATTTCATTAACCAAACTGCAATAATTAGTTTTTCAGAAGTACAGAAAGATTTCAATGAAACGGATATTGAAATAAAAAATTTTAAGGGAATTATGAATATGGTTGAAGACGTTAAGTCATACTATAAGGATAACATTGTGTTGTCTGTGTGGCTTCATTGTAAAAAAAAATTATTTCGAAGTTAAGGTGTAAAGAGTGCATTCATTTACTGATAACAGATGACAATAACTTGAGCGTTTACACTCATTTTACTGACTTTGTGTCAAGCAGTAAATTAATTATAGCGTCACCAGACGTTTTAAAGATTGTAAAATACGATATTAATTGATGACTCGTTGGGCACTTTGTGAAACATATGAATACAAAGGTTTTGTAAAATATATAAAAACACTTGGTAAGTTTCACAAATTTTTTAATTAACTCTGACAGCTGTTTCGACTAACTTAAGCCATTGTCAAAGAGCGAGTGAATGAAATTACTGAACACAGGACGTTAGTGGAGTGTAGGTGGTGAACATCTGTTTAGGGCGTATCTGGAACATCTGTGTTGTGATGGCGACGGTGGGGAGAGTGTGTGCATGAGACAAGGGAAGGTCAGGTGTCTTTAAAAACTAAATACAATCATGAATGCAAATTATAAAATTAACTAAACTAAATATAAACTGAATGCAATAATTTAAAATAATGATGAACATTCAAAATAATATAAAATAAACTAAACTAAATAACAGATTTTAATAAAGGGGATACATAAAATTCAGTCTGTTCATTGGTTAAATTTTTGTTATTTTTTATTGCTTTTTTAATTTCTAAAATTTCTAACAAATCCATTTTTTTACCTTTTTGTATGTTGTGGAGTAGTGTTATGTTTTTTTGTGTCTATGAAGTGATTGTGTTGTAAGCAATGATCTGCAAAACCTGTATTAGATGTATTAGTTAAAATCGCCTTCTTATGTTCAGAAATGCGATGTTTCAGAGCACGGCCACATTGTCCAATATAAATAGCATCGCATTCTGCACAGTGTATTTCATAAACTCCATTTTTCTCCAGTGTGTTGGATTTTCCTTTATTATTGACTAGTAGTGAAAAAAGATTACGTTTGTTTACTGATACCATGTTAAGACCATGGTTTTTTTAACCTATTATTAATCTTATCTGTTATACACGGAATGTAATTTGTTAAGTGACATTTTTTGTTACCCTGATCTGGCTCTATGGAATAAAATTCTTTTAAAGTAATTTTCTTCTGTTTTTATAAATTAAAGAGTGAATTATTCTTTCATCATAACCGTTATTTTGTGCTATGGCTTTTATAATGTCTACCTCTTTATTGAAATTTTCTTTGAATAAAGGAACTATAAGGAGACGATTAACCATCGCATGAAAACTGCTTAATTTTATGTGCCATGATGTTAGTGAGTGTTTATGTATAACGGTATCTGTAAAAGTAGGTTTTCTATATATCTGGAAACTAAGATTATTTTGTGATCTAGTAATGGTAAGATCCAAAAAATTTAAACTTTTCATATTTTCTGTTTCAAGTGTAAATTGCACGGAATTAATATAATCTAAGAACATATGGAGCTGTCTATCTGTTCCCGTCCAGAATATATCATCAACATACCTTGCCCAATGAAAAACATATTTTATGTTGGGGTTATCGGATGTAAAAATGTTTTCTTCCAAAAATGTCATAAAGATTTCACTTAATAAAGGTGATAAAGGAGAGCCCATAGGTAAGCCATTTAATTGTTTATAGATTTTATTATTAAACTGAAAATAATTTTGTCCTATGCAAATATCTAAGGCTGAGAATAATTCTTTTTTCTGATCACTATTTAAGGTTAAAGTATTTTGTATATGTGAGGAACAGATAGACAACAGAACATCTACAGGTATAGACGGAAATAAATTATTCTTAACATCAAATGTAACTATTTTTGCATTCAGTGGTAAATGTACATTTTTTATATTATTCACTAATTGTAAAGTGTTTTTAATAGCATACTTTGGGTTAAAGTTAATATATTTTGGCAATAATTCATTAAGTTTTTTACAGACTTTATATGCAGGTGCAGTTGTATATGAAACAACTGGGCGCATGGGACAATTAGGTTTATGTATTTTTGGTAAACTATACAAAACAGGAGCTTTTGGGTTCATCATAGTTAGCATGAAACTTTTTGTGTCTGAAAATATATTAGGGCAATTTTTAATAAGTGATTTTATTTGTTTTTGAAACTTATTAGTGGGATCATTTAATATCTTGAAATTGTCATTCCTGAAGAGAAGTTCCGTCTTTTCAATATATTCGCTCCTATTTATTATTGTAATCGTATTACCTTTATCAGCTTTGCAAACCACTAAACTATTTGAATTAATTTTTTGTTTTAAACTGTTAACTATGTACTTATCTGAATCTTTTAGACTGTACTTATTCTTATTACTTTTTGATATAATGTTTGCACAGGAAACTAATTCATTATTTCTTATATCTGGGTTATCTAAATTACTAAGTGCTATTTCTGTATTTATACATAACATTACCATGTCTCTTTTGTACCGTATGTTTGGACAATATTTCAAAAATTTATTTAACAGATTTAGTACTTTCTAAGTAAAGTTTGTATTTGAGAAATTTTCCACTCTGTTATAAAATTTATTTACTGGTGATGACATAGTAGTTACTCTCTTACTACTTAGCTTAGTTGTGATAAGTTTTAGTAATTTTGTTTTTTGTACTAAATATTGTTTATGAGCATGATAACTTACTTGTTCTCTGATCATATTATCAATAAGGTCAAATTCCACTGCGCTGTATCTATAAGTTAATTCACAATGTATTAGTTTTTGGTGTAATTACCAAATACAAGGACTATAAAATCTGATGAAATGCCTTAACAGTCTTGTAAAAATAAGTTACAATAAATGTAATGAAAATAATATTTAAAAATTCCCAAATAAATCCTGAATTGGAATTGGAATAGAGCTAAATATTTATGCGAACGGAGTCGAACATATTGGTTCGTTGTATTAGTTACTTAGTGGTCAGTTTCAAGAAAACAGGGTTTTTATAGATAAAAGATCATAGTTATACTAGTTTCGAAAACAATTTCGTGGCGTTGCATACTTGCAAGAAGGGTAAATTAATGGATAGTCTAGAGGAGTTCGAAATATACAAAGCTAAAAAAAACGCAAAGACCAAAAATAACATATTAAATGATCAAATGAACTTCGGTTCTAATAACCTGTTTGACACTGCTATACGGTTGAATGATAAGTATAGCCAGTCGTGAGGAAGTCGTAGTACAGCGTGCATGCATGCGAGCGCTCCGAGCGATTCAGTTGTTACGTTTTTATTTATATATATTTTATTTAAAAGATTTTAAATATTTTAAATTATGACAAACCACAAATTGTGGTATACATTTATGTTTTGATTATTGTGTATCTGAAGATGGGATTTCATCCCGAAACGCGTCATTAAACGACAGAAGCTAGTGTCACTAAGGTGGACCGAATAAGGTAATTTAATTATAATTAACCATAAAGTGACTCGGTACGTAAAACATGAATAGATTTTTATAGATGATTGTTAGACCAATATTTGTGAATAGAAAATAGACCAATTGTGTGTAATTTAGTGTTAAGGTTCAAATAATACGTCAGGTTTAGATTGCTATATTACTGTGTAGTATCAAAGTTTAGATGTTAAAACAGACAGATGCAGGACTGACTTTAAAGGAGGAGGCGTTGTCGGAGGATGCTGAGTCTGTCTCGTAAAAAACCATATGCTACGTCAAGCTGAAGAATAACAAGAGTGCCTACGTGACTCTTGGCAGTCCAGTCGTTTGGAACAACTCTGCGTTCGAGATGTCCCTTCTATACGTAACTCGACTACTCTAACGCTATGTCACTAAAATGCAAGATGTCGAGGCATAAACACAAGATGTCGAGGGCCGAGTTTCAGTTTAGACCTGGCTAGATTAGAGTGCGGTTCGCAGTTATTGTGGTGGTGTAGTGGGAAGGGCGCGCGACACCTCCGCTCGGCGAGGTATACATTTTATAATTACATACCACAGCTCCGCTCGCCTTGTGTTAATGGCCCCAAACGAAATATAACAACTCCGCTTACCCATCTTTACCACCCCTTCGGTATTCCCCACTCTCAGTCGCACTTCAACCGTTCTTCAAAAGTAATCGTCCCAAAATAGCTGTTACAGGTATATCGGCCCACCTCTACAATATACGTGGTCATACCGAGCAGAGCTGTCGTGCAGTGGTTATTATTGGATTGCATTGCATTCCATTGAGGGTGCGGGGTGTCTTTGCACCCGTGGCTTGACTGCAGCATCTGGATAGCGTCCAATGGCTGCCAGTAGATATACTTAGTCTGGTTCTAGTCGAGTGTTTGCCGAAAACTGGAAAAGGAAACCGCCAACGAGTTAACTCAGAAGGCGGGGGAGAAAGAAATTTTATTTTGTAGCACTGCCGCTGGTACCGGTTCGAGCAACAGGCGTTGCCCGTCTCAAGTCCAGCCAGCAGACGCCTTGAGGCGTCAGTCGCTCCCCGCGAAGCGGAGAGCCTCCATCCCGGTGATCAAGGTAACAACAACAATCAGCTCACTCAGCGTCCTAGGAGGCGGTCAGGAAGGAAAGAAGGACAATTTTATTAGTGAACTCCGGGGCTGTGGACTGATGTTTTAACGAGGATGGCTTTATGGCGGGTCATCAAGAAGCACCCGAGGGCGCTTGGCCCGTATTGGCGGTGGTAATTAGTGGTTATTATGGCGTCTGTCGAAAGTCAGCGTAAAACTGAATTAATAGTTTTAGATAATTTTAAGTATTACAAGGGCAAGCATATGCAGAATTGTGAAGTGAATTGGAGATGTAATAGAAAAACGTGCAACGCTAAAATTTATTCAATCGGAACCACAGAAGAAAGAATAATTTCAAGAAGAGATGGTAACCATAATCATCCTCCCGTTAGTTACACTACCTCGAGAAAGTTACTCTTATTAACGAAGATCCCGTAACGTGCGCAATTTATTTTAATAAATTGGTAAATTTATTGTTAAATATATTACAATCTCCAAAAAAGAGCCCATTCGGAAAGTATTATGTGGTACACTATTTCAAGCGAATAGAGTTCCAGCATCGAGGCAGTCCACATGCTCACATGTTGTTATGGCTAGCAAATGCACCAAATGATGCTTTAGGTGATGATAAAATGGATGCTATATCATTAATTAATTATCTTACATCGATTTCATCTAAAGAAACATCAGGGCATATTAAATTACAAACACATAAACACACATTTACGTATTTCAAAAAAATTTCTGCTAATAAACCTCAACAATGTCGTTTCGAAGCACCGTTTATGCCTAGTCGATCCACTGATATATTATTACCTATGAAACAAGACGAACCTGATTTTAAAAATTATTCCAAACGTTACAAAGATATTAGAATCAATCTCGAGAATAATGATTATCACGATATAGATATTTTTTATCAACAAACTAAAATTTCATCAGATGATGAATATCGCAATATACGTACTTCGAGCAGGAATCAAAAGACCAAGAGTCATTTTAAAACGTGACCCCAGTGAAAAATGGCATAATCCTTTTAATCCATTTGTATTGAACATTGTTAAAATCTAACATGGACATCCAGTTTATAACAGAAGAGTATTCATGTGCTCAGTATGTAGCTGAGTATGTAAATAAAACCAATCGCGGCATAAGTAATTTACAACGTGAAATTATTAAATGTATGGATGAACATCCGGAGTTTGACATCGTTGAAATAATAAGAAAATTAGGAGTTGATATGCTGAACAGTGTTGAAATAACAAGTCAGGAAGCTGCATGGTATCTTTTAAGAGACCTATGTCAAAAAGTTCCGCTAGTATCCATTCCAACAATGTGGCCTGATGATCGACAAAAAATTAAAAAGACCCATAAAGAGCTTAATGAAATTGGAATTGATGATGATTCCAACCAATATTTGGAAGGACAACTGGTTTACGAAATATGAAAAAAGATCTGAAGAATTGAATGATGTCACGCTTGCTCAGTTTGTCGCACACTATACTATTCGTGGTGATGGATCCTACGCAAAAAGAAAAGTACCTCGAGTAATTCGTTACCGCAATTATGACACGACTCAAAATTTGATGGAATACAAACGGAAGATGGTCTCTTTACATATTCCGTTCAGAAATGAGGATGCCGAAATCTTAGCAGAAATGAAGTTCATTGATATCTACAGTAATAATGAAGATCTTATTCTACAACGCAGAAAAGAATTTGAATCTGATTTAGATATTCAAAAAACCATTGAAATTTGTCGTGATTTGTGTCGTGAAGATGGAATTAATGATTATAATCAACAAGAAGCAAATACCATTATTGCTGAACAAAATCCATTTCAGCATTTATATAATAATCCAAATGCAGATGTTAATAATGACATTTATTTAGCAACATTACATAAACTGGGACCTATCGCAAAAAGAAGAGAAAATTTAATGCCCAATGAAGATTTCTATAAATTAATGAGAATGACAAACGAAAAACAAAAAGGTCTTTTACTCCACGTTATTTCGCATCTTTTATCATCAGATCAAACTCCTTTTCAAATATTTTTCACCGGTCCTGTCGGATGCGGTAAAACGTTTGTCATTAAACTTTTGATGGAAATTTATAATCGCTATACGGACAATGATGGATACTGTAATGAATATATAACTTGTGCTTCAACTGGTAAAGCTGCAGTAGCTATTTCAGGAACGACTGTTCATACAGCTTTAAAAATATCATTATCAAAATTACTTCCTTTAAATACTGAAACTGCCCAGCAATACAGAACTCTTTTCAAATATATAAAAGTCATAATCATTGATGAGATAAGCATGATTAGTGCTCAGTCATTATTGAAGATTGATTCCAGATTAAAACAAATAACTGGGAATTTCCAATTAAATTTTGCTGGTTTGGATATTATTTTGATAGGAGATTTACGTCAATTGCTACCAGTTCGTTCTACACCCAACTACAAGCAACCGAAACAGACCATTGCTGGACCGATTCTATGGCGAAATCTAAAATTTTATGAACTGAATCAAGTCATGCGTCAAGCGAATCAACAATTTTCTTCTATACTTACGAAAATTGGAAATGGTGAACGACTTGATGAAATCGAAATAGGTCTGATTGAGTCTCGTTTTTGTACTGTAGAAGAAGCTGAAATTAGGTGTCCTCAAGGTATACGATTATTTAACACTAACAATTCAGTCAATGAGTACAATAATAAAATAGTGAATTCATATGCGGAGAAAATAATTTCGACTGCAAAAGATGTATACATTGGTTGTTCTTCAAAAGAACAAGAAACTTTCGTACATCAAAAATTGCATAAAATGTCATTAATTGATACAAATGGATTGCCTTATCAAACAGTTTTTGTGAAAATATTTATTACATGATTACCACAAATATTGATGTGGCAGACGGATTGGCGAATGGTGCCGTTGGAAAGCTAGTTCATGTAGAGACAAATGATGAAGGAATAATTAAAATAATCTGGCTCGAGTTTCCAGATTTACCTGAAATAGGTGAAAAACTGAGACGCAAAGCAGCAGGTCACGCAGCAGAAAATAACGTCAGTAGAATGGCTGTACCAATTGTACAAAGATCTTCCACTATTCCACTCAATAACAACAAAACAGTATTTGTTAAACGTACCCACATTCCATTGGTTTGTGCATGTGCTACAACAATTCATAAATCCCAAGGTAACACATACACAGAAATTGTTTATGAATACGATCGACGTCATTCTCAATCATTATTATACGTTCCTTTTTATCGCGTGTGACGAGTATTGAAGGATTACATACTACGACACAGAACAACGAGAAGATATTCTACCATGGCCGAAGACGATTATCATCAACAATTGATTTGCAAGAGGAATTTAAACGACTTTCACTAAACAAACTAGAAACTATAAATAAAAATTTAGTTAATTTCATCAATAACAGAAAAGGTTATTGAAGGTTTATCAATATTCACTTTTAATTGCCAAATTCTTACAGCTCATGCTGTTGACCTAAAAGATATAGTTGTGAAAAATTCAAATGTCATAGTTTTATCAGAAACTTGGCTAGCCAATGAAGATGACATATCTGTTCTTAATTTCAACTGCATTGTGAAATATAAACGACCAAATATTAGAGCGAGAGGTGTCGGGATATTCCAAAATTCTGATGATATTATTAACATTATAACTCTATCCATGGATTTTTCCGTTACTCAATCTGATGTCTATGGTTCAATGGCATCTACAGTTGGCAATTTGTGTATGGCTGAATGTAAAATGGAAAATGGGCAAAAAGTTGTGACTGTAGCAGTGCATATTTCTCCTAATAAAATATTAGATGATATTATTGATTTTCTCCATCGTTCATTATTATCGTATACATCACAAGGTGCCGCCATACTTCGTAAAGATTATCATAAAATAGCTAAGATTTTAAGTGGAGATTTCAATGTCAGTTTTGCATTAGACAAATCTATAAAACTGGTTGAATTTTTAAAAGATAATTTAAACCTGTCTATACAAAATGATAAAAAAATATGTACGACAAAATCGCATACGACAATTGATGCAGTATTCACAAGGTTTCTGGATAATATTGAATGTAAAACATACATTTCTTATTTTAGTTACCATAAGCCTTTGGTTACAAAAGTGAAATATCACTAAATAGTAACGAAACAGATTAATAATAATAATAATAATTTCTGTAAATTTATATAATAAAATATTTTTAATTTACTAAAAATGAAAATTTTTCTTATACTGATACCTCTCCCATCCTATTACATTTTAAGTATACAGTTAAAAATAATAATAATAATAATAATAATAATGGATAAACAAAAAACAATGGATATAACCCAAATAAGTTTCACTTCTTCCGCGTGTACACACTTACTGATACACGTACCCAAACTTTTTTTGTCATACCAGTACAGTATACAGGTTGTTGTAATTATATAACAGTATGTTAGAAATGATTTTGTACTGAAAATCTTTGTTTTTGTTTTCAATTTACGATCTATTATCCAAAATATCGATTATCCGAACGGGCCATCGTCCCGAGAGGTTCGGATAATCGATGCTCTACTGTACTGGATTTTGTAGACATGCAAGGGTAGCACACACCCAATCTACTGAAAGCATGTGTGGGCTAGTAAGCAACTAAGCAACACAACAGGACAAGTGGAGGAGTTCATGTCACAGTGTTAACACAATAACAAATCTTGACAGACACAGCCTAGAACAGGGGGAAGTTATTTTGTTATTACAACTCCGTTTCTTGGTGTATAATGGATAAGATACAAATTACATGAATTTTCTCAACAATTCTATTACTTACCTCTATTACTTGATTCGACAATTTTCTTGACAAGGGCGGTTGGTGCTTGCGATGTTCCACTCTCAACCCTCTTTACATGCGTTGGGCTTATTTCAACGTCAACTGATTTACATTTCTTCCTCCTAAAGCGTCTTTGCACACTGAAAAGTTTGTTTCAACATTCAATTAAAAAGTTTGAATTCTGTATAACACTACAGAATATATAATCAACAATTTTAGGCCTACACGTTATGGATACGAGATAATTCATTAGTTTAATTATGAAATATAAATTATTTTATTCCTAGCCACTTGAAAACTATTACATTGAATATAACTATTTAAAGTTGTAAATAGCTCTAAAGCTGTAAAATTTGAAATAATAAAATCCCAGCAGAAAAGTTGATCACACACACACACACACACACACACACACACACACACACACACACACACACACACACACACACACACACACACACACACACACACACACACACACACACACACACACACACACACACACACACACACACACACACACACACACACACACACACACACACACACATGAATAGAGGTTTTGCATGAGCGTATGCTTACATTCTTTTCAGCTTCATCACTTTCTTCTTATTTGTTTTAAATACATTTTGTATTTTCGCATCACAACATTCTGGATCATTTACAGTAATTGCACCACTAGGCCTATTGTTGTTACCGACTTCATATTTCTCAAAAGGTAGAAGTAAAACTGTAATTACAGATTTTAAGTCTTTTTATAATTTTATCTAGAAATATTATTATTTTGCCTTCAAGTTTATAATTTGCTATTGTTAATTCATCAAAATGTGTTATGAACTTTTCAAAATACTTAATCCTTGACGGGTCTTCTTCCCGACTGCAGTCCGTTTCACAGACCAGACAGGCAAAATATATTTTTGAAACGTCATAGTGCCTACTACTGAGATCATACAAATTTGCACAGCACTGCAAATAGATCAAGTTCTCATTTTCCACTTCTTGTTCTTGCGAATCACAGGTAGCAAAAACCCCATGAGAAATGATTTCACTAGCAATATTACTGTCTGCCATGGAATTTTTGTATTTATTTTTTAAGAGATACTGTTTTCTAAATATTCTTGAAGCCAATTCAAATGTAGGGAAAGAAATCAGAAGCATTATACTTTACACGGTTTCCTCCAAGGAGTATAATTTTTGTATAAACAATTGGTTTACTTTCAACTGTCGTATGAATTACCGGTGTTATTCTCTTCTTTCGTTGACAGACTAGCTTACAGGTTATGGTAACCTATATATAATAAATACAACATTTGACATGATACTTTAGATATATTACTACTTACAAATCATCATGGTGAATGTTCTCACTATGTATTTCTAAAATTTTAAGTTTAAATTAATTAGTACGGTACCTTAAATAAATCGCATTATCGACTGGCGATAAAGTTCAGAAATTAATCACAAAAAGGTAACTGTTTACTGTACAAAGAAAACCATTTATCGAAAAATATTGTAATGACATTTCAATCTAGTACGTATATATCTATACATCATTATTTTTCAAAAATAACACAATTTTTAACTTATTTGTGTCAACGTTTCGACAATGTTTATTGCCATCATCAGGACCTGTGTATGAATAAAAAAGAAATGTCAGACACAACAGAACAATTATTCGGGTCAAAGTGTTCGTGTATGTGAGTGTGTGTGTGCGTGCGTGTGTGTGTGCGTGCGCGCGCACACATGAATGTATTATTGTATATGTGAAGGAGTTGAGATAATTTGTTTAGATCTTCAAATGTTTTCTTTAAGCAAACGAGAAATTTATAATATCACAACTTAATTTATACACTATTACAATTTAAATTGCTATATGTAATATTTTTAATTAATTATAAAAGCAATAACTAACAATTAGATATTAGATTGGTACAGAAAACGTTTATATATATATATAGGAGTCCAACATATAGCATAGTAAAATATATTATAAATAAAAACAGATTGAGGGATTATTAACTATGTAATTATTAAAAGTTATTTTTAACATGTTTCACTCACTACTGGTATTAAAGACAATCATAATTTATAAACATATAAATTACACATTAACTGTAGAACTTTACGACCATACAACAGATAGCTGACAATGTTACAAACACGTTAATGGTAAATTTATCTAACAAGTAAACTTAGATAATAATTTTAATCATATTGCTTTAGTGGATGGTTAGTGAGGATCGGTCAATAATACAACTTTTAGTTATTTTGCGTCGACGTTTCGACAATATTTATTGTCATCTTCAGGACCTGTGTATGAAATACAGTAGAATATCAAACATAACGAAACAATTAAATATTTGGGTGGACGTTTTGGTGATGTGAGTGTGTGCGTGCGTATGTATGTATAATTTTTTATGTGAAGACTTATGATAGTTTGTTTACATCTTCAAATTATCTTTAAGAAAGCGAGCAAATTATAGTATGAGAGAACTTAATTTATACAGTATTAGAATTTAAATTACTACAAAGATTCAGTTCTGAAACAGAAAAGGAGCTTTTGTCCCATCTACAACTTCTTGAGTCACGTGGATTTGGATTAACTCCTACAGATGTCCGCACACTTGCATATCAGTTAGCGGAGAAGAATGGTCTGCAGCATCGTTTTAATAATGAAACCCAAAAAGCAGGATGGGACTGGCTAGCTGGATTTCGCAAACGAAATCCAGGCATTTTATTGAGGAAGCCTGAAGGAACAAGTTTCGCTCGCGCCTCTGGCTTTAACAAAGAAGCTGTCATGACATTTTTCAATACTTTTGAAAAAGTGCTTGCAGAAATTAACATTCCACCCAACAGAATCTATAACATGGACGAGTCTGCCTTAACGATAGTTCATGATCCACCAAAAGTGTTTGCCAAAACTGGTAAAAAACAAGTTGGGACCATTACCAGTGGTGAAAGAGGATCTCATGTGACAGTTGTTTGTGCAGTGAGTGCAACGGGTCATTATATTCCCCCAGTCTTCATTTTTGTCAGAAAAAATTTAGAGCACGAGTTATTGTATGGTGCACCTGTGGGTTCCAATGGATTAGTGCAAGAAAAATTGGATGACGGGTGAACTTTTCGAAAAGGTGCTTAAACATTTTGTCAATAATGCGAAGCCATCAGTAGATGACAAGATACTTTTGATAACTGATGGCCATGCTAGCCATAAACAGTTACCAGTGCTGGAGTATGCCAAAGAAAATGGAATTGTGTTAGTGTGCCTGCCCCCACACTGTACACACCATATGCAGCCACTGGATGTGAGTTTTTATGGGCCACTGAAAACTTACTATAATCAAGAAGTCCACAAGTGGCTGAGAAACCACCCAGGTAGAGTCGTGACTCAGTACCAGATATGCTCTCTCTTCACTGGGGCATACGGTAAAGCAGCAACCATTCATATCGCTCAAAGTAGTTTTCAGAATACGGGACTCTACCCATTCAATCGAGACATTTTTCCACAACATCTTTTTGTTCCGAGTGAAACAGCGCAAGATGACGTTGTGACATCTGTGCAAGCCCCAGTCAACGATGATTTTCAGCATTCTACAAAATCATCGTCCGATAATGGAAGTTTGAGCTTGGTCAAGATAGTGAAAACATCGTCTCAGGTGCATCCGGTGAGTCTAGTCCGGGACCATCAACCAGTGGCAACACAGCAAAAGTGTCAATTGAAAGCGTCTCACCAGTGCCTGTAGCTTCTTCCACAGCGAAAAGGCGTCGAGGAAGAGAGAATGAAACTGTCCTTAAAAGCAGTCCCTATATTAAGGAAAAGAAGGATAAGCATGCAGAAAAAATCAGGAAAAGCCAAAGGTCAGCTAAGAAACGCCTTGCGTTTACCCCAGATGACGCGAATGAAGAGATACTTTTTGGTGACGGTATAATTGATGATGACTACGACGCAGCATGCATTTACTGCAACGACCTTTTTACACGTTCAAAAGCATTTGAAGTTTGGCTTCAGTGTACTCAGTGCAAAAGATGGGCTCATGCAGAGTGTGCGGGACTCAATAAGCGTGCAAAAATGTTTGTGTGTGAAATATGTAAGCCTTAAAAATCTGGGTGACTCTGTAAGTGCCATTTTGAGCTACAGATATTGTCTCAATTTTGTTTATAATACTGTAGCAGAGAGATTTTTAATTTTTAAATCATATATTTAAATTTTTTGAATGTGATTATTTTTTTACATTATTTCTTAGGTTTACAATGCAAAGTAAGCATAAAGTGTGCTGCAAATATACAATAGAAAATTTAGTTAATGTAGTAATTTTATTTTATTTTCATACATATAAGTATGTTAGTGAAAATTGAATTAAACTCTTAAAATTCATAATTATTATGGCCTATGTCATTTTACCCTTGAGTGAGCCTAAAATGACATAGAAGCAGTATTTTTTTCATTTGTAAATTTTACATATTATTTATTAAATTAAAATTATCAAAAATAAATATGCCAAAGAGAACATACAAAAGTTACTTTTTAGCTATCATGTATTCTTTCAGAATTTTTTTCCTCGGCAACACAATAACAATTTAAAATGGTATGTCATTTTAGGCCAACCTCCCCTAATTTAATGCTATCTTGTGTTTTGCATATAGTTTTACTGTGGTTTAACTGTTAAGACCTGTACAGGTTTTTTTTTTAAGAAAATTTACACAGTAAAACCCCTAGAGCTCCTTAACAGACCATAAAAAAGAGCTTTATATGGTGGTCAAATTTCTATAGTGGGGGGGGGATGACACCAAGCATCTTTCTTCACAGTGCCAAGTGGAAAGGGGACTCTCAGCTCCTTTGACATTATAAAAAAAAGTGATCAGAATATTTTAGGAATGTGACAACAATAAGCCAATGCCACCTAGATCCACATCTGTTGCTGAAGGTCAGAGTGGTATGGTTCACAGCAGAAAGAATACGCTATTATGACAAATTATTTTCCACAGCTACCTGCTATAGGAACCCTTTAAATTAAACATGAAAACTACTTTCAGCTAAACATGATACTTTAACCCAAACAAATTACCAATTTGTAATTAACATTTTTTGACAGTCTAAAATAATCCAGACAGCAAGAACATAGGCCTACAGTATACGTTATTAAATTATTCTTTAAATTTATTAGGTTTCTAGAACTGTTATTTTTCCATATGCATTGTTTTGATTTTCAATCCCTGTCATTGAGGTTTTACTGTATTTTCTGAAACCTTTCAGAAAACCGCTGTATTCTCATTCTCAGAACAGAATAACAACTATGTGTTGTTAGTAAAAATCATTAGTAAAAGTTGTGATTAATTATGCATTTATTATGTATTAAATACTAGTCTACCGACTAATAAATACAGTACCATTTTTTATACAGAATCGGCCAAATTAAATTAACCTGTTTGAATCTGAGAGCCTGATGCAAATTTTATACAACTGGTACGTGTAAGACAAAATTTCAAAGACCAACCAGATAAACTAATAGAGTGAGTGAGTTTGTGTGTGTGTGTGTGTGTGTGTGTGTCAACAATTGTAGGTTAGAGAAGTATATATACGCGCGCGCGCGCGTGTGTGTAGACATAAGAATTATCATATATATTATTTCTGTTGTCAACATCCCTTTTTCTCAACTAATACAAAGCCTACAGCGATGAATAATGTATCAGTGGATAGGATTTTTTACCGACTTCTGACATAGCACACTCAGTTTACGTTAAAACACTTTGCTTGTTTAAAATTTAAGTTAAAAGAAAACGACGTGGTGAAACACGACGTTTCACCAAACACAGTCAAGATTCCCCAAGACATTCTACTGCGACGAAAACGAGATAATTGCCGAAGTGTTCCCAACTGGCGGCATTAATGCCAACAATGTCAACGACGTTATCAACACAGCCATATTATGCCCGAAAAATGAAGACTGTACAAAAATCAACGAACACATTGTGCAAAACATTGTAGAAGGACGTAGGCGTTCACGGCCGGTGTCACTATAAATACTGTACTTAAAACTTCCGGGCTAAAAGGCCGTGGTCGAATGCTTGAGCTTGTGTAGCTAGACGTTTCGGCCACACCACCGGTGGCCATCTTCAGTAGCAAAAAGTGTTCGAAATAGATGATACGCCGAACACGTCTCCCAATGAACTGGGAACAAGCAACAGTGAGAGAACACAACTGGGGGTCGCGAGTAGTGCAGTGTCCCGAGTCTCAGAAAGGACTCCTGCCACTGGGTCAGTTTGAGTTCTTTTTATATAATTTTATCTATTTGGGGGGGGGTCTGAAGCGACCTGCGATTGGTGGATTATACCACCGGGACTAATAGACGAGGTAGCTTCCAGGACTCACCTGGTCGCGGGGTGTATTTACCAAGTCCGGCAATGAGGGAATTGTGGGTCACTCTGTCGGAACGAACATAGAATCTACACGCCAGGCGTCTCACGGTGTCATCAAGAGAGCGGACACCGAGTCCTCTCCTCAAAAGACGAGAAGAGTACCTCCGGGGGACTTTGGACGCAAGCTTCAGTCCCCGGTCGAGTACGCGCTGGAGCGTTGTTCTATGACCACGAGCCAGGTATCCCCAAACAGGGCAGGCATAGGTAATCACGGGCAACACGTACGAGTTGACTATGAGCTTATCTAGCCGGGGGGTCATTGCCGGATTAAATAGCACGGGCCAGAGTCTACTGAGTTGCGCCGAAGCGCGTTGACGGATGTATTGTGTATGGGTTCGCCAGGTGAGTCGGGAATCCACGTGGAGCCCGAGGTACTTGACGCTGTTGGTCCAGGGCACCTCGACGGGGCCTACTTTAAGCGGCCGAGGCCGCTTGCGTTTGCGCGAGAATATTACCGCGGCGCTCTTGGAAGCGTTAACGGCAACTCTCCAGTCATCGGTCCACCCGACATACGCGTCGAGTTGACGCTGGAGCTTAATTGCCGCATAACTTGCGTTCGGCTCTGAGGCAAAAGCCGCAGTGTCGTCCGCGAACAGCGACAATTTTACTCCAGGAACTCGGGGCGTGTCATTGACAAACAGCGAGAACAGGAGAGGCCCAAGGACACTTCCCTGAGGGACGCCAGCGGTAATACGCCTCTCCGAAGAGACAGCGTGGTTTATTCTCACTCGGAAGCTACGGTCTCGCAGAAAGCTGCCGATCAAGTGAACGTAGCAATCTGGAAGAAGGACTTCCGTGAGTTTGTACAGGACACCCTCGTGCCACACGCGGTCAAAGGCTTTCTCTACGTCTAGGAAGATCGCAGTCGTCTGTTTGCCCTGGCAGCCAGCCTCGGTAATGCATTCCACGAGTCTCATCAGCTGATGAGTCGAGGAGTGCAGCTCACGAAAGCCGAACTGTTCGGGGATCAGCACGTCTAGTCTTTCTAGATGGTCGCGAATCCTACGCTGGATCAGACGCTCGAAAACCTTGGACGTCGCGGACAAGAGGCTGATGGGCCTGAGTTTTTCCACGCGAGAAGAATTCTTTCCCGGCTTGGGTATCACGATTACTGTGGCCGTTTTCCATTTCACCGAAAAGTAGGCCAGTCTGAGGCATGAATTGAACAGGTCAGAGAGGAACTGGGTTCATCGCTCCGGAAGGCGATGGAGGGCGGAATTCATGACTCCGTCCGGGCCAGGCGCCTTCCGGGGCTTGAGCTGAACAATCCTCTCAGAGACCTCCTCCGGGGAGATGGGCTCCGGTTGGACTGTGATACCGGCCGATAGAAAGCGCTCTACCTCGCGGCAGATTTGCTCAGTGAAAGCCGGGTTCTTGGATGGGTTGGGAGCGAACTGACGCTCGAAACTGTCAGCCAAGAACTCTGCCTTTCCGAGGGGGCGGCCAAGGGTTTGACCGCCGGGTCCGACCAGTGCGGGGAGAGGCGCGCGTTTACGCTTTCCCATTAGGGCACTGGGAATCCGCCAGACATTACGGTCCTCGGCAGGGCCATCCATCTGTATAACAGCTAGCTCCCAGTTGCGTCTACGGAACGCCAGCATGTCGCGACGCAACTTGCCGGACGCTCTGTTGAACGCAGCCTTGTCAGCCGGGTCACGAGTCCTCTTACCAGCGTCTCCGGAGGCTATTCCTCTCGCAAGCGAGCTGAGACACCTCTTCGGGGATACGCTGATAGTCGGGCGTGAGCCCCGGCTTCATCCGGGAGGACACGTCTACCGCCGAGACTACGGCTGTGTCGAATAAGGCAACTGTCTCGTCGACATGCTGGGTAGTGTCGAGAGGGATACGCTCGGGTAGGCGGCGACTGAACGCCGGGCCAAAGCGTTCCCACTCGATTACCCGCCGCTCGTCGCGGACGGTAGTGTGCTGGTAGCTATATGCACACTGATGGGGCAATGGTCCGAGGACAGTTCCGAAATGACGGAGACGTGGACCGGGCAATAAACGCCCCTGACCGCGGCAATGTCCAGTACATCAGGGCGGGAGTTAGCCCTCGAGGGATAGTACGTAGGCCCGGTAGGACCCATGACTGTGACCCGAGCCGCATCAGCATACCTGCGTAAGCGGGCCTCGTTTGGGTTCACCAAGCGGCTCCCCCAATCAGGGTGCTTACAGTTCAGGTCGCCCGCCAGGACTACCCTTCTGTGTGCGCCAAAGACGGCCTCCAGATCGTTCGACAGGAGACAACCAATTGTATCCTCTAGAATTCTTAAATAGTTTAAACCCATCAGGCTTGCCAACACATAAATTAATTTTGAAGAAAAACACTGTTGTCATGTTGATCAGAAATTTAAATGCTAAGCAGGGCTTAATCAATGGGGCAAGAATGGTCGTCACGCACCTCCATGAATACACTGTCACTGCTCGGTTAATTGACTCTGGAAAAGCTGTTGTCATACCACGAATTAACCTCACCCCATCCGACCCAACCATGCCTTTCCAAATGACCAGAAGACAGTTCCCACTGAAAGTTGCCTTTGCAATGACTATCAATAAGTCTCAGGGACAAACGCTTCAAAGAGCTGGATTATACTTGCCAAATGCTGAATTTACTCATGGAAAACTCTACGTAGCCTGTTCAAGAGTCACTGAATCTAACAATATTTTTGTATCAATTACCGAAAATGCCAAACAAAAAATTCAAGATGATTGCATTCTCACATCAAATATTGCATACAAAGAGGTATTGTATAAATTGTAAATAAGTTCACATTAATAAACTCTCTTTGCTATTTTGTGTATACACTTCGCAGAACTGTTCTGGAAAAACTTTTGTATCAATTACCGAAAATGACAAACAACAAATTCAAGATGATTGCATTCTGACATCAAATATTGTATACAAAGAGGTACTGTAAATTGTAAATACGTTCACATTAATAAACTCTATTTGCTATTTTGTGTACATAGGCTACTTCGCTGAGTATTTAATTTCAACAACCCAACAACAGAATAAATCATTTGGGGGGGGGGGAGTTTAAATGTGCGAAAGTTTCGCACGGGTTTACTGGTATTTTATTATAATTCTTAGGTCTAGGTGACAATTTTCCAATTGAAGGAGTAAAATTTCGCCTGTATATCACACATATTAGTCACATAACCCGTCTTTGAATACTGATGAGTGGTAATAATAACGACTGAATTTTTTGTTTGCATTCGTTCGCGGGAGGTTGCCGCGCGACCCTTCGTATTCGTTAGCGGCTGTTATGATCTGTGCTGAAGTGCCACTGAAGATGTCCGTCATCGGCACGGACAAACGTCTTGAAGTAAACACAGACAATGGCCTAACAGCCCGGAAAATTGTGATATTGTTAATGAGTATTTGACTGTTGATGATAGCAAAACGGACTTGCTTCTCAAACAAGGAAAGCGAGTAAAGTGTGAATCGCCAACCTAGCTGGGTATGATCTATAAGAAAGAACAAGTGATGCAGAGATCGCAAAGAGAATAATTCAAGGCAAGGAAAGCAAACAACTGGACAGTTATATTCTGTGGGTTGGAACAAAGGAGTCAGGACACATAAATTACTAAAATAAGCATTTACAAGAGGATAGTGGGAAACACAGTAAATTATGTGCGGAACTCTGGGAAACTAGGGAGCAAGCAAAACAGAGACTCAGAACTGTGGAAATTGGATTCTGGTGACGATTGGTGGACCCAGAGGCGTAGCTAGGGGGGGGGCAAGGGGGCATAGCCAGGAGGGCGGCAAAGTGAGCATAGACTTGAAAAAATTGTTTTCAATTTATAAAACTACAAAGAACTTGTTTCTTTTGATATGACTATTCCTTAAGAACTACAGGAATATAAGATTTTCTTAATATAAGATTAAGAACTACAACGAGTTCCAATGAGTTTATGAAGTCTTTTACTCAAGGAAAATCGAACCCTGAGTGTCAAAATATTACAATCAACAAGAAATCAACTTGCGATCATAAAACGTATGTTATTAGCGACTAGGGTGTTGATAAATACAGTAAAGTTAATGACGTGAATACTTCAAACTGTGAAAGTGTCAAAGTACAGTTACAAGATTCAGTAGGTTCTAGTACCATGGATGATGTTGGACCGTACAGTCTTGAAATTACAGACGATGAAGGACAGAACATTACTAGCAACAAGCAACAATGTAGACCTGTTCCCAGTGCTGCTGCTCTACACGATATGGGAGCTTGGCCAAGCGAGAAATCTCAATCCTTCCGAGATATAATGGTGAATAAAGGAACAAGTCAGTTGCAGAACAAGGACGGCAATTTCCCTGAAGATGAAGCTGGACGATCTTTAGACAAGTATTGGTTTGATAAAATCTTGCAAAATGGCGAAAAGAAACGCACTTGGATGTGTTTTTCTCCAACCAAAAGATCTCTATTTTGCTTTTGTTGCAGTTTCTTTACACAAGAAGATTATCAAAGAAGCCATTTCAATAGTAAAAATGGGTTTTCATTGTGGCAAAAGTTAAATCCCCGTGGTGAAAGGTTTTATCGTTCCGTGCGGTGGTCTACTTCAATGATGATCTACTTCAGGAAAAAATGAGTAAAGCAGTTAAGACATGGAAAGAAATCGTCGAACGGGTCATTGCCACAGTACAAAATCTGGCACTGATGGGACATCGAGAGTCAATTACTAACCATCCAGATCCTGAAAACTTTCTGGCTCTGTTAAAATACTTGGATACATTTTTAACGAATAAAAATACACTATGTGCGTGACGGTGTTAAAATACTTTATTATGCTTTGGATAAATAAAGGATTGACACTTCAGGAGACGATAACGGACAAATTAAAAGTTTGGATGAATGAGCTGTGTGACAATGTCGTTACTAAGGCAGAGCAGATATGTAGTGAATGGAGTGTCAATATAACAAAAAGGATAAGAAGGAACCGCACGATGGCAGGGGAGTATGCAGACGATTCTGCATTAACCGTTCGGCAAGAAATGCGACGTTCTCTAATAGAAGTTTAGACAAACTGTCAGTTGAAATTTCAAGCCCTCTCTCTAACATAAAAGAGTTAGAAAAACGCTTTGGGTTCCTCTGTAAATTTGAGGCGTACGTAAATGATGGTGATATACATTTTAAGGAACAGGTTTCCCAAATCAATATTAAGTGCACAGAGCTTGCAAAACTGTATCCACATGACCTAAACAGTGAAGAATTGTTCAGTGACTTGAAAGACGTCATACTTTTATTTAAAAGGGAAAAAGTTAACGGAGAACAAAAAGACTTTACACCTTAGGGACCGCTACAATATTTATCTTCAATGAGGTTAGAAGCCTACAAAACACTAGCAACAGCTTTAAAAATGTTTTCCTATTTTACCAGTGTCTGTGTCTTCTCGTGAAAGATAGTTTAGTAAGCTTAAATTGATTAAATCGTACCTACGATCAACAATATCTCAAGACAGGGTATCAAATATAGCAATACTTTCAATTGAAAACGACATTGCTTCGGCTTTAGATTATAGTGATTTAATAACCCACTTTGCAACAATTAAGACCGGGAAAGTTACATTTTAAAATGTCTTGTTTTAAATATTTATTAAATATTAAAAATAAATATTAAGTGTTTATTAATAGAAGACGGAACCATTAACCTGTAATGGTAAGTGATTTATTTTATTATTTTTTAATGTAATTCTTTGTGTAACTTTACGTTGCTTCAGGATATTGTTTCTACGATGCGCTTTAGACCTACAAGAAATATGCATGTTTATTAGAACATTTTTACGTTATAAATTGTTTATATTACTACACTTTTATAGTCTACATTTGTTAATAATAAATGTATACAAACTTAATACCGGTAATATTATAATATGTAATTTCTTAATTTTGACTTGACAAATATTGTTAAGACGTTTGCTGGACGTGAATTCGTACAACAATCTACACACTTGCATTTATTAAGGTACTTTGTTCACTGGATGAGCCTCCATTTTTGTTCTTTTAATTGTGTATTTGTCCCCCTTTAATTGTGAACGTGAGGAGGTCGACGATGTCCTTGCCCCGGGCGCCAAAAAGCCGAGCTACGCCACTGCTACGTTGCGTGATCGCGTCTGTTGAAGATCTGTATTAAATCGATACAGAAAATATAATAAAGACTGAAAAGTAATCTCGACAAACAATAAATGACAAACGGTGAGAAGAAGATTGTTAGAGAGGAAGAGAAAATAACGTGAAAGTGAAAGTTAAGAACAGCTAAAAACTTGTTTTCAAACTTTAAGTCAGCTTTATGTATAGTTATTATTTTTCTATTTAAGGTACAGTCTTATAAAAACCTACAAATACAAAATTTTGCATGAATGAATCAGATTCTTGTAATAGAGTCTGCTCAATCAGGTAAGCCTACAGTATATCAAAATATAATAAGTGTAACATTCAATAAAACGTTAAAAAATAAGGAAGTTTAAGTACATGAAATCTTCTGTCTTCGTACACACTTTAATAAATCTCCTACCATAATAAAAGGTATCACAAGAGCCTTGAGGAACTCTGAATAGCCTTAACAGATTTTGACATAATGGTTCCTAATTTTTTTTTATTTTATCATTGAAATAGCACTGGAATAAAAAAGTAATCGCATCAGTGGCATAACTAGAAGTTCCCCTGAAGGGGGGGGGGACTAGCCTCGGGGGACGACACGATCTCTTGGGAGCGGATGGAATTAGCTTGAAAGCTGGACCTCTCGTTTTCCTCAGAACAAATAAGAAATTGAGAATTGTCCCCACATAATTTTATAAATTCTTTGCGGCTCAACGAAATTTTTTAATAAATCAACGACGTGTATATGACTTGAAAAAAAAATATTGAAAACCGTTCACTTCAAAATATTCTAACTATATTACATTTTATTTAAAATTATTTAATATAATAAACAATATCTCAGTCCGAAGGAAAAGACTGAAATTCCTTGGACATACGGTTCGGATGGATTGTTCCAGATGAAATAAACAAATTTTCAAATATATTAAGCAACTTTTCAGTTTGAACGGATACAGCAAACAACTCAGGGAGGAAACGATGAAACTGGGTATCCCTTTGAACGAGCGTGTGGATAGAAATACATACAGAAACAAAATTCAAAATCTTGAGATTCTCTGCGGTGAGAAGAAGACGAGAAAGGGATGGACAGTGGAAATTAAGGCGGCGCGTAGTGTACGAAAGAGCGTCTTTGGCAGGAGAAGAAAAGGAAATGATATTCGCACGGTCCACGGCTGGCCTGTTTGTGTAAAAAAAAAGAAAAAACATTAAGACATTAGTAATAACTTTAATTCTAAATTTATATTTTTTATAAGTGTTTAGGAAATTAGTCTCTCTGAAGATATGTTGAAAAAAAATTGGTTCCATTACTTCTACTTACTTTAAGGGTGTTAATCCAAGAATGTTTTAAGCGATTTATAGTTCTAGTGCGTTACTTGCTATGTAAAATCCTATAATAACATCTAATTAATCCGATTGGCAGTCAAACAACTGCTAGTTTACATGTGTTAAGACGACAGATAAATCACAAAGGTATTATGCTGGAGGAGTTACGACATAAACAAAACGTAAAGAGAATGTGAAGGAAAAGATAAATGTAGATAAATAGACTCTGAATTTGTTTTCTGGAGCGAGCGTAATTGTTTTTTGAAGCTGCAAATACGTACGTTACTTAAAAACAAAAAGTAATATTCTCCGATCTGACGATGAGCTGTGAAGCTTGAAAGCGCTAACCGGAATAATTTTTCTATAGTGGTGTGCAACAGTGTTATTTCTGTTTGTGACTATAACCACTAACAAAACTTTATTTTAAAAATTTTAAAAGTGTCGAGTGACTGTCAATATTAACAGATTTTTACTTTATTAAACTGCAAATATTGTAACTCATTTTTATCTACACTTCATTTGTAAGCCTTATTGTAACACACGCAAGTTACTCAGAAAAATAGGCCTACGTTGAATGATTAAGGAATTTCGTTGAAAATGTTCATAATTCTGGGTGGGGGGGCTATCTCTTTCCTAACCCCCTCCAACAACGGAGGTCACGCCACAACCCTCCCACCTGAAGAAAGCTTCAATATAGAGGTGTGTTAAACCACTATTTCAAAGTAGCAGTTACAAAAGTAAACATTCCAAATAATTAACCGTTACAAATGCCTGTTACCGCAGTAACGGTTATCGATAACACTGACTGCTGGAACGGTTACAAAGTACGCGTTCTTGGTACCTGTTACCGCGTAACTGCTACATTACAAATACCGGTTACAATCCTTACTTTTAAACCAGTATTTTATTCGTCCTCTCCTTTGTTTTCATATAGACCTACTCACTAGCACACTGTTAGGGGTTAGTTGGGGCACTTTTTTTTACACTTTACGAAGTACGCCTTTTGTTTGTAGTTTATAAAGTACGTCATATTGTTACAATTGCTGAAAACTGAATATTGCCTTGGTACATTATAAACATGATAAATGTATTTGTTATTAAATAATTTAATAATTATAAAAGAATATAGCTTATTGCGTATGACAAATAATATATTTATTTATTATAATATTTTAATTTACTATAAAATATTAAAATAATTTGTTTTGATATAAAAATTTAAATATAATTTATTAAATAGTACTGATTTAAAATTTTTGCTAAATAATAAATTATTGTAGGCTGGTTTTTGTTTAATTTGGAACAGAATAATGTAATGTATGTCAATTAGCAAAAAGTAATGACTATATTTATCTCTTACAAAATAATTTAATCTTGACAGTATCTTTTCGTTACGTTCGATTGATAAAAAAACCTCTTTCATCCATCCAGTAGCATACCTTTTTCAAAGCAGAAAAAAACTTTGTTTTCAAATAAAGTCAAACTGAAAAACGTTACTTATATTTTTTTTTATATAAATATGAAGACTAAGATACAAATTAAAAATCCCGTCGGCTTACGTCTAAACCTCGAATCGAAATGAAAACTGTACATTAGTGCCAATTATCAACAGTAAAGTAATACAAGTTAAGTCTTAAATTTAAATAAATTTTTGAAATGTAAAATTTATTGTGTTTAGAATTTTTTACAGCTTTGTTTATAGCCATAATAATTTTAAAATTTGTGCATTGCTGGAGAATAACAATTGTTACTTTACAAGAGATTGAAAATTATAATCCTGTAAACTTCTAAACGTCTAAATTTTCAAGTCACGCAGTATTTACAAGTGAAAACCCCACATACCCTACGCAGTGTGTCTACCTGAGTGTGTTATGTGACCTCTGAATGAATTACAGTATTCAATTATTTACGTTAAGTGTGCCGTGAAGTTAAAATCATCTCTGAAATCACAAAACAAAAAATTATTGTGTAGCCTAACGGCCACTCAATATAGTTTGTAACACGATATTGTAATTTACCAACTCATGAATATTATAATTTATTATTACCGTCTGTATTATATATCTGCATAATCGAGGAGAATAAACGTAATACTAGTGAGATTTTTTATCGCCTACTAATAAATTTTTCAGTCCTTTTTGTACGGTCAGTATATGTCGTCGTATCTTCGTCTCACTTATTAACATGTTCCGTATACTTCGTTTTGCTTACGGTAATCGGCACATGCACGGAAGCGAGTATTCAGTACCAGTAACCGTTACTTGTAACTGGTACATTGTACCGGTTTACTTGTTAGATGGGCGCGATAGGGGGGGGGGGTGACTTTTCAGTAACCGTTACAGCTGATCCACAACAGTAACTGTTACAAAATACCGGTTACATGAGTATCGAACCACCTCTACATCAGTCAAACAGCTGAATAATTATCAGAGTATTACTGCACATATCAAAACAAAACACGTTTAATAGAACAACAACCATATCCTTTACTCTAAATACCCACTGTTGGACTATCAAGACGTTATCGGACAGTGCATTTATTAAGATTATAATGGATCGTAAATTGATATGCCTATCACTTGTGTGTGTGTGTGTGTGTAGGCCTACATGCCGTAATACGGAACAATTTACAGATAACAGACAGCAGCACCAATAACCTGTAATCACTTTGTTGTATTTAAACTGAGATAAAAGACAATTTAACTACAGAAAACTAAAGACCAAATATGAATACAGCTGAATCGTATATGTACTGTACACGCATAAATAAAAATATTTTTACGAAAAGTTTATTTAAAAATTTCTTCTATCACGTAACCAAAGTACTGTATTATTAAAACACGCTGTTTTGCTACTATCGTAGACCATGAAAACCATTTAACAACACAAATATTTTAATCTGACACAGTTCTTTCGTTAAGTTTTAAATAAGAAAATAATAATTTTATTAAACATCTCAAGTAAATCGTTCCAATGAAAGTACTTTAACATTGAAAATGTTTATAAGGGCGTGTCGCACATTTGCGGCCGATCGCTGGTGCGTTATCGAAAATGGGAACCGGTGAGTTACCATAGAAACTACTTCTTTGTTGTCAATAACGTAGTACACATATAAAACTTCGCTTATGAATGCGACTACATTTAACTTATAATCTGTACATTGGTAAATGAAGAATGAATTCATTGATTGGTGAATGAACATAAATATATATATTTTCTTATTTATTGAAGCATTTTCAATGCCCTTCTCTGTGCACTGCATTTGTGCAATGCCTGTAAATGTTTTTTTTCAATAACTTTTCACTATACATGCTGGGGTTTTTCATACAAATACTTTTAAAATTTACCTATTAAAAACGGACGATTTTCATAGTAAAAAGTTTTTATCAAAATCATGTCAATCAATATTACGTAAGCGTTTGATCTCAATTGAAGCATTGTTTTCAAATATAACCTGTTATCTTTGTACAAAACAAGTTAGAAAACGTAGGATTTCGTAGTTCCGCACTGATCGGGCCTGTAGTACACGTGACCCCTTATATATCGTGCTATTATAAACTATCAGAATGACATTGAATCTTTGTCGGAACTGTTACCGACGTGACCAGCGCTGGTTGTGGAAATAACAAAAAATGTATACACTTACAAAAGCTGCCATGACGTCTTCTAGTCTCGTCGGATCCTGAACCAGATAAAGAGAACACAAAGCCTGCTACGTTTTCTTGTAAACTGTCCACTGGCCTCACTGTTTCCAACCAAGGCCGTAACTACCACCGGGGCAGCCGGGGCAGTGCCCCGGGGCCCCCTAACGAGGAGGGATTTTTTATACTAAACCAGACTAAAAAATTTTTACTCAAACTCATTTTGTTTCAAACATTCAAAATAAATTGACTTGAAAACTTATCAAAGTCTTAAAATAATAACAAATTAAACTTATTTATAATGTATAACAGCATTGCCTATTTTGTCTTCAATGGCCTACTCTCGCTGTCTTTCTTAGCTATTTCAAGAGTCGAAGTGTCACTGACAACGAAAGGACCGAGAGTGGTAGATTGTGTGCGGCGCGGCAGGTGGAGGGGAGTAGTACGCATCACCGTGTTCGCAATTAGGGCATCAGTTTGTTTTTGTTTGCTACCCCGCAACGTGTTACCGGTTAGCTTTTCTATTACCAGTTTGACTGACAGTGTCAGTTTTGAAATACAAACAAAGTGCGTTTTGTTGTTTGAATAAATATGAAACGGACATACCTCAGTGGTGCCCAAAAAAGGCAAGAAAATAAGAAAAAATCGGCAGAGGCAGCTAAAAGCTCAGGGAGTTTATCTTTTTGGCTTTCCAGCTCCGAGTCCACGGGGAGCGATGACGAGAGAGGTAAACATTGAAACATATTTTGTCGTAAGTCAGCAAGTGCTCATCCTCTTTCTTTTAGAATAAAGTTCCGTCTAGTTAAAACTAAACAATGAGTGGGCCACGGGCTGGCGGCCAAACAAATTTAGAGGTTAGGCCTATGGCCTATGGCTTTTCTTTTTTTGTCTGGCAGAGTGGCAGACGTATATATAACTTATAGTTCACCGTTGACCTGTATGTAATGTCGGTGTGATACGTGATTTTCTGAATGTTTAACTCTCCAATGACTGCATGTTTTTTTGTTTTTTTTTTGTTTTTGGTATGTTCTGGAAGCCAAATAGCGGCATCGGATTGTGAGACTGTATTTTTTTCTTTTCAAGACCAAAAACACACTATCCAACTTCGAATTACAAATGTTCCACTGTATCTGTGTGTGTGTGTGTGTGTAAACTCCTCAATAAGCCTATGGCTAAAAGAAAAACAATTAAGAGCCTGTGTGGGAAAAAGATGGGCAACATTGGTTACGGACGGCCCCATCAACAGAACTCTACCCCGAGCAACTAGTGTTGCTCTTTTTAGAACTACAACCGGTCATGACTACCTGGCCTCCCACCTGCACCGCATTGGCGTGTTGTCGTCTCCTGATTGTGTTCTCTGTGGATACGCTTCCATGAATGCGGATCACCTAATTGCATGTCCAGCCTTGATCTCAGACACGCAAGTCCAAGACGAAGATGGTACGGCAAGGCTCTCACGTCTCTACTGGTCAGCGCGCCGCCTAATGGCCCAACTGCCAAGGGTGGGCGTTGGCTAGTAAGTAAGTAACTACTGTATCTGTGTGTTTACAATTTTGTTTGTTTACTGTGTACTGTGTTTTCTTATTAGTAAATAATATCTCAAGAACGTTTGAGTCATTGTCTTAAATTTTTATGGTTACGGTATTTTAAAAAAATTCAAAAAGTTACAATTTTTTGTTTACTTGATTACTGCACGTTTTATTTTTCAATTATCAAAATAATATATATGTAAGGCTGAAACCTAGATGTAGGGTCCGTAGGCAGCAAAATAAGGACTTTTATAAAATCATATAAGTGGCACATTTTTTCGGCTGCGGGGAGAAAAATTCACTATAGTTGCATACTTGAGCAACGCCTTTGTAACTTTCAGGCTTCAAAGGAGAGGCTGAAACGTCTGTTAGTAACAACAGGAGTACACCACGGCCCAATACCCCGGAGTTTAGTTAGATTGTTAGTAACAACAGGAGTACACCACGGCCCAATAACCCGGAGTTTAGTAAGATTGCTAGTAACAACAGGAGTACACCACGGCCCAATACCCCGGAGTTTAGTTAGATTGTTAGTAACAACAGGAGTACACCACGGCCCAATACCCCGGAGTTTAGTTAGATTGTTAGTAACAACAGGAGTACACCACGGCCCAATACCCCGGAGTTTAGTTAGATTGTTAGTAACAACAGGAGTACACCACGGCCCAATACCCCGGAGTTTAGTTAGATTGTTAGTAACAACAGGAGTACACCACGGCCCAATAACCCGGAGTTTAGTTAGATTGTTAGTAACAACAGGAGTACACCACGGCCCAATACCCCGGAGTTTAGTTAGATTGTTAGTAACAACAGGAGTACACCACGGCCCAATACCCCGGAGTTTAGTTAGATTGTTAGTAACAACAGGAGTACACCACGGCCCAATACCCCGGAGTTTAGTTAGATTGTTAGTAACAACAGGAGTACACCACGGCCCAATAACCCGGAGTTTAGTTAGATTGTTAGTAACAACAGGAGTACACCACGGCCCAATACCCCGGAGTTTAGTTAGATTGTTAGTAACAACAGGAGTACACCACGGCCCAATACCCCGGAGTTTAGTTAGATTGTTAGTAACAACAGGAGTACACCACGGCCCAATACCCCGGAGTTTAGTTAGATTGTTAGTAACAACAGGAGTACACCACGGCCCAATACCCCGGAGTTTAGTTAGATTGTTAGTAACAACAGGAGTACACCACGGCCCAATACCCCGGAGTTTAGTTAGATTGCTAGTAACAACAGGAGTACACCACGGCCCAATACCCCGGAGTTTAGTTAGATTGTTAGTAACAACAGGAGTACACCACGGCCCAATAACCCGGAGTTTAGTTAGATTGTTAGTAACAACAGGAGTACACCACGGCCCAATAACCCGGAGTTTAGTTAGATTGTTAGTAACAACAGGAGTACACCACGGCCCAATAACCCGGAGTTTAGTTAGATTGTTAGTAACAACAGGAGTACACCACGGCCCAATAACCCGGAGTTTAGTTAGATTGTTAGTAACAACAGGAGTACACCACGGCCCAATAACCCGGAGTTTAGTTAAATTGTTAGTAACAACAGGAGTACACCACGGCCCAATAACCCGGAGTTTAGTTAAATTGTTAGTAACAACAGGAGTACACCACGGCCCAATACCCCGGAGTTTAGTTAGATTGCTAGTAACAACAGGAGTACACCACGGCCCAATACCCCGGAGTTTAGTTAGATTGTTAGTAACAACAGGAGTACACCACGGCCCAATACCCCGGAGTTTAGTTAGATTGTTAGTAACAACAGGAGTACACCACGGCCCAATACCCCGGAGTTTAGTTAGATTGTTAGTAACAACAGGAGTACACCACGGCCCAATAACCCGGAGTTTAGTTAGATTGTTAGTAACAACAGGAGTACACCACGGCCCAATAACCCGGAGTTTAGTTAGATTGTTAGTAACAACAGGAGTACACCACGGCCCAATAACCCGGAGTTTAGTTAGATTGTTAGTAACAACAGGAGTACACCACGGCCCAATACCCCGGAGTTTAGTTAGATTGTTAGTAACAACAGGAGTACACCACGGCCCAATAACCCGGAGTTTAGTTAGATTGTTAGTAACGACAGGAGTACACCACGGCCCAATACCCCGGAGTTTAGTTAGATTGTTAGTAACAACAGGAGTACACCACGGCCCAATAACCTGGAGTTTAGTTAGATTGTTTCCAACATTGTTGACGCTGGCCGTCATAAATTCTAACTTACCCATGCGCTGTAACAGGTATTTTGGAACGATATTTTTGTGGAACGGATGTAACAGTGACTGAAAAGTTGAAATACCTGTTATTCGCGGCGACACTGTTCCGAGTCGTGACACGCCGCCCTCGCTGTTCCGAGTCGAGGCACACCCCCTACGCTCCTACACACACACACACACACACACACACGCACGCACGCACGCACGCACGCACGCACACACACACACAAACACACACACAAAGTACGCAAGTATCACGTAAACGAATACGCCAAGGCCAAATACTAGGCGTACAAAAATATCCCTGGTACGCAAGGAACAACCAGTATTTCAAATACTAGTGGTATCACCGATACACAAAATACTAAGCGTATCAGAGTAACAGTAGTACTTTTGGAACACCTAGTATTTTAGGAACAGGTAGTATCAAGGGTATTTCGATACTTCATTCTGCGCAAAGAGACGAAGCTGGTTTTAATAAAGGAAAAAATTCATCCTGATGTTACATTTATTCTCATGTGATATGCAGATTATGTGCTAATAAATTATATATTATACTAGTCACCAACTTGTAACTAAAACCGGTTCAGGTTGTAAGGTAAAACTTTATATTTTTACTCATAAAAAACTTTGTGTTCCGAGTCGTTAGTGAAATAGTTGTATTTAATTATATTGCGTTATAACCTATAGAGTGGCTGATGTTGAAAAACTATATTATACTTTTTATTAATGGGATTTTAACTTCACGCAATTTTAATTTAATGGGATTTCGTTCCTTAAATATCTGAACGAAGAACACGAACACGATTATCATCAAGGAAAATGCAACAGTTGATATTTTTGAATGCAAATTTAAAATAGTGTTTGAATAACTGAAATCCCAGTATTTTAAACAACAATTCAATTGTTTAATTTTATTTATAATGTGTTAAGTGAAGCAGATTGTAATGTAAATAGGTGTGACATTTCATAACTTGTATATTCTGTGTACATTAGTGAATGAATCTGAAGATTATCGAGGTATGTTATGCATTTAATTTACTTTTGTTGTTGCTTATTATTTATAAGTTTTTATTTATTTATTTATATTTATTTTATTACAGTTGTTTTTATTATTTTTATTTGTAAAATTTTGTTTATTCTCATTCACTCTTGTGGCTTACTGTTACGTTTTTATTATATGTTTCTGATGTTTTTATCACATTATTTGTTGTGGTATTACGTGTACTCTAAATTATTTCACTGCCCCGAGTTTCGCAACTGATTTGTCTAAAGTCTAACCAATGTTAGTTTTACTCCTAGTGAAAACTTAAATTGGTATTCCCAAAGGGAGATAGGCCTATAAATTCTCTTGTTTTTTATTTTTTTTTAAATAGTAATAGTTTAATAAAGTCACAGTGTAAAGTAACACTGTTAATACTTTTAGTTTCAATTTATTTCTTATAAGAAATTATATAGTATAGGTTATATGATATCTTCAAATAAATGCATTGCAAGTAGGTTTATTAATATATTAATAGATTTATTTAGGTGAAAATAAACCTACTTGCAGTGTATTTATGTGATGATATTACATAGGAGGCCTGCAGGAAACTCAAAACGAGTTACTTACAAAGGATAATATAGGTTATGTATATATAGTATATAATAACAGGTATTTGTACCTGTAATTTTTTTGGAACGGTATTTTCATACCTAGTATTTTAAAATAACAGTTTAGCCCACCTCTACTGTGAAGCTCAGTATGTTAGTTGTGCAACTAGCTTACTAAGGTATTTTGACGAATTAGCGTTGTAAGGCAGTTTACAATAGCAGGAGGCCCATGGATCCCTCCTGGTGGTTCCCTAAACTCGGGGTTCAGTATTTATGGTAATCAGGCTTGAAAAGTCTTTAAAAAAGAAAAAATATATTTTTTTTTACTGAATAGTTATTTAAATACGCATAAACTATAACTTTACACATTTAACCATTTTTATTATTTGAAATCACCACCAATTCGCCACATTTACACAAATCCCCACCATTTCCCCACTTAACATTTTGAGGCTTCAAATTTCACCACTGTGGGGAAAAATCCCCACGCCTGGCAACCCTGTACAGATAGACATAATATATATACCTGCGTATAGTTCAACAGTTTATCGATAGAGTTCCTCTGTGACGTCACATCACAGTCAACTAGGATTTTGACCAATGGGAATGGTCAGGATCGCTGACGTCACGGTACAGCTGGTCTTACTACGCTAGTACGTTCCTCTTAGTAACAGGGTGTTCAGGTGTGGGGATTTTCCCCACAATGGCGAAATTTGAAGCCTCAAAATCATAAGTGGGGAAATGATGGGGATTTGTATAATTGTGGCGATTTCAATTAATAAAATTGATTAGATGCGTAAAATTATATTTTATCCATATTTTAATGACCATTTAGTAAAAAATAGATATTTTCTTTCTTCAACATTTTTCAAGCCTGATTACCATGAATACTGTATGCCTAGTTTAGGGAACCACCAGCCGGGATCCACAGGCCTCCTGCTCTCTGCGGACTGTCTTAGTACGCTAGTTGCACAATCAACATACTGGAATTCACAGGATTATTGAGGTATATACAACAGCCCATGCATATGTTAGAATCTATTCATAATTGATAATTGATCTCTGATCTTTTTTAGCTACTTTAGTTGAAGTTGTTATGCCCAATGGCGTAAGCGTAACTAGAATCTGGCCTTGGGGGGGGGGGTCCTGTTGAGTGGGCTTCATACAAAAGAAAAAACAAGTGAAGAGTAATCAACAATACTATCTTTTAAGTGATTGAAAAACTTGTGATATTATCATGAAATCAATCTCATTAAAATAGAAAATACTTATTGACTGAATTGATTTTACTACATTTCATATTTCAAACTTCTTCACAAATGCTGAGTAATAAATCTGTATATTAAAAAAAAAGAGTTTACTACTATATTAGTGCTTACAGCTGTCATAGAATAAAGTGATCATTTAGTTGAACTCATTAAAGCAGTTCGTCCAGACTCTGAAATAAGTAAAAAACTGCCATATAATGTTACTAACTGTTTGCCAATAATAACAATTGTAATAGTCAAAACAGAGTTTTACCTAATGTTATGGGGAGCAATAACTTAGGATTTTGCTAGGTGAGTCAAGTGATAGGTCTTCTAAAAAACACTTAGCAGTAGTTGTAAGGACATGTATGAATAATCATGATGTGCGGGATGTCTTTTGCCTATTATATAAGGAACTGCTGATGGCCGATTTTTTTTATAAATATAAAATTCCGTGTAAGTCCAATTTAATAGGATTTGCAGCTAATGTACAACAACCATGATAGGTCCTAAACATTCACTGCAAATTACGTTAAAAGTGGATGCAGTTAGAAATATTATACCTACTTTCAATACAGTCCAAAAAGACAAAACAAATTTCAGGTTTTCCAAAAATTTGCAGAAGTTAAACTCCATAGCTTGATAAGGGCCTGCTAAACCATATGGTTATCTTTGCTGGCATGTGTTGAAAGAGTTGTTGAACATTGCTGTTATATTTTTAAGGCGAATATTTAATTGATGGGAACTCAGAATCCATTTATGAAAAGTTAACACCTGTAAATAACTTATATCTACTTTTCTTGGAGCATGTTAGCACTATTTTAACAAAAATGAACCTAGAACTTCAATCAGATAAGCCTAAAATTCAATATCTCTATAACAGATTCTATTCTTTTCCCATTGAACCAAATTATTTAAGTAAGACAGATGAGAGCAAACTAGACTACAGAAATCCTGCAAATTTTATGAAACAAGAAAATATTTATTAGGTGCTAAGTGCACTGTGAATTTTGGAAAATCAAAATCAAAATCTACCACAGGAAGAAATACAAAATTTTAGAGTAAATTGCTTAAATCTTTATGTTAAACGTGCACACCAAGCTGATTTCCTTTTAACAGTGACTGTGTTCAAAGCCTAAACATCTAGAATTTCTAGACAGGAAACAAATTAAAAACATACAGTCGTTGCGTACAGTGGCAGCACCCTTTGAACCCTTTGAGAAAAGTATTGAAATAAAAATGGTAAACCTAGATAGGCAATGGAAAGTTCTTAGAAATACAAATATTAATACTGGTAAAGTTGAAAGTTTGTTAAGCTTTTGGAGGGAAGTTAAAAATACAAAGAACGCTAATGATACTGAAACTTTCCCAATTTTAAATATACTTGTGGCTTATATATTTAATTTACCACATAGTGGGAGTATTGTAAGGATTTTTAGTGTAATTAATATTAGTAAAAACCAAATCAAGAATAAATTGTGTACTGAGACACTGTATATGGAATATTACATAACAAAAACGTTCTAAGCAAACAAAATACATGCAGTTTCGATTTTACTATACATGATTCAATATCTGGTAAAATATAGCAACTGATGTATATGTAATAAAAATAGGTGTGACAATATAAGTTGTTTCGTGATTTAAACTATTGGAAAGCTTTTAAGTATAATGTGTAACTATTAACTCAAGCCTATATTGGACCAAATGCATAAAAAGGATTTCAAAAAGTATTGAGAATTTCAGCAGGGGGAGAACATTTTCTTTTATCATACTTAAACAAGTTTTAAAATATTTAACTTATTTTTTTAATAGTATTTAAACATTTAGAATATACTCAGATTCTATAACACGTGACACTTTGCAGAAAGCACATAAATTTGTGGCAGTAGGGATTTTTACGTCAAAGTGGGGAAATTTTGGGTAGCCATGTGGGGAAATGCGAACTCACTGATGTCAGTATGCTGAAATCATTGTTGCTGAAACCATTGCTAAGAATATTATTTTTATTATCTACATCAAACGTGTACTTATTTGTTATTCGCATTAAAAATAGTTTATTTATTGACAAATGTTTATTGTTGTTATGTTTATAAAAGAATTATGACATTATGTAATTTTTTATATATGTTGTTGAATCTAATTGTTTTATCGGAAAGAAAACTTGGTACCGAAACCTTAGAACGAGGTGAAGAGAGAAAATAATTTGAAAGAGGACGTAATATTAGAAGATGCCTAATAATAAGCAACAGGTGAGTGTTCATAATTTTTTTTTAGTGTTTCTGTGGTCAAACTGTTAAGAGTAGTTTGAAGTCAAACGATCAGCGATATGAAATCATTTCACAACCGGTTGATGGGACTCCACTGTGTCCAGTCGGCACACGCACATGATTCTGCCAAGAAAAAATTCAGTTTTCTGAACGACTTAGTTTTTAAAATATACGTGTGTGTGTGTGTGTGTGTGTGTGTGTGTGTTTAGAGATCGTGAACACACCTTTGAGGAAATTAATGTCAGCACTTGTACTTTTCCTGTTTGTTTACGCGTAAAATTAATTTTCAGCTTCACAGAATGTTTGACACTATAAATAAGTACGTGCATGTGTACCAGATTTAAACTTAAAAGGTTGAAATATAATCTGTGTTAATTAATGTGTTACTTCGACAACTTGTTTTTGCTTGGTTGAACATTCAGTTACATGAATTATTTACTGTACTAACATGCATGGTTATAAATAATTGTCAGGAAAAATTTGGTAGTACGATAGGTTAATAGAATGACAATTGATGGTGTAGGGGGTAATCAAATCGCTTTGTAAATTTTTCAATATTTCCTCTCCGTAAAATGTTCCTAATTTTTTGACATTAGTTAAAACCTGATGGTTGTTTAAAATTAAAAGTAACTGTATTCGTTAGACTTCCAGTGGTTATCGACTTTTAGACTAAGAATGAACCCGAAGATGATGATGAGCGTGGTGAATTGTCGATGTTGCTAGCGACAACACCGGTAATATTATTAAAAAAATAATAATAATTAGTGATATTTAAAATACACCGATGACATGTAATCGAACTGGAATTGTTTTAAGAGGGATCGTACACTACTGAATTTCTGTGCGTTAATTAGTAATGATTTTTATTGTTATTTAATTACCGTCAGCGTGCGGCTGCAGTGCGGCCGTTGGTAAATACCGTTGATAATGGACACCATATTAGTTGTTGGCTAATTATTTCTACTTACTATGGATAATTACGTTCGGAAACTTATTACATAGTATCGTTTGTATAAAATTGTTATTAAAATTCCTCAAATTATGACTGAAAAAATTTAGGTTGTACATTTTAAATTTAAATAGTACTAACAATTTAAATAGTACTAACAAATAATAATTTGTATTAATTAAAAAAAACGAATACAAAGTATAAGAAGTTGTAATTTTTATTTGAATGATCACATTAATTTTGGCAAGTTTGTAAATAGTAGCCTAGGCAGAAGAAAAACAAAGATTATTGCAAAGCGTTCTATGCAGTTTTGTGCTCCAATTACGGGCTTCGTGGGTAAAAGTGCTGATTTGTTTGTAGAAATTACAGTCATCTACACCTCGGCTCTAATGTTGTTTTAAGAATTCATAACTTGAGGATAACAGCTACACTAATTCTATTTCTCAACAACACCAACAACAACTACTACTACTACTACTGCTGCTACTACTACTAGAGGAATTATAGTAATTGCAATTAAAAAAATTGAAAAAAGGGGAGTCCAACCTTCAAGCCAGTCTCATACCCCCCTGAGCAGCTCCTAATTACGCCCACTGAATTACTACTACTTTCACTATTATTAATGGTAACAGTACGATAACACTTTGTTGCAAGAAGCTCTTGTTTCAAATTAATTTCGCATAGATGCGATTCTGTAGTTTGTAATTGGCGAGGAGAAAGGAGCCAACTTAGTAGATGAAAATACCAGTAATATTCAATCATACAAAAGTAGTATGGGGGATATTCATAGTCTGTGGGAATAACAATAATAATTAAACTAAAATACATAATTTTAAATTACACATAACACGGAGTGCAAAATTTCAAAATTTAATACGAAAACACTTTAATTTTTGATGGGCCTGAGCCCCCGATCGGTTGGGGGGGGGGGTATGTATTATAGGTAGAAACTATGTATTGGTCCCGAGAAGTCTGCTTCCGTACTCGGGTGAATTGGCGGACACGTAACCAAACACTTTCTGACACTGAAGATGGTGGGCCCGAAACGTCTATCCATAATAACAGTCGACCACGGCCTATCAGCCCGGCTAGTAACAAATATCAATCATTTTAACACTGTTGACGCCGGCCGGCCGCGCGTAGTAAATACTTTTCTTGCGTGCCCATTCTTAAGATGATCTTTCTCTGTTTTTATTAGTCCCAAGTAAAAGCACTTAAACGATATAAACACTTAAAAATAAAAGAAACTCACACTATAGACCACTGAATGAAGATTTTTACTGGACAAAAATCCTCCAGACACGAAATTTGGTAGAAAGTTAGGTTTTGGGGTCACTTCAATGGGGGAAAAAAATCGGACACTCCAGCTCACCGCTGGGCCCCCCTGGGGGGGGAGGTTAAAAGGTGGGGCAAAACAGTTTGTTGTAAATATCTCGAAAACTAAGCAAGATATCAAAAAAAGTTAAATACAAAAGTTGCAGGTGACCAAATTTCCCATCAAAATGGTCATTAGTAATTGTTTCGTCAGACGCACTGGGACAGAGATATGAGCGCTCAAAGTTGAGACCTTTTTTTGCCATTATTCGTATAAGGCATTTTTATGAAAAATAAACTTGCATTTTTTTAGTTTAGGCCGATTTTTGTATAGTAAAAAGCGCTAAATATGGGTATGTAAGTGTTTGTACATGTAATACCAAGTATTTGGATGTAAATTTTTCATGTATATATTTATGCACACATATACACACACACTACAACTACAAAAACGTGCATTTTTGAACGTAAGCGTTACATGCATATACTGACTAATCACTGCGTATAGATGTGCAGTGCATTTTTGTATTTAGACAAGTATAATATATATGCATGAAAATATTTCGACACATATTTGCACATATATGTGTGTGTATATACATGTATACAACTAAAAAAGCTTACGTTCAAAAATGCACGTTTTTGTAGTTGTAGTGTGTGTATATGTGTGCATATATACATGCAAAAATTTACATCCAAATACTTGGTATTACATGTACAAACACTTACATACCCATATTTAGCGCTTTTTACTACACAAAAATCGGCCTAAACTCAAACAAATGCAAGTTTTTTTTCGTAAAAATGCCTTAAACGAAAAATTGCAAAAAAGGTCTCAACTTTGAGCGCTCATATCTCTGTCCCAGTGCGTCTGACGAAACAATTACTAATGACCATTTTGATGGGAAATTTGGTCAGCTACAACTTTTGTATTTAACGTTTTTTGATATCTTGCTTAGTTTTCGAGATATTTACAACAAACTGTTTTGCCCCACCTTTTAACCTCCCCCCCCAGGGGGGCCCAGCGGTGAGCTGGAGTGTCCGATTTTTTTCCCCCGATTTTTGTGTAGTAAAAAGCGCTAAATATGGGTATGTAAGTGTTTGTACATGTAATACCAAGTATTTGGATGTAAATTTTTGCATGTATATATGCACACATATACACACACTACAACTACAAAAACGTGCATTTTTGAACGTAAGCTTTTTTAGTTGTATACATGTATATACACACACACATATATGTGCAAATATGTGTCGAAATATTTTCATGCATATATATTATACTTGTCTAAATACAAAAATGCACTGCACATCTATACGCAGTGATTAGTCAGTATATGCATGTAACGCTTACGTTCAAAAATGCACGTTTTTGTAGTTGTAGTGTGTGTGTATATGTGTGCATAAATATATACATGAAAAATTTACATCCAAATACTTGGTATTACATGTACAAACACTTACATACCCATATTTAGCGCTTTTTACTATACAAAAATCGGCCTAAACTAAAAAAATGCAAGTTTATTTTTCATAAAAATGCCTTATACGAATAATGGCAAAAAAAGGTCTCAACTTTGAGCGCTCATATCTCTGTCCCAGTGCGTCTGACAAAAACATTACAAAGGACCATTTTGATGGGAAATTTGGTCAGCTACAACTTTTGTATTTAACTTTTTTTGATATCTTGCTGCTTAGTTTTGAGATATTTACAACAAACCGTTTGCCCCACTTTTTAACCCTCCCCAGGGGGGCCCAGCGGTGAGCTGGAGTGTCCGATTTTTTCCCCCATTGAAGTGACCCCAAAACCTAACTTTCTACCAAATTTCGTGTCTGGAGGTTTTTTGTCCAGATTTTCACAAAATCTGCCTTCATTCAATGGTCTACTATCACTTTACATTAAACACAAATTATAACATAACTGAACGACAGAAGCGAGTCGCAGTTTTTACTCGGCAGTTGGTATTTGTCTCACTATACATTTGAACGCATCAACCGATTTTTGTAAAACTTGTCATGGGTGTCCATATTTTTACTCTACAAATCGTTCCTCCCAAAATAGGGGGCAGTAGGCAAAAATATGAGGGGGTCAAAATTTTGAAAAACCACAAAAGTGCATGTGGGGTATCAAATTAAAGCGAATACTAATTCCTAAAATATGAATTTAGCTTCGTTTTTTTAAAGTTCAAAAATTTGAGACGCGGGAGGCCAAAAAGTGGAACATTTTCATAAATCGTAAAAATTCAGGTGGCGTATCAAATTAAAATGAATTTTAACCTTAGTGTAGTGAGTTTTGGAAATTTCAAAAAAACTGAAGTACACCACGGCCCAAAAGTGGTGCAAAAGTTTTATAAAAGCGTTAATTCCATGTGGGATATCAAATGAAACAGAATTTTAAGCAAAATCTGAATACACAGTACACTTTTGGAAATTTCAAAATTTTTTGGCCACAGGACCCACAAATTTGAAAATTGTAAAAATTCACCTGCTCGTTAGGCTAAAAGGAATTTTAACACAATCCCAATGTTCGGAATTTTTAGCGTTTATTGTAAGATTTCCCTACAATTGTTACACTACAAACAAACAAATATTAGGGCAATCGATATTTTTGTAATTTTTATGATAACTGAAAAATTATCTAACTTCAAAATGTGTCCAATAATAAATATTCTCCTCATATAGCGCTACAGCTCAAGTCGGGCCCTGACCTCCACCAATCTCCGCCTCCAATCTACTCTATCCAATGCAGCCCTCCTCCAGTTTCTTATCCCCATATCCCTCCCGTCCACTGCAACGCCATCTTCCCACCTCTTCCTCGGTCTGCCTGTAAGTCTCGTTCTCTCCCATATACCCAGCAGAGCCCTGTTGGGGTTCCTGCCATCCTCCATCCTCGTATGTCCGGGCCAACGCAATCTTTGCATTCTTATAAATTTTGAGACTGGTATCTCTTTATATATTTGATACAGTTCATTGTTGTATCTGTGTTGGCTGCGACTGTGACTGACGTTTGCTACCTCTTCTGGAGACTCGGCTAAAACGCTGTGCGGTGGCATCCTACAGAGCAACTGAATCTTATACACATGCACACGCTCCCATTACAGAACTGAACTATATTATCGCTCCCTCTCTATTTCGCACGCGCGCGCGTTTGTGTGTATAATGCATACGCGTTTACGTACACGTCTATGAAAGTGGATAAATGACCGACTGAAAACTAACTAACTGTTCATATAATATATAAACTTATTTATTTAGGCCTATATACGAATTATATATTTACAGTAGAGTAACTTTTGATCTTGTTTTCACTTATATTATTACAATAGTAACTTGTTTCATATTTTATTGTTTTGGCTTATGCACGTTTTGGAGATTTTTCTCCATTATCAGAATATTGATATAAAATACATATAGACACATACATACGTATATGTACGTGTATGCGTGAGCGCGCAACACAATAAACAGGCACACATCTCGTTTTGTACTAAATTGTGTGTGTGTGTGTGTGTGTGTCCGCGCGCGCATATAAGACGTACTATTTGTTAGATCATATACATAGTTGTTAGGTCTTTCGACAGGTTCTTTCAACGGCCAATCGCAGCTTCTGAGGACGAGACCTGATTCCAGGGATCGAAACGCCAAGCGAGAAAAATATAAATATTAGGCCTACGATGGAAGCAGTGCGGACAGAGTATTTACCCGTAAGAAATCACCCATCGCGTAGTGGTTTTAGAGAACGTACATTTGTATACATTAAATGTTTGTATAAGGGTGAAATTTCCCTTTCTGTGTGGAATTCTTTCTCGTGTCATACTCGGAATTTGTGTTGTCTGAAACAGAAAAGGTGGTCACACTCCAAAGATGTTTGTACAACGAACATCCTATTGCAGTTGTAGTTTGAGTCTTCAGTCCAATACACACACGCGCGCGCGTAGGCACACATGCATACACGCGCGGACTCATGTGTGTGTGTGTGTGTGTGTGTGTGTGTGTGTGTGTGTGTGTGTGTGTGTGTGTGTGTGTGTGTGTGTGTGTGTGTGTGTGTGTGTGTGTGGAGAGCACGATTGCATTTCTTGACGGAATAATTAAATATAATTAATTAAATTCCGGTGAAGATCTGTTTAATGTGCTATACACCCATCGTCAGCCACGTCGACTTATCTAGTTAAATGATTGTGCATGGGTAGGTTTTGCTATTCGTGGGTAATAACGGGATTGACTGCTACGTGAGGTTTGTGGTGGTGGTGGTGGTGGTTGTACTATCATAATCGTGGTTTTTGTGGTACATATTTTATTAGGTCACGTTATTACGTATGGGAATTTATGTTCTATATTTACGGCGGGTGTAGCCGTTTAGTCTTATATACGCATTGTAGTGTTTATAACGTATTTTTGTACCTAACCTGCATAAAATTCGTTTGCAATCTTTGCATTCAGTTTTACAACAGTCACCGTTTATAGTGAAACATCATGTTACCTTTTTTGCCTTCTATACGCGTGCTGCTAACCTTTGATGAGATTCTGCTAACCTCTGAAATCTCAGGTCCAGTGGATTCAATTTCATTCATTGGTACATTCCGGAACACGAAGAGACAGGTTCCACTTGTTCTATTTCGAATGTTTTTTTTTTTAAGACAATAATAAGATATTTCTTTCAGTACGTCTTTAAATCGTATAAACAGTTTATTTGCCTTCGGTAAATTTCCAGGCACTTCTCAACAACGATATACCGTCTTATTACTGACTTTTTGCATATATAACGTTTCTTAATGTTTTTATGGTAACGTTCAACTACGGTTTGTTGTGACATTTGTTTTTTGGGTTTTACCGCCTAAGGGAGTATTGTTAAAGCCTAACTTAAACGGGTCTTATCATATTGATGCGGTCTGTTACATTTTCAGATGATGGGATTATTACTTTCATATTTAAGCGTTTAAAATACTCTTGCTTCTTTGTATTTCGTATTGTAGCGACCATGAACTGAACACTGACGAAAATGTTCTTTAAAATTATTGTACAGAATTTGAAACATATTTTTATCAACGTGTCCCAACATCTCTGTGCCATTAAACAGTTTCTAAACGTCGATAAAAATACTGTGAATTTTAACGAATAATTTGATAAAACCTCGTTAATTTTGATCTAAGGCTATCTCAGCCGACGTCGACATTGTTCAAAGTAGCGTTAGCCGTGCTGGTAGGCCATGGTCTAAAGTAGCGTTAGCTGTGCTGTTAGGCCGTGGTCTAAAGTAGCGTTAGCCGTGGTGTTAGGCCGTGGTCTAAAGTAGCGTCAGCCGTGCTGTTAGGCCGTGGTCTAAAGTAGCGTTAGCCGTGCTGTTAGGCCGTGGTCTAAAGTAGCGTTAGCCGTGCTGTTAGGCCGTGGTCTAAAGTAGCGTTATCCGTGCTTTTAGGCCGTGGTCTAAAGTAGCGTTAGCCGTGCGGTTAGGCCGTGGTCTAAAGTAGCGTTAGCCGTGCTGTTAGGCCGTGGTCTAAAGTAGCGTTAGCCGTGCTGTTAGGCCGTGGTCTAAAGACGTAAACTACAGACGTTTCGCCCTCGCCATCGGAGGTCATCTACAGTGTAAAATTGTTTTCGCAGTTGTTCGTCAAATAATCGCAGTACTGAGTCACAGTCAATCACAGTCTACCTCAGTACTAAGGTTATTTGGCGAACAACTGCCAATTGTACTGGAAATGGCCTCCAATGGCAAGGCCAACGAAACGTCTGTAGCTATCATCTTTAAATCACGGCCTAACATCTACGCCTGGCGATCACTACCTTGATCAAACTTCGTTAAGCTTTTCGTCACTTCATAATCAAATTATTCATCGTACAAAGTATTCGTTCGATTCACATGCACTATGTGAAATACGTATTTTGTATTGTACAATAATAATAATTTTCAATTAAGAAAGTTACGTTAGTGGTTATAATCACAAACGGAATTATCACTGTTGCACACCACTATAGAAAATTTATTCCGATGAGCTGAGAAGCTTGAAAGCGCTAATCGGAATAATTTTTCTATAGTGGCGTGCGACAGTGATAATTCTGTTAATAATAATTTTTGTTCGACTAAACAGAGCGTAATACAGTATTTTAAATATTCGTATTCTGTAGTTCTTTGTTTTCTGAAGTCCAACCTAAAGGGTACTGTTTGTTTTAGTCTGGTCAGGAGAAGTCGTTAAATATTTTTGACGTTAAGAGTAAATGCAGACAGATACATTCTTAACCCTTATAATGGATTCCTTCCCAGTAAACATACTGGGAATCGTGACGCAGACTGTGAAATCTGGCAGTTCAAACGTAAGTAATAGTTTAACGCCAGTAGATAGGCCTATATGTTAATCGTTATACACACGGTTAAAGATAAAAACAGTTTTATTAATAACATGTTATGCGACAGGTGACAGATAGCATCATTTCTGCACTAAACAGGACACGGAATTTGTTACTCACCAGTGGGTGTTGCCGTATAACCGTCTCGGGCATAACTTGTCGCGACCATGCCGGTGCGCCACGCTATTTCTACCCGGTTTTTTGATAACAAGTCACACACGCGCGCGCGGTAGTGTCATATTATTTGTATTACAGGTATCATTGAAACAATTAAAACAAGGGGATTAAGGTGGTATGGGTATTCGAAGCGCGCGAAGGAGAAATTATAGGGCTCAAGTCTTACCGGGCACAGCTGCCAAAGCTCCAAACTATGATGAATAAAGGAATACAGTTGGCTATGAAAGTTTGAGAAAGGTTATTGGAGTGCTAGACAAAAGTGGGCCGAAATGCATGAGACGCCTTAGTGTGCGAGTTAAATCGGAAATACATAGATCAAAAAGGTAAGTCAGTTAAACAAAAATGTAGTTCAAGAAACAACTATACAATACAGTTTTTAATAATGAAACTCAGTATCCGGGTAAAAACTTCAAGTATTCGTTTTTAGAAGGCCAAAGATCCTTCCTGTTTTTGTTATATAGATTTGGTACGTTATATTTATCGTCGTACGTTATTAAAGTTTGTTTACCATTTCCTCTCGAAGAAAAACTAAAAGTTAAACGTATTTGCTGTTTTCGTACACAAACACTAAATCAAATAAACACTAAACACCAATCCTTAAGTAAACACTAAATCCTTGATTTCAAATAGAGTAACTGACTTACCCTATGCCGTATAAAGAGTTTTGAACGCTAGGTAGACTTTGTAGACGATCGTAGGCTAAATATGACTATTACAGTATAGGATTTAATTTTACGCATAAATTAACTTGTCTACCACAAAACATTAATACCGATATCTAGTATCAAACGTTTCCAGAACAGAATAACCTTACAGAATAAAACATTCACATTTTATTGCTATTCCTATTTAACAAAACCAAAACTGATGCAAAATTTTTGAATCGTTATATTAACCTTTAGAATAGCAAATTATAAAACTGAGTGGGGAATAAAAGTAATTCATTTTATTGTTATTTAGTAGAAATTAAAAACTGGATGTTTACCCCAATTTCACTGTGAAAGTTATTGACAAGTTTAAATTTCGTTATGTAAAGGTATAATATTTTTGAACTTTTAATAAAATTTCATGGTGTAGAGAGAAAATTTGGTAGATGGACGATTTTGTTTCTTAGAAGTTTTACTGCATTACCTAAATTTACAATTTACTTGAAACAACAACCTCAACGGCACCAATAATAATATTTAGTCTTATTAATTCACGTTTAGTAGTAAGCAAGTAAGTGTACCACGCTGTAAACGTTCCAAATAAGCCATTCCTGCATTTAATGGCTGTAATTAGTTCACTTTCACGGTTTGTTGTTCTCAATATTGGTTCTCTGTTTATTGGTGATTTGTACCGAGATTTTCACCATTCTTATATATGAAGCCATATTTCCAGAGCTTCACGCTGTATAACTGTGGCCTGTTTTAAGTGCAAGACTCAACACTATATAGAAGAGCAGATCATACAAAACTTAGAACCTTGTCGCAGAGCAATGACGTTACTCTCTTAAAAGTGGTTCGTGCTATTTCACGCGGATTTTAATTTCCAGATCAGGGTCAAGGTTATCTGTAATCCAGCAGCTAAAGATTCAATTTTGCTTACTTGTTGAATAGGTTTGTCTTTGAGTTTTAAAGCATCTGTTCTAGTCTGCGCCTAACGAAGATCATTAATTTTGTTTTGCTAATGTTTATGGTAAGACCCATCTCTTCAGCAACTTTGTTGAATTTGTCTAGAAATAGCTGTAAGCTTTCCATATTTTTTTGAAGATCTTCATATCTTGTAGCTCTTATTGGTTCTCCTTTAACCTTTATTTCTATTTCTAGCATCTGAGTAGAAGTTGGGCAGTAAAGGGGATAGGACACAACCTTGCTTGACTCCTCGATGGATTTCCATATGAAGTGTTCTTATTCACTCAAAACATTAATGAAATAATTTTAAATTCTAGACGAGAAAAGTAGGAGCCGGAATCCGGGGATATCCCGTTTTGAATTAAATCTTGAACCACTTAGTAAACAAATCTCACAACTTAAGCTTAGAGTTTATAAGACCCTAAGGCGTTCGTCATAAACTGGCAGAGACAGTGACAGTGCTAACACTGCTTAACAGATTTTAATGACAACCGGTCGCGATCATCATAGTGTTAACATGTCATGACAAAGTTTGAACGTGACGAGAAAACAAAGAATTGTACGCGACTTATGAGAATAATTTGAATAATTAATTAATTAATTACAATTAATTAATTGTAGCCCCATACTTCTTATATTAGAATACTGAGGCGCAATTGATTGGATCGTGTCCGGAGAGTGCATGATAGCAGAGCTGTGAAGGCGAAGCCAGCTTTACCCACTTGTTGTGTCAACGAGAAAAAAAGAAGTAGGAAAAAAATTTGATCCTAAACAATCATACAAGAATAGCCAAAAACGAAGTGATTAATGAATACAATAAAAATGTGCAAGTCCACTGCTATCAAGGTTATAGGAACGTTATAAATGAATTAACTCCCTGGCAATTAAAGACTTATGAATAATTTTGGTACTAATTAATGAAAATAAAGTGCAGCTAGTTACGGCGGAGACTTTCAGTAAGGTCAGTGTGTTGTTGTTGTTGTTGTTGTGATACATCAGCAGTTTCGATTTTCGTCTTTCGCTTCACTCAGGGAGTGACTTGACTTGACTTGAGACAACCCACTGCTGGTTTGTGACAAAACTCATTATTAAAAATTACGACGATGATGTTATTAATCATCTGTATGTGCAGAATCTGTGACTGAATTTTTTTATAGGCTTACTATTATTAGTACTTTCATCGTCATCACATCAGGATTAAGCCAAGTGAGAATCATTTATATTTACTGTTAAAATTACTATCCCTTACTATACCGCTTCCATTCTCTGCTAATATTCTTAGTAAATATAGGTCTGTAATCCGTTAGAGCGAATAATCTGCTTTATTTTCCATACGCTCATACGCTGCCAAGGTAAAAATTTAAGTTTTCGATTGATATTAATAATCATTTTATAACAATTTTTCTATAATTTTAAATTTGTTCTTCATTCTGTGCCATCTATGGCGAACTGGTTGTTTTCTTTTACAGTTGTATAATTATGTATATATATATATATTTTGTTTACTGATCCTGTTCTTCAGGAAGCTCTTAAAAGTAAAACGTGTATGTAACCCTCTGTGCGGTCATTCCAGCAGACCGTCTGTCGGTTCTCGCTGCCAATGTGAAGGCATCCCCATCAGTAGTCCATCACTGTTTGGCTGGCAGTGAGCCAGTGATGGCCCAGTAGAATTTCCTCTTGCAGTCCTGGCACTTCTATCAGACTGGTGTTGGTTGGCAGACTTCCAATTACTATGTCCGCGATGACGGTGGCTGTTGGCGACATTGCTGACTGTGCAGCACCAGTTGGACTTCCCGAGACTCTGTCTTCCTTCCTCTGGGCAGCAGACTGGCTCGTACGAAGTTGTAGTTGGCGGCGGAGTCCAAGGCTGCGGTCAGTTTTCGCCCGGTGATCTCTATTTGAATCCGCAATATGTCAGTACCTAGTTGGTTCACGCACCCTGGTGGGCTATTTCCAGGGCAGAAGTGGCATCTGGGCACTTGGTTCTTTCTTCGTACCTCTTTTGTGCTTCAGGCCGCGTGACACTGCTTGGACCCCACTACTCGATCCAGGGAGTCTTCAGCAGAGTCATCCCGACCTCGCACACGGTTATCGTAGACCAAGTCTGCCTTGATGCTCATCGCCCATTGTAGAAGTTCTTCCAAAGTTGTCAGCGGCGGCAACCTCAGCACCGGTCGAAGGCGTGCCTGTAGTTGTTGTATGAGCATGGGTATGCTCGTCCTCTCGTCACTTCCGGGGTAGAGACGGCGAAGCAGCTTGACTTTCCGCAGGAGGAAGATTTCCGCTGATTCCTGCCGCTGCGATTGACCGTCAAGCTTGGCCAGTAGCTCTGCAAAACTCGGCCCAATTGATCTGCAATCCCGTGTATCTATCTGCCCATGTGGCAGCTTCTCGTCGGGGCTGCCGCACTGCGTAGTCTGCCCGCTGTTCTGGTGGGACTCTGTAATACCGCAGCTGTTGATCTAGCTGCCGCAGATATCGCTCCGGATCCTCATACTTGAGGCCATGGTAGGTAGCAGTGTTCACCAGTGGCAACGTGCACCTTAGAGCTGCGGCTTTACCTCCAACCTGGTGTCCCGCTGGGTGAAGCCGTTGGTTTTTGGGCCGGCTAGTAACTCGCTGGCATAGCGTATCACGATGACCACTGCCCACGTTAGGCGCCACTTGTCACAGGACAAATGGCGCCAGTCGTAGTGGCGAGGACGCTAACTCCGGTGCATATTAAGCCTGAGCCGCGCTGTGGTGTTCGGCGGCTACGTCGGCTGTTCGTGGCGTACTGCAGTCCTCTTCTTCTTTCGGCAGCGGTATGTAGAGCCCGCTGCCATCCCAGTCGATATCGATCATTGGTTCTTCTTTTTTCTCCATTCTTCACTTCTTAGTTTTCCTTCCAGAATGGTTGGTTACCTCTACACCATTCACACTGGTTCTTCACCCTGATTGAGGGACGTAGTGGGAGGGGAAGACGCAGAACGCAGACAGGAGTATATGAATGAGATAAAAGGAGGAAGAAGATAGGTGGTGAGTAACAGACTGTCTTTAGAAGGGAACCAACCTCTCTGTCTTGAGGAGGATAAGAAAAAGACTTGACTATGAAGAGATGATATCAAGATATATCTTGAGTGACGAAGTCGGTTTTAAGGAATAGTTTTAACTGTTGTAAGGGATCGGTTTGAAATATTGTCTTATGCTGAAATTTGAGTTATTTATTTATATATTCGCTGGTAGACCAGTTCCCATCTTCCAGGTGAGATGAATTATTTGTGCCAATAGAAAAAGCTGATTATTTTTTTAATAATAATAATAATAATACCAAAAATGATAATTCAGATTATGCTGTATAGAATGACAGATTGAATTGTACAGGGTGCGGTAGAAAGAACTCGCTGATTAGGGAGGGGTATAGCTACAGGTGGGTAGGTGGTGGGGAGCATTTTCTTGAACAGCTTCATTCCTGCCGTTTTCAGTCTACATCAAGGCTTGGTTGGGAGAGAAAATTCTGTTGTGAAAAATCAAGAACATTTCTGCTGTTGATAAAATACATCGCAGGAGCGTATTGAAAATGGCAGGTCGCCGATAACAACGCAGCATGCCTTTCGCATTTGCTTCACGCTCGGTCGACGGGATACTGTTCCTGATAAAATCAACTTGGTTGATAAGGAACTTGGGTGTCAAACTTTAGGCAAGCAAGTTCTGCATTGAAACGGACATCTCCTGGCCGACCTCGGACCACAACAGGACCGGAAAACGTGACCATACTTTTTTGAAGGGGACGGTGTCACTGTTACGGTGAACAGTGATTGGTATTGTGCAATGCTACAGAACTTTCTTCGGCCTAAATTTGGTGAATTTTCAATGAACATGGTGCAGACAGTTGTGGTTTAAACAAGATGGTGCAACAGCCCACACATCTCGTCGTTCACTTGTGATTCTCAGAGAAATGTTTCCTGGACATGTTGTCTCCTTGCGTGGTGATATCGGGTGGCCACTAGATTTGACACCCTACGATTTTTTTCTCTGGAGCTACCTCAAAGCCACGGTATGCCAACATGGTCCCCAAACTTCGAAAGCTCTTAAGGAGGTGATAACCCAGGAAGTTGCTGCCATTCCGCCCGAAATGACTTGTAACATCATGGAAAACTACCGAGAGAGGCTCAATCAGTGTATCAACAATGGAGGCCGCCACTTGAGTAAGGTTTTGTCTAAAACACATTGATTTAAAACTGCATTATGTGTACTTTCCAAGAATAAAATAACATTTTTTGTATCTTACTTGGTTTGATTTTCATTAGCTTCCCAAATTGTGGAGTTCTTTATCCCGCACCCTGTAGAGATCAATAAACGATGTGAAGAAAATGGGTTAAAGTTGAAAAAAAAAATGATTGAGTAAAATGGAAGTTAAATGGTAACGTAGACTTCCATAACGTGTCACTTTTTCTAATCATTGTTTAACTCTCTAGATGTAATCATGAAAAGTTGTTGAAGTTGTATCAGGTACTATTTTTGTCTAATTCTGTATTGGGAATCATCTATTTTTTATTTTAACTAACATAATTATATTAGTGTTATGCTGAAACACGTCTTTCAAAAAGTTACATGTTTAAATAGAAATACACAATAGATGCATTGGACCTCTTATCACTGTATTGGCCCAAATATAATAAGATGATCCTAGATTTTTTAAGGTGTTAAAAAAAAAAGGCATGCATATAAGACAACCCTGGATTTTTTTAGAAGTTCTATAAGAAAGAATGGTCTAAATACCATACCTTGAGGGTGAGACTAAACAAATATGGCTATTTTACATTAAATGTGAAATTATAAGGAATAAAATGACTTACTATTTGTTGCCCCAATCATCATCCTTGTTTTCTTCTCAAAGTTCATCTTCAGTACTGCTACTGGAATCAGATTCATAACTGGAGTCTTTCCACAAAATGTCATCCCCTCTCCCATCCATGTTATTAGAAACACTACATTTTTTAAATCCCCCTTACAATGGATTCACTATTGATTTTCCCCCACGATAATTATCCACTGGGCCAGTAGCTGTATGCTTGGTTTCTTCATCTTGCCTGTTGGACTCAATGCATGGTTCTATTGGCAGTCACTGTAGTTCTTCCCCAAGTGGTCCTTAAGTGGTTTATTTAACAACCACTTAAATTGTTGCTGAAGAATTTGAAGCTGAGAAGTCATTCCAGAAAGGATTATAAAAAGATCAGTTTTCATTTCTGCAAACAGTTTCTTTACTTTCTCAGTTGTGTGACCACGAAAAGCATCAAGAATTAACATGACTTTGTGGCCTAGTCGACACCCCCAAACAACTTTAAGCAACTTTAAATCTGCCATTCATTTTTCCATTTTAGAGTCATGCACCCCTCTTCCTATGCTCTAAAAACAATGCCAGCTGGTAACTGTTACTTTTGAAGTATTTTTTCTTCAAAATAACCTATAATGGAAGTCTTCTACCATTGGCAGTTACTCCTAGTATCACAGTAATGTGTGATTTTTTTATTGCCTGCAGATTTAGCTATCACTGTTTTTACACCCTCTTATCCACAGTAACACTATGGCATATTGGAGTTTGTAGGGGCTTCAAAACTAAGCAAAACTAAGACAAATGTACTGGTCTCGCATTCGTTTGGCGATCAATAGTTGATTTATTAAGGAAACACGTGAGGAGAGCTGTCATGCAGTTGAACGGAAAATCTGTGCCTGAATCAGGCCAAATGGATCGTCAATTTCCCGTAAAATGGGAGTGGGGAAGTGGATTTAGGGCATGCAGAAATCTTTGCAGAAATCCAGCAAACGGATTCATCAAACTTCCCGGTTGACAGAGTGGGGAGATGTCTAATTTCTCATACAAACTCTAGAAACAAATTCGGCAAAACAATTTCGTTCAACTCCCCAGCGATTAAGGGAGAGATGGTATAGAGACTCTCGGACAATCTTTCACGGAATGTGGTGAAACATATTCACCTGTGCCCCCTGTCACTATGTCTTGTCCTTGAACTCATTATAGCATGCGCCTGTTGATTCACGCTACACACGCGGCAAGCCTGTGCAGCTGGCGAATCATACTCTTTTGCTGGCACAAACACGAAATTTTTATACATTAGGTTGTGCATATAAGACAGGTAGATTTTTCAGAAGGACATTTTAAGGGGAAAAAATCATTATCTTATATTCAGGCCAATATGTTACTTCAGAAATCTACGACTTTCATGTCAACTCTAGTGTTGGTTGTGACAAATTCTTTAGTATACTGTAACGGAATGTAAAACTTGACAACAGGAATTACAATTATTTACCAGTACTTTTAACATACAGAAAAGTTTTAAATACTGAAGTAGAATAGTATTTAAAGAAAATTTGAAGATTGTTATTGAGGAAATCTAGTTCTATTAGATAATTGGAAAAGTAAATAATTTTTAAAATTTACATTTTTATCAGATTATTCATACCTTAAACAGTTTTGAACATTCTTTACAGCATTGGCATAAGATGGCATCTAATACTAGAAAGTGGTTTTATAAAACTGCTCATCCATGTGACAATAGACATTCCATAAATTTGTATTAATTAAAACATATATAATGGCATCAAGGTAGTTAAAAACCTGGTTGCTTTACAAACAGAATATGAGGCCCCAGAACAGTCACCATGTCCACTTATATAGGAATATGGCAGGTGCATAAATATAAACCATTTTTTCAGTATGCTGTTGTTTGGTCTTGCCAGTTAATTAAAAGAAGACACTGCAAATACTCGAGATTTTTTTAGAGTGGCACCTGTGTTTCAAGAGTGGTATAACATCAATGGAAAACAAAAAGAGATCAGGGCAGCCTTGCGCGAGCACAACATCCACAGATATTGATAAAAATGGGGAACTTGTGCATGTGCATCTTTGAAAACCTTAGTACAAGCAATCCCCACATCTGATATGAACACGCACAACTCATTCTGAAAAGTTCGTCTCAAGAATTCTGACTCATGAACAAAAAGTGTATTGAGTTGAATTCTGTTAGATTCTTCATCAGCAGGTTTTGAATAACCTACCTTCATCATTGAGGATGTGATAAGTTATTGCCCCAAAGACCGAACAATATTTGTTGCAGTGGACAAGCACAGCATCTCATCAACCGAGAAAAGCGAGCAGGCCAGAAATGCAACCAAGAGCGCACTCATCACATCATTGTGTTCAAGATTCGTGGGGTCGTGCACCACGAATTCATCTCCGAGGGCCACACCATAACACCCACTGTTACTACAATTGTGTGAGATTTCTGTGGGAGATATTTGGCTGAAAAACCAGTAAAGTGACATGAAGGTAATTGGGTTACCTTCATGACATAAATATTTTAAAGACATCAGTTTTTAGGTTCCAACAGCACAATCACTCTTCTTCACCCCCTGCAACTTCTTGTTCCCAAAAGATGAAGATCACGCTCAAGAGTGCCATTTTAAAACTGTGGAGAAGATCATTTGTGAATTACAGATGGTGCTTCAAGATCCGTGCTTCCAATGAGGTTTTGAGAAGTAGAAAAATGCCGAGGGACGAGTGTCACTGCATACAGGGACCACATTGACCAAACTTAGTAAACTAAGTCCTTGTTGTATATAGGCCTAGTCTTGGAACTTCTGATACCATCTTATATAAATACAAGTGCAATACACATTCACTGCACAATGAATATCTTTTGTTTAGGAATAAAAGTTGATGCATGCTCAGTATAGATCACTTTACATACCAAGTCTGTAACGTCTTGTGAATCAAGTGATTGTAGTTTTCATTATGTTAATTATATATTTACTTTTCAGGTACGCAGTGCTGAAGGACGTTTAACACCAAAGAATATTTTAGAAAAGACGAAAACTGGTACATTAGTACAGGATTCATCAGGATCAACTGATGAAGAAAATGGGAAACAAGACTCTGATATTCAAGGTAGTAAGGCTATAGAATTTTTTCACGTGTTTTATGACTAGATAATAAGTGCTAGTAAATGACTAGATAATAGTAAATGGTTAGATACATGAATCATTTTATTTTATATAATTTGTAGATTGTGTGTTCAAACAGTGAAATTTAAATATCAATGTATTTTTACTATGGACTGTGTTTAAATTATATAGAATATGATTTTACTGAAAACCATATCATTATATCTTGTGAAATTGAGAGCTACTATTGAGTGAATAAGTCATCAGCTGAGCACTTTTTATGTTATATTATGCTGAAAACAGTGTGCATCAAATAAAAAGTGTGTTGCTTGATTACATGAATCATGAAACTTCCAGCTGTCCATGAGTTACAGGAATTAGATGAATGTCTTCTGGTAGGAGGTATTTGTATAAAATACTCCTACACAAAATCATGCAGAGCTCTGCTCAGAAAAAAATTAGATCAGATCACAATGTATTGGCTAAACACACTAAGATCTGTATGTTGGAGTAAGAGTAGTCAAGAGATGCTTATGTTAAAGGGTGTGATTTACAAAATGGCTGAAGATTTTTCGTCTAATTTCTGTTGCACTATACAGTATTAAAGATTCAACTAACGAAGAAGCAAAGTGTGCAGCAGAAGCTACAAAATGTGAGTGATAGTTTGACATATATGTTTCTGGTGACAGGAGATACGTCATTTTGGTTCTTATAGCCAAATTCATATTTATTCTTTGCCTGGAGGCTTTGAAGGATTATACTGTTAACAAACAACAGTTTTTAATAAAGAGACACACCAGTACATCCTACCTGGGTGGCTTGGATAACTAACAAAGGTCAGTAAAGAATATAAAGTTTATCACATTCATCTGTTTTAGCAACCCAAAAGTGTCTGTCTGTCAGCAACCTGAAACTTCGTGGTGGCGCATTCAACATAAGTGATCATCTCAAAGGTGTTGCATACATTTTGGAATTTCCAAGCCATTTGTGGAGATGTAGTGTAAATAAAAATACTTAGTAGTGACACTGCTAATTTAAACACAATACTAGCTACTTGCAAGTAAGTAGTTTGTAAATATTTTATACCTTTACCCAGGGCGACTCGTTCTTAGGGCGCTAAGGCGCGCGCCCTCCAGTTTAAATCATATCACTAAACAATCCATATCGCTCGCTCGTGAAAAGTCATATCACGATATCCATATCGCTCGTGGAAAGTCATTATATCATCTTTATTTAATACTCAGACGAGAAAATGTTTGTGTTTTTGGTAGTAGCAGAAATGTTTTCGGAACAGCATCACGGCGCTCTTCCAATCGCGCCCATTTCTCCATCCCGCACTCTGTCCAAAGTAGAATGAACCTGTAAGCTTATAGGCGGTATTTCCACTGGCAATTGGCGCGTCTCCTATCGCGCCTCGTTGAGTAAAAAGTGACGCGATTCACTCCGTACAACTAATCGCAGACTATTGATAATGTGAGATTTGCTTTCTCCGCTGTGATTAATTCAGTGCAGGCTTTTGGTTAGTGTTTAGGTTTTGAGTGTGTGTATTTATTTAATAGCTTCACGAATAATTTAGGCAAATATTGTAGTGTCGAATTATTAGGTTTTGTTTTATCATTTTACCCAAGTGTCTGCAGGGAAGAAATAGAAAAGAAGATACAAGCTTCTGAATTTGTGGCAATCGAATGTGACTAGACAACCGATGTGACAAGTCACTGCATATGGTATTAGTTTTTAGATACGTGTTTAAGGGATCGGTAGGCTATACGAAAGGTTTTGTGGATTTCTCAGTCCTGAAGGTAAATGTGCAGAAACCTTAGCAAAGTTCATAATGGACAACATAAATCCTCTTCTACACACGTCACAAGAAACGTTAATAGCTGAGACTTATATGGCGTTAATGTTATGTGTGGTTCTGTTGGAGGTGTACAGACAAAAATTAGAGAAGTGTATGCGCTCGCCGTAAATATAGTGTGTTACTTTTTGTGTGGGAACAGTATAGACATTTTTGTGGACACTTTCGACACTAAAGAGACAGTGAAATGTGTCTAGTTATGTTTATTAATAAAATCGCGGACAATCTACAGCAGCTCACAATGTTTGAGGTGAGTTCAAATTTTTATAAAGCCTAAAGGCCGCGCCCTCTAGCCTCTTAAGTCACGAGCCGCCAGCCCCAATATTTTGTATTGGGGTGCAGTAGCAAGAATATGGTGTTGCTAAGTTTTTCTACAAAACCATGTGTCAGATCCAAACTGGAGTGTACTGTACGTAGCCTACTGGAAACGTTTGTTTTGTAATACAAACGAGCAACATTTATCTGTTGTTATGGGAAGACCACCATAAACACTAACAATGAATAGCTAGTTCAAAGAACGTTAAAGCCCCACTCCTTTCATATTCCCAACTGTCAAGAGTGAAGAAAGATTGTAGATGAAAACAAAATGTGTTAAAAAAACAATTTTGTCATACCTTAGTAGAACAAAAACGCCATTTTTGTGAATTGGCGAAACTTGATAAATTGTCTCAGTATGAATTTTTATGTAGTGGTTCTATTAGTATCAGTATTTAATATTACTTCTTTCATGGGGTTATTAGGCTGTCCACAAAATGTTGAGCTCATCTCCTCAGTTGTATTTCACAATTATTTAGTGTCGTAGAATGAATGAAACATTTTATATGGTCCGTATGGATCAAACTGGAAGATACTGTAGTTTTTTAGAATTCCAACTTTGCAGACGTTTGAATGAAAACACTGCAAGGCTTGTATTATACTCCATTTACTAAGAGCTGATAGCAGTGATGTGGGTGTTGTTATGTCTGAGTTTATCATGCAACTCATTTCTTTTGTAGACGGGGGTATTCATCTGTCGTCACTATGACAAAAAATTAGGATAAGATCGTTAACAGTATTACTTGTACACAGATGTAACTGTAACTTGTATTAATATTTTTTTTTAATTTTATTACACTACTCTCAAATGTTAATATATATTCATCAATTCATGCAGAGCAAAAACAAATTTATCGTTTTCCTTGTTCACATAATTCACATGTTACTTAATACAAATTGTTTGTTTTAGCTTTTTATACTATTTTGAATGTTCATCACTTCTTGGTTCACTACTTAATAATTATTAGTATTATTGGTACTTTCACTTGTGAACTTACTTTTTGTATTTACTCATACGTCGTTTCGGAGTGGTTTGCTCCTTCGTCAGTGAGTTTGGATACGGAAGTGCAAACTGTCGGTTTTAGTTAACAGGTTGTGTGTGGGTGGATGTGGAGGGGATTGGCGCAGGAGTTTGAATTGTTGTAGGTGTTGTGTATTACTGTGTCAAATAGTGTGTTTGATTTGAATTGTAAATGGTCATTGAGTATGTTGTTGGGTTGTGTTTGTATATTTAAAATTGTTCTGTGGTGTTAAGTTTACGACTTTTGGGTAGGAAATATAAAATTTTAAGGTTGTTTTTTATATTGGTGTAACTGTGGTTTTCTGTATGGATATGTGTGGAAAATGTGGATTGTATGTTATTATTGGTGATTGCTTTGGTGTGTTCATAAAATCTGGATGAAAAAGATCTTCCTGTCTGGCCTATGTAGAATTTGTCGCAGTCATTGCATTTTAATTTATAAACTCCTGTTTTGTTGTATATGTCAGTGTTTTTGTTTGTGCCGTTGAGGTACCTTTTGATGGTGTTAATGGTTCTGTATGCTATTTTGTAGTTGTATTTTCTGAAAGTGTTGGTGAATCTGTGTGTGTTAGAGTTGTAGTATGTGAGTGTGATGTATTTGTTTTGTTTTTATTTTGTGGTTTGTTGTTTTTGTTTTGGATCTGCCTATGTAATTTGTTTATTAAATCTTGGCTGTAGCCATTTTGTAGGGCTATGTATTTTATGGTGTTAAGTTCATCTTTATAGTCTTGTTTATTCATTGGTATTTTAGTGAGTCTTTGTAGCATATGGTTGAAGGCTGCCTGTTTATGTTGTGTTGGATGATTTGATGTACTGTGGATGACCATGTCAGTTGTGATTGGTTTTCTGTAGATTTTATATGTGTGTGTATTGTTTGTTTTGGTGATAGTTAGGTCTAGAAAGTTTATGCAGTTGTCTTTTTCTATTTCTATGGTAAATTTGAGTCTGGGGTGTATCGTGTTGATGTAATTTGTGGAATTTTTCTACTTGTCTTTTATTACCTCTGAATAATAATATTATGTCATCTATATATCTATGCCAATATATGATTTTGTTGGTATATTTGTTGTTATGTATGAGATGTTCTTGTTCTATATGGTGTATAAATATTTCAGCTAGTATGCCTGAGATGGGAGAGCCAATCTGTTTGAGTGTATGTGAAGCCAATCTGTTTGAGCCAATCTTGTTATTGTATGTGAAGTAATTTTGATCTGTGATTATTTTTGTGAGTGTGATGATTTCTTGTATGTGTGTTTCAGGTGTGTTATTTTGTCTGAGTACGTGTTCAAGTGTTTGTATGGTTTCTTTGACAGGTACATTGGTGTATAGATTCGTGATATCAAATGATGCTAATGCTGAGTTGTGTGGTACTCGTATATGGATGTGTTCTAGTTTTTTGACTAGATCCATGTTGTTTTTAACTGATGTGTTGTTGGTTAAATTTATGTGTTTTCTGATTAGTTTATCCAGGTGCCTGGCGATTTTGTGAGATGGTGCTTGTGTCTTGTTTATCAATGATCTAATGGGTATATTGGGTTTGTGTATTTTAGGTAATGCGTTTAGTTTTGGGGGGTTAGGTTTAATTTGTTTTAAATATTTTATGTTGTCTGTTTGAATTATGTATTTTGCATTATTTATGAATTTGTTAATTTGTGTTCGGTATTTTATTGTGGGGTCCTTAGTTAATTGTGTTATATTGTTTTCGGAAAACGCTATTTGACACAGGAATAAACAACACCTACAACAATTCAAACTCCTGCGCCAATCCCTCCGCCTCCACCCACACACAACCTGTTAACTAAAACCGTTATACATAAAATTACCGACAGTTTGCACTTCCGTATCCAAACTCACTGACGAAGGAGCACACCACTCCAAAACGACGTATGAGTAAATACAAAAAGTAAGTTCACAAGTGAAAGTACCAATAATACTAATAATTAGCTTTTTAATTTATATGGTGCCTGGCTAATCTTATTCACATCAACTTTGACAAATCAGGTGGTAACAGTAGCGGTACTGTAACTGTTGAGAACTCTGGATCAACACGAAGAACATCACCAAGACTAGCTAGTAAAGTAGCTTTGTCTTCAGCAAAAGTTCCACTCAGTACTACCAGTGCATGTTCAGATAGTAACAGTACTGTAACGACTGAGAACTCTGCATCAACCCTAAGAAGATCACCGAGACTAGCTAAGAAATCTGAGAAAAACAAATCTGAACAATCACAAGCTGATTGAAATATTCAAAAAAGAATCTTCTTTTGAACCTTCCAGTACCACCAGGAAATCAAAATGACTGTTGCAAAGAGAGTCAGATGCCCATCACATGGTTACATTTGAGTCAGGTACTTATTTCACCTTATTCTTTAGGGTAGACAGTGTTATGGTGTGTGTGAATTTATTCTGCTATGAATTATATTAACAAATAATTTATATTTTTGAGTAACTGAGCATGTGAGTGCATAATTTGTAAGTTCTTTTTTAGTTGTCTTGATTGTTCATCTCTTCTTTCACAGCACTAACACTTATCTAAAAATGAACTTTTTCTTGTGAAAATGAACTTTTTTCGTCGGACGCGTTTCGGCGTACGTATCCGCCTTCTTCAGCTTTTAGTCAGACTGCCATCATTTCGTAACGGTTTTTGTGTGGAAGGTGTAGTGGGGGTGGTGTGTGGAGGAAGGGGATTGGCGCAGGGATTCAACTTGATGTTTGTTTTTTGTAAAATTGTGTCAAAAAGTGTATGTGATTTATATTGTAATTGATCGTTGAGTATGTTGTTTGGTTGTGTTGTGTGGTGTTTATATATATTTCGTATTGTTCAGTTGTGTTGAGTTTTCGACCTTTAGGTAAGTAATGTAATATTTCGAGATTAGTGTCTATGTTGGTGTAACTGTGGTTTTCTGTGTGTATGTGTGTGGCAAATGCGGAGTGTATATTGTTGTTGGTTAGAGCTTTTAAGTGTTCAGAATAACGGGATGAAAAAGATCTTCCTGTCTGGCCGATGTAGAAACTACTGCAGTCATTACAATTTAATTTGTAAACACCTGTTTTGTTATATTTGTCTATGTCTGTGTTTGTATTATTGATGTGTTTTTTAAGGGTATTGGTTGTTCTGTATGCTATTTTGTATTTGTGTTTATTAAACAAAGGACTGAAACATAATTTAAATAACAACAATTAACAAAAATCACAATAAACACACACGTGACACAATCGTAGACGCAGAAACAGCTGTACAAAACACGCACTTTAATGACCAAGACCCGATACGCCACGACATAAAACGAAAACTTCAAAACACACATACAAAACCAAAAATACACAACAATGAAATAAAAACACTTAACAATGTAAAACACAAGTTACTTGAACACAACACAACAATCCTAAAAGCTGACAAAGGTAACATTAGCGTCATAATGAACAAACACCAATTAAACACTAAAATCGAAAATTTCTTCAACGAAAATAATATAACGGAAATAAATAAAGACCCCACACTAAAATTTCATAAACAGATTAACAAGTTTATAAACAACACAAAACATATAATCAAACCAGAAAGCGTCAAATACCTTAAACAAACAAAACCTAACCCCCCTAAACTAAATGCATTACCAAAAATACACAAACCTAACATTCCCATCAGACCATTAATAAACAAACACACAGGCACCCTCCCACAAAATCGCAAAACAACTAGACAAAATAATCAGAGAAAATATTAATCTCAGTAACAACACATCTATCAAAAACAACATCCACCTAGTCAGGAAAACTGAACACATCCACATCCCACATAACTCAACTCTGGCATCTTTTGATATAACCAATCTATATACTAATGTCCCCATCAAAGAAACCATCCAAACACTAGAACAACTACTCAGACAAAACAACACACCTGAAACACACATACATGAAATCATCACACTTACCAAACTAATAACTGAACAAAATTACTTTACATACAATAACAAGATATACACACAAACAGAAGGTCTCCCGATGGGATCCCCCATATCAGGAATACTAGCAGAAATATATATACACAACATAGAACAGAATCACATAATAAACAACAACAAATACACTAACAAAATTATATACTGGCACAGGTATGTAGATGATATATTACTTTTATTCAAAGGCAACACAAGACAAGTTGAAAACTTCCACAAATACATAAACACTATACACCACAAATTAAAATTTACGCTGGAAATTGAACAAAACAATAGTATAAATTTTCTAGACCTAACAATTAACAAAACTAACAATACACGCACGTACAAAATATACAGGAAACCAACCACAACTGACATGGTTATACACAACACATCAAACCACCCAACACAACATAAAAATGGGGCCTTCAACCATATGCTCCACAGACTAACTAAAATACCCTTAAATAAACAAGATTACACCGACGAACTCAACACAATAAAATACATAGCAATCAAAAACGGTTACAACCCTAATTTAATAAACACACTACACAAACGCATCAAAAACAAAAACAACAAAACACAAAATACCATCAACACAACACAATAAATACATCACACTCACATACCAAAACTCCTACACACACAAAATCGCCAACACATTCAGAAAACACAAATACAAAATAGCATACAGAACAACCAATACCCTTAAAAAACACATCAATAATACAAACACAGACATAGACAAATATAACAAAACAGGTGTTTACAAATTAAATTGTAATGACTGCAATAGTTTCTACATCGGCCAGACAGGAAGATCTTTTTCATCCCGTTATTCTGAACACTTAAAAGCTCTAACCAACAACAATATACACTCCGCATTTGCCACACACATACACACAGAAAACCACAGTTACACCAACATAGACACTAATCTCGAAATATTACATTACTTACCTAAAGGTCGAAAACTCAACACAACTGAACAATACGAAATATATAAACACCACACAACACAACCAAACAACATACTCAACGATCAATTACAATATAAATCACATACACTTTTTGACACAATTTTACAAAAAACAAACATCAAGTTGAATCCCTGCGCCAATCCCCTTCCTCCACACACCACTCCCACTACACCTTCCACACAAAAACCGTTACGAAATGATGGCAGTCTGACTAAAAGCTGAAGAAGGCGGATACGTACGCCGAAACGCGTCCGACGAAAAAAGTAAGTTTTCACAAGAAAAAGTTCATTTTTAGATAAGTTCTTTTTTCTTTATTACCATAAGTATATCTGTAAGTATTGTTGCATGATTATGGTTGAATGTGAGGATATTCCTCTTGTAAGTATGAGTTTATTAATAAATAATTTTTTCAGTATTTCTTTATATCGGTAAGTTATGACAATACCTTATATATGACAAATATGACATGGTAATGAGTAGAGTTTCATAGATGATGTGAAAAGAGGTAGTACTATCCCAATAACCATACCCCCACTCAGTTTTGATAATTCGTTTATGTGATTATTGACATCGATATTTAGTGAATGTCACGTACAAATTTGAGTTGGATAATACAAATTGTGAAAATTTATTTGTGCATGTTATAAAATAGTTTGTTGATGATTGCCATTGTGTTTCATTGTCATATTTTTTATGAAAAGTGTTTCTAGCAATAATATAACTCTGATGTGTGCATGTGACACCAAAACCAATTATTTCTATTTCTGTGTTACACATAGAAACCAATATGACTGTAAAATCATACTTGTTTTTGGTGAAATCCACATTTTAAAAAACCCAACTCGAAGTAAGGCTGTTACCTGTTATGTATATACAGGCTCTCTCCCTTTTTTGTGCACATCACAGACAAAGCAACTAACTCAAAGTATGGAGGGATGCTATACATGTCTCCATTTTTGTGTATTTCGCACAAAGATTTGCTTCCGGTGAAGTTTTTGATATTTCACTGAATAACATAAAAGAATATTGACCACCTAACGAATAACAAATCTTGTTTTCACTTGTTAATACGTTGTTTTTATTTTTGTTTTAATCTCACTATTCCGTTTCCACTTATTTCCGTTGTTGGTTTTTGTTAAAAATACGTTATGTTCTTTGTTTTTAATGTTTCCCTCTTTCGAGCATTGTGTGGACACAATAAATGTCATATTCTTCCCAACCATGACTTTTATTTTTGAAGTGGAAACTTCTATAGGCACGTTGGGGGATTTTTGGATGGGTAAAATCTTATGAGTTCGCGTCACCGACATGCTAATCTTAACAGTATATCTGTAGCTATAAGTATGATGTGTTGCGCGTGGCCAGCAGTGAAAGTATAGATTATACTTGTGTGTAATACTATAATTTATACTATTTAACACACTTTTATCGTTTACGTACTTTATTTTGGAGTTTCTTACACTGCCGAATTTGCTATCGTGTGTTCGATCCCTAGCGCGATTTTGGCTTTCCGTATTAACAATTAACGCAATACTTATGATCTATTTTACATTATTTTTATTCTTATTAATTACTTATACTATATTTATGATATTTACATAATTGTTATTTGTCCGTCTGGCTGTTAACTTAGGGTTTTTCGTCATGTCTAATGTCGAAGTATGTATTTTTAATAGTTTTTTTTTATTATTGTAAGATTGTAACATTAGTGCTGTGTATATGTATATAAGTAAAGTTAAATTGACTACGTGGAAAGTATAATGTGTGTATACTGTGCATTGTTTAAATTGTGTTTTAGTTTGATCATTATTTTAAATGTTCAAATGTAGGATCACTGTGCAGTACAAAAGTGAGTACTAAATATGTTAATATTTTTATATAGAAAATGAATAACATAAACAAAGCATGTATTTTCAAATATTTCCAATATTCGTATCAATATTTCCGTTTAAAAATTTGATATTATTTATTTTTTATTTTTGATATTTGACCTCTGCCATACATCATGCAATGAGTATTTCATAGTGGCTTAGGAGTTATCTTACTAGCGTGGTAAAACAAATTTCTAGTTGTTCGATAGTATTTTTGCCGCGGATTTTAAAATTAAAAATTCTATAAAATTTTATAATAATAATAGATTTATGTGTTGAATTTTGAAAATATTGTTACTAATTCAAAATTATTTTTTATTAGCTTATATTATCGAAATTTTGGATTGAAAAATTTCCAAAAAAAGCCTTAAATTTTGCAATTCAAACCTAAACATGCAAATTGACTTTTATTTCAAATTTACGGTTTATTAGCATATACTATAGAAATTTCAGGTTGAAAAATATACTGTATATATTGACACGACAAAATAATTGTTTATTACCTTATATTATTGAAATTTTTGGTTGAAAAAATTGCGAAAAAGGTTCTAATTTTCATTTGAGATAATATTTTCTTTTATTGCAAAATTTGATGGAGTAGCTATTTATCACAGTACACAAGATACATCACACATTGTCACTTCATATATGGATATACATACCAAATTCACTAGAGGGATTGGCGTTAATGTTTCTGATATAGGCGAAATATGCGTTGCTCGTTGCCATTCCAAAAATGGACAATACATTTTAATGGTTGCCGTTTATATTTTGCCTGGAAAATCCATGAGGCAGATACAACAATTTTTATTCGAAAATTTGATAATTTATACAAAAAAAGGTTCTGAAATACTCGAAAAAAGATTTGGCGAAAAATTTGACGATGTACCTATGATATTAAGTGGAGACTTCAATATTAACTTTGCAGATGATAAAAATCTACCATTAATTGAATTTTTGAATGAAGTATTAGGTCTGACTATGTCCAATGATCGAAAACTCAGCACTACAAAATATAAAACGACGATGGATGCGGTTTTTACAAGATATTTATATAAATTCCAATCAAACATTTTTGTTTCTTACTTCAGTTACCATAAGCCTACTGTATCCTTTTTAGAATATAATGAAATGATTGATAGTTCGAATAACTTAAGTATTGTTGAAATGAATGATAATAATGATGCAAACAATGAAAATAATGTTGAAAATTAAGTTCACTGAAATTCATGTAAATACAAATACTATGTATAAATAATGTAAATGTATATTAATCATTATGTCAATTAAGTTGTATTTATATTTTGTACTGGGCTTGTGCAGCTCATCATATGTTTTGATTAATAAGTAAACCATATAAAAATGTATATAATTGTTGCTCGGAGTGCCGATAGATGTGAAAACCAGACTGATGTTAAAGATTTTAATTTACAAAAAATTTTAATTTTTGATACTACAATTAATTTGAATATCCAAAAAACCACTGTTATTCCATAGTTTTAAGTTTTCACTTCTGTCGGCAGTCCTCAATGACTGCCTATTTTTAAATTTTTTTTAAACAGTAAACTACAAACCAAAAAACCGTTATTACCTAACCTCCCAAATGAAAACAACATATATTTTCACTTTACATTAACAGAATAATTTACAATTAGTACAGTACACGTTTTCTTCTCATCGTAGTATGTCGATACAATCCCATATTCAAAACATTGAAAATGTAGTGCGGGTATGGATATTGGGACAGTTCCAAAAAGGTTTACATGAATTATGAATGAGGAAAATGTTTGAATGTTTTATCAGACTTTTGTCAGCTTTTATCAGAGTAAATAAATTGTCAATATGTAGTATTGGGTATGTAAATAAATACACTATGCAGCAAAAAAATATTTTTGTATGATGATTTAGTAGTAGCTATGATATTTTTAATAGTACTTTTGCTGCTGATTCCAGATATAACCTCTTTTTTTTTCTAAGACGTAAGACTTTTTACATATTCATTATTTACTACATTTATGTATTGTTGCTATGACTTTTATGGCAAAATTTATTTCAGCACAACAGAAGAATACATACTTATTGCACGTATTTCATATAAACCCGTCTGTATGACTATGTATTAGTATGTGTGACGATACAAATGAAAGAAATATTACTCAAAGGCCTGTTTTAGTAATTAAATAGGATTTATTTTGAACACTTCATTTCAATTTCATTTTGAACATTTTATATTGAATAAAAACATATAACAAAGTTATTAATTCAAACACTTTTTGCTACAGTCTATTTCTTGATGTATATAATATATTTAATATTTATAGTAACTTTACCTCAAGATGTTTTTTCCTTATTTGGAACATATTCCGGGACACTTAGTGTTCCTATTCTCAGCCTTCATAATTTTTGCTTTAATTAATTACCTATCAAAAAATTAAGAAGGCTGACGATGGGAACACTAAGTGTCCCAAAACATGTTCCAAATAAGGAAAAAAACTTCTTTGTAAAGTTATTACAAATCTTAAATATAATAAAGTTATTGTATGAGAATATATGAGAAATATATACATACAATTTACTTTTCCTGTTCACTATGCTGTTTTATTTTTTTAAGCTTCTTTTGTGGGGGTTTGAAGTTTATTTTTATTGATTTGCACCCCTCATCAATCCTGTCTCCTGTCTCTCTTGAGCATGAAACAGTAGTCGGCCATCATCTTAACTTTCCAGCATCCCTGGTATCTCTTTTCCATGTCTATGATATTTTTGTGGAGACCTTCTCCATGTTCTTCGCTGACATCCCCAAGATTCGCAGGGGAAAAATCAATGTGTTAGTGGGTATAGTGAAGTTTACCACTCACGTTACAGCTCAATTTCCTAAAATGTTGTAACATGGTTTTTACAATAGTTTTGATCTTTTTTGTTGTCCAAGAAGTTTTTCACAACTTTTTTGTCGAAGCATTTTTGTTTCTGTTGGATTCATAGTATTTTCAAAAGCCTCATACTTCATAAAATTTCTTATGATTGCGGTCTAACAAAGATCCCTTCTTTTAACTTTTCAGTATATTCTTTTCGGAACTTTGTTTGTAGATACTGAAAACAGTTGGTGTCTTTTGCAAGTGCTTTAGTAAACTGTTTCATCAAACCAAATTTGATATGAAGAGGTGGTAGAAGATTTTTTCCTGTTGCACAAGAGGTTTGCTTGTAATATTGTTTGAACCTGGTTGGAGATTTGTTCTCTTTTGAGCCAGTCTTTTACCTTCCAATTTTTGTCCTTTGCTTGATAGTCCCATTCACAAAGGAAATACGGCATTTTTGTATATCCAGATTGTTGACCAAGCAGCATGCCAATCATTTTCAAGTCACCACAAACCATCCAAAAATGGCTTCCGCAGTTAAGTTTTTTGAAACAACGTTGAGATGTTCATAAGACTCTTTGTTTGGTGCCAACAGAAAGCCAGCTGACTGGTTCCTCTTGTCCTAAAAAATTTTCCCACTTTGCGAAATCTAAGTTACTTTGTTTTAAATATTATTTACATTCATTTGAATTGCAAAAAAAATGTAGGTTATAGAGAAAAATAAATATTAAATCTGAAATCAGCACAAAAAAGTACTTTGAAACCACCTAAATTTATATGATCATCAAACCTCATGCTGCATAGTGATATTATTTTAGATTATAAAAATGTTTACTATTTTCGTATATTTTTAGATATATAAGTTTTTATAATTTAGGAACCTTCAAATTTTTCAACTTTTTTAGGTTGTAGTGAAAGGAAATCATCACCTTACTGGAAAACTCCCTACAAGAAATGTTTAAGGAAAAGTGAGATACTGTACTTTGTTAATATATTATTTTTACTAATAGTGTGAATAACTTTTAATAATAATTATTATTACGTGATGAACACGTACGAAATTGAATATTAATATTGACTTAGCAAGTGTGGTTTTTTCTTAATTAATTAATTAATTAATTAATTAAAATCTACAAATGAAGTAAACTTTCGTACTTGATTTTATGTTACAGTTACTGGATATTAATTATTTAATTATAATATGAAAATATAATAAAATATGGTTTCCCTAATTACCATTTATTTATGAGATTAATAAGTTTTATGTTGTTATAAATTTGTTATATTGTGTTTGTTGTAATCCAGTTATCTAGTATATTAAAAACCTGTATTACTATTTTATAAAAGATTTGTACAAATGAGTGTTTATTATTATTATTGCAATGCAGATTTTATGAACTGCCTTTAATAGTTAAGAAAACTAATGAAAGATCTGACTGATTATGTACTTCTTTGTTTTTTAATACCACAGCCTTGTCTCAAAGATTAAGCCATGGTTCAGTCATTGATGTTAAAGTAACTTGTAGAAAACAAATGATAAAAAAAAAATGCTTGTAAAATACTGAATAGCATGTTATATATAATTGTACACCATCTATTTATATTGAGGATTAAGTGTTTATATATTTTACCATTAAAATTAAGAATGTAAAGCCATGTATATTTGTATTTTTTGATAAATGAAACTGTAGTCATTCTTTGTTGTAACTACATTTTGATTCTTGGATTTCGGTGTCCATGACGTGTCCGTTACTTAACTAAATACCACTATTACATTAACGACTCGGAACACTAAGTTTTTTATAAGTAAAAGCATAAAGATTTACCTTACAGCCTGAACCGGTTTTCTCATTTAAAAGGCTTCTTCAGAGGCTGCCGCTGGTAGCGCTGTCCGTCTTATTGTAGGCGACGGAATCGAATTTCGAAAGATTGATGCTGTGTGTGTGGGTGAGATATGTTCGAATAATGCGTGCGATTTGAATTGTGTCTTTTCGTTTAGGATGTCGTTTTTATTTGTTTTTGTGTGTTTGTATATTTCCAATTGTTCTAGAGTGTCTAGTTTTCGGCCTTTTGTGTGTACGTGTAGAATGTTCATGTTATTGTCGATGTTTTTATATGTGTGGTTTGCTTCAATGAGGTGGTTTGCAAAGGTGGATTCTGTAGTGGAGTGGAGTGCCTTTGTGTGTTCAATGTGTCTCTGTTTGAAGCTACGTCCTGTCTGGCCTATGTAGAATTTATTGCAATTTGAGCAATTTAGCTTGTAAATACTGGGTAGATCGAATTTGTTTTGTGCTTTGTGTGTGTGTTTTGATAGTATGTGTTCTGTTTTGTTAGTAGTTTTGTAAGCGATTCTGTATCCTCCTTTTTGAATTTGTGGGCTATTTTTCAGTTTGTTTGTTGATGTATGTTAGTGTTATGAATTTGTTGTTTTCTGTCTTTGTCTGTTGTTTGCATTGTGTTTTGTGTAGGAGTTTACTGACTATTGTTCTGTCATATCCGTTAGATTCTGCTAGATATTTTATCGTGTTTAGTTCGTCTTTGTAGTCTTTTTCATCTAATGGGATGTTGTTAAGTCTATGTATCATGGTTCTGAAGGCAGCTAGTTTGTGTTGTATTGGGTGATTGGAGGAGTTGTGTATTAGTGTGTCAGTTGTAGTTGGTTTTCTGTACATACTGAATTTGTGCCTGTGTTCTAGTTTTGTGATGGAGAGGTCTAAGAAGTTTATGGTATTGTTGTGTTCGTATTCGGCAGTAAAGGTTATGTTTTTATGTATTTTGTTTATGTGCGTTAGTAACTGTTCACATTGTCTTTTGTTTCCCCTGTATAGTATTAGAATGTCATCAACGTATCTGTGCCAATATTGTATTTTATGTGAGTGTCTGTCATTGTTTGTGAGTATTTTTGTTTTTTCTAAGTGTTGGAGGAAGACTTCTGCTAGAATGCTGGATATGGGGGAGCCCATGGGTAAGCCATCGTTCTGTGTGTAGTATTTATTGTTATAAGTAAAGTAGTTTTGTTTTGTGATAATGTTCAGAGTTTCTGTTATTTCGTTGATAAGTTCGTCTGGTGTGTTGTTCTGTTTGAGTTTGTTTTGTAGTATGGTGATTGTTTCAGAGATGGGGATGTTTGTGTACAGGTTTTTAATGTCAAAGGAGGCTAATGTGCCATTATGGGGGATGTGTATGTCTTTTATTTTTGTTACTAGGTCTGTGTTGTTTTTTACTGCAATGTTGTTGTCTAGTTGTTGTCTGATAATAGATAATATTGTCTAGATATTTTGCGAGTTTGTGTGCAGGGGTATTATGGTAGTTGATAATGGGGCGGATCGGAATATCTTCTTTATGGATTTTGGGAAGCGCTTGGAGGGTAGGGGCTGATGGTCGGATTTGTTTCATGTAGGGCTTTTGTTTGTTTGTCATTATGTGTTTGGCTTTGTTGACTAGTTGTTTTACTGGGTTTTGGTATCTGTCGGTGGGGTCGTGTTTTAGTTCTGTGATGTTGTTCTGTTCCATGAAGTTTTGTACTTTTTTGTGTAGGTTGTCTGTGGGGATGATTACAGTCATGTTGCCTTTGTCTGCTTTTACAAATGTGATGTTGTGTTTGTGTGCCCTTAGTTTGATGGCTGTGTGTATTTCTGAGTTGTGGTTGTTGTTGTCTGGTGTCATATGTGGTCCTATTATATTGTTTATATTATGTCTTAGTGTGTCTTGATGTTCTGGTGCTGTGTTTTGTATATTTCTTTCAGTGTCAACTATGAGTTTTGTTAGTGTTTGTAATGTATGTTATGTTTTAGGCCTTTATCAAGGAGTGTTTGTTCGTTTTTAGTGAGTGTGACGTTCGTGAGGTATACTGTACGTGGGTAGAATTTGTGTGAGGGAATTATATTTGAGTTGATTGGTGTCAGGTTTTTTATTTTTCTGTCGTGTTTTGTCTGTATGTTATGTATTTGTTTTTTTGTCCATTCATTTGTGTGATGTATTAGTTCAGTCGTGTAATCATCCAATACAACACAAACTAGTTGCCTTCAGAACCATGATACATAGACTTAACAACATCCCCTTAGATGAAAAAGACTACAAAGACGAACTAAACACGATAAAATATCTAGCAGAATCTAATGGATATGACAGAACAGTAGTCAGTAAACTCCTACACAAAACACAAAACAAACAACAGACAAAGACAGAAAACAACAAATTCACAACACTAACATACATCAACAAACAAACTGAAAAATAGCCCACAAATTCAAAAAGGAGGATACAGAATCGCTTACAAAACTACTAACAAAACAGAACACATACTATCAAAACACACACACATAGCACGAAACAAATTCGATCTACCCGGTGTTTACAAGCTAAATTGCTCAAATTGCAATAAATTCTACATAGGCCAGACAGGACATAGCTTCAAACAGAGACACATTGAACACACAAAGGCACTCCACTCCACTCCACTACAGAATCCACCTTTGCAAACCACCTCATTGAAGCAAACCACACATATAAAAACATCGACAAAACATGAACATTCTACACGTACACACAAAAGGCCGAAAATTAGACACTCTAGAACAATTGGAAATATACAAACACACAGAAACAAATAAAAACGACATCCTAAACGAACAGACACAATTCAAATCGCACGCATTATTCGAACATGTCTCACCCCACACACACAGCATCGATCTTTCAATATTCGATTCTGTCGCCCACAACAAGACGGACAGCGCTACCAGCGGCAGCCTCTGAAGAAGCTTTTAAAGGAGAAAACCGGTTCAGGCTGTAAGGTAAAACTTTATGCTTTTACTTATAAAAAACCTAGTGTTCCGAGTCGTTAATGTAATAGTGGTAGATTTTGATGTATTGCTGTTACTGCATTTTGATGAAACTGCACACAAATAATTATTATAACATCATCATTATCATGAACAACAATTTTTTATTATTTGTGATTGTAAGAAATCAATGTTTTTACAATATGTCACAATTTAGTAAATATGTTTTTATAAAATTGAAATAACTATTTACAGGTTTAAGTAGCTATTTTGAATATAATTAAATGTTTCTGTTCATATGTAACTATATGATACTTCATATAATCGTTTTTTTAAATACATATGAATATTAGTAACTAGTTTCAAACCAGTCACTTAACACTAATAAAAAAGAACTAGCTTATAATATAACAAATAAACATACAAAACTGACCAAAAAAGTAACCGGCTTTTTAAAAAAAAGCATTTGAAAGTAAATAGTAAAACCTGCAACCGTAGTGCAGTCTATTCTGTGAAGTGGAAATGATGATGATGATGATGATGAGGAAAACCTGCAGCAGTATTATCTGTAGTGGACATGTGATGTATTTTTGAAACTTCATAGAGCGTGACACTTTTTGTCCAGCAGCCACTGTGTGCGTTAGTGTAACAGGTGTTTGTTGCATTCATCGTCCTCCTGTATGTAAAATCAGCAACATTTAAGCAGCATATTCAGTTTGTAGAACAACCAGAAATCACAAGGAACCATGTGTGGTGAGTAATGAGCCTAGCAAACATGAGGAATTCTGTGCATGACCAGGAAATCCTGGATTAGATGTGATGAATTTGCGGAGGGGTGGGGTGTTATCATGATACAACTGGCAGTTGGATGATACCCGCAGGTCTAGTCTGCCATAAAACTGCACATGAAGATGTCGCAGAACCTCTAGAACAGTGGTTCCCAAACTTTTCAGCCCGCGGACCTCCCCCCAAAAAATTAAAAATTTCACAGACCCCGTCTGAGTAATAAAATAAACCAAACAGTAAATATGATACAAACTCCTATATTTTAATTAAAATATATTAAAATCAAAATTCTCGAAACTTGGAAAATTATAATATTAATTATATCAAACATAGTTTAATGTGAACAATGAAGCAACTTTTTAACAATTAGCTCTGCAATATAGGTTTAATGTCTGATAATTCAATATTAAGTCACTCTCAACATCAAGTTTATTTCTTAACTTTGCCAACCACGGCTTTATCTTTCCAGCCACATGCGTCGAAATCCAGCTACTTAGGCGTTAAACCAGTTACACGGAAAAACGTTATGCTTAGATACAGTGCTTGTACGTGGACTAAAACAGTGCGATCGGTTCTGCATTGACGTGGTGCTCTAGTCAGTTTGGCTGACAAGCAGATCTGCTAGACTACATGATTTAAAAAAAATTATTAAAGCTATTAGTTTGAAATTACTTTTACAATTACAGTTAGTTTGAACCAAAACAAATTCTTGAATTTTCTACTAAGTCTTTTAAGATTCTAAAATTTAGATTTTAGACTATAAAAAATCGGAGAAAATTATGGTATATTCTATTTTTTCTTAAAAGAGTCCTTACTTTGGGAAAAAACCTCACTTTTTCCCAAAGACCTCACTTTGGGAACCACTGCTGTAGATGATACTTTTGGCTAACAGATTCACTGTCTGGCGTGTAATTATGATGTCCAATACCGCTGACAGTAAAAAAAAAAACAGTCAACCTCACTTTCACTTTGGTCCTTATATGTTTTGGTTTCTGGGTTGTACTCATACATCTAAGACTCGTCACCAGTTATCATGGTTTTCTGTTCAGGATAAAGTAGTTTTGACACAAATGTCATGACCACTCTGTATAATCCAAATAGTCTGATAAAATTAGCAAGAGTTATTTGTAATTTTTCATATGGTCAGCCAACGATTTTTTGAACACAGAAAATTCCAAACAACTGCATTTTTTTTAAATTAAATTTATAACTGTCTAGTTCTGGTTTTCAAGTTTATATATGTTTCTGTACACATCTGTGGGCCTATATCTAATACTTTTTACAAACATACACAACTGATAAAATAAAATATGTGAAATTTTTTTGTAGGTTATATTTTTTGGAGGTGATCTAAAATATGCAAAATGTACAATCTGTCAAATTATCAAATATATCAAGTTTGTATTTTTGAAAAAAATTCCTCTTCATCCTCATCATGTTTACAACTATCTCAAAATTTAAGTTTCATTTGTGGCCCAAGGTCCCCTAAAGTTAAGCCATTGAAATGGCTTATTTACTCAATAGGTCATTTTCTAAAACTTTTAGATCTTACTGAGTCTTAGCCAGAGACACTGTCACTTCTGATCTGAAAAATACTGTATATTGTTATGTGGAGGAGACAGCCCTAAGAAATGAACACGACGTGCTTCTCATGAGACTGGCCATACCACAACCGACCATTTAGCACGTACTACACAAATGTTTGCACCTGAAAGCATACAAACTGTCCATGTTACAAAATATTAATGAAGCAGATAAAGTTGCTTGTCAACACTGTGCAGAAATGTTGGATCAATAGGAAACGATGAGACATTCCTGGACAATGGTTACTTTAGTGATGAGTCAACATTTCACATAGGTGGCAAGCTGAAGAACCACAACTGCAGGATCTGGGGTAGCAAAAATCCACATGACACATTGCACATGAGCATGGCCGCCAAAAAGCGAGTGTTTTTTTTTTGTGCCCTTAGGAAATTTAAATGTGTATGGCCTGTTCTTTTTTATAGAAAAAAAAAAACATAAATGGTATCTTGTATCTGGATACGCTTGAAAATTTCATCATTCCACAGGCGAAGATGACCACGATCGCCGGCTTCACTACCAGCAAGACGGAGCACCGCTTCACTTCAGCTTCCTGGTATTTCCTTGATAACCTATTCCCAGATTGTTAGTTGGTCATGCAGGGCCTATTGTATGACTACCTTGCTCCCCAGATTTTGTGGTTTTATTAAAGACAAAGTGTTTGTCCCACCTTTACCTGCTGATCTCCCTCAGCTGAGAAATCACACTTACGCTGCAGTTGCAAAAGTGACACCTGACATACTGGCTCAAGTTTGAAATGAAACTGACTTCAGGTGTGATATCTGCCGCATTACAAATTCACATTCTCACATTCAATCAAAATGACTGTTTCATAAAAAACTTGATGTGTTTTGCTTTATAAAATGGCATCTCAGCCGACTAAGTCATCTGAATAAATTTCTAAATGCTTTCAAAGTTGTCAAGTCCTTTTTTAATCACCCTGTATATAAATGTCTATTTAAACTATAACCATAGCGAGTAGAAGAGAAAGTGAGTTCACTTAGCTAGTTACTGTTGTTCGCCGCACCATGGTGCTTGTGTACACCAGCGTGAAGCACACAGATAAGTTTTAATACAAACACAATTCTACTTTTTGAAAACTGTCGTGAAATGTTTTTACCTGCTGTAACAATTGAAATGATATTTACGATACACTGCAATGCGTACAAATATATAACCCGGGGTTGCAGTCCTGCTTGCGTACACTGCTACAGGCTATACCCACTTGAATAACAGAGGCTCAAACATGAGTACCAGCGAATAGTTCTCCAGAGAAGTTTTCAAGTCCATTTATTCATCCATAATTTTATGTAAATTCTTCATCCCTCTTTTATATGAGTCACATTCCTTCCTGGCAAGTTTCCTTTCTAGTATAACAACTTTTGCTTTCTCACAACATAGTTTATTCTTAGTTTGTATCATAGTACGAGTTAGATTTTGTGTTTTCCGTTTCAGCAACACGATTTGGTTTTGTTCATCCAGTTGATCGTCTTGGTGTGTTCTAGTCTGGGGGTGGTCTGAACTCACGATTTCTGTCACAGAACATCTTGTTGAATTGCTTTTTTTCTTGACCTGTTTGTACTTGCTGTATTTGCCTTCTTGCGGGTGATTTTCAGAGTTTTAGAGGCTTTGTCAAATATGTAGGCAAATTTGGAAAGATATGAGGTACTGTGCCAGGCTTTAAGCTCCATCTCAGTCTTGGAATTTCAACCTTTTCATTATTTACAACAAATGAATCTACTTTCAAAATCAAATAATCAGAAAAATGTACTGGATAGATGTAAGATTTATGTGTAAGACATTTGTCCTTCCTGGGAATTGCCCTCACCCGCTTTGCAAACTGATCTTCGTCCCTGGGGGGTCTAAAGAAATGATTTCCTTTGTAGGAATCTTTACCATATCCATTCCTACATTCAGGTACAAAACAGGACGACATTTCTATTACTGTATATATTTTAACACACAACTTCTGTATAACTGCACTACAAGATAAATTTGTCACATGCACTGTTAACTGAAACTAAAAACTACCCGTATATGAAAAATAACACACACTGATCATACTATAACCATTCATACATTCTGAGCATTTTTACTGTATATTATCACAAGTTTGTTACTCAGAATGTTTGTAAATCACTCAAACCTATAATTAATTGCAACTGAACATGATATAAGCAATGAGACGCACAATCACACTTTTAACAACACATAAAACACAGCTCTTTTTTGCATGTAGCTAATTGGCTTAGTGTCTCAACCACAACAACAAGAGATTGCAGCGCGAAGTTTAACGTTTTTACCGCTAGCCCTATTCACGACTATAGTGTGCGCCCAGAGTGATCTCACTTTCTCTTCTACTCGCTATGCTATAACTAAAGTTCTAAGTAGCAGTTTCTCTGGGTTCAATTATTATTAATTTCCGCTGTTGAAACACTATGACCCAACTGTCACAACAATATTTTAAAATTATAACATTTAATGACAGAGCAAGATGGAAAATGATATTTGCAGATCAAGTCAGGGGATTTGCTGTCTGGCAGAACACTTGGTAATAATGATAATGATAACATGTGACCCACAGTATTTACAAGTACAGTAAAATTGAAAGTTAAGGGTATATGTGCAGAAACCAATTTATGGATGGACGAGTCCACTTTGAAATTGTGACTGGCGGGAGGGTAAAGGAGAATCAGCTGGTAGACAAGTGAAGGTATTGCCAACTTGCGTGTGATGTTTTAGTTACCCGTACATTGTTAGTTACTGTGTGACGTACTATCTCAGTCTTGCATTTGTTATTATTATTTCAATTTATTACTAAATGTATCGTTGTTTTACAGTCACTCATTTTTATTAGTTACTTAATGTTTTAGTTAATTTCTATTGGTAGTTTTTATTCTGTAATTACGTATTATCGTAATTATTTGTTTAATGAAGAAATTTGTGTTAAGTGGTTAAATCACAATCAGAATTATCACTGTTGCACACCACTATATAAAAATTATCTAATTTTTATATAGTGGTGTGCAACAGTGATCATTCTGATTGTAATTGTTTGTGTTATCATCCAGTAACGGGATTTGTCACAATGGATACTTCTCCTTCAACTAGCAGAGACAGGAAAGCACAAGCACGGGAAGTAATAATAAACAGTTTTGTGTTGTCCAGGATTAAAAAGATTCTTTCAATTAAATTAATACAAAGAACGCATTACTTTATGTAATGATAAACTGTAGAGATAGTCGAGTGTAATTAAGGAGTGGAAGTGTGCATTTTGCAAATTCCATTGCGATCAGAAAGGCTGTAGTTTTTTTACATCTCAGCCGTAGACAATGACAGAACCAGACAACACTCAGATATGTTTATAAAACATTCTGATACGTAACAGCAACAAATTCCGATACGTGAGAACAGTACATATCATTTGCTTGATTTGTATAGTAATACAATTACAATATTATTATTATTATTTGATTTATGTCAGAAACAATAAACATATAATTCTCTTTTAAAGCCAGCTGTGTGACTGTAGGTACACACAGACTGAGATTCGTGGTGGCACATTTACAAACAACCTTAACAGTCGCGAGTTTTTGTTACTATTAGAATTGATATTCATAGGTTGGCTGCACCTTCGCTGATAACAACTCTCTTCTCACATCTCATAGCGACTCCTGCCACATCGCCGTTCCCCTCTGACCATAAGCGTTTCGTGCATTTCCATGCCCTTAACTTTCAATTTTGTTATACATGATAGGTATGTTCCCCCACCTCTCTCGTTCTGTGATGCATAGTCTGGTGCACTAATGTCGCACTGACTTCATTCAGTGTAAATATTAAATAATTTAAAACTTATATAACTCATAAGTTGTGAAGAAATTATCTGTTATTATTTACATTTAATTGTTTATTATCTAATGTACCAGAAAAGTTTACTGAAGCAATTTCTTGCCCTTTTTTCATTGACAATCAGTTTCCTTGTTGCTGTATCTTTTTAAAGGTCCCTTCTTATTTACTGACTTCCTCCTGATAAATGTATTGTATTTCAATTTAAATGTGTTAACTAAATTGTCATTGGATTACTTGTCTTGTTCAAGTCACAGGTGCCATTAAATTCTATGAAATCTTCCATTTTAAACACAGTTCTTAACCATTCATCTGTGAACGCAGGATTCATAATGGCTCCTCTTGATATAGTTGAAAGCCAGTCTTGTTTACTGGAGTACTTATCATTAGGTAGCCATATTCTAAACTTGTATTAATTTTTTTTTCTTGGCTCTGTAAGCCATATAGACCACCTTCAATAAATTGGCTTTCTGCTTACAATTGACTGAGCTCCACTGTTACATTCAGTCCTCACAGTTTCAATAATAAACCATGTGTCAGTGAAGCAGAATTACCTGTCTTATTGGTATCATATCCATAAATTACATTGGCAGTTAGTGTAATGGAGCTGCCATGGTAGCAATTCTCGATTGGTATAACAGCAGCATTTCTGCTCAGAAGAAGAGATTTAATTCTCTGACTTACTGCTGTTGGCAATGGATGATCATAAAATCCTCCCAGGCCTATAATTTGAGAAAAATAGTATTCCACTCAGTTGGTTGCATCTAACAGACATCAAATCTCTGTAGCCTTTGATTTATAATTCTTTGTAAGTCTTTGAAGACTGTGGATGTATATAACAAGGCCTGATTGAAAAGGGAGTAAATGGGACTTTTCAATCACTCTCATGGACAAACATAAATTGCAAAATCGATTTAAAGCTTCACCTTGCCCTTCTAATCTGGCTGGTTCTGTGGGCAGGCACTTTTAATCTTATTAGTAGGATGATATGGCATTTTTGAATTTAACACATCAAATCCAGTGTTAACATTCTGTACAAAGTCTACTACATGACTGGCAGGAGGTACTGTATAGCTGCAGCCACACTACCTGACAAAAATTCCGCAGTCTTACAGACGTTTTGTCTTTCTGTGCCTGTTGCAAGGAGGTGTATAATAGGTGTAACCTTATATGCAAATTTCAGGTCCTCTTATGAGTTGATAAGTTCTTTACCTCAAACACTCCTTTTTTGACAAAGTGACCATGAGAAAGCTGATAATACCTTATCTAACAAGTGGTTTCTTAAAAGTTTTACCTTATAAGGGACATCACAAAAAGACAAAATCTGCGTATCTCATCCAGAAGGATTTTTTACACATATTATATCTTGTGTTATACCAAGTTCTGATAAAAGTTTCTGGTTTGACACAGTCCCATGTCACAAATGAATCTGTGCACCTGAAATCCCATTGACTCTACCATTTTAATAGTAACATAAAAACATTCCTCGTCCACCACTGTCGAAACTGTAATATAGTGATTATTTTAATGTGCCAACTAAACTACGAATAACAGGAACTTGAAATGTGGTCATTGAATTGCCTTCAATGCTGCCTTAGGAGAGATTTAATTTGACTTTCATTTCATCAAAGTATAAAATCACTACTTTCTCAGAGTTTGTAAATACATTTACGAGGACTTTCAAAATAGTGAAACTTAACTCTAAGAATCCCGGAAGAACTAGAAACTAGGTAAGGTGACATTTTATTGTAATTTTGCTAGGGAGTAGATATTTCAAAATACACGTACAAAGTTCAGTGCTTTGTTGGATATACACTTCAAACTAACCTCAATAGAAATCTCCTCTGATGACCAATTTATGGATTCTCCTTTGGTAATAACTTTTTGTTGGCAGTTTGAAAACAGAGACTCATATTTGTTCAATTTGCCCTTCAAGAAAGTGATTTCTGTCCTCACAAAAGTCAATTCCAGCACAAACTTCTCATTTTGTTCTTTCAAAGCAAAGAGCTCTTCAGACTCATTCATATTTTGTACCACTTCAGAGGTATTATTTACTCTGTTATTAGGTTCAGGTAGACCAATAGAAGAGTACTCTTATTTTTCTATGTTACATTCATTATTTTCTTCATCAACCTCCACTGGAACTTTAGAAAATAGGCCTATTATTTTTTGAGATTCCTGTTTTTGAACTGTAGTGTATCTCTCTGTGTTTGTTGAAAAGATGATTGAGGGGATTTTAATATGTGGAACTGTGTTGATTTTAAGTGTTTTCTAAATGTTAATTTAAACATTTCTGCTCTTAGATCGCATTCAAAATCGTCTTTTGCAAATGCGAGCATAATCGATGCAGAAATTATCTGAACATTTACAAGCATGTATGCACATGTTTTCCAATTGTTTATCTTTAGAATTTCTTACATTATTACTGCATCTGGTGATGGCAGAACAAGACATCTTCAATTCACAACACAACACACCAAAGCACAAAATAAACACTAGACACAAGGTAAACTGAAACACAAACTGATAAATACTCTATACAGAGTGATTCAAAATTGTACAGCAATCTCTTGGGACCTGATTATATATACAGCATCTGAAGTGCACAAAAAAATAGGAAATCGCCACACGGCCTGATGGAATAAATACAGCATTAACATAATATAGGCCAAAGTAGTTTGTCATTCAAACTGCATTTATTTAATACGCTACGTTACATTAAGTTTGTGTTGGTCTCGACGGATTCCTCAAGTTCCGGTAAAAGCCTGTGTTGTATCGGTTTACAGGAAAGCGAATCAGAAACAATTGCAAGAATTCAGGGGAATCAGTTTATTGAATACAAGTTACAAAATGTATGATAAAATCATAAATGAGAGTTTATCAAGAATTGCTGAGAGTTTGGTATTAGAAGAACAGTATAGTTTCGTTGGGGGAAGGACCATAACTGATAATACTGTATCTTTATGGTTAAAACAAATATCGGAAAAGAGGATTGAATTTAATGCAGAGACACATCTTGCTTTTGTGAACCTCGTACAAGCAGAGTGGCGTATCCATTTGGCCTGGGGGGGAGGGGTCGGCTGCATGCAAAAGAAAAGCGTGAAAAGAATGCGAGTGAGTGAGTGAGTGAGTGTGTGTGTGTGTGTGTGTGTGTGTGTGTACCCACGTGCGCAAGAAATTTCACGTGACCGCGTTAATTTTGTGTATGTTTTAAAATGTAAATAAACGGAAGACATCAATTGAAAACGTTAACATTAACCCAAAATTAACATAGGAGCCGCGTAGTTACCCCCCCCCCCGACGTAGTTTTATTGTTACTTTTAAGTCAAGTACCGTACAGTGGATTATTATGACTTTCTTTTCAGGATACTTTATTTATCAAAATGAAGTACTTTACTCTTGTTAAAACGTAAAACGTTGCAGGTAAACTACCCCTTCTCCTTAACCGATTTTCGCCAATATCAAAAGGCCTCGAGTCCTCTACAACTCGGGCACATATACAAAAAATTATTTAATTCTCTTTGAATTTGCGGCAGTTATCGTTCATAATTTGTTGTGCTTGTATTTGTTTGAGATTGATCACACTGAAGTAAATTCTCTGTTGTTAGTTACTGTATGTGTGAAACTTTTAGGTTAATTAAACTTGTCGAAATTAATTTTGGTTGAATTCTATCGTCCAGCTGTTCTTCTGTCTATTTGTAACGCATGTTCGAGCGAACATCTGGATGATTGTAATGAAATTTAATAAATATACAAAAAATCGTAATAATACATGCCATGAAAATACAGGGTATCAAATTATAAGGAATATTAAGTGAAAAAAGAAAATAACATTGGTTTCTAGAAAATTTTACATTGTATACAGTAACACTACAACAATTTTCAAGTGTAGCCTATCTATCTTTCATGGGTTAACCTAAATTTATGGATATTTGCAGTTGGTATTTTGTTAACGTCAATAATTCAGTTAGATAGTTTTAACATATGAAATGATAAAACTAAGATAACATAAAAAATAAATACAACAAGAATTCTGTAACTGCATAAATATCAAATTATAAAAAATTATTAATGTCGCAGCACTTCGTTCGTAGTTCGTGTTAGCCACGCTACGACGCTACTAAGCTAGAAGCTACTACCGGACTGGAAGGGAACAACTGAACTAACAACGAACTACTGAGGTCGTTGTTTGCAGTAGGTCGTTCGTTTGGAGTAGATAGTTCGTTTGCAGTAGGTAGTTCGCTTGCAGTAGGTCGTTCGTTTGGAGTAGGTAGTTCGCTTGCAGTAGGTCGTTCGCTTGCAGTAGGTCGTTCGTTTGGAGTAGGTAGTTCGCTTGCAGTAGATCGTTCGCTTGCAGTAGGTCGTTCGTTTGGAGTAGGTAGTTCGTTTGCAGTAGGTCGTTCGTTTGGAGTAGGTAGTTCGTTTGCAGTAGGTAGTTCGCTTGCAGTAGGTCGTTCGTTTGCAGTAGGTAGTTCGCTTGCAGTAGGTCGTTCGTTTGGAGTAGGTAGTTCGCTTGCAGTAGGTCGTTCGTTTGGAGTAGGTAGTTCGCTTGCAGTAGGTCGTTCGTTTGGAGTAGGTAGTTCGTTTGGAGTAGGTAGTTCGTTTGCAGTAGGTAGTTCGCTTGCAGTAGGTCGTTCGCTTGCAGTAGGTCGTCCGTTTGCAGTAGGTCGTTCGCTTGCAGTAGGTCGTTCGTTTGGAGTAGGTAGTTCGCTTGCAGTTGGTCGTTCGCTTGCAGTAGGTCGTTCGTTTGCAGTAGGTAGTTCGTTTGCAGTAGGTCGTTCGCTTGCAGTAGGTCGTTCGTTTGGAGTAGGTAGTTCGCTTGCAGTAGGTCGTTCGCGAATGACTAACGACTGTTACAACATATTCTTCAGCCCGCTGTTGGCCCATTGTTTAATTTGTTTACTGTTTTTGACTGCAGTATATTTTTGTATATTTTTAGAGTTTTTGTAGTATTAAAAACTCCATATTTTTAAGTTTTTAATTATTTTGTTATACCAGTACAGTATACAGGTTGTTGTAATTATATAACAGTATGTTAGAAATGATTTTGTACTGAAAATCTTTGTTTTAGTTTTCAATTTACGATCTATTATCCAAAATATCGATTATCCGAACGGGCCATCGTCCCTAGAGATTCGGATAATCGATGCTCTACTGTACTGGATTTTGTAGACATGCAAGGGTAGCACACACCCAATCTACTGAAAGCATGTGTGGGCTAAGTGGACAAGTGGAGGAGTTCATGTCACAGTGTTAACACAATAACAAATCTTGACAGACACTGCCCAGAACAGGGGGAAGTTATTTTGTTATTACAACTCTGTTTCTTGATGTATAATGGATAAGATACAAATTACATGAATTTTCTCAAGAATTCTATTACTTACCTCATTTACCCATGGGTTAAATCTTGACTCGACAATTTTCTTGACAAGGGCGGTTGGTGCTTGCGATGTTCCACTCTCAACCCTCTTTACATGCGTTGGGCTCTTTGTTAAAAATTGCTTAGCGCCAACGGAAACTCAAAATGAAATTGCAAATGTGTCAGGAGATGCTGCAACTTCAAAACCAACGGTTTGTAAGTAGGCACTTGAGTTTAAACGTGATCGTACGAGCATTGGATCACGCCCGCACTGGACGCCCCAAAAATGGAACAACTCCAGATGTGGCAGCCATCTTGGACAACGTTTTTTCACACCAAGTTCTTGAGTTAAAGTATGATGCACACCAGTGGCGGCTGGTGAGTCCTGAGGATGGGGAGGCTACAAGGCATTCATGTGAGCCGCTCTCAGTCATAGCACTTCCCCCCCCCCCTCCCGACAGTTGATATTGCTCTATTAATTGTGGTAGAGCTGTCTGATATTAACAGCATACTGTAACGTTTATTTTTGAAAGTAGTTATAAAATTGTACAAGTAGTAAATAATAGCTAAAAAATAATGTGTACTAGCAGTTATATTTGACAAAGAAGTATGTGAGGGTGTGAAGGGAAAGTTTGTAAGACTGTCCTCTTGGCATTGTAACCTACAGACAGCTTGATGTGTTACGGCTGTAAAGTTAATTGTTTGACAAAAAGAGTGACACTTACTAAATGTATGTGAGACGTTGTATTTCGCATCAGGCAGCTGGTCTGAGTAAGAAAGGCATAACCCCCAATAAACCAATTTACCCTTTTTAAAACTTTGACACAGACTGAAAGCAAAGAGTTTGTCAATTCGATACGGTACAACATTAGAGGCCAGAACAATTGCAACGTAGAAATTTGACGAAAGTCGTGATTACAAAGGAAGATTCGTTCCAGACTCAAAACAAAGCTAGAGTGCACGTCCTAGATATATACGCTTATCTTTAACAAGATAAACCAAAGATTAACGTACTTTTGTTCTAGCAAAGAAGTAAACTTCTGAGTAGAAATATATTTTGTAAACTGCAATGAATTTACTTTTAGTCCTACAGCAAATTCATTCAACGGTCCTTCTTATTCTCAAAACTGTCGGTAACATCATCATGCCATGTCGGTCTACTTTACAATTTGCAGAGTATTCCCATTTCAGTTGAAACTAAAGCAATGGCGCTGGGACGATCTTCAGGCGTGCGGTTCCTTAAGCAAATTTTGATTGTCTTAAGACAAGAAAAGCTTCTCTCTACGTAAGAATAATTACAGGGAAGAATTGTTGCAATAGAGTAAATAATTTATACGCTTCGGGAAGAATTTCGTTTGCACGTAATAATCATCATCTTTCATCTTTTTTATTATTCTGGTTAATTTCACTGTGTAATGGCGAGAAAATGGTTCAAGACCCGTTCATAATTTTTATTTGTTAAAATGCTGAGTATATATTTCCATTAATGGAACAAAAGAATCAGTCAGGAATATTTTGTCATAGTAAGAAAAGTTTTTAGTGTCACCTAACTTCATAAATTTTAATTCCTTACAGCTAGAAAATCATACTTCTAGTTGAACAATAATATTGTTTAACAGTAAGCAGGGCCAGCGGAATAATTTTGACTTTACTCCACTACCGCATAGCCATTTATTTTGGTCACACCATAACAAATATAAAGTTCCAGTTTTGTTTTTGTGCCTTTTAAGAAATAAAAATTTTAGGGTACGTCGAAGATGTTTCAGCATTTCATTTCTATAATAGATATTTACCATATATCCGTCGTGCGACTTCGTTTTTCTCGTCTTATTTTGACGCGTTTCGGCAACGAATTGCCATCTTCAGAAATCTTAATCACTCATTAGAGATCGTTAAAAAATTAAAAACACTAAAATCATTACAGTAAAAGTGCACTTTTACGACATTGGAAACTCACAGACGCGAACATGAAAGTTTATGTTTCTCGCGTGGACAATATCGATCGACTGCTTTCGTGAGGACAATATCGATCGACTGATTCACTGTTTATATAGCCACTGATAAACCTGTTTTGCTTATTGTAGCCCGTATGTACTGTGACATTCTCAGAAGTCTCTGAATGTTGTTATTTGTACGGAAAGTTACAATTACATGGTGTTTCTTGAGTTCGTTAATTAGAATATTTGTGGTAAAATGTTTGTGTAATCTGCAGATATGTATTTATTAACCGGAAGTGTGTTATCATTGTTCGACTTTTTTAATTTCTTCTCTTTGTGTTTACTTATTAATTTATCCACTAATGAACTTTTATATCCGTTAGCCGCTGCTATGTGCTTGATGGTATTAACCTCTTCAATGTAGTCTTTTTCACTTAACGGTATAGTTAGCAATCTATGCACAAAACTATTGTAAGCTGCCATTTTATGCGAGGTGGGATGATATGAATCGGCATGAATTGTGATGTCCGTTGTTGTGGCCTTTCTATAGATTTTAAATTGAAGTTTTCCTTCGTTTTTTAAAATGGTTAAATCTAAGAAATTTAATTGATTTTCTTCTTCTATTTCAGATGTTAATTTAATCTTATGGTGTATGCTGTTTATGTGACTATTTAAGTTTTGTATTTGTCTTTTTGTTCCACTAAATATCATAAACGTATCATCGACGTATCTATAATAAAAAATGATTTTATTCTTGTATAATTTATTCGATATTATGTTTATATTCTCATAATAATTTAAATATATATCAGCTAATAGTCCTGACAGTGGCGAACCCATAGCCAGACCGTCATCTTGTGTAAAAAACCCGTTGTCAAATGTAAAGTAATTTTGTTCCAAGACGACTGTAAGTAGTTTTATAAGTTCGTTGATTTTTTGCATGCTAAGTTGAGCTACTTCCTTTAAATTGTTATTTACAATTTCTATAGTTTCCCTCACGGGGATATTAACCTAAAATGTATTATTTCATTTCTCTCAAAATCACTCAAAGGGGGAAAATGGTTTTTCAGTAGTGTTGTAATAATGTCTTTGTTCGATACTGCAATATCACTTTCACTTTCTTCTGCCAAAGCCATTTTATCCTCGTGATAGAGATAAAAAACATACGGCAAGAAGAGTAAAATAATAATAATAATAATAATAATAATAATAATACACACGCACACGGAGCACGAGAACGTAAAGACTGTGTAAAACTAACATAAACCACAATAAATATGGCGAGAGGCTAATGCATCGTTGCCTCCGTAGCGCGGTTACATATGCACTACGTACCCCCACCACTTGCCGGGCACGTAGCTGTACAACTGTGTTATTTTATGGTGGCCGATGAGCTTGACAACAGCAGCATGCGCAGTGCCGTGTTTTTGTCAGTGCGTCCGGACATCTTGTCGAGTCTCTCTGCTACTCGCGCAGCACCGAATCAGGCCACCGTAAAGTAACGTGATTGTACGAGTACTACGGAGGCTACTCAGACCCTGCCTCCGTCTGCTGCAATTCTGCACTATTATTGATAACGCGCGATTTAAAAGTTTTTTTTTTCTAAGTAATTAGATAATTTGAAATGCCAAATTGTGATTACAGATTGATTATAGGTTCAGTTACAATAAAAATTAGTCTATTACTAGTGTTTATATATTTTTTTTTAATTTTCTAAATTTTACTGGGGAGGCTTAGCCTCCGTTGCCTCCCCTGATGAGCCGCCGCTGATGCACACGCTCATATGAGATGCCTATGATTTCAGCAACGTCATCCACTCCTCAATCTACAGTCTCCCAACACCCTATGAAATTTTTTAAATAATACCATTTTCTTGTTGCACTTTGTAGACGTCCACTGCTGGGATTGTCTTCAGTGCTTGTACGACCAGGTTTAAACTCTTAGTGTGCCCCACTCACCGTCGGTTCTGAAGGCGCAGCATCCGCTAACATATTTACAATTTCGTTTTGTTCTTCCATTGGCGCTAAAACGTTTTTAACAGAGAATTCATCACAACACGATGTTTGATTTTGTGCATTTTAAAAACACGCGTGACAGGAAAATTTCAAACAGCTGGTAATATGTGAATAAATTGACAGATATATCTGGAAGTTAACGCGCTTTCTCACCAAGTTCTTGAATTAAAGTATGATGCACACGCTCATATGAGAAATATATAAGCGTGCAGACATTCACGCGAAATACACGTCTTGCAGCAAACGAAAGATTTTAGTTCTACCACTGAGCTATAAATGTCGCTCCGCGAACTTTTCAACTAACCATTGTTTTGTCTACTAGAATTGTTCCATTATTCGGGCCTAACATTTAGATTGTCAACAGCGTTTACACTCCGCGCAAGCTTATCTGGCCTAGTGTGTAGTACATCTTTGTTTCTTAATAACTAATAATATCAACAACAACTGTTTTACACTGATCAAATGGTCGCTCAGCACTTGGTTGAACTTTCTTTAATACTTGAATTTAATATATAATCACTTGAAAGTTCCACAGATACTTTTTGTTTTCCTGACAATTGTTTCACCACTTACAGCAGCTTCAGAGGTTAGAACTGAACTGAGAGATTTGAAATGTTATGTTAGACGGGGGAGGGATGGAAGTAGTGTATGATCAAGGGGGTGATTGGAAAATCCCCCTTTATCCAATCGCCCCCCCTTGATCATTCACTACCTTGACCCATCCCCTGCCTAAAATACACATTAAATCTCTCAGTTCAGTTCTAACGTCTGAAGCTTCAGTAACTGGTAAAACGACTGTCAGGAAAATGAAAAATTATCTATAGAACTATTCCAAGTGTTTATTTATTAAACTCTGGAATTAATAACTATATTATCTAATTAATTCTCAGTTTTCTATCTCGTCATCAGGGACTGATGACGTTCACTTCGTTCAATACCCGAACTTACAAATCAATACAAAACACAACACAATTTTCAAAGCACTCAACATAGAAAATACACAAAATACTAATATATACACCACAATCACACACAATAATACCAATTTAAAGCACCAGAGGCCAACAGGAAACCACAGCAAAGCCAACTAACACAAAAGTACTGTACGTACACGAGCTTTGCTGACGAGACGCCTGGAGAGCGGGGGGGGGGGTCTACTGAATGATAGTGCGTGCTTGTGTTGGTGCGGTATTACTGGTTCTGAACACATTGTTCACACGTATTTAGTTGTAATGTTGTGTGCGTATTAGATTGAACGTTCGTACATTGTATATAAGTGTAATTTACTGAATATTTTGTTAAAGTTTTTTTTTTTTATTCGCTACAAGAAATACCTTGTGAGAGACAGTCAAGTAATACAGAAACTTTGTTAAACGTATTTTAAATGTGTAGCATTACAGTGATGCGTGGAGTGGAATGGCATACGTCACCACATTCCTTGTTCAGCTGCAAAGGCGAACTGTTGATAGTATATTACTCAATACAAAAAATTACCCTTGTTAAAACATAAAATGTTGCAGGTAAACTACCCTATTACCTTAACCGATCTTCACCAAAACCAACAGGTCTTGAGAACTCTACAATTTAGGGCTGTATGCAAAATATTATATGATTCTGTTTGAATTTGCGGCTGTTATCGTTTGCCATAGAAAATACCCTTGATAAAACAAAAAACGTGGCCGGTAAACTACCCCTTTCCCTTAACCGATCTTTACCAAAAACAAAAAGTCTTTAGTACTCAACAAATCAGGGCTGTATGCAAAAACGTATTTGATTCTGTTTGAATTTGCTGCTCTTATCGTTTGCCATAGAAAATACCCTTTTAAAACATAAAACGTTGCGGGTAAACTACCCCTTTCCCTTAACCGATCTTTACCAAAAACAATAGGTCTTGAAAACTCTACAATTCAGGGCAGTATGCAAAAATTTATTTGATTATGTTTGAATTTGCGGCTGTTATCGTTTGCCATAGAAAATACCCTTGTTAAAACATAAAACGTTGCAGGTAAACTACCCCTTTTCCTTAACCGATCTTTACCAAAATCAACAGATCTTGAGAACCCTACAATTCAGGGCTCTATGCGAAACATTTTTTGATTCTGTTTGACTTTGCGGCTGTTATCGTTTGCCAAACAAACAAAATTACCCTTGATAAAAAAAAACCGTTGCCGGTAAACTACCCCTTTCCCTCAACCGATCTTCACCAAAAACAATAGGTCGTGAGTACTCTACAAATCAGGTTATATGCAAAACATTATTTGATTCTGTTTGAATTTGCGGCTGTTATTGTTTGCCATAGAAAAAAAATCTACGGACACACAGACAGACACTTTTCGAAAAACGACTTTTTTTTCATGTTTTGAGTGTAGTACAATCAGAATCTGCAATAATCTCGAACACGATTTTTTTTGCCATCACCATACTTCCATTTCCTTAAGGAAAATGGAAGTAAAAATGTAAAAATGTAAAGCGAGGACCAAGACGCACGTTTGTGTGACAATAATGAAAAGGGGATCACTGTACGGTTGTGAAGTGTGACAAATCAATAAGGAAATGAGAGGAGAAAACACTAGTGTCGACAACAACTGACTTTTTCAGACAATCGGCCAGAAAATCCAGCCTAGAAAAACCAAGCAGAAACCAAGACGCTCGAAAACGGGTACGCAAACATATAGAGGAAACGACTTTGTATGGTACGGGCATGTGCTGTACACGTCCGTGGGAGGATGACAGACTTCCAAAAACTATTATGCAACTGGCACAGAAAGGTAATACGTCCGGTAGACTCGTAAAAGCTACGCCAAGGAAACCAACGTCTTAATTTTCTTAAAAACAAAGAATAGGAAGATCGAAGATTGTGGAGGTTAGAAACCGGAAGACGACCTCACTCGCTGTACAACCGGGTTGATTAAGCTTCATCATCATCGCCACTCGAAGGATTAGGCCCAAGACCTGTTCCGGAACCCATCTCTTCCTCGGTCTATCGACATCTCTCTTCCCAGTAGGATGATAACCCAAGGCAGCCACGGGTAGACGGATATCAGGCGTGCGGTTCAAATGTTCACACCATCTTCTTCTGTCGTCTTCAGTCATCTGGCGCAACGATACGATGTTTAGTTCGCGTCTAATATCCTCGTTCCTTTTCCGATCCAGGAGAGAAGAAATCTATTTTTTCGGCTCACTGAATCCTCTGTACGTCCCTTTTGCCAAGAGTACATGTCTCATTAGCGTACAGGAATGTGGGGACAGCCACAGTTTGGGTTGATTAATAGCACTCGTAAGTAGCCAGTTAAGAGACATAGAAGAAAGAACAGCCTGTGAAAATCTAAAGTGTATTCCGGTAGTCAATAATGTATTGAAAGCAATCAAGAAACGCGATACATAAAAATACAGCTCTGTCGTACAAAGCACTGTCGTATACATGTGAAGTGAAGTGTGAAAATTACGTGACCACGTTTAGTACAACTGGAGACTGATTTTTTCCAAACGAGCTGAAGGGCAAAAAAAGCTGGACGGGACAGTGAACATCAGAATTGGACTGAAGTGATACGGTCGTGTGCAAATAATGGTAAAGGAAAGAATTTCTACCGAAACAGATTATTCATGGAAACTACCACTGAGGATGGGAAAGAAGATGGGACGGGTGTAAGAAGGATAAAGAGGAGAGGGAGCAGAAGAAGAAGACGAGCGGGGAGGAACAAACAACATTGAAAATAATGGAAGAAAAGAAGAAGCAGAAGGAGGAGGAGGAGGAGGAGAAAGAGAAAGAGGAGGTAAATGACACGGAGGAGAAGGGAAAGAGCAGGAGAAGGAAAACGAGAAGACAAGAAGCGAAGAAAGGAGAAGGACGACAAAAGAAGAACAAGACCAAAGAAAAAGAGATGAAAGAGGAGGAGGAGGAGGAGGAGAAGGAGGAGGAGGAGATAAAAGAAGAAGAATATAAAAGAGAAAGAATAGGTAACGACAAGGAAGAGGAGGGAACGAGCAGGTGAAATAGGATAAAAAGACGAGGAGGAGGAGATTCGTGACAGGTTCATTCCTGGTTGAAAAATAGAATAATCAGAGATTTTACGTATTTCAGAGAAGACATATACAAAGAAAACGAGAGTAGTGTGTTGGCCTATTCAAAATATGTATGCTTTGAGTGGACCTTTAAAACTTTATTAATGACAATGACCAGGATTACCAAAGATTGTTAATAAAATTACTAACCAAAAAGAATACCTGCAAATAATTTTATTCGAAAACAATTTCGGTCCCCTTATACCAGAGGCGGCCGGTGTGTCCTGAGGAAGGGGAGCGGGCCGAGACAGTCAGTCAGTCATATCACCCCCCCCCCCCGACACAAGTTATTTCACTCTTAAGTACGGTAGAGCTATCTGATTTTAACAGCGTTTGAAAGCTGTGATGAATTTACTTGTAAGCCTTCAGCTGACCTTATAGTCATGTTTGTGCTTAACAGTATTAACAGTAAGCAGAGCCAGCAGAATAACTTCGAATACCGCATAGCCATTTATGTTGGTTGTACAATGATGACTGGAAAGTTCTAGATTTGTTTTTGTGCCTTGTAAGAAATAAAAATTTTGGGGTAGGTCGACCAGTTTTCAGTATTTAATTCCTCCCAAAGTCACTCAACCGGGAAAATTGTTTATTCAGTAGTGTTGTAACGATGCATTTGTTCGATACTGCAATATCACTTTCATTTTCTTCTGCTAAATCCATTTTATCCTCGTAGTAGAGATTACAAACACACGCCAAGAAGAGATAAATAATAAACATACACACACAAGGAGCACGAGAACGTGAAGACAGCGTAAAACTAACACAAACCACATTAAACCGTGCCGAAAGGCTAACTAACTCGTTGCCTCCCAAGTACGGTTACAGATGCACGTAGCCATACGAATACTACGGAGGCTACTCAGATCCCTGCCTCTGCTGCTATTCTGCGCTACTGATAACGCGCGATTAAACAGCTCCCTGTAAGTAATCAGATAGTTTAAAGCCAAATTATGACTACAGATTGATTACGGGTTCAGTTACAATAAAAAATAGAGCCTATTACTAGTTGTTTATTTTTAATATTTTTCTAAATTTTACTGGGGAGGCTTAGCCCCCTTTGCCTCCCCTGATGAGCCGCCGCTGCTGTATACTATTTACTGGGATTTCGTAGAGTACTTAAATAAAATTAATTCAACGGAACCCCTCTATGACGCGGTTCGTCGTTGTTGTTCATACTGCAGTCCTCACACAGAGCAACAACAACAAAATATCGCTACGGAGAACAATACATGACTTCCATTTTCTAAGATTTATAGCCTATTCAAAATCATTTTAGGAATGAAATATTTCTATAGAAAATACTTCTTTCTTCAGCCTTAACCACAGTACTGTGGCCACTAACGTATACCACCTCACGTTATCGCACTCGATTTTCACTGATGATGGCAGTCGATGGCACTGCCGAAGCGTCTGCTCTTGGAGAAAACATTGGACCACGGCCAAACAGCGCGGGAAGGAATTTTAACAACAAACTATGCTTCTTTGTTGCCGATAACGTAGTACACATGACATATAATAAAAATTATACCTTCCCCCTTCAATTGTCATTTCCATTTATAGAAAATTACCCCCACCTCATTCAACCTTCAAGCCTTTTTATTTATAGATATTTCATCTACGTTTCTACAGTGGATTATCATGACCTTCTTTCCAGGATACCTTATTTATTATCAAAATTAAGTACTTTGCTCTTGTTACGGCAGTTATCGTTCGTCATAAAAAAATTACTCTTGTTAAAACATAAAATGTTACAGGTAAACTACCCCCTTCCCCTTAACCGATCTTCACCAAAGTAAATAGCCCTTGATTCCTTTACAATTCAGAGATGTATGCACAAAATTATTTGATTCTATTTGAATTTGCGGCAGTTATCGTTCGCCATTGAAAAAATTCTACACACAGGCACACTTTTCGAAAAATGACTTTTCTTCATGTTTTGAGGGTAGTACAATCAGAATCAACCCTTATCTCGAACACGATTTTTTTCGCCATCACCATACTTCCATTTCCTTACGGAACATGGAAGTAAAATTATTTAAAACTTCCGGGCTGAAAGGCCGTGGGCGAATGCTTGATCTTCTACAGCTAGACGTTTCGGCCACACCACCGGTGGCCATCTTCAGTAGCAAAAAGTGTTCGAAATACAGATGGTACGCCGAACACGTCTCCCAAGTTAGTTGCTTGTTCCCAGTTCATTGGGAGACGTGTTCGGCGTACCATCTATTTCGAACACTTTTTGCCACTGAAGATGGCCACCGGTGGTGTGGCCGAAACGTCTAGCTGTAGAAGATCAAGCATTCGACCACGGCCTTTCAGCCCGGAAGTTTTAAATAATTATAATGACACCGGCCGTGAAAGCCTACGTACTAAAATGGAAATGTTAGCCAAAATTATTCTTTATATAGAGTTAAAAAAAAGAATATCGGTATGGAGGACTATACATGACTTCCATGCTCTAAGATTTATATTTAAAATACTTTTCGAAATGAACTATTTCCATAGAAACTACTTCTTTCTTCAGGGTTAACCACAGTAAGTACTGTGATCACTAACGTATACCACCTCACGATAGTGCACTCAATTTTCACTGACGATGGCAGTTGATAGCACTGCCGAAACGTCTGGTTTTGTAGAAAACATTGGATCAAGCCCAAACAGCCCAGGAAGGAATTTTAACAACAAACTACTTCTTTGTTGCCGATAACGTAGTATAGATGACATATAAATAAAAATTATTCCCACCCCCTTCAACAATCATTTTCATTTATAGAAAATTACCCCCACCCCGTTCAACTACCCTCTTCACTTATAGATATTTCATTTACGTTTCTACAGTGGATTATTACGATCTTCTTATCAGGATACTTTATTTATCAAAATTAAGTACTTTACTCTTGTTAAAACATAAAACGTTGCAGGTAAACTACCCTTTCCCTGTAACCGATCGACACCGAAATTAATAAGCCTTGAGTCCTCTACAACTCAGGCACATAAGGCAAAAATTATTTGATTCTGTTTGAATTTACGGCAGTTACCGTTCGTCATGAAAAAATTACTCTTGTTAAAACATAAAATGTTGCAGGTAAACTACCCCTTTACCTTAACCGATCTTCACCTAAATCAAAACACCTTGAGTCCTCTACAATTTAGGGATGTATGCAAAATAATAGTTGATTCTGTTTAAATTTACGGCAGTTATCGTTCGTCATAGAAAAATTACCCTTGTTAAAACATAAAATGTAGGTAAACTACCTCTTTCCCTTAACCGATCTTCACCACAAACAATAGGCTTCGAGTACTCTACAATTCAGGGCTATATGCAAAAAATTATTTGATTTTGTTTGAATTTGCGGCTGTTATCGTTTGCCATAGAAAAAATTCTGCACACAGACAGATAGACAGACAGACACACACAAAGACACTTTTCGGAAAATGACTTTTCTTCATGTATTGAGGGTAATACAATCAGAATCAGCCGTTATCTCGAATACGATTTTTGTCGCCATGACCATACTTCCATTTCCTTATGGAACATGGAAGTAATAGGGAAGATTTGTCACCAGGGTTACAAGTTTGTAAAACCCGATTGGATTTTACAATTTTTCTGATTTTGTTATCCATTTTTATGGCTCTGTTGTCATAAAATTTTGTCATTTCCCAAGACTAAACACTACATTCAGATTTTTGTTAAAATTGTTTTTAATTTGATACCACACGTGGATCTCTGTTTTGACCCACTTCTTGAGCCTTGACGTCCAAAAATTTTGAAACTTAAAAATGAGTAGTATGTTCAAATTTTGGTTAAAATTCCCTTTAATTTGATACTCCACATGCTTCTGTTTGCGATTTTTTTTAGAGTTTTAACCGCCTCGCATTTTCCCCTCCCGCCCACCTATTTTTTGGGTGTAAGAGTGTTAAAATACAAGGAACAAATACGAACAAAAATAATAATTAATGGTCAAATAAAATTGTATAGAACAGGTGAGCCATTTTATCTATTTGGGAAATGATATTGGCTATGATAAGAATTAAGTTATTGATGTTAAGTGAGGCAAGTTCCAGACGATTTGTGGAACAATAAGTTATTGTACTATAATTAATATTCTATAAAGTTAATGCGGTCCCCGCAGTGTCCTATGGGTGTCAATTACGAACACAACTAAGAAACAAGAAACTAAAGTACAGATCTCGGAAATGGCGTTCTTAAAAGGAGTCAAAAGGTGTTGAAAACTTGATGGTATAATAAAGAATGAAGTTATAAGAGAGGAATTACAAGTTTTCAACTTGAATAAAAGATTATAAACGAGCACTTAGAAAGAATGACAGATTCAAGACTGGCCAAACAAGTATGGAAATCTAAACTATAGGACACTAGTATGACCAAGAAAGAGTTTTGACCTTGACCTGGGTTGGAGGGTCTTTGGAGGCGGAACAGGCAGTACCTTGCCAATGCCGAGATGTGAAGATGATGATAATAACACGGGGCCTAACTTGGGGGGGGGGGGTAAAGCTTCATAAATTCAAGTGTGTAGCGAGACCATCTATATAACAAAACTAATAAAACGTTTTATATACAAAATTAGAAAGTTTAGTAATAATTCCTAGTTAGTAAACGAGGAACAATTTCATTTGTTAATGATCAACAAACCTTTCTTCATAAGTTGTACTTCCACTTATGTTTACCTACAACAACAAATATACTGTAGGCCTATAAACATAAACAATTTGTGTGACAAAGAGAGGAAAGTAAAGAGAGCAAATTCCTGGAAGTACAGCTGCCCTTATTATTTCAGTACGATGTGTTCCAAAACAAGTCTTTGTGTAAAAGACACACGTTACATTCCAGTTAATTAGGTCTCTAGCGTTTTTTTTTCGAACAGAAATTTTGACGTATATCATTCAAATCTGTCAAACATTCCCCTTACAAGTTTCCTGGAAAGAAATAAGAATAATAAATTTATGGCAACTAGTCGTCTGATAACAGTACAGAAGTTGATAAATAGCGCGTACCGTGCTCGCAAGTATAGAAACTGTCTCCTGTTTGACTATTTGTTAGTTATTATTTATAACAACTTGAAACAAAATTCTATAATGCTCTGAACATTGGGGGGGGGGGGAGTGCTCCCCTTGCCCCTCCCAACTTACGCCTATGATGACCAATATGAAAAACAACAGGAATGTGTAAAAAGTAAAAGTGTGAACATGTATACGATGTCTTACGAAAATCGGTTGATTCATTCGAAAAACACTATCGTCAAGACATACCCACAAATAGGCAGACAAACAAATGCTAAACGGTCGAGAATTAAAACTGAGAACTAGCTTGCTTCGCTTGTTCAGTAATCATAACGTAACTATAACAATGTTATTTTGTCGATCGTGGCACACATTGTGTGAGAAACGAAGGGGAGCGATTAACACTTGTTCCGTGTATGCTGTGGTATGCAGTTTGTGTGTGCAGGATGTGCTGTGCTTAGCGTCCGTTTTTACGCTGCTTTGCCTTGTACAGTCTGTGCATAAAAATAAGACGACCCAGCTGTAGTAACTTATGAAAAATATACAAACTGGTCTGCTCCCCGAGCTGCACAACTCGCTCGCTATTTTAAAGTACTTTTATTATTAGATACATTTCGATGTTAGATAATTTTCAAGTTATGGGAGAAATTACAAAAAATCCCGATTTCTGCGCTATTTCTTCAGTAATGTAACAATTGTGGAGCACAGAATCATAAAATAAACATAAAAAATTTGACACATTCGGGTTTGGGTTACAGTTGTTTTAGTCTGACACCTTGACCACACTTTTTTTTCAAATCTTTGGTCTGGGATACAAAAATTTTGTTAACTTAACACTGCGTTCTCAGGAATTAATTAAAATTCTCTTTAAATTGATGACCCACATGAATTTTCGCTACTTTATCAAAACTTTGACCCACATTTTGCGCCCAGCCGTCCAAACGTTATGAAAATTTAAAAAGTAAACACTATATTCAGACTGTGTTTAAAAGTCCTTTAATTTGATACCCAACATGGACTCTTGCGATTTTTTTCACAATTTTAACCCCTAATATTTTTGCTTCCCGTCCTCCCTATTTTTGGAGGAGATAAATCTAAAAAAACAATAGGTTTCTGTAGGGTAAAAGTTTCTGTAGATGTGTGCCAGGGTTTACGAAAATCGGCGGATGCGTTCAAAAGTTATAATGAGACATACCCTAAACAGACGTATAGAAAAGCAGACAAATGCCGAACGGTTGAGTTAAAACTGAGAATATGCTTCGATCGTTAAATTAACCTAAAGCACCCAATATATTTCTCAGTATTTATACCAAACATATCGACATATTTACAAAACTTTTTTGTTTTTAAATAAAGTATTGTTATTTAACGGTCGGTTCACTTTTATTATTTTGTGTCATTTTCATGACAAAACTATGTGGTCGAATATTTCAACGATTACCGTAAAATATTTTCGATACTATGCACCATTTGACATGCATTAATTAATGTGAGGAGGTGACGCAAGCCTCCGGCGTACACTGCTTGAACCGCTGCGCTGATTCGAGTAACGAGTCCAATCGATTATTGCTGACCTTTTTGTTCGTGCCAAATAAAATCCGGAAGAATGTGAACTTGTCGGCGCGGCGGATTGCATGGAAACATACGTTACAAAAAAAAGTTTTAAAAAGAATTGTGCTAACTAGATCCAGGCATGTGACAGACTTACATTGAACCATATATTAATTAAAAAAAAATAATAACAAAATAACAATATAACGTGTTTATACAACTATAATTTTTTAAGACATGAACTCATTCAAAGTTAAAAGGATATTGTTTTATTGTTAGCGAACTAAATGAACTGTCTTTAAGGGACAGTTTTAAGTTTAATCTTTGCTTTGTTTTTGTTTCCTGGTGTTGAACCCATGGTTCATTTTATGTGATGTTTTTTCCATCCGAGAATTGAGGATGATCTCTACAACCGGAGAACCAAACAAAGTGAGGATTAATTTTTTTGTAGTATAAAACTTCAAACTTGAGTTTCATATTATATTAAAGATTTTTTTTCTATAAACGGGACTAAACTTTGGGTAATTATGAAAATTCTCATCAATGCTGATATTGCGCTGATGTATTTTTTTTCTATTCTTCTATGTTATATAAACACGAGAAAAATAATTTTAAACGGCGGTCGAACCTATTTACGGAGACATAAAATTAAATTTTTACTCCCATAAGAACGCATGCAATGGTGAATGAGCGCCATATTGACTGTGTACACGGTGAGAAATGACATAGGTCCAGCTGTTGACGCGTGACGCTTTTTCAAAACAAAATTTACATGATTCTTACACGTTCAAAATTGCGTTGAGCCCAAACGGGGGTTTAAAGCTTTGCGTTGAGCCCACCGCGAGTTTATTATTATTAGTAACCTCGGAGGCGCCGAAGGCGCGGAGACTAAAGTATGTGCGGTGAGCCGGCTACCCAAAATCACTCTCAGCGGTGGATACTGTAGGAAATTGATGAACCGGCCACCCACGAGTCCGAAATATAATGCTTTGCGTTGTAGGCAATTGAATTAAATTAAGGCAAAAGTGGGTAATTATGACATTTCTCACCGTCTACACAGTCAATATGGCGCTCATTCACCATTGCATGCGTTCTTATGGGAGTTAAAATTTAATTTTTTTGTCTCCGTAAATAGGTTCGACCGCCGTTTAAAATTATTTTTCTCGTGTTTATATACGGTAACATAGAAGAATAGAAAAAAATATATATCAGCGCAATATCAGCATTGATGAGAATTTTCATAAGATCAAATATTTTCGTTATTAATGCTACATTACTTGCGTCTCAAATTTTTCAGTTTTTCAGTTTATTATAATCTTTTTATTCAAAAATCTTGTTTTTTTGTTTATTTTCTTGCGCAGAGGGATGGTTAAACGGATCCGCTAGTTTTTCCTCCAAGATTAAATTATATCACAGTAGTTTTAAAGATGTTTAGATTTTACAAAAGACAACTTTAGAACAGAGAAGTCTTAATTATTCTTAAAAATAAAAACAAATTACACTGTAAATAAAAAAGAACAAATGAGTATGTTTTTAAACAAAAAATAATCTACCTGGTTGTGTAGAAGTATTTACCTTGAACTGCATCAAGATTACAAAATAGTGCACTGCTGTTCTTAATGAACACCCACTTTCGTCTCAGCTGACGTTATTTATTTTTATTATATTTCAAAAAAAAAAAAAACAAATTATATTGAAACGCACAAACGATATAACACTTCCGAAATGCGCTGACCACAAGACAGTAACTAATCCCCCCTCCCACAACTAACTTATAATTACAATACCTTGTCAACTTTGACGATTGCGTTTGCGCGACATCTAGTAACAAAGCTGTTCACCGTTTAGGTGCATACCTGTGTTTACATGCGAATTTTTGACTCGCAGTCGGTGTAGTTTGAACGAAGTCCAGCAATTTTTAGTGGCGTGCGCACAGGGACACAGGCACTCCTCAACTAATCCCAGTTTCATAAAAAATTAATTAGTAAAAATTTTGAAAATATTCCGGGCATAACACGATTTTTACTTGTTAGAAAATTAATTGGAGTAATAATACCGATTCCTGCTTTAAGGAAGAGAAAAGTGTCCAAACGCATGATGCTGTTCAAAACTCTCACAATTTTGAAACTAAAGAAGATTATGAAAGAGTATCAACATTTTCAATAAAATAAAATGTTCAACTTCAAATCTGTTATTTTGAATGACCATCACTTCTTTCACAGCACTTTAACAATTAATAATTTAATACACTTTCACTTGTGAAAAAATGAAGGCGCAAACCACTCCGAAACGTGCGTATGAGGATATAACAAAAAGTAAGTTGTTTCACAAGTGAAGGTGCATTAAATTGTTAATTGTTCAAATCTGTGTTCTTGTAGATTTTGAATACCATTACGAATCCTTATAATTTCATTATTTATTATTTTGTAATAAAACTTCATTTAACTATAAAATTGCAACGGTTGAACCGGAAAATTAAAAAAAATGTCAAAAAAGTTGTGAGAAAATGTTGGGGTTTTCAATTACTTTTTACTAGCCCGGAATGGTATTAAAATGTGATTTTTGAAGGTAAATTTTTCAAAATTTCTACGAAGGAAGACCCTCGGGCTCCCCACTCTTCTTGGGGGGGGGGGAGATATTCCATACCCCCAGATTCCGCCCGGTGCACCCTCTAATAAAGGAGGCTGCTCATGCCTATGGTAAATTTCCATATGACTCATATTGTTTATACATACTCATTTTATTCCGTATCCTCATAAAATTATCTTCTTCTTCTCTCTGAACGTTAGACCGTCTGGTCCGAATCGACTTATTGATCGACCCATCTTTTTTTCGGCGTGTCACTATAAATTTCTATTGTTTTTGTTTCCGTGGGTCTGTATGGAAGATGTATATTTTGGTTTCCGTGGGTCTGTATGGAAGATGTATATTTTGGTTTTGATAGACGTTCGTCCTCCCTTTTGACATATGGCGCCTACACTATTCTGTATTTTTTTATCTTTTTGTAGTCATCATCGTAATCGTCACCATCTTCAGCAAGGATTAAATCAAAAATGGTTTGTTCTGGTCCCCTAGCAGAAAGACTAGGGCTGGTCACTCCTACTCTTCCTCCCACACCGCATTATTGCTGGACGTCCCGCACAACTCCGATCTTTCGCTATACAATTTGATAGTTGTTTGGGGATGCGACAATCAGTAAGGTATCTAGAATTTGGCCTGGGGGGGAGGGGGTCCGTGGTCCGGTCAAGTCAGCTTTATACAAAAAAAAAACATGTTAAGACTAATCAGCATTACTATCTTTAAAGTGGCTGAAAAACGTGTGACAACATCCTGAAATCAATCCCATTAAAGTAAACAGTAATAACACAGTAAGAATATGCGTTACTGAAACATTGTTGAGAAGACTGAATTATTGACTGAAATGATTTTTCTGTATTTCATATTTCAAACGTATACGGTTAATAAAAGAACCTAAAAATTAAGAGATTCCGATATAAAGACTCCGGGGGAGGGGGTTCGTGTCCCGTTTGTCCTTCCCCCCGTAAATACGCCCCATCCCCCGGCAGTCATCCATTCGGTTAAGATGTTCCAATCATTTTAGCCGATATTGTGCAATCTTATCGAGTGTAGCCCTACTTTGTGACACTGTGGTCGTTATTGTTGACAAACTTATAATAACGGTGGCAAAGCATAACTGTCCACTTCTTTTAAAATGTCAACTGTTTTTACTTCCATGTTCCATAAGGAAATGGAAGTATGGTGATGGCGAAAAAAATCGTGTTCAAGATAAGGGCTGATTCTGATTCTACTAACCTCAAAACATGAAGAAAAATCATTTTCCGAAATGCGCGCGTGTTTGTGTGAAGAATTTTTTCTATGGAGAACGGTAACTGCTGCAAATTCAAACAAAATCAAATAATTTTTTGCATATGTAACTGAGTTGTAGGGCACTCAAGGCATATTGATTTTGGGGAAGATCGGTTAAGGGGAAGGGGTAGTTTACCAGCAACATTTTTATGTTTTAACAAGAGTAAAGAAAGTACTTAATTTTGATAAATAAAGTATCCTGAAAAGAAGATCATAAAAATCCACTGTAGAAAGGTAGATGAAATATCTATAAATGGAAAGGGTAGTTGAAGGGGGAGAGGGTAATTTTCTATAAACGGAAATGATAGTTGAAGGGGGAAGGGGATAATGTTTTATGTGTACAACGTTAACGGCAACAAAGAAGTAGTTTGTTGTTAAAGTTCCTTCCCGGGATGTTTGGTCGTGGTCCAGTGTTTTTCGCAAACCAGACGTTTCGGCAGTGCCATCGACTGCCATCATCAGTGAAAATCGAGTGCGCCAACGTGAGGTGGTATACGTTAGTGACCACAGTACTATGGGTAAGGCTGAAAGAAAGAAGTAGAAATAATTAGTTTCTGTGGAAATATTTCGTTTCGATATTGATTTTAAATATACATCTTAGAACATGGAAGTAATGTATGGTTATCCATACCGTTACTTTTATGGTAGTATACCAAACTTTTCGCCGAGAAGCTACTGTACGTACTTTCCTGTCACTTTGTTATTCTTAAAGTCCCAACTCAACTGAAGTCATTCTTAAATAATAATAAACACAACTATTCTTACGTAACACTGATAAAGTCAGTAATCACAAATGGCACTTTGTAAGCGTCGAAACCTCTCAATCGTTGTAATGACTTTGTTACGACAACACAGGCGGCATTAACAATGTACGGCGACGACGTAATGCACGGCTCACATGATTAAAGGGATCTGGTTTGGTAGTAAATTGACAGCGAACACAAAGCCAAACCCTTGTTAAATTCTACTATACAGCTCCATATATTGTACGTGGGTCAAGTCACATTCTCTTTATTTAGTGTACAGCTTTGTTAAATTCTTCTTCTTCTTCTTCTTCTTCTTCTTCTTCGAGAAGCATGACTCCTTCAACTTCGCTTGCAAACATCTCTATTCTGTGAATGCGGCTGCGAAGAAAGGAATCACAAACAATGCTACCCAGCGACTCTCTTGCATCCTTTCTAATGTTGTCCCATTCACCGTGTCTTCCACGAAGGTTGTCGCTTTGTGTCTCTTCTTGGTAACCTTTACTCTTCCAACCATTCTGTTTGTCAAACCCGGTTAATTCGCCTCAACTTGACCTTTGATTTTGCGTTCAGCTCTAAACTTGATCGTACAAAGAATGACATCATAATAGAAGAATTGGAGGTTTTCAACTCGAATGACAGATTGAAGATTATAAACAACGGCGGAAAGAATACGTCGAAAGAATGTCAGATTCCAGACTGGCCAAACAAGTCTGTAAATACAAACCTATAGGACACAGGTGTGTGCGTAGACCCTAGAAGAGAGGCCGGAGAGTCTTTGAAGGCGGAACAGGCAGTACCTTTTCTACGCCGTGATGTGAAGATGATAATGATGATGATGACTGATGACTAGAAGACATTATTCTCGTTAAAGTACATATTTAAATTACTTAGTAAGAAGATCTGACGCTACTCTGTAGTATACTAGAACGAAGGGGTTTCCTTTATTTCGCAATTAATTGAAGTTCTTAGGAGCTAATATTACAAGACAGCGGTTGTCGTGGATTTGCATGGTAACTTATCAGAAGACATTCCTACAAATAAAGGCGTGAGACAAGGGTGTCCTATTTCACCGACACTTTTTAATATCTACATGGACGACATATTTCGACGATGGACACCTAAAGTTGACTCGGGAATAACACTTCAGTGAAATATTCATGTGAATTCATTGTTTTATGCAGACGACATGGAATTAATACAGAAAACAGAAGACCAGTTACAAAGGACGATATTTACGTTCAATAGCATCTTACAAGACTATGGGGTACAGGGGTACAGATCATCTCTGCTACAAAATCTAAAACGATGGCATTTAAAGGCAGGTATCCTATAAGAACTAAGATAGTCGTGAATAATCAGATTTTGGATCAGGTTAGTCATTTTAATTACCTGGGTTGTGATATCCCCTAAGGAACCGATGTAGATTGGGATAATAAGCTAATGAAATATGGACGCATCTGTGGAACGATTCATAGGTACCTGAAAAATAAAACGGAAGGATACCCGAATGAAATATTGTAAAACTGTGGCTGTCCCCACATTTCTTTATGCTAGTGAGACATGGACTCTTGGTAAAAGGGACGTGCAGATGATTCCGGCAGCCGAAATGAAATTACTAAGAGGGACGCAAGGTTGTTCTCTCTTGGATCGGAGAAGGGACGAGGATATTAGATGCAAATTAAACATTGTTACATTGCACCAGAAGATTGAAGACCACAGAAGGAGATGGTGTAAACACTTGAACTGCATGGATTATATCACCCTACCTGTGGCTGCCTTGGGGTACCACCCTACTGGGAAGAGAGATGTCTGTAGACCGAGGAGGAGATGGGATCCGGAACAGGTCTAGGGCCTAATCCTTGGAGTGGTGATGATGATGAAGATCTGGTTAAGTGTCATAGTGAAAATGGATCTAAAGGTCGATATAGCTTAATGATAAATCACACATAATATAGTGGTTACCAATCTGCAGCATTTTATTTACAAAAGGTTAGCCTTTGTTTTCTGTGGAAACTACGCGTCTCGGTTATTGCACAATATGTTTAACTTTACAGACTCCCCTGTACAGTATTTACTTTGTGTTATATTTCCCAACAGTAATTTTAAACTGTCCCGCACGTGAGTTGGTAAAACTGTAATTATTTAAAGTTTAATTTAGTTTGCCAAGTATAACTGTAGATTATTTTGTTTGTGTGTCGTTGTTTGTTTTTCACTTTTTCATATTAAACGGACTACGTGTATAAACAAGTCTACAAATATAAACGGATTAGAAAATTTTCATTACTTTTGATGTACATTTTTGTAATATGGATTTTATTTTTATATATTGTTTTGGGTTGAAGATAAGTGGAATTTTGAGGTGAAAGTGAAAATCTACACTACTACTACTACTACTACTACTACTACTACTACTACTACTACTACTACTACTACTACTACTACTACGACTAATTCCTGTCGCTCTTTGCAGAGCGTTGGGCCTCGACGAAGCTACGCCAACTGACTCTATATTTGGCAGGGACTCTGAGCTCTCCAAAGGACTTCCCCTCTTTTTCTGATTCCATCTCGACAGTTCTCCTCCACGAGATTCTTGGTCTTCCTCGTCTTCTTCTTCCCTGAGTGATACAAAAGAGGGTTTGTCGCTCAATTGCATTTTGGTTCTTCCGCAAGTCGTGCCCGATCCACCTCCATTTTCTCCTTTTGATGTGGGTGGCAATGGGTTCCTCGTTTGTCTTCCTCCAGAGATCTTCATTTGAAACAATGTTTGGCCAGAAAATTTGAAGTATTTTCTTCAGGCACCTAGTGATGAAGACCTGCAGACACTTGGTAATTTCCATTGTGACTTTCCAAGTCTCGCTCCCATACACAAAACAGCTTTGACATTGGCCTTGAAGATGCGTAGCTTTGTTGCAGTTGATATTCCTGTTGATTTCCAAACTGGGTAGAGTTGTATAAAGGCCGCATTAGCTTTGAGAATTCTTGTTTTAGCATCCGCTCCTCCTCTTTTTTGTAATCACACTACCAAGTTAAGTGAACTCTGCTATTTCTTCTATGTTTTCTTGTTGCACCTTCAGTACCTTGTGACCTGTTGTGTTTATTTTTATTTATTTATTTTTTTTGAAGCGTTTATCTTGAGTCCAGCCACTCTGGCTTTTTTTGGAATCTTTCAGTTTCCCTTCCATACTATTGTATGACTGGGAGAGGAAGCAGATATCGTCTGCGAAATCAATATCTTAAATCTACACTAGAGGTGGTAAACCAATCCCAACAATGGTTGCTTTGATTGTTGTTCGGTCTTAATTGTCAAAACTGATAATACAAACTAACTTACTGACATTATATTTTAGTATTTTATAAATCTGCTGATTTACAAGCATCAGATTACTGCTGACGTAGGTTAATAAAATTTTTATGGGATGGAAGGAATTGCTCAGAATAACAGTGACTGAAGGATTGCATAAAACCAATTAGTCTGGTGATGACTGGAAGAGAAGAGCAATATGGGGAAATTTTTTCAAATGAAATCCTAACATAAGGCCAAGTATAGTGTTTTCTTTCCGAGGAAGTAAATTCTGAAAGGGAAATGAAAGGATTCAGGGTTGTGGACAGAGAGCGATCAACAACGGACTGACTTTTGAACTGAAGTCGTTAACAAAAATAGTAACGTAGTTAACTTTTTCTGATAGTTTCTATCCGTTTCGGATGTTGGATATCCTACCGACTATTTTAACTTGCTGTACTGCTGCACGGAATAAGCCAGTTGTATTCATGCCAAAACAGGTCCTAAAATTTCTCAGCCATGATATTCTCGGTCGCCCAACTCCTCTCTTTCCAAGTACTTTTCCCTGCAGTATGGACTGCAATAAATAGAATCTCTGTTCATTTCTCATGAGATGTCCCAGATACTGAAGCTTTTTTATCTTCACTGTGTTAATAACTTCCCTTTCTTTCTTTATCTTTCTAAGAACTTCAACATTAGTTATATGTACTGTCCATGACTTACTTACTTACTAGCCAACGCCCACCCTTGGCTGTTGGGCCATTAGGCGGCGCGCTGACCAGTAGAGACGTGAGAGCCTTGCCATACCATCTTCGTCTTGGACTTCCGTGTCTGAGATCAAGATGTACTGTCCATGAAATGCTCAGTATTATACGGAAAAGCCGCATTTCCAAAGATTCAAATTTTTTAGTTGTGGCTTCCTTCAAAGTCCAAGATTCTGCACTGTAGAAGAGGACCGAGAATACGTAGCAGCGTAAAAGTCTCATCTTAATGTTTATTGTTAAATCATGACTTTTGAATAAACTGCTCATTTTAGTGAACGCTGCTCTTGCCTTTTCAATTCTGCTCTTTATTTATTGAGAGTGGTCATTGACTATAGTACCAAGATATGTAAATTTGCTTACACATTCAACTGGCCTTTGGTAAGTTTAAGGGTGCAGTTTGTGAACTTGTTCTTAGATACAATCATTAGCTTCGTTTTATTAACATTGGTGTCTAGACCATATCTACGGCTGCTTTCTGTCACTCTGTTCATTAGTTGCTGCAGCCCCTTTAAGCTATCTGCGTATATGACGGTATCATCCGCATAACGTACGTTATTTATTCTTTCACCGTTCAGAGAGATTCCCACATCACATTCATCTAAAGCTTCTCTAAAAATACCTTCCGAGTAGATGTTGAATAAAAGCGGACATAGTATACATCCTTGTCTTACTCCACGCAGAGTCTGTGTCGCTTCAGTTTTCTCTTTATCTACTCTAACCACTGCACATTGGTTCCAATACAGTGCGGCTATTATCCTTAGGTATTTTCCATCTAATCCAATATTTTTCAGGATATCCATCATTTTCTGATGTTGGACTCGGTCAAAGGCCTTCCGATAATCGACGAAACATGCAAAAACATCACAGTTTACATCTCTACATCGTTGGAATAGCACCTGAATAGAGCCTCTCGTGTAACTACTGCATCGCTGAAACCAAACTGTGCGGCTGATACTTGTTCTTCACAGATTTTGTATATTCTCTAGTGGATGATCTTGAGGAAGAGTTTGAGAAGGTGACTCATTAAGCTAATAGTTCTATATTCATCACATTGTTTTGCTTAATGAAGTTACGTTTTATAATGAAGCCATAACAACTGGTGAATGTATAGACAAAATCTGCAAGAACAATTTAACAAAGCTGATGTGCCGACAAAGCTCATACCACTTACAACAGTCTCAGTGAATCACTCAATAGGAGATTTCGCACACTATCAAATGTCTGTCTGAAGTTCACAAACAGCATGCGGAGATCTATATCATACTCACAGCACTTTTATATAGTCTACCTGATAACAAACAACTGATCAGGAGTAGGGTACGTTTTTTTGGTCGGAAACCACATTGGTATTCCCCTAGACTTTTTCGGCCAGTCGTTTAAGCCTTTCATTAATTATCGAGGTCAGGACTTTGTACGCTCTGCTGAGCGTTATGCCCTAATTCTTACATAATTGTTACAATCCAGTTTATATAAGTACTAGTTAAATTTTCTTTAAATTCCAAAATATATAGTAGAAAATAATGAACCACACGATACTTTAGTTAAGAGAGAGAGAGAAATTTAATTTTTATATTTTACTACGACAATTACGTAACACTCTCTCGAAAATATGAGAGCGTCGTTCTGCACGCTTCTCGACTAGCCCAACGAGCGGCGTCTGTGTCTAGGCCGTCCACTTACGTAGCTCTCTAGACTGTCCGAGTAGGCCTGCTTGTAACTACGCAAATTATGCCGGGACGCCGCCAAAAGTATGGAAAATTATTCTGAAATATCTGCGGGATCGAATAAGCAACAGCTTACACCTAACGTTACTGTAGAGTGCGGATCAAATATTGTTGCGGGAAGTGATTGTTGTGTTATAATTATTGCGAAACTTTAATAGGAGACATTATTGCGTGTGGACAATTTTAACTTGAATTATTGAATGAGAGTACCTTGTTGATTACAAATTTTTATTTGTGACTAATTACAGCTGATAATTAGTGACTTCATTGGTGTCTGTATTTTGTTTTTACTGTACAATACGACTCGTGAGACCGTCGTAACAATATATAGTAGAAAATAGTGAATACAGTACTAGGCTACGCTATTATAGTTACGAGAAGGAGGAACTTAATTTTTATATATATTTTATTGTAAAATATTACAGTGATGTTAAATTAAATCTTATACACGTAAAGGAATTTATTTCTGGTTCCGGTTGGGTTTTAGAAAGGATAAAATTACGATGTATTAAAGAAGGAAAAAAATTATAGTAGCATTCGACGTATAAGTCTTGGAATTAAATTTTGTCTCAACGTTAAATCCAAGCGATTTTTTACCTTCCCATGCTAATATTACGTAATGTAGTAGAGTGACCCACTTTTGTCTGATTTAAATGGATAAATTTTACCTTGCGGATACGCTTTTTGTAGATTATTAAAGTAAAAAAATTACAATCTCTTTATGAAAAGTCAATTAGAATTAAATTTATTCCATTTCGTGGTCGTCTTCTTATTATTAAAGATTTGCAATGTGCGCTTACTCAATGGAATACTGAATTCCCTATTTAATCTAAATAATTTTTTTTTAATCAGTAGACAATTTTCTTTATTGCAGTCTTCTTCTTCTCTGTCCTTTCTTTTCTTGTTAATCATTATCATCGTTACTCGAAAGCTTTCGTAGTGTTCATTTTTGATAACAAAATTTAGGAACATTTGTAAAACAATACCTCAGAACCTGCGTTTCAAGACAAGATGAGAAAAAAGTGATAGTCATCAGAGATGAGATTCTCAAGGGACATGGTAGGCTGTACACCGTTAGACAGGAAAAAAAGACCGTTGATATAAGGAAAACAGTAAGTGTAACGTCTCTGTGAATGGAACGATAAAGAGAAATAAAAGGAAGTGTTGTAGTTGTAACCATTTGCGAAGAAGTCACAGAAGACTACCGGTGTCAACACTAGGTATATAGACTTGAGGGAAGAGAGGATGTAGTTAGGCTGAGGAAACGGTGGGTAACGGAATAAGCCCGGTAGGCCTATACTTTGTACAAGAAGAAGAAGAAAAAAGAAGAAGAAGAATATGAAGAAGAAGGATAAGGAGGAGGAAGAAGAGAAGAAGAAGAAGAAGAAGAAGAAGAAGAAGAAGAAGAAGAAAAAGAAGAAGGAAAAGGAGGGTGAAAAAGAAGGAAAAAATACATTTTGGGGTGACACGATGTCCGGCGGTGTACCGGTTTCGATTCGACCGCCGACGGAAGGGCACGGCGCGATGGTAAGCTATTTTATCATCTGCGAACTTGTCGAAAGATGGAGACTTTCAGGTAAGCGGAGTTTCCCTCTGGCCCGTACGATTCGATCGTCTGGTAGTTATTTCGACGACTGGCGCCGTTTATAACCTTTCATCCGACGGTGATTGTTGACCGGGCTACTACCGCCGTCTAGTTTAGGGTACTCTTCCGCACGACCCTGGCAGCACCGCACCGATTCCGCGTTTCCATCTACCGACAGCTTCGCTGTCCGATGGTGTCATCCAATCTGATCCATAGACCCAAACGACCCAGCAGACGATGTAACGTTTCAGCAAATGCTACAATGCACCACCAAGCACGTTGGAGGGAGAGACACCAACATGCTCCGTATAAGAAACTATTATCTGTTTTTTGTTTAAAAGCAACGAATTTGTCAAATGGGAGGAAATACCGAGGAAAGTCTTGACGATACAGGTGGATGGAAGAAGAAAGAGAGGAAGACCAAAGCTGCGGTGGATTGATAATGTGAGCAATGATCTTCTTCAGCACTACAGCCCAGTGTGAGCCCTGGCTTCTAACACCTATCTTCTCCAAAGTCTGCTGTCTATTGCCATCTCAGTATAACCCCGTATACATCCAATATTCTGAGATCTTCTAGACATTATCCAACCATCTTATCTTAGATTTTTACTGGCCGGGATGTTAATCCGACCCAAAACCCCCAACCTGGAGGGCCAGGTGATTTTTGTTATGGGTTTTCGTCCGCTAGCCTTTGGAGAACCAACTCCTAGCTGTAAGGCACGCAGTATTACAGCTGTCTAAATCCCACCAGATTCCCGCCTGTAATATTTCAATGATAAGCCGGGCCGGGATCATTTCCGTTACGCCTCAACTTGGTACTAGTTGATGTGAACAATGATACCAAACTATTTGGATTGAGGGACTGGAGAGCCATCGTCTCAGATCGGGACCGTTGGAAAAGGTTTCTGGAAGAAGTCAAGATTCAGCAGCGAGTTGTAGCCTCAAGTATGATGATGATTTGCCAAATGACAAATTACATTTAACTGGGGTATAAGCTTGCTAATGTGCTGCTTAAAATCAGCGTTATGAACCGCGTTTTTACTTTATTTATTCCGGCTGTACAATGTTTACATATTTTCCGGAAACAAAGATTACAGAAGTGATTGAATTCTCATCTTACACTGCTGCTTGCCCATCCGAAGATCTTCAATTTCTCGTTCCCTCAATATAGTCTGAATTTCATCTATCCAGGTGATAGGAGGTCTTCCTCTTTTCCTTCTTTCCGGTGGGGTTCATTCCATAAGTCTTCTTGGCAATATTTCCTGTGCCATTCTTTTCGTGTATCCATACCTTTGTAATTTTTTTGTTTGGATAAATCAACAATTGATTTTATTACATTCATTCTATCCTTAATGACTTCATTTATAATTTTTTTACGTCTGGATACTCTTGCAGAACGTCTCCAAAAGTCCATCTCTGCTGTCATTAATTTTGTTCTTGTGTCTTTATTAGTAGTCCAAACTTCTGAGCCGTAAGTCATGATACTTCTAACAATAGTTTTAAATAACCGCGTTTTTAAAGACTGATACATTCCGGACGTGGGACTTGGACGCGTTTTCCGGACTTGGGAGAAAACCAAGTCCTCCTTTGGCTGTCCTCACGTAAAACAGACGATATGACCATTGAAATCCGGACGTATGACAGACAACCCTAAATTCTACCAATTTACAATATACGTAGTTTTAGAAAACAATGAGTCTTGTAATCCAGTGAAGTAGAGCAAACCTTGCAAGAGTACGTTTGTGCTTCCAACACACACACGCGCGCGCGCGTTACATGATCATTAACCCAGTTCGTGAGTTGTTGTTGGTAATTCCATTTTGGTAGTGTGCTGTGTGTGTGTATGTGTTTCATATTAAGGTCGCCGTGGCATACATTACCATATGTCACACAGCGTGTTTGGTAATGAAAACGGTGGGGGGGGGGGGGTTGCTAGCCCTGCAACGACGACGTTATTATGAAGGCTTTGTTTCCTTTATTACTTAATGCACAAGGCACGGATTTATGGCATCGTTACAGCACACTTTACAGTCTGTTACGGGAAGTGTGAGTCCTGTGCATTGGATCGTTAAGTATGTACGTATGTATTGAAGCCGCGGATAGTTAATGTCGTCCGCGCATGAAACTCGTTGATTATCAACATTGTGTGTTTTGCAGACTTCATTGTCATAATCATTGAACGTTTATCAAATAAACAATTATGCCATTCTTAAGTTTTGGGACGTTTATTTTTAACAACGACATTGTTTTTTGAATTTAACATTTCTTGTTTCTTTTGGCTGAAGAATCCCGACGCTTGCCGGCAATAGGGGATAACTTATTACCGCCAAGCGTCGGGATTCTTCAGCCAATCTTCTTCTTCCTCCCTTCAAGGATTAGGTTATATAAACCTGTTTCGGCACCCATCTCATCCTCGGACGACCCACGTCTCTTTTATCAATGGCTTTTGTAGTTCAGTAATCAAACTATAATGGCTTTATAGCTTTCGGCAATCTATCCTCTATCATCCTTTGGTGTGATCCAACCATTGTCTTCTGTAAATTTAAATAATTTCATTTACGTCCTTTACTTCGAGTTCTGCTCTGATGTCCTCATTCCTTATTCTATCTTGCAATGTATAATTTAAACTATTTCGAAGAAACTGCATTTCAGCACTCTCAATCTTGCCGGATTCCTTTTTTGTCATGACCCACGCCTCGCTTACATAAATCAACGTGGGTAATGCAATTTTCTTATAAAATTTAATCCTTGTGCTGTGTCTTATGTCTAAACAATTACTTGTAGAATAGTAAGATTTACAATTAGATGTCTCCTTAAAATATTTATTTTTATTTCCATAAAGCTTTTAACAAGTTTTTTGTGTTTTATTTCTAAGTTTTGTTTTATTTCTAAGATTTCTATGAATCGTAGGACAAATAGTCCTAAATTTATTTATCTTCTCATTTATATAATATTCACATTCATAGCTTACTGCACAGCCGAGATATTTAAAACGGCGGCTCACTTGTTCTAAAGTGCTGTTGTTTATAACTATCTTAGTCCTCACTGGATATTTACCTTTAAAGGTAAAAGACCATGGTTTTGGTCTTACTGAAATTGTCAGTGAGTACTCTCTTGCCACTTCTTGTAATTGAAACAAAGCTCTTTGTAAATAATACTCATTTTCTTGAATAAGAACTATGTCATCTGCATATAGCAGGGAACACATACAAATTGATTTGTTAAGCTGTATTCCCGAAGTCACTCTGGATTTCCATGATCTCAACATGTCGTCAATGTATATATTAAACAAGGTTGGGAAAACACAGCATCCCTGCCTAAATCCCTTATTTATTGGAATGTCACCCGAAAACCTACCATTCAGATCCAGGACTACCGATGTACTTTTGTAAAGGATCTGAACTGAATTTATTAAAAGCTGTGGATATCCTCTTCTAACCATAATATTCCATAATTTTTGAGGGTCTACATTATCAAATGCTTTTTCCAGATCAACAAAAGCGATATGCCTTTCCTAGTTATACTCCCGCCTTTTCTCTGTTATCTGTCATAATACAAACAATGCTTCCACAGTCCAGCTACCCTTTCTAAAACCCATTTGGTCTTTAAGAAGTAATGCATCTGTAATTACTCTTAATCTCCGATTGAGAATTCTTGTATATATTTTGCACGGTGAGTCCAGCAAGCTTATTTCTCTGTAATTATTTGAATATGTTCTGTGTACTTTTTAATATAACGAAATCACTGTTGCCCGCCTCCATTCTTTCGGAATTTTGTTTTCCATCCAAATGTTATTTAGAAAATGCAGAATTCGTAAATGCAATAATGTGCCACCATATTTTATTAACTCAGCATTTATTCCGTTAAGTCGTCAACTAATATGAGATATTATTAATTTTTCGAATCCACTGGTCAAAAAGGATAAGATCTGATCACGGACTTTGTAAACAAAAAAAAAAAAGAAATAAAATCTACTTTGTAGTTACTTTGCGGATCCACTGAATCTTCTGGGGCTTCGAGGCTTCGTGTGTAAGACTTTGAGATAATTTAAAAGTTGTGAGATTAGGCGGGTAGAAACCATATAGGCCTACATGTAGATGACGGTGTGATTTGCTGCCGCCCGTGTGCAGTTCACGCCAGTGTACGCTCCCTTGCTGTGGCCATGGCTGCAACTACGCTCGTCATATTTTGTTGTAATAGAGGTGGAGCAGTGTTTACGTCTAGTCGTAGAGATAACAAACGCCAACTACCCACACACACATACAGACGACAGCGACCGCTACAGCAACAACAAACAGTCATAACAGCGACAATGCAATTCTTGTTCACTCGACTGTAAACACAAACTCTTTACTATATCTTGCTCGCTGCCTTCTCCGACTGTTGCTTACGTCACTACTTTATTACGTAGTTCAGTGACGGTATTATCGCAACCTTCATTCGGTAGACTCTAAACAACTAGCATATTAAAATTTGATTGCTGGCTAAAGCCAGGGCTGTCCAAAGGGGAGGGGGTCGTGACACATTGGAATTTTGGGGGGTTGACAAAAACTTTGGGAAAGTATGGAAAATTATAACTACGTTGTAATAAAAAGTTGAATGTTTATAACATTTCATGGCTTGTTGTTGATGTTAACGATGAGTCTGAAAGTGAAAAAGAAAATTAACCTGAACAGATTACGAGTTTTTGGGTCAAAAATGATTTTTGAAGCCTTACGATTTGTGCTTGATTAAAATTTTTAGGGTTTTAAGAGACTGTAAGTTGTTTATACAACTTTGCTTTCTTCGGCGGTAACCAATTGTTCGGGTGAAAGAGCTGCGAGCCGAGTTAAAATAATAAAAACAGGCTCAGGTCTGTAATGGGAAAAGCATGGCTTTTGAACCTTTTGGTTCTAGCTTCAGAGAAAGTCTTATTAGAGTCTATTCCCAATGAAGAAATAATTGATGCCTTTTCTTTATCATCGCAGAGGAAGAAGTTACTGTGCCGAATATAATCCAAAGCAACTAGAACTTCATCAAACCATTAATTTTTTCATTTTTTTCTTCTTACAAGACGCTTTGTTGATATTCTGTCTCTTTGTTTTGAAATATTGTCGTATACGTATTAATTTTATTAGTTTTTTATTTATTTATTTGTTTCATTTCAAATGAGAATTTATTTGCAAACTGTAGAGGAAAGTACCCAAACCCGGGCCCGGTTCCTAATGCGAGCCCCCTGGCTTACAGCTCTGTATGGTGCTGCTGCCAATCGCAAATGTAATAAAGTAGTAGTTTCTTACATGACCAAAGCCTAGTCGATCGCTAGTGTCGCCGTATTCAATTGTTGCTGTTCAGTCGGCCATTAGTCAAAACAGTGAATAGCAAAGTTTTTTCAAGTGCTCATTTTCAGTTGCCTGACTTCGCTACTTCATCGGTAAGTCTTTTAACCATTATATTATTTTGAAGGGGACATTACAAGCTATCGATTTAGGGTAATATAATTTATTTTACTTGACTTGTTAAAATGTTGTCGGCATTTGAAATATAAGCACTCCGGTGCCTAACCCGAGCCCCCCAAAGGTTCCTAATCCGGGCCCCCTATTTTTCGTCTTGTAAAACTAAAACGGGTTTGATTTTGATAAAAAACTTACGTATTGGACACTCTGTTGCAGAGTCCATGGCGAAAACCAAACCGTTAAGATCGTGGTCCTCAGCAGACATGGCAAGAGCGATTGATGCTCTTCGTAAAAATAAGATGGGCTTGAAAAAAGCCAGTAAAGCCTACAACGTGCCTAGGGCAACACTGCAAAGGCTAGCTAAAGAAAAATATGGGAACCCCTTAGAGGCATCTTAAACAGAAGTTGGTAGGCCACCAGTTTTTTGCAAACAACTTGAGGAGGAACTAGTGAATTATTGTTTAGCCATGGAAGCATAATTTTTTGGGCTCACTCGTGTAGACCTGCGAAGGATGGCTGTACAATTAGCTGAAAGAAACAACATAGAACACCCCTTCAAAAACGAGATGGCTGGGAAAAAATGCGCGAGGCTTTTCCTGAAACGCCACAAAAATAAATTATCTGAACGAAAGCCTACCGGGACGTCCTATACAAGAGCATTAGGATTCAACAAAGAAAACACCGACAAATTTTTCAACCTTCTTGAAGAGGTTTATGACAAAGAGAAATACACTGCAGACCGAATTTTCAACGTAGATGAAAGCGGAATTTCTATTGTCCAGTCAAAAGTATCTAAAGTGATTGGTTTGCGTGGGAAAAGACAGGTCGCTGCACTGACATCTGCTGAACGTGGAGCACTCATTACAATTGTTGTGTGCATGAATGCGGCTGGCACTTTTGTTCCCCCTTTAGTAATTTTTCCGAGGAAAAATATGAGCGACCAACTGAAAAAGGGGGCTCCACCGGGAACCATATTTGCAGTTCATCCCTCAGGATGGATACAGGCCAATCTTTTTACAATGTGGTTCCAACACTTCGTAGCTTTTTTTAAGCCTACGAAAGTCAAGCCTGTTCTTCTCATCTTAGATGGACACTTCAGCCACACTCAGAACATAGATTTGATCGACTTGGCCAGACAAAACCATGTTGCAATTGTGTCCCTGCCTCCCCACTCGTCTCACAAAATGTAGTCGCTTGACAGGACTTTCATGGGCCCTCTAAAAGCGATGTACAGTGAGGAAATCAGACAGTGGTTACGGCATAGTGACCGGCCTGTTGGTGCGTATGAAGTGATGGAGCTTTTTGGAAAAGCCTACATTAAATCCCAGAAGGCTGAGATTACAATCAATGGCTTCCGAGTTACAGGGATCTACCCTATTGACAGGAACAGATTTACAGAGTCTGAATACATCGAGGAGGCTAATAAAAAGCAAGAGCCTGCTCTGAAGCCTAACAGTTCGAGAGGGCAGGAAGTAGAAGAAGAGATAGATCCAGAGACAATTGCAGAATATAATACCAGTGAACAAGTCAATGTTGAAATAGACCTGAATAAACCATCAACATCCAGAGCGTCTCAGAATGCTATTCCGTCAACGTCATCTGGAACCTCTCAAGTCAGCTTGACACCCTTGCAGAAAAAACCCTCCAAGCCTAGCTCATCCGAGAAAGAAGAAACATCATAGGGAAAGGCTTTTCAGACAAGTCCGTTTCAAATCAACCCCATACCAAAAATTAAGACGAGGGCTTCTACCAGAGGCCGTACAGCGTGTAGTTCTGCAATCATAACTTCTTCCCCTTACAAATCCGAATTGGAGCAGGCTAAAGAACGTAGGCAGGCTAAAGAAGCTAAGGCCAGTAAACAACCTGCATACTTAAAACCAGCACGCGGTCGAGGTCGTGGATCAAAGTCTCTCCCAAGGCCTTTACCGAAAAAGGAGGGATTTAAGAAACGTCTAGAGTTCAACAAAAAACAAAAGGAAGAATCCAGCTCCGGTGAAGACTCGAACGACAACATGTCCTCAGGCTCTTCCGAATTGGAAGTTTTACCAGGGGTACCTTCCCTCACAGGTGAAGAAGATGCAGAGTGCATGTTGCAGTGTAAAATTTTCAGGCGACTCTAAAGGAGAACTTGGGGTGATGTGCCTAATGTGTTCACTCTGGGCTCATGTAGAATGTGCGGGGGCGGAAAAAGACGCTTACATATGCGACTTTTGTCGCACTTGAATACATAATAAATACGTGCTTTTCTCATGTATAAGCTGTTAAACTTGCTATCGTTGTAAAATTACACTTAAGTTCCACCAATTTGCCGTTTTCTTCATTTATTTGTACCTATTTCTAAATAATTTTGCGGGGGCCCACATTAGGAACCTTTTTTTAAAAATCAACAAAATGATTTGTTTACGAAAACATTTTTTTATTCTTAAGAAAGTTGACCAATAATTTTAAGTAAAATATATACATTTGTAGAACTAAATAAGGTATGTATTGCAAATATTTTGATTTAATTTTGCACAAAATTAGATTAAAAAAAATTCTATAACAAAATGGGGGCCCAGGTTTGGGTACTTTCCTCTACTATTCTTAGCCTTAGCTTATTTGTAATAAAACGCTTATTACAATTACTTTAAATACCTTTCCTGGGGGAGGGGAGTTATTCATTAAGTTTGGGGGAGGTGAGTCATCAAGTTTGGGGAGAGTGGGCGCCCCTGTTAAAAGCCGTGTTTACAGTGTGACCATCACTTGTACTTTCGTATTAGATCTAGTGCCTCAAAAAATGTTTACTATTCCATTACCAGAGGAAGTATTATTAGTTGTACTAGCATAAAAACAACGCGCGGAATATTTGTGAAAATTTACTTTTCTACATGTTTTGTGGGTAACAGTATAGTAACTGCCCAAGACATGACTACAGCTGACGGAAATAAACCTAGGTTTACCAGTGTTGCCAACAACGTTTGTCAAAATAACTCTTTTAGAGAAAAAATATGGGCAAATGGAACTATTTTTTATGACTGTCCTTTGTATGTTAACTAACAGATCTAGTACTTCTTTTGACTTACAGTATAATGCGATTTGCTGTAAATGTTCCTAACGTTATTGAATAAAACAGATATGAAGCGTTGACAGACAGAGCCAATCTGTAGAATGATTAAAATGTTGTGACATTATAAGCATGGAGGACGCCCATTTAAAATATCGGTATGGAGAACATACCGTTACATGACTTCCATGTCCTAAGATTTATATTTAAAATCATTTTCGAAATGAAATATTTCCATAGAAACTATTTCTTTCTTCAGCCTTAACCACAGTTCTGTGGTCATTAACGTAGGCCTATGCCACTCGATTTTCACTGATGATGGCAGTAGATGGCACTGCCGAAACGTCTGGTTTTGCAGAAAACATTGGACCACGGCCAAACAGCCCGGGAAGGAATTTTAACAACAAACTACTTCTTTGTTGCCGTTAACGTAGTACACATATAAAACAATTATCCGCTCCCCCTTCAACTATCATTTTCATTTATAGAAAATTACCCCCTCTCCCTTCAATTACCCTTTAAGTTTATAAATAGTTCATCTACCTTTCTACAGTGGTTTATTATAACCTTCTTTCTAGGATAATTTATTTATCAAAATTAAGTACTTTACTCTTGATAAAACATAAAACTTTGGAGGTAAACTACCTCTTCCCCTTAACCGATCTTCACCAAAATCAATAGACCTTGAGTACTCTACAACTCGGGGACCTATGCAACAAATTATTTGATTCTGTGTGAATTTGCGGCAGTTATCGTTCGCCATAGAAAACATTCTACATATAGACACATGGACACACAGACAGAGACTTTTCAGAAAATGACTTTTCTTCATGTTTTGAGGATAGTACAATCAGAATCAGCCCTTATCTCGAACACGATTTTTTCGCTATCAGCATACTTCCATTTCCTTATGGAACATGGAAGTGAAATGGTGAAGCGGGGAAAGATCTAACCCGGATAAGAACATCTCAGACTCAAACTATATAATATATAAATTATACATTACATATATACATACTTGTATATTTATAACGTATACTATAAATAATGTAATTTGGGAAAACAGTGTAAAATGTAAGGATTATCTAGGACATATAAAACCTTCGTCATTTCAGTAATGACTTACTCGTCACAAACACGATCACGGAGGCTTATTCTTAACAACTCGGAGGCTAATGGACACCGCACGATTAAAAATATCAAGATTTATGTAATTACGTGGTTTAGAGCTACGTTTAGGTTGTCCTCTACAATTTTCCCGTCCGCAGAAACCAGGAAAATTATACTGAACTGACGACTCCCGGAACGATGAAATTAGAAGATGAATACGCCACGTAGAAGACGTATTGTGTGCATATACGAGATGCCATAAAAATAGATTGGAACGAACAGAAGGTAAACAGATTGGCAGAGCAGAGGTTTGTCAGAACGGTGCGAGGTAAAGTGGACGAAGCAGTAGACGATGTATGAGGTGAGTACGCAAAAAATGAAGCGATGATATACCCATAGAAAAGGTGGTATACATAGGCTAAATGGGAAAGAACAGACACATGTGAAAGAGGAAGAAGAAGAAGAAGAAGAAGAAGGAGGAGGAGGAGGAGGAGGAGAAGGAGGAGGAGAAGGAGGAGTGGAAGAAGAATAAGAAAGAAGATGAGGTGGACGAAGAGGAGAAAGGAGGACGACGAGGAGAGGAAGAAGAAGAAGGAGGAGGAAAAAGAAGAAGGAAGAGGAATAGGAGGAGGTGAAGGAGGAGGAGGAGGGGGTGGAAGTGGAAGAAGAAGAAAAAGGAGAAGGAGGAGGAGTGGAAGAAGAAAAATAAACAGAAAGAGGATTGGCAGGATGGATGATGACGAGGAGGAGGGGGATAAGAAGAAAAAAAGAAAGAAAAAGACGAGGAGGTAGAAAAAGAAGAAGAAAATGGAGGTAAAGAAGGAGGTGGAGGAGTGGAAAAAGAAGAATAAGAATAAGAAGATGAAGGGAGGTAGGAGGACGCTGAGGAGGGGAAGAAGAAGAAGGAGGACGAGGACAACAGGAAGTAGAAAGAGGAGGAGGGATGAACATAAGTAATAAGAAGAAAGAAGAAGAGGAGGAAGTGTAAGAACAAGAAGGAGAAGGAGGGAGGACGAAGAGGAGGAGGGGAAGAAGAAGAAGAAGAAGAAGAAGAAGAAGAAGAAGAAGAAGAAGAAGAAGAAGAAGAAGAAGAAGCTGTAGTACCATAGTACCAGGAGACGGAGAAAGATAGAAGAAGATTAGAACGAGGAAGAACAAGAAGAGAAAGAAGAGGTTGGAGGTGGGGACGATGATAAAAGAAGAAAGAAGAAGAAGAGGAGGAAGAGAAAGAAGAAGAAGTTGGTGGCAGAGGAGGAGTGGAAGAAGAATAAGAAGAAGATGTAGAAGAAGAAGAGAAAAAGGAGGGGAAGAGGAATAAGGAATAGGAGAAAAAAGTAGGAGAAGAAGGTGGAAGAGTGGGAGGAGGGGGTGTAGTGTTGATTTTCCTACGGGAACGAATTACCGACGGTCTTCGATATCTACGTTCGTCCGACGTTAAGTTAGTTTTGTTTCAGGACAAGGACAAAGGAGACGAAGAGATAGAATTAAAAGTGTTTACGTGAAACGCGGATGTGTACATTTGAAAGACAAAAAGAACAGTTCAATCGTAATGAACAACAGCAAGTGGTCGTGTTTTGTTCGGCTAATACCGGTAATTAAAAAGTACGTAACGCTTTTTTTTTATGAACAAGAGAATATTAAAATGTACATCGATCAGGTGGTATCGAGTGCGGGAGGACAGTACGTGTGTCCATCGGACGTGTTTTGCGATATCGTGATGTACGACCGTTTGTACGACGAACTCGTTGTGTACGGGAAAGCGGAACCTGTGATACCGGATAATACCGTAGTCGAGCTGCTACGGTACCTTGAACAAGACGAAGAATGTTGAAGGAAAAAAAACAAAATGGCGGAATGATTATAAAACATCGTGTACGCGTTAGAATAGTTACACGTGGTCGGCCGCCAGTAGGTACACTTCTGCTCCAGACTCGGACTGAACAGGACTGCTCTTTTGGACCGCTCTCTTCAGCTCTCTCCGCTGGACGCTGCAACAGCTTTGCTGCCTTCGCCCACCTCGCCGCTGGACGATGAATCGCCTTTCTCTTCGAGGGAAAGAAGACCCAGGAGCCAGCTGCTGCCGGTGAACTAAGTAGCTGGTACAAGTGGCAGCTGGCAGAAGACCTTATTAGGGCCACCTGCGCCGGAAACCATCTTGACCGGACAGGATAGAAGAGGACTGCTCTGGGCTCTGGTGAGTGCCGAATATCAGTGTGTAAAACCTAACCTGCTCGCGACTGTTAGGTAGCGCTGCCCCGGACGATCCTTGCAAGCCCCCACCAGTGGTAAGCGAGCTTGGATATCGCCGGGGTAAAGGGACCAGTGGACACCAGTCTTGGTAAGGACTGGTTTTCAAAGAAGCTGGTCGTTAGCCCAGCTCCTCCCGCATCGTCGTGAGCAGGGAAGTCGCGCGGGTAACCCGGCTTCGGCCGGACCCGAGATCCCTGGCGTCTGGCAATGACTGCCTAGCAGTCCCTGCCCGGCAGCCGCACCTGGCCAGCATGCCCACTACGGGCAACGGCTCGAATGCCGAGTCGCTTCGCTCTGCCTTGCCCCACGCGGGCGACTCGCCTGAATCGCCTCGGGTGATGGAGACGGACGATCCTCTCCCGAACCCACTAACCCCTCTCCCGGTGGACGAGTCGGACGAATTCGCGACCATTGGTCGGCGTAGACGTCCGACTAAGAAGCCGAAGAGGACCCATTCTACTTCCTCTCGCACCTCGGCCATGGACATCGGACCTTCTCAGGGCCAACAGGCTGCGGTTCCGACTGCTTCGGTAGCAGCTCCGGCTGCTGCCGCTGTTGGTCGCGCGCTGCCCCTGTTCGCCCACGGGGTGTCCAATGTCCCAATGTCGCCGCCTTATACAGGCGGCTGATCGCGGCCCACGGCCTGTCGGCCAACAAGCTTGATCTGAAGCTGCTTGGCGGTGATACGGTCAAGATTATCGTCCGCCAGCTCGAGGACCATCGCTTGGTCGAGGCCTTTCTGCAGGCGCACAGCCTGCAATACCACACCTTTTCTCCTAAGCGAGTCAAGCCCTTGTCAGTAATTCTGCGTGGGCTTGACGCGCATACCGATCCCGAGGAGATCCTTTTGGAACTCCGAGAACTCAGGTACCCGGTGCAGGCAATTTTTCGCCTGTTCACCAACTCAGAAACCCGAGTACCTCTCCCACTCGTCCGTCTCCAGCTCGAGAAGGGCGAGGCTGCAGATAAGATATTCCAACTGACGCGGCTGTTTGGCTTCCGCGTCAGGGTGGAATCCAGTCGTCCCGCGGGCAAGCTCGCGCAGTGCCACCGGTGCCAGAGGTTCGGCCATCATACCGACGTCTGTCGCAGTGCCCCGGCCTGTTTACGATGTTCCTTGGGACATTCCACGCAGGCCTGCACTGTGGCAGACAAGTCCAATTTTCGCTGCATAAATTGTAGCCAAGGCCATGCAGCAAATAATATTAACTGCCCGGTCTACAAGGCGGAGCTCCTGCAGAAGCAAAAACCGCAGGGGCCCCTCCCGAAGCCAAGGCAGCCAGTTTTGCAGCCCCAACCACAGAGGCAGCCTAAAACACAGGCTAGGCCGCAACCAAAGGCACAACCGGCACGGCGCGCGCCCTCTCCTGCTCCACCTCCAGCCCCTACAATGGCACAAAAACGAACCGCATCGCCTTCTGTTGCAGAGACAAGCCCTGTAGCCGCCATCTCGGTTATGGAGCCGGAGAATCAACCCTCCACCTCCGCGGAACCACCAACTCCCGCCTCTGAACCAGAGGTAGCCTCGCCACCACTGCCACCTCCGCGATTTCCGCGAGCAGGCATCGCTAAAAACAAAAACAAAGGGATAACCACACCGGATGCTCGGCCCCGTGCTCCTGCCTGCCCACAGCCCAAGAAAAGTCCTGCTTCCCGGTATAAGTCCGACGAAGCGCAACAGCGTATTTTTCCTGTCGCTAACTCAAAACCGTCCGCCCCTGGTCCTGTGGCTTCCACCACGACCCGATCTGCCGTAAAACCTGGTCGCTCTTACGCGGCCTCAGTCTCCAGGCAAACCGCCCAGTCCGTTGTATCCGATGACGCACAGTTCGTCCGCGACTTTCTGTCTGGCTACGACCTCAAGAAAGTTGCAATCACCTTCAGGTCTATCAGAGACCGCCTGGAAACTGCTGACCCAACTGAGAGATTCATGCTCTTGGTGGAAGCCTGCGAAGTCATAGGTCTTCTATGAACCGAGCCCTTAGACGAGATCTCTCGCTCATAGCCTGGAATGCTAACTCCATCGGTTCCAAGCATTCTGACCTTCTAGAATTCCTGGCTCGGTTCAAACCCGACGTAGTTCTCCTCTCTGAAACCCACCTGACCCCGGCGAACCGGTTCGATTACCAAATTACGTGGTCTATCGGGATGACCGAGTTGGCCGACGAGGAGGCGGCACGGCGATCGCGGTGAGGACCTCCATAGGTCATCATCGTGTCGTTTTGCCGCAGCTTACCAACCTAGAGGCCACCGCCATTGAGGTCCACGGAGCTCTTGGCGGCGTCCTCGTGGTTTCAGCATACAAGCCCCCACAAGCTGAACTCCTTGTCGGCGACCTGGACGTCATCTTCGATTCCCACCGAAGGGTAATTTTGGCCGGCGATCTGAATTGCAAGCATCGCGTTTGGAATAGTCGCTTGATTACTCCGAACGGGAGGCGCTTGCCCAGTTTTGTTGAATCGCGCCGGGCGATGGTATTTGGTCCAGCGCAACCCACGTTCTTTCCGACACTGCCTAACGCGGCTCCCGATGTTCTGGATATCGCGGTGACCCAAGGAGTTATCTGTCCGGTCGAGGTATTCTCACTTACGGAGTTGACATCCGACCACAACCCTATCTTGGTCCACGTCGCTACCCAGCACGCCTATGCACGTTCTGACCAGAAGAAAGTTATCGATTGGGACCGCTACGGCCCGGCCTTGTACCGTAGATTGCCGCCAGCGGCCCCACTCGATTCCGTTCGCCTCCTAGACGAAGCAGTTGCGGGAATCGAAGAGGCAATCATCTCGGCTATAGGCGTGTCTTCACGTACGCGAGCTGGTTTCACGCCTGACTACCAACGCATCCCTGAGGAAGTCTCTCTTCTCGCTCGCGAGAGGAATTACTTCCGGAAACGTTGGCAGAGGACCCGTGATCCAGCCGATAAGGCAGCATACAATCGGCTCACCGGACGACTGAGTGGCAGTCTGAAGGCGTTCCGACGTACCTGTTGGGAACTCGCTGTGGCCTGAACGGGGGATGTGGACCCGCAAAGTCACCCGTACAGAATACCTACCGCACTGACGGGACGGAGGCGACGACCTCCACTCCCCGCCATTGTTGGAACGTTCGGACGACTCCTGGGTCGCCTGGAGGAGAAGGCCAAGTTCTTGGGCTTGTGTTTCGAGCGACAGTTCGCTTCCAACCCGCCCATGGACTGGGACTTCGACGAACAAGTCGAGATGGCTGTGGAAGACTTTCTGTCTCTTCCGATCACGGCGGAGCCCGAACCCATCTCTTTGGAAGAGGTCTCAGATCGGCTCGCTGAACTTCAGCCAAGAAAAGCTCCAGGCCCGGACGGTATTACGAACACCGCTCTACGACTTCTTCCCGAGCCTGGAGTTCAATTCTTGACTGATTTGTTCAACGCGTGTCTCAGACTGGCCTACTTTCCCAAGAAATGGCGAAAGGCGACGGTCATCGTGATCCCGAAGCAGGGAAAGGATACCACCCGCTCTGAAAACCTCCGGCCTATCAGCCTACTCTCCGCTACTTCCAAGGTTTTTGAGCGCCTCGTGCAGCGTCGTCTACTTTGACGTGCTGGTCCCCGAACAGTTCGGCTTTCGTGTGGGGCATTCGACCACTCATCAACTGATGAGAATGGTGGAAAGCGTCACGGAAGCCGGGTGTCGGAGAGTTGGCTGTTTCTTAGATGTTGAAAAAGCCTTCGACAGCGTATGGCATGATGGGCTATTATTCAAGCTTAGGGAAGTCCAGCTCCCGGACTGCTACCTCCATCTGGTTGCTAGCTTTCTGACGGAGAGGACCTTCTGCGTGAGAGTTGGAGATTCAGTCTCTTCCGAGAGACGAATCACAGCCGGCGTCCCTCAAGGTAGTGTTCTAGGCCCCCTTCTGTTCTCGATCTACGTCAACGACGTGCCGAGACAGCCTGGAGTCCAGATGGCCCTCTTTGCGGACGACACGGCCGTATTTACGGCCGATCGTCATGTGGAAAGGGCTGTCTTATGACTGCAGCGCCAGCTCGACACGCTCGTGGACTGGACTGAGAACTGGAGAGCGCAACTCAACGCTACCAAGAGTGTAGCCGTCGAATTCTCTAAGCGACGGAAAAACCCTGTTAGGCAGTTACGTATCGGCAGAGCGTACTTGCGCTGGTCCAAAGAGGTCAAGTACCTCGGATTATACCTCGACCGTCGGCTCACCTGGCGTACCCACGCGCAGACAGTTCTCAAGCGACCATCCGCTCGTCTGTGCGCATTGTTTCCACTCCTGATCAGCTCAGCCATGACCAGGAAATTGGGCAGGATGATCGTCGTCGCGTATCTGCTGCCGGTCATTACCTACGCCTGCCCGGTCTGGGGTTACCTCGCCGCAATGCATAAAAAGAAGTTGCAGAGCGTCCTCGACAGGGGTCTTCGGCTAGCGGCCAAAGTCCCCCGTCGCTTTTCATCTCGCCTTCTAAGGAGAGGACTTGGCGTCCGCTCCTTAGACGACACATTCAGGCGGCTTGCACGCAAATTTTATGCACGTGCGGCGAGGTTCCCAGACAATCCTCTAGCTATACCGTTCAGTCTTGTGTCAACAGTCGCGAGCGACGCTTCGTCCCCAGCCCAAGCACGAACCCCAGCCCGACATCGACCCCGACCACCAGCACATACACATACACGCCAACAGTACCCACCCTCCCCCGCCACCGCCCGCCCGCGTACAACACGGGGAGAATCCTAGGCCAGGAGGACATTTGTCGCTCAACTGACCTAGTCAACGACCTCACGATCAGCTGCTCATGACAATGAGCTACTAAAACAATGACACCATTGTTGTTTCAGTGATGTCACTGGTCAGGATCGTGACGTCATCACCACCACCACCACCACCACCACCACCCCCCGTCACCATCTGTCTCAGTATTCTCACCAACACACTAATTCCAATATATATATATATATATATATATATATATATATATATATATATAATCATTCAAACTGTGAATAAATTTACTGGGGGTACCCTTGTATAGCATAAGCGTAATTGTTGTCTCTAAGTGAACTTCTGGCAGAAATAAGTTTGGTGACTTAGTGGCAATCGCCACTGGGAATCCAAACCCGCGACTATACGTAACTGCGAACCACAGCCAACTGGATCTCACTATTGTCAAGTTGCATCGTGACAATTATTTTGTCCAGTTACTGTTTTGTTACTCTACTATTCCCGTGTTTCCGATAATATAATTCACATTTATTTTAACAATTATTTTCACATCTATATTGTTTAGATTTCACAACATAGGGGGCCTACTTAAAGCGTCAAGCACTATTAGGTACTGAAACGTATTATGCACTGAATATTATACATTAATTCCTTTATAGTTTACTTATAAAAATATTTCATAAAAACAAAATTTCTTCTTTGTTTACGTCTGTTTTTACGAAATATTTTTTTAGTCGATTTGTAGAACACAAACAATATCGTAGACGTACATTTCCGCCGGCTGGCTGCAAGGGATGATTAATTTTGCACTCGGTTAGGGTGCGTCGTCATTGCAGCTAACGGTCATTAGTGTGCGAAAGAGAAAGGGATGACGGTGGTTGAAAACAGCAATAACAAGGAAAGTGCACTACGGGGGAGGGTGAAAAGCAAACTAAAACAGTGACGTCATTAATCTTGTCGGAGACGTTAAATTTATTGCTGTAATAACTATGTAGTGTTGTCATTGGCTTTACGGAGAAAAATTATAAAGTTCCTCAAGACTCAATAGGAATAAATAACAACGACAAGACGGGGCCATGAAAGAACGTGATTGTATGCTTGTTTGTTTCAATGATGTACCCATTAATATTTTGTTATTAATGTACATGTAGAATTAGAGGTGGGCCTATATACCTGTAACAGGTATTTTGGAACGATTATTTTTGTGGAACGGATATAACAGTGACTGAAAACTTGAAATACCTGTTCCGACTCAACGATAACTGAAAAGTCGAAATACCCGTTCCGATTACTCGCGGCCTCGCGGCTCCAAGTCACGGGACCCCCCTACGCAACTAACGAATAAACGAGTATTACGAGTACACGAGTACAAAGTCACTTTTTGATGCTGAATACTTGATTCTGCGCATGTGCCGATTGCCATACAAGTACGAAACGAAGCAAAAAAAATTCAGAATATCTCTATGCCAAAGAGACGAAGCTGTTATTAGTAAATAAAAAAAAAAATACATACCGATGTTACATTTATTCTCGTGTGTTATGCAAATATATAAAACAGATTTTAATAACAAATTATATATTATACTAGTCACCAACTTGGTAAATTTTGAAAAATTGAATTATACTGTGTTATTTGTATTAAAAGTATGTACCGGGATGTTAGGCGTGGTCCGTGGTTTATAGACAAACCAAACGTTTCGACAGCACCATCATCAGTGGAACTCGAGTCTATCTGAACGCGGGTTGTTAAACGTTAGACCCACAGTACTGTGGTAAAGGCTCAGCCACCTGGCACGGGCCGTGAAAGCAACGTACGCATGGAGTAACGACTGAAGTAAACTTTTTTAAACTTACACTTTTTAAATTAAATTTTTTGGTGAGCTCTTTCCGAATATTTTGACTTCTTTAGGTGTTAATACATTCTAGTTATTTTCTTCTAACGTTTTTGAGTATCAACGGATATAACAGAATTAGCCCTACAAAAATTACAAAAAATTTGTAATTTTTTTCTGCCTTTTACAAAAAATGTGTTTAAAAAATCGTAAAAGATCTGAACTTAGTCAGCTTATGTTATTACTAGTATTACCACAGTAACAAACAAAGCTGATTGACGTACGCCTGCATCATATTGTGCGTCACCTACTTCTTTTACGAATTTTTTTTGTTATTTTCTTTTTGATTTGTATCTTAGTTTTGCTATGCCATTTATTTATCTTCCTATTTTATTCTTTTCTCATTGATTTATCTCTACCGTCGACATCGTCTTTACCAATTCAGCTTTACCTTTTCAGTATACATATTTTTGATTTTTCTAACTTATAATTCTTATAGGTTTGTATCAATTTTACTTCCATGTTTCCATTAGGAAATGGAAGTATGGTGATAGCGAAAATAATCGTGTTCGAGATAAGGGCTGATTCTCATTTACTACCCTCAAAATACGAATAAAAGTCATTTCCTAAAAAGTGTGTGTGTATGTGTCTGTCTGTCTGTCTTCTGTGTCTGTGTGTAGAATTTTTTCTATGGCGAACGATAACTGCCGCAAATTCAAACAGAACCAAATAATGTTTTGCATATGTGCTCGAGTTGTAGAGGACTCAAGGCTTATTGATTTTGGTGAAGATCGATTAAGGGGGAGAGGTAGTTTACCTGCAACGTTTTACGTTTTAACAAGAGTAAAGTACTTAATTTTGATAAATAAAAATAATTATCCTGAAAAGAAGGTCATAATAATCCACTGTAGAGAAGTAGATGAAACATCTATAAATGAAAAGGGTAGTTGAAGGGGGAGGGGATATTTTTTATATGTGTATTACGTTATCGGCAACAAAGAAGTAGTTTGTTGTTAAAATTCCTTCCCGGGCTGTTTGGGTGTGGTCCAATGATTTCTGCAAAACCAGACGGTTCGGCAATGCCATCGACTGGCGTCATCAGTGAAAATCGAGTGCGCTAATGTGAGGTGGTATATGTTAGTGACCACAGTACTGTGGTTAAGGCTGAAGAGAGAAGTAGAAAGAAGTACTTTCTATGGAAATATTTCATTTTGAAAATGATTTTAAATACAAATCTTAGAACATGGAAGTCATGTATGGTTCTCCATACCGATATTTTTGAATTCAATTTTAGTGACAAATTGAGAAATTTTTTGTCAAATTCACGTGTAGCGTCTGACATGGGTTGGCAACACCGATTATGTTTTACAAAACGGTCATCTCCATTTTAGCAGAACAGTCGACGTCAGTAATCGTAATTTTTACGAAGCGACATTGATGCATGACATGACAGGGTAGCTAAGCGGAAGTGACGTCGCTGGAAGGCAAAAGCTTTTACATCCGCTTCCGCAATCTCAGTGGATTACTTCTGAAAAAAAAACAACAATACAAACTGATATATTTTGTACAATATTTCCAAACCGTAATAGCGAATGATGTAAATATTAACAATTGTTTGTAAACATTTTTCACAACACTATGTTGAAAAAAATTTGTTGTATGGTGATTTAGTGAAAATAGATGTTTTTAATAGTACTTTTGCTGCTGATTCCAGATGTAACCTTTTTTCTTTTTTAGCAAGTCAGACTTTCTTACAAATTCATTATTTATAGTTTTTCTATTTTGTGTATTGTGTCTATGACTTTTATGGTAAAATTTATGATAGCACAACAGAAGAATACATACTTATCTCACATATTTCATATATACCACTCTGTATCATTAGTACATGTGACGATACAAAGAAAAGAAATATTACACAAAAGCCTGTTTTAGTAATTAAATAGGATTTATCTTGAACACTTCATTTCAATTTCATTTTGAACATTTTACATTGAATATAAATATATAATGAAGTTATGTATGAGAAAATATATATATACAATTTACTTTTCCTGTTCACTATGCTGGTTTTTTTTTTTGTATCGGCCATCTGAGGACTACATAGTAATTTCAATTCTTTATTCCTTGTTCTTTTCGTTTCTCCAATATTCTTTCATCTTTTCACTATGTCTCTTCTTCCTGTCTTCAGTCCACTTCGAACCTGCGTTTTTCTCTCTCCTACCCTGGACTTCCACTTTTAACACTTTTGCCCGAAAAATTTCTCTTTCAATTGCTTCTTCTACGTTTATATTATTTTTTTTTCTAAATCCTTTTGGACTTCTTTAATCCAACTTGATGTTGACTTCTTTCCCCACAGATATATAAGATCTGTTTTGTTAACCTATTGCTGTCCATTCTATACAAATGTCCAAAAAATAATAGTCTTTTTACTTTCATGTTCCTTAAGGAAATGGAAGTATGGTGATGGCAAAAAAAATCGTGTTCGAGATTATTGCAGATTCTGATTGTACGACACTCAAAACATGAAAAAAGTCATTTTTCGAAAAGTGTCTGTGTGTGCCTGTGTGTCTGTAGATATTTTTCTATGGCAAACGATAACAGCCGCAAATTCAAACAGAATCATTTTTTGCATACAGTCCTGATTTGCAGAGTACTCAAGACCTATTGTTTTTGGTGAAGATCGGGTAGTTTACCTGCAACGGTTTTTTTTAATCAAGGGTAATTTTGTCCAATGGCAAAAGATAACAGCCGCAAATTCGAACAGAATCAAATAAGTTTTTGCATACAGCTCTGATTTGTAGAGTACTCAAGACCTATTGTTTTTGGTGAAGATCGGTTAACGGGAAGGGGTAGTTTACCTGCAACGTTTTTTTTCTATTGTAGTGTATTTATTGTTCATAGCCTAAAGGTACCATACATGATTTTCAATAAAGTTTTAATTACTCACATTCTTAAAAACAATCGATTTCGGTCATAGACCATCGTCAGGTCATATACAGTGGACTTGCGGTCACAATATCGTAAAACAGCCACTATTTACAAATCGAATTCGTTTTCGTAAATAGTGGCTGTTTTTACTTCCATGTTCCATAAGGAAATAGAAGTATGGTGATGGCAAAAAAATCGTGATCGAGATTATTGCAGATTCTGATTGTACTACCCTTAAAACATGAAAAAAGTCATTTTTCGAAAAGTGTCTGTGTGTGTGTCTGTCTGTCTATAGATTTTTTTCTATGGCAAACGATAACAGCCGCAAATTCAAACAGAATCAAATAATTTTTTGCACACAAATCTGATTTGTAGAGTACTCAAGACCTATTGTTTTTGGTGAAGATCGGTTAAGGGAAAGGGATAGTTTACCTGCAACATTTTATGTTTTAACAAGGGGATTTTCTATGGGAAACTATAACAGCCGCAAATTCAAACAGAATCAAATAATTTTTTGCATACAGCCCTGAATTGTATAGTTCTCAAGACCTATTGTTTTTGGTGAATATCGGTTAAGGTGAAAGGGGTAGTTTACCACCAACGTTTTGTGTTTTAACAAGGGTACTTTCTACGGCAACCCATAACAGCCGCAAATTCAAACATAATCAAATAATGTTTTGAATACAGCCCTGAATTGTGGAGTTCTCAAGGCCTATTGTTTTTGTTGAAGATCGGTTTAGGGAAAGGAGTAGTTTACCTGCAACGTTTTATATTTTAACATGGGTAATTTTTTCTATGACGAATGATAACTGCCATAAGTTCAATCAGAATCAAATAATGTTTTGCATACCTTCTTGAGCTATAGATAACTCAATGTCTGTTGATTTTAGTGAAGATCGGTTAAGGGAAAGGGGTAGTTTACCTGCAACATTTTATGTTGTAACAAGAGAACGTTTTTCATGAAGAACAATAACTGCCGTAAATTCAAACAGAATCAAATAATTTTTTTACATATGTGCCTGAGTTTTAGAGGACTCAAGGCCTATTGATTTTGGTGAAGATCGGTTAAGGGGAAAGGGTAGTTTACCTGAAACATTTCTTGTTGTAACAAGAGTAAAGTACTTAATTTTGATACATAAAGTATCCTGATAAGAAGATCTTAATAATCCACTGTAGAAACGTAGATGAAATTTCTATAAATGAAGAGGCTAATTGAACGGGGTGGGGGTAATTTTCTATAAATGAAAATTATTGTTGAAGGGGGAGGGGATAATTTTTTATATATGTACTACGTTATCGGCAACAAAGAAGTAGTTTGTTGTTAAAATTCCTGCCCGTTCTGTTTGGCCGCAGAGCAAAGTTTTCTGCAAAAGCAGACGTTTCGGCAGTGCCGTCGACTTCCACCATCAGTGAAAATCGAGTGCGATAACGTGAGGTGGTATACGTTAGTGACCACAGTACTGTGGTTAAGGCTGAAGCAGTAAGTAGAAAGAAGTAGTTTCTATGGAAATATTTCATTTCGAAAATGATTTTAAAAATAAATTTTAGAACATGGAAGTCATGTATGGTTCTCCATACCGATATTTTTCTCATTGTTTCTGTTACTTCTATACTTTGATATATTTCTTCATTACTTCTTAATTTCCAACCTCCTGAAGTTTTTCGTGGGCCTAATATTTTCTAGTAATTCGTCTTTCCAATATTTCAAGTTTGTCTAAATTATAATTCAATGCTAGACCATTCACTTGCATATAGGCATTCTGGCCTCACTACTGTATTTTAATGTCTTATTTTTGCATTTTTAGATATGCACTTTTATTGTAAATATTGTACCTTTAGTTATACCATATGCTCTTTCCATTTTATGAATCCTTTCTTCTACAGCAAATTTTTCTAAAATTCCATTTATAGAATAATTCCGTTCTCTTGAATTATTTCCCCTAGATACTTAACTTTTCTAACCCTGTCTATTCGACCAATATCTGTTACCAGGAATTTTGTGCGCATTTTTAATGTTCGTGTGAAATTTTTTTTGTCTGCAGAAATTCTTAAGCCTGTTCTACTGGCTATGTCCTCTAAAAGATTAACTTGTGTTACTGCAGATGTCAGATGTTCAGAAAGTTCAAATGTTCAAAACTATGCTGTTTTTATTTTTTTTAGCTTCTTTTCTGGCGGGTTGAAGTTTCACTTTCTTGATTTGCATCCCTCAGCAGTGCCGCCTCTCTTGAGCATGAAACAGTAGTCGGCCATCATGTTAACATTTCAGCATCCCTGAATCCCAGCACCCCTGAAGGTGTCTATGATATCTTGGTGGAAACATTCTCCATGTTCTTTGCTGGCATCACCAAGATTATCAACAAAAAAATCGATGTGCGAGTGGGGATAGTGAAGTTTAACGCTCATGTTACAGCCCAATTTCCTAATGGTTTTTACGATAGTTTTGTAGTTTTGATCTTTTTTGTGGTCCAAGAAGTTTTTCACAACTTCTTTAAATGAATTCCAAGCATTTTTTCCTGTAGGATTCATAGTATTTTCAAAAGCCTCATCCTTCATCAAACTTCTTGTTTGCAGTCCAATAAAGATCCCTTCTTTCAACTTTTCAGTACATAATTTTGGAAACTTTGTCTGTAGGTATTAGAAGCAACTGGTGCCTTTTGGAGTGCTTTAGTAAACCGCTTCATCTAACCAAGTTTGATCTGAAGAGGTGGTAGGAGAATTTTTTCCGTTCTACAAGTGAGTTTGCTTGTAATATTCTTTGAATCCGGTTGGAGATTTTTTCTTTTCAGCTAGTCTGTTACCCACCAATGTTTGTTCTTTGCACGTCTCTCCCATTCACAAAGGAAACATGGCATTTTTGTATATCCAGGTTGTTGACCAAGCAGTATGCCAATCACTTTCAAGTTACCACAAACCATCCAACAATGCCTTTTGTAGTTAAGTTATTCAAAATAATGTTGAGATTTTCATAATACTCTTTGCTATTTGTTTGGTGCCAACAGAAAGCCAGCTGGGGTATAACAAATGCCGCCAACTGATTCCTATTGTCATTAAAAAATTCCTCACTTTGCGAAATCTAAATTACCCCGGTTTTTAATAATATTTACACTCATTTGAACAGCAAGAAAATTGTAGGTTATAGAGCAAAATTAATATTAAATCTGCAATAAGCAAAAAAAAAGTACTTTGAAACCACCTAGATTTGTATGATCATCAAAACTCATGCTGTATAGTGCAATGTATAATTATAATTTTAATGATGAAGGATTTGCGAGCATCGGTCGGAAAAGGTACTACGCAAATTTTAAATTATTGTGTCGACTTTTCGACAATATTTATTGTCATAATCTGGAGAATTATTGTTATTAAGTTGTTAAGGACCCGACGCACAAAGACAAACGATCTTATGTTGTATTGTTACTACATCACAGAATAGTCTACGTGTTTGTCGAATGTTCCAGAAGAATATCGCTCTAATGTGTGTGCCACATGTGATTGTCGGCGCTTTGATTGACTGTGCCAGAAGCGGCACGCACTGTGTCAAGGCCGCAGTTAATTACGCCGTAGTAGAGATAACGCGTAGTTAGGAATGTTCTCGTCTGTGAGCGGGGGTATAAATACAGGCGGCAGCGGCCTTAGTATTCAGTATATCTGCGATATATTTACAGTGCGGGTCGAGTTATTATCGGGCGATATTACTGTTCAAGTGGTTATTAGTGAAGTGTTGCGTTTTATAATCGGGCGGTATAATTGTAATACAATTGTGTTTAATATTAGTGACATTTTATTGCGTGTGAACAATTTTTTGATTTGTTGTAGGAGACTGTGTTGTTAATTACGAACTGTTTAACTGTAAAAATTAAAGCCGGTGATTAGTGACTTAATTGGTGTCTTGTATTTTGTTTCCACTGTACCTACGACGATCGAGTAGACCGTGGTAACAATGTACACCGTCCAATGCGACGACTGTCCAGCCACTTACACGGGTATTACATCCCTGTATCAACACAAGAGAATTTATCAGCATTGTTATGATTGCCATAAGAAAACTCATAATAATAACAACCCCAACGCTTTAGTGCCACACCATTTGAACACCGGCCACGAATTTTATTTTAATAACACCAAAATTAAAACTCTACAAAAATAATTATTTCAAAAGATGTGTACTTGAAATGATTAAAATATTAAAGTGACCCCCTACGCCATTAATGTTTGTACAGATACACAAAAGTTTTCGCCCAGCTACGTTCAACTTATACAGACCGTTAAGGTATTATATCGTAGGAAACGTATATAAACTGTTTGTCCTTTTCAGGACGCTCCTTATGCGTTGGTCATCTTTGTCGGCTTAACAGGTTCTCAGATATTAATTGGTGTTACTCCCCTTGCAGTTTTAAATCACTCCCTAACAGCCTTCTAAACACGTGTTCCTTTTAATTCCTTCTCAAAAATGTTGTACAAGTGTTATCTGTTTGTGTTTACAAATAGGGCGATTGTTTTGGGCAACTTACAGTTGTGTTTTTGACGTCGTAACAACGCAACAACTATTGTCCTCATCGTCACAATAAATACTGTCGAAACGTCGACACAAATAATTTAAAATTTATGTTATACATTTTTGACCGGTCCTCGCAAACCCTTCGTCGTTAAAATTGATTGATTGACGGTCACTACCAAATTAAGATTCATATAATTATAATAATGGCTCCCATGTATACCACCGAAGTAGCTTAGGAGTAGGCAGGGTAGGGTGCCTAATGTGAGCCGTACGGCATATACAAGGAAGGCAGTGTGGCCAGCACTACGCTTCAGCCCCCCATTATGTTATCCCAGGATATTATCCCCAGGATGTTATCCCAGGTACTCATTTTTATATAATTATCCTATAATATTAAGTGAGCAATAATTGTAGGATTGTATGTTTTTTTCTCGAAAACGACTCTAACGATTCTCTTTTTTGGGCACGAGGAATCGATTAGGTCCCACCTTTGTAAAAATTCGTTATTGTGTAAAGTCGTAGGTCCGAAAAATCACAGGTTTTACGTGCAGTTCAGAGGTAAGGCTGCTTAGTAACGCGTGACGTCATTGTTTTGGGTTTCTGCGCAACGATTTTCGCGCAGTGCCTACAGTAAAGTATAGGTATACAGCCTGCTTATCATTGTTTAGGTAGTAGGCCAGACGACTTCGGCACTAATCAGCTGACGAGTTTCAAATTGCGTCGCCTGTTTTTGTTGATTTTTATGCAGATTTGTCAGTAACTCACATCTAGCCAATTATGATAAACAGGCTGTAGAGATCGTGTGTGAGCAAGTGGAGAGACATCATTAGCGGGGAATAGACATCATACTGTGTGCGGGGAATGGAAAATTTTGTGTGCGTTTTTTTCTGAGACCCGCGACAAAGCTCCCGCGCCGTTCGAAGCCAGCACCCTGGGTAGCCAAGGTTCTCTATCACACACGAAGTCACCGTATGTTTTTTTTTCTAATCATTATTAAACATAGGTAAGGATAATAGAATTAGCCAGTGCTCTCTCTTAAAAATAGTGCAGTGACGGAGATCATTCGAATGTTTGCCCCTTCAACCTCGTGTAACCGCAGTGAGTTGGTAGAACTTTCGATTAAGGAAAGTAGTCTCTGGCGTCATTTTAACTTCTTTTCACTGGGAGATAACATGCGTCTAGATCCAGAGCAAAGAGACTTTGCTGAATATTTATTAAATGTTGGCCATGGATGTTTGCCAGTAAATCCTATGCATGAGATTGAACTACCAGAGGATATTCTTTCCAACGGCAATCTTATTGAAGAAGTATTCGGAGACTGTGTGGCTAATATTAGATATGAAAATATGAAGGACAGGGCTATACTAGCACCTTTAAACAAAGATGTTAACAAAATTAACGCAGAAGTTATTGAAAAGATTCCTGGAGAGTACAAGGTTTACAAAAGTTATGATTCTGTCAAAGATCAACCACAAGGACGTCTCGAATTCACTTCTGAATTCTTGAATTCCATCGAAATGGCTGATCTACCACCACACGAACTTAAACTTAAACAAAATACAATAATAATGCTCTTACGAAACTTGGATGTCCCCGAAGGACTATGCAATGGAACAAGGTTAATAGTTACTGAGTTGTGTAACAATATTATTAAAGCAAAGATTATCACTGGAGAGAATGCAGGCCGAGAAGTCCGTATCCCAAGAATCACGTTAGATTCTAGCAAAAATCAACATGGATGTACTATGCAACGGCATCAGTTCCCCGTAAGACCTGGTTTTGCTATGACCATCCGCAAAGCTCAAGGACAAACATTGGAATTCGTTGCTATCTACTTACTTATATCAGTTTTTACGCATGGAATGTTGTCCGTAGAATTTTCTAGAGTAAAAAGACGAAGCAACTTAAAAGTTCTTTTGTCACCAGAAAATCTTCACCATACACGAAATGTCGTATGGAAAGAAATACAGTACTAAATAACTTACATGTTAATGTTAATCACAATATACACCGCTAAATATCATCAATGCAGATGATATTAACATTGATTTTTCAGACAACCTAGAAGACTTTAATATATCTTTTGAATAATTTCTTTATTATTCTACTTACAACTTTTACGAATTAAATTAACTTGTAAAGTACATTTCTAGCTCAATAATTTGTATCTTTTGTATATTTGTATAATACAATTGCTATTATTTTAAATTTTTATATAAAACACGTATAAAATTTACTTATTCTATGAATTCCTGTTTATGTTACAAATCCTAGACAATTTAATGTAAAAAAAATCTGATTACAAATATCAAAACCGATATTAATATCATATCATTAAGACAGATATTACACAGAAAGCTATCGTATAGTTTGACATAGATTGAAAATTGTTCGGCAGAAAAAATAAATCACACCAGAAATAGAAAAACAATCACACGCCGGTCGCTCACAACTCCCATTCACAGCACACAGTTCAAAATTTTGTATTTTGAAACTGATACTGCTGGAGGAGGTCAGAGCCCAGCACCACAGGAAGACGAAATTATATATGTGAGTTAATACGTAATGGGCAATACTGACTGGCGATCAAATTCTCTACATTCTCGTTGTTGTTTCCATAATACACGACTATTCTTAGTACTGAAGATTTCAATCTCTTTTGTTCAAACAAGGAAACGTTTTAGAATTCTACAACTGTTCAAACACTAACAACGACAACTCCCAAGTCAATAAAACGTTGTGTTACTGTCTTAAGAAACGAACAGAAAAAAGAGAACTTGAATTCTACACAATAAAGAAGAGAAATAAGTCTTCTGTCTCTATGTGTTTTATAGAGAAACAAGAATGACAAAAGACGAGAAACAAACTGACAAAGGGAACAGCTGTAGCAGTTTAATATAAACTCTGACGGAACAACTACTTTTCAAAGCTAATAACAAAGTTACTAGCCGGCTTAAAAATTAGTTACTTGGCGAGACTGTACAGTGTGCCTGTGTTACAAGTGCTTACTGTGTTATGGTTAGTGCGGAACTCTTAGTAGTTGGAATTATTAGTATGTGTGGACAAATTTATCTTGAATTATTGTATAAGAGTACCTTATCGATTTCACATTGTGACTAATTAAAGCTGGTAATTAGTAACTTAATTTGTGTCTGTACTTTGTTTCCACTGTACCATACGACGATCCGTAAAACTGTCGTAATGATATTGTTTTTATTAAGGCTGTCAAGTCCACTTTTCTAATATTACATAACGTAATTAACATATAAACAAACTCTCAAGTATTTTAAATATAGATTTGCTAAATCTGAAATTTAAAAAAAGTGAATTGACAGTGCAGGTTTTAGAAACTGGCACAAGTAAGTAGGAGTAATGTCATTCGAAAGTGATAAGGACAAGAAAATGGAGAAGAAGTGGAGGCCTATGGATGGTAACTGCCATAGGGCGATGTAGTCGCCATATTCCTTTTTTATAATTAGATTTTACAGTATCAAAAAATAATCAATAAACTATTTACATGAAGCTTAAAATTTCATTAAAAAAATTATTGTAGTTAAAGAGAACTGGCGAATTAATTTCATGATTGTGGCTTAGAACAAGTCTGTCGTTTCTGTGACGAGTGAAGATGGGAAACAATTCTTTCCTTGATATCTTATTAAATCCTTTCTCTGTAACCGTTTGCACAGATTATAAAACTGGGTACTTAAAGCGATAGGATATAGGCCTAACCAAGAATTCAGACCTTAAAAAATAATATTCTAAGCTGTGTGGGGACCCTACAATAATGTGTAAGTGATACCTACAGATAAAATCAAGTTTTAGCAATATTTGAAACAGGAATATTATATTGTGGGAGTGTTGCATGAATTAGGACGCCACTGCCAAGGCAAGTGATATGTGAAGTTGGAATAGTTTAGAAGTTTTATGATTGAATCAAAAGAATGATCCAACTTTTGTAACTAAAAGTTTATAACTAAAGTGTTTGCTACAACCATAAATTTTATTATTATAACCTAGTAGCTAAATGACGTGAAAATACAGAACATTTTCACTAATATGAGTCACAAGCCGAATATGGGGTTAAATACAGGCCATTAGTAAATTGGTCCGCACGTACGTAACACAGTTTCTGTGTATCGTGACGTCATATGTGCGTCACACACACTCCGGTACTTCCCTGTTCCTCGTATTCACTGTAACAATAGATTGTTCATTATGTTAAGTGGTTCTGTTGCGTTGACTTTCCAGTACGAATCTCCTGGCGCGTTCTTTTGTCTCGTTCAACACATGGTAATGCCGAGAAGCGCTCAGGACAATGGAATGGAATTCTTGATTACGAAGTGCACTGTCCGGTCATGACCAACTTAACAGCAAGCGTTAAACACATGCTCAAATCAAACCTAATGCATTCCGTTCTTGAATTCGGAGCTACAAGTTGCGTGTTCGAATCCCGTAAATGGTGGACGATATCAAGTCGGCATTGCGAGAATAAGATTTCGGCGACACGTAAGAAATAGCCACATACATGATTGTGTAGACGGATTTTAAATTGGTACTCCATGGCCTCTCCGTGGTCGGGTGCTGTAGTCTTCTAACTGCTGGTCTAGAAGTTTCAAAAAATGATAGTCTCGCAAAGTTGCTCATTCTTCCAACTACGCTTAGGTTTGTTGCGGCGATTCGTTTGCCCATCTCACTGATCTCATGTCAGGGGTTCGATCAACCTAACCAAATCCTATAGCTGCCATCTTGATTACGTCCTTCTCTATTTCCGGCTCACGTCTTATTAGGAAGTCGGAATAAATTATAACAGTTACAACATTAATATGCGGTTTTCAGAATTGATAAAGTTAAAATTGTTTCTACAACTTAGAAACAGGATTAGCTGGTTACAGTTGCAACATATGCAAACGCATTAATAGAGGTATGTATAACGGAAGAGTAGCGTTTTCAATTATAGTGGCTTTAACAGCTTTGCATATATTGTAAAGTTACGTTTCAAAAGTTTTTTAATACCGTAAATATCTCACTGATGCAATTTGTTTACGTTGATAGTTTTTATACCACTATTTCTACTTCTCCCTCCGGTCATGACGGTTCCAAACATCTCCGCCAGAAATCCCTTTCCATTGTCAATAACTTACTGCGACTTCACTGACTTTCCCAAACTATCGAAACTATCATTCCACGCAGTATTATACTTTCGACAAACTAACTATACTTCGTTATTTTCGCCTCTGTCAGTGACAGTCTTCTCTTACAGTAACAAATTCAATAGAGGCAAATAGATTTCTTCCTCTTATTAATGTCTTTTAAATTTCTTTTCTACTGAATCTCCCCCCCCCCCCAATAACCCCTACATACCTCTACTTTGCTTTGTATCACGTTTATTATTAAAAAGGAATGTCTTCAAAACTTTCCTACGTGTACACATATTCTTTGATCTTGTTACGTTGATGGCTATAGCGGTAAATTTATGACAATATTTCAAACTCCGTCGACCATATAACTGAGATCATCCGTACACTCTATTAAAACTCTGGTCATTTGCTTTCGTCCATTTTTAGGTCTACATCCCTATACTCTTTTCAAAGTTTATTACTACATTGGCATACATCTGAAATCGTCGTCGTCGTCGTCGTCGTCGTCCTTCACGGCTTAGGCTAGTAGCCTGTTCCAGTCTCAATGGAAGTCATTCAACCAACGGTTACGGGATCTTCCCACACTTCTCTTCCCCCTTGGATGACACTCAAGCTTCTTCTTGAAAATCTAGTTCGCTCAATTCTCTCAACGTGCAACTGCCACTCTGTTTTGTGTCGGGAGGTTTTCTCATTTAAGCTTTCAGCTTGTTTTCTTCTTTAAGTGTTTAACGATACATTCGCAAAACGACTGGAAGAGATTAATTTTGCTTTCAACCTCCTTATCATCTTGCTATGTAATGCTGCACCCTAGATACTAAAAAAAATCTGGCTTCTGTTTTACTGGCGAGTCCTGTATGACAATCTTTGATCTAATATGATTTGCCCCAGAAAAAGCCACGACTTTTGTTTAAATAAGGAAATGGTTTGATCGTATTCTGTTGAAATGTTAGTAAGATAAAACAATAACCTTTGGAGGTCATTTTCATTCTCTTGTATGATCCAAGATCGTCAGCATACATTACAAATATTTAAATAAAATCCTTTCCCCAAGTATTATCCTTTTGGGGCGTCTAATTTCTATTTCCTTACGGCATCATCTGTATAGATATTAAATAAAACAGGATAAAGACTGCAACCTTCCCGAACGCCTTGGGTTATTCCAATGGGCTCTCATAATCTGTTAGTTTTTAACCGTGTCTGTGTTCCATTATATAAACTTTTAATTACCTTTATAAAATGAATAGGCGATACTCTTCTTTGCTCAATCCAACCAGTCAGCTTTTTTTGCGGTTCATAAACGCAAAAAATTGTTTCTGCGTCAAATTCAATTCTTTTTTCCACTATTTGTTTTAACATAAATATTATCAATTGTGGACGTTTCCCTCCGAAACCCATGCTGTACTTCTAATATCAGACTCTCAGCAGTTCTCTATAACCTGCCATTTATTATTATTATTCCGGCTATACAATGTTTATGCATTTTCCGGAACCAAATTGATTACAGAATTGATTTTCCGGATTTCCAGATTACAGAAGTGATTGAATTCTCATCTTCCACTGCTGCCTGTCCATCTAAAGGTCTTCTTCAATTTCTCGTTCCCTCAATATAGTCTGAATTTCTTTTATCCACGTGATCGGTGGTCTTCCTCTTTTCCTTCTTCCTGGTGGGGTCCATTCCATAACTCTCCTTGTTAATCTTTCCTGTGCCATCCTTTTCGTGTGTCCATACCATTGTAATTTTTTTGTTTGGATAAAATCAACAATTTAATTTTTTATATTCATTCTGTCCTTAATGTCTTCATTTCTAATTTTCTCACGTCTGGATACTCTTCCCGAACGTATCCAAAAGTCCATCTCTGCTGTCATTAATTTTGTTCTTGTGTGTTTATTAGTAGTCCAAACTTCTAAGCCGTAAGTCATGATACTTGTAACAATGGTTTTAAATATTTTGGTTTTAGTTTCTGCTGTAATTTGCTTATCCCACAGGATTTCATTTAATGTAGATATAGCCATCTTTTCCAAATTAATTCTGGATTGTATTTCTTGCTTTCCACTGGCCGTAATTACCTGCCATTATTCTTTAGAATAAATTTTGTAAGTTGATTTTGTAAATCTGAAATTCAATTAGTAATTAAAAACAATAAGTAATTAAACACCTCCTATACCCCCAACTCAATCCCTTGATGCTAAATAAAAGGTTCCATAAAAATGTTTGTGTATATTTTTATTTTGTAATTTGTTTTTATAAAGTCTTCTTTTTCACCTGCCAATGTTTATCGGTGCTAGTGGGCAGATAAGAGCTGGCGACCAAGCACTAGTCTCCCTTCCCCAGAAATAATTCCCTTAGGAAATTTATAAAAGCGAGGTCTGTAACTTGCTATTGCGCTATAAAAACTATCAACGTAAATAAATTGCATCTGTAAGAGATTTATGGTATTACAAAACTTTTGAAACTTAAACTTTACAGTATACGCAAAGCTGTTAAAACCACTATAATTGGAAACGCTACGCTTCCGTTATCCGCACCTCTATTAATGCGTTCGCATATGTTGTAACTGTAATAAACTAATCCTGTTTCCAAGTTGTAGAAACAATTTTAACTTTATCAATTCTGAAAACCACATATTAATAATATAACTAATATTGTGATATTGTTCAATAATGTTTCTTCTGCAAGTAGAGTATTGCGTTTTTGTTGTTTCAATACCTTATGCACATTTCACTGAAAAAAGTCAGCATCATCACACGCTTGTAAGTAAATCAATAACAATCGAAATAATTTTATTGCAATATAGAAACTAACGAATAATCGAGTTTGTTTCAATTTTAATGTAAAATAACTGATAATCGATTTAAGTCGATTAGTTGACGATTGTTTTAATGTTTATTTACTTGAGCAGTTGTTTTGTCGGTTGTACTGGAACATTTAATGTTTATATTTTATTTATTTTTATTTATTTTAATAAATTTATAATTTTAAATAGATTATCTTGTTTTGTTTTTATTTGAGTTTGTTCTTTAATTAATAAATTATTGTTAATGTGTTTATAAATATTAAGATTTTCCCAAATATTCATTTTTTTGACCTTTTTGTATGTTTTTAATTAATTTTCTATTTCCAATACCTGGAAATTCTTGGTTATTATTTAAACAATGTGTGGCTAAATTAGATATATAAATATTTTGTTTTAAAAACGCATTGCGGTGTTGAAGGAATCTATCGAGTAGTTTTTCTTTGTTTGGCCTACGTAAAATTTATTGCAATCTGGACATTCTATTTTGTATATTCAATTTTTATAGTGATTATTGGATTTAGTTTTAGGTTTTGTTGATTAAAAATTGTATTATCTGTGTTATAAGATATTTTTTAATTTGTAACTTTAAATATTTTATTTAGTTTTTGAGTTATATTTCCATAATAAGTAAAGGTTGTATATTTGATGTTATTATTAATAACTAAATTTTTAGATGTAGTGTTATTGGCAATTTGATTGATGAGTTTATGTTTTATTTTATTTTATAATTTGTTGATAGTTTTTATTTTGTATCCATTTTTAATTGCTATTTGTTGGATAATATTTTTTCTTTGTTTCTTTCTTTCTCATTTAGTGGGATCTTAAGCATTCGGTAAATCATGGGAATTAAGTACTCCAATTTTATGTTGTGGAGGACGGTTAGAATTATTTGAATATTACTAAATCAATTTATAATTGCTCCAAGAAGCTTTGAATAACTTATATAGTAAATCATATTATAACTGTATAAATTATTCCAACTTCTCAACAATGTAGATTGATTTTCTAAAGAATGTTGTATTTTTATATTGTTCTTCCTGCTACTGGCATTACAAACCAGTATGGGTTTGTTCAGCCTCTTCAACAATTTTTCTCCATTCGGTCCTCTCATCGCACAGTCTTCTCCAGTTCCATATTCATCAGATCCTCCTCAACATCCTCAATCCATACCTTCCTTGGCATTCTTCTTGATTTTCTACCTACTGTTCATCATTTTATAATTTTTCTGGGAACTCTGTGTTATTGTATCCTCATTGCGTGTCCCAACCAGGCTTCCTTTCTTCTCTTTATAAACCTTACTATATCAGGTCCACGTATTATACTGTTTTGTTTATTTCTTGATTCCTTCGTATTCTCCACAAGCCTTTGATATTTTGCACATTTTTATATTGTAACGCAATCAAATTTTCCTGGTAATAAAAAACAAAACTAAAAAAAAAAAAAAAAAAAAGTAGAACCCCAAGAACTGAGAGAGCCAAGATGTATTTTGAGAGATGAGATGTATTGGGATGGATGTCTCTAGTTAGCTAGTCGTTTGCAGGTGACCTTTACTGTTCTGACCTTTGACGGTTAACCTGGCTCCTGGCTACATACATCAGTAAACTGAATTCCGATTTCTTATTCCATTGAAGAAAGTTCTTCTTCTTCTTCTTCTTCTTCTTCTTCTTCTTCTTCTTCTTCTTCTTCTTCTTCTTCTTCTTCTTCTTCTTCTTCTTCTTCTTCTTCTTCTTCTTCTTCTTCTTCTTCTTCTGCTTCTCCTCCTCCTCCTCCTCCTCCTCCTCCTCCTCCTCCTCCTCCTCCTCCTCTGTTTCGAGTCAGAAACCTTTCAAGATTGCTGCCTCATGATTTTCTTCATTCCTTTCGTTTCAATGCTTTCCTTCTCCAACTTCGTACAGCTACCACATCTCCTTCCACGTTATACACCAATATCTTCCTCTGCCTTTGTCTCTACCACCTGCCTATTGACTTCCATTACATTATTCATCATCATCTTTAAGGATTAAACCAAGGATGGTTTCTTCCGGTCTCAAATAGGCAAACATTAGAGCTGGTCACTCCAACGTCCCACACCTCTCCCTTCCCTCGGCTTATAGTTCCATAGTTGTTTGGGGATGCGGCAGTCATCCTTTCGGCAAAGATGTTCCCACCAATTCAGCCGACACTGGCCAATCCTGTCGAGTGTACTCATAATATTCAGTTCCTGCCGTATACCTGTGTTTCTTCTATGATCATGGAGCGTATACATTGCCACGTGGCTGAGAAATCTCATTTCAGCCGCTTGAATGCGACTGGCCTGGTCTTTCGTTAAGTCCAATTTTTAGACCCATAAAGAAGTGTAGAAAGAGAATTTTATGCGTGTTCCTTTACTTGCTGACTTAACGGTTCTTCTAATGGTCCCGCACACAAGGTTGAACTTATGTAACTTATTCACAACGTCGTTGCTTGCATTATAAGACACATTACATTATTTAATTAATATTTTGGAGACATTAATTTTTATAATATGTTAAACAGATAGCTCATAATTAAATATTTATGTGCGTAGTTATATTGCTACGACAATTGCTTAACGCTCCTCCCGACTTTTTGAGAGCGTCATTGTACACGTTTCTTGGCTAGCCGACCAGGTGGAACGCCTTTGTCAAGGTCGGGCACTCACGTAACCCGCACACTGTTCGAGCTCTTGTAACTGTGCAGTTTATGTTGGCACGCTTTTAGGAATACGGAAAATTATTCTGGAACCTCTGCGGGATCTATATAAGCAACAGCGGCCGACTTAGTCAGTTACACCTGGCGACATTACAGAATGCGGACCAAGTGATTGTTGCGGATCAGTGGAAAGTAATTATTGTGTTAATTGGTGCGGTATTGTAATAAGGTGAAATTATTATTGCGTGTGGACAAATTTAACTAGAATTATTGTATGAGAATACAATCTTGTTGGTTTCAAACTGTCATTTGTAATTAATTAAAGCCGGTAATTAGTGACTTCATTAGTGTCTGTATTTTTTCCACTGTACAATACGACGATTCGTGATACGGTCGTAACAATAGTATATTATTATCACACTTTCACTTACAGAGTAAATATCGTGCAAATATTATTAGCAATGAGAGAGTCGCAGCAACAGAAAAATTATCGCTGTCGCGCTGCCTTACGAAACCCAGTGCTCAAAAGTGGTTGTAATAGAATTGAAAATTATTGTTAATACTATTACGAGTAAACAAATTTTATAAATTTTCACGCTTTTTTTTTAGTCAAATTCTGATACATAATTATCAATCTAAAAGTTAATATTGAAAAATGTCTTATTTTCCTCTAATATGATTTTTAATTTAAAAAGTATAATCGTATCGATATGATAGAAAAGACAAATATTATAGTATAAAATTATATAGTGTTTGGGAAAAATCGAATTTGACTAGTCGACGTCTTTAAGGAAATTGTCCGTGGATTAGATGCCCGTCAACAAAACTGACTGACAGCTTCCTGGCCGCGCCCTTCCGCCAAAGTAAACATAATTTATAAACTCGACGACGACGACACACAATCAATAACAACGGTGTTTTGTACTTTCCCTAAGGTACAAACTCGTCCTTCGGTAAGGTCAATACGTCTGTACGTCTACAATGTATCACAGTTTGAAGGAGTTTCGTTTACAGAGCTTTTAATTAATCTCGCAACCGTTTCCTTAATACAAAATACTTACAGTTGTTAGCAGCGCTGGCTCAGTTAAGTCATTATTTGACATTCTGATTATTGTATTTTTTACGGAGTGCGTATTTCCCTCGCCTGCATATGGAGTCTGTCCAAATTCAGAAACATACATCTATTGCAATGAATCGGCGGGGTGAGTGCTCTCATTGAGTGCTCTTTGGACGCGAGTTATGGCGAACCAATAAGAATTTGCCTTCCTTCTGATTGGCTGGTGATGTCAGACAACAACTTTGTGTCAGACAGTACCAAAAGTTTATAAATATGGGTGTCTCACTCACAGCCGCAGAGGCCTCTCCCGAAGCCGAGGCAGCCAGTATTGCAGCCCCAAACACAGAAGCAGCTTAAAGTATAGGCTAAGTCGCCACCACCCTCTCCGGCTCCACCTTCAGCCCCTACAAAGGCACATAAACGATCCGCGTCGCCTTCCGCAGCAGAGGCACGCCCTGTAGCCAATATCTCGGTATTGGAGCCGGAGAATCAACCCTCCACCTCCGCGGAACCACCAACTCCCGCGCCTCTGAACCAGAGGTAGCCTCGCCACCACTGCCACCTCCGCGATATCCGCGAGCAGGCAAAATAAAACATCCAACTAAAGGGATAACCACACCGGATACTCAGTCCCGAGCTCCTGCCAAGAAAAGTCCAGCTTCCCGGTATAAGTCCGACGAAGCGCAACAGCGTACTTTTCCTGTCGCTACTTGAAACTCGACTGCCCCTGATCCTGTACCAACACAACCCGATCTGCCGTTAAGCCTGGTCGCTCTTAAAAATTTTCCAGGCAAACCGCCCAGTCCCTCACTTCCGATGGCGCACTGTTCGTCCGCGACTTTCTGTCGGGCTACGACCTCAAGAAAGTCGCATCCACCTTCAGGTCCACCCGAGACCGCCTGGAAACTGCTGACCCAACTGAGAGGTTTATGCTCTTGGTGGAAGCTTGGAATGTCATAGGTCTTCTATGAACCCAGGCCTTAGACGAGATCTCTCGCTCGTAGCTTGGAATGCTAACTCCACCGGTTCCAAGCATTCCGACCTTCTAGAATTCCCGGCTCGGTTCAAACCCGACGTACTTCTCCTCACAGAAACCACCTGACCCCGGCGAACCGGTTTCGATTACCAAATTACGTGGTCTATCGGGATGACCGAGTTGGCCGACGAGGAGGCGGCACGGCGATCGCGGTGAGGACCTCTATAGGTCATCATCGTGTCGTTTTGCCGCAGCGCACTAACCTAGAGGCCACCGCCATTGAGGTCCACGGAGATCTTGGCGGCATCCTCGTGGTTGCAGCATACAAGCCCCCTCGCGCTGAACTCCTTGTCGGCGATCTGGACGTCATCTTCGATTCCCAGTGAAGGGTAACTTTGGCCGGCGATCTGAGTTGCAAGAATCGCGTTTGGAATAGTCGCTTGACTACTCCGAACGGGAAGCGCCTGCTCAGTTATGTTGAATCGCGCCGGGCGATGGTGATTGGTCCAGCGCAACGCACGTTCTTTCCGACGCTACCTAATGCGGCTCCCGATGTTTTGGATATTGCGGTAACCCAAGGAATTGTCTGTCCGATCGAGGCATTCTCGCTTACGGAGCTGACATCCGACCACAACCCCATCTTGGTCCACGTCGCTACCCAGCACGCCTATGCACGGGACGAGAAGAAGGTTATCGATTGGGACCGCTACGGCCCGGCTCTGTGCCGTAGATTGCCGCCAGCGGGCCCACTCGATTCCGTTCGCCTCCTAGACGAAGCAGTTGCGGGAATCGAAGAGGCAATCATCTCGGCTATAGGCGTGTCTTCACGTGTGCTATCCGGTTTCACGCCTGACTACCAAACGCATCCCTGAGGAAGTCTCTCTTCTCGCTCGCGAGAGGAATTACTTCCGGAAACGTTGGCAGAGGACCCGTGATCCGGCCGATAAGGCAGCATAGAATCGGCTCACCGGACGACTGCGTGGGAGTCTGAAGGCGTTCCGACGTAGCCGTTGGGAACTCGCTGTGGCCCGAACGGGGGATGCGGACCCGTATGGTCACCCGTACAGAATACCTTCCGCGATGACGGGACCGAGGCGACGACCTCCTCTCCCCGCCATCGTTGGGCCGTTCGGACAACTCCTGGGTCGCCCGGAGGACAAGGATGAGTACTTGGGCTTGTGTTTCGAGCGACAGTTCGCTCCGAACCCGCCCATGGACTGGGACTTCGACGAACAAGTCGAGATGGCTGTGAAAGACTTTCTGTCTCTTCCGATCACGGCGGAGCCCGAACCCATCTCTTTGGAAGAAGTCTCAGATCGGCTCGCTGAACTTCAACCAAGAAAAAGTTCAGGCCCGGACGATGTCACGAACACATATGTAATTAATTTGTAATAATCCACTTCTCCCGGAGCCTGGAGTTCAATTCTTGACTGATTTGTTCAACGCGTGTCTCAGACAAGCCTACTTTCCCAAGAAATGGCGAAAGACGACGGTCATCGTGCTCCCGAAGCAGGGAAAGGATGCTTCCCGCCCCGACAACCTCCGGCCTATCAGCCTACTCTCCGCTCCGTCCAAGGTTTTTGAACGACTCGTGCAGCGTCGTGTGCGAGAACATCTAATTAACTCTGACATGCTGGTCGCCGAACTGTTCGGCTTCTGTGTGGGGCATTCGACCACTCATCAACTGATGAGAATGGTGGAATACATCACGGACGCCGGGTGTCTTAGAGAACGGACCGTTGGCTGTTTCTTGGATGTTGAAAAAGCCTTCGACAGCGTATGGCATGATGGCCTATTATTCAAGCTTAGGGAAGTCCAGCTCCCGGACTGCTACCTCCATCTGGTTGGTAGCTTTCTGACGGAGAGGACCTTCTGCGTGAGAGTTGGAGATTCAGTCTCTTCCGAGAGACGAATCACAGCCGGCGTCCCTCAAGGTAGTGTTCTTGGCCTCCTTCTGTTCTCACTCTACGTCAACAACGTGCCGAGACAGCCTGGACTTTTCGGACGACACGGCCGTATTTATGGCCGATCGTCATGTTGAAAGAGCCGTCTTACGACTGCAGCTCCAGCTCGACACGCTCGGGGACTGGACTGAAAATTGGAGAGTGCAACTCAACGCTACCAAGAGTGTAGCCGTCGAATTCTCGAAGCGACGGAAGCACCCTGTTAGGCAGTTACGTATCGGCAGAACGTACTTGCGCTGGTCCACCGAGGTTAAGTACCATGGATTACACCTCGACCGTCGGCTCTTCTGGATTGACCCGAAGATCTTCTGGAACTTACCTAACTTAACGTCAACATCACAATTCTTATCATGGCCATTATCATTTCCCAGATAGTTAAAATAGCTCACCTGATCTACAATGTGATGGTTGATTATTATTATTATTATTGTTCTTGCCTTGAAATGTAATTACTTTTTTTTATAGCGAAGACTTTCTTGTTATATTGTGTGGAAATCTGATGAAGCTTAAAAACAGATTTTTGTAAAGCAGATTCTTTATTTTCAGTTACAAGCAAGTCGCCAGCAAACAACAACATTTAAATATCTGTCTCGTGGCTGCTCAATACACGTTTCCATTTAATTGTCTTTATAGTAATGTACTAAACTTATATATGAAACGAGATCCACTTTCAAATTAAATATTTAAATAGTTACTTTTCTCTTATTAGGACGGGGTGGGAAACAGAAAGAAAGGATGGTTCAAATGAAGCTCGGTCGGTAAAGGATGGTTTAAAGAACGGTAAAAGGTTGAGAAATTCTAGTGGAAGGTACGCGGACCTCAGTAGCAAGATAAGTCTAGTTTCTTCACTCTTAGAGTGGAGCCTGATTTTATAATTCTTTGGATCTGTTAAGAAAGTTTTAACTTTGTACTGTACATGCCTCTGTGTTGTATCACTCCACTGTGAACTCACTGTAAGAGTGAACAGACTTTTTCAGTAAACATACACTCCTCTCTGGGGATACCGGTTTCCCTCTCTAGATGTAGTGAGGTGTCTGCTGTAACACGGCGAGGAGGCACAAGAGGTCGTGGGTCTAATGCTGAGGGGGGACTACGTTACCCTGACACTCTGTTATTATCGGTGATCAGTTTACTATGTTCTCTGCGTTCAAAATCAGTCCAAACAACACATAATCGCAATAAACATGAGTATTTTAGGGATTTATAAAGTAAACGCAGAATTGGAGTACTTAATAAGGATTTTATTATACAGTAATAAGTATGTTGGTGATATAGTTAAATTAGCCTACAGGGTTAAATTTTATTTAATATATTTTAAAATATTATTTAATATACTCATACCCGGGCGTTTCAGGTGTAGCTTATAATGCAAATTAAACTATAATTTTGTAATATCCGTGAAATTGTGAGAAAAATGAGTCCAACCAACACATAATTGCGACAAATTATAAAGTAATAACTATGTTGATGATTATAAACAAAAAATTTGTATTTAAAATTTACATTCATGGTGCAAAATTACGTTGGTAATATGAAAATTTGTATTTTTTCTACAATAACAAATGCTCTTTGAATGTAAATTCATTAAAACAAATTATTTTATTTAAAAATATACCCCAAATGAAAAGGAAAATATTGACTGATATGATAACTTATACAACTGTATACAATTACATATATGCAATATACACACCTAATACACTTTACTACAATAAAGATACGTCGAATTGTGCGTGATTATCAACGAAAATTAATTAACATTTGCAAAATACTAATTTCAATATGCCAAAATTGCCAAAATGAATATTAAACTTAGACTTAGTTGTACATCTAAAATATACCACAACCACGTCGTGTTTGGTGTCATTTTTTTTTAAATTTTATGGAGATTACAAATACGCTAAGCTCGTTTGTTAAAAAAAAAAAATCATATGACAAAAGCTGGAGTTACGTAGTGGACGCTCCAGTAGATTCATACCCCAGGTGTGGGGGCCAGTTGCGATTGTGAGTGTGTGTTAGTAAGGGTCTCCTGATCCCTCAGGCGCCATGGAACTGGGAACGCCGTATAGAGCCGAATCCCCATCCAACACAGCACGACAAAGAGCTACTGGTAAGTGTAACAAAATAAAAACAATGGTAGTTGATTGCAAATGCAAACGCTTGGATAATCTATTGTCCGCATTCCTTTATCTCTCCCCCTCGCTCTCTCTCTCCTATATCTGTCTGTCTGTTCCTCTCTCTCTCTCTCTCTCTCTCTCTCTCTCTCTGCCTGTCTCTGTCTGTCTGTTTTACTGTCTGTCTGTCTGTCTATCTGTCTGTCTGTCCGTATGTCTCTGTCTCTGTCTCTGTCTCTCTCTCTGCTCAATTAGTACTCACAAAATATATTAATAATTCCATTGGCATCTGATCTCGCCTACTCTCGCGTACTCCATATAACACGCTGTCAGTTCCAACTACGCTCCGGTAGCACGCGCGCGCGAGCGCACACACACACACAAACATTTTATGAAGCGATGTCGTGTCAGTGGATTGTAAACTTTGACCTTCTTTTAGTTTACTTTTTTTTAGACCTATAAGTAACTGAACTTTTTAACATCATAAGTAGAAAAGACGAAGAGTCAAAACCTAAACACGTACACACAAGTTTGTTGTTTGTTTCCAGAAACTGTTGTGCTGTGTTGGTGTAAACTTACTAACACAATAAGGCGGCCAAGCAAACATACAACCGTGGTGTGACTTTTTGGAAACGTAAAATTTTGTCAAAGAAATAACAAGAGCTCTTCACTTTTCCCGTGTAGTAGCCTGTTTCTTTACTTTGACACCTTTAGGTTTTGAATTCTACTCATTGTGAACTCAAGTCTTGTTTCTTAGCCTTTACGTCCATAATAAGTCGAAATAGTTCGTGTGACCTGAGTGTGATATATTCAGTGTTCCATATTCCTATGTTCAACGTCCCTCCACATTGACCTGTACTCCTCAATTCTGTCCCGTTGACAGAGACTGTCAATGTACGGAAGTGAGTCTATACTTCAAAGATGGAAGAAAAATTACATCCGCTGAAGTGAAATTTCTCAGAACTGTAAAACGTTAACAAGCAGAATAAACTGACAGGATAGGAATTGGAAATTTTATAATTTAAAAAATAAAATTAATGAAATACAACCTTATGTGCGGGGCCATCAGGCAAACTCTTAAGTCAGCAAGTAAAGAAAGACGCCTAAAATTTTACAAGGTGATGGCCATTCCCACACTTCTTTATGGTAGGCCAGGCCAGTACACTTCTTTATGGGAGGCCAGGCCAGTCGTATCCAAGCGGCTGAAATGAGATTTCTCAGGCACGTGGCAGGATATACTATTCATGGTCACAGACGAAACACAGATATACGACAGGAACTGAATATTATGAGTATACTCAACAGGATTTCTCAGTATCGGCTGAATTGGTGAGAACAGCGAATGGATGACTGCTGCATCCCCAAACAACTATGGACTACAAGCCGAAGGGATGGAGAGATGCGGGACGTCCGAGGAAGCGTTGGAGTGACCAGATCTAGACTTTGCCTGTCTGAGACCGGAACAAACTATCCTTGGTTTAATTCTTGCATATGATGATGACGATTATGAAAATTAATGAATACAAAGTCAATTGGTGCAACCACTTAGAAAGAGTGCAGACTGCCTTCCGCATGACAGTCCAAGGACGTCCGAGTACAAGATGGTTTCCGGAACAGACGGTGCAGCCCAGGCCTTGAAGTAGAGAGGAAGAAGAAGAAGAAGAAGATGATGATGACAGTACACCAAGGGCTTTCATTATTCCTATTTGCAGGCACCAGCCAGATGATGCAGATCCAAATATTTAACTCTGCTGTACCCAGATTAACACGATAGTTCTGCATAGTAACAATTGAAAAGAGAAGGCGAGAAGACCGAGCAAAAGGTGGATCGGTGACGTAGAAAATCACAAAATTGCAGAATTAGAAAAACCTGGTCTAGGAAGGAGAGAAATAGAAGAATATTGTTGTGAAGTCAAAATCCATTATGGCGTTTAGACTAAAATGGTATAACGCGCGGAAGGTAACACCCGCAGAGTTGAAATTTTAAGTTTTTGTAGGAAAGTTACTTATTAAGATTTCTATCGTTTACCATAATTACTATCACAAAGTCTTGAGTACACAGAATATGTTGCGACATTGGGTACCTAAAGTGCGGCGAAGTTTAGTGATCAACGATACCGTGGACTCCCACGTTCTAGTGAAAAATGAAATTAAGTTCGATCCTTTCGTAAACGTGTGGCTCTGAAACCTAGTCGACTTTCACTTCGATACTCGGTGTTACAATTTGTACAACAAAATTATAACAAATAATTAAAGAGACGAAGGCTGTAGAGGAAAAAATGTAGTATGTAAGTAAATCAGTCATCAACCACAGCCTAGTTTCAACCAATTTTACACACAAAGAATTTCGACGATACCGAAACATCGAAGCATGGTAATGTTTTTAGGGTTTTGAAACGTATAATGTGTTTTATATAACGTAAGTATAACGTAACGTAAATATGTTCTTCTTTTCGTCAAATATATTTACTATATAACAAACATTATCATGTTAAAAACGACAGAGACCGAAGATTTCTAGACTGTGGGGAATCGAAAGTGTGGAAGCGTTACATTTTTCGATGACGCATCACGCATTTTGTGGAATGACCCCCAGCCTAAAAACATTATCATGTTAAAAAATATATTTACTATATAACAAACATTATCATGTTAAAAACGACAGAGACCGAAGATTTCTAGACTGTGGGGAATCGAAAGTGTGGAAGCGTTACATTTTTCGATGACGCATCACGCATTTTGTGGAATGACCCCCAGCCTAAAAACATTATCATGTTAAAACGCAAAATAATTGCTACTATTGAAACCGACCGAAAAAGTATTTTTTCCAAGACTGTAAAAACCTTGTGAAATTTATTGTCATGCGGTTATCAGTAAAAAGGATGAAATTGGTTTGTTACGTTTACTGGTGGCTCAGAGAGGAAACACATTAGTGGAATGACCTCCAAAGAGAATGTATTTACTGGTACGACGTGATATATCTAACTTCGGTGAGGGGGACAAAACTTTGACCGCCGTTAACAAAAGTGAGAACGGAAACCGTTTCACGTTAGTTTGTCAGCACTGCCGTCTCAGTTTGAGGACAAATACTTTTGTCGTCTACAGTTTTTTTTTCAGAGTTGGCAAAACTTTGCTTTACTGCTATGTAGAAGTTAGTAAATTAATTCGACAAGTTTTCTTTTCAATAGATGTCTACAATATTACTTGAAAGCTCGGCGAACAAATCACGCGACGTGAACTTTACAACAATGTTAGTGAAATCTTCATTTCAATTAATAACCCGTACATTTCCAAGAAAACCAAATTTTTGTTTGTCTGTGCGCATGCGTTTTGTAATAATGAATTGTAAGTTTTGTTAATAATGCTTCTGTTTATTTGTTATTGTGGCTAAGAAGAAAATTGAGGAAGAAATCAAGCTACGTGTACGCCTATATACGACGATTTTCCTAACCACATCACTACTATACAGTACATAAAACAACATCCTGCTACATAAGCATGAAAGCAGATTGTAAGCCTCTGAAAACAAATTTTTGAGGCGGGAAAATCAAAGCAATAGGAAAGAGCGAATTAGGAATATGATTGTCAGAAAGGGATAAGCGTTGCAGTAGCAATCAGTTGTCAAGACAGTAGAGAGAAGAGTACTGGAATTGTGCGACCATGTAATGAAAGAAAGGAAGCCGAAGATCATCATAAAGGCGAGGCCAGACGGAGGGAGAGGAAGACGAAGAAGACCAAGATTAAAATTTGGATCGACTATATTGAGAAGCAGGCTCATAGAAGAGGGGGGCCTTGTTCGACCCCAGGATAGAAGTCAATGTTGGAAATGTCTAAAGATCCCCGGTCGTTTGACACCAGAAGGGGATGGACAAGAAAAGGAGAAGATATCATTTGTGTTACTTATAATTTGTCGTATTCACAGGTCGTTTGTATCTGCTAGTTGTATTCTTGTCCAACTGGCAAGAGATGCGTGTTTTATCTGTCCACGTCTGTGTAATGTTGGTGATGACGTCGCAACTGAAATGTGGTGACGTCAATTTAGAAGACTACGCCGTTTGCAACAGGAGACTGATACTCGATGGTGGTTTTACTACATAAGACATGAATTATATAAGGAAAAATAAAGTTAATGGAGTTTAGAAGACGAGTCAATATGGCGCTTGAACGGTAATCTAGAAGTGCTGGATCCGATTGCCGGGGGGACTATGAAATAAAGCCTCCATGTCGACTCAATTTGGATCTGTATAATAATTACCGTATTTCTTCCGTCGTGTGACTTCGTGTGGCGTTAGATTGATTTACGCGTTTCGAAACATATGTTTCGTCTTCAGAAATAAAAAATTATTCAAAGTGAGGTCGTTAAATATTAAAATTGCAAATATTGAAAATAATTTGCACTCATGTAACGCGGATATGTGTGGAATTATTTTCAATATTTGCAATTTTAATATTTAACGACCTCACTTCGAGTGATTATTTTTATTTTCTGAAGACGAAACATATGTTTTGAAACGCGTAAATCAATCTTAACGCCACACGAAGTCACACGACGGAAGAAAAACGGTATTAAACAGGTTTTGTCATTAAGTGACTTGGATACGAATTCAAACATGTTTTTCAATTTGGATGTGAGTGCTGGGATAACGTTCTGAAGGTACTTTAAAACCTCTAAGCGATGGGTGATTTCTTACGGATAAGTCGTCTATTCGGACTGCTTCTATCGTAATATTTTGTTCGCTTGGCTTTTCGGTCCCTAAAATCGTCCTCAGAAACTAAGTTGTTTGATGTTGTTAAGGTACTGAGGACGATCCGGAATTGCACAGATCGAAACGTCAATCAAGAAATATTTTAGAAAGAAAGCAGTCTGAAGGTACCCATCCCCATGGGCGCTCCGAGGGGGTGCATTTGCACCCCCTGGCTCCTGAAAAGGTGGTTTCAAAAATGAAAAAATTAACAAAAAATACAAGTTATGAAATACAAAATTCAGTTTATTGAACGTAAGACAAATTCAGTGCATGAAATCAATATTAATGAATCTAGTAATACCGTAAAGAAAAGAAAAACTGTGTTCATGTTTATTTTTTAAAAAAATTCTTTGCATTAATTTTATAGCACGTCAAGACTGAAACAAAAAGTATATAACCTCCTTGGTTGTTGTCCAAATCTGTTGATATCTCGAAGTACATATTTAGTTCTAAAGCTGAATCTGAGTAATATTATTTACTAGAGTTGGCGGCGCGTTATTTTAAAAGCGCATTTGAGATATAATTATACACGGCGAAAAATTGTATATGAAAAATTACAATACTGCATAGTATTGTAAGCGCAGACTGAAAAATAAAAAAAATCGACATATTTTTTGATTTTTTGGAATTTTTTTATATTTTGTATTAAGATTTACTAGAAAATATAGTAAAAATTACAAAAATATGGCAATTTTTTAATTTTCAGTTATATATATATTACTATAATATTTATGACTAAATTTACCTCAAGATATACTTTCAAGAAAAAGTATATCTTGAGGTAAATTTAGTCATAAATATTATAGTATTATATACATCAAGAAACGGACTGTAGCAGAAAGTGATTGAAATAATTGAAATATATATATATATATATAATTATCCCAGATCCCCGGGTTTGCACCCCCCTGCGAACATTTATTTGGGCGCCCATGCCCATCCCCATTCTGAAGGTAACAATGAGCAGCTAAAGTATAATGCTGGCCACAGACTACCTTTCTAGTACGGCGATTGGCTCACTCAACTCAGCCTACTCTGCTTACTCTACCTTAGGAGGTAAAAAAGTTAATTTTTTTTTCGTATGAGCCACGGTGGACTACGTTTGGTTCAACAGGTTCTCTCCTTCATCTTATTTGGCTCTTCTTCTCATCTCTCTTCATCCTTTCCCATATCTCCCTCATTCTTGATAGATGTCTCTCCCTCCTTTCGTCAGTCCAGATGGCGTCTGTCCTCTTCTTGTGTTTTCCTGAAAACCTTGGCCATTTAATTTATATTTTTGAATGGTAAGCGTTCACCAATGTCTTCTTGAGTAATCTGTAGTTCTTCGATATCTTTTTTATTTCTTTTAACCACGTATTGGGCATTTTGACCTTTCTGAAATAGTTAAAAAATTTAATACCTGTTAGTCTGTCACCATTCATTCTTTTAATGTGTCCAAAGAAAGTATTTCTTCTTTTTCTAATTTCATTTGTGATTTTCTCAACATGTGCATACAGCTCATTAGTGTACTGTCTTCTGTACTGTTCTCCATCGTTTATGGGTCCCAAGATTTTTTTTAACATTTTCTTTTCTGTGACTTCCAGTTCTCCTCCCATCATCATTTTCTTGTTAAGAGACACTTAGCTGCATAAAGTGCTTCGAGGCAAATTACTGTTGAGTAATACCTAAGTTTGGTTTGGCATTATTATTTTTATTATTATTTCGTTGTTGTTGTCGTCGTTGCCGTTGTTGTTTGTATTGTTGTTATTGTTATTACACAAATTTAAATTGGACTGAACGGAAATAATCTTGTAAAAACAAAAATGATTAGTACTACTGATACCGGGAATGAAATTATTAGGAAGCGTTTTACTGATTTAAGTTTAACTAAGTTCGAATATTTTGGTGCTCAACGTTAACAGATTCGCGTACTAACTCTAACAGATTCACTTTGTCTCCTCGCAGTGATCATTCGTTAATTAAGCGATGCTCAAACGAGTAAAAATAAACCAGTAAAGTTTGTAAATCCAACCATGGTAATTGAGAATGACGGACGGGCAATTTGCAACTCTAGAGCGGTATAATTAGTATTGTCGTTAGAGTACATAGCGGAATGATTGTATTTTGTGCAGTAACTGAATTTCAGATCTGTTTTAATTAAACGCGACAACGTTTTACTGCGGTCGTCGAATCCACGGTCCACTCGTCACAGTTGATATGCGCATTTGACCAAAGCCATTAAATGAAACATCATCGTGAGTCATTCCTACAACCGTTGTTCGTTCGTGAACTTCTAGTTCGACAATCGATTCATCAAACTTAACAAGACAGAAATATTATGCGGCTTGAATAAGTATGGAATTCTTGCTTTACTTTCCACTTGTCTTTTGATTTGTTTTCCATTTTATACTCATTTTTAGCACATTGTTTATGGTATATTGAATTATGGTTTGTCTCAAGTTTTTTGTATTTGGGCTCTCTGGTAAATAAAAATAATGATATAAATGAAAAGATAAGTAAAAGAATTCAGAATGCTAACTGATGCTACTACGGGCTGATGAAATACTTTAAATCACAAATTCTACACCGTGAAACCAAAGCTAGACTATATAGACCATTAGAAAAACTGGTCCTGATGTACGGAAGTGAAACATGTGTACTGACACAGGGCGACCTGTTTCGATTTGAATCTTTTGAAAGGAAAATACTTAGGATAAATTATGGACCCATTAGGAAAGGTGGATAGTGGAGAATAAAGGTGCAACAGAAAGCTCTATGAGTTATATTGATCGCCTGATATGAAATGCACACTAGAAGGAAAGAGAGGACGGAAGACCTAGACTTCCATGGATTGATGTAAAAGTACTTGGAGCGAAAAATTGGTGGACATTGGCTAAGATTAGGGAAGTCTGGAGGAAAATCCCGAGGGAAGCTGAGCCACACGGTGGGCTACTGAGCTACTGATGATGCTAAATTCTTGGTTAAAAAGTTGGACGAGAGAACCAAATGGATGAGACAGTTCGAATAAACGAGTATCTTAATATTCAGTACTTGTTGTTGTTGTTCTTATTCTTCTTTGCCTGACGTCTCCAAAGACGTAATTTTTATCGTTTGCATATCCTTTATTATAGAGCATTCTCTTTGGTTGACTGTTCCAACCCATTCCCTCCACATGCTCTAACCAGACAATGCTTGTGTACCACGTGAAACACAAAACTAATATACCTTCATACCTTCACCTCTTTTATACGTAATACGCATTTTCGTAAAACGTAATAATAATAATAATAATAATAATAATAATAATAATAATAATAATAATAATAATAAGAAGAAGAAGAAGAAGAAGAAGAAGAAGAAGAAGAACAACAACAACAACAACAACAGCAACAACAACAACAACAACAACAACAACAACAACAACAACAACGACAACAACAACAACAACAACAACAACAACAACAACAACAACAACAACAACAACAACAACAACACGTGTTTGAGTTAGGCCTAGAAATGAGCCAGAAAAACTCATAAATAGTAAAATAGTTTTACCTTTTTCTTTTCCGTCTGGTGGCCTTTATCCTTTACGAAACTCTACGCGTTTCGGGACATATGTCCCATCATCAGGAATATCCCTTGGTGAAGTTCGTCAATAGTTAAAATATTAAAAACAACTTTTTATACAACTTTACACATCACAATAAATATAAATATAAACCCAAAAAACACACAAAAACCCCCAAACGTGAGAACACGCGATATCGCTGGTGCGCACCACGAATTACTGTAGTCGACTGCTGTGCTCATGTTGTTATAGGTCGCACACTAACACTAACACTAGGCGCGCATAGTGCGTGTGATGTGTAAAGTTGTATAAAAAGTTGTTTTTAATATTTTAACTATTGACGAACTTCACCAAGGGATATTCCTGATGATGGGACATATGTCCCGAAACGCGTAGAGTTTCGTAAAGGATAAAGGCCACCAGACGGAAAAGAAAAAGGTAAAACTATTTTACTATTTATAACACATAAGTGGCCTGGATACCAAAAGGCATGGATCTAAAAGCAAAATTCAATTAAAATCAATGCCCGGGAACGGCCGCCATCTTGAAAAATCTATTTCCGGTAGGCCTATGCATTTTTTGTATTTTTTTAATTTTTGGTGCAAAAACTATTCAAGCTAGAATAAAATTGTATTGGACCTTCTTTGTAGACTATAAAATTTCCTCTTGTTTGAAAAAAAATCTTTTCTGTGGAGCTTAGACTCTATGGCTGGGAACGGCCGCCGTCTTGAGAAATATATCTCCGGGACGTGTTTTCAGCATAATTTTGTTTTTTTGTGTGTGCAAAAACCGTTCAAGATAGGATACAATTGCACTGGAACGTTTTTGTAGAGCATAAAATTTCACATAAATTTGGATCTATGTATTGAAAAACGTATTGTAGTTTAACAAGGTTTTCCCAAATTAACTTTGTTTTAGTTACTTACGTTTCACAAGTTTATGTCATTTTCACGCACAAACTTAGCATGCTAATTCGAAAATTGCAATCCAGGATAAAAATAGCAATTAATTATGAAAATTTAATTTATTTTGCATGGTGTGGTGCACAATCTGGCAACAGCGCAACACCCGATTTTTGCTAGGTTAGAAGCTGATCCACCTACCAATCAGGAAATCAACAGCTCGGAATTGATTAGAATGACTGTAGAGACCTTCAATAAGGAACTGGAACGTCTCGAGAGAAATGGTGCTTTGGATTCAATATTATAATATGATATCCTTGGTTCGGCTATCCATCCAAGCTGAACGCATATGCGACTGAAATCTGCATCTTCACTGTGTGCGGCACATGATCCCTTTGTTTCATGCTGCTGGACATTTACATTATGCAAAAGCAGCGCACTTATATTTGCAGAAAATGGTTGAGCTCGAAGACAAATTGACTCCTTTTGAATACGAAGAATTCGTTGAAAAGGGATACTTCTCAATACGTAGATCAGTAAAGGCTTGGGCAGGTATATGGTCAGACATGACTATAGAACAGACTCGAATGAGATCTATGAAGACTTCAGGGGGGTTACCCATGCCAGAGAAGTATCGCCATCCACTTAGCACAATGGATACTGGAAATGCCAGTGTTAAAATATGCTCTCAATTAGAAGTCTTCGTCAGTCATGAGTACACTAGGATTGATCAACATTCTTCTGCATGGCACTCTTCTGTCAAACGTGATGTAAATGATCTGGAGATTTTCGAAAAGTGGCTTAAAGATCACCAACCACTGATTTCCAGAAATCATAACGTTATGTCCCTAGCAACATGTATTATTGGGGATGAAAGCATCAACTGTCATCGCAGTGAAGAAGTTGGCACAGATCTTGTCAAAATAAATGCTAAAAACAACTTTCATGATGTCAAATTCAAACGTAAAACGAGAGTTTTGCCACTCTCTGCAGTTAACCCACACTCTCGAGTAAACGATACTGTGTTACTTTGACATCTACTGTCCTGTATCAATGAATGATTAGAACTGTGAAAGACAAAAAAGAAATATTTTCATATTTTGAATATGAGTTATCGCCAGTGTGATGCTTTGTCATTGTTTGATGGAAGCGGTATGAGAAAGACCCACAAATCTGCTCTTTACTCTATTTTCAGACCGATTTCGGATTTTCATCTACAGAATTGCAAGTATGTATTTGATGGGGGCCATCTTCTACACAAAGTGGTCTGGCCTTCTCAAACGACTTACGAGTGTATATACAAAGGTTACAGCAATTATGTGGTAGAGCACTATGATGCGATAGTCGTGTTTGATGATTATGATTCTAGTTCGGTTCTAACTAAAAACATGGAAAGACAGAGAGGTTCTTTAAAAATCTCCTGCCCTGACATTCTCTTTGAAGAAACTATGAGCTCAACTGTCGAACAAATAAAGTTTTTGTCGAATTTGACTAATAAAAGCCGATTCATTAACCAGTTTGTCAAGAAACTTGAAGATGAAGGCGTTTCTGTTATCCAGGCCAATGACGATGCAGACACACTCATCGTCCAAACAGGCATAGTAGATTGTTAAAGCAACACCACCAAGCCTGTCGTCGTAGTGGGAGAAGATGTGGACTTGTTGATTCTGATGACTACACTTACACCCCAACATAATTCTGTCTACTTTTTGAAAGCTGGAAGGGGCAAAATTCCCGATGTATTATTTCACTGAAAAGACAATCAGCAAGACTTCAAAGACATCAAAGCCCAACTACTGTTCCTGCATGCATTAAGTGGCTGTGACACAACTTCGTCATTATTTAAACAAAGGAAAAAGAAAATTTTCAAATTAGTCCAAACTGACCCTGGACTTAGTGGTATGTTGTCAGTTTTCAATGATTCGTCAGTACAGCCTGAAGTCTTGCAAGCTGCCGGAAAAAAATGTCTGCTGCGCATGTACGAAGCAAAGGATAAAGAAACTTCTTTAAACAAGTACAGATACAATACATTCTGTCAGTTGGTGTCAAAAGAAAAACATGAAGTGAACTTGGCAAGTCTTCCACCGAGGATAAGGGGATTGGTTGCCAAAACTCACCACAGCCTGTGGCAGAAGAGGAAAAAGAAAGCCTTGAAGAAGATTATGATGAAGATTTGAACCAACCTGAGGATGCAACAGCACAGGATTACACCAAGGAAGATGAAGGGGTGTCGGCCATTGAAATGATTTCCCACTTTGATCGGCCGAGCACATTAATAGCAACAAGAACAATTTTGTTTTTACTTTATATTCTTTTTAACCTATGACTTATTATATACATTTTGACTTATTTTAAAACATTGTCACATATTATTTCATTTGAACTACTAAATGTTTGTACTTAACACCAATAAATGTATTTAGTATCTACATTTTTGCTCATTTATTCTTTGCCAGAATGCTCAAATAATGCAAATAATGCTAACCAAATACACTGTACTCACCGTCTATGGCTTTTTTCCTTGATGTTTTTTCCAGTTTACATGTTTCAAGGCACTTGCCTCATCATCAGAACTTATAAAATCAATCTATGTCATAAATAATGACATTTGTCAAAATATTAAAAACACAATACGGCAATTAAACTATGTACATAAATTCGCTTTAAAAATGTTCGGTGTGCCTTGCAAGACAACACGCGCCGTACTGACGTAATCTAAGCCTTATCTCGACTATATCTCATAGCGGTATCGTACAGTATATTTGACTTATACTGTAATTGGTCGTTCAACACATGTGGATTGGTACTGGCGTCGTTGTATGCTTTGTAAATTTCATATTCTTCAAGGGCGTTCAAATAACTCCCTTTCCTGCAGAAATGAAGGGGTATTAAATTTGAGCTAAAATCCGTGTAACTGTGACTGTTGTCTATGAGGTGCTTGGCGAAATTTGACTTGATATTGTCGAAGTTGTAAACTCGTGTAGGGGGTCTATGTTCAGAAAATCTTTTCAAAAAACCTCGACCCGTCTGGCCCACATAAAAAGCCTCACAGTCGTTGCAGACTAGCTTATAAACACCCGTTTTATTTTCAAGACTGGTATGTTACTTGGTTACATACTGGTTACTTTTCAAGACTGGTACAGTGTATTTGGTTAACAAACACGTGGCTTGGGACTACAATAGGATTTATTCCATTTAAATCAAATAATGCTAGTAAATAGTACGATAACTAAAAATAAGCCAGACAGACATGGCAGCAATATATGTAAATAACGTAATATTACAGCACATCTTGTATGTGAATTTTAAATTTGATCACTTACGAGTTGTAGAGATAAATATTTGTGCTAGAACAGTTTAAATTTTTCTCTTTACTTTTTTGTAAAATCTCTATGACGTCAACTAAATATGAAAAAAAGAGAAATTAGTTAAGTAAGAATGCGCTCAATATTAACAAAATATTGATATTTTCAAACCCGCTTTTTTCCCTTCTAAAAAACAGTAATCAAACCTTAAACCCCTAATAGGCTATATTATAATCATTTGTATGTTTAATTTATTTATTTTATTAGTAGAGGGAAATTGGGGGTTCAAACCCACAAAGGAATGCCGCCTTCTTAAAAAACACTAAAAAAACACTAAAAAACATGATCTCAGAGATGACGCCGCCACCGCTGGACCCGCAGCATCCCGATGGACCACAGCACCGCGAATTTCCGCGAATAAATTTTTTATTTTTTTAATTTTATTTTTTTTATTTTTTTAATTAAATTGATTTGGTGGGATGATGTTCAATGGACCACCAGCATCCGTGAATATAATTTTTTTATTTTTTTAAGAAAGCTGATTTGCATATCAGTGGGTGGTGTTGGGTGGGAGGTTGTTTTTTTTTTTTCATATCAGTGGGTGGGGGGTGGTTCCAACTCGAAGCATTATAGTGTATACTAAAATATATGATCAGGTGTACCAACCTTTGCATGAGTTCAAATTTGTTGTGTGTTATAATGTATATTAAATCTATATGATCAGGTGTACCAACCTCTGTAGTATTATTATAGTGTATAGATATTTTATATGAGCAGGTTTGTCAACATTTTCTGTGGCGGGGGGAGGGAAATTCAAATATGTGTTATATTGTGTATGTATAGAGCAGATCTGTCAACATTTTTTTCTCTTCTGTGGTGGGAAATTCAAACTATATATGATCATAATTGGTACTCTCTCTCGCTCTCTCACACGTTGTGTATGTCTCTCTCTCTCTCTCTTTCTCTCTCTCTCGTTGTCAAACGTTATGCTCACCGGAATTATAGTGTATATTAAAATATATGATTAGGTGTACCAACCTTTACATGAGTTCAAATTTGTCGCGTGTTATAATGTATATTAAATCTATATGATCAGATGTACCAACCTCTGTATTATTCGTCCTCTCACTCCCTCTCTCTCACTCTCTCTCTCTCTCTCTCTCTCTCTCTCTCTTGTTGTCAAACGTTATGCTCAAACCGTTCTCCGCTCTCTGTGGTCAGTACCGAACGCATGTATATGAAATTAGAAAGTTTATTCGACAAATATTAACGTCCTCACACCCTCACACTCTCTCTCACTCTCTCTCTCTCTCACTCTCACTTGTTTCAACTGTGTCAACAAATAGTAACGTCCTCACACTCTCTCTCTCTCTCTCTCTTTCTCTCTCTCTCTCTCTCTCTCTCTCTCTCTCTCTCTCTCTCTCTCACTTTCACACGTTTCAACTATGCAAGGTTTCATACCCTTTCTCCTGTCTCCCTCTCGTACATTGAGTAGTCGGTGTGATGAATAAATAATTTTAGCCCTCTCTCGTTGTCAAAACGTCGTCTTCATTTTCAATGTATTAAATAATTAATTAATAGTTTTATAATGCAGTCAGTGTGATTGATCCTTGTTAGAAATATATATATTTGACGTCAATGAACTACTTACCTGTTATGTTGTTACAGACAATACTTCTGTTTTAAGGTTGCAGTTTACACACACATAGGTTCAGTAGTGTATAGCGAAATAAATTAAAATTATACACACACATGAAAACGGCGGATGAAATTCATACAAATCTTCTGATGTAACAGTTCACAAAAAATAAATTAATTGTACACATGTTCAGAGGTGTAGAGTGAAATAAAATAAAGTCATAATTTGTTTAAATGATTAAATATATTTTAACATTCACAATATAAAATTCACAATTAAATAAATACATTAGAAATTGATATTTTTCGAAAGTTTATATATAATTGTGTGTCGTACTTGTAGAAGAAGCAACCTGCAACATAACAATACAACAACAACATTAAAATCATGTTAAATATCACACACACACAGATGCACACGCAACGCGCGCACATACAGACGCATACGCAACGTAATCACACACACACACACACGCATACGTAACGTAACCAAACACGCAACGCGCCCACACACAGACGCAAACGCAACGTACACACGTTTGGGTTACACCACACGTGCACGCACACACACACACACAGACGTACACGCACACATACGCAACGCGCCCACACACAGACGCAAACACAACGTAATCATACACATACATACAACATGTACATGTAGGACCAATAAACAGATAACAGATTTAAATATGCTATAGTCATTGTAAGACGTTACAATCATTCGCAACGTAATCACACACACACACACGCATACGTAACGTAACCAAACACGCAACGCGCCCACACACAGACGCAAACGCAACGTACACACGTTTGGGTTACACCACACGTGCACGCACACACACACACACAGACGTACACGCACACATACGCAACGCACCCACACACAGACGCAAACACAACGTAATCATACACATACATACAACATATACATGTAGGACCAATAAACAGATAACAGATTTAAATATGCTATAGTCATTGTAAGACGTTACAATCATTGAAGTGTTTAATAAGTAAATTGTATGTATGTATATATCACTGAATAATAATAATAATAATATAATCGTTCTAGTGTTATCGTTTGCTGCAACAGGTAAAGCAGTTACAAATAATTACATATAGGTTCAGAGGTGTATAGTGAAATAAATTAAAAATCCATTCATCAAAACTTTGTAAATTAGAATCTGCACTACATTCAAACATACGCACACACACACACAATGATAAAAAATTGTTTATTAAAAGTAGTTTGTTACCTTAACGAGATACAATTTCCACATGCGCTGTCTGGTTCTTCATCCCTCGAAACACAAGATGTAGGTCGCTGGGGCTTATATGACGGAGTTCTTCATCTGTAAAGACGTCAGCATACCTCTTAGGTAGATATACACGATAGCGGCGCTCACAATCTTCCAACGTTACAAGCACAGACTTCCCATATCGCGTGTCCACATGCACCATGTTAACGATCGGATACTGCTTGTTCAATGTTAATTCTGCACACGTTTGTACTCAATAGCAGAAACTGCGTTGAATTTTGTGATAAACGACATTATTTATGAGAAGTGAAGACGTCTGTATCAAGCAAGGTGGAACCATACAATGTCAGAATATTCGCTACAAAGAAGACTAGTGAAAGTAATGGTGGTGATGTGGTCATCAGGAAAGTTCACGTTCATCGCCCGAAGCTTTGCATGTACATACACACAGGCAGAATTAGCGCTGTTACAAAATATATATATTAGGAAAGTCAAGCCCACAGACTACTAGAAATAGTTATCGTTTGAAAAAAAAGAAACCACACATTACAAACAGTTAACGCCTGCAGCCATATACAAGTTTACCTAATGAAATTAACAATGCTATGAGACACTTACATTAAAAATGTTTGTATAACAGAAAAATCATTAATTATCCACTCTCTAAGTGCGTGCACATTATGGTTTGTACATAGTGTAGAAGAAGAATTGCAATGTGTAAGACATAACGCCCCAGGAATGTCTTTTGGTACGTCTTTTGGGCAACCAATGTCATCAAGATTTATTATATGATAATGAATTATTTTCGATTCTAAAAAACGTTTTTTCTCAAGACCCTTCACAAACACATATTTATATATGTTCGTATACGTTGTTAACACTGAAACAAGATTGTCGTACGGTGTCTCTCCTTCATCCCATCTTAGCCCATGATAGTTTGTCGTTAACCAGCAGTTGGTTCTAGTGTATTTCGAATTCGTAACGACTGTAGCAGGCGGGGCGAAAATCCAATGTCTGTATGCAAAACGTGTTACGTCCATAACCGACAACTCCTTTACTATATAATTGCCGTTGTCATCATAAAAGCAGTGAAAGTCAATTATTACAGCAGCGTTTTCCATTATACTATAAAAAAAAAAGAAACCACACATTACAAACTAATATTTATAAACACAAAGATCGTTACAATAATAATACACAAACTTACGTTTACTGTCGTCCGAACTGAAGCGTGGAGAGAGAATAACTATCGATATCACAGTGAGAATTCTTTTTGTTTTTAACAGATGGAATTTTAGCAGGAGGGGGAGCAGAGTCGCCGTCGGCAATTAATTTGGCACGTACGTAAGATTTTAATAAAACAATTATCAGTTTTAAATAATAATTTTCGGAAACAACCCCGGGGGTCCTCATGCCACGAAACACGAGATGTAGGTCGCTGGGGTTTTATAAATTGTTTATTAAGTCTTTTAGAAATGGTCTTATACTTGAGCTTGGCCTGTTGACTATTGCTTTTAATTTTGTAATTTCTACAGGCGTTAACCGTTTCGGAGAAAAAAACCATTTATGGAGAAGATCCTCCTCCTCTTGTTTTGATGTGGTATTTATTCTATGATCCATCCTTCTTGTTCCTATAATAATAATAACAGTACCTGCTTCATTATCATATACATTATGTGCTATATATAAATATATACATAAGGCTTTCAACACACACACACACACATACCATAAATCCAGAACAGGAAAGGTATTATAACAAACATTACGAAAACAAGTACGTACATAGATCAACGTTTAAACAAACAGATTATTACCTGAATAAATTTTTTTTAAAAACAGGACAGCGTATTATCTATATAACGTTCTGTTTCAGATAAGAATAGTTTGAATATAAAATGAAAGGGTACGTTGTATTTTGTTATGAGAAAATGCATTTCTAAATTTCGTTACATTTGTCAAAAGAGCTTATTGATCAGACGTATGAGTAATTATATTAATCCTTATGTAGCAAATACGCACGGATTCGTAAAATACAGCACTCAGGTGTAGGGCAATTAATCCTTTTTGTATTGAACTTATTTAAGTAGGCCTACTCGTGATATCAGTAAATTCTATCTAAACGTCATCTCAACGGAATCATTAAGTTTTTCAAAAGATCTTATTGATCAGACGTATGAGTATAAAATTGGAAATCTACAAACACATCAAAAATATCTGTCAAACCCCTATCAAACAAAAACCCCCGTTCTTATCGAGAGACAACAGTAACTGACCTAAGCACATGTGCTTCATTAGGCAACAGACCAAAAAATCAAATAGACGACTATAAGCTCAATTTAAATAAAATCTGAATATTCAATAAAATTTTTTTTTTTTTAGTAACATATGCAAATCTTTTACTTACCTCTTAAATGTTGTTATACACACAATAGCCGATTGAACGATGAGTGTCTCATACAAATGAGAAATAGTGACATGTCGTCTTGTGTGTGTGTGTATGTATATATATATATATATATATATCATACGGTGGTAGCGTACACGTTTGAAAGTTGATACACATTAAATTCTCTCTCTCTCTCTCACACACATTACAGAGATTGATATTAATTGCATGTATGTTCAGAGGTTGGGTGTCTAAATCGATGCATTTTACTTTCACTTTCTAATTTGACACATGGCTTACTTCCATACATAAATATCTATCGTCCATATCCGTCTACGAGTGTTGCTAAACGAAATTGAAAATGTTGTAATACATAACGTCCTGTGTAATAGTATGGTATGTTTTTTAGGACAGCCAAAAGCATGAAAGTATTATTTAAATCTGTATGGAAGTCATATATAAATATCGGGTCAGCGCTTGAATTATTTGCGCATGCGCATAACAGCTTTTTAGTACAGTTGCACACACACACACACACACACACACACACACATCGACACTCACTTGCAACAACGTCTTACTTATCACACGTTCATGCGCTACAAATTGATATTATAAAACGTTTAAGATACACTATAATAACATAATACCAGCGTTATAACCGTACCTTTTGTTTTTCAGCGTTACGACGGCAGTGTGTACGTATGCGTCTGTGTGTGTTCGCGTGTTTGGTTACGTTGTGTACGTGTGCGCTCGTTGCGTGTGTGCGTGTTTGGTTACGTTGCGTATGTATGTGTGTGTGTGTGTGTGTGATTACGTTACGTATGCTTGTGCGTCTTAATGTGAACAATTTTACGTTTAAATAAAATCTGTACATACAATAAAATTATGTTTCAGTATTAATGATATAAATATTACTGTTTTATTAATTTAAAATACTGTATATATATAACCTAGGAACTTCGCAGGTGAAGAAATTAATTTCTATTTTTCATCTGTAACGACATGCGTGTATAATTTTAATTTATTTCACTATACACCTTCGCCACCGCTGCTACCACAGTCGTCAGTAATAAAAAAAGAAGAAGAAGAAAGATCAGTTAGGAAACGCATCAGTACTCGTTCGAAACGATTAACATCAGTCCCAATGGACCACAGCATCCGTGAATTTCCGCGAATAAAAAAAAAAAAAACGTAAAACGTTCTACTTACGTTTCATGTTAGGTTAAAAAATACAGTCCACGTACGTAGGTTAAAAATGCAGTCCACGTACGTTTACGTTAGGTTAAGATGCAGTCTACTTACGTTTCACGTTAGGTTAAAAAATGCAAACACACACACACACGTGTATATTATTTAAATTATTATTTAAATAACATACACACGCGTTAGGTTGCAACCTAACACGTGTGTGTGTGTGTTTGCATTTTTTAACCTAACGTGAAACGTAAGTAGACTGCATCTTAACCTAACGTAAACGTACGTGGACTGCATTTTTAACCTACGTACGTGGACTGTATTTTTTAACCTAACATGAAACGTAAGTAGAACGTTTTACGTTTTTTTTTTTTTTATTCGCGGAAATTCACGGATGCTGTGGTCCATTGGGACTGATGTTAATCGTTTCGAACGAGTACTGATGCGTTTCCTAACTGATCTTTCTTCTTCTTCTTTTTTTATTACTGACGACTGTGGTAGCAGCGGTGGCGAAGGTGTATAGTGAAATAAATTAAAATTATACACGCATGTCGTTACAGATGAAAAATAGAAATTAATTTCCTCACCTGCGAAGTTCCAAGGTTATATATATACAGTATTTTAAATTAATAAAACAGTAATATTTATATCATTAATACTGAAACATAATTTTATTGTATGTACAGATTTTATTTAAACGTAAAATTGTTCACATTAAGACGCACACGCATACGTAACGTAATCACACACACACACACACACATACATACGCAACGTAACCAAACACGCACACACGCAACGAGCGCACACGTACACAACGTAACCAAACACGCGAACACACACAGACGCATACGTACACACTGCCGTCGTAACGCTGAAAAACAAAAGGTACGGTTATAACGCTGGTATTATGTTATTATAGTGTATCTTAAACGTTTTATAATATCAATTTGTAGCGCATGAACGTGTGATAAGTAAGACGTTGTTGCAAGTGAGTGTCGATGTGTGTGTGTGTGTGTGTGTGTGTGTGTGTGTGTGTGTGTGTGTGTGTGTGCAACTGTACTAAAAAGCTGTTATGCGCATGCGCAAATAATTCAAGCGCTGACCCGATATTTATATATGACTTCCATACAGATTTAAATAATACTTTCATGCTTTTGGCTGTCCTAAAAAACATACCATACTATTACACAGGACGTTATGTATTACAACATTTTCAATTTCGTTTAGCAACACTCGTAGACGGATATGGACGATAGATATTTATGTATGGAAGTAAGCCATGTGTCAAATTAGAAAGTGAAAGTAAAATGCATCGATTTAGACACCCAACCTCTGAACATACATGCAATTAATATCAATCTCTGTAATGTGTGTGAGAGAGAGAGAGAGAATTTAATGTGTATCAACTTTCAAACGTGTACGCTACCACCGTATGATATATATATATATATATATATACATACACACACACACAAGACGACATGTCACTATTTCTCATTTGTATGAGACACTCATCGTTCAATCGGCTATTGTGTGTATAACAACATTTAAGAGGTAAGTAAAAGATTTGCATATGTTACTAAAAAAAAAAATTTTATTGAATATTCAGATTTTATTTAAATTGAGCTTATAGTCGTCTATTTGATTTTTTGGTCTGTTGCCTAATGAAGCACATGTGCTTAGGTCAGTTACTGTTGTCTCTCGGTAAGAACGGGGGTTTTTGTTTGATAGGGGTTTGACAGATATTTTTGATGTGTTTGTAGATTTCCAATTTTATACTCATACGTCTGATCAATAAGATCTTTTGAAAAACTTAATGATTCCGTTGAGATGACGTTTAGATAGAATTTACTGATATCACGAGTAGGCCTACTTAAATAAGTTCAATACAAAAAGGATTAATTGCCCTACACCTGAGTGCTGTATTTTACGAATCCGTGCGTATTTGCTACATAAGGATTAATATAATTACTCATACGTCTGATCAATAAGCTCTTTTGACAAATGTAACGAAATTTAGAAATGCATTTTCTCATAACAAAATACAACGTACCCTTTCATTTTATATTCAAACTATTCTTATCTGAAACAGAACGTTATATAGATAATACGCTGTCCTGTTTTTAAAAAAAATTTATTCAGGTAATAATCTGTTTGTTTAAACGTTGATCTATGTACGTACTTGTTTTCGTAATGTTTGTTATAATACCTTTCCTGTTCTGGATTTATGGTATGTGTGTGTGTGTGTGTTGAAAGCCTTATGTATATATTTATATATAGCACATAATGTATATGATAATGAAGCAGGTACTGTTATTATTATTATAGGAACAAGAAGGATGGATCATAGAATAAATACCACATCAAAACAAGAGGAGGAGGATCTTCTCCATAAATGGTTTTTTTCTCCGAAACGGTTAACGCCTGTAGAAATTACAAAATTAAAAGCAATAGTCAACAGGCCAAGCTCAAGTATAAGACCATTTCTAAAAGACTTAATAAACAATTTATAAAACCCCAGCGACCTACATCTCGTGTTTCGTGGCATGAGGACCCCCGGGGTTGTTTCCGAAAATTATTATTTAAAACTGATAATTGTTTTATTAAAATCTTACGTACGTGCCAAATTAATTGCCGACGGCGACTCTGCTCCCCCTCCTGCTAAAATTCCATCTGTTAAAAACAAAAAGAATTCTCACTGTGATATCGATAGTTATTCTCTCTCCACGCTTCAGTTCGGACGACAGTAAACGTAAGTTTGTGTATTATTATTGTAACGATCTTTGTGTTTATAAATATTAGTTTGTAATGTGTGGTTTCTTTTTTTTTTATAGTATAATGGAAAACGCTGCTGTAATAATTGACTTTCACTGCTTTTATGATGACAACGGCAATTATATAGTAAAGGAGTTGTCGGTTATGGACGTAACACGTTTTGCATACAGACATTGGATTTTCGCCCCGCCTGCTACAGTCGTTACGAATTCGAAATACACTAGAACCAACTGCTGGTTAACGACAAACTATCATGGGCTAAGATGGGATGAAGGAGAGACACCGTACGACAATCTTGTTTCAGTGTTAACAACGTATACGAACATATATAAATATGTGTTTGTGAAGGGTCTTGAGAAAAAACGTTTTTTAGAATCGAAAATAATTCATTATCATATAATAAATCTTGATGACATTGGTTGCCCAAAAGACGTACCAAAAGACATTCCTGGGGCGTTATGTCTTACACATTGCAATTCTTCTTCTACACTATGTACAAACCATAATGTGCACGCACTTAGAGAGTGGATAATTAATGATTTTTCTGTTATACAAACATTTTTAATGTAAGTGTCTCATAGCATTGTTAATTTCATTAGGTAAACTTGTATATGGCTGCAGGCGATAACTGTTCGTAATGTGTGGTTTCTTTTTTTTCAAACGATAACTATTTCTAGTAGTCTGTGGGCTTGACTTTCCTAATATATATATTTTGTAACAGCGCTAATTCTGCCTGTGTGTATGTACATGCAAAGCTTCGGGCGATGAACGTGAACTTTCCTGATGACCACATCACCACCATTACTTTCACTAGTCTTCTTTGTAGCGAATATTCTGACATTGTATGGTTCCACCTTGCTTGATACAGACGTCTTCACTTCTCATAAATAATGTCGTTTATCACAAAATTCAACGCAGTTTCTGCTATTGAGTACAAACGTTGTGCAGAATTAACATTGAACAAGCAGTATCCGATCGTTAACATGGTGCATGTGGACACGCGATATGGGAAGTCTGTGCTTGTAACGTTGGAAGATTGTGAGCGCCGCTATCGTGTATATCTACCTAAGAGGTATGCTGACGTCTTTACAGATGAAGAACTCCGTCATATAAGCCCCAGCGACCTACATCTTGTGTTTCGAGGGATGAAGAACCAGACAGCGCATGTGGAAATTGTATCTCGTTAAGGTAACAAACTACTTTTAATAAACAATTTTTTATCATTGTGTGTGTGTGTGCGTATGTTTGAATGTAGTGCAGATTCTAATTTACAAAGTTTTGATGAATGGATTTTTAATTTATTTCACTATACACCTCTGAACCTATATGTAATTATTTGTAACTGCTTTACCTGTTGCAGCAAACGATAACACTAGAACGATTATATTATTATTATTATTCAGTGATATATACATACATACAATTTACTTATTAAACACTTCAATGATTGTAACGTCTTACAATGACTATAGCATATTTAAATCTGTTATCTGTTTATTGGTCCTACATGTATATGTTGTATGTATGTGTATGATTACGTTGTGTTTGCGTCTGTGTGTGGGTGCGTTGCGTATGTGTGCGTGTACGTCTGTGTGTGTGTGTGTGCGTGCACGTGTGGTGTAACCCAAACGTGTGTACGTTGCGTTTGCGTCTGTGTGTGGGCGCGTTGCGTGTTTGGTTACGTTACGTATGCGTGTGTGTGTGTGTGTGATTACGTTGCGAATGATTGTAACGTCTTACAATGACTATAGCATATTTAAATCTGTTATCTGTTTATTGGTCCTACATGTACATGTTGTATGTATGTGTATGATTACGTTGTGTTTGCGTCTGTGTGTGGGCGCGTTGCGTATGTGTGCGTGTACGTCTGTGTGTGTGTGTGTGCGTGCACGTGTGGTGTAACCCAAACGTGTGTACGTTGCGTTTGCGTCTGTGTGTGGGCGCGTTGCGTGTTTGGTTACGTTACGTATGCGTGTGTGTGTGTGTGTGATTACGTTGCGTATGCGTCTGTATGTGCGCGCGTTGCGTGTGCATCTGTGTGTGTGTGATATTTAACATGATTTTAATGTTGTTGTTGTATTGTTATGTTGCAGGTTGCTTCTTCTACAAGTACGACACACAATTATATATAAACTTTCGAAAAATATCAATTTCTAATGTATTTATTTAATTGTGAATTTTATATTGTGAATGTTAAAATATATTTAATCATTTAAACAAATTATGACTTTATTTTATTTCACTCTACACCTCTGAACATGTGTACAATTAATTTATTTTTTGTGAACTGTTACATCAGAAGATTTGTATGAATTTCATCCGCCGTTTTCATGTGTGTGTATAATTTTAATTTATTTCGCTATACACTACTGAACCTATGTGTGTGTAAACTGCAACCTTAAAACAGAAGTATTGTCTGTAACAACATAACAGGTAAGTAGTTCATTGACGTCAAATATATATATTTCTAACAAGGATCAATCACACTGACTGCATTATAAAACTATTAATTAATTATTTAATACATTGAAAATGAAGACGACGTTTTGACAACGAGAGAGGGCTAAAATTATTTATTCATCACACCGACTACTCAATGTACGAGAGGGAGACAGGAGAAAGGGTATGAAACCTTGCATAGTTGAAACGTGTGAAAGTGAGAGAGAGAGAGAGAGAGAGAGAGAGAGAGAGAGAGAGAGAGAGAGAGAGAGAGAGAGAGAGAGAGAGAGAGAGAGAGAGAGAGGACGTTACTATTTGTTGACACAGTTGAAACAAGTGAGAGTGAGAGAGAGAGAGAGTGAGAGAGAGTGTGAGGACGTTAATATTTGTCGAATAAACTTTCTAATTTCATATACATGCGTTCGGTACTGACCACAGAGAGCGGAGAACGGTTTGAGCATAACGTTTGACAACAAGAGAGAGAGAGAGAGAGAGAGAGAGAGAGTGAGAGAGAGGGAGTGAGAGGACGAATAATACAGAGGTTGGTACATCTGATCATATAGATTTAATATACATTATAACACGCGACAAATTTGAACTCATGTAAAGGTTGGTACACCTAATCATATATTTTAATATACACTATAATGCCGGTGAGCATAACGTTTGACAACGAGAGAGAGAGAGAGAGAGAGAGAGAGAGAGAGAGAGACATACACAACGTGTGAGAGAGCGAGAGAGAGTACCAATTATGATCATATATAGTTTGAATTTCCCACCACAGAAGAGAAAAAAATGTTGACAGATCTGCTCTATACATACACAATATAACACATATTTGAATTTCCCTCCCCCCGCCACAGAAAATGTTGACAAACCTGCTCATATAAAATATCTATACACTATAATAATACTACAGAGGTTGGTACACCTGATCATATAGATTTAATATACATTATAACACACAACAAATTTGAACTCATGCAAAGGTTGGTACACCTGATCATATATTTTAGTATACACTATAATGCTTCGAGTTGGAACCACCCCCCACCCACTGATATGAAAAAAAAAAACAACCTCCCACCCAACACCACCCACTGATATGCAAATCAGCTTTCTTAAAAAAATAAAAAAATTATATTCACGGATGCTGGTGGTCCATTGAACATCATCCCACCAAATCAATTTAATAAAAAAAATAAAAAAAATAAAATTAAAAAAATAAAAAATTTATTCGCGGAAATTCGCGGTGCTGTGGTCCATCGGGATGCTGCGGGTCCAGCGGTGGCGGCGTCATCTCTGAGATCATGTTTTTTAGTGTTTTTTTAGTGTTTTTTAAGAAGGCGGCATTCCTTTGTGGGTTTGAACCCCCAATTTCCCTCTACTTTTATTATTTAACCATTCAATTTTTTCCTCACCATATAGCTTAAAAAATGTCTTCTTTGATTATGTGAAACAGTAATTTAAGGTGTCCAGTTCATTTTTAAAACTTAAAGTCTAGCAAACCCAATGGTGATTTATTGCGCCGAATTGAATAGCTTAGCGTTCACTAGTTTAGTAATAATAGTCTTAAATCCACATACACAAATTTACAGTTTGATAGAACATTTTATGCCCTACAGAAAAGGACTAGTACAATGTTATCGTATCTTGAGTGGTATTTAAGAAAAACAGAAAAATATACTGGAAAACACGAAACCAGAAACATATTTCTCAATATGGCGGCTGTTCCCAGCCGTAAAGTCTATGGCCCACAGAGATGATTTTTTTTTAGATAGGAAAGTTTATGTTCTACAAAAAAGGTCCAGTACAATTTTATTCTATCTTGAATGGCTTTTGCACAAAAAACAAAAATATGCTGAAAAACACATACCGGAAATGGATTTTTCAAGATGGCGGCCGTTCCCACCAATTGATTTAATTGAGTTTTGGTGGGTTGTTTCTAGGCCTAACCCAGATATGTGTACCAAATTTCAGCTTGTTCTGAATTATTTCCACTGATAAATCTAATTTGGCTGTACTAAAAATGATGAAACTGGGTACCTCTATGGACGACTGTGTGGATAGAAATACATACAGAAACAAAATTCAAAATCTTGAGGATCTCTGAGGTGAGAAGAAGACGAGAAAGGGGTGGAGAGAGGAAAGGAAGGCGGCGCATAGTGTGCGGATGAGGGCCTTCTGGCGGGAAAAGAAAAGGAAATGATATTCGCGTGGTCCACGGCTGCCTGTTCGTGTAAAAAAATAATAATAATGACAACATTATTATTTCTTAATTTATAACGGTAGTGACCGTCAATCAATGAATTTTAACGATGAAGAGTTTGCGAGGATCGGTGAAAAAAGTTTAACGCAAATTTTAAATTATTTGTGTCGACAATATTTATTGTCATCATCGATACAAAGGTCCTGTATCCCGTATCGATACTTCCTCCTGTATCCGTACACAAGTCCTGAGGATCCCAATAAATATTGTCGAAACGTCGACAAAAAGTAATTTAAAATTTGTGTTAAAATATTTGACCGATCCTCGTAAACTCTTCGTCGCTAAAAATATTATTATGTTTATTAATTTATTATTATTGTTGTTGTTGTTACTATTCTTAAATAATTTGAAAGGATACGAAAATTTTCCAACATATATATTGCTCCGGCCACGTGGCCTAAAGCTACGAAGTTATATACCATTAAAATGGTCTTGGCACCAAGTTCTTGACATACCTTGTTGGGGTTCCGGGTCTCCCCTACTTCCGGTTAAGAAGTAGCTATCTTTCATTCGTAGAACTTTTTATAAGTAATTTATTACAATATTATATTTAGAACAAAAATGTAATTGTTACCGTAACCACATTATTACGTATTGGGGCATTACCCTGTGTGTTCATCCTCAGCCCTGTTTGTCGTTGTGTCGTCGTTATTATTATTATTATTATTGTTATTTTTGTGTATAGGCCACTACGTTTGGTTCAACAGGGTCCTCCCTTATTCTCCTCTCTCTTCCTCCTCGCCCACATCTCCTTTATTCTTGATCGATGTCTCTTCTTCCTTTCGTCAGTCCAGATGACACTTGTCCTCTTCTTCGGTTTTCCTGAAAACCTAGGTTTTTTAAATTTATTTTTGAGTGGTAAGCTTTCTCCAATGTCTTCTTGAGTAATTCGGAGTTCTTGATCTTTTACTGTTTTTTTTCAACCACGTATTGGTTGAAAATTTTGAGCTTTCTGAAATAGTTAAAAAATTTTCCTGTTAGTCTGTCAGGATTAATTCTTTGAATATGTCTGCAGAAAGTAATTATTTTTTCTTAATTACGTCTATGATTTTGTCAGCATGTATGTGCAGCTCAGTATTGTGGCGTCTTCAGTACTATTCTCCATCTTTTATTCGTCCCAAGATTTTTCTTAATATTTTCCTTTCCGTGACTTTCAGTTTTTCCGTCATCTTTTTATTGTTCAGTGTCAGCTGCACATAAGTATTAGCCTATCTCTTACTCTCTCGAGCTGCTTCTGTAGTACGCTTTGGTTATGATAATTATGACTTTATTATTTCAATTATATTAAACTTGAACATAAGTACAAAAGAGGTAGGACTATCAATAAATGTGGATAAGAACCAAAATGGTAACTCAGACAAGGTCTACCTGGCCCAGGCAAAATTTGATTATAGAAGAAGACTGACTGTATAGAAGAAGTCAGAGGTTTCACATACCTACGAGTGACGATATCTGAAGATGGGAATAAAATGGCAGAAATAAGGAGAAGGATAACGCTATCCAACAAGGCCTACTTCGCGCTTATCACCACCTTTAAGACAAGAGTTATTCATAGGCAGACAAAAATGCGCAAATACAAAACTATTATACGACCCACAGTGTGATGTGGCAGTGAAACCTGGATATTAACACAAAAACAATTGAACGCCTGAAGAAAGTAAGCTCGTGAGATGGATCCTGGGCCCCATATAGGCTATAAAAAAGGGGAATAGATGATAGGCATAATGATGAGATATGTTATCACTTCAACAAACCAACGGTAGAAATGTACGTGAAACCGAGGAGGTCGCAATGGTCTAGCCATGTCGTAAGAATGAATGACAAACGAACACCTAAATGAGTCCTTATGGGGAGTATGGATGGCAAAAGACCAAAAGCCCGTCCAAGGAAAAGATGGGAAGATGCTGTTGCTGTGGATGCAAGAGAGATGTTGGGAGTGCGAGGATGGAAGTCCTTTGCTACTGATAGAGAGGTGGAGGAGAGTCAGGATAGAGGAGGCCAAGGCCCGACTTTGGGTTGTAGCGCCATAGGAGGTGGATGTCAATTATATTTTTTAAGTGTTTTACCACTGCGATGGAAATAATTTACGTAAACAATAAACTATAGCAAGTAAGGTGACAACTTACGCTATATGTGCAACGGACAAAAAACATATCGTAGACATTAAAATTGCAAAGCTATTGAGACCGTATAATACACACACACACTTAGTCTGTCTCTGGATAATAAACACACAACTAATTGGCGGTTAATTGTGCGCTAATTGCACCACTGTTGCAGCAGCGTGTTTATGTAGATTACGCCAGGATTAGCGTAGGTGATTAATCCGGCGGTCGGGCGCCGTGTTTGTAATAGGTAGACAGTAATTGTTACACACTCGTGATACTATTGTTGCGTAGAATTAAACAAACACACCTTGCATTGTTAAATACTATCGTTGTGTGGTCGGCTGGATACGGGGATATTCTGGATAACATTGTCACGCCATCAGAGACAATTAAAAGAAACGCTGGTTTTTATCAAACACTCGTAAATCATACCTAAAATTTCAGTATTTCAAAGCAATTCCTTTCCATTCCTTTTCCTGGCGTTACAACCCAGCGTGGGGTTTAGCCTGCTCAATGACTTTCTTCCATTCCGCCCTCTCATTACACATCCACCTCCATCCTCACGTTCATACATCTCACATCATCATCCACGACATCCAACCATCTCTTTCTGGGTCTGTCTCTAATTTTTCTTCCTACCGGTCTCCAATCTGCAATTCTCTTAGCCATTCTTCTGTTATCCATTCGCCTTACGTGGCACAGCCACTCAAGCCTCCTACTCTTAATAAACCGGACTATGTCGGCACCCTGAATCCTTTTCGGTCCAGTTCATGGTTCATTCATTCGACTCCTCCAACAGCCATCTTCAGTTTGTAGAGGTGCAAAGATTTTTCGCAAGACTTTTCGCTCAAATATTCTTAGATGTTTCTCGTCTGTGCTGGTTAATGTCCAGGGTTCGCATCCGTATATTACTACCGGTTGTATAAGACTTTTGTAAAAAATAGTCAGCTTAAGTTCTTTACTTAACATCCTGGATTTCAAAAGCTTTTCATAGTAGTAATAACACCTGTTGCCATGTACGATGCGGGACTTTATTTCATTACTGCAAGAGCTGTTCTGAGTAGCCTAATTCGTGAACCAAAGTAAGAAAATTGTTGGACTTTCAAAGCAATTAGAATATTGTGATATAATGTACTTATATATTTCATTATTCTCAATACAGAGGTAGGCTGTAAGATAGTAGTGACCGTGAGATAAAAATTTATGGAAAGTTTTGTAAGGTAAGATTACTAGACACAATTTTAATACATAGCCTATGTGTCAGTGTTTCTGGAAAATTTATTGTTATTATCATAGCTTGTTTACGGGCAATACAGAAATGAATGAATGAGTGGTCTTGTGAGGCTGTGTGTGTATACGATACATAAAGAATAATAATAAGTTATTATTATATGCAAGATTATTCTAATATAAATAGGACATTTGCAAAATTTCAATACATATCAGACTTAATACTTTTTTATATGTATTAATTACTTCAGTGTATTAAGTATTAATTATTTCTGTGTTAGTATTATGTATATCTCAGCTGTGCAGTAAGCTATGAATCTGAATATGATATAAAAGAGAAGATAAATAAATTTATGAATATTTGTGGTACGATTCATAGAAATCTTATAAATAAAACAAGATACAGCCCAAGGATTAAATTATTTTATAAGACAATTGAAATACCCACGTTGATTTATGCAAGTAAGGCGTGGGTCATGACAAAAAGGAAAGCGGCAAGATTCAGAGTACTGAAATGCAGTTTCTTCAAAATACTTTAAATTAGACATTGCAAGATAGAATAAGGAATAAAGATACTAAAGCAGAACTCGAAGTAAAGGACGTAAATAAAATTATTTCAATTTACAGAAGACAATGGTGGGATCATCTGGAAAGGATGACAGAGGATCGATTGCCGAAAGCGGCACTGAACTGTAAAGCCATTGGTAGAAGAGACGTGGGTCGTCCGAGGAAGAGATGGGTGCCGGAACGAGTTTATATAACCTAATCCTTGAAGACGAGAAGATGAAGAAGCCTTATGTTTGAAAGATCGCCAAAAATGTTTTGAAATTTTTGTAATCAATAACAGAATCTTAAACGAAGTCTTTTGTCGTTAGTAATTATCAACAAATGCACCTGTGCTACGCTATGTGTGGTACACTCTGTACATCTGGCTAATGTAGGTTTGTATCGGTAGATCTGAGTATAGAGAACGCTAAAAAAATTCTAGTGTGACAAAAAGGAATATTACTAAAACATGCAGCCGTGCAAAATGTCTAATTAACTAAATGCCTAATTTTACAAAAATGTTCATAAAAAGTTTTGAGTATCTGAATGTACTTCTAATTGACAGAAATGGCTAACTACATCGACCCAATCGTCAGTAAAAATAAAATTTGTTTTTTACATTTAAAAAACAAAATTAAACATTTTAATTTTTTTTTATTGTTGTATTGGAGTGTTAGTGGTCTCAAATATTTCTACTAGTAATTTTGTACAAACCACTATGTTGTCTTTGGTATTGACGAGCGCTTTCGGCAGTCAAGCCATCTTCAGTTCATTTACCAACCATGAATTCGTTGTGTGAATTTGTTGTCATTTACCAAGAATGTCGTTCCTAGTGTTGGTAAATGACCTGAAGATGGCTTGATTGGCGAAAGCGCTCGTCAATACCAAAGACAACATAGTGGTTTGTACAAAATTACTAGTATAACCATTTTTAATATAGTTTAAACATTTGAAAAGAGAGTGGGCACATGTAGAGTTACGTTGTCTTCTAAAACTTGTTCTTGTCGCTGCTAGACTCGGAGATTTAGGCGTTCCTAGTCGTTGTGACATTCACTTCGATCCGTTTCTACTGTGACGATGGCTGCCGCAGGGGCCGGCAAAACGTTACAACGCAGCAGAGACACTATTTGCAGTATTCGACTAGCGCCTAAAAGCCACGAAGTCACCATTGTTAACTCGGGACATGAAAGCCTTTAGAATTATGTGATTTAAATACAGTTGTCAAGTAAAGACAAGGAAATTATAACCCAAAATCTTCTAAGTCTTACACGGCCGGAGTCAATGTTAAGATCCTCAGATTCCGTGCCGTTTGGCCGTGGTCCATTGCTACACGAATCAGCAAACGTTTCGGCCGTCCCATCGACGGCCATCATCAGTGCTGGTAGAGGTTACCCTAACGCAGATGTCGCCAGAAAGCACGGCCGAAAAGTTTGGTAATTTGTGTAGCAATGAACGACGGCCAAACGGCACGGAATCTGAAAATCTATAACCCAAAATATTTATTATATATATAAACTTTCACGTATGAAGTTACTATTCGTTGTCACTTCCCCATACGTTTCAAGGTGATGTGCCTCTTCCTCAGTGGGAGTAAATACTGAATGTCGTTTTACAGAATAACCGTTATGGACTATAGGTGTGTGTGTGGTGGGGGTTGATGGTGGGATGGGATTGGCGCTGAGGTTCAAATTGGGTGTTTGGATCAGTGTATCGAATAGTGTATGTGATTTATAATGTAATTGTTCATTTAATATGTTGTTTGGTTGTAGTGTGCGATATCTGTATATTTCAAATTGTTCAGCTGTGTTTAGTTTTCTACTTTTAGGTAAGTAGTGTAATATTTCCATGTTGTGTTCTATGTTCGTGTAACTGTGGTTTTCGTTATGTAAATGTGTGGCAAATGTGGAATGTATGTAGTTTGTGGTGAGGGCTTTTAAATGTCCTGAAAATCTGGAGGAAAAAGATCTTCCCGTCTGGCCGATGTAGAATTGGTGACAATCATTACAATCGTTTAATGAAGAAATTTGTGTTAGTGGTTGAAATCACAATCAGAATGATCAATATTGCACACCATTATATACAAATTATTCCGATTAGCGCTTTCAAGCTTCACAGCTCATCGTCAGATCAGGAATAGTATCCTGATCTGACGATGAGCTGTGAAGCTTGAAAGCGCTAATCGGAATAATTTTTATATAATGTTGTGCAATATTGATCATTCTGATTGATTAATCATTACAATTTAATTTATAAACCCCTGTTTTGCTGTATGTGTCTGTGTCTTTGTTAGTATTATTTTTGTGTTTCCTAATGGTGTTGTTGGTTCTGTAGGCTACTTTATAATTGTGTTTCCTAAATGTGTTTGCAATTTTGTGTGTATTGGAATTGTAGTATGTAAGTGTTATGTATTTACTGGGTTGTGTGCTGTTTGCCTGATGTGTTTTACTTTTTGTGTTTAGGATTCGTTTGTGTAGTTTATTTATTAATTCGGGGTTGTATCCATTTTTGACTGCTATATATTTGATTGTGTTTAATTCTTCTTGGTAGTCATGTGTGTTTAGGGGTATTGAAGTGAGCCTATGGAGCATGTAGTTGAAAGCTGCATGTTTGTGTTGAGTTGGGTGGTTGGATGAGTTATGTATGACCATGTCTGATGTGGTGGGTTTCCTGTATATTTTGTATGTGTTATAACAACTAGAAAAAGGGTGTGTGTTGTAATTGTATAAGTGTTGTAATCTTGTCAATGCGAACACAGCAGAATTCGTTCTCTATTTAAATGTTGGTACCCTCCTGGGCCGTCGACGTTCTGGCTGCGTGCTTTCTATTAAAATTTGCCGTATCGCTGCTCTATTTCAGCGATATTTTTTGGCGTATACTCTCGTTGAGGTTAAGTCAGTCGGGTATGTCTATGTACGGGAAAAGCCTTCCTGCCGTGTCTTGTCGATTTCTCGCCTCTCGGTTTCGCCTTATCTGCGTTAATCAGTGTTGTGTGAGATGCATCAGCTCTGGAGTTCAGTTTTCAAGTGTTTAGTGGTCAAATTTTGTCTTGCTTTTATACTAAATCGGGATGACTGTTTTCGTCGACTTCCGGTATATTTGTGTAAAATTCTTTCTAGATTGTTCGAGAATAAACGAAATGGAATGTCATAGAACAATTTTCACTTCCGTAGAAGCTTTTAGAACGAATTTCTTATTCTTCATACAATGGATATTTCAAAATTTACACTGGTATTTATCAAACAGTTTCACATTAGTACTTACAATTTTTATGCCATTAATGTATTTAGATTCATTGTTTTTTACTGAATCTAGCGATACTAAATGTGATTGGTATCTAATTAACTTAAGTCTAACAAACATTACAATTTACAACCCTCACCTTGAGTTGTAGTCATTAAAAACTCAATATTATTAATAAAAATTGTTGTGGAGTTATAAAGTTCCCTTCACAAGCTGGACATCTACTACTACTACTCTCCTACAACAAAATAAACAAATTTTAACATCAATAAAACACAAATAAATACAATTTTATATGGCCTCTGCTCATGGCCTAGGTTCTTGCCAGTTTTCTAATACAGTGATTAGTCTTTTTCCTTAATATATGTATTATTTCACCACTATACACACAGAGTTTATTATTTTGTCTATCTTTTGTGATACCTGGTTACTTTGTACATATTTTATATTTATCACAAGATGACATAGCATCATTGATTGTCTTGAGATGTCATTTTTTTATGGTGTGACAAATCTCACTCTAAATAGTTAAATTCTTTTAGAATTGATTTTACTTTCAACTGAGTTTATTTCTTATTAAGGTATTCTGATGTATTGTACCTTTCTATCTTATTTTTGTTAGTATTCTGTAAGTATTTTGCCAGATATGATTATTTTTGTACTGAATAATTGGCTTCAGCCATACATGGTATAAGTAAATATTTTGCTGACTTGACTATTACAACGTTAAAGTTGGTCAGGTATATTAGTATAGTTGCTTTATATCATATTACAGCTTTCTAATACAGTTTGGTTGCATTTTGGCAACATTAAATTCATAAATTATACAATATTAGATGCCTATTACATGTTTTTAGTTAACACTGTTTTTGGCTATTTTGGCTGCTTTTTATTCATTTGACAGCTTCCTTTATTTAAGATAAATTGTTCACTATTGTCTGCTTGACAATTACATATAGTTTTTATTTAAATCTGATAATAATTAATTTTTCCATGAAATCTTGGTGTATGGTCTCAAATCCAACACATTAATATTTTTTGTCATTGCAAATATACAATTTTTATTTTAACTTAAACTCTTTCTAATAATGTATTTAAGTCATTTAATACATTTATTTTATTTACATCACATAATATAATGATGGATCCTGTCCATTTATTCACAAAAAATAGTTTTTAATACTATATTCATAGTTATAAAACTTAATAATTATTGACTTTATTCTGGTAGATTCTGACATTATTTCTCTCTCTTATAGTGTCTTATGGTTTTTTCACTCTTGTTCACTTTAATAATATGTATGGGGTTTTGTCTTAGTCATAGTTTGGTCGTTTTTTCAAGTTGATAGAAATAATTATTATACAAAATTACACAATTTTTTGGGACTACTTGGGTTCGATACTGTTCACTTCACTTTCCTCTTATGCTAACTTACTATATAAATGATTTCTTTTTATGGAACGTTCTGTGACGTTACAGTGTGTGTTGTTTGTTTTGGTGATTGTAAGGTCTAAAAAGTTTATGCTGTTATTTAATTCTATTTCAAGTGTGAATTTTAATTTATGCTGTATAGTGTTAATGTATTAGTGGAAATTTTCTATTTGTCTTTTGTTGCCGTTGTAGAGGAGTAAATGTCATCAACATACCTGTGCCAATATAGTCCGATTACAGTGCCAAAATATTTGTCCGATTACAAGTGTCACTGTAGTTCACTTCACTTTACTTAAGACTACATTTTTAGACGTAACATAACTATAGATATTATCTATTGCTGGACATTCATAATAAGTAGAAGTTTTGTCAACGCGTAATGTAGCGAATCTAATGGCATTGGACGTAAAACGTTGTCATTATGCCACTGGACATTACTGTTTTGGACCTGCTGACTGTGTAGAAGTAACGTCACTACTCACTAACTTACAATCACTACACATACTAGTAGTCTATAATTTGTAATCATCATTATTGAGTTTTCTATTTCTGTGAAGGAAGAAATCGAGAGAAGCATTAGCAAACACTTTCTATAGGACGTCATTTGTTTTGTTAGCATTGAGAAACAAAGAACCGATGAGAAGCCAGGTTATCGAGCATCTAGCAGATTTCTCGAGCTCTTGTCAAACATCATCATCATTATCATTATCACCACCACTCCAAGGTTTAGGCTCTAGACGTGTTCCCTTGTTCCGGAACCCATCTCCTCCTCGGTCTACCGACATCTCCCTTCCCAGTAGCGTGATAACGCAAGGCAGCCACGGGTAGACGGGTATCTAGCATCCGGTTCAAGTGTTCACACCATCTCCTTATGTGGTCTTCAGTCTTCTGGTGCAATGATACAATATTTAATTCACGTATAATATACTCGTTCTTTTTCCGATCCAGGAGAGAACAACTTTGCGTCACTCTTAGATTTCATTTCAGCTGCATGAATCCTCTTTACGTCCCTTTTACCAAGAGTCTATGTCTCACTAGCATACAAGAATGTGGGACAGCCACAGTTTAATAAAATTACATTTGGGTATCCTTCCGTGTTTTATTGTTCAGAAATTTAATTAAGAAAGTTGTGTTAATAGTTATAATCACAAACAGAATTATAACTGTTGCACACCACTAAAGAAAAATTATTCCGATTAGCGAAGTCAAGCTTCACACCTCATCGTCAGATCGGAAATCATTTAATAAAATCATTTCCGATCTGACGACGAGCTGTGAACCTTGAAAGCGCTAATCGGAAATTTTTCTATAGTGGTGTGCAACAGTGATAATTCTGTTTTTTATTTTTCAGGTACCTATAAATCGTACCACAGATGCGTCTGAATTTCGTTAGCTTACTATCCCAATCATTATCATATATATCAATCATATGTTCCATATGAGATATTACAACCCAGGTAATTAAAATGACTAAGCTGATCCAAAATCTGGTCAAACAGCGTCTTGTCAAACATCTCAAACTTTTTCAATATCTCAAATATTAAAAATATTACCAAAATGTCACGGTGCAGGCCAGTATGACCAGTGACGGATCTGTCAGTGAAACCAGCGTGACCAGTAAAATGTCAGTATGGCCAGTGACGGAACATAACAAATCGAGATCTAAGTAGCAATTCAGTACGTTCTCAATGCTCACCGTCGGAGGAGAAGAGCATACTTGTATGATAGTACAGGTGTAAATTTTATAATTTAAACAGTAACCCCTAACAGAAAAGACCTCGAACATTGCTGTACCAGGAAAACGTTCATCAAAAACATCAAATACATTAAATGTTAGTCTCAGAATTACAAATAACAATTTACTGTACGTTTTATAGAAACAAATAAATATTTAAATAAATTTTCATTAAAAATGAAATGATAGTTCCCTTGTAGAATCAGCATGGGTAAAGTAATTCAGTTAGAACAAACAATTTTTTTTAAATAACGCCCTAATACAAAACTTTAAAACAAAATCAAAAATGGTGAACCATGAATTCCAAATTTTAGTTATGCGTCATGTAATAAAAACGTGTCCTCCTATTGCATTTTATTATATTTAAAAAAAAAGTTATCTCTATAAGAAGCCTGTCAAAAAGTTCATCCACGTTTTCTCTATTTAAAAAAATCGGTATGGAGAACCATACACGACTTCCATTTTCAAATTAATTATAAAATTATTTTTAATATGTACACTCAGAATGAACTGAATATGTCAGCAGGCTTTTGATAAAAACGCTGAGAAAGATAATCAAAATACAAATTATACATAGTTGTTAATATTTTGGAAATAAAGATTAATTTAATTTAATTATCTTTTATTTAGACAACGCAAAAGAAATTGAATACCGCCCAGAGTTTTTAATCTGTGAATTTCTGAAAACAAAAAATTATTTTGTTTACGTATCCGTTGTTACGATATTTTGTTTACATGGAACGATATCAGTTGTTAATATTTTATTGTTGTTAATATTATATTTTGTAAGTTTACGGTCGAATAAATTTATAACATCAATACAAAAATTAGCCTCTCCCCCTTCAACTACCCTTTTCATTTATAAATATTTCATCTACCTTTCTACAGTGGATTATTATGACCTTTTTTCAGGATACTTTATTTATCAAAATTAAGTACTTACTCTAGTTAAAACGTAAAACGTTGCAGGTAAACTACTCCTTCCCCTTAACCGATCTTCACCAATATCAATAGACCTTGATTCCTCTACAACTCGGGCACATATGGAAAACATTATTTGATTCTGTTTGATTTTGCGGCAGTTACGGTTCGCCATAGAAAAATTTTAGGGTTTGATGGTTCGCCTTTTCATGTTTTGAGGGTAGTACAATCAGAGAATCTGCCCTTATCTTGAACACGATTTTTTCGCGATCACCATACTCCCATTTCCTGACGGAACATAGAAGTAAAAAGCATCACTTTATTTTAGGAAAATTATGTTATTTTCCTTTTAAAGTCAACTGGACTAAAAATAAGACAAAAATGCCAACATGCGTTTTTAGTCTGGAAAAAATTTCTGAAATGCACTTTTTAGTACCTCCTTCAGTTGTGACTTTCTGTCTTCTGCAGTCGTGAAACGTTGGTCTTTTGGTGTTTTTTATTCCTCGAAACAGGAAGATATCGTTTGGGAATATATCCGGTTGCGATGTTACGTTTTCTTTTTGCCTAACATTTTTGAACAAACAGTGGCGTGTGTGTGTTTGTGTTATGTGGGGTCGCTGTTTACATAAATTTCACTTCCATTAATCTGGCATTTTACTGCAAATATCTTTACGCAAGGGACACTAAATGTCCGGAAAAGTACTCTTTATTGACTGTAGAATCCAGTGAGAAAAATTAAAAAACACTACAGTCTTCGTCTTGCTGTTACGACCTTCAACACAATCACCGACTTTGAAGCTAATGTATCCTACCATTTGTAAACCTCTGTGCACAGTCGTCAAAAGCCTCCTACAGCATTTTACCAAGTTAGAGCAGTTTGTATAATTTCTTATGCAAAATTTAAAACACGTTTTAAAATTATATATTGTAGAATGTTAGAAAAGTCGCCAAATACACAAAAACACAACTTGCTAAATTATCTATCATATATAACATATGATATATATATATATATGATATATCATATATCATATATTTGGTCAATATTGGCTGAACAATATTAAACAGTTTCTACAAACACGTGAACCAACATAACAAGGAGACAGTTTTTTAATCGGACATCTGTCTCATGAGAAATTCAAAATTTTCAAGAACTTACGGTTATATCAAGGAGAATTATTATTGCAGTTATACAATAGGAGAATTTCCTAAATGAAGAAAGGAAGAAGAAAAATGTGATTAGCTTCATAGAATTGTTTATTAAAATTGAAAATGTCGACTTTCTTTTCTTGCTTAATGATTTTTCCGTTGGACAACATCACGATTCAGTGTTCTTGTAAGAACACCAATAAAATAATTACAGAACAAAAAATCTTAGGCTTTTCCCATATGACAGGCATGGCTGTCACTTTATGGAATCTTATTTCTGTGGCTTTCCATAATAACTTCATTTATTGCCACAGATTACGTCCAATGCACTTCACGATTTTATATCTTGTACTTAGTGGATACCAAACTCCAACAGTCACAATCAACAGCATCAACATATTTTTACGACAGTCTAATTAATCGTCGTATGGTACAGTGGAAAACAAACTACAAGACACCAATTAAGTCACTAATCACTAGCTTTAATTATCACAATTAAACAGGTTATACTCAACAAGATAGTCTCTTACAACAAGTCAAATAAAAATATTTGCGTTCACACGCAATTAAATATCAACCAATATAAAACACAATTGTATTACAAGTGTCCCGCATGATTATAAAACTCATAACACTTCGCCACAGTAATTACTTTTCACTAATAACCACTTGAACGCACAGAGTAATCGCCCGACAATAACTGAACTGAGGGTCGCTGAGTACTTGTATTTATACACCCCTGAGGTTCCAGAATATTCGCTAATAAACGTAATTCATTGCGGCCTTGAAAACAGCACGCGCGGACCGGTATGGTCTGGTATTGAGCCGATAGTTGGCGCGTAATTGTCTTTCACCGCAAAGTAGCAGCATTATGTACGCACACACACGCACATTACAGCTGGAATATTCGAGAAACTTGTAGTACGTTCCGTATTACGTAAAACGTTTACCTCATTACGTAGCAATATCAATTGGACTATATAGCTGTTGTATAGTCGCAGTTCAGATATTACAACGGCCGGTCTTTGGATCTCGTCCTCAGCCGTTGTGTTCACGTTTTGCCAACCGCTTTGTAGCGCCAGATAATCCTGGGAATCCTGTCACAACCGATTCTATGCACGTGTTCTCCCTACCATTCCTCTCTGTTGGATCAAGAATACCTTCTACCCTCCAGTTTTGATGAATAAGGCACTTTTTACATAAACTCTTAGTGTTACTTTCAATGTTCCGCTTAAGCAATATCTCTGTTGTTCCAATTCGTTGTAAGTGACGCGATAATGTCCGGATCCAACTTTTACAACTGAATGGTAACAGAAGCACGCCATCTTTTACAAAATCTAATAACAGCGTCTTTGCTCATTTTTCCTATAAGAATTCTTTGAATAATACCGAAAATTTCTAATAGTAATTTTATACAAACCACTATGTTGTCTTTGGTATTGACGAGCGCTTTAGGCAGTTAAGCCATCTTCAGGTCATTTACCAACCTGAAGGTAAATACCAATTTAGGTTGGTAAATGACCTGAAGATGGCTTGACTGCCGAAAGCGCTCGTCAATACCAAAGACATCATAGTGGTTTGTATAAAATTACTAGTAGAAATATTTGAGACCACTAACACTCCAATACATTATTTGAGACCACAATAAATTAATACCGAAAAGTCTCTAAAATTTTATGCTACTTTTTCCTAACGTCTGGTAAATTATTAAAGGATAAGTGACATCGTAAATAATGAAAATCGCTATCCTGATGTTTGTTAGAAACAACACTTTATTACAAATATGTTGACCATTTCTAAACAGTGAACTCGAGATGTGCAGCGTAGGAACAGTTGTGCAGTTGCGAGACTATCGAAATTTCATTCGTTGCACTCATATCGTATCCAGATAATACATAGAATTTCTGAAGCCTTATCTATCAGAAAGATACGTAACTTGGGATTATGCAATAAGATGCTTAGTCTGATATTAGAGAAATTAATATCAGTTCCACAGGGTACTGTCACGGTACCGGCCGCCTATGTACTCTACACCCATTACCTTACAAAACTAGAAGGGTACTCTTGCTGATGATACGACCATCCTAGCAGTCGGAAACAACAATGAAGAGAACAGCGTACAAACTACAAGCAGCTCTGACGACAATCGTGTTACAATTGTTGAATGGCGCATTGTTATACTGTACTGAAGCAAATAAAGCGGCCGTCACAATCTCATGTTCCGTTACACTTCGGCTGTAGAGATTGAAAACGCGGCGGGAATAGAAACGAACTGGGAAAGCCTTTTCAATTAAAATACAGGCAATGCAGGATATTGGTTTTCTTTTTCTAGTGCAACGTGAAAAGAATGTAATTTTGTTTTCTGATAAAACAGTTAATCATTACTTTGAGCGCTGTTCTAACGTTATAGCCGTGAGAAAGTTGTGATTTGTTTGTTTAAAAAAGTTAAGCGTTTGCAGAAATCATAGCCATTCATTTACAAAATCTGTGTCTTTTGTCAAACGTGGAGAGAATCGTTTGCTTAACATTGCAAATATTACATTAGGAATAAATAAATCCTGTCTTTCAATAAATAAATCTCCTATCTTATGAAATGATAAGTGTTTATTCTATACTTTAATTTCTTTTTACTACAACTTTATCTACTTCAAAATTAATGTTACTTTCGGGTTAAGAACATGTATAATGGTAATTGGTCCGTGGTCCATGAAAATTTTGGTAATTTTCAAATGCTTATGAAAGTATCATCATCATCATCATTACAACTTTATAACTTCATGGATAGGATTTCTCCTGTTCCGGCCTCATGATCCCCGCCATCTTGTGACTGGCCTGCCTACAGAACTTCTTCCAACCGGCTCATACTCATAAGCCAACTCCGGAAAGCGGGTATTGTCCATTCTTTCTAGATGTTGTTTCCAGCAATTTATATAATTCTGAATGAATTCATTTAGGGAAACTACATCAAGTTCTCGTCTAATATAGGCCTACTCGTTTCTTATATGATCGAGTCGCGTATATACCTTTACCAATAGCTTATTTCTGCAGCCTGTAATTGACATCAGTTCTTCTTCCTTGTAGTCCAGGTCTCGTATCCGTACAGCAGTGCTAGTACTGCCATTGTCATATAGAAGTTGATACACGAATCTTGTCTAGCTTTCTTTTTCAATGTCCTTCTCAGTATTCAACGTATACTGAAAATATATGTTCCACATATTCCTCTTTTTTATATATTATGGAAATATAAACAATTTAATGTAAAATTGAAAACAAATTTGACTTTAGTTCTACATTTTTATGTTTTCCTGCAAAACTAGATCTAGTCCGTCACGAATCACATTTCAAATACTATTTTCAAACTCACTTGGAGCCTGCTGATCCAAAACGCACTAAGATATTTACGATATTAGGCCTAATTGATGACTCGTTGGGGACTTGGTGAAATATAGTCTATTAATACAAACGTTTTTAGAAATATATAAACACTTGGTACTTTTTACAGTTTTTATTTAACTCTGACAGCTGTTTCAGATTATTAAGCTATTGTCAAAGAGATCAGTGAACAACTAAACTAAACAAAGGATGTTAGGGTGGTGAACGTATGTTTAAGGCGTGTATCCGGACATGTGTGGGCTGTCAGTGGGTTGGAGAAGCTAAGGGAAGGTCAAGTGTCTGTAAAAAATATAATCTGAATCCAAAATATAAAAATTAACTAAACTAAACAACTTTTAATAAAGGCAATATAAATTCTTTTAATACTTTTAATAAATTCAGTTTGTTCGTTTGTTAAATTTTTTGTTACTTTTTATTGCTTTTCTAATATCTAGAATTTCTATTAAATCCATTTTTTTACCTTTTTGTATGTTGAATTGTGCAGTAGTGTTATGTTTTTTGCATCTATGAAGTGACTGTGTTGTAAGCAATGATCTGCAAAACCTGTATTGGCTGTATTTGGTAAAATCGCCTTCTTATGTTCAGAAATGCGATGTTTCAGAGTGCGGCCACATTGTCCAATATAAATAAGATCGCGTTCTACACAGTGTATTTTATAAACTCCATTTTGCTCTAGTGTGTTTGATTTTTGTTTATTGTTTACTAGTAATGAAAAAGATTACGTTTGTTCACTGATACTATGTTAAGACCATGCTTTTTTAACCTATTATTAATCCTATCTGTTATAAACGGAATGTAATTTATTAAATGAAATTTTTTGTTACCCTGATCTGGGTCTATGGAATAAAATTCTTTTAAAATAATTGTCTTCTGTTTTTTAATCTTAATATACTCCTCAATTTTAATAATTTTAATAATAGACTCCTTAATTTTAAAATATTAATTTACATTTGCATTAAAAGTAAAGTAAGACGCCGTAAATAGAATAACAATAGTCAGTGGTTACGACAGACATCCGTTAACCAATTTAGAGCATCTCCTTATAAAGTGAAGCCGGCTGTAATGATCACAGGAAGTCATGTAACATTTATTTTAGTCTGACGGCATGAAACAAATTGAGGAATACGATTCCTTTGGGTCAATCCCATGACTATACGGCAATCTCTAGAGATTAAAGAGAAGAACACGAATAATAAATAGGCTATGTAAAATATCATTTCCTAGCGAGCACGACGTTTGTTATTTTTCCATTTACTGACGGTGGAGGCAAGAAATATTTACGAAAAGAAAAATATATTTGAAAATATTCTCAGTAGAATGCGGTAGTGTGGACTATTTATGCCGTTGTAGGTGTGATACCCGCAGGCAGGCAAACAGCTGTTAAAAATGCAAACAGAGAGAATTGTCTGCCACTCTGTGAGACCTCTCCGTCTACTCACTGTTTATGAATAAGGAAATGAAATACAGGAGGCACAGTTGAACCATCAACCAGGTTACACAAACTCTGTGTTTATTAATTTATATATTTACAAAAGTTAGTGACTGATGTTACATTCACTACAACATTAATTTTTACAAAAAGATTCGTTAACATTTATTCTGTGGAAGGTTCTCCTAAATTTCTTTACCGAAGAAACCAAACTACACTATTCCCCGGAGATTAGAGATTTCTGCCGATTGCGTGATCCAATGTCATTAAACAATGAATAAAATAAAACTAGGAGGAACAGACTTCAGATATCTGTTGGGGAAGAAGTAAACATTAAGTTGGATTAAAGAAGTCCAAAAGGATTTGGAAAAAAATAATATACACGCAGAAGAAGCAACTGACAGAGAAGTTTTTCGGGCAAAAGTGTTGAAAATGGAGGGAGTCCAGGATAGGAGATATAAAAACGCAGGTTCAAAGTGGACTGAAGACAGGAAGAAGAGACACAGTGAGAAGATGAAAGAATATTGAGAAAAAAGAAAAGAACAAAGAGTAAAGAATTGAAATTGTCATTTGGTCCTTAGATGGCCGATACGAAAGAAACTAGGAAGAAAACTGTATACCTCAGAAAGGAACACAGAGATTTAATTCGGATAACTCTTTGGCAGAGAAGTACAGAAGAAACCGTCCATAAATTTTTGGATGGAAAATATAACGATAATCGTCTAAACTTGATAGAAGTTTGATAACTATGTGGGTCACCTCACATAGCCGCAAATATAGGGACAACTTTGGGAGCGGGTGAGATTTTCAGTGAGAATTAAATAAAACTGTACTGTGTCATATCTGGCGATTTAATCATACATAAAAACTTTTTTGAGACTGAAAATATTTGTTTATACAAAATTTGAAATTCCGTGTTTAGACTATACTGAAACCGCTTTTCGGAACATTTTTAAATTACATCTAAAGTTACGAGAGAAAAAATAAAAATACTTTTTTATTATGATAGTAGAAAACAGTTTTTTAAGTTCGGAAGGGAATCCTTTAATGGTTCCCCATGGATCCGCTACCGATCCTGGTCAAGAAATTCTTAGAGTGCACAATTCCGTACGTCTCCCATAGTTTTTTTTACTCGAAAGTAATTTGCGAGATAGTTGACATCCATGTCAATCAACCCTCTAATGTTTTTTTTAAAGTAATATTTTTGAGATATCTAATTATTTACGAAGATTGAAATTAACACCATCAGATTAATTAATATAGTCAGGTAATTGATATCATAAGCTGATCTAATGAAACATGTGACAGATTATAGCCTGGGACTGGAAACTAATTAATTTGAAACCCAACTTTGGCCTTTGGATTAATGTATTCACACTGTAATGTACTTCGGACTGTCAAAGTGTTGTGAGTTATGGACCACACCTGCGACCGCAACACTACTGCTGCAGATTTTCAAAACGCCCTCTGCCGAGTGTAATACTTTCCCTATGTAGGTTTCGTACTGCGTTTAAGTGCAGCTGTAAACAATTTATGCCTACTTTCCTCGATTGAAAATACAAATTAATAAAATCAGTTTTGCGGTTTAACGTACTGATGTTTTTATATTAATTTGGAACCCGAGCGGGTTAGTAGTCAAACTTAAAGGTGGGGGAGTCGCGAGTTCGAATCTATTGACTGTCGATCGCATACCTCGTCGTCTATGTTAGTTCTGGATTTATTAACCTTAATGGGTATACTATACAATGATTCAATATTGTCTCACGGATTACTGTCAGTACAATAATGTTGTTTTACTCCACTTGAATACTGATATTATTCAGATGGCTGTCGTTGTTATGGTTGTTTACTCGTTACCAGGTAACCGTTTGGGAATACGAATAACCAAATTCCACTGTTTGCTAAATTACTTCGTGCGGCAAGCCCTCCAGTTTCCACTTTCCTCTTATTTTTCTCAGGTTTCCGATCAATATGTGCATATGCTCCAAATAAAATTCTTTATAAACATCTTCCTGGTTTCCACATACACGTTTCTCGACGCCAGAAGGGATCTGAGTGTAACACTATGGAATCTTAATTGAAAATGAAACTACAGAGAAAAATTGTATGTACAACCAGTGGTCAAAATTGCAAAGGTTTCCAGGCAGAAACGGAAACCTCGTAATCAAACAGTAATCTCGGGAAAAATTTCGAAGATAGCTATGGATTATCAGCTAGAAGAAAAGAGAAGTAAAGTTAGAAGCAAAACGAGATGACGAAGACACAACAGGCTGTAAGGTATAAGCATGAAGAACAGAAAAAGAAGCGCAGTTACTTGCCATGTGCAAGAACTAGAGACAATATAGTTAGTGTGTCAGGGTCAACCTTCCCTGAAATCCCGTCATAGGTTAATAATCGTCCAGTGTGTGGTCACTTATTTGGCTAAGATTTAGCAGCAGAATGTCCGGTCAATATATGAGAATAGCGCTCAACAGCTGACGATCGCCCTGACTTCTCGGTGGTTCCTAATAAGTAAAAATAAATAAAATTATATCTATTGTTTTCCAACTACGATTTATCAGACTAAAATATACGATATATTAAGTTTTCTTGTTAAATTGCAACCCAAGAAAATTATCTACTTTTATATCACAGATTCATTTTCATCATCATCATCTTCACGTTTTAAACCAAGGATGGTTTGTTCCGGTCTCAAATAGGCAAAGATTAGAGCTGGTCACTCCAGCGCTTCCTCGGACGTCCCACATCTCTCCGTTTCATCGGTTTATAGTTCCAGAATTGTTTGGAGATGCGTCAGTCATCCATTGGGCAAAGATGTTCCCACCAATTCAGCCGATACTGGGCGATCCTGTCGAGTTTACTCATAATATTCAGTTCCTGCCGTATATCTGTGTTTCTTCTATGATCATGGGTAGTATACCCTGCCACGTGCCCGAGAAATCTCATTTCAGCCTCTTGGCGTGTTCCTTTACTTGCTGACTTAAGGTTTGCCTAATGGTCCCGCACATAAGTTTGTACTTACGCGACTTATTCACAACGTCGTTGCATGCATTATAAGACACACTGTAGCCTAATTATTCAAAATTGCTAACTTGTTCCAGCGCAGTACCATCTATAACAATTTTTGCCGGTACGGGATCAGTTCTACGAAAAGCCATCACCTCGGTCTTACGTGTGGATATCTGCAATCCAGAGTCTTTGCAGATCGATTTAATAAATGTAGCCTATACAGATTCAATTTTAATTTATAATTTAGATACATTGAGCGTAAAAAATGTTTCCTCATTAGAATATGATTAAAATATTTTCAATTTAGAGAAACTTACGTTAACAATTATACGCTTTAAAGACCACGCGTCTGATTCCCACTAAGTTTGCACGCAAATGCTTTCATTTCATTTTCCTTTTTTTTTCCTTTTTCGGTGTCGGTAAAAGTAAGAAAGTCTAAGAACAGTAAATTCCAATAAAATAAACTCTAGTATAGGCCTACTCTTTTTTGTTAATAATTAATTAATTTATATTATTGATATTTATATATATTTATTAATTACTTTTACTTTAAATATTAATTTCCAAATACTGCTAACCTACCAACAAAACTTTGTTCAATGGTGTAGCCTGGTGGAAAGTCAGGAACGGAAAACTACTCCAGGTGGTAACCAATCCACCGTTGCCGAGAGCAACGCAAGCAAGTCGTCGGATTCCTGGAGAACATGCACCAACATGCATGAAGGACAAGATCAAGCACAAACATAGAAACCTTTTTACAACCACAAACATAAACTCTCTTCTAAAAACAGGGAAATTATAAAGCTACTATTGTTGTTAATATTTTTTGTTTGTTCGTTCTGTAATTTATTTTTTATTTGCACAATTGGACAGTGCAAATTAAAAACGTATTGAAGCAACAAATTGACTCCCCCCCGATGATTAATTGCCTCCAGTTGTTGCTGCTGCTTCCCCTTTAATGTTCCCCCATTACTCAGTCATTCACCCTTACACCGTTTACCGTGCGTATCCCTACCCTACTTCTTGTTTCAAACCGATATTTCCCCTGTGCACTCTAATGACCACTAGTATGGACGACCACATCCTTTGTCTTCAATTGAATTTACAGTAAATGTTCGTCTTCCCATCAGGCGACGTGTTCTTCGCGTCCTGCAAGGCAGTTTACGTATCCCGTATTAGGGGATAATTCTGAAAATAATATGAAAATGTTGCTGTAAGAATTGCAAAACGCCTTCGACTGAGAGTTCATCCGCGTTATAACGTGGAGGAGAATGTTATCTACAGCTAATGGATGATCGATGGAAGATTATCGTACCTCAACATTTAGTGGAAGACATAACGTGGCCACGTCATAAAAGCTTGGCGCATGCTGGTGCCTACAGGTGTTATCTCGCCTTACGATAATCTTCTTACGAGATAAAGTTGGAAAATTATAAAAAAAAAAAAAAAAAAAAAACAGAACTCTGAAAACTGTAAGAAACTTTGTGTGTATTTCTGAAAACAATAAATTGGAATGAAAAAAAAGTAATATTCTCTTTCTTGTGAATGTGCTTATAGTTATTATAATGAAACCGCCAGACCAGTGGGAGTTCGCCTGTCTTAACGTAGGAAGAATGCAGCTACCCGTTCAGTTGAAACGCTCCAACCAATTTAGCAGATATCGAGTAATCTTGACCAACTTACTCATAATATGCAGCATTTGCCGTACATTATGTGCACTCCTTGTTCACACAAGAAACAAACCATGTGCCATATAATAATTTCAGACCACATAATGCCATATGTCACTTCAGGCCTTTATACGATTGACTTAACCAGTTGTCAAAGTCCAAATGTCACACCCACCAAGAAGCGTCTGAAAGTCAATCACCTTATAGAACTTTACACAACTTTTTATTAGTTCTTATTTTATAACGTGTTTCTTTAATCTAGCACATTATACGAGGATTGTTCAGTAGAAACACTTTTAGTGGCTGTAAAGCATTTTTTATTCAACGATTTTAAAAGAAGTCTCCAATAACATTAAGGCATGAGTCCCACTGTTGCACTAGTCTGTAGATTCCCTGCTGGTAAAATTCTTGCGGCTGTTTGCGGAACCATTCGCTAACAGCAAACTCTACCTCAGCGTCCGATTTGAACCTCCGTCCTTTTAGTGATTAATTTAATAGGACAAAAACATGATAATCGCACATGGACAAGTCGGGACTGTAAGGTGGATGTTGTAAGACTTCCCAGTTCATACGACCAAGCAGATCATGAATCGTCTGGGTTACATGGGATCGAGCATTATCATCCAGAAGAATGAAACCATTTGTGAGCTTCTCGGGACGTTTATTCTTGATGCTGACCCGTAATTGTTTTGAGCTGTCTGTATATCGCTCAGCGTTGATGTTGACACCAAGGTCTTTGAAATCTAAGAGCAGCACATCCTGATAATAAAAAAAATAAAGCCACCATTACTTTTCCTGCTGAAGGGATCGACATTTCTTCGCCTTCGGAGATTGTGCACGCTTCCACTGCATAATCCGACGTTTGGATTCTGGTTCGTAGTGGTAACACCACGACTGATCACCGGCAAAATTTGGTGTAGAAAGGCATTAACTTGTTGTCGATAGCGCATCAAATGCTGTAATGATAAGGCCGAAGGCAAATTTTCTGCTCATCAGTAAGCAGTGGTGGAATCCACTGAGCAGCAACTTTGTGATAGCCCAGACTATAAATGATGAAATCGAACAGTTCCTACGTTGATGCTCAACGTTTGAGAAAGTTCTTTAACTCTGATGCGCCTATTTGCGCGTAAAGCAGTTTCCAGTTGTCTCACATTTTCATCTGATGCTGCTACACGTGCAGGTCCGGGGACGGGCCAAATCTTTAGTGGATTCTCTTCCTTGTTGGAATTTATTGCACCGTTCAACCACTCCCGTATGAGAATAACTATAGTCATCATATACAGCTTTCATTCTCGTATACATTTCCATTGGCTGACGCCCCTCAGCGGCCAAATACTTAATAACGGCACGCAGATTATCTTTGGACGGATTTTCTATCATAGATGCCATTATACAAACCAGTCACAACGCTTAGAAAAGAGAAAACTGCAAATATTTTTTACAGACGCGTCACTAGTATTTAAGCAGACAATATAAACAAATGAATTCCGTTGCCATGGCGACGAAGTCACGGCTGCGCAGCTCAAACGTGTTTCTATTGAACAATCCTCGTACTCCGTATTATAAGAAACATTATGGCCCAGATAAGTTACGCAAGATACTGACTTGCTGCAGGACAAGTGCTATCGATATCAACTTTGATCTTATGGCATCAGTTTCCTTAAAAACCATCACTTTGCAATTCGCTATGTAGGGCCTACGTCGCTGATCAACATAAAATGGAAGTTGTCTCTTTCATTTAACAAAATAATCAACTCCAACCAAAAATGTGGCCACAGAAACCAAAACGTGACGTCAAAACGCGTTTATTAGCTGTGAACATCAAGATATGGAAACCTCGTTGTGGGGTACCTCTTGTTATAAGCCAACACGAATCAGCAAACACAGGTACATTCCACTTACCTCAGTACCTTCTTTTTCCACCGCTGAGATGTCTTAGTGGAAGTGCTCTCCATGCCCATCACTCTTGCTTACTTGCTTAAGTCCTGAAATTCCTAGGTGGAACATAGGGCCTGGACGAAATTTCTCCAGCGCGTTCTGTCCACTACCAGGGCCTTCACCTCCCTCCATGTCTTGTTGACACCACCCAGCTCTCTTTCCATAGTTCTCTTCCAGATGTTCCTCGGTCTTCCACGTCTGCGGCTACCTTGCGGATTTTAATTCAGTGCCTGTCTAGCGATATTTTCTGGTGGTCTTCTCAGGGTGTGACCGATCCACCTCCATTTTCTTCTCTTCATCTGCAGTTGACAGTACTCTGACTTGTGGCCTCCCATAGATCTCTGTTCGAGATGGTCTTGAGTCACCAAATTCTCATTATGTACCTCAGGAAATGGTTTATGAAAGTCTGTAACCTTGTGGTGATGTCCTCCTTTATTACTTTGCAGGTATCACATCCATACAGCAACACCGATTTGACATTTGAGTAAAATATTCTGAGTTTTGTCTCCTTGCGTATATGGGGTGATCTCAATACTGGTATTTACTGTGTAAATGCTCCTTTTGCTTTATTTATACGACTTATCACATCCCTAAGAGCACCTCCCTCCTGACAAACCATGCTACCCAGATAGCAAAATTGCTCATCACTCACTGTACCACAATTGCTTGTGAAGAAGTCAAGGTTTGAATCAAGAAAGAATATTTTAAACTACGTATTGCAAACTAGTTCTCGGTATGTTGTCAGACATTTATTAATTGCTGAACTGCAATTCGCTTTCCAAACTGTTTTCTCATTTTCTTTAGTTGAAGGTTCCATCTTTTTGAACCACGGCCGGTAGCAGGCCACATCCTAACAATCCAGCCCTATCTATGGTCCTGTAGCTCGGGACGCAGCACACGAGCGGCCGACGGGCATGTCCTTCGTCCCGCACAGTCCCTTGGTCTTGTTCCATCTTTGAACAGTTCACGAATCTGCATTCCAACAAAGATTCCCCCTTGATCTTAGCATAACTCAGATTTACGAATTTTCTCTTAAAATATCTGAAAGTTTCTCTTCCTGATTCATGGCCTTCAAAAAATATTTCATAGACAGCCTAGTTTAATGTATAAAAATGGCTGTATGATTTTATCATGGGTATCTAAGGGAATGTATACTGAATAAAGTTTTATTTCAGGCTCCATCAATATCCATTTATTCTCGTTTTTTCTTGCCGAGAAAGCAACAATATTTAGTATAGGCCTACTCTAACTGCATTCCGAATAAGATGGTATTAACCTTCAGATTTCCATATATTTGTCATCCACCGTCTTCATATTTAATTTTTTTGTAGAAGCGATTTAACATTTTTCATAGCTCTCAGTGTTGCCAAACCAATTTTGTTTTCGAAATTCGAGGAATATTTCACTAAATTGCAATGGAAATTGCTTTATCCATGAAAATAAAAGCTTTGTAAAAATTAAAATGTCACAATTGTTTACGTGAAAATGAATAAGAAATTATTAGTTTAATGACAGACCAGTGAGTTTTTTATGTTGACCAGTGTTATCTGCAATCCATAGTCCAAAAGTATACAAGATTAACCCAAATTCATGAGTTTATAGCTATCAGCAACCGACTTCCGGAGTTAGAAAAGTAACCTGATTATCAGCAAATAGCAAGGTGTTAGCTTCAGTGTCTCTGATTATAAAATTTTTCTAAGGGCTTATTTGCTAATTATCTGTGTTACCGTTCATTAATACGTTAAGAAAGAACGTGATAATGGGTATCTTGTCATATAATCTTTTTGTAATCATTCTGTAGGGGAGTAAGGACGTTTGTTTACTACTCATGTTAAATTTGCACTTTTTAGGCACCATTTTAACAGCTGCTATTTAAGATAGAGCTTTCAAACAAAAAACAAATTGGTCAGCTGACTTTTGTTTATACGGCAAATCAACTATGTTTTCTTTTTTTATGTAAAAGCTTTTACAAAATTTTACACAACTGTAAAAAAAAATATTTTTAACTTTTAGGCTGCTAACTAAGTTACTATTAAATATATTCAAATTTAATTTAGTTCACCATATAAAGCAAGAAATGAAGATAAAGTGAGTAAAATTTCATTTTGATATATTACAAGTCTACGAGAAATGTTTACCAAAAGATAAAAAAAGATATTTACGTTAATTCGCGAAAAACTAATAAACTAAACAATAAACTAAAAATTAAGCATTGCGTGATACATAGTTGTAACATACCTCACTAATGAAGACCAGCACCATACTCAGCATCACTTTCATTGTTCTCTTCATCTTGTAGACTTCTTCTGTCACTTATTTTTCTTTTTCAGCTGTCTCTGGTAAAATTTTCTGCCGCACTTTCCGCCGTCATCATTCTTATTTCATGTATTACTTTTAGCCCCACAATCGCGTTTTTTGAGTTTATACAGTCAATTTTGTATATTTTATAATGCCTTTACCTCAAGATGTTTTCTCCATTGAGGTAAAGTCATTATAAAATATAGGCTGGCGTAAATATTTTTAGTTATACCATATGTTATTTCCATTTTATGAATCCTTTCTTCAATAGCAGATTTTTCTAAACCATTGTCTTAAATATTTCCCCTAGATACATACATTTTTTAACCCTTTCTATTCCAACAATATCTGTTAGCAAGAATTTTAGCGCATTTTTAATGGTCGTGAGAAATTTGTTTTTTTCTTAGAAATTCTTAACCCTGTTCTACTGGCTCTGTCCTCTAAAAAATTAACTTGTGTTACTGCAGATATCAGATGTTCAGAAAGTATAGCAAAGTCATCTGCGAATGCCAAACAGTTTATTTCAATATGTTTGTTACTTCTTCCCAACATGATTGGTGATATTTTGCATTCCTTTAATTTTTGATTCCAGATTCTTACTACTTTCTCCAGGACACAGTTGAAAAGAATTTTGGATAAAACATAACCCTATCTTACACCTGTATTTATTTTGAACGGCTGAGATATTTCTCCCATGAATTTTATTTTTGAGACTGTGTTCGTAAGGGTTTCACGAATTTGATTTGCCAATTTAGATTTAACACCAAATTCTCGGATTGTTTTATCTATAGTTTCTCTATCAACAGAATCAAAGGCCTTTTTGAAATCAACAAATGTTACTACAATCTCCTTTGAATTCAGTAGCCTGTGACGGATTATTAACTTCAGAGTGAATATTTGTTCTGGACAGGATCTGCCCTTCCTAACGCCACCCTGATATTCATCTAAATGGCTAGCCAATGTTTTTTCTACTCTGTTCAATAGAATATTTTATGTGCAACTGGAAGTAAAGATATTCCTCTGTAGTTATTAACCTCTTGCTTATCACCATTCTTACGCAGCGGATGTATTAAGGCCACCTTCCATTCTTCTGATTTTCCCTTCAAAAATTAATTGTAGATCGTTTTCAATCTTTGGTAGAGACCATTTCAAAAGTTCAGCTGATATGGAGTCTTTTCCACTAGCTTTATTGTTTTTCAAAGTTTTAATTACTTCTTCAATTTCTTCGATAATCGGAGGTGTATCTTCTTCTAAATTTTCATAAATATCTGACAGTTCTAACTTCTGAATCGGTTCCAGGCAACTTAAAAGTAGATCAAAATATTTTGCAAGTATTTCACAATTTTCCCCATTGGGTAGGCCAATTTTGCCACTTTTATTTTTAAAACAAACACTTGTTGTTTGGTAACCATTTAGTTTATTTTTAAAAGTCTGATAGAAAGCTCGACATTTATTATTTTATAAAATTTTCCTACATTTCAACAAATTTTAATTTTTCAAAAGATCTTTTAGTTCCCCTTATTATCCTTGCTGCTTCCTTTCTTTGTTGTTTAAATTGCTCGTAGTGTTCAGGTTTCCCTGAGCATTTCCACTTTTTCAATTTCTTTGCTCTCTCTGCTAATGCTTCTTCACACAATTCATTCCACCATACTTGCCTTCTATTGTTAACTAAACCAAATGTTATCTTTGCTGCATTATAGATTTCTTTAGATAACTCTTGCCAGTTACCATGCTTAACTATTTTAATTTCTTCTTGATATTTTCTTATTGATTCTTCCGTTATGGCAAGTCTGTCTGTATTATACTTTAATTATAGCTTTTGTAATTTTCGATGAAGTTTATTAGGTAAGAGTTCGTATTTGTTTTTATTAATAAGTATTTTCCTTCACACACACTACTCCAAAAATTGCCATAAAATTCTGTTTTTAAAGTCAATAAGTTTTGCTACAGACCTTTCCCTTAACATCTTCAATTCTGAACTACCCCCACCCTACATGTCATACACCACGATCATAAATATATCTAATTTAATTTTCCTACATAACATTATGATTTTAGGAAAATTTTGGGTAGGCCAATAAAATTAATTAGCATTTAAAAGTATTGCATGGATTTCAGTTCCCGTCCCATTAAGACACTTTGTCGACGTTACAGTCAGTCCTACACTTCAGGTTTGTATAAACGAGAGTCTGCAAGTGGCCGTGAGTGAGTATGTGTGTATGTATGTATCAGGGTATATTTAAAAAAAATTGTATGACTGCACAAATGTGTAGTTTACCAGAACGGGGAGGTCCGGGTGTTCTCCCCCGAGAAATTTTCAAAAATTAGACCTGCCAAAACGTTATTTTAGTGCTTTTCTATTCTTCCCTAATTTCCAGAAAAAAAAAATCATCTTGATAAACTGGAGGCACTGAAGAAAAAACCGTTTCAGAAAAAGTAAAATTTGTTTGCCAATCAAACAACTTTTCGAACACTTGTGTCATATTGGCCAGAATCTTAGCAGCCAAGCCTAACAGTGGGGATGTAGAAAGAATTATAAGTGCTAGTAACATGCTGAAAACTGATCACCGCCAACGCCTTAGTATTTACACTGAATATCTCCACTTGTATATTCTTTTTAACATGCCATCGTTGTCGGCGTGGGATCCCCTCAATGCAGTTCTTACATGGATGAATAAAAGACAACAGCGAGTCAGGGAGACTCCGAAAGCAACGGAGCAGTTTTATTTTTTCAGGGGTTATTCCAGAGGCAAGGAAGAAGAGCTGCGAAAGCAAAGAGAAGGAAAAAGAAGGCCTCGAGAAAAAGAAAATGAACAGCAAGACTCTTTAGACAAGAGTTTTAAAGACAACAATTAAAATGAAATATGTTAAGCTTCAGTTAAAACTGCTTTAGTTTTTAATAAGACTAAATATTGCTTCATTACATTATTTTTTACTCAAATGTCAGTTAATTTATTTTTCCGACTTTTTCCTCAAAATTTTATTACTGGACATTTTCCAATTTTATCACTGCACAATTTAATTTATCACTGCACATTCTGTGTCTGGCTGCACGTTACAATATACACTGGTATTTATATATGTTTAACATCAACAATAATTATGTTTACATTTATCTAAACATAATTAACGTTGTACAGTAAGCAAACAAAGCGACGTCCATCGCCTGTTTTACTTAGCGTAGAACGCGGTCAGTGCACCGTGGGACACAGTTCCATGGACAGTGAATAGTATTTTATCTTTAGTGTTGTCGATATTGTAAGCAGCGTAATGTCTGTAGGTGCATAGTGTTTTCAAGTTACAGTCGCAATCTTTGTAATCCACATTACAAAACCCCAGATTATATCCCAAATTTGTATTATGAAAATCACAGATTAAAAAATACTGCAATTACAAAAAAAAGGTGAATTTATTTTAATATTACAGTAGAGCGTCGATTATCCAAACATCCATTAACAGAACGATCTATTATCCGAACTCAATAAAAAGTACAATTATATACTGTACTGTACAGTAATGTATCGGACACGTATAGGAGTATGGGATATTTATTGAACATAAAAAACTGTATACTATAAATTATTAGGCTACACTTACTGTACAGTAATAAATAAACGCTGTCGCTATGAGGAAAGTAAATCTGTGACTGAACATCAAGGCACAGATATTGAAATCAGGCAAGAAATGGTACTGTATATTCCTCAGTTTAAAAACTGTAACAAAGAAGAAGTTAACGATTGGCTTAAGGTGGGTGAAGCCGATCCCGGTTTTCAGTTATTAACTGATGAAGAGATAGTCGAGTCGTTAAATGAACGTAATGAAAACGAAACAGATTCAGGTGAGAATGCTACTAATACAAAACCACCGACGGCAGCAAAAGCTTTTGACGCACTTGAGACTGTTCTAAAGTGGGCCGAAACAGAAGACGAGATAGATTGTATTCAGCTAATGAATCTTAAACGACTCCTAAATGAATCCAGTCTTTAGCAACAAGAAAACGGGGTATCGGTTTGAAGCAGACAGTGATAGAACAATATTCTTCAAAAAAGTGTAAATCCATGGTACTGTATGTTTTGTTTCATTTTTTAATTTTTAATTAATTTTATATTACAGCGTTTCTTATTAAACTCTAATTTTGTTTAAATTAACTTTTGGTTTTTATTAATTACACTCAGTTTTAATTCAATGATTTTTAGCCTTACTAATACATTACAGTAGAGTATACAGGTTGCTGTAATCATGTAGCAGTATGATAGAAATGATTTTTTAATAAAAACCTTTGTTTTTGTAAAGAGAAATAATGTTTTCACTCTACGATCTATTATCCGAAATATCGATTATCCGAACGGGCCCTCGTTCTGAGAGTTCGGATAATCGATGCTCTACTGTATATCGTTTATTTATTTAAACAGCGTTAGAGTTTGGATGGAACTGTGGATTAACGAGAGGTCGTAGTAGGTACCAGGTAGGTAGTAGGTGTAGAGATGGCTATAAATACTACAGAAACACGGGTTTCTGTATGTGTTGAGTCTTTTAACAAGACACTTCAATTCTCACGTAAAAAAGTTTCTAGTGTCCGTTAGCATATAATTAATACTTAGATTTGTTAATTCAAATTTTTGATACATTTTGGTTTTACATAATGGTAAAGGCTTTTCGTGGAACTGATCCCGTACGGGCAAACATTGTTATAGATGATACTGTCCTGGAACAAGTTAGCAATTTTGAATACTTGGGCTACAGTGTGTCTTATAATGCAAGCAACAACGTTGTGAATAAGTTGCATAAGTTCAACATTATGTGCGGAACCATCAGGCGAACGTTTAATTCAGCAAGTAAAAAACCGCGCCTAAAATTCTACAAGTGATGGCTTTTCCCACACTTCTTTATGGGTCTGAGAATTGGACTTTAACGAGAGGCCAGGCCAATCGTATCCAAGCGGCTGAAATGAGATTTCTCAGGCACCTGGCAGAGTATACTCTCATGATCATAGAAGAAACACAGATATACGGCAGGAACTGAATATTAGGCTATGAGTATACTCGACAGAATCGCTCAGTATCGGCCGAATTGGTGGGAACATCTTTGCCGAATGGACGATTGCCGCATCCCCAAACAACTTTGGAACTATAAGCCGAGGGAACGGAGAGGTGTAGGACGTCCGAGGAAGAGCTGGAGTTACCAGCTATAATCTTTGCCTGTTTGAGACCGCAACAAACCATCCGTGGTTTAATCCGTGAATATAATGATGATGATGACATAATGGTAAAGAATATTGCTCTATTTTCGAATAGTTTTCTAACATGAAATACTTACAAAGTAAATATAACCCGTGATGTGCTGCTGTCTAGTGGGGAGCAGTAGAACTACATTTAAACGTTCCCGTGATGCTTTGCGGGAAAATAGCACGACAGATCACTACGCGCTGTAGAAGACCGGATTTCATTGTGTAAACGTTTCTGTAGGTAAGTTTCTGCAATAATTACTAAAATCGTGATTTTTAGATTAAAGTCTACTGCAATAGGAAGCTTAGTGGGTACTTATTGGGCCTATTGTTCCTTTACTAAATTTATATTTCACACTGTAGTAAGGTTAGAAGAATATTTTAAAACGTTTAAAATAATATCCAATAATTATTAGTTCATGGTAACAACAAACAAGGGACGTGCATTAGGATCTCCTCTCCAACCAAACGTTTCGACAGCACCACTGGCTGCCACCATCAGTGGAATTCGGCCTTTACCACAGCACTGTGGGCCTAACGTTAACAACCCGCGTTCAGGTAGACTCGAATTCCTCTTTAGCCTTTACCACAGTACTGTGGGCCTGACGTTAACAACCCGCGTTGAGGTAGACTCGAATTCCACTGATGATGGCAGCCAATGGTGGTGTCGAAATGTTTGGTTTGTTTGAAAACCATGGACCACGGCCAAACAGCCCGGTACATGCTTTCAATTCTACTGACACCGGCCGTGAAAGCCTTAGAATTCTCCACTTAATATTTGGAGTCTAATTTAATCTATGAAAGAATATATAACACAACTTACTTATTACAAATAGGGATCGACTTTCAACCGGTTGTTGATCTCAGCGACGCCACAATACGTCACTATCCGCCGTCTTCTTTTTATTATCTAAATTTAACATTATTCAACATGAGAAATTGGAGAAATTAAAATTATTAATTTATTGATTTATTAATTTATGAATTTATTAGTGTCAATGATTTATGATTTATTTAATTCTAAATTTTTGAGTCATTATTAGGAACTTTTTCTTGGATTTCGTTGTCCACGACGTGTCCGTTAATTAACTAAATATAATTAAATCACAATCGACTCGGAACACAAAGTGTTTTATGGGTAAAAACGTAAAGGTTTACCTTATAGCCTGAACCAGTTTTCGCTTTTAAAAAAAGCTTCTTCAGAGACTGCCGCTAGGAGCACTGTCCGTTTTGTTCTTGGCGACGGTATCGACTTTTGAAGGATCGATGTTGTGTGTGTAGGGGTGTGATATGTTCGAATAATGCGTGTGAGTTGGAATTGTGTCTGTTCGTTTAGGATGTCGATTTTATGTGTTTTCGTGTGTTTGTATATTTCCAATTGTTCAAGAGTATATCTAGTTTTCGGCCTTTTCTGTGTACGTGTGGAATCTCCATGTTATTGTCGATGTTTTGTATGCGTGGTTTGCTTCAGTGAGGTGGTACACTCCACTACCGAATCCACCTTTGCAAACCACCTTTTGATTCTTTTTCTTCTTCCTTTTTGGAGTAGGTGTTGATTCTTCTTTTGGTTTCATAAACCTTATCCACTTTGTAAATTTCGGCTTACGACTCAGTTTCGATTCACTCTGTTTTTTAGTTTTTAAAATTCATATTTTTAACAATTTATTTTTAATTTAATTTTTTTTGCACATATTGCACGTGTTGCATGTTGTCGATCCCAGCTGTAAGATTTTAGAAGTCCATCTCTGGTAACTTTGGAATTCTAGTGTTTAGTATTTATTGAGAAATGTAGTCTCTCTTTGTGCGTTCATTAATATCTTCTAACCTTCTCCTTCTTATTCTACTTCGTTTTCCATCCTAGAGTAGGTGTATATTATTACTGTTTTGGTTTCGGAAGCCATATGCGCATTGTAAATTTAAATTGGTATTATATACAAATATTTTAGGTGAAAATTAGACTATAAATTCCTGGCCCTTCCTAAATTACGACTACCTTGTGAAGCGTAAAAGTATGCGGCCTTTGCTATAGTGTTTTCTTTCATGTAAGAACATGTTTCCTCCATCCATTCTTATATTCATCCACTTTTCTAAAAAAAGGGGACACCTTAATCTCACTCCGTATATCCTCGTTTGGAAGCATATCTAATCGTGACCATCCTTTGACCGTCCTTAAAAACCTCATTTCTTCACCATCATCTTCAACAATTCGTATTAAAAATATTATAACATTATATTACGTGAATGACATATTCAAGTTCTTCTTTGTTCATTCTGATTGCAACTAACCACATTATTGGTCAATAAATTTTCGGTGGTCTACAAAGGACTTGTGCTTGGCGAATTATGAAAAACCGCCATCTAGTCACTGTTACTGACAAGTTTTGTTTTGTAGTAGAAATAATGAAGCCACAGCTTTGACAACATCCTACCTCTAAACATAGTTCACTTAGTAAATAACGTTGCTAAGTTTGGCGAGCGCTCGTTCTAAATTAAACTTAATACGTGCATCTTCTAAGGGCAATGACTTGCCCATAATATAGCTTTAATACTACTTGACAAAGTTTGTTCAGTCAGGTGGAAGAAGTTACGGTAAAAAAATACAGGAGGCCTTGGAACGACGAGAAAACTTTTAGTTTCAGCCTAAAAGTTTTCATCCCACTGCTTACTAAATCATCGACTTGGCTACGTGTACATATCCACTATAATATATTACGCGATATATAATGAAGTGCTGTATAAATTATAGACTAATGATGTTCCCCATACCACGCGGGGTCTCATACCCACGACTCTACGCTTTACGTGGTGTGCTGTGTTTTCACCTCTCTGCACACTTGGCAACACTACATAAGGAACTTAGAACTTGGCTACACTTACACGAATTTATAACATAAACTATTTTCTACATTCTTATCATTATATATTTCAAACTATCCGCGAAAACATTGTTCTGACGACATTCTTGACAAAACGTACCTACAGGACTTCATGTAGGGTTTGATTAGAACCAAGGAACGTTGAACAACATACGGAGTATAGCTTCAATTTTCGTTTTATTCGTATAAGCCTGTACTCTTGATTTCCAATTAGTTTTTCTCGTTGAAAAAGGCGTTCTAGCTTTTCGTATTATCTTCTGAACATTGCAGTAGGTTGTCCCAGCGTCCTTCATAAAAAAAATAAAAGTTTCGGTACAAGATTTTAATAGGTCTGTTTAAATGTGCATAAAACTAAATATTCATAATACAGAAAAAGCAAAGAGTTTTCAGCTTTGAATGGTCAACTCTGATCACATGGTTCTTTGACTTGTTCACTATATCATTCGATTCGATTTTATCAGTGATGACCCAGTTAGATGATCACTTAAGCATTAGATAACCTTAAGTAAGACAAATCGACTTTCCTTGTGTATTCTTTCAAGACGTGACCGTTTCTGTTTAGTGAAATAAATATCGATTATCTCAGACAGAGACAAAGTATCGTTCCCATGGCGTTTGTGCTTTTTCCGCAGCTTGTTTTCTTCTTCTAACGCAAGAAGCTATCAACGTGCCCTTACGTTTGTGGGCACAAATTATGGCAATGTTGTTAACAGAGTTTATAAAATTAGAACTATTCGGCCGTGGTAGATTGCTTTTTGATGACATAATTTCATTTTCTAGAAAATTTTCTGGGTAATACAATTTTAGAACAAGTTAGAAATGTTTGCTACTTTGGGAGTACTCTCACTTGTGAAATTAGATATGGGACAACGATTAAGGGAAGAATAGCTCTAGCAAAGCAAGAATTTAAGAACAAAAGGAATTTACATACAAATAATCGCTCAAGTATAGAGGTAAGAAAAAGGTTCGCAAAAAAAATTGTGTAGAGTGTCTTAACTTATGGTTGTAAGGCGTGGATCCTCGGCAAAATAGAAAGAGGAAAGCTGGAAGCAATGGAAATGTGAGTCTGGAGGAGAACGACGAGGACGAGTTGGATGGATAAGAAAAGTAATGAGCAAGTCCTCGCAGAAGTGAACGAAGATAGATCACTTTTGTAAATGACTGGAAGAAGAAGGCAAAATTGATCGGGCCCGTGTTAAGACACAATCAATTCTTAAGTAACGTTTTTGATTTAAAGGTGTTGGGGGAAAACCAAGATGACAACACATAGCAGCCTTCTTCAAAGACATGTGAAAGAAGATGAACTTCCTGTCGTACTGCGATTAAAGAGGACAATCATGGAGAAAGAGACGTAGCTCAAGGGATGGTTTTTAGATGATGATAAGAAAATATTCGGCCACCCAACGTAGGCCTTCTTCAGTAATAAAAGTTTTTAAAAAAGCTGGACTACTTTTTATTTTGACTACTCAGTTACGGGTACGTTTGGCCTTCCATTCTTGTCGAGCTTTTTAAAACTTTTACTACTGAAGAAAGCCTCCTGTGTGTTGTTGAAAAGTCTAGGAAATTAAATTATGCCATCACAAAGCAATCAACCACGGCCCAAGAGCCCGGCTGTTATAAACTCTTTCAAAAGTGACTGCGCCCGTGACAGCCTACGCAACAGAATCTAACAGCGTTGTTCAGTGGATGTGTATAAATTTAATTATCTATTAATCAATGCATAAATGACTTAGTCAAAAACCAGTCCTTGAAATCGTTTTATATTACTTATTTTAAATTTTAAACGACTCTATTGATTTTTCTTTTTAAAAATATTAGTAACTAGCTGTTACCCGCGGTTTTGCACGCGAATATTTGACTATTAATAAGTACTTTAATATAATTTTTATTGTCTATGTTTATATGACGTTCTGTCAGCTTGTATAACAATTTTGTACTCAGTAGTCAAATTCTCTCAAAAGCTCTTTTCAACACTTGTACTATTTTAACTTGTACTAAATTATTATATTGATGCAACAGCCTTTGGAGATTTAAAAATACCCGTTTACAAAGCCTTTGGAGATATTTATAAAGTATCTGTTAAGTCAAAAACGTTAAATTCTTTATTTTAAGTGTTACTGTGTTAGACGCATTGTATAACACATTAAACTTTATGTTTTCCTCAACCATGGCTTTTAATTATTTCAGCAGTAAACTAAAAACCAAAAACCTTTGTCACCTAACGTCACAAATGAAAACAACACGTATTTTCCCTTTGGCATTAAGTAATAGGACAATTTACAATTAGTACACTTCTTCTTTTCCACATCGTAATATATGGATACAATCGCATATTATATAAAACATCGAAAATGTACTGCACAAATGGATGAACATACAGTTCCGATGCCGCTAAATAGCTTTTGTTTATTTATTTGTTTCTGTGGTAATTAATTCTGGTCTCCATGGTGTGGTTGACATCTTTGTACGCGTCAACGAAAAAGGCATAAATAAAAAGGCCTAAATCGTGCGAACGGAGCAATATATCAAATTCCAAGTTAGACAGCATTTTTCGCCTTGTGTCAAAGCTTACCTGTGCAAAATTTGGTGGCAATCGGTGTAACGGTGTGGATTTGTATTCAGTACACAAAAATCCTCAGACTTTGAGTTTTATGTAGGCTATATAGATTTATACAGCTTTTGTTCTAAGACAAGAACCCCTCTCATGATTCATTTACTCAATAGTACGTGCTGTAAATGTATCTATGTACATGTTAAGTTAAAGCAAAAGTCTACACGCTCGTGCAAAAAGCATGTATTCTAGTGAATGGTACTGAAAAAAAATAAAGCACTCAAGTCCTCATGCGAAATCTAAGGGTACTTTTTATGCTGAATTCTGATATAACTTTAGTGTTTTCAGTCGGATAAGGTTTTTAAGTGACAGGTGATTAACATTTAATAACTAACTAAGTTCCATGCATTACAAACATCATGATGATGATGATCATCATCATCATCATCATCATCTTTACAACACGGCATAGCCAAGGTGCTGCCTATTCCGCCTTCAAAAATCCTGCAGCCATCTCTTCCAAGGACTACTCACACACCTGTGTCCTATGTGTTTGTTCTTCCAAACTTGTTTGACCAGTCTGGAATCTGACATACATTTTATATGTTCTTTCCACCGATGTTTATACTATTTTTTCATTCAAGTTACAAACTTGTAACTCTTCTCTCATGGCCTCATTTCTTACACGGTAAAGTTCAGAACGCCTTTTAACTCCTCTAAGAATGCCATTTCCGAGGCCTGTATTTTACTGACTTGTTTTCTGATTGTTGACCATAATTCACACCCATAGGACAGTACAGAGACTGCCATAACTTTGTTACTTGACGCACCTTGTTTCTAAAAATACGGTCGAATGTCCGACGTATCGTCTGGAACTTCCCTGACTTAACATCAATATCATAACTTCTATCACAGCCAATATCGTTTCATAAATAATTAAAATGGCTCACCTACATTGGAAACATATTTCACAAAATGTAGAAAGTAATATTCTTCAAGACTGCCTTAAACGTTTTCTTCTACAACATTTCCCTTAAATGGCTAATTAGCGTAGTGCAATTTCATTTGCGAAGGCAGAGCTTTTGGATGCTTCAAATATGCTGACGGAATCGCTCGCTTCGTCCGTCATCGACAGCATCAGGTTGTCAAGGATACTAAGCACGGCCCACTGCATGAAACATGAAGAGGCGGAAAGCGGAAGGTGGCGATATGGTTTGAAGGAGAATAACGCGGTGCAGATACATTCAAGCGCGCAGGGAGTGGCTAATCCACAATACAGCAGACATAGAAAGTAAAATAACTGAAGCCAAGCAAACGTTTACCAAGAAGTGTTAGTGTGACGTCACAAGCGTTTACCTAGAAACGTTTAAGTGATTTATACAAAGCTTCGTTGCTTCGTAAGGGGATTTATACACCCGAAACTGGGACACTTCAAGAAAAGCATAAAATAAACAGTTGAGGTAAAAGAAGACTATTATATTTTGTACATTTAATACAGATTGGACGACAATAGGTTGACAAAGCAAATGTTCAAATATCTGTGGGAAAAGAAATCAACATCAAGCTGGATTAAAGAAGTCTAAAAGGATTTAGAAAAAATAATATTCACACTGAAGAAGCGATTAAAAGAGACGTTTTTGAGGCAAAAGTGTTAAAAATGGAAGGAGTCCAGGGTTGGAGAGAGAAAACGCAGGTTCAAAGTGGACTGAAGACAGGAAGAAGAGACACAGCGAAAAGATGAAAGAAAATTGAAGAAAAAGAAAAGAACAAAGAGTAAAGAATTTAAATTGGCATGTGGTCCTTAGATGGTCGATAAAAAAAAAAAAAATTGAGGCTTTCTAGTTGTGGCGCTGGTGAATAGCCTGTTACTGAATGTAGGCCTACAACGGTCAGACAGACTACCGAATGACACAATTCTGTCAAGAGTGGGGTGACACGAGGACGCTGGTTAATCAAATGAGGAAAGGAGAAGTAATATGTTGGTCGTTTAAATCAAACTACAGACTACTGCCACCGTCAAAAATACTAAGTAGGTACGTTTCACCTCCTACCCCCGACCGGAAGTCGTTTGCCGGTAGATAAACGCTTAATAAACAGAAATAACACTGTTGCACACCACTATAAACAACAGTTTCCGATTAGCGCTTTCAAGTTTCACAGCTCATCAGCAGATCGGAAATATTCGATATTCACACATTTCCGATCTGATGATGAGCTGTAAAGCTTAAAAACGCTAATTGGGAATTTGTATTTATAGTGGTGTGCAACAGTGTTATTTCTGTTTGTGATTATAACCACTAACACAATTTTATTAATTTAAAAAAGCCTAATACATAAAACAGTAAAATTGGTAAAGTCAAAAACAAAAAATTGCAAACAAAACGGGTTAACTGCAACAAACAAAAAAACTTGAAATTTTACTACAGTAAAAGCAAAATTACAAAAAGTTTGGTTGCCGAAGCACACTTACAGTAAAATTGAAAGTTAAGGGCATATGCGCAGAAACCAATTTATGGATGGACGAGTCCACTTTGAAATTGTAAATGGCGGGAGGGTAACGGAGAATCAGGTGGTAAGCAAGTGAAGGTGTTGCCAACTTGCGTGTGATGTTTTAGTTTTGGAATTTCGACAGAAGTTTTTTTTAGCTGCCTCACTTTCACTCAAACCAAATAAAACGTGAATTCTTCATTTTATAATTAATCTGTTTCTGTTAATAAAAATAAAGCTTAGCAAAATTTATCAAATTGACAAAAGAATTTACTAAATTCCACCAAGGAAATATCATTAAAGTCATAGCTTGTTGTATGACTTATGATTTTATCTTACCCCACAAAGTCTGCATTCGTTTAGATTAATAACAAATGTAAATGCGTGTATTTTTCATACATAAATAACTATTGTATTTATAAACAAAATTATGTTTGTATTTGAAACAAAATTTATATTCGACATTACCCGAAATTCCAATTCCCGGTAACTCTAAGAAAGATGGTGTTTCTCTACTTACCTTTGATGTGAATAAGTTTGACGAAAAAGGTGTTGCAAAATCGAAAAAATAACGGACAAAATTTCACTTCTGGTTTAACCGGACACTGTTCTGCCGAGTGCCAGCTGATAACTGAGGTTTTAGTGTGCTTGGTGGCTTATTATGGTAGCCCCACAGATGCCAGCACCTACTGGATGCCAATGGATTGTTTTCAAATTCGAGATGTTTTGATATTTAGCCCGTTTAGTAGACTTCTTAATCTTATTTTAAATTACTTATTTCTTCTTCTTCTTCTTCTTCTTCTTCTTCTTCTTCTTCTTCTTCTTCTTCTTCTTCTTCTTCTTCTTCTTCTTCTTCTTCTTCTTCTTCTTCTTCTTCTTCTTCTTCTTCTTCGTCTTTACACTCCAGGCATTAGGCAAACTGCGTACTCCGCCTTCGTGAAAATCAACTCGTTTTTTACCTTTCAACTTCTCGTTTTTCCCGTAGTCTTTACTTTCTTAAGGCATTTTGTAGTCTGCATAGAGCGATTCTTTCGATAAGTTGCTTCCTCCTAACTTGTACTCATTTTCCTTATCAGTGATATTATAAATGACAATGTGTAGTCATTATTTGCTTGCGTAGTATTCATCTCCCGCCTGGTCCAGCCCCGAACGTTTCGCAAACACTTTCTTTCACCTGCTTGAATTTTCCTCTCAGGAAATTATCAAATATCTACGTAATCAAGACAAACTAATAAACTTTCAATATTGTGTAATTTGAAATTCATTTAATTGGGCCTATGTATATATTCCTCAAGTAGGTCTATATAATGTTCATTAAAATATTATAACATTATATTACGTGAATGACATAATCAAATTCTTCTTTGTCATTCTCATTCCAACTAATCACTTTAATGATGAACAAGTTTTATACTGTCTACAATGGACTTATGTATGGTGAATTATGAAATACCGCCGCCATCTAGTGACTGTTGCTGAGTTTTGTTTTAAAGTAGAAATAATGAAGCCACAGCTTCGACAACATCATACTTCCAAACATAGTTTACTTCAGGGGTCTCCAAACTATGGTCCGCGGGCCGGATCCGGCCCGCGGCGACCCGGCCGATGCTGCGTGCAGTTTTTAAATAGATCGTCAAAATAATTCAAATATTATAACATTCTACTAAATAACTAAACAAGAAATAAGTTCAGTAAAATGTTATAATAGGCTATTTTGTACAAATTTAAAACATTTACGTGGTTAATGTGTTTGTTTGTCTGGTTGCCTTGAATCACGCTTTTCACTAGCGTCAACCTAAAGCGTAGATTCCTATTCCCCCGTGTACTCAGCTCTAACTCCCCCCGTGGTTCGGCTAACCTGTCAGACAAACACTTGAAATCCATTCTAGTGATAAGAGCATCAAAATTTGACCCAAACTGGACAGACATATGTCAGAAGCAACTCCACACATCCCATACGTACACATGAAAGCCAAAAAATAATACATAAGAAATATCTTTGAATATTATTTTCTCCTTAATTTTATGTAGGCCTACATTATTTTTGAATAAATGAATTTGTTTTCTTTGGATAAGTCTGCTTAATTTTTTTAAATACCTATCTTATTGACTCGATTATTTCGTAAACTTGAAAAAATGTGTATTGTTGGCTCACCTGACTTCCAAGATTTTTCAATTCGGCCTTCAAGTGAAAAAGATTGGAGACCCCCTGGTTAACTTAGTAAATGACGTTGCTAAGTTAGACGAGCGCTCGTTCTAAGTTAAACTGAATACTTGCATCTTCTAAGGCTAATGACTTGTCCTTAATATAGCTTCAATACTACTTGACAAAGTTTGTTCAGCCAGGTGGAAGAGATTACGGTAAAAAATACAGGAGGCTTTGGAACGACGAAACAAGAGCGTTTAAGCATAAAAGTTTTCATCCCACTGCTTACTAAATCATAGACACAATACCTTACGCGGTACATAATGACAGTGCTGTATAAATTACAGACCAATGATGTTCCCCATACCAATGGGGTCTCATACCCACGACTTTACGCTTTATGTGGTGTGCTGTGTTTCGCCACTGCGTACACTTGGCAACGTCTGCATAGTAAGTCGTAGACGAGTTTAGAACATAAACGATTTTTTTCTACTTTCTTGTCACTATGTATTTTCAAACAATCCTCAAAACACCATGACTCCTAATAGAGCGTTGCAGTGTTAGTGCTTTGTCGTCTGTCATTCTGACCGGGTCCTTCCGTGCTAAGTTTTTTTCTCCCACAGTTTCTAACCACACCGTCGTTTCAGATTTATCTACGCTTGCTACAGACTAGTATAAACTTTCCGAGTAGTCTTGAACATCTATAGTTATTATTCTTACAGTTGGACGAATCGTCTTAGTTCCAAAGCTCATCGCGAAAAATAGGAGGTCCACAAGTCATCTTCATCCGACCCGGTTGTTAGAGATTTAATTTCTACCAAAACTTATCTCAGCATCCTTGCTTTCTCAAGGATTTTTTTCGTCGCGTAATCTTTGGTCGCTATCTACTGCGAGAACCTTGTGGGTTTCATTCCATGTCTTGTCGCGAGATGTCCACCGGTTTTCTAATGGTATGAACCAGCCTAGCAGCCTAACCGCATGTTTTAAATCTTTATCAACCGGTTTCTGTTGGTCATTTGGTCTCTCCGGAAAACGCAGAATATTATACAGAGACATCTTTTTACAGATCCGGATTTTACACGTAATATAAGAGGAAAGATTTGACAATGAAGCCGAAAAAACAGTTTTAGATTCGTTTCATTTGTTTATTAGCAATCAGAATACAATTTATTTTATGAGCTAATGTGCTGGCTTAGGAGCGGTTAAGGTCCATGGTATCTTGATGATCAATACACTACCAATTATGAGGCGTCTTAACCTTCTACCACAGGTTATAACCTTCTTCCCCTCCTTTTCTGCTTCCACCTCGGCAGTTCTCCTCCACGAGATTCTTGGACTTCCTCGTCTTCTTTTTTCCCTGAGGGTTCCAAAAGAGAGCTTGTCGCTCAGTTGAATTTGGTTCTTCCGCAAAGGTATGCCCAATCCACCTCCATTTTCTCCTTTCGATGTGGGTGACAATGGGTCCGTCGTTTGCCCTCCTCCAGAGATCTTCGTTTGAAACAATGTTTGGCAACAAAATCTGAAGTATTCTCCTCAGGTACCTATTAATGAAGACCTGCAGACACTTAGTAATTTCCATTCGGGCTTTCCAAGTCTCGCTCCCGTACAACAAAACAGTTCTGAAGATGCGTAGCATTGTTGCAGTTGCTATTTCTCTTGACTTCTAAACTGGGTAGAGTTGTATAGAGGCCGCATTAGCTTTGCGAATTCTTGTTGAACGTCTGCACCTGGTCCTCCTTCTTTTGTAATCACACTACCAAGGTAAGTGAACTCTGCTGTTTCTTCTGTGCTTTGTTCTTGCACCTTTAGTACATTGTGACCATTTGTGTTAATTTTCATTAGCTTTGTTTTTGAAGCATTTATTTATTTATTTATTAGCGAACTTACTATAACGTGTTCTATGAGCTAGTATGCTGACTTGGGAGATAAGAAGCTCTATGGTGTCTTGGTGGATGAATCCACTTCCAACTGTGAGACATCTTAACCCTCTACAAGGTCTGCTGGCCAGTACCTCTATAGTACAGTACCTTATTGGGCTGTTCCAGTATTGGGTGTAATAATAAGGTACTGGTGTAGTTTGGAGCCTTTCGTGATGTTTGTTAACGTCCTCGACAAAAGGCACCCGCAGCAGGTCTGCATGTAAGGTTTGATTAGTCGCATACCAAGGAACGTTGAACAACACACGGAATAGGGTTCAATTTTAATTTATTGCAATAGGCTTGTGTGCTCTTGATTTCCAGTCAATTTTTGACATTCACAACGGCGTTCTAGCTTTTTATGTTGGCTTATCAACGTTGCAGTAAGTTCCTCCAGCCTTCTTTACAATAGAACTAACGTAAACAGCTCTGTAACAGTCTTGGAACCATATTTTAATAAGTCTGTTTAAATAAGCATAAAATTAAATATTCATGAGACAGATGTTTTCTACTTTCACAGTTCAACTCAGATCACATGGCCGCTTGGACTTGGTCACTATTTCTTTCGATTCTGTTTTATTAGTGTGACCCAATAAGACTGATAATATGATACGACCTTAAGTAAGACAAATCGACTTTCCCTGTGATACTCACTCAAGGCGCGACGGGCCTGTTTAGCGAAATAAATATCGATTACCTCAGACAGAGACAGAGTATCGTGCCCATGGCGTTTGTACTTCTACCGCAGCTTGTTTTGCCAACAGAAGAAGTCACCAACGTGCCCTTATCATTGTCGGTATAAATTCTGCCAGTGTTGTTCAAAATATGTGAATGTATAATATAATTCTGTATTACTACTCCACAAATAAGCCGGACAAAACCCAGTGCTTGGAAACGTTGTGTGTTTTATTTTGAATTAATCTGTACCACTTTCTTTTAAGATTCTATTACGGAAGCTATAACGGCCAGAGTCATCACTTAAAAGATCAATAATTTCTAGGCTGTTGGGCCGTGGTCGACTGCTTTCTGGTGTTGTTAGAACTAAACGTTTCGGCCATCCCCAACGCAGGCATTTTTCAGTGGTAAAATAAAATAAATAGTTCGACAACGAGCTGGGGTTGCTTCACCTCAGTTTTTGGGTACGTTCGGCCTACCATACGGTGTCGAACTATTTATTTTATTTGGGTACTGAAGAAGGCCTTCGGTGTATGGCCGAAACGTTTAGTTATGATAGGTAATATTATAGTAGCCGACCACTATATAAAGCAATAAGGTTGTATTGCTATATAAGTCGATAAGGTAGTAAGCAATCGATCACGGCTCAACAAACCAGAAATTATTAATCTTTTAAGTAATGCGTTCTTGTTAGAGTTATGAATAAGTTACGGAAATTGATTATTTTAAACATTTTTTAAGATGTAAAATTAGGATTAATAACGTAAATTTGATGAAGTACATACGTTAATGTTTTCTAAGGAGTGAAAATATTTGAAGTCAATGTGAGCCCCCTCACCAAGTCCTACGTGAGACAATTTCCTGCTACCATGACAGTTAAAAGTTAAAGTTAATTGATGTAAAAGAGTGCAGGGGGTAATAAGCGGAAGGTCACTCAACTGGAAGACCCGCCATACACCATATAACATACGTTTATAATAAACTTAAATTACTGGTTTCCGGTAGAGAAGATACGTGGAATTATGTTTGTTTAATTCGTAATATTTTTGCTGTATTTGGCAGCTTGTATAATCCATAGACTTTTAAATATATTTTCTTTTCCGTTTATATTACGTAATAATTTTACATTTTTTAAAAATTGAAACAGTGATTTAGTGTTATACAGTGTTTAGACTACTAAACTCCGTCTACGATGACGCTCGTTATATTTCAAAAACACCGTACTTCAGCTGGCTTCAGTTCAGCTCTCTCAATCTTCCGTGTAGTACAGAGTTATCTGCTATCAGAAAATAAGAATTCAGTTTTTTTTATGATTAGAAAGAAGGCTTTCGGAGGAAATTGCTACGTACAGTCTTAATGATTTCTTTTTTATTAATTCATTTACTTACTCGTGTGGTTTTTAATAATATTTTTGAATATTCAAACTTACTTAGATTTAATTTCGGCATCCAGTCCCTTTTCTACAAAAGGTTCTCATTAAAGGTTATTACTAAGCAGAATATTAAAGCGATACTGAGAAAACAAAAATATAATGACGAAATAGACTGTTCAAAGGAGACGCTACAAACCTGTTTGGTAGCGTCGCTCTATGCAAATTAAGTAGAGTGTTTCCAACAACTATGAGAGACACGTAGAGTGTATTATTAAGTACAAAGGAAGCTGACAGAGTTTATTGCCCTTTGTCTCTTTGTTATGCAAACGGTGTTTGAAATCTTACGAAAATACTTTTCTAAACAGCCAAACTATGAAAATATAATTTGTCTATATATATTTGTTATAATGACCAGCATTTGCTTTTGAAGCAGTCTAAGAGTGGTTGCAAAACCGACATTTGGAGTTTCTTTTTATACTTCTCGAAAATTATGTTTGCTTTGGAGTCCATAAACAAAATTCAGTGGACAACGAGACGGAGTCGTACGCCGTTGTACCGGCAGTACCCAGTGAGGTATTTGGGCAGGTAGGCCTACTCATTGTACCGGCAGTACCCAGTGAGATATTTGGGCAGGTAGGCCTACTCATTGTACCGGCAGTACCCAGTGAGATATTTGGGCAGGTAGCCCTACTCATTGTACCGGCAGTACCCAGTGGAGATATTTGGGCAGGTAGGCCTACTCATTGTACCGGCAGTACCCAGTGAGATATTTGGGCAGGTAGGCCTACTCATTGTACCGGCAATAAACAGTGGAGATATTTGGGCAGGTAGGCCTACTCATTGTACCGGCAGTACCCAGTGAGATATTTGGGCAGGTAGGCCTACTCATTGTACCGGCAGTACCCAGTGGAGATATTTGGGCAGGTAGGCCTACTCATTGTACCGGCAGTACCCAGTGAGATATTTGGGCAGGTAGGCCTACTCATTGTACCGGCAGTACCCAGTGAGATATTTGGGCAGGTATGCCTACTCATTGTACCGGCAGTACCCAGTGAGATATTTGGGCAGGTAGGCCTACTCATTGTACCGGCAGTACCCAGTGGAGATATTTGGGCAGGTAGGCCTACTCATTGTACCGGCAGTACCCAGTGAGATATTTGGGCAGGTAGGCCTACTCATTGTACCGGCAATACACAGTGGAGATATTTGGGCAGGTAGGCCTACTCATTGTACCGGCAGTACCCAGTGAGATATTTGGGCAGGTAGGCCTACTCATTGTACCGGCAGTACCCAGTGGAGATATTTGGGCAGGTAGGCCTACTCATTGTACCGGCAGTACCCAGTGGAGATATTTGGGTGCGGTCAAAGCCAGTAGCTTTCGTCCACTCCATTTCTATTTTTCTCAATCGGGCGGTACGGGCTGTACATTTACGCTCCTCATTATAAAGTGGACTAAATTAGCATTTTTTTATTTAAATATTGGCAGCTCTACACCAATCAAACCTATCCAAACCTAAACCTGCCATGGAATGCCTTGAAAGTGATTGCATATTGTTCTAAACAAACTAGATATACATTAATTGCCTCTGAGAATTATGAGAGACTCAGAATTATAAAAATATCTACGTAACAGCTTATTTATAAAAACTGCTTGTGCTTTTGATTCGACTTAAGCCTCGGCGCGCAATAATACATGTAAAAAATAATTTAAAAAAATTAAAATTGAAGAAGTTTCAGAGCCTTTTTTTAAAATTGTTTTAAATACATAAGAGTCCTAAATTTGTGAAAAAATAAATTCAGGCACTTCAAAAGAACTCCAGTTATTCACTACTCGATTTTTGAAAGATGTCACATTTTGTTGTCAGTTTCTTTGAAACTTAGCCTAAAAATTAAGATACAAATTTATCTCTATTGGATGTACATTTCTTGTAAATTTTATTTAAAAAACTGTATATTTTGAGTTGCTAATGACTTTTGAATTCTTTGTGTATTTGCTGTCTGTGTTTTCCGCAGAATAATGTGTTCTTAACTGCATACATTTGTAATACAAATTATAACCAAGTTTCGTTTTTGATCTGATGCGTAGGAGCCGAGATACTAAAAATATAATAAAAACACTGTTTATAAAAAAGACGAAGCTATTCAGTTTTAGAAAAAGAAAATACGTTCCAGACATAGGCACGATAGAAAATTCGGAGATGTACTTTCTAGAATGCTAGAATATATTAATAAACCAAGAATGCTGCTTGTCCCATAGTAATCGCTTTATGAAAAATTTATATAGGTAGATTCCACTAATCTCTGATATCTTCACCTCCTGATTATAGACGTTAAATGTTGAAGGCTAAGTTAGCCCAAGTTAACCCATATACTGAACGCTACCAAACAGACGTTGCCATGCAGGGATGAAGTTGTAAAATTTTCTGCCCAATTAGGACTACACGGTATTGTTATCTGAACAGACAATAAAGTTCTCTAATAAAATGTAAAATAAAGCTATTAAGGCTAGTAAGAAAGACATTCGTAAAGAGTTGAACACTGTTAACATCCACGTTTGTATTGCAGAGAACAAAGAGAGATGAATTGCTTATCTGAATAGGATGTAAGGTGGCAGGTTTTTAAAGTTTGGTAATACAAACTTGTTGGAAGTCCTACAAACATAGGAAGTCCTAGTCCTGGGAAACGTTGGTGAAGTGTATATAGCCTGTTACTTTGAGACCGGAATAGGTGATTCGCCTAGTCCTTGATAGAAGAAGAAAAAAGAAGAAGAAGAAGAAGAAGAAGAAGAAGAAGAAGAAGAGATAATAATTTAAAATACGATTAAGAAGTCTACTAAACGGGCCAAATATCAAAACATCTCGAATTTGAACACAATCCATTGGCATCCAGTAGGTGCTGCCATCTGTGAGGCTAACCGTATAAATAAGCCATCCCGCACACAATAAAATCTCAGTTATCAGCACTGATACTCGGCAGAACAGTGTCCGGTTAAACCAGAAGTGAAATTTTGTCACTTATTTTTTCGATTTTGGAACACCTTTTTCGTCAAACTTATTCATATCAAAGGTAAGTAGAGAAACACCATCTTTCTTAGATTTACCAGGAAGATAAATTTGTCTATTATTTTAATATGCTAGTGTTTTGCCACTTTATGGAATTGTTTTTCTGTGTGCGCGTGAGATATTTTCAAGTTTAACTGTGTCGTTTTTCGCACTGTCACCCTTTTTTATTTGTAACTGTTTTAGTTAATTATAACAAGAATTAGTTATGCCAAATGGTGTTTGAGATCAAAAGAAACCATAGATTACCAAACGAAACACCTTTTGATGCTGAAGAAACTTCAGAAAAAGAAAATACATCTCCAGAGGAAAATTACTGAGGCACTAAGTTAGTAATATCTACACAGATGAAGATGATTTGAGAACCAGTACCATGTACAGTATAATAATGTAAGTCGAGCATAAAGTCTCGTTTATCAGCATCTGCTCAACCGCGCAGAAGTCTATCTCCATCCATCCATTTTCGAGTGCATGTACAGACATTGCTGTGTCTCGCATCCTACATTCCAGAGGTCTTTGAGATCATATTCTATTCGTTGTAAACCTCTTTTTTTCCATCTCATTGAGGATGTCTTCTTTTCACGATCTTCTGGGTCTGCTTCGGTTCCGTCTTTTACCTGGAATCCAGTTGAACAATATTTTGGGCCCACAATCTCAGGCACTCGTTACACGCCATATCCTATGAGGCGCTTCATATTTACGATGTCTAATAGTGTTTTGTTTACAACAGAATTTGCCTCCTGACGTCTTCATTTCTGATGTATTGAAATTTGGATACTCAATAAACCTCCAGAGGTCCAGCTCCTCTGTTTGGAATGTTCGGGAGTTTCTTTGATTTACCTCCCACATTTCAGATCCATAGACAGTTTCTAATATGATAGAATTAAACACCTTCTTGATTGTATATGCTGTTTTTCTACTGCAAAGCGCAGAAGACTATCTAACGTCGGGGATTCCTTGTTTCCTTGACAAAGACTTGATAAAGGAGCACCTGACTGGCAGAAGAGAGATAGTGGTGAGCGCAAGAGTAGTAACTCCTGAGGGAACACACAACAATTCTTCACGACCATTTAGTTGCTTGACCATCCGCTTACTATCGGGATATCTGTTATCAGCAAATAACAATCGGCTAATTTTAGTTGATTAAGATGATTGAGAGGAGATTGCTGTTTACACTCTTAAGTATTGCAGAATATTAATTTTAAAGTATGTCTCCGTCAAAAAGAACGGTAAATCCAAGGTAAACGAGGCAGAGATTTGGTACAAATCAAAATTATTATCAATGATGCAACAGTACTAAACAAAAGTGATTCGTTCCCGTATTCTATTTGGAACTCAGCGTACCAATATTTTGGGCTAACAATTTCAGACATTCGTTTACGTGCCCAGAAAATATTATACAAAACGTTTTATGTTAACGGTGTCTAATATTGGTTTGTTAAACTAATGTTCCCACCTGATGCCTTTATTTCTAACCCACTGAACATTGCATATACTAACTCAAAACATTTCACTATTTTTGCGGCACTCTAAGGAGAGATAGTTTAGTAATACAACGGACATTTTAGTAGGCCTAAGTTACGGCACTCACAGCATTGCTTTATGGGTTTGACCACTGAACTGTTTCAGAGGGACGTCAAAGATAATAAGATTACAAAGTGCGGAAATAAGATTTCTTAGGGCGGTAACATCTCATAGTTTGGCTGACAAGACTGGAAAAGTCATACAGCTCGTATGACGAACTCTCGTGTCTCCAAATTGTTAAAGGATTACAAACCCGCATGTGGTAGACGGAGTGTGGAATTTCATAAGCGAAGACGGAGCTATGGAACCAGCTGTTGTGATGGCGAAACAAGTCGATAGTGGTTTCTACCGTGAATTCGATGATGAAATACATAATCCTTGGTCTTACACGCCCGTCTAACCATGTATTTCTCATAAAAGAGTCTGTTTACGTGCAAGCAGACGGGTACTCATACTCAGACTGACGCACTCAAACGTTTAAAGGCATAGCGAAAATTCAAACAGATTTTCTCAGAATCTCGTCAATTGCAAGGCCAAACGTCAACTACTTGAACACAGTTATCGATGCCGTGACGCGTGTGTTAACAAAAATAAAATTCTTCTTCTTACCCGTTCTGATCGATATGTCTGAGTCAAAGTAGAGGTGCCACTTTTAAAGTTTTTCTTCGAACTGGTGACATGTTTCTAGTTGAAAGACTTTTTTATGAAGCATTTATTTAGCGTTTCTGTAACTGCGCTGAATAAGGGCTTTATGTTTAAGAAGTTGTAAAGCTGTTGAGTAATCTTCTTTTGCAGTCGTCACGTGGAAGTCACTTTGTAAAACGAAGCTTGGTACGTACCACGAGGCGTCAGTTGTGATACTTGAGACATTTTCTTAAACTTCGAAGAACCCCCACGTTTGAATTAATATCTTGCTCCCCACAGATGCATGCCATACGCCCAGGGTATCTTCACAAGACTAATATAAAGTACAAATTTGTTGTCTAGTAATAGTTTAGGCTTATTTATTAAGACATTTTTATTAAATTGTCGTGCAAGATTAGACTTTCATCCAAATAATTAGTTTCAGCTTTGTGAAATAGTGAATACCTCAGACAGGGTCAAGAGTCATAGGCTAACCGAGTAGAATATGACGAACCTTAAAAACTTTATACTTATAACTACTAATAATTCTTGGATTTTGTTGTCCATGTAATTATCGCATATTAATAACACGTATTACACATTTGTGACTCTAACTTTTAGATAAATATTTTGGTAAACTTTTACCCTCGTCTGAGCCAACTGTCGCTTGTTCTGAGCTTCATCAGAGACCAGAAGTGTTGTGTAGAAAGAATTATTACAATAATTATTACAAATAATTATTAAATAGGGTTACCAAGTGTTACCTTTTCGCCATTTGCAAGGTTTCTTCAAACCAATACTTGTTTAAGGATCGTCCATCTTCATCTTCAGGAAAATGGCTGTCCTTGTTCTGCAACTGACATGTTCCTCTATTCACTATTATATCTCGGAAGGATTGATATATCTAGCTTGGCCAAGTTCCCATATCTTGTATGGAAGTACTGAGAACACGGTCTATATTGTTGTTAGTAACGTTCTGTCCTTCATCCCCTGTAATTTCAAGACTGCACGATGCAACACCATCCATGGTAGTAGAACCAACTGAATCTTGTAACTGTACTTTGACACTTTCACAGTTTGAAGTATTCACGTCGTTAATTTTACTGTATTTATTAACAGCCTCGTCGCTAATAACATCCATTTTATGATCGCAAGTTGATTCCTTGTTACTTGTAATATTTTGACACTCAGGGTTAGATTTTCCTTGAATAAAAGACTTCATAAACCCTTTGGAACTTGTTGTAGTTCTTAATCTTATATTTAAAAAATCTTGTATTCCTGTAGTTGTTAAAGGATAGTCATATCAAAGAAACGAGTTCTTTGTAGTATTATAAACTGAAAACAATTTTTTCAAGTCAATGCTCACTTTGCCGCCCTGCTGGATATGCCGCCTGGGGCGGCTGCCCCCTTGGCACCCCCTAGCTACGCTTCTGTTGGTAAGGAGCCAATAAGAACAAAAATAACGATTAGTGATCGAATTCTAGAACAGGTTTACTCTTTAATTATTTAGGAAATGATATTGGCTATGACAAAAATTTATCACATCGACGTTAAGTTATGGAAGTTCCAGACGATCTGTGAAACAATCAACGCTATTTTTTAAAACAAGATACGTCGAGATACAAAATTAAAGTTTTACAAAGTTGTGGCAGTCCCTGTACTGTCCTACAGGTGTGAATTATGAACAACAACCAAATAACAAGACAGTAAAATACAGGCCTCGGAATTAAGACGAGTTATTTAATTAAATAGATACAGACATTCTTAAGAGGAGTTAAAAGGTCTTCTAAACTTTACCGTATAAGAAATGAGGCCATAATAGAAGAGTTACAAGGTTGTAACTTGAATAAAAAGTTAAAAGATTTCAAACAACCGTGGACAGAACACTTGAAAAGAATGTTAGATTCCAGACCAGCCAAACAAGCCTGGAAATACAAAACTATATGATAAACCATATAGAATATTGAAACTTTCAACTTGTGAAACTTACTTGTTTGGCAATATTCTTTGTGAAAGTTTCAATATTCTATATAGTTTAGTGCTGTGAAAAAAGATGATGAACAATCAAAACAATTATATATGATAAATATTCCTGGTGGAGGGCAGCAGTAGCCACCAGGACCAAGCTAGGGCGTAAGGGAAATGATCCTGTACAAGCTTATCTTTGGAATATTACAGGCGTGAATCTAGTTGGATTTAGTCGGCCGTAATACTACGTACTATTGTTATATGATTACATTCTGCTGTTGCACTGCAGTTAGGTATTAGCGTATCAACGACAAGGGAAGACAAACCTGAACAAAAATTACCGCAAGTCATGGCCCATAAGGAGTCACCTCCTACACATGACTTACTCATCCATAGGCTGGTACCCTGTATTGGCGAAATTAATGTACCTCTAAAGAAAACAGCTGAACGGAGTTTGAAAAATTAAAAGATTTTCAGACAGGCCGAACAAGTCTGGAAATACAAACGTATAGGACACAGGTGTGTGAGTAGATCAGGAAAGAGACGGCTGGAGGATTTTGGAAGGCGGAACCTTGCCTATGCTGTGTTGTGAAGATGATGATTAGGCTAATTGTTCTGTTGATATTATTTCACTAGTTTTTTGAAGTTGGTGAAAGTGTCCTCTACAAAAGTGTACCCAACAGACAACACCCCTGTCTAAGTCATTTTGTTTAAGTGCTCGTTAACTTTTGTTTTCACGATGTTTTCTTTATATAATTTCTAGACTGACATATTGTAGATGACATCCACATTATAGGAAGAACGAAAACGGCTACTATAGAAGACTTAGTAAAATTGGAGAAAGCTGCAACAAGAATGCATCTGCAGATCAATCAGGGGAAAAACAAAGTATATACTAGCGACGAGAAAACACTGTCGTGCGGGCCCTAACAATTTAGAAATAGGATCTTATAAATTCAAGATAATACATAGCTTTACCTACCTCGGCTCAGAAGTTAACTGTAAAAATAATATCACTATGGAAATCCAAAAGCGTGTTTTGTCAGCAAATAGGTGTGTGCAGGGCCTCATAAAACAATCTAAAGTCTCAGTTAATACAAAGGAAGACCAAGGTATTGATGTATAAGGTCCTAGTGCGCTCAGTAATGACTTATGCATTAGGGACATGGATGCTATCTAGGTATAATGAGAGACAACTAAATATTGTTACGACGGTCTACTGCTCGTCGTATGGTACAGTGGAAAACAAAATACAAGACACCAATTAAGGCACTAATCACCAGCTTTAATTATCACAACTAAACAGTTTGGAATCAACAAAATAGTCTCTTACAACAAATCAAATAAAAAGTATTCACACGCAAATAAAATGTCAACTAATATAAAATACAATTGTATTACAACTGTCCCGCACATACATAAAAACACATAACACTTCACCACGATACTTCAAACCGCACTGGTATAAATCGCAAACAATAACTGAAACTGAACGTCGTCGAGTACGTGTATTTATACCCCGCCGAGTTTCCAGAATATTCGCTAATAGGCGTCTACTAGAAAACACTACGCATCAGCTCTACACTAGGATGCAATTGATTGCGGCCTTGACACAGTGCGCGCGGACTGGTATGGTCTGGTATAGACCCGATAGTTGACACCGCAAAGTAGCAGCATTATGTACGCACACAACATTCAGCCGGATTTCTCTGGAACATTCGATAATCATGTAGATTGTTCTTTAATGTCGTAACAATATATTTGAAAGGACGATCCTCAGGCAAATTTTTGGTCCAGTGGAGGAGGCGGGAACTTGCAGGAAAAGATATAATTTAGAACTTTATAATTTGTACGGCAAACCTGATGTGGTCACCTTTATTAAATTAAACAGATTAGAATGGGCTGGACACATTATACGTGCTTGTAAAACCAGAGTTATTAAGAGGACTTTTAATGCAAAGCCAGAAGGTAAAAGAAAAGTTGGAAGACAAAAACTGTGATGGAAGGACGGGGTGAATCAGAACATTAGTACTCTTGGAATTAGAAACTGGAAGAATATGGCTCTGAGTAGAGAAGAATGAAAATATCTTCTGAAGAAGGCCAGGATTCACAAAGCGCTGCTGCTGCTGCTGATAATGGTGATAATTTTACTAAAATTTTGTAATTTTTTTACGTGTTTAATGTGATGCACTTAACGACTAAAGGTTAAGTCCAGTGTATTGATGTTTTTCAGTCTTTCTGTTTGCCAGCTATTGTCCATGGCGTTTATATAGCCAATGGATATGGACGTATTCCATGTTGTTGACCTAGCTATCTCTGGCACTATAATTGTGCGGTGACTTCATGTACAGTAGACATTTCAAGGTCACGATAGATGCTATTATTTCTGTTAAACTATGGCGCATTTGTTACGACACGAAACGCTTTTGTCACGACGCATTGAAACTAGACGCTCTTCCCATAAGTCAAAACTGGTTTGAATATGACATTTTAAGCCAGTATTACGTTACAGTGTGTAGTGCTAGTACTAAAACATAGGCCTAATTGTAATGTTAGGCTTTTTGCTGAAGCTAGGAGCGCTTGTTGAACTTGGTGGCAAGACATTTTCTCTAGTATCATTTATCCAAATAAAGCCCCAGATATTTTGTCCAGTCAGTTGTAGGAATGAAGTTATCGTTTAAGCATGTGTGTACTGTCGGAGTTATTCCATGACAATTAAACCATTATCCGGTCTGTAAGGGCGTGGTCTTCCAAATTCTTCATACCGATAGGCGTTATTCGCTCGACAAGACGTTTCGGGCTCACCTCTGGAGTTCATCTTCAGTGTAAGGACTTCAAAAACTGACAAGATGTACGACAGTACAGCAAAGGCTTTACCGCAGTACTGTGGTTGTACTGTCGTATATCTTGTCAGTTTTTGAAGTCCTTACACTGAAGATGAACTCCAGAGGTGAGCCCGAAACGTCTTGTCGAGCGAATAACGCCTATCGGTATGAAGAATTTGGAAGACCACGGGCTTACAGATGGTAATTATGACGTCTGTCGTGAAAGCGTAAGAAACAGATTCATAATTGTAATGTTATTCTTAGAAGCTAGGAGTGCTTGCAAAACTTGGTGGTAAGACGTTTCTTAAGAGTTAAAAAGAATAAAAGAAATAGCGAAAAATAATAATTATAAACCGGGGATACTAGAGAAAATTGTAAAAAGAATAGAAGGAAATAGTAGACAAGAAGAGAAGAAAGAAAAGAAATACATAGGATCAATAACGTATCTGGGATTTCAAACGAGGAACATAATCAAGTGCTTTGAAAAACACAATATAGATGTAGGGGTAAAAAAGACAAAGACAATTTTTGATTATATAAAGAATAGTAGCACTGAAATAACGCCTGAATTACAGAAAAGCGGTGTTTATAAGTTGAACTGTAAAGAGTGTGATAAGGTTTACCTGGGTGAAACAGGACTTAAGTTCGAAATTAGATTGAGAGAGCATGCGAGAGGAGAAGGAGACAGAACTACGAATTCGCTCTATGCGAGACATTTTAATGAAACAGGGCATAGGTTTTTAGATCCAACAGAGAACGTCGAAATAGTAAGGTTAGAGAATAACATGAGTAAACGTAAATTGTATGAAGAATTAGAAATAAGGAAAAAGAATAGTAATGCGCTGATGAACATAAAGACTGAATTTAGTAATGAGGATATATATTTTACTATATTTTGAAAGAGTAGTGTATAAAAGGTGTAATACGGTTACAGGATAGGTTCAGAAGATAGAAAGCTGTAGGAGATTTCTAGAGGATAATGTATATGACGAGGTCAGGTTGACTGAGTAAGGGGCGGGCTAACAACGACTGGCCGGTAAGTACTGCCTCCTATTGGTTGAATGTAACCGGTGATGCGTGGGAGGGTTAGTGTATATATATAAGGGAAGTAGGTATTTTAATGTTGTTGTAGGAAGAACTTGATAATGGCTGCGAAACCGAAAGGCCTAGTTCGAGGAAAAAGTGTATATAGCAGGGAAGCAACAAAATTTGACAAAGTTGTGATGAAGACTGCTGACATAGAGAAAATAACTGATAATAGATTCATAATTGTAATGTTATTCTTAGAAGCTAGGAGTGCTTGCAAAACTTGGCGGTAAGACGTTTCTTCTACGATCATATGTATGAACTCAATGTCTGCCGTTTATCAAAGTAAAGCCTCAGATATTATAGCCATATAGTTTTAGGGGTGAGTTTACCATGGCATATGTGAAGTGTCGGATTTATACTATAACATTTAGCATTTAATGTTCGTTTCCTTTAGTCTTAAGTGTTCATTTTCTATTCAAAATCTTAAAAGAATGTACGGGAAAACATAAAAAGTAAGTGACATGAAGAAAGAGAAGAGATGCGAATGAAGAACAAACGTCAAAAGGCGTAGCTAAATGCAGTAAGTATCAAACAATTCAGAGAAAATTAGTGAATAACATGTCTGTCGGTATCCAGGCCACTTATAATGACTAATAATAAATGTATTTACCTTATTTCCTGTCTCGTGACCACATGTATTTAACGCAATGAATATAATTTACGCGTTTCGAGACATATGTCTCGTCATCAGAATATATATTAAAATTTAAATCACTCAATGAGGTCGTTAAAAATTAAAACATCAAAATCACAAAATCGAAAACCAAACATATGTGCATATAAAACGCATCACATAAATACTTATATGTTTGGTTTTCGATTTTGTGATTTCGATGTTTTAATTTTTAACGACCTCATTGAGTGATTTAAATTTTAATATATATTCTGATGACGAGATATATGTCTCGAAACGCGTAAATTATATTCATTGCGTTAAATACATGTGGTCACAGGACAGGAAATAAGGTAAATATATTTATTATTAGAAAATTAGTGCTTTGTGAGTGGAAAGAGTTGTGAGTTAAATGACTCGGATAAAGTAAACTGAACTTGGAGAGTTTGAGTGTGTGTGCGTATGAAAAAGAGAGAAAGACAGTGAGAACAACGATAGACAGACAGACAGACGGACTATTTGAGAGGCACACGCTGTTACTTGTGTTATCCCCCTCCCGCCGCTTCAATACAAAACTGGAGAGCGTTCAACAGCCGCTTCAAAAGAGTTATTAGAAAAAGTTTTACTGGCCTCTTGTGTCTTTGGCACACCATTTTGTACAAGTGATATTGCTTGCTTTGCACTTTTGCAACATCGATGTTGATTTAACGTGTATTGTTGTAAATAGAACATTGAAAATGAGCTGTAATAGTTTTGTTATGCCGCGGTTTCGAGTGTAGTCACTTGGGACGCCATGGTTTCAATACGTATTGTTAAGTTCGAGAATTTTTAAAGTTCAAAACTAATTATCTTCGCTTAACTTACGAGAGGATTTGTAATCTATTTAATAATCTGCTTTGTTCAATTATAAAATCTAATATATTTTTTAATAAAATAAATAATGCCAGAAGAGCAGTTGAAAATATTTAATACAATTTCACGTTTTTAAGCCTATTTTACATAATTTTGTACGATATTCAATTGTACAGTCTACTTTTTATGGTCACAAACAGAATTATCACCGTCATTTCCGATCTGACGATGAGTTGATGAGCTGATAAGCTTGAAAGCGCTAATTGGAATAATTTTTCTATAGTGGTGTGCAACAGTAACAATTCTATTTGTGATTATAACCACTAACACAACTTTCTTAATTATACTTTTTATTACTTATATAAATACCATACATATATTTGAAAGAGAATAATCTGTTTCCTATGAAATCATGGAGTCCATTTTCTATGAAAGTTTCTCATCAATGGTTATTATTAAGCAGAATATTAAAGCGATACTGAGAAAACAAAGATAATGACGAAATAGACTGTTAAAAGGAGACGCTACGAACCTGTTTGGTAGCGTCGCTCTATGCAAATTAAGTAGAGTATTTCCAACAACTATGATAGAGACGCGTAGACTGTATTATTAAGTACAAAGGAAATTCATAGAGTTTATCGCCCTCTGTCTCTTTGTTATACTAACGATGTCTGAAACTGCTTTTATAGAACTTGTAAATAGACAGCCAGGCACTGTATACCTATATAATTGAGGCCTATAGGAAATTGTGTTAAAAGCTACATTAGCAAACGTTTGTGCATACTTTTGTTTTTACATCACCATCTGCTTTTGAAACAGTTTAAAGGGGGTGGGGTTGCGAATCAGAGAGTCGAAGTATGTTTTATATTTGTCCACAAACCAACTGATCCTTTGAGAAACAAAACGCAGTAGGCAGGGAGTGACCACAATACGTTGACCCCTGTTCAGTTTTAAAAAACGCAACGTTTCGGTCACCATGAATCTACGATCGGCTTCAGGTGTTATAAAAATAATATCGTGATGTCTGTTTAAACTGAAAACGCAAACAATTTTTGCAAATACTGAAGCAAATTGGAATCGTCGTGGTGGTGTCCTTGACTGGTTTAGGTCGCTTGACACAAAGGTCGCACAAACCACCTCATCCTTCAGGTTTATAAGGTCGCACCCACTCTGGTCAACCGTTCCTCCCAATTCGCTTTATATCTCACATTCTTTTCTAGTAGCCACATTCGACTCATTCTGTGTGGTTACGTTTCACGGCCTATCGTTCTCGTTTTAGGGGATCAGGTTGTGAAGGTCTGTGCCATGTTAATTAAATGGAGTGTAGCTTATCAGTTAGGTTCATTTACTTAAAAACTATTCAAAAACTTCTTCCACTGAAAGATAAATACATGTAGCATACAGTGAGTCTAATTAAATACGTGTATTCGTAAAAGAGTAATTAGGGTGATTTTTTTTCAAACAAAGTGTTTAAAAAAATGCAAAATTCTTACTTGTTTTGAAACCATATTAAGTATTATTTACACAAGATATCATACTAAATTTTAAGTTCAGTATAAGAAGTGTTACGAGACAAACATAATAAAAAAAATTCAAGTGTTTAGCACGTTCCAGTACAAAGTTATGTGTACCTAAATATGAAAAATATGGAGTTACGGAATATAGCATTTAAAACTTTATGTTTTAATGCACCTGCACAACACATTTCTTCTTCATTACTCTTATGTCCTTCTTCCTTTTTAGCTCCCTTTTCTTTACTCTATTCTCTTTACATCTTTCTAGAACACTCATATTTGCTTTCAGAATCCCCATTTTATACCTAAGACTTTTATAAAATATTGAAATGTTTTTGTTTGAAGGTGGTCAATGACATCTCATTGGGTGACATCACATGTAATAAACATATAAGGAGATATGAAAAAAATGTTTGTTATAACAGTATATAAATCATTTGAAACCGGAAGACAAGGAGAACGTTGTAATGCCAAAATCTAAAAATCGAATTTTTTGAAAATTTTCACGACCTGGTCCCCTTTAACTCCGATGTTCGGTGTCTTTGTTTTTATGCCTTTGTAAATGTCAGAGTTTCACTCTCAAGGTGTTGTTCCAGCTGACTTGCGTCTTTAATCTAGTTTTATTTCTAAACCCATTTCCTAGAGTACTCCACATACGGCTTGGTACTTATTAATTTTGTTGATAACATAGTATACCAGTTTTATTTACATGTGGCATAACAGTTAAGATACTTGAAGATATTGAAGATATCACGTAAGATACTGAAAGTGATAAACTAACTTGTTTCAGGCACGTGTGTTTTAGAACTACTTTTGTTCGAACCAACTCTAGTCACTGCTTTTTCCTGCACTCATATTCATCCACCGTACTCTATTGTAAATTAACAACTGTAGAATAAAAATTAAACGGAAAGTGAGTTTTAGTAGATGTTAAATTAAAAAAAAATAATACAAATAAAAAAAAGAATTTCGACGAAACCGAAACATCGAAGCATGATAATGTTTTTAGGCTTTTGAAACTTATAATGTGGATTACGTTTGGTGGATTACGTAAATCATTTCCAAACCACGACGATCACAAACAGAGCATGTAAAACCAAATTTATTCTCACTAAAACGTTTGCTAAACTCAATGTCAGCAGCGATTATTTCTGTCTTGATGCGTTTACATATCAAATTTCTAGACTGTGGGGAATCGAAAGTGTGGAAGCGTTACATTTTTCGATGACGTTACATTTTTGTGGAATGACCCCCAGCCTAAAAACATTATCATGTTAAAATAAAACCTGAAAATATGTTTACTTTCCTATGGCACTTCGTTAACCAGTATCATCAAGTTCCAAACTCCCCACTCAATTCAAAATTAAAGAACATTTTTGTAACACGTGAAGACGGTCATAGACTTAATAGCGTCGTTTACCATTTTGTGAGAATTAAAGTCCGTTTCAATATTGTGAACTCCGACAATGTAGCCTATGCACTGTTGGAAATTGGATGTGAAGACTGTGCAGGAAGAAGGCATTGTATTCTGTTTCACAGCCGGCGGCGTAACAATTAGGCCTATTTAAATTGTTATCCGGACTGTAAGGCCGTGGTCTGCTATAAATCTGGAAACACATTGCGATCATGTCACGTGAGCTCACGTGAGATGAGATCAAGACTTGCCTTAACCCGTTAAATCGTAGTGCAGAGACACACTTATATCACTTCACGTCACTTCATGTTACATCATCTCACGTAAACTCATGTGAACACGCGTGAAGTCGTGTAAACATTCGTGAAGGCAAATAAAATTATATTTAATCAAAAAATCAGTTAACATAAGAAGGAGCTAGATACATGATACAAACTTAGAAAGATAAGAAAAAGGTGACTTTCAGAATCTAATGCAAGATTCAAAGTACAAAATACAAGAAGATCCAGCTAAATTTCAAATGTATTTCAGACCGAATAAGGAAGAATTTAATTATTTACATAATTTTATTAAAGATGATATACAAAAAAAGAGCACCTATCTCTGAAATGCTATAAGCTCTTAAGAGAGATTAGCCGTATGTTTAAGTTAAGCGTGAAATAAACAAAAACAAAAGCTTGGCATCTTAATTGATTATATTTTAAAGCATTATATAATTGTTAAAATTTAGTATTTTTAAAAGCATAATATTTGTTTAACATCTTGAAACATGAAATTACTGATCAGTGGTTATAAAAAAACATTTTTTAATTAAAAAACTACTGTAATTTACATATCATTAATCTTCGTGCTATATCACTTTTTCCATTAACAACTGTAACGTTTATTTGCCACGTTACAAATCCAGGGAACCCATCTTAATTGACACCTGCCAATTACATGGGCTGCCTACGTTGTAACGAACTGTTATTAAACTCAAAATAATTGAACAAATTACTTAAGCTAATTATTAGGAAACAAGGGAAGGTATTTCACTGATTTATGCACTCATTTTCATGTGTAATAAGATGACTTCTCTTTATTAACAACTGATATGAAAAGATCCCATGACATAATTAATTAGATTAAAATATTTGAATGGTTTTCAGAAAAACTGGGGATCAAACTGATTATGTATTCTTTTACCTCGGATCCGAGTTTACTTTAAGTATATCTATAGCAAAGACTTCTGAGTATTTTGTGTTCATCTAGATGCTTGCAAGACTTCTTTTACCATTTGAAGAATGGTATTATTAACTAAAGTGATTATAATTCACATTTACATATAATGCGTTACAACGTATGATATTGAATATTACAGTAAACTCTTAGTTGGTCTCATTTAAATTTTAAATAAAATTATAGTCTTTGAAAAGTCTCTTTTCTCTGTAAGTTATGTCTCAAATATAATTAACTCTCGATAGGCAAGCTATCGAGTCACCTTTACAATAGGTCGTGGTAACCTCGTCTCTCTTGGGAATTCTTGAAGTCGGCGTCGTCATCTGAGTCCTGTCTTCGGCAAGTACTAGATAGGTGGTTCACTGCGGAGATTGAAGTTTCTCTAGTTTAAGTTGGTGTAGATCCACGTAGGTCCTCGTCAGCGTCTTATGCCTCGTATACGACCACATGTGAAGTTTTTGCAGGTCACATCTTCATGTGTAAAGTTGTACTTGAATTTACCTCTTAAGGGGAGACGTCATCTTGCTTACTACTTGTTAGTTTTTTTGTTTTAACTTCTTACATTTTTCTTTTTAACACAACTTTCTACAATTCACACATTACACTCGCTCGCCACGTTTAGCAGTGGTAGCTAACATTTAAAATTAAATTTAAACAGTGCATTTTGGTGGAGCTCTCGCTCGTAGTTCTATACGCTCTGACGTCAGCATTGTGACTCTCTACTCGATTCGACTGGCACATTACAACGGAGAGGGGCAAGTACTCCGCGATAATATAGTTCCTATTTTTATTTAAATTGACATTCTTATCACAAAAAAAAAAAATACATTAATTCTACATATATAATTTAAGTGAATTATTTTAACTACTCTTGTGCCTTCAAATTACTAATTACAAATATTATGATTTTTATATCTTCCTAAGTTACAGACGACTCGCTATGGACGTTGTGTCCGGAATTAACAGGTCGCCGCATGATGACTAGCAAAGGGTTAATTGTGATATTAATAACTTTTTACAATTCGAAGTTTTTTATTAATGCTTTAGTTAGATTTTCCATTTACATCTCATACTTATTCTGAGTTGGGACAGGGGCTTTAGGTTTAATAGTGCGATTTAAAAATACTTAATTGCTAGTAAATCAATTTTTTATTTATTTAAAATTCTATATTCAATTAAATCGTCACACAACTCCTCCATTTTCATGTACTTGTCACCTCACGCCTCACAAAAGTGTGGTTGCACAGAAAATGTGATTCACGTGAGCCGTGAAATGACCGGCTATGTCACGTGACATCACGTGAGATACGTGACGTGAAGACAGTGTCTGCAAGCAATTTGATTCAAGCTGAAAACCCACTTTCATATATTTACTATCACGTGAATTCACGTGAGCTCACGTGACGTGATTGCAATGTGTTTCCAGCTTAATTCTCATGCTGATCGATGTTATAATCAGACGTTTAGGCCTCACATTTGGAGGCCATCTTCTGTGAAAGGTTTTCGAAACTACTGACCAGATGTGTATCAGTAAACCACAGTACTGTGACAAAAGCTTTCATTGAAGTGGCCACCAGAGGTAAGGCCGAAGCGTCTGATTACATTTCCAACATCAGTCAGCATGAAAATTTCAGAAGACCACGGCTTTACAGCCCGGATAATAATTTAAATAATAAAGGTATTTTTATCTCTCAACGACAGGATTGCTGATCACCAGCTGATTTTGGTCAACTTGTTTCCGTCGTTTTGAGATGTGGGACGGATTGGTCGATCTTGAACCGAACACTCGACAGCATTTAAAAGTCTACATGCAAGCTTTTAACAATAGTCAAAGTATTGTGTTAGATACCAGTTATATAATATAATTGTTTTCAACTATAGCAGGTAGGAATGGACAGCAAACAGCTGATTTGCCTGGCGATAAGACAAAGAACTGAGCTATATAGCTTCATCGGTCAGAAGGATGACAGTCGGCATCAAAGTAACTGTTATCAGTGGTAATTAATTTTTTATCTCGCATCACTGTACTTACGTATTGCACTATACACCAGTGGCTTTTATGTTGTGTTATATAATTAAAAATATATTTGTGATATATGTTGTGATAATATTGTAACATCCATACCAGGTACCAGGAAGACTCATGGTAGCAGAAGACTCAAATCAAGGTGGCCAATTGACCTGAGGTGATTTAGGAAACGTTACTTGACGATTACATTATATATATATATATATATATATATACTGCAACAGATCAAATTTTATTATACTAATAAGGATATAGTGAGTGTGTAAGAGTCACAAACAAGTCTATTATGGAGGAGATGAAAAATTATTTATTATACACACAAATATAGTTTTTAAAGAGGTGTATTGTATTATAAATTGTCATGTATTGTAATTTGCAATAATAGTTTATAATGTTCGATAATATATCGGTTTTACTTGTTTGAGGCTACGACTTCAGTACGTCCAATCCTCCGCTTCCTACCGCCGCTCCCGTCCTGGCGTCCACTTCTTCAGCGTCACTCCTTCCTGGCGTCCTCTACGTCCTGGCGTCCTCTATGTCCTGGCGTCCTCTTCGTCCTGGCGTCCTCTTCGTCCGGCGTCCTCTTCTCAAATACGTTAAACACACAATGATTGTTTTTTCCCTAGAATAAGTTATTATTAATTGATATGTAAATTTTATCAATCTCAGGGTGAATATGGGTATCAATTTAATAAGGTGTCAATTTAGTCGTACACCTTCCACGCAATCTTGAAGTCTCTTTATATTCCCTAAGCGGATATCTTAAACTTACACGAAAAGCACTATACTATCATTATAATTCTATTTAAATAATTGACCCACTCGGCTCTGTACGCAGAACTTCGTACAGAATACCAAGGATTATGTTAATTTATATTTTTCTATGTTCGCTCGAGAAAAACTCTCTCACGCACGAGAACAACTTCACCTTGCAACTGCAACAGACAGACTGTGTCGATCTTTACTCTACAGAGAATGAATGTTACTGAATTTAGTAGTGTTTTTCGATTGGCTAAACCCAAGTCACATGATTGATGCTTTCAACAGATATAAACTTTTCCAGAAAGAGTTTGTATAAATATGCACTAACTTGCATTGAATTATCTACAAATTTTTATGACCCTATTAATGATAAGTGTTTCAAATTGAGTTTTTCCTACTTAAAAAACCATATTTCTAAAATAGTTATGAACCATAGAGTACACATAAATTGAAGCTATTTACATAAATAATTCATTGTCAAAGTTTCACGTTGATCGGTTAATTACCGCGGATGATATAGCGATCACACGTTATCACACCCGCACACGCGCACAAAGTCACTCAAAAAAAACATGACAATAAAGAACATCTTTTTATGAAGAATTTGGTACACTCTACATGCTTATCCATTTCTAAATAGAAAACTTACGGCTAAAAGACAAAGTATTACATAAAACCAATTTAAACATGAAAATGCTCGTCATCCATGTGCTCTGATACAAATAACATAGCTTATCATCCTGTGTTCCGTTGCAATATATATATGCACTTTTATAAAATTAGATTATATAATGTAAAATTCTGATTGCGAGTAAAGTAACCTACATTTAAAGTAACAAACGTACGTTTTAAGAATTTCTAATTAAAAGAAGAATGAAATAAGACGCACAACGTCCTTAGTATAAATTAAGGTCATGCGAGGTAATCGAAAACGCGACCGGAATCACATCGAGACTGAGGACGTTTTTAAATTAAAAACAGGTATCGATAGTATTGGATTCCTCTTCCTTTCTCTGGTTGAATGGAATATTAATTCTTTTTCGTTTCTCATTTGTTGAATCAACATTAGCCTATAGGCCTATTGACATAATCAGAAAAAAAAATTTATATGTTTTATTTGAATGTATTTTTCAAACTTAATAAAAAATTCAGTATTGATAATATATTAAATAATGATAATAAAAAATTATCAGTATTGTTGTTATCAATGTTAAAATATAACAAAAACATTTTGCATAGGTGACAGGTTAACCAATTAATTGTCGGAACCAAACCGACAAAAACTTTTTTCATTAAACAGACTTATGTTAACTGTTTGACAATAACATCATACTTTGGTCCTCCAGGTTGGAGAGTCCGAGGGTCAAGTAACACATTCATGAAAAGCATACATTTCTGATAAATTGATTAGCCATATATACTCATAATGTTATAAAGAACTTCTTCTTATTTCTTCTTCTCCTCTTCAATGATTAGGTTATATAAACCTGCTCCCGCACCCATCTCATCCTCGGACGACCTATTCAAGGTCTTCTCCTTGTTTCATTTCTTATCCTCTGGTATGCTTGTCTTGACTCTTCTATTGGATGTAATATATATCTTGTAAAGTTATCATTTTTCCTCTTTACCGCAGTATCTGTTTCTTTTGTCCAAATTCTCAGACCCCTCCTTCGTCTATACTTCTTTTTGCAGCCTACTGGTTCCTTAGCTGCTTGTATTATTATTTTCTTGATATTACTCTATTCCACCTCTATGTCTTCACTAGTAGGTATTACCGCAATCCACTGACTTATTCTGTTCTGATAAAGATTTCTGGTACTTTCATCCTCCAATCCATAAACTTTAGAGACTAGTTCATTATTTTGTTGCTGTTGACCAAAATTATTTTGTTTTTTCCACCGCTTATGTAACTGTATATGTTTAAAGTTGGCTCTCCAAGCGGCCCTATAAGTTTTGGAATGGGATTACTGCCAACTCTAGCATTTAAGTCGCCAATAAGTATTACACTATAGTTCTTATTGTACTTGTCAACTATTTTTTGTAGCGTTTGATACAATAAAGTTATTTTCCCCTCTTTCCCTTCTTCTGGAGCGTAAACACTAATTACGATAATGTATCCTCTTTCATACTTAAGCTATAAAGGATAGTTCCTCGTTACTTTACTTATAGTTATAAAGGAGTATCCAATAATTTAGTATCCGGATTGATCGGCCATGAACGGGACATTACAAGAGTGTTATTACAACAAAGGAAACTTAAAACAAAATTAGGCTACTAATTTACTAATTAGTTAGATGATACTTTCGTTTTCGGTTATTACGCGTCATTATGGTTACCATGGCAATACAATGGTTTAGATGCTGTGCTTCTAGTCTTTACGAAGTTAGCAATCAAAAGTTGTTTTTATTTGAGCGGAACGTAAATTATTCAGATTACTATAATTCCATGCAATAAATTATCGTATAATTGTTCTGCACGAAGTCTTGTCGTCCCATAGTAATACAGGAACCTCGATTAACAAACAATAAAATATTCCGTAATACAAATTACAAACAATTACCGTAATATTCATTTTGTTTTCCTCTTTTTGCCTCCAGACAGTGCTGCCCTTTGTAGAACTCGGCCAACCGCTACAACACTAGCACATTCTGTCTTGTAACAAGTTCTTTACACAGTGGCGTGGCGTGGGTACATAACACCTGTTACCGGTTGTGATAGGCCTAAAACTTGACCTAAAAAATAATTTGAATTTTTTCTTGTATCAAGTGTTCTTTTTAGAGCATTTTCTATCATTCGCTGGGAGAAGAAGAGGGTCCCGGTTCAACAGGATCTGACTCTCATTATACTTACACAGAATGAATCGGAACACAAATATTCGAATTAAAAATAACAAAGACAAACAGAGAAATGCATGACTAAACGAACAAAACACAAATAGGTACGTAGTATCTGCTGCACGTCAGTTCCGAGAACGAACACCAACTGAGCGTATTGCCGGTTTATACAGCGGCAACACATTGGTGGACGAATGTGTCCCCCCTCCACAGTTTGTATAGTGACAACTACTATGAAGTCCATGACCGTACACAGTAAAACATTGCCGATGTCTGAGCTGGCAACACAAGACGGTGCAAGTGGCCAGCAGTTCGAAAGCAATGCTACGCTTTTCTTCAAGTTTCCCTACTAATTTTGTTCGCATTTCAAATTATTCAATAACTAAAGTATTTATTCTGTGATATAATTAATATTATTTTCTCTTATTTCATTACTGTTGTTGCCGGCAACAGCGTACGCCACCAGTGAGTCTTTACACCTCCAGTCATTGACTCATACTGTTCTATCTTTCAAAACGTCACCAAACTATCAACGAATAATCACCCTTGTGATGAGACATCGCGTCACCTAATAATCTATACTAGCCGTCCCGTAAGGAGAGAGAGAAGTTCAACAAACTTTGTCCGGTAATCGGGTCTGCGAACTTTAATCGAACACGCAAGAGATAATTCAGTAATCAGTTATGTTAGTTACGTACGGTTGCTAGGCAACGGTTAAACACAGTATATTCATCGTATTCGTCACTATAACGATGGTGGTGATTGGCCGCAAAATTGTTTGGAATCGCCTTTTTACATTTTCTGTCTTCTGAAACATAATCGTGATCAGTTACTCAGAAATTACATATATATTTTGTTTTCTTATGTAGAGACCATTTTCGTAAAACCCAATGAAGTGTTTCATTCGACGGAGGAATAGAAATATTTCTAAGTTGAAGAACAGTTAATGTGATATTAACGATTCTTAGTTTTTTAGATCTTTTAGTATTTTAGACTCGACCCATGCTGCCATAGATTCCCCTACCCAAGGAGAGGCAAAAGACTCCCCTGGGTTCAAATTTGGTATTTCTTAACAAGCGCGTTCACGGCGAGGGTTTTGGGTCCGACTCTCATTTCTTAGTTTTCCTTGAGAAATAGTCGCGAACACCGTTTAACGTGGCTTTATTTATTTCATTTATGACGACTTTATTTCCATTTCTTCTATACACTTCTACTATACGTCTATATACTTTCTATATACTGTTTCCGTTCTTAGCTTAATCCTGATGTAGCCTAAACAAACAGGCGTGGCACATCTGAAACGCTGTTTGCTACTGGAATTAGAGGCGTGTCTCTCTGACAGAAGGAGTACAGACAGGGTATATATAATATTGATACTGTATAAACACACGTAAATTGTAATAATTTATCCTGACCAAAATAAAATCTTTGTTACAGTGTCAGACCGACAGTGAAACATTTAAAATACCAGTCAATGGCATTTTCTTTAAATTAACCGTTTAAATAGCGCAACCAACAAAAAAGTAAAGTTCATTTAAAACGAAAATAGAAGCTGTGATAATTACCAGTGTACTAAATACTATCAGTTGCTGTCAGAGAGTAATTCAATGCCTTCATATCTGTGTCTGAACGTGTATCGTCACTTGAGTCAGCTTTATTATTGATGCGATTGTTCATTGTCCACAACGACGTCGGTAATGTGGGCCAGTTGCCATAGCTTATCACATTCCTTGATTATATGCTGCACACAATGACTCCACTTGTCCTCTGTTGTTTCATTTACCGCGTTCTAAATAAATTGTTTTATATCAAGCAGCTAATGTTGTGTTGTGACGGGCCACATATCCTATCAACTGGGTTCGTATTAATTCAATATGATTCAGAACACAGTTATAAGGATGAAGTCTTAAAACAACGTGCCCCAATTTAAGTAGCAAGTTAACTCCTTACATGACTGTACAGACATTCTGCACAGGCGCGTAATACATTACTGTGTAAACATTATCAACGCCCCTGACCAATAGCGTTTCAGATTTGTCACGTGGGTTTGTTTACATCAGGATTGAACGAAGAACGGTAAGAGTATACACAATTTCTCTTTCATACTTTCTTCATCCCTTTCTTTTTCTTATACCCTTTCCGACTCCACTTTACTTTTATGTTTTACATTTAAAATTTCCTTATAGCAACAAAGAAGCCATTTCTTCTTATAAAATGTTATGTTCCTATACCTTCGTACTTTAGTTCGTAGTCTCTGTTAATGGTTGCCACATGTGCCATTCACAACTGTCTGGGAAAGCCGTATCTGACTTTAAAGTCGATACCGTCTGTTTCATAAATGGTGATAAGTTTGAATTTTGTTGCCAAGAAAAGAAGTATTGAAGCCGAAAACTGTTTTAATTGTATTGAGTGTTCCATAAGTGAGTGCACTCTATAAAAAAAATAAATGTAATGCATACTTTATTTTCACTGTATCCTGTTATGTTCAACCACATAAATAATAACATAAATGATAAAATACTAAAATAATTTACATATTTTAATATCATCATCATCTTTAAAACACGGAATAGGCAAGATGCTGCCTGTTCCGCCTTCAAAAACCCTACAGCTGTCTCTTCCTAGGCCTACCCACACACCTTGTCCTATAGGTGTATATTTTCAGACTTGTTTGGATAGTCTTGAATCTGACATTCTTTCTAAGTGTCCTTTCCACCGTTGTTTTTAATCTTTTAATTTTTCACTTAAGTTAAAAACTTATAACTCTTCTCTTATGGCCTCATTTCTTATACGGTCAAGTTTAGAACACATTTTAACTCTTCTTAAGAATGCCATTTCCAAGGCATGTATTTTACTTGTTTTTTGGTTGCTGTCTATAACTCACACTCATAGGACAGTACAGGGACTAACATAACTTTGTAGAACTTTAATTTTGTGTTCCGACGTAACTTGTTTCTAAAAGTACGGTTGATTGTCCCACAGATAGTCTGGAACATACCTAACTTAACATTAATTTCATAATTTTTATCGCGGCCAATATCATTTCCTACATAATTAAAGTGGCTCACCTGTTCTACAGGTGATAAGATCACTCATCATTATTTTTGTTCTTATTGGCTCCTTACCTTGAAATGCCATTACATTTGCTTTCATAGTGGAGATTTTCATATTGTATTTACGAAATACAGCAAATCTGATGAAGCTTAAAAACAGACTTTTGCAAGTCAGATTCTGTATTTTGAAGTACGAGAAATTTGTCAGCAAACAACAACTTTGATATAAATATCTAATATTTATGTATATCGCAAGTACTTACAGAATAATAGGTAGGCCTACATTCCTTAACATCAAGAATGTCAGAGATAGCTGTGAAATATTCCCTTGTGTTCCCCTCGATTCAAAAATATATTTTGTCGGGATTGTTAGCAATTACAACAGTGGTGTCACTTTAATTGAAATAAAACGTTTTAGTTTTTATCAACACAATAAACAAATCAGCGCAGATTTTTAAATAAAGAGAATTTAATTAAATTTTTTTCTAAAATACAGAAGGATTCTTGAAGGAAGAGACTGCCAACTCGAGTACGCTCAGGTTTCTAAATAAATGTTAAATCGTAATCCAAGAAATCTGATATAAAGGCAAAAAGCCAAGTGAAAAAACTATAAAAACTATTCGTGTCAAAAATTTAATGTACCTAAGGCCTGTAATATCACCTTCTTTAGAGGAAGCGAGCACGGGTGCACGAGCTCGCTCGCTAGAGTAAGGGGGAGAGAGGAAGAGAGAGAAAGAGAGAGAGAGCGAGAGAGAGAGATAGAGAGAGAGAGAGAGAGAGAGAGAGAGAGAGAGAGAGAGAGAGAGAGAGAGAGAGAGAGAGAGAGGGAGAGGGAGAGAGAAGCAGGCAAAAGAAGAAATAAAACTGAACCGAAATAACTTATTTATTGGTTGAAATACTGAAATGTGTTTTATAGTGTAAATGGGAGGAGGGGAGGTTTCTCTTACAACTGGTGTGAGGTGGGAAGTTTGTGATCCGGTAAGAGGATTATTTAAATCTGACATTTACTTTTTCAAAAATATTTTCCCTTTAGTAAAGGCAATCAATCACACGCTTACTTTCCGTTGTTTACATTCAAACAGAAATGTTTTCATAATGATTGGTTTTATCCCAAGTGATTATTGTTTTGAACTTGAAAATTAGAAGCAACGCTCTGTGTACAGACTACATAAACTGGGACGACAATACTACAACCTAAAGACATCTACCAACAAAACTAAAGTTATGGCTCACTACGGAAAATTTCCAGTATGTTCAAAGATTTAATTATTATTGAGGATAAAGTATTGGAAGAGAGCTCAAATTTTAACTATTTAGGCTGTGTGATGTAAGTTTTGACGTGGACAAAGATATAAAAAATAAAGTCAATATATTTCGACACATATGTGGAACTATAAAATAGAACACTAAAAAATAAAACGAGACGCGAGACAAAATTAGAATTCTACACAACAATGGCTGTTCCAGTGCTATTATATGGCAGTGAATCTCGGATTACAAGACAGAGAGGTAAAAGCAACATACAATCAGCAGAGTTGGTGATTTTTAAGAAGGGTTAAAGGATGCACATGAAAGGATCGTATAAGAAATGAAGATATACGGAAAGAATTTTATATATATATATATATATATATATATACAATCTAAATGAGAAAATTGAAGAATCCAAGCATATGAGTTGCATGGATGAAGATAGAATACCTTTAATTGTAAATAATTACAAACCTTCTGGAAAAATAGGTGTAGGAATCCAGAGTCTTTGCAGATTCGATTTAACAAATGTATATCCATCTGCAATCTGTTTTCTGAGTCCGACAGAATAGCCTGATCGTCCGCAAACAACAAAGTGTCAATTGTAGAGTGGCTAATCATAAAATGTTCTGGAACATTTTGTGTGACATCGTCAATATATAAATTAAAAAGAGAAAGTGAAACGTAATGTTGAAAATTTGAAGTTTATTAACGGTTTATAAAACAACTGTTTGGATCACATCAATCTATAAGAAAGCAGCTGTCAGACAAAACTTAAAAATGTACAGGTTAGGAAGGCTTTCACGGCCGCGTTACCATAATTATTGTTTAAAACTTTCGAGCTTACTAGCGGTGTTTTATTGTTTTCACCTAATTCACACTCTGCTTGCAAAACTGTCTTACAGAAAACATTTCAGAATTTTTAACGTATCATGCACATAGTTTCGTGCACGGTTGTAACAGGGCTGGATCCAAAAGTTAATGTCGGGAGGGGCAAACCGGTGGTCGGGGGTTCCCCTTTAAATTTTTTGTAAACATAAGTCATAAAAGTACAATTTATTGTCTACTTATACATATTAAAATCATGTATAAGCGCAAACTTTATTAACTTTTATGGCATGCATTACTTTTATTTATTATCTAATACAAGTGTTACACAAAGAGTGTAGTAATATGTTTGCCCTTCAAATGTTACTCTTCCGTAAATTCGCACTCATTTTGTCGACCACGGTAATAGCTTAATTTGTTATTATCTTCAAACCTATTTTTATAAAAAAATAAAGAATGACATACTTAATGGCTGTAGAATGGGGTGGAAGGAATCATAGTAAGTCCTATTTAATAAAAGAAAAAATATCGTTTTATGTATAACAATATTTAATTAAAATTTCACAGATACAATATTACTATTAAATGGACAGTGAGCATATTTAAAAAAATAATAAAAATCAAATACAGTGACCGCCGCTTAATGTGATCACAGTTAGTCTACTGGTACCGATTTATTCCTATGCCGTTCAATGCATATAATATTTTACCACTTGTTAGAATCAGCCACTTAATAGAAGAGAATCAAAGTTATTGGCGGCTACTGTATATGTGTAGAAAATACATTTTTAAATATTTTAAATTATAACATATCACTTATAAAATGAAGTTACAGTGCTACGCTTGTGTAAACAGGCACTTGATAAGTTGGTTACCAACCTACTAAAAATTCACTACGTATAAATAGGGTCATTGTTTACCGATTAAGATTTTCGGGGGGGGAGCAATTTCCCCCGTTTCCCCCTCTCTGGATCCGCCCCTGGGTTGTAAACACATCCACAGTTCAAGTTGAACAATAGATTTTGATAAGAGACAAAAGCTGAATTAAATGTAGACCAAATTTTCTTAATAATGACGGCTGCAACGAACTCTCACACAATTTTTATTGCAGTTGAATCACTCCCTTAAAATCTACTGAACACCTCCTCTAGATTAGGCCTAAAATAGTTTCTACAATAACAGTTTGTAACACAAGCCAAATCTAAAGCCAAGTCTACATTTCTTGGGAGATATGTAAAGAAGACCATATACACCTTCTCCTTCATACATCAGTATAAAGGAGCCTCTTCTTTGTGCATCAGTAATGGGAGCCTCTTCACCACCATTTTCAACAAAATTGTTGATCTCAGGACACACACCCAAATTTCATCATTTACAAATTTTTATATCTGTGAAACGGTTCATAGGTACCTGAAAAATAAAACACGAAAGGATACCCGAATGAAATTTTATAAAACTGTGGCTGTCCCCACATTCCTGTATGTTAGTGAGACATGGACTCTTGGTAAAAGGGACGTGCAGAGGATTCAGGCAGCCGAAATGAAATTTCTAAGAAGGGCGCAAGGTTGTTCCCTCTTGGATCGGAGAAGGAACGAGGATATTAGACGCGATTTAAACATTGTAGGCTATCGTTGCACCAGGAGATTGAATACCACAGAAGGAGATGGTTTGAACACTGGAATCTCTTGCCTGATATCCGTCTACCTGGGGCTGCCTTGGGTTATCACCCTACTGGGAAGAGAGAGTCGGTAGACCGGTAGACCGAGGAGGAGATAGGTTCCGAAACAGGTCTAAGGCCTAGTCCTTGGAGTGGTGGTGATGATGATGATGACGACAAATTTTTATTATCGATAATTATTCAGCTCTCATTTGCAGTAGCAGCAGCTGAGCAGTACGACCTATATCTGCATGATCTCACGTATCTGGCGCACACGACTCACGTCCGCGACGCCTACATATTATTTTCTACCCTTCACTATATCCCCGTGCTATGTGGTGGTGTATGTTTCTTTGGCAAAGAGATATACTCTTTGGAAAAACCTAATTCATTGTTGTTAAGTAAAATATTATGCACGTATGTTCTAATTACAAGTAGATCATATTTTACCCAAAACGTATATAATAATATATTTTTGGTTATAGACTATTAAATTGTATTTTATATGCTTCATTGAATTCCAGTACTGTCTTTACTTTTTATACTAAACAAATTTTATTGTGCTTATTACAGATAAACAGGTCTAAGGCATAGTCCTTGGCTTGGAGTGGTGATGATGACGACGACAAATTGTTGTTATTATTATTATCAATAAGAAAATTATATACAAAGGGTGCCTAATATAATAAGCACAATTCTTACAAACTATTAAGCGATGAATGATTTGTTACTGGCAAATCCTCTCCCCGCCCGATTGCTTCCGTCCTAACTTCCATCCTTTCCCCGCCCGATTGCTTCCATCGTAACTTTTTTGTCGCTCGACGTTTCGCTCCCTGGAATCTGGGCATGTCCTCAGAAGCTGTGAGTGGCGTTTGAAAGACCCTGTTGAAAAACCTAACAACGATCTAAGCTAACCTAATCTAACAAGTTATTAGAAACCTGACGGTAGAAATTGAACAGTGGCTTAGAGATGCTCAGTGTACAAACACCTCGTTGTGAGGCTACATTTACTTCGCACATGCGCACAACAGTTTTGTGCAGTGTTTCATAGTGTGAACATCGGCTGCAACAAGACGCGAGAACAGTGGAAGCAAGTGTGTAACAGAGAGGGGGATAATAATGGAAGTGGGACAGTGAACTGTTATCGCGTCGTCTCCCCCTCCCTTCTCTGTACATAACTTAGCTATACTTGTAAGTGGGGGTAATTCATGCATTGATTCGGCGCAGCTTACTGTTTAGAAAGGACTGCCGGGTCTCTAGATCTTCCAACCACCACTCAGCCTCTGGGGACGATTCCAGATATCGAAACGTCAAGCGAGAAAAAGTTACGATGGTGGCAGTCCCTATACAGAATTTATCTGTAATAAGCACAATAAAATTAGTTTAGTATAAAAAGTAAAGACAGTACTGGAATTCAGTGAAGCATATAAAATATAATTTAATAGTCTATAACCAAAAATATGTTTTTATATACCGGTACGTTTTGGGTAAAATATGATCTACTTTTAAAAACGATTAGAACATACGTGCATAATATTTTACTTAACAACAATGAATTAGGTTTTCCCAAAGAGTATATCTCTTTGCCAAAGAAACGTACACCGCCACATAGCATGGGGATATAGTGAAGGGTAGAAAATAATATGTAGGCGCCGCGGACGTGAGTCGTGTGCGCCAGATACGTGAGGTCGTGCAGATATAGGTCGCACTGCGCAGCTGCTGCTACTGCAAATGAGAGCCGCGTATCGTGATCGTGACCGCGGATTCTAAATTGCACACGTGCGGGCACGTAGTACACGTATCCGTCTACTTTGATCCTGTGTGTGTGTGTGTGTGTGTGTGTGTGAGAGAGAGAGAGAGAGAGAGAGAGAGAGAGAGAGAGAGAGAGAGAGAGAGAGAGAGAGAGAGAGAGAGAGAGATAACGATACGTGCTCAATTGTTTGAATATTAAAGTCTATTACAAAACCATTTATTACCAACATTTATTAAGCTACTATTATAATTCGCAATCGCATGCAGTAAGATGATTCGTAGTAAATCGCGGCAAATACAGTAAACCGCATACTCGTAAATGTATAACTCAAGTATCCGTATTACTGAACGTCCAATTAATTTTTGCCGATTTTTCCGGTTACCTGTTTTGTTAAGCCCGAACGTTTTCTAAAGGACAATTACGTGACGCTCTCGAAAAGTCAGCAGGTGCAGTGTCTCTGTCAAGGCCGTGCACTCAATTAGCTTCCAGGCTGTTCGAGCACTCTTAACTATGCAAATTATGCCAGCACGCCACGAAAAGAGTGGAAAATTATTCTGGAACTTCTGCGGGGTATATATAAGCGTCTACGGCCGGCTTAGAAGTTGGTTATTAGTTACCTGGCGATATTGTAAAGTGCGGATCAAATGGTTCTTGCAGATATTAGTGGAAAGTGATCATTGCACTGAACTCTAATAAGTAAAAATTAGATTGCGTGTTGACAAATTTAACTTGAAGAATTATTGTATGAGAGTATCTTGTTGATTGCAAATTGTTATCTGTGACTAATTAAGGTTGGTAATTAGTGACTTCATTGGCGTCTGTATTTTGTTTTCACTGTACAATACGACGGTCCGTGAGAAGGGTCGTAATAGTATACTTATACTCTACAGTCAGTGGTTCTCATCCGGTGGTACGCGTACCACTAGTAGTACGAGGAGAGACCTAGCTAGGAAGCTAGGGACCAAGGTGGTACGCAAGAAGACCTAGCTAGAAAAAGTATTTACTTAAAAAAATAAATAAATAAAATTTTTTATGTTCAAAACAACAATAAATTTTCATCGGACATGATTTAAATTAAAACAAACTAACTGCAACAAGTGTCACAGTAATTATTTTCTTTTTAATATGTTGTTATTTTTCAGTACTAACAAGAAAATCTGTAATGAAAGTAATTAACGACCTTTTGAAGAAAACTTCACACAATATTTTAGCGTAGGGCCAACCTGAAATTCTGTGTATTTAGATTTTCTCACATCACAGAAAGGAAAATATTAAGAAAAATTTTGGGATCAATGAAAGATGGAGAACAGTACAGAAGACGCCACAATAACGAGCTGTACACACGCGTTGAGAAAATTACAGACGTAATTCGAAAAAGAAGAATTACTCTCTACGGACATGTTCAAAGAATGAATCCTGGCAGACTAACAGGGAAGCTTTCCGACTATTTCGAAAAGCTCAAGATGTCCAATACGTGGTTCAATGAAACGGAAAAAGATATGGAAGAACTCCAGATTACTCAAGAAGACGTTGAAGAATGTTAAAAGAAATTTAAAAAAAGCCCAAGGTTTTCAGGAAAACGCCAAGAAGACGAAGGTACCATCTGGACTGACGAAAGGAGGGAGAGACATCGATCAAGAATGAAGGAGATGTGTGGAGAGGAGGAAGAGAGAGGAGAAGAAGGAAGGAACCAGTTGAACCAAACGTAGTCCACAGTGGCTCATGCGCAAAAAAAAAAAAAAAAAAAAACTAGGAATAATAAGGTATACCTTATATGTTGTATTATAATTATTCATGTTGTATTAAGTCTTTTTATTGAGAAAATCCCAATAACCTTTCCTTAAGCTCCGGTGGTACGCGAAAAGAAAGCGGAAGACCAAAGTGGTACGCAGGGCCTGAAAGGTTGGGAACTACTACGCTACACCAACTTACCACAACTTATACTAAACATCTACTGTGAATGTCTTGCTTAATATACGGGAAGTATTAACAACAATATTAATTGTAATTAAAAGCTTTTTTTTAAGAAAATTTTCACAGCTTTTATTTTAAGTGTAGAAACAAATAAAAATAATTGTCTAAACAATAATCATATCAACGGTACATCACACGTTCAGTGTTATAGCAGGAGTGACTAACAAGAGGTGAAATATTTACAGCGTTGGCCTGCGCGCCCAAGCGATAGGCCTACTGCGTAAAACGTTTCTGCCCAATTGTAAATGAATTTTACCGAGAAATAATTCCAAAGGTTTGATGTAATTCCGAATTGTATATTATCCTGAATTATTTGCATACAGAATTTAATTAATTTAACTGAATCTGTATTATCACACACGTATTTCACTCTCAATTTCAATTTGCTTTTAAAATACGTTTAACACCCAACACACACGCGCTCAATATTTTTATGTTAGGCAGTAGGGCTGAACTCAGTGGATTAAGGTGCGCTTTGTAAAGCTTTGAATCTAAAACACAACGTGTTGCGAATAATTCTTTTGTAATTGGAAAATAAAAAAACAATTAAATGTAAATTAAGCAAACAGAGGAGGAAATTTATGCGGCGACCTAAACAAGTAAATATAAACAGCTAACAAACAATATATTCAGTTGTGATCAGACAGCGTGACAACGCCAACAATAAGTTTGGTCATCTTCTTCTTCTTGTTCAGCACAACAGCCAAACGTGAGTCCTGGCTTCCAGCACCAACCTTTTATAAACGCTCCTGTCCATTCCTATCTCATTGTAACCCCTCATATCCATTCTTCTGAGGTCTTCCAGCACATCTTCCAACCATCTTATCGTAGGTCGGCCCCTCTTTCTGCTTTTATAGCCTTGCGCGGTCAAGATTTACTTTGGCATGCGCTGATCATCCATCCGTTCTAGGTGACCTAACCATTGTATTCGTTGAGCCTTTATGAATCTTACAATGGCTTCGTAATTCAATATTTCATTAATCTTCTGATTATTTCTTATTCCCACCTGTTCTATAATTTTGGGTTAAAAAAGATGTCATTAGGAACATGTACAAGAACACAGACATAATTTTAAACAAACTGAATCCGGTGAAGTCCTTAACGAAGTGACAATTAATGGGCTCAGACAAGGGTGTATCGTTTCACCCACACTTTTTGATTTACATTTATATTATTTATATTTGGATATTAGTTGACTTAACCATTGTATTCGTTGAGTCTTTATGAATCTTACAAAGTCATCATGATTCAACAGCTCATCTATCTCCTGGATATTTCTTACTCTCCATTCGTCATCTTCTTTAACCGGGTCATAATCACACGTCTTACCATCTTTCTTTCAAATATTCTTAGTGTTAGTTGTTCCTTTTTTGTCCAGTGTTCATGTCTCACCTCCACGAGTAACAACTGGTCTTATAAGTGTCGTACATTTTTGTTTTTGTATTGTGACTAATGAGTTTGCTTCTCAATAGTCTGCTATTGGCAAAATATACCATATTTCCTATCTACATCCTGTCATGTATTGTAGTGTTTATAGTTTGGTTATAGCCAATAAAAACAGCCAGTAGAGAATACCTCGACACACTATAGATCAGTGGTTCTCAACCTTTTAAATCGGGGACTTACGTTGAAGGATATTAAACTTCATGGCACCCGTAAGCATGGGCGCTACGGGTAGATTTGCTTGTACCCAGTTTATAATCATATTTTTGTCAATGTCGAGTACCTTAAGGGTAGTCGGTAAGCTCTAAGTTGGCAACGTTAAATTACACAAATTTAGGTACATTTTCCTCTGAAACCTGATATGGTAGGGTCTTGAAATTTTTCTAGCTGTTTTATGTATGTGTTTCGTGGCTACTACATCATAATTATTTAATTTCCGTCCCGACAACAGTATTTATATTTATTTTTATTTTATAACCTTTTTTCAAGGAAAATTAATAATTTTTTTTGTACAACACAAAATGTTCTACAATTTCAAGTCTGTAGAGAATGGTGACTTACGTCAGCCCTGAAACTTTCAGTATTGTACGTAGCACAGTTTCTGAGGTATATGTACCAAAGTGTTGAAAAAGATGGTTTCTCAAAAATAAAACGTGTTTAAAGTATATCAGTGAGTACTACTAACAAAAACTCAAATTCATGGCCAAACGCGACTTTCACGAACAAAAACAAAACATACATGCAGCCATATTTTCGACTTCAGACTTGCCAGTACAAAATAAAGCACAAAATATCCACTTTTACATAGTGGAAGTCACGTCATTTTAAGTTGAGCCATTTATAAAATATGCACAATTGAAGAAAATCGTGTACAAAATTATAATGATTTTACTGTGTGCAGACGTAGTTTAGATTATTCATAAAATGTGTTTCTGAGCTTACTTTATTATATACGATTTTATTAAGAAAAGGTTAAATTTTAATTAAAAAACATTTTTTGTAGTGAAAGTTTTAACTTTTTGCCTTCAGACTCCCCTTCAGCCCTCTTTTACGCTTAAACAATGTATACAGAATTTACAGGTAAAAGGTTTTTAAGTCACAGTAAATAAATTTTCGAACCCTCGGGACCCAGCAGTGGGTCGCTCCCCATAGATTGAGAAACGCTGTCCTAGGGTACAAGAGGACTGGACTATACATGTATATATCAGGGGCACAGTCAGAATTTCCTTCTACGGGGGGTCTGGTGGTTTTCTGGGGGGGGGGGGAAATTTAGCTTATTTGTGCATAAAATTATAAAACTAAAAGAAAAGAACTCGTTATTTGTACTTTATTTTGTTGTAATAAAGAAGGTAACCAAAGGGTTATATCAATAAGTGTCTAAAATACATTGTGGTTCACGAAGAAAGGGAAAAACTTTCAGGATGTGTTCTACTGGTGAAAATAAAGAAATACGTTCATATAAACATAGGCCCGAAAACGTCTTGTTTTCGGTCTGGCAGCCATTTTGTGTTTTTTAAGAAAAACTTTATATCTCAAGTAGAAATTGAGATATTTTTATAAACTTATGAACTTTATATAAATTTTCTATAAAGAACGACGAAAACGAGTTGGATGGATAAGAAAAGTAATGAGCAAGTCCTCGCAGAAGTGAACGAAGATAGATCACTTTTAAAACTGATTGGAAAAAGAAGGGGGGGAATTGATCGGGCACGTGTTACGACACAATCAGTTCTTAAGTAACATTTTTTGAAGGACAAGTGTTGGGGGAAAACCAAGAGGACGACCAAGAGCAGCGTTCTTCAAAAACATGGGAAAGGAGATGAACTTCCTATCGTACTGGGATTTAAAGAGGACAATGATGGAGAGAGAGATGTGGCTAACTGGACAAGGCATGGCCCTTAGATTATGATGATGACGATAGTATAAAATAAAACATAAAGATTTTTAAATAAATAAAAAATTACGGTTGTTTCCTCAAATTTCAAAATGGCTGCCAATTTAATATATTTATTACTAAAACCTTTGTAAATTTTAATTTTATCAGATCAGACTTGCTGCGTAAAATGTTATGCCTTTTATTGTGAACCCGACATCTTGTTTATTCAAACCTGTTAACAGATAACTCAGTTATGACGGATAACAGCCTATCCATAAATTCTGACACTTGTTTTTTTTACCTGACTTCCATGTCTGCAGTATAAACTCCAAAGTCAATGGGGAAAACAAGATTATCGAAAACTAGTTATAATTGTAAACTGACGGGAAAGAAACACATGTAAAACCCGTAGGCATTAAAGAAAGCAAGGAGAAGCAAATTGTGTGTGTGTGTGTGTGTGTGTGTATGTGTGTGTGTTTTACGGGCACAATTAGATTACAACATACAATCAATTCTTAAGAGGCCTTCTTAATCAATCCAGTTTGGTTATAGCCAATAAAAACAGCCAGTAGAGAATACCTCGACACACTATAGAGCAGTGGTTCTCAGCCTTTTTAAATCGGGTACTAACGTTGAAGGATATTAAACTTCATGGCACCCGTAAGCATGGGCTTAAGAAAAATCTTAAGCTTCTTGGAAATCTAAGAAAAATCTTGGTGAAGGCTTCCTTCACCGAGCCTCTTTGTAAAAAAGTATTCTCTTCCAGTAAATCTGCTACTGAGTATATTTCTATGGCGGCTTTTACAAAACAGTACACGTGTAGGCGGCCTACTATCAATATCAAACGGAATTAGCAACATATAAGAATTTTATTAAATATTACATAATCCATTTTTCAACGGAGAAAGAAGTGCATTTATATCATAAAATGTTTACTGAACACACACACACACACACATGTCGAGAATTATGTGACACACTGCGCAGAGTCCACGGGTTCGGTCTGTGCGCAACATAATAACATAAACCTGTCTTCGTTCTTCGTGCGTTCGATTCATGCATCAGAATTATACGTGCCGTAACTGTTTCAATGTTACATGACGTTGTCACAACCACTGCCACCGCTATCTAACTGTGATAGTCTGGATTTCAATAAGAGGAAACAATAACTGGGTATCAGACACGTGTGCCGGACTGAGCATTTACTTTAACTGTAAAGAAAGAGAGTCGGGGTTGGAGACAGAATAGAAAGATAAGGCGCACCGTAATACAGCTGGAGAAGGGAATTGCATGAATGTAAGTAGAAGCGGGAGACTTTACACGTTTGCATTTTTATAGTGAATCAGATTTGTCGGATGATAATAAATACACTTTACGAGAATTCATACGCTGTTAGTAACATAGTAAATAGTATAATTTCTAAAATAAAATGATATTACTGAGAAACATTATTTTACTTTTTAACTTCTAATACTTTGCTTTTGTGTTAACGAAATGTAATTTATAAATAAATAAACTTAGAAGAGAACAATAGTAAGGATAGCAAACAGAGAACGGGATGGAAGACAAGGAAATACAGAAGAAATGAAACAAATGGAATATTTTGAGAAACAGGCAAAACGGAATAAGAAATATCTAACAGAACTGGTAAACTAACAATACTGTATACAATATTACACAGCGTGTCCTTTAACAGGAAGAAATTAACAAAAAAAAAAGAAGACCAAAATGTAAAGTCATTTCAAATACCAATATCTTAGCCTATGAATTGCGGATGGTATAATGTTACTTTACTATATGAAGAAAAACACGTCAGGTGGTTAGATCTATGAAATTAAATAGATTACTAGAGTGTTAGGTCAGACTAGTTGTTACTTATGGAGGTAAGATATAGACATTGACAAAAAAAAACAATAAACATTGAGAAAGTATGAAATAAAGATAGTAAGCTGTGTTTGTGACCCGGTAAAAGAGATGACGAATGGAGAATAAGAAATAACCAGGAGGTAGATGAACTATTGAATCAAGAGGACATTGTAAGATTCATGAAGGCTCAACGAAAACAATGCCTAGATCACCTAGAGCGGACGGATGTGTTCAGCGTATGCCAAAGAAAATCTTGAGGGCGCAAGTCTGTAAGAGCAGAAAGAGGGACCGACCTAGGATAAGATGGTTGGATGGTGTGCTAGAAGATCTCAAAAGAATGGATGTGAGGAGTTACGCTGAGATGGGAATGGATAGAAGACTTTGGAGAAGATTGGTGTTGGAAGTCAGTGCTCACGTTGGGCTGTAGTGCTGAAGAACAAGAGGAAGAGTGAATAAGGTAAACATGTATTAGCCTAATGATGACCAGTGTGTTGGGGACAAACTGAAAAACAACAGATAAACAAATTTCTATAAATTAAAATGTTTAAGGGAAAAACACATAGGAGGACATCGCAAGAGGTGGCTGGCGTGGAGACGAGAATAGGAGACTGAACCTGGAGCAAAGAAGACGACAACAGATGAGGCGGATCAAGCAGCTGGTGAGAATGTGTGAAGAAAGCAGAACGATAAAGTGATATGGAAATTGGGAATGGAAAATGCGTACACCTCATAGACAGGCGCTGAGTAAAGCAAAGGGACGGGTATCGTATCCTAAAGGCAGTGGACGGGTCACATATACAATATTTGTTCAATGTGTTGAATTTTGTTAAATATAATATTAAACTTACTTACTTAATCCTTAGCTTTTCTACCTTTCGGTGTAAAGCTATGTTGGAGTTGAGTCCTCTGAGGTCGTCTTTTTCCACATATCCCTCCATTTCTTTCTATCTCCTGCGAGCTACTTTATTTTCTCCCATTCTACTCCTCTTCTTTCTGCAGCTGTGCGGGCAAAGGTCCAATTATAATATTAAACATGCACGTTTAATATCATTATTGATTCAGGAAAGAAAATTTATGAATATCTTGGTGATCGAAGTACATTTCTTGTCGCTCAATACACGGAACCCTACAGGAATAGGAATAAGTAAGTACTTATTGAGAAATAAGTGCGGAGAAGAGTACCGTGAAAAGTTGCTTGAAGAATTTCATGGAGTAGATAAGGTCCTACCTAAGGTATACTATAGTGAAATTATATACTATAATTATTTTATTAAGTAATAAAAATAACATATAAAATGGTTAAAAATATTTACTTTTTTCTAGGAAAAAACATCAGAAAGATGATTCATGCGTTATGTTGGGATCAAGACCGCTGCTGAAGTGTGTAAACAAAGCTAAAATCGAATTCTGAGAATCGCTACGAAACAAATTCACTGCCGCCTCTTGTCTCGAAAATTTCCTAACAATATTTTTTCTTTTAAAACCATTGTTTATTATAGTGAAGTCTAAGCAAAATCCCAAGTGCTCAGTGCTTTGTAAATAATGAATTATTTAACCAGACGAAAGTCGCATATTCTGCAAGCGAGTTGCTGACCTCAGTATGATTTTGAAAATACAATACATAATATTTTGTTAAAAACCCTAATCAACACTAAATTTGGCAAGACAGTTTACTGGAACTTACGAGAAAAAAGACGCACTGATCATGGAGAAGTAATAAAGGAGCATGAAATGATTAAAGATTTTGACCAAAAAAAAAAAAAAAAAAAAAAAAAAAAAGATTGAACGTATCTACAGAATAGAAATAACGAACAGGGAAAGAGAGGACCACTTTTCCTATGAATGGTAAAATTGATGAAGTGAACTATATCATTTAGGACAAATGCATTCCGAAATTACGAAATTGAGAACTTACGATGGTGCAAAGCTTAGATTCGTACTATGGGTGTGAAATATGGCAACGTTAAATCGTAAGCTCACGCAAAAAGCGACAGCGTTGGAAAACAGTTACCGATTATCGTGGCCACGTTGCCGATGATGTAGCTGTTAAATAGCAACCGACCACGGTCTAAGAGCCCGGTTTATAATCATTTTATATTGAGACCCTTCGTCTCTCTGCAGATGCTGGCAGCTATCCTCGGCCCTTCAATACGGACGCGCCACCTTGAACAAGTCTGCTGGTGTACAATGGGACCACTCTCATAGGTTTCTCTTCAACGAAATTCTTCTTCATCCTAATGATCTTCTATCCTCGATTTTACCTGAAAGATGAGTTGTATAACTTCAAAGTTGGGTACTCGCAAAACATGCCCAAAGTACTCCAGTGTTTTTTTTTAATATTCTAAAAATCATTTTTTTTTGCCAGCCATACGTAAGACTTCACTATTTGACACCCCCTAACCATCCACTACGTTTTGACAAACCTTTGATATATCTAAAATTCAAGAGCCTAAATTTAGTTCATGTTGTGTTGATTAAGATACACTCCGGATTCCAAACATAAATTTCTAACAATGTGAGCAAAAAACTACACCTTTTTAATGAGTCTCTGGCGATTATATTAAGTAAAATTTTATATAGAAATAATTCATAAATGTATATATAAAAAAATACGAATATCAAAAATTATTACATAAGAAATTTTTTACTTCACCGCTGATATAAATTAATGAATAAATTTAGGTCTGCTGGGCTGCGACCCCCTGATCGACCGCCGCGTATTCGTACAGAAATATCCACACCAATAGAAATAGAAGCAGAAAATCATTTGTCAGATTAACGTTTCCTTGACAGTCCAAACGTCAAGCGAGGAGCAGAGAGTTATCCAGTCAGCAGTGGCAGCGGTGGACAGTAAAAAAATTACTGCCATAAAACACTGACTGTGCGACGTGACTCGCTGCACTCTCTGTCTGTCTCTGTCAGTCTGTCTCTCTCTCTCTCCCCCTCTCTCTCTTCGTTCTGCCACTGCTCTGTTTTTCACTTACTTGACTCTGACACGTCGCGCTTTCTCTTCCTCCCATGCTGGACTCTCGCATTCAGTCCCCCCTCCCTTTACTGCTCTATCACGTACTCGTTTTAACTTTTTCAATCAAGACTGAAGAACACCCGTTCGCTTCAATCAAAATTTTATTGCCTTTTATAAAAATGTTCTACTGCACAACACTTTAATACAAAGGTTTTAAAAAAAACTAGCTTCTCCACCCTCTCCAGCATTCATACCTCACACACATGTCCGGACACACACCCTAAACACATGTTCACCACCCTCACTTTCTTAGTTTAGTTGTTTCTGTGATCTCTTTGAGAATAGGTTAATAAGATGAAACAGCTGTGAGAGGTAAATAATAAACTGTGAAACTTACCAAGTGTTTGTATGTTTTTTGTTTTTTAACCGTTGTATTAATATGTTTCACCAAGTGCCGAAAGAGTCATCAATCAATATCGTGAAACAATACTTTAATCTTATCAGTTTCTACACAATACGCGGGAAGTTGAAGAGCCAAGTCATGAACACTAACAGAGTAGCCAGTGGCATGAACGACTTTGTGTGAAAATATAAACATCTTAAGTAGGACATCAAAGCTACAATTTACAAATTCAGTAAGGCCTATAGTGATATATCGTAAAGACATTAGACCAGAAACATCTAAAACAAAAATAATACCGATGAAAGTGACAGAAATGAAAATTCTATGAAATTGAAGGAGAAACAAAATAAGATGGAATACGTAATGAGAAAACAAGAGTGGAACGAAATAAATAGTAATAAAAGACAGAGATGATACTGTTGCCGGATACCTTAGACTGTACACTCTTAGACAGAGGAAAAAATTAAATATAATCTGTGCTTCAAAGGTACTGGTGTAGCCATCTGCGAATAGAGTAAACTATCAGTAGCTGCACCTCAGGGAGGAAGAGATTTAGTAACACGGTGGGTACCGAACAGTCGTGGTGTTCCTAATAGACCTACATGTAAGTGAAGAATGAGAAGAAGCACAAGAATAAGATGTATAGAATGGAGTTCACAACACACAAAGAAACGGCCGTGGAACGGACATTTAACCAAAATGGATGAGAAAACTTTAGTGAAGACTGGAAAAATAGAACAAGCAGTCTAGCAGGAGGAGAAAGTTTGGAACCTAAGAAGAGATATGGCGTCAAAGTCTGTAAGTAGGTGATGGTGTTAAGACAGGTGAAATCTCCTGTGAGAAGAAGAAGAAGAAGAAGAAGAAGAAGAAGAAGAAGAAGAAGAAGAAGAAGAAGGAGGAGGAGGAGGAAGAGGAGGAGGAGGTGGTGGAGGAGTAGAAGCAGAAGAAGAAGTGAAGAAGTAGGAGGAGGAGACATAATTTAAAACTAGACAATAAACTAGAGAGCTGATATTGGTGGAACAGTCATTGGAGGAGACCTTGGAAACACAAAAGGAACAGAAAGCCCTCGAATGAGGTCTCGACGCAGAAATTCTGTGTTATTTCTTCGTCTTAGAATGAAAGACACAGATTGTCGTAACATCCCTAATTTATTTATCACAACGAAACAAATTAAATCTTTCGGTGGCGCTCACCCCTCACCTTCATTCTGTTTTGAACGTTGTATCAGCATTCAGAACAGTAAGGCTGTGTGGATTGTGTAAGCCCTTTGGAAATAACAAACGAGCAATCTCGTCTATGAAATCGTAATGTGTCTTGCCGTGTATTAGTCTGCCGTGTATAACAACTGACAGACTTAAGGTACGGTTACACGAGCGTTTTTTCCGGCCGTGCGCGCGCGTGGAGTTTGGAAAAACGCACAGTGGTCATACGTGCGTTTCTTTCTCGTATGTGCACGGACGGAAGTGCAGTCACACAGGCGGTTTATAATCGGACGGCAGCGTTAGGACGTCTCGGACGCGCATCCCTACAGCTCTGGCTATAAAGGTTAAATGTGAATATAAAGGTTAAAACGCAACTGCACAGAAACGTCCGTGTTTAGATTAAAGAAAACATTGGTTATCAGTAGTAAATAAATCTTTATTAAGAAAATTTTTACATTACATATTTTTGATAAAAATATCAACAACACCATAGAGACCAAAATTAGTTACAAGTAATTAAACAAATGGTATTATAAAAAAAAACACACTAAAAACGCATAAGGTTGCGTTTCGATGCGTGAGACCTTGAAAACTCAGCAGAGTTAACGATCCGTGCGTTTTTTTCACGTCCGTGTGACTAATTTCATTGCGAGTTAAATTCAATGCGTTTAAGAACCGTACGTGCACGGCCGAAAAAAAAACGCTCGTGTAACCGTACCCTTAAGCTTGAGATATTTAGAAAAAATGTTTAGCTTTAGGTTTATTTCCTAGCAATGAAAACAATTTTTTAGTTGTAAATAAATTACAGTCTTTCCGTTCTTAGCTTAATCCTGATGTAAACAAACAGGCGTGGCAGATCTGAAACGCTATTTGCTGTTTGAATTAGAGGCGTGTCACTCTGACATAAGGAGTACAGACACGTTATATATAATGTTGATAATGTATAAACACGTATAAATTGTAATCATTTGTCCTGACCAAAATCAAATTTGAGTGACTGTGTCAGATCGACAGTGAAATATTTTATAACACGGAGAGTTAATGGCTTTTTTATTCACTGTTTGAATATCGCAAGAAAAAAAAAGTAAGCCTATATTTAAAGCGAAAATAGAACCTGTGATAATTACTTACCAGTGTACTGTGTGTTATCAGTGTTGTCAGAGAGTAATTCAATGCCTTCCATGTCTGTGTCGGAACTTGAATCACTTGAGTCAGCAGTGTTAATGATAAGATTGTCCTCGACGGCGTCGGTAATTTGGTCGAATTCCCATAGCTTATCTTTTTCCTTGAATACATGCTCGCTCGACTCCACTTGTTCATAGTTATTTCATTTACCGCCTGCTCTATCAGTGTTTTGCATCACGCAGCTTTTATGTTGTGTTGTGACGGACAACATATCCTTCCAACTGGCTCCATATTAATTCAATGAGATTCAGAATACAAGGATAAGGGAAAGTCTTAAAATGGCATGCCCCGATTTTTCGGCAATATCATTTTCTAAGAATTTTTTTAATTTATGTTTATTTTGCTAGCGGCGATAAAGTTCTACTATGTATTCATAAAGGTGATTAAACGTATTCAAAAACAACTTGTCGCAGTTTTTGAGACAACTCTCACATGACTGTACAGACATGCCGCTCATGCGCGTAACACATTACTGTGTACACAATGTCAACGCCCCTGACCAATAGCATTTCAGATGAGCCACGTGGGTTTGTTTACATCAGGATTAAACTAAAAACGGAAACAGTATACAATCTTTCAAAATAAACTTTTTTTATACAAAGTTTTTAACAGAGAATTATTGATAACGTCTGAATAAGTAGTGGAAGGGCCTAGAACTCGAAAAGGCACAACTTACGCCAACACCTTTCGAATTTGTCCAGCTAAGCGCATGTGGGCATGGGCAATATACGAGTCAGGAAATTGTCTTTCCTTTTGAAGATTTAGATTATTGATGTGTGGAATTCCGTATAATATCCTGACACCTCTAAATTTTTTTTTAGGCGATTTAATTACGGCTGGCGCCGCCTCTCGCATCCTAGCTTCCACTGGCGCCGGTCTAAACAGTCCTGTTCTGTAAGTCCTCTTGCATTCATTGCATCTTCAACGTCCATTTTCCATGAATGTTTAGGTCTTCCTTTTTTTCTTCTAGAGCGTGGAGTCCATTACCATACCTTCCTTGGCCATCTCTCATCCGACATTCTTTTCAGGTGTCCAAACCAATTCAGTCTTCTCGCTTCTATTGTTTCTATAATGTCAAGGTCGATTCCCATCGCTTGTCTTATCTCTACATTTCTCACTCTATCTTGTCTTGTTAGTCTACAGCACCTCCGCCAGTAATCCATTTCCATAGCTCTTATTATGGATTTATTTCTTTTATTAATTTTCCACAGTTCTGCTCCATATAGGCCTATGCTTTCGACTATAGTTTTATATATTCTAAAAAAATAATAATATAATAATAAAAGTAATAATATATTCTAAATAATAATAATGATAATAATAATAATAATAATACTGCCCCAATATAAAGGAAAGTGGAGGCTATTTAAGTTTCATTTCACTCTCCAGCCGAATAGTCTGAGTGTTTTTGCTTTGTTTTGATGTGCACAGGATAAAACCGTTTTCCAAGTTATCTTAAAGTTACCGTTAAATATTCATTACAAAATTCAAAAACAAATTGTTAACAATTAATTTCCAAGTCTATTATAAAAATTCGTGTTTAAAAAACTAGTAAACTACGACGGAATTAAAGTACACAAACAAGAAGGAATCACTTCGTCACTCACTTCTCTCTCAATGTACGACATACATTTCTCTTCTTTTCAGCGAGAAAATTCCCCGCTTAGGCGAGACACTGAAATTTTACAACTGTGCTGGATATATCGTGTTTCATGACAATCAATCTGCCGCCCACTCCCTAAAATCCCCGAATGGAACTCGAAGATACGTGGAAGAACTTGGAAAGCGAAGACTGAAGAGAACGCTTTGGATGGAACGCTGAGAATTTCAAGATATTTGCAAAAGTAGCCCGAAAACTTGAAAGAATGAAAGAAGGCAGAGGGTTAGAAGAACATCGAGAGTAAACTGGCTTAGGGTGGTCTCCCCAATTTTAGGGGAGGGGGTACAGTTGATGGTTCGACTCTGTTCGACATGACAGTATTAAAGAAGACTAATTAGGGAATAGCCCGAAAGGCGAGAGGGAATTAACTTGCGAGCCCGAGAGGCGGTGGTGGTTCTTTGGGGCGTCGACCCCAGTTATTCATTCCGTACAAAAAAAATATTATGTTTACTGTCAACACAAACAGAAAACTAGTATTCATAGAGTACACCAGCTTACACAAGTTACTTTAATTTATTTTAATTTTATTTTAAATGTCAAATTTTTTTTAATGTCTGTGACTGATACTACCACTGTTGGCTACGTACATTAAAACTTTTACACAGCTCTCAGACCCCTGACGTTTGCAAATTAGATAACACGCAACTTTACTGTAAATAATTTATCGTAAATTATTATACTGTCAGCAGTTTCTGTTTGTTATTCAGAAAATATATTTTTTTTAAAACTCAGTGCTGTCTACATAATATACCGTCGTCGTCGTTTTTAAATTTACTGTCACGTCGAAAGCCGTGCGTTTGAGTCTCTCACTGCAGTATCAGCACACACACAAACGTAACTGACATTTTTTTTTTGCTTTCGCTGATTACGTTAACGATTGCTGATAGCAGTGTTGTGCACAATCCAATGGACGGTTAATAATTTACAGACTTATCACACATCGCTCTCCCTTTGCTGCTGCGTGTTGTTTTTTTTAATTCTCCTTTCCACGTGTCACGTTGAAATACGCGGCTACGATACCATTACACTTTGGCAGCTGTTGATTACATTATCGATTATTAACAAGTCAGCGCTAAAATCAAATGGGCACTTAATAATTAACGTTTTATCACACGTCATCACCCAGCCAGCCCCAGCACCTGTCACTTCGTTATCTGAGTAGGTTACGAAAATATCTATTAAATATTAATGCATATTAGGATTTATCAACAACTAAAATCGACTCCAGGCGCATTCTGCTAAGCGGTTCTTGTATATGTATTTTTATATGTTACAATAGCAAACTCGTTAGTCACAACACAAAAATTAAAATATATAAGACATTTATCAGACCGATTGTTGCTTAGGAGATGAAACTTGGGGATAGCAAAAAAAGGAACAAGAAACACTGACAACGTTGGAAAGAAAGATTGCGCGACGTGTTTATAACCCGGTATGACAGGAGATGGAGAATATCTCCATATCTTCATATCTCTGGTATGACCGGATGAATGGAGAATAAGAAATAACCAACAGATAGATGAGCTATTGAACATTGTAAGATTCGTAAAGGCTCAACTAATACAATAGCTACATCACCTAGAGCGGACGGATGATCAGCGTACGCCACAGACAATCCTGAAGGCACAAATATATAAAAGCAGGAAGAGGGATCGATCTAGGATAAGATGGTTGGATGTTGTGCTGGAACATCTCAGGAGAATGGATGTGAGGGGTTACGCTGAGATGACAACGGATAGGAGACACTGGAGAAGATTGGTGTTGGAAGCCAGGGCTCGCGTTGGGCTGTAGTGCTAAAGAAGAAGAAGAAGAATATTGTTACGATGGTCACACAGATCGTCGTGGTTACAGTGGAAACAGAATAACTGACACCAATGAAGTCGCTAATTGCAAATTTTAATTAGACACAAACAACATTTAGAAATCAACAAAGGCACTCTTAAACAATAATCCAAGTTAAATTTGTCCAGCACGCAACAATCAATGTCATCTTGTTACAGTTTTGCGCTAATTAACATAATAATCACTTACCAATAAAACCGAAAATCGCCAGGTCTAACTGAATTCGACAGTTTCGAAATCCACTATTTATACCCCCCGCCGCCTTGGACTGGAGTGACAACTTCGATACTTGTTGAATAGTCGAGAAAAGTCTGGAAGGGGCATCTCGAACTACTGGAACAGCCTTGCGCACCGCGCGTGCCAGGAGTCACGAAGGTACTTTAGTTTTTGTTTTTATCAGCTCAATTTAGCAATATTAATGTGTATTAAGATCCCACGTTCATTTCGCTAAGCGCTTTCTTGCATAAGTACTTTTACGCGTATGTTACGACGGTCAACACTTTCACTGTGTTGAATGTTTCAGCATGATACTGCTTTTATAGTCTATCTCTCCTCGCCGTTTTCGGACCATTATTTTGGCGTCTATCGGTGCCAAATAATGTCTTCCGCTGGTGCTTTTCAGTCGCTCTCATTGTGTTAACTAACGTTTTTCAATTATGTCGTTTCATCGAGTCTCGCCTTCTTCGTTTTTGTTGCGGTTTATAAGTTATGAATTGACACAGCAATCGATTAGCAAAACTAACACGCAATCGATATGTAGCAGAGCTAATGTTTAGCATACGTTATAGGCCTACTGTCTGGTTGATTCCTACACAGAGGTGTAGGCCAAGTCGTTCCCTATTGAAACGACTCGAGTTCGTCGCGTTACGACGCAAAAACTCTTTCAAAGCAACACACACACTCATCACAACAGCCAGACATCTTGACAGGAGTGACATATACATTGAGCCTAACAAAAATGGCATTTTCTTTCGTGGATGAGAACCAAAGTTTAGAAGTAAACAACCACACACGCACACGCGAACACACACACACACACACACACACACACACACACACACACACACACACACACACGACACATATGTACATAAAGGTCCTTCCTCCTCCTCTTTCTCCCTTCATCATTTTTCTCTTCCGCTCCTCTGCTCCTCTTCTTCCCCTCACTCATTCTTCTCCTTCGTCACGTCCTTCTCCTCCCATTCTTCACTCTCATCCTCATCCTTCTCTTCTGCTCTTTCTGTTCTTCCTTATCCTCCGCTTGCTGCTGTTTCTACTCCTTCACTTCTTCTTCTTCTCCTTTCCTCCTCCTCCTCCTCCTCAACCATTTCTTCTTCCTTTTTCTGGTTCTCTTCCTTCTCCACCTCCTATTTCCATCCTACTCGTCTATTCTTGTCCTCCATTCCTTTCATTTGTCCTTCTTCTCCTCCTTCTCCTCCATCTCTTCTTAATTCTTCTTCTTCTTTTCCATCTTATCCACCTCCTCCTCCCATCCTAACCCTCTATTCTCGTCGTCGTCGTCCTCCTCCTCCTCCATTTCTTCCATCCTTTTCCACCTACTCCTCCTTCACCTTCCCTTTCCTCCGTGGTCACTACGCAGAAAAAACAGAGAACATTGTTAAAGCAGAAGGCAAAGAGACATGATGGTAGAAAAAAGCAGTAACACTAAGTACCCTAACATTAAGTGAATAAGAAGGTAAATAAATGAACATAAAGTAATAAAAATAATAACAATAGTAATGTTGCGTCTGGAAGCTCTTGAATGCTCTTGAGTTATTCCTAGAAACGCTAATTGGAAAGGGCTGGTTAGAAAGAAGTTTAACGTGGACTGTATGTTTTTCATATAATGATAGTTCATTGAAATTTTGATGATGCGATTGCTGACACGTGTAGAAGTTAACGCGGCATGATGCCCGTTAATTGAATTAGAAATAAAAGTCGAAAGACATAATCGTTATTAATAAGGCAGGAATCGCCCAAGTAGAATCAGTGCATGTTGCACATACTAAATAATTTAAATAATGAAACCCAGTAGCCGAGGCTGGAAATATTACGAGTGATCAGCTCGGAGTCTTGAGTATAACTAACGTAAATTTCGCTACAGTCAGCCCAGCTGGAGACCGGCTGTAGTTAGTAGATAAAAACGCGACGTCATCTGCACGTGGCGCAATGGTATTTAGATTACAGAGTTTACAAAGTTCAAAGTTTGAACATACTGCCCGCACAAAATCGGGGCGATTTTGAAATTTGAGTTATTATGTGAAACGTAATTCACAAATTATTATCAAATGTTGTATACAAAGAAAATACATAAGATACTTTAAAGCCTTATACATTAAATAAATGGACCTTTTGCTTAAAGTAAATAGTCTCTGACACAAGAAATCTGTAAGTAACAAAATTAATTAAGCTATCAGAAACAAACTCAAAAGTAAAAAAAAACAATTTCTGTGCTGAAAACGTACAAACTAAAGCTCATGATAAAAATAAAAATGCTTATATAACTAACATAATCTTTCTTGAAGCATTAACATATGTTTAGTAAATACATACATTTAAATTTTAACAGAAAGTAAGTGACAACCTTCAATTTATATAAAGAAAACATCCTCAAAAACTGACTCAATATAGTAATACAATGATAAAGACATAATAGCTGATACAATAATAGTAGACTAACACTCCCCAAACAATTCAAAGATACATAACCATGGTAAATACAATAGAGAAAAAACATAACAATGTACATGCACAGTATTAGTATAATGATATCAAAGGTCAATGGTACATAGCAGTAAGATAGGCATATCCGAAAGGATGTAAATATGCATAATATGAGTATACATAATACATAACGATTGACATAATAATTAATAGTACATAATAGCATAATAATAATCACAAAAAAATCAATAACATAATAATAACATAATAATGATACATAGGAATACAATAATAAAAACTTAATAATAATATAATACAAATAACAAATAGAAAACATGATAAATGTTCGAAACAATGATGCATGATAATGCAAATTAGTCTGAGTCCACCGGAAGTGGGATAATTTATGGATGGGTCGACGTAGGATACCCTGTGCGGTGCGAACGTCAGCAACGCGCACTATTGAGTCCTGACCAGAATAAACATTTGTGATTACCCCGCGCTTCCACTGAAGGGGGGGGAATTATCATCTAGAATGAGGACGAGTTGTCCAGCAGTCAAATTTCTTGACGTAATGCGCCATTTGTTGCGCTGTTGCAACTGGTGCAAGTAATCTTTTGACCATCGTTTCCAGATGGATTGTGTGAATCTTTGGAGCAGCTGCCATCTGCCCAAACGACTAATACTGACTTGGGTATAGTCGGGCTCCGGGAGTGCCGTAAGCGGAGAACCGACCAGGAAATGAGCGGGAGTTAACGGTTCTGGGTCCCTAAAGTCATTGGATATACTGAATAAAGGGCGTGAGTTAAGGCAGGATTCTATTTGAGTTAGGATGGTATAATACTCCTCGAAAGTCAGAATGGTACCGCCAATCACGCGACGCAAATGAAATTTGACACTCTTTACCCCGCTTTCCCACAGACCACCGAAATGAGGGGCTGACGGTGGAATAAAGGACCACTTAATGCCTTGGGTGCTGGTAAACTCCTAAGTTGTTTGCTCAAATCCCTTAGATTTCAAAAGTCTGTACAATTCGTGTAGTGTGGTGCTAGCACGACGAAAATTCGTACCATTGTCGGAGAATATCTGAACGGGGATACCTCTACGCGCGGTGAACCGTTTTAAGGCCGCTATGAAGGCGTCTGAGGTAAGATCTGATACAAGTTCCAAATGAATGGCCTTAGTGGTCATGCATATAAATAAAGCAATATACGCTTTTGACGTCGATTTTGAGCGCTGCCCGCCATGACGTACAAATACGGGCCCGGCATAGTCAACAGCAGATTGGGAAAATGGCTTAGCAGGCGTGACCCTGGAAGGGGGTAATTGTGCCAATAATTGATTTGCGCCCCTAGCACGGTATCGGAAACAAGTGGTGCATTTATGTATTACCGAGCGTATATAGGATTTATCATTAACGATCCAATATTTCTGCCTCAGAGAAAACTGGGTTAATTGTACACCAGAGTGCAATAAACGGAGATGTTCGTTTTCTATGATCAGCTTGCTGAGATGAGAATGCGGGTGTAGTATTATTTGATGTTTGCTCGCGTAGTTAAGCTGGGAGTGCTGCAGACGTCCACCCACTCGTAATATACCTGTCTTGTCCAGAAAAGGGTTAAGTGAAAGAATTTTACTGCTATTGGGGATGCAACGATGTGCCTCAAGTTCCTTAACCTCAATGCTGAAGTGGAATTGCTGAGACTGGCGAATAAAAACCAAAAGTGTATCATGCAACTCCGGGCTGACAAAAAGGAAGTGTCCCTGTCAGCAACGGGGAGCCTACAGTTCCGAATAAACCTGTGGCAATATGGAAAAACGCGAATGAGTCTTGATAGAGATGAATAATTTTCAACATAACTGGATGTAGATGAAGCGACAATTAGTGAGGTTTGGGCCTGCTTGCGTCGTTCCTGCTCCAGATCGGGATGAATGCAGGGAGAATGAGTATCGAAGGCACTGATAGGCCATGATGATGACTCGTGGGACAACCAGGACGGACCATGCCACCACTGTGGGTGGCTGTGTAAGATACGAGGGAGGCAACCACGCGATAAAATGTCGGCAGGGTTGTCCAGTGATGATACATAGTGCCAAGTTCCCTTGGTAGTGAGACGCTGTATTTCAGCAACACGGTTGGCGACAAACACCTTCCATCGGGAGGATTGCTGATGGATCCAATGTAAGGCTATTATTGAGTCCGAGTAGAAATATAATTCGTCGAATTTGTAGTTGACGGCGTCTATTACCTTGGAAGCTAACTGAGCCAGCAATAGATAAGCGTAAAGTTCAAGCCTGGGTAACGTTATCTGCTTCAATGGAGCGACTCTAGATTTGGAACATAACAGGTTTGATGATATGGCGTCGTTTGAGTAGACCGAACGTACATAGATACAGCACGCGTAACCTTTAGCTGACGCGTCGGCAAATCCATGAAACTGGAATGAAATGATTCGGGAATTGTTTAAATTCTTGACAGACCTCGAAATTTTAAAATGAATGTCTGACACCAACTGAGAATAGAGTTCTAACCATTGATGAGACAATGAACCTGATAAGGGTTCGTCCCAACTTGTACCCGCTAACCACAATCGTTGTATAAAATGCTTACACCAAAATGTAATAGGGCCAATGAGGCCCAAAGGGTCGTAAATTCCTGCGATGACCGATAACACACTTCTCTTGTTGACCACCGCTGCATTGACATTCCTCTGGACGTTATACAAAAAACTGTCTTCGTTGACGTTCCATTGAATGCCCAACGTACGCACATTTTGGTTTTTGCTAAAGTCATGGGAAACGTAAGCGCGAGAGGCTATAATGGTCTGATTATTCGAAAACCATTTGTGTAAGGTAAAACCGTATCGGCTTAGTAAATTTATGATGTCAGATTTCATTCTAGATAGAACATTCGGGTTATCTGAGCCCATTATAAGATCGTCCACATAAAAATCATTGGCTATGGCTGAGCAAGCTATAGGGTATTTGGTTTCATTTTCTTGGGCTATTGTGCCAGACATCTTGTAGCAAGAAATGAGGCACTTGCAGTCCCATACGTGACTGTCCTCAAGGCGTAATGTTGGAGTTCCTTATGGGTGGCGTCGCGCCAAACAATACGCTGCAAATTGGAATCCTTAGGATTAACTAAAATTTGCCGATACATCTTTTCAATGTCTGAGATGAGGACGTATCGGTGAGTTCGGAATCGAGCCATAATAGATAACAGATCCTGCTGGACCGTGGGACCGACCATGAGTGTATCGTTCAAGGACAAATTATTTGTCGTTTTAGCGGAGCCGTCGAAAACAACTCGCAACTTGGTAGTTATGCTGGAACCTTTAAAGACTGAGTGGTGCGGCAAATAAAAGGTGTCTGACTTGTCAAGCGACAAATCGTATGCATTAAGTAAAGACATGTGACCAAGATTTAAGTATTCATGCATAAACGCGCTATAATCTTTGTGAAGGGCAGGGTTCTGCTTGAACTTAAGTTCTAATGACTGAAACCTGCGGATAGCTCCGTGAAGAGAATTGCCCAAATGAGACTTGTCTGACCTGCGAGGCAGGGATACCACAAGTCTGCCATCCTCATTACGGACAGTATTGTGGCATTGCGGGCAGTATTGAACACAAAATGATTCTCGCATTCCGAGTCCTCAGCGGAGGGATCACGAATAGAAACTTCCTCCAACTTCCAAAATTCCTTTAGTTGAGAGGAAATGGCACTATCATTTTCACATACCATAAATGATGAAACCGGTTTCGTCATGTCGACATTAAACGGCAAGTTACCTGCGAGAATGAATCCTAGTTTTGTCTCCTGAATTATGGGGAAATGTGGGCTACGGATAAATTTGATTGGTTCAATTAATTGCAAGTAATACTGGGCACCGAGCAATAAATCGACTTGCGACGAGAAGCTGAGTTGTGGGTCGGCTAAGAATATGCCCTTTGGTAAATTTAACGATGCGACATCAAATGATTCCGCAGGGAGATTATTAGTGATGCTGGGAAGCACAGCGCAATGTATGTTTAAACTAAAATGCTTATAGCGTGAATGTAACCTTACTCTGGCACTGAAGTCAGCTTGGGACAGTGAATTGTTTATACCCGTTATGTGAATTTACCGTTTTAATTGCCTTGCGATAGTGAGGCTTATCGCCAACGTTTATCTTGCTTGTTGAAGTGGTCGCGCTGTCCAGGTTTTGCAATAACTGTCTACGGGTATTTAAAAATTTTATGAAATTACTAAAGTTAGGAAATCGTTCTTCCGACAAGCTTTCTTTCCAAAGACGAAGCGTGTAATTATCGAGTTTTTGGGCCAAGTAATGAATGAGAAGAATTTCGAATGTATTTACGGGTAGATTTAAGGAGTTTAAAGCATTGATATTAGCGGTTATCTCGTCAATAAATCTGGAAATACTAATCCTGGACTCTTGTTGAACCGATTTCACACCCAAGACATTCCCCACATGATGGGCTGAGACAATTAACTTACTGTCATACCTATTTCTTAGTAAATCAATAGCTACCGCATAATTTTCATGGGTAATTGGAAGCGATTTTATCACATTTAGTGCCTCGTGACTTAATGAAGAGTGCAAGTAGTGTAACTTTTGAATATCCGTCAGGTAGGTTCTGACGTGTATTAATTCAAGAAATATGTTGTAATAGTGTTGCCAATCAACAATGCTACCTGAAAAGCTAGGCAATTTAATCGGTTCCAACTGTATAGGGAAGGCTTTAATAGACGTAATCTCGGTATTAATCAGCGGTTTTTGGTTCACCTGCCTCACTTGCTCTAACAAGTGTTGCAACTTGCATTCGATATTGCAAAGATCATCCTCAGTTTGGACTCTGTCACTGGATAATGCGAAATCAGCGCCATCAGACTCAATTTGAGTCTGAATATCATCATATTTAGTGGACAATTCCATTAAATGGCGAAGCTTGATTTTTAGTGCGTGATGATCTCTTGTGTCTGGATCGAAATTATCCGCGAAAGTGTTCACTCGGGATATAGATGCTTTAATCTTGCCCCGTTTCTTTATCAACGCCTTCACATCAGCCATGATTGCAATTCAAAATGTAATTTAAAAAGAATTTAAGCGTAGAGCAGGTGAACAATTGCTGTAATTTTGAATATCTTGATAAAATCTGATATAATGCGGGAGCTAGTGATCGTCGTACAACTTAACTCATTACTTACTACAATATATACTTGTTATCTCTTTTAAAGAACAGCCATGAGCGTTATTGAAAGTATGAATTATTTAAATAATAATATACACATAGCCTTATCTCGACACTTGAACTCCTAATGAGTTATTGCGCAGTTATGCAAATAGAAATTTATGCACAAATGTACATATGAAAATCTAGTTAAGATGAAAGCTTATGCTCACATTATAATAATATCTGTTTATGTAAAAGCATCAATAATACCATATTAAATGTGAAATATTATTCAGTTTGCTGTATTCATGTATCATATATGAACAATTATAAAGAAAATGAAAGTTTATAATCACGTGGAGTCCTGACGTGTTCAAAACTGCTTCGGTCCTGTTGGTTCCGTGCTGATCCCGTCCGGCATCCCTTGATGTTGGCGCACCGCCTGTTTGCTGGTTGGATGAAGCTTGATGTTGTATCTCAGCGTAATTTTACCGTTGTGGAATTTGCTGCCGTCGAATTACTTTCTTGTAGTTTCTTGTCGTGTCAAATTTGACGCTCTGTTGTATCTTGTGTGTCACTCCTGAAGGTTGTCTTTGTGGCAACAAAGGCATGCCACGGTCAGCAATCTCAATTTGAAAGTATTTATGTTTGAAGATTGTTTGGGCTGTCGCTGCGGACAAAAATGCGGTCGCTTGTGGACCAAAATGTTGTCGCTGTTGACACAAAAATAAACTCAAATTGAGTTTGAGTCTAAAATAGTTTGAGTTTACAAAGTTCAAAGTTTGAACAAGTAATAATAATTATGTAAGGGGGTTTCTTAGCGTAGTTTATAAGTTGTATTACAACCATAGCTGAACACAGTATTGTGACAATTGTAGAACTGCGACTTAGAATTATGCGAATTATCTGAGTTATTCTTAGTAAACATTTACTGCAGTGCGTTTATGATTGACAAGTTTATAAATATTTACTACTCAAATGACCTTATCGTTGTGTACAAAATGAAATTTTAGTCACACACACACACACACACACACACACACACACACACACACACACACACACACACACACACACACACACACACACACACACACACACACACACACACACACACACACACACACACACACACACACACACACACACCGTAAGTGTCATAACCGACAAGATTATATCATCATTTGAACATTTGTTTATCAACGGATTTTCGCTTCCATTTAGAACACGACTACAATAAAACTTACTTGTAATAAACTATAAATTAAATAAGTAACATTAAATATTTGTAATTTACATATATAAAACATTTTAAATACAGTAATCAAATCACCCCATACAGAATATTGCAGATGGAAAGCTTGTTTAGAAAAGTGCATTCTCATGCCATCTAGCGGTGGCTTTTTCAACTTAAAAACCTAATTATTCCACAATAGTACCGGAAAAAAAAATTTATGAAGTTTTCTATATGCTGTCTGAATCATTTTGAACTTATCTTGCTCCTTTGTAATAATAATAATAGTAATAATAATAATAATGATAATAAAAAGTTGTTATTATTAAAATTATAATAATAATCAAATAATAATAATTGTAGGAACAACCACAGTTGTTATTCAAATCTGTTACGTAAATGTAGTAATATTTTTAATGACAGAATTAATAATAAGAATAAATGAAGAATAATTTATTTTTTATATATATACGATCTACTAAAATATAAATACAAGCTGATAAATAAATATTCTATATTTCTGTTTACCATTTGGTAAACGGTACTGTATCTTTTTTCAATTTACTTCTCTCAAAGTAAAGGAGATTTTTCTTTGTTTATTCGTATTTATTTCTTTGTAACAACGATATAAAAATAAATAGATTTCAAATGAAATACACATAACGGTACTATACACAGAACTCTAGTAAATAAGACAAGGAAAGATGCCAAGATAAAATTCTATTAAGTAATGATAACACCTTTTTTAAGTTATGGAAGTGGAATTTGGACGATGACGAGAAATGATGAGCGAAGAATACAAAACAAGTGAAATGAAATTCTTAAGAAAACCAAAGGTTGCACCCTTGGAGATCAACTTGAAAATGAAGATATAAGAGCCCAGTTAATGTATATTCTATGGCCAGCATAATAAGGGAAGGACGAATAAAATGGAGGCAGCATATCGAGACAATGGAAGATATGAGACTATCTAAACAAGTAATAAGATAATGATTGACATTATCTACCTCAAGGAAGACGAGAGATAACTGTTGTAATTATAGTTTGGGCCCGTATATTGACATATTGACACGTATATACGTAGATACGTATATTGATGCAACCATTTCGACGTTAAAAGTGCACACCAATTTCCAAAAAATAACGAAACCTAACCTCAACACTGGATCCGAACGTCAAGGTCAAAGTAGCTTCCCATGTATTTCTTACGGGCGAAAAATGTTTCCAATGGTCCCCCCTTTGAAATCGGAAATTTCAAACTGGTGCCAGCGAAAAACGGATCCCGCCGTCTTATTCTCCGCTGTCCACAGTATACGTAACTAATTAGAAATCGTAGAAAAGTGAACGATAACTATTTTTTAAGAATTATTGAAAGTTAACAATTTGACCTTGAAATAGGGAAGAAGAATACCCACAGAACATATGTTTGTCACTTCGCGTTTACCGTAACAGTGCAAGGTTTGGGCCGTTTATACTTACGTTTTAACAGTTTGTAGGCTTATATGTACGAACATTTATTATGGATAATAATTATAAATACTTACTTATAAATAAATAAGGCATTAACTAAAGAAAATCAGGCGATAATGTGTTAAATAAGTTGAGTAATGTACTGTATTCATTAAAGTTTATGAGCACACGCCTTTTTAAAGATTGTTTTTATTATAGTAAGAACAATTAATAAAAATTATTGTTACACATAAGTGTATGTGAACGTTTGTGTGTGTGTGTGTGTGTGTGTGTGTGCGTGTGCGCGCGCGTGCGTGCGTGTGTGCGTGAGAGAGAGAGAGAGAGAGAGAGAGAAAGGGTGCCTTTGGGTCTTCTCGCCGATTTGCTAATACATTAATTTGCTAACTAAAATTATTTTACTACGTACATGTTTTATAAAAAAGACAGTTTTGATACTTAATGGGATTTGTCATTTTAGATTTTTTATCTATATCTATAAAAATGAATGTTTCTTTGTTTCTTTGTTTGTCCCGTATGCGTTCCTATACCATTCATCCGATTGCGATGAAACTTCGGTGAGTTGTTGTGCGCACGCCCGCGAAGGTTTCTGAATTAGTGGTTTTTTCGATGGGGTCCTTTGGGGGGTTCTTTGGGTTCTTCCACATCTCCTCCTAAACCACTGGACCGATTTCAACCAAACTTGGCACAAATATTTTACGCAAAGGGAGAACCAACATAGGATAGGTGTTTTTTTTCGACGGGGTCCTTTGGGGGGTCCTTTGGGGTCTTCCACATCTCCTCCTAAACCACTGGACCGATTTCAACCAAACTTGGCACAAATATTTTACGCAAAGGGAGAACCAACATAGGACAAGTGTTTTTTCGATACGATCCTTTGGGGGGTCCTTTGGGGTCTTCCACATCTCCTCCTAAACCATTGGACCGATTTCAACCAAACTTGGCACAAATATTTTACGCAACGGGAGAACCAACATAGGACAGGTTTTTTTTCGATACGATCCTCTGGGAGGTCCTTTAGGGTCTTAAAAACTATTAGATTTGGTTACTATGGCAACCCAATAGAATAGATTCTGTTCTAAATATATTATCGCATTAAATTGAAGACCACGCGAACGAAGTCGTGGGCAACAGCTATTTATTTTTAAGAAACCTACTTTAATTGAACTTTATTAATTAAACTAACATTTTCATTACGTACAACGTGAAACTCCGTAGCGAAGTACGGGTATTCTACTAGTATTTTATATAAAATAGAGACCATATATTCCCATGCCGCCTCAAAACAAATAATACAAGGGCTATTTGTTTTTCAACCTCCGATAGACCAATAAACATACACATGAATGACATCAATAATTTTATTATATACAAAAGTTTCATATATATGTAAACTATTTTTCTACATAGTCACCACCATTGTTGAGGCACTTATCATACTGAGGCACCAATTTTTCTATGCCCATGTTGTAGAATGTTTGCTACTGAGTAGTCAGCCAATCTGTCACATTGGACTTTAACTCATCATTGGAGTCAAACCGCTGCCCACCTAAACACTTTTTCAAGTCAGTGAACAAATGGTAGTCACTTGGTGCCAAGTCTGGGCTATAAGGTGGGTGATCAAGGACCCGATAACGATGCACCCATTCTTCGAGACTTGTGGACATATGTGCGTTGTTTGGGAACCCACCGAGCACAGAGTTTCCTATACCCAAGCTTCTGAGTAAGAATATCGTAAAGAGCAGACCTAGAAATTTCAGAAAAATCAGCAGAAAGTTAGTGAAATGACAGCGCTCTCGAACCATCCAGACTACCCTTTCAACAACATCATCAGAGCCACGGACTTTCTTTCTTGCCCTCCTTCATCATGAACATCAGTTCGCCCTTCTTTAAATTTTCGACACCTTTCCCGAACTGAACCATCGCTCATCACATTTTCTCCATACACACTACACAACCTTCCATGAATTTCTGCAGCACTATGACCTTCAGATTGAAGAAATCTAATAACAGACTGAATCTCACACTTGGAGCAATTTCAATTAAACTGTCATCACCACAGTAATGGACAAAATAGCTATAAAACCAGTGGTTATAGATTAGAACAAAGCCTCAAAAACATTAATCAACAATCAGATTGTTGCTATGACAACAGAACCAGCCTTGCCAACTCACCGGATGTTGAAAAAAAAATAGCCCTCGTACGTTAGATCGCAAGGTGTATTGAACAGGAATGATCTAATCAGATGATTTATTTCGTAATAATTGTTCTGTAGCTTAACAGATGAATGCATCAGGGATGCACGCACGCACACACGCACGCACGCACACACACACACACACACACACACACACACACACACACACACAATCGTTTGTTGCTGCTAAAGCATGGGTTCGAAGCCAATGACTAATTCGTCGTTTCATTGACAGCAAGCACCAAAAACGATTTACCAAGAAGAGGACACGTGCTATCTGTAGTGACGAAAGGAGGGAGAGACATCGATCAAGAATGACGGTGTTATGGGAGAGAAGAAAGAGAGAGGAGAAGATGGGAGGTGCCAGTGAACCAAACGTAGTCCACAGTGGCTCATGCGAAAAAAAAGTACTGACTTTTTAACTTTAACTGCCTTGTGAGCCTATACTTGTCGGCTACAGCCGCAACAAGACAACGTTTCTGAGAATGCGAGAAAAAATCCTGAGCTTACATCAAGAAAGAGGCCTACATAAATCTACAAAATACTACAAAATAAATGTCTAGTACTACTCGAACCAGAGTTTATAATGCATTCTATAGCCGACAAAATTTTGCAAAGGACTTAAATACACGCGGAGGCAACAACATTGACATGGCGGGCGTTGGTACCAGATAGATCACTTTTGAAAGAAAACTTTTCTAATTGCTTACTGGAGCCCCCATGTGCGTGGAGGTAAATTTCCCACACCGTTTTAGTATCCGGAAAAATATCCGCATTGCCACACCGTAAAGCAGATAGGAAAAGAATCAGATCGCAAAGGATTAACTTAAGTAAATTGCCACACCACGACGCGCAGTACTGCTTGTGTGTGTTGTTTACGTTATACTACCGTCACGTGCCGATCAAAAGAGTTGTCACCTGACTTAGTTTTAGATATTAAAGTAGCTGCTATCCTGCTAACACGTTCCTCTCGGTTTAATGCCTCACATACATTTTAACAAAGTAAGCATCAAAAGCTATAGTGTCATCGTATTGTACGCGACAAACTTCAAAAATTAGCGATTTAATAGTGAAATATTTGAAAAGGTATTGTACAAAATTACTGTTTGTATTGTAAGTTTTGTAAGGGTGTTTAATTAAAGTATAAACATTATTGAAAATATTTTTCAGTAACTTAAACTGAAAGTCATACAGAGCAATATTCGTAAAAAATAGTAATGGATATTAAACTCAGTGGTGTAACTAGGATCTGTTCCTAAATGGGGACTAATACTTGCTTCAACATGGGATTCCCTCATTTTAACAGAAAATGAGAAATATAGAATTCTTAGCATATCATTTTATAAATATTCGATTATAAATAATTTCTGTACACACACAAAGTATTATTTCTCGTGTCCAAAAGTCTGTAAAATTGATTATTATTTTATAAATTGTTCGCACCTATACAAACGTGTGTAATTACAAAGTGATTTTAACAAAAAACGACCTCAACCGAGTGAATTATATCTGAAGATGGAAGATACGTTCCGAAACATGACATTTTAATGAAAAACGAAGGCACACGACGGATCTCAGGGGGTTTATAAATACAAAAGTGGCTATACTTTCTAAACATCTGATATCTGCAGTAACACAAGTTAATTGTTTAGAGGACATAACCAGTAGAACAGGCTTAAGAATTTCTGCAGAAAAAAAAACAAATTTTTCAAGAATATTAAAAATGCGCTAAAATTCCTGCTAATAGATATTGGTCGAATAGAGAGGGTTAGAAAATTTAAGTATCTAGAGGAAATAATTCAAGAAAATGGTCTAGAAAAATCATCTGTAGAAGAAAGGATTCATAAGATGGAAAGGGCATATGGAATAACTAAAGATATTTACAATGAAAAGTGCATATCTAAAAATGCAAAAAAAAAGGCGTTGCAGTACAGTAGTGAAGCCAGAATGCCTATATACAAGTGAATGTCTAGCATTGAATAATAATTTAAACAAACTAGAAATATTGAAAAGACGAATTATTAGGAAAATATTAGGCCCACGAAAAACTTCAGAAGGTTGGAAATTAAGAAGTAATGATGAAATATATCAAAGTATAGAAAATATAACACAAATAATGAGAAAAAGAAGACTATTATTTTTTGGGGCATTTATATAGAATGGACGACAATAGGTTAACAAAGCAGGTCTTCAAACGTCTGAGGGGGAAGAAGTCAACATCAAATTCGATTTAGAAAAGAAGTCCAAAAGGATTTAGAAAAAAATAATATAAACGCAGAAGAAGCAACTGAAAGAGAAGTTTTAAGGATAAAAGTGTCAAAAATGGAAGGAGTCCAGGGTAGGAGAGAGAAAAACGCAGGTTCAAAGTGGACTGAAGACAGGAAGAAGAGACACAGTGAAAAGATGAAAGAATATTGGAGAAAAAGAAAAAATAAAGAATAAAGAATTGAAATTGGCAAGTGGTCCTTAGATGGCCTATACAAACAATAGTGACTTGGATACCAGTAACAATATATATGTCAAATCGTGAATAAGGCAGCACTACAAACTATATACGCCAGCATCTAACAACTGGTAATATTTTAAGTGGACTACTACTGCGCTAGAATTGCTAGAAACAAAAAATATTTAAAACGTTCGATTAAATTTTTTACGGGAATCGGGAGGTCCTATTCTGGCAGTGTTAGATTGCCCACATTTAGGTACATTTTTATCTGAAACCTAATAAGATAGAGTCTTGAATTTTTGGCGAGTGTTTTAGGTGCAAATTGTATGTCTACCGCAGCAGAAATATTTAATTTCTGTTTCCACATCAAGATTTATATTTATTTCACGAACCTTCTTTTCACGAAAAATTTAAATAAAATAAACATTTATTTTCCCAGCAACCAAACTATACACTGTAGTTCTACAATTCTGCTTCAGTTTGTAGACGATGGTGACTTAAATCAGCCATAAAAATTTTAATATCCTATGTAGTACAGTTTCTGTGATATATGTGTATCTAAGTGTTGAAAAATATGAAGTTTTCAAAAAAGTCCGTTTCAAGTAAAAGTATATCAGTGAGAACTAACAAAAACTCAAGTTTATAAGCAAACACTGTTTTCACGCATAAAAATAAAACATAGGCCTACATGTATCCTCTATATTGTTGACTTCATAGTTACCGGCATGAAGTACAAAATATCCTCTTTTTACACAGTGAAAACCACATCATTTTAAGTTCAACAGTTTACAAAACATATATTGAAAGGAAGCGTGTACGAAATTGTAATGATATTATCGTGTGCGCAGACATATTTTAGATTATTTATAAAATGTATTTATGAGTTTATTTGTATCATAAATTAAAATTTAAGAAAAATTAAAATTTTTAATAAAAACAAGCATTCAAAAAGTGAAAATTAGATCTAGTCAGGCTGAATGGGATCATGAAGAGGAGCCAACCAACAGGTGTAAAATCCCGGTACGTCAATTGTTTGTGTTATATTTATCATCGGATTTAATAGATAACCATTATAATTTAGTTGTATGTATGCAAAAATAAAAACAAATGTCTACATAGACGTGTGAGGTTACGATAAAACTCTGCCATCGCATATTGGCGTTATGATTTACAGTAGACCTACGTTCCGCATTTTATTGAAATTGGTATTCCCTTCCTCTCTTCCTCCCTCCCTATAACTGTTTATCTGTCTCAAAGTACGTCAATTTCTGTCGTTAGTGGCCTAGAAAACGGTTTCTACTGTGTGAAGGGTGAAGAAACGTTTTTCACTGTGATAAAATATATATATTTGTTTCCAGTAAAAATAAACGATAAAATTTCCCTAATGTTTCCACAGAGTCAAGTTACATTTTACAAAACTACTTTTCCGGTAACGCCTCTCTCTCTTCCCCCTCTAACTCTTCCCCCTCTCACTCTCTCTCTCTCTCTCTTTCTCTCTCATAACTTTACTATTTGGCTGAGTTTTAAAATAGATCACACATCAATGCAGAGTAATACTACGTTGTTATCATAAAGTTTACCTTAGTAAGTCTATATCCGGTATTTGAGCCAAATGAGGCCATGCTAACGTTTATATATACGTATATTATTCCGGTAGCACAATGTTTACACATTTTCCGGAACCAAAGATTACAGAAGTGATTGAAATCTCATTTTCCACTGCTGCTTGTCCATCCAAAGATCTTCCTCAATTTTTCGTTTCTCAATATAGTCTGATTTTCTACTATCCAAATGATAGGTAGTCTTCTTCTTTTCCTTCTTCCTGGTGGGGTCCATTCCATAAATCTCCTTGGCAATCTTTTCTGTACCATTCTTTTCATGTGTCCATACCATTGTATTTTTTTTTTTTTATAATATCAACAATTGAATTTTTCACATTCATTCTGTCCTTAATACTTTATTTTTAATTTTTTACCGTCTGGATACTCTTGCCGAACGTCTCCAAAAGTCCATCTCTGCTGTCATTAATTTTGTTCTTGTGTGTTTATTAGTAGTCCAAACCTCTGAGCCGTAAGTCATGATACTTCTAACAAGGTTTTTAAATATTTTGGTTTTAGTTTCTGCTGTAATTTCCATATCCCACAATATTCCATTTAATGTAGATACAGCCATCTTTCCCAAATTAATTCTGGATTGTATTTCTTTGTCTTGCTTCCCAGTGGCCGGAATTTTCATCCCTAAATACTTGTGTTCTCTGTATATGAAATCATCCAAATGTTTATGAAATGCTAAAGTTTAACTTCTTGCTATATTTATGATTTCAGTGGTAATTTTTTATTGGCAATGTGCAATCTACATCTATAATAGAATAAAAGAATTAGTTTGTGAGGTTTTCTCAAGGCAGTAGCATATCTTGAGTTCAAGTTCTGAGCAGTCAAATAAATAAAAAGAAAAGAACAAATAATTTTTCAGTTACTTTCGGGCGCTTTATTTGAACCCAAAAAATGTTTTACACAAATACAGTAATATAAGTGTATCTCTTAATGAAGTATTTGGAGCGTGCATAAGTATTTCTCAGAATATGCAATTTCAAGCACAGAGTAAAATATCGGTACTTTTTACTTGGCTTCCGATAGAACCATACTTGACTTTCATGTTCTAAGATTTATATTTAAAATCATTTACTTGAATTCGGCTCGATAATTTTCAAAAAAATATCGCCCACCCTCAAAGTATTTTTACTATTTATAGATATTTTTGTTATTATGACTTAGTCGTTAATATAATGTTATTTTCGAGTCACTGTATCTATAAAAATCAGGTAAATTACTCTTATAAAGAAACTGAACTATGCAGACAATCATGCCTCCTCCTCAACCGATCCCCACCATTAATGATATTTACACTTTCGTAGAGTAATAGTTTTATCATAAGTAATTTATAAGGTATCTTATCCTTCAAAACTAAATATTCGCACTTTACTTGATTCCAGCACAGCAATTTAAAAAAAATCAACCCCTCCCCCTTCAACTACCCACTCTATTTATAATTATCTCATTTAACATTTCACAGTGGATTTATATGAGCACTTTTCGGAAGCACTTATTTATTAAAATTAATTACTTTACTCTTGTTAAAACACAAAACAATGCAGGTAAACTACCCCTCCATCCTAACCAAATAACCTGGTTGGCCTGTCAACAAAATTATTTTATTTTTAACATACTATTGTTTGAAAAAGTTAAAATGAATTTTTTTAAGTACTTTACTCTTGTTAAAACGTAAAACGTGCAGGTAAACTACCCCTCCCCTTCACCAAAATCAATAGGCCTTGAGTTCTCTACAACTCGGGCACATATGCAAAAAATTATTTAATTCTGTTTGAGTTTGCGGCAGTTATCGTTTGCCATATAAAAATATCTACACACAGACACTTTTCGGATAATTTTTTTTTTAATGTTTCGAGGGCAGTACAATCAAAATCATCCCTTATCTCGAGCAGGATTTTTTCGCGATCACCATACTTTCATTTCCTTACGGAACATGGAAGTAAAAATCGTACGGTTTCATTTATCGCCAATTATGAGACACTTTACCACGCTCTGGCCCACCGTGGTGAACATTATTGAAAACAAAGATGTAGAGACAATAAAAACGCAGCCCACTCTTTGTCAATAAATAATATCTGTTGAATAACGATACAGAAATATGTCGGCAGCAAATATATTGCCAATTTCCGCGCGACGAACAATGTCAAACACAATGAAGGGCAACCAAACAAGAGATTCAAATTGAGTTAGGTACTCTTCTTTTTTGTTTCTGATAAGGTTACAGAATATTTCTGGTTTGAATCTATTTTCAACGGTAATAAATTACAACGAAACGTTGCAAATAAGCAGGATTAGAAGAAGAAGACAGAAGACAATGATTAGAAAAATATCGGTATGGAGAACCATACATGACGTCCATGTTCTAAGATTTATATTTAAGATCATTTACTTGAATTCGGTTCGATAATTCCTAACAACTTAGGTGTGTTCCTTGGTAATCGAGTTTTAGGCCTATGTTTGACAAATTGAAATAAAATATTTCCATAGAAACTATTTCTTTGTTGTCGATAACGTAGTACACATATAAAAAATTATCCCCTCCCTTTCCAAATATTTTCATTTATAGAAAATTACCCCCTTCCCCTTCAACTACCGTTTTCATTTATAGATATTTCATCTACCATTCTACAGTGGATTATTATGACCTTCTTTTAAGGATACTTTATTTAGCAAAATTAAGTAATTTACTCCTGTTAAAACATAAAACGTTGCAGATAAACTACCCCTCTCCCTTAACCGATCTTCACCAAAATCAATAGGCCTTGTGTATTCTGGGATGTATACAAAACATTATTTGATTCTATTTGAATTTGCGGCAGTTATCGTCCGGCATAGAAAAAATTCTACACACAGACACTTTGCGAAAAATGACTTTTTTCATGTTTTGAGGGTAGTATAATCAGAATCAGCCCTTATCTCGAACAGGATTTTTTCGTGATCATCATACTTCCATTTCCTTACGAAACATGGAAGTAAAAATCGTACGATTTCATTTATCGTCAATTACAAGACACTTTACCACGCTCTGGCCCACTTTGATGAACATTATTGAAAGCAAAGATGTAGACAATACAAACAGAACACAGCCCACTCCACTGTCAATAAGTGACATATGTTGAATAAAGGTACAGAAATATGTCGGCAGAAATATATCGCCAATTTCCGCACGACGAATGTCAAACACAATGAAGGACAACCAAACAAGAAACTCAAATTGAGTTTGGTAGGCGCCTATTCTGCTTTTCTTTTTTGATAAGGTTACAGAATATTTCTATATTGAAGCTATTTTCAACGCTAATAAATTACAACTAAACGTTGCAAATAAGCAGGAAAATAAGAAAAATACAGAAGACAAACACAAGAAAAAAAACGAAAAATTTATTTTACTTAAAACTGTCTTGCACGTCACTTAATGATAGGTAGGTAAGTAATGATAGGTGAAATCTAATTTATATACAAAAATATAATTTATCCATGCATTATCCATGACACTGAACTAATTTAAAATTTTTATCCATCTGGATTGGTAAAGAATTTGACCAAACGTGAATAGTTGGTACTGCACGCTGCATGAAATAAACATTTTATAATTTTTAAATAAAAATCTCAAATAGAAATATTTGATTTATAAAAAAAAATATATAATAATATTGTATAAACAATAAAGATCAATTTTCAGACATTCAGAATATGAAGTTAATTAAAACCATACAAAATGGTCAACAAAAGAATATTTAGGAAAATCTTAATATTAACAAAGTATAATAACAATAATTTACTCAAATATACACAAAATAACATGATCTATTTAAAATTATAAATTTTGTTAAAATAAATAAAATGTAAACATTTAATATTTCCGATATAACCGTCAAAACGGTTATATTAAGTAAATACACGTTAAAACTGTCGATAATATAAACCGAATTAAATCGATTATTTGTTATTTTATATTAAACTCAAAACAAATTCAATTATTCGTTAGATTATATATTAAAATCTAATTAATTGAATTATTTTTGAATCATTTACAAACCCCTGAGGATACTGATATATACAGTGAAACGTATGTTAGGTGAATTGAAGCAATAAAAATACATTACAACTACTTGCAGAAGAAATTATATTTGATAATATACATAATATTTAATGAATTATTAATATACTATTATAATTTTATTATAATATGTTTTACAATAAACTTATTTTATAAGGCTCTGATAATTGTATAGATCTGTCACATATGATCTTCATTTCAGAGAATATAATTATAATCTTATATAGGCTACTATTTACGTAATAAATTGTGTGCTTTTTGTAGATGATGTGTCAGATCGAAACAATTATCAGTATTTTATAAAATCGATTAGTCGCGAAACAATTACAGACTGTTTTGTTATTCTTAATAATTGACCAAATCAGTGGCGTATCTAGAATATGGCTTTGGGGGCGTCCGGTGTCGGGTCGGCTTCATACAAAAGAAAAAAACAAGTTAAGACTAATAAACATTACTATCTTTAAAGTGGCTGAAAAATTCGTGAGAACATCCTAAAATCAGTCCCATTAAAGAAAACGGTAATAACACAATAAAAATACGGGTTATTGAAACATCGTTAAAAGATACTTATGGAATGAATTGATTTTTCTACATTCCGTATTTCAAACGTGACCATAATGCTGTTTACTAAACATGTTTGTATTTAAAAAAGAGCTACTTCTATATTAGCGTACACAGCTATTAAAAATAAAATAAAACAGCCTATAAATTAAGAGATTAACAAAATTCGTCAACTGTTTTGACCCTCTGAAGTGAGGAACGGTCCCGTACGTCACCCCTCCTTGTAAATACGCCAAATTATTGTCGAGAAATTAAACAAGATTAGAAAAAAAAGTTAAGAAACAGGAAATAAAATAAACGAAACAATAAATGAAATCAAAGGCATACCAAATTACTCATGAAAAATGTGTACCGGAAGAAGAAAAATAATAATAATAAGAAGAAGAAGAAGAAGGAATGAAAACGAAGTACGTAGGGAAGCAAACCTAGTGGTTATTATAACTTGGTATGTCGTCGTCACAAAAAACGAAAAATGTATTTTACTTAAAACTGTCTTGCACGTTACTTGATGATAGGTATATTAAATCAATTATTAAATCTAATTTATATATTAAAATCTAATTTATCTAAGCACTGTATAAATAATAAACGTCAATTTCCAAATATTCAGAATATGAAGTTAATTAAAAACATACAAATAGGTCAACAAAAGAGTATTTGTGCTTAATATTAACAAGCACAGTAACAATAATTTACTAATTAAAAATCAAACTCAAATATAAACAAAATAAAATGATCTATTTAAAATTATAAATTTATTCAAATAAATAAAATATAAACATTTAATATTTCCGATACAACCGTCCAAACGGTTACATTAAGTTAACAAACATTAAAACTATCGATAATATAAATCAAATTAAATCGATTATTTGTTATTCTATATTGAAATCAAAACAAATTATTCGTTAGTATGTATATTAGAATCGAATTATTTTGATTATTTGTTAATTCATTTACAGACCTCTGAAGATAATTCAAGATCTGAAGATATATTCAGTGAAACGTATGCCAGGTGAATTGAAGTAATACATACATACATACATACACACACACACACACACACACACATACACACACACACACACACACACACACACACACATACATACATACATACATACATACATTACAACTACTTGCAGAAGAAATTATGTTTGATTTGAATTATATTTGATTTTCAGATAATATAATTATAATCTTATACTATTTATGTGAACAATTGTGTACTTTTTGTAGATGACGTGTCAGATCCAAACAATTTTCAGTATGTTAAAAAATAAATTAGTTGCAAAACAATTACCAACTGTTTTGTTATTCTTAATAACTGGCCAGAGACATAATAAAAGGACAGAGAGGTGTGGAGCGTCCGAAGAGTTGGAGTGACCAGGGTTGATCGATCTGCTTGGGACCGGAGCAAACCATTTTCGGTCTAATCCTTAGTGAACATGATGAAGCTGATGATGATATAGTTAAGAAACGCTGTTATGTGAATCCGTGCATGAAAAGATCGTTGTTCAATACCAATCATTTTCTATGTTCATTCAACTTTCCTAATCAGTTGGGTGACGTTGAATGTAGTCTAAGCGTAACGCTAGCCACAATGGACAACCGAATTACCCGACACACATTGGCCCAAAACTCAATCAAGAGAGTATACAAACTTACGTCGTTTTTTTTTTCAGATCACTATGTTTATATTAACAAAATGAAGCATTATAAATTGTATTAGTTCTAGAAGAGGCTAGCGTTGATTTTGAGACGCTGTTACCTAATTCTAAACTGTCAAAGTCGCAAAATCAGATTTGTCCAGCTCATTGTTTCATTCTTTTTGTTTGTTATATTAGATCGCATCACGTACTTATATAATACATTTAGAAGGTTGTAGAGGCAGTATGTTTTCCGTCTTCTACAAGGATTTAGCACTTTACAAAGATGAAATATCTTCTTCTCCTCTTCAAGGATTAGGTTATATAAACCTGTTCCGGCACTCATCTCATCTTCGGACAACCCACGTCTCTTCTACCAATGGCTTTATAGTTCAGTACCGTTTTCGGCAATCGATCCTCTGTCATCCTTTGCAGACGATCCCACCATTGTCTTCTGTAAATTGCAATAATTTTATTTATGTCCTTTACTTTGAGTTCTGCTCTGATATCTCCATTCCTTATTCTGTCTTGCAATGTAGAATTTAAAGTACTTCGAAGAAACTGCATATCTTTTTTTTTTCATGTCCCACGCCTCACTTGCATAAATCAACGTGTGTATTCCAATTGTCTTATAAAATTTAATCCTTGTGCTGTGTCTTGTTTTATTTCTAAGATTTCTATGAATCGTACCCCAAGTATCCCTAAATTTATTTTATCTTCTCTCTTACATCATATTCAGAATCATAGATTGCAAATTATACATCGCAATACAGAATAAGAAATGAAGATATGAGAGCAGAACTCAAAGTAAAGGACATAAATAGAAGACAATGGTGGGATCATCTGCGAAGGATGACAGGGGATCGATTGCCGAAAGCGGCAGTGAATTATAAAGTACCACAAATATTCCTAAATTTATTTATCTTCTCTCTTATATCATATTCAGATTCATAGCTTACTGCACAGCCGAGATATCTAAAACGCCTCACTTGTTCTAAAGTGGTGTTGTTTATAATTATTTTAGTACTCACTGGATAATTACCTTTAAAGGTCATGGTTTTAGTCTTTCTTATTGAAATTGTCAGTGAGTACTCTCTTGCCACTTCTTGTAATTCAAACATAGCTCTTTGTAAATCACATCCTCATTCAAGGAAGAATTATACGTAGTCAGATCACTGGACTACTACTCTTGTAATATTACAAAGTATTTGCAACAGAAACTAAATTACATCTTTCACCAAAATACTAAATTACTGTTGTGTTTCAATTACTTTTGCGGGAAGATCGTTTAAAAAGAATAGTTTTAAAACAGAAATATATGTTGTATTAGTGATAACAAAGGCGAGCCGTGACGATTGTAGAAACTCCATTGTCAGAATTCAATAATAGTTTCCACTATTTCATTCCCCTATAGCGTTTAAAACGTATTATGCAAATACTGTGCACTGAATCGAAGCAGCGATTTTATGAAGGTCGCTCGAATCCAACAAACAGTTTTTGTCGATATATTATTTTTATGGTCTAGTAGGTTTATGGTGCGCTCCGATAATCTGCCACGTCGACATTTTTATGGTCTAGTAGGTCTATGGTGCGCTCCGATAATCTGCCACGTCGACATTTTTATTGTCTAGTAGGTTTATGGTGCGCTCCGATAATCTGCCACGCCGACATTTTTACGGTCTAGTAGGTTTATGGTGCGCTCCGATAATCTGCCACACCGACATTTTTACGGTCTAGTAGGTTTATGGTGCGCTCCGATAATCTGCTACGTCGACATTTTTAAACGCACATTATATTTTAGATAAATTTTACTATTCGATAATCGTGTTACAAAAAAAATGTTATTAAAATTGAGATGATATTCTGAAGCGTTTGAGGACGTTTTCTTTACAAAAAGCAGCAACAATGAAAATATCATTTTCATAGTAATACAGTTATTTGTCGTTTTCATCGTTATCATCATCATCATCATCATCATCATCTTCAGAACACGGTATAGGCAAGGTGCTTCCTGTTCCGCCTTCAACAATCCTCCAACGATCTCTTCCTGGGTCGACCCCACGCACCTGTCTCCTATAGGTTTGTATTTCCGTACTCGCTTGGCCAGTCTGGAATCTGACATTCTTTCTAAGTGTTACCATTGTTTACAATCTTTTAGTCTTCCACTCAAGTTAATAAACTTGTATTTATTCTCTTATGGCCTCAGACTTCATACTATCAAGTTCAGAACATCTTTTAACTCCTCTTAAGAACCCAATTTCTGAGGCCTGTATTTTACTTTCTGTTTCTTAATTGTTGTCCATAATTCACTTAGGACAGTACAGGCACCTCCATAACTTTGTAAAACTTTAGTTTTGTATCTCGTCGTACCTTGTTTCTGAAAATACGGTTGATTGTCCCACAGATCGTCTGGGCCTTATCCACGTGGTTGGATCTACGAACGGCACAGACATAATTTAAGTTCATAAAAATATTTTTGTAGACGATGACGACTAGTTAAATAAATTGATTTATACCTGTGGAACAATAAGACGACTATTGAAGAATAAAACGCAGAAGGAGACACAGCTATAGGGTCCTGGCTGTGCCGACTTTAATGTAGCCTATAAATGTGAAACACGGACTCTCCTGCAAAAATATATTTTAAAAATACAGGCCTCGGAAGTGAAATTTTTAACAGCAGTTAAGGGATGCACTTTGAGAGATCATCTATAAAACAACGACATGAGGAAAGACCTGAAGTTAGAAACGGTTCTGGATAGAATAAAGGAATATAGACAGAATTGGAAGTCCCATGTGGAACGCATGGTAGACATGCGTATTCCTAAACACGCGTTTGAATATAGGCCAGTGGGATCGTGGGATCGTGGAAGACCCTCGAAAAAAATGGTCGGAGACTCTGTGAAGTCGGAACGGGCTGTAGCCCAGGCCATGTAGTGATGGGCTGTAGCCCAGCCCATGTAGTGACGGGCTGTAGCCCACCTCATGTAGTGACGAGCTATACCCCAGCCCATGTAGTGACGGGCTATAGCCCAGGCCATGTAGTGACGGGCTGTAGCCCAGCCCATGTAGTGACGGGCTGTAGCCCAGCCCATGTAGTGACGGGCTGTAGCCCAGCCCATGTAGTGACGGGTTATAGCCGAGCCCATGTAGTGACGGGGTATGGACTGTAGCCCAGCCCATGTAGCGACGGGCTGTAGCCCAGCCCATGTAGTTACGGGCTATAGCCCAGCCCATGTAGTGAAGAAGAAGATGGCGACTACTTATGTATGGAACACATTTTTGAGGCGAATATGAAAAGAAATAACTTAGTATATCGTTTGAGCATGAACTTGGTGGTTGGCAATAGAATATGTCTACCGGTGCTTGAAAACTTTGAAAAAAATTTAATTCTCTGAAACAAGAAAGTAGCGTAGCAGAATATCCGCCATACATTTTCCTGCAGTCGCCTATAAAAGGAGTAGGTTTTTTCTGCCCTTTTAATGGCTAATTTTAATGTTCTGAAGGTATCGAATATCCCGGCTTTTACAAGTCGCATCAAAACAAAAAGATAAAAATTATCTTTTCACAACAACTGATTTCATATTTCAAGAACTATTATTAGAGCAGACTCAGAAGGCGTGCTTAAGATACTATAGAACTATACGCGAAAAAAATAAGAGCAAATGGAAAATGTTGTTGAAGAAGATTAAACAGAACTTGATATTTAAGAAGATTTATTACTTGTTCGCAGACAGTTTAAGACACCCAGTGACGGTAAATCTGCTTTTACCTTTAGCCACCTATTCTATATATCATCAGTACACCTTTCCGATTATAAATGTTTATCATCGTAATCTCCAGTTTTTCAACAGCTTCTTTTGTGGGATCATGTACGGTTTCCACGATTGCTTCATACAGATTTATTGCTAAGGAGTAAGCCCAGCGAATTCAATCGTCTTGGCGTGGCGATCACTAACACATGAATAGGAAGGGAAGAAATATAGATGAACGGACCAAAGTCGAGAAGAGGCGAGACGGATATAAATTCCGTAAAGGAAGCACTAACTCAGGTCCTTTAGTTTATTACTCACCTTTAATTTGTATAAAAATGATACTGAGTTTTCTGATTCAGATCTTATTACTTCAACCTCCTTAATTCCAACAGTTATTTCTTCTTTAGCACAATGTCGATTGGGTAAATAGGCCTACATGGTTGTCTAAGGAGAATGATACTGATGGTTGGAGGCTTTCTTGGCAATCTTACGTCTGGAAAAAAATTATTATTGTTGGAGACATATGACGTAATCTGTTGTGAGTCTTAATTTCTGTTACAATAAACTACCCTTAAATTTTAAACTCCATTAATTTTAAATTCTTAATTTCTCAAATGAATGTTGGTTACAAAAATTAATAAGACTTTATCACTGATGTGTCATATCATATGGACCCGAGACTTCTACTAAAATTTTTTTTTTAAATATTATCTTACTTCGTGGGCTTGCCCTGTTGAACTACTCTGCCATCACATCATCAGTCTAGTTGAATTTAATTAGAAAATTTAATATTTATATTATCTATACAGAAGATATACATTTAGTTTCCAATTATTAATTACGTTTTTCCAACTTTTAGGCTTCATAAACGAGTAAACAATTTAGGAATGTTTATGTCTGTGATTGTTCAACTGCCGTCGGCACTAGTGAGAGAAATTGTACATTTCGTTGAACCGTGTTTGCCAAATATATCTATGCATCAGTGTATTATGGTATTGTTATCCACTATGTAGATGGCTGTGGTTGTTAAACTGAAATTTCCGCTGCAGGCATGTGTCCCACTGACATATTTCTGTGTCTGTGTCGTTGACAAATGAAGCATACGTCACATGTTCCGTTCCCGTTACGAGTTCGACTCTCGAGTTAATGTAACAAATCGATTGTGCATATTGTGTACAGAGTAAATTGATTGTATCGTATACTAAGTGCTCTTTCGTAGTATCAACTTTCCTGTTTATTTTTTCAGTGTCATTTGGATTTCAAGTATGCTAGATACTCTACTTCCCACGTTCACTCTAATGTGCGCATGCGCGAACTGATACCTCACTTTGTGAAGAAAGAAACAAAACAGTCATAACAATGCATTAATGCAATGAAGTGAATATAATTTTTTTTATTAGTTAATTTTGGGTCGAATGTTTACAAAACTGACAATTTACTAACGTAAGGCTTAAATGGCAATAGAAGATTTAAATCAAGGGTACCCTATAGTTCTAAGGCTATTTTTAGTTGTATTTATAGTTGTTTGTAGCTCTACTTATGATGTCTTTGTACCCAAAGCGTCTAACCGATAAAGATATTTAACAATGGACCACGAGTCGTAACACGCGAAAAACCACATCGACGCAAGGATTGAACTCTGCACGTGAAGAACTCAATCCTTCACGTATTGATCTAAAAAATACAACTAATCTTCTTCAGCTTTCTTAATATACCCATAGATTTTTAGTTGTAACAAGCGATACTTTTATAAAATAAAATAAAGTGTTTATTTAAAACGTATTAAAACGATACTTTTTTCAGTACAAGTCAAGAATACAACATTAAAGACCGTTAAAGCACCAAGTGGCAGTAAACACGTATTATAGCGTCAGAAAATAAAATTATCATCACCTTCACAACATGGGATAGGCGCAATGTGGTACCAGTTCCGCCTTCAAAGTCCTCCAGCCACCTCTTTCTGGGTCTACCCACACACCTGTGTCCTATATGTTTGTATTTCCAGAATTGTTTGGCCAGTCTGGAATCTGACATTCTTTCTAAGTGTTCTTTCCACCGTTATTTGTAATCTTTTAAGTTTTCATTTAAGTTAAAAACCACTCTCCTCTCTCATACTCTTCTCTTATGGCCTCATTTCTTATACGGTCAATAAAATAAAATTAATCGTATCAAAACGGAAATTATTTATTTCTGTCCAATTTCAACTTTAGATTATTAAAAATATGTTTACTCGATGATTGGTTTTCAAAATTTATTGTTTCAAATCTGAATTTATTACTCAAGTCGAAAACAAATAAACTGCACTGTTGAGCGCATGACATAACGATTAACAATTCCAATGGAAAATAAAAATGTCCATAATTTCAATATCGCAGTTGCCCTGCGGCATGTTGTTAAATTGCTAAGTAAATCGTGTTCAGCGGATCGAAATTGCGATCACAGTTTATGTGCCTGAAGTACTTTCGTAATAAATTTTTCAAACAAATATACATCGTTTTATAGCGCATAAAATGTGTACAGTTATTCTTGTGCGCTCGTCAGTGTAATAGGATTTGAATTGTAGTTTTGTAAAATATGTATTTGAGCGAGAGACAAAATCTGCCTGGCGGCGACACTAAAACTTTAAACGTCTGAATCTGGTTGATAAACCGATAAACCGTTCGTTACAAAATGCAACTAAAATATTTGTAATATTAATTTAATTTACGCTTATTAATAGCCTGCGCACTCATGCACGCACACACAACTCGATGTTTCAAAAAATAAGTTTATCTCGGTAATTTATAATTAAATGATAAAAGTTTTGTAAATATACCAATTAGGCGTAAATGAATTTATACTACAAGAACAGTATATCGTTTGCATAAAAGTATCGACTGGTTGAATACACAGAGTTCAGTCACGTTTATAATGGCCATTGATACGGAACACTGCTCAAAGTTGTTGATTATATTTTCTTAATAACTTGTTTTTAATCCCGCGTAACGCGGCACGAGAACAGAGTACAGAGAACATATATGCCCAGCGTTGTATGTTTTTTTATCTTTTATATAAGGTTATATATACCCTCGTCCTCCACTTTTCCGTTTTTCTTCTTCTTCTTCTTCTACTTCTCCATCACTCACGGCCTGATATATTACCGTGTTGTATTCTTGTAAGTGGGTGATGCTTAGATTAGCTGCTTGTGAATGCTGTCTCTTGGTCGCTCCATGGGTCTGCCGCCACTGTGGCACTCTCCCCCAAGAGGAATAAACAAAAAAACTCAACACTGCCCTCATAATGATTTCAACAAATCAGAATTGTATTTTTTAAGGTCATCTGTGAGAGTTTATCCAACAGGCAGTCTATGTTGCAGTGCTGAGTTTTAACCATTCTTGTTTGTCTCGTGGGTATGTCCAGGGATATTAGTGACCACTAAATAATTTATTTCTGTTCTTTTTGTTTATACAGACGTAGCTAGTCTGAATACCATCGTTAACTTTAGCAGATTATTTTGAAAATCCGGCTGAATACTTTGAATGATCCGAGTAACTATGAAAGTATTTAGGAGTACTTATTAATTATGAGTAACCATACAGGCTACAACGCCATTCAGATGGACAAGACATGTACTTTTATAAAATAACATAAAGTGTTTATTTAAAATGTATTAAGACAAATATTTTTTTTCGGTAAAATTTGAACAAATGGCATTGTTAAGTCAAGAATACAATATCAAAGACCAGTGTAGAAATGGCAGTAAATACTTATTGTAGAGTTAGAAAATAAAATTAAATCAGTGACTATGGAATTTATTTATTTCTCTCCAATTTAAACTTTAGATTACTAAAAATATGTTCAATCGATGATTGTTTTTAAAAAATGTATAGCTTCAAATCTGAACTCATTACTTAAGTCGAAAATAATTAAACTGCATGTTTTGAGCGCATGACACAACATAACAATTCCACGGAAAATAAAAATATCCATAATTTCTATTTCGCATTTGCCCTGCAGCATGCTAAATTGCTAAGCAAATCATGTTAAGTGGATCGAAATTGCGATCACAGTTAATGCGCCTGGAGTGCTTTTGTAATAGATTTTTCAAATGAAAATACATCGTTTTATAACGCATAAAATGTGTGCAATTATACTTGTGCGCTTGTCAGTGTAATGGGATTTGAATTGTAGTTTTGTAAAATATGTAGGGTATTGATGGAGAACTAAATCTGCCTGGCAGTGACATTAAAATTTTAAATGTCTAAATCTAGTTAACAAATCGATAAACTGTTTCAAAAAAAAAAAATAAAACTAGAATATTTTGGTATTAATAAATGTACTGCAACGTTACAAGTATTTCAAAAATTGACACAAATACATTACCATGTACTCAACGCAACTATGAAGTGTATTACACCGGCCAGGTCGCAGGATTTTTTAATTCTCGTTGCGTCAAGTATACTTGCACAATAATTAAATAATTTTCAAAAAGGAGTGAGATGTTGTTGACATTAAATAATTAATTAAAACTGTTTCAAAATAACGATTCTATGATTTATTAATGTTAATTGAAAATATTCAAATATTAAAATTTCAAATCTTTTATAAATAAAATATTCTCCTTTATAAGTTTACATAAAGTACCACTGCTGTTCACGACATATTAGAATTAATAACCATATAATTTTACTAGCTAAACAGACATGATACACAAATTATCTAAACTCTTTTTATTTCAGTGTGTCTGACTTTTACTCCAATTTTCAAATAATAATAGCAACTCATATACAAACAAAATAATATTAAACTCAAGAACAAAATTACTTGTTGCTATAAACAAAAATAAAATAATAACATTTACTTTCAACCTATTATTTAATTCTACTGACACACCCAGATTTTAACATATAACACAAGATTAGTATTTTTTTTTAAATTTTCTTATTCAATTAAATTATTTACTTTAACTACTATTTCAATTTAAAACTTTAAGTCTGTATTGTTCATGTATAATTTTCTTTTCGAAAGTTCTCTTCACCAACAAAAAACATATAATTGTTTATTCATCACCTGCGTACATCTGCCGTAACCGTTGCGTGTGTGTGTGTGTCCTGAATCCTGAGAATTTGATGATGATGATGATGATGATTATGCTGATGCTGTGTTCTCTGTCTCTACGGGTTGTTGTTTATGATGGTCCAGAGTTCCTCCATACGTCTTGGTGTGTGTGGCCCTGATCGATCGGCAGACCGGCAGCGTGACGTTGTGTGAAGATTTCTTGAGTCTGAGACCATCCCAAAATTGCCGGTGGTATTTATACTGGACGGCGATCTGACAGGTCCAGGACTGTTTTCGACCTGTTAGATATTGTCACTTCGTGCAAAGCGTCCTTTTAATTACAAATCACTTTTTGGTTCATTTTCGCGATTTCGTGAACATATTCATAGCATGAGCGATATCATTGTTTGCGTAATGTTTTTCTGGTCACTCACATATAACACACTTATTAATTACTATTTAATTACACTAGTAATTAACATTAAATTACCCAGCCTCTTTATTATTGCACATTTTGCAATAATTTTTATATCACCATATTCGTTAAAAATTCCTTAATGTAATGGTTTCTTTATAGTTTGGGTAAGTCTTTGTTCACAGGTTTAAAACGTATTAATTAGTTTATTTTTATCCGGTTAAAATCTGATTAAAGAAAATTCGTACCCATCACCCCATTGTAGATTCTTGCCTGTCGTAGCTTGCGTTCACACACACAAACACACTAGCGCTGTATTCACGCGGGGCAGGTGTACGCTATCTGATAATTCTGAGCCTACATAATATTGTTAAAAACTGTTCATCATATACTTTCTATGCTAAATATTTACAAACATACCGCCCTGGGCAAATATGCAAATATATGTATTGTTGCAGTACGTATTGTGTGTATGTGTGCGTACGCCCCCCCCCCCCAACTGGATGCGTTAAATCTTGGTAATTTAAAATTAAATGGCAAATGTTTCGTAATAAATGTTAGGCGTAAATGAATTTTCAAGGACACTCTAGCGTTTGCATAAAAGTCTCGCTTAGTTGGATACACAGTGTTCAGTGAGGTTATAATGGGCAGTGGTACGCAACACTGGTCAAAGCGGCTAATTACATTTTCTGCACCACTTTTTATAATTCTACGTAATGCGATTAGAGAAAAAAATATACAGGCCTATACGCACACCGTTATATGTATTTAATTTTATAAATTTTATAATATTATAAGGTAATATAGTTGTACAAAGGTTTACACGGTCGGTGTCATTTTGATTAAAATTACTCCCGGGCTGCTGGGCCGTAGTCCAAAGCTTCTCACAAAACCAGACGTTTCGGCAGTACCACTGACTGACATCTTCAGTGAAAACGAGTTGATAAACATTCCACGGGACATCTCCAGCCTTAACCACAGTACTGTGGCCCTAACGTACTACGTCCCACGTTAGCGTTGACTCGTTTTCACTGAAATGGCAGTCAGTGGTACTGCCGAAACGTCTGGTTTTGTGAGAAGATTTGGACCACGACCAAACAGCCCGGGAGTAATTTTAATCAATACAAGGTTATATATTCACTAATTTTCACTTGTCTGTATTTTTTCTTCTTCTTTACCCACGGCCTGCAATATTACCGCGTTGCTGTCCTGCTTAGTTTAGCTGCTTGAGAACGCTGTCTCTTCATCGGTCCATGAGTCGCATTACATCTAATAGAATAAACAAAATGCTCAACACTGTTGTCATGATGATTTTACTAAGCCAGAGTTGTATTTTGTAAGGTCATCTGTGAGTATCTACCTATCCAACAGGCAGTACACGTTCCTGAGTCTTAATCGTACTTCTTTGTCTCGTGTGTATATCTATGGATTTTCGTTACACCGGATACTGCTTGGAAATAAATTATTTCTACTCTTTTTAACATGCAAACGTAGCTACTTATAATAGCACATTTTATCCGGCGAAATATTCTGAAAGATCCGAGTAAGAGTAAATTCCCCATTACAGGCTACACCGCCGTGTAGATAGGCAATACCTGTAACGAGTGTTGCCGGCCTCATGACTTGCCGGCGATCTGTAATAAAGGGTTTTCTTCCTCTATTCTTCGTAAAACCCAACGTCTACTACAAGGTATATCCATACATTTTCGTCTAGCCAAAAGAGTGCTGACCAAGAAGAAGAAGAACAGAAAATATTCTTGTAAATGAAGGACACCCCTGTTGCGTTAGCATTAGTATTTCCCATCCGATTTCCAAGGCTCGTATGAGTTCTGTAAGTACATACATTTTTACTTAAGCAGGTTACTAGCCTCCTGTAAAATCCCCAACCTGGAGGACCAGGAAGTCTGTTTTCGGGCTTCTGTTCCCTAAAAAGTTGCTTTCCCCTCTGCTGACGAGCTCTCTCTGCCCGATCACAGTAGACTAACTAACTTAAGCCATGTGTGCAGCCGTTGGCCTTCTGTAGGTTCCTCCGCTTCCACACTAGATGCACACCTGCCGCCGATGTGCACCATCCTGCCAGGCCAGGACCCGGAATACCCCCAGGCTGCCCTGACAGAACCCTCATCTCTCGTTTGCTTACCGACCCATTCCGCCAAAGGTTACCACAACCTTGGAGTGGATTGCTCGGCGTAACAGGTCCCACTAACGTGTAGGCGAGAGTAGAGTTGGGATGGAGAGGTAGTCCATTTTATCTTCAATGAAAGCATATGTTCTCGTCACACCCCATTTCAGACCGAAGATGGGTTCCGGAACAGGTCTAGGAGTGGTGGTGATAATGATGATGATGATGAAAGATACGCCGTAGTTGTAATAACGCCGGGGTTGACATGACAAGAGTCGGCGAAGAGAGACCAGAGACCAGACAGGAAAGATGCGAGTAAGAGATCTCACCCAAGACCGGACGAATATAAGGGTGTAAGCCTATATGTCATCTACCGATAACTTTTTACTCAACTATTCAGTAAGATCGACCACTCTACTTGGGCTGCTAACGTCGTCGCAGTATTTTTACACTTGACGTTTCGAACCCCAGAATCTGCTACCATCCTCAGAACAAAAAAAAAAAGAAAATACAGTAAAAAGTATAAAACAAAATATCGGTAATTACGATTACAATTTCTACCATAAAAATGTAAATCTTACATGAATTAGAAGTAATACATACGAATATACCATAAATTAATACAAAATAAAATTATCTTATATGAAAGTGGTATCTTAAAGTCCGTGTTGAAGACATGTAACTACCCGTATAGGTAGGCGATATGTTCGTCCGTTTGGTTGGATAACAGAATGGTCACCACTGCAACAGGATTTCTCGGATCTTTTCTTCCTGTTGGTTATTCTGGAAGCTGAAAACAAACTGTGTATAAACTTCATGTCATACTTCCGATTTATATCTGTGGCTTGGTGCAAGAATCACCAATGTCATAAAACAGTGTTACGAGAAAATGAAGTTTTAAAATTGATCAGTTTTTCCTGACACATATTACGATGTCATGGTCAACATCATGTTTGATGTTTCGATAAACATTCACATACATATGTAAGAACATGCCCCATGTAAGATTAATTGTGAAAAATATGTTTTAGTTTCTAAAATAAACTGACATTAGTGGGTCTGAATTCAAAAACCTGTTCCTGACTTTGGCAATCACGGATACTATTAATTCGCAAGATATTACAGATTGACACTGGTGGTTTTTTTTACACTTGAAAATACATACCTTCAGGAGTGACAAGAGCCACTAATGTCATTTTCACCAAAAACTATCATTGGTAGTTCTTGCATCAAGCCACAGATATATTTTATAGAATATTGAAACTTTCAACTTGTGAAACTTACTTGTCTTTTCTTCTCGTACGCGTTTCGGCGTGGTGTTCGCCTTCGTCAGCTTTGAGACAGACAGCTAGTCTGTCTCAAAGCTGACGAAGGCGAACACCACGCCGAAACCCGTACGAGAAGAAAAGACAAGTAAGTTTCACAAGTTGAAAGTTTCAATATTCTATAAAGTTTAGTGCTGTGAAAAAAGATGATGAACAATCAGAACAACCACAGATATATGTTACTGTAATGTTAGAACATTAGTCCGTTGCTATTCTTGAAAAATATGTTTCCTCCTATAGTAATGTAAAAACAGTGTTATAAATTAGAAAAATTAATTTTTAAATAGCAAGGGCTTTTCACAGAAGGGTTTTTGCCTTTGTTGAAATAACCATCATCTGTATAGAGACGTTTAATCATATGTGTGGAACGATACGTAGACTACAACACTGAATGGAAAGGTCAGAAGAGACACTCTTTTGAAATTTTAAAAACCGATGGCAGTGTCACGCAGCCTTCATGCCAGTGAAACTTGAACTCTGGATGCAAAAACCCAATTCCGGACACAGGCTACTGAAATAAGATTTTTAGGATCATTACTAGGAGTATCATGGAGGGGCTAAGAAATGGTGATATAAGCGACAACCTAAGAATATACAACCTAAACGAAAGGATAAAGCAATACGGACAGGATTGAACACACCATGTTGAAAGGATGCATAAGAGCAGGATACCAAAACAAACTTTGGTTTATAATCCGAAAGGAAGTTGTAATATTGGAAGGCCAAAGAAAAGGTGGTCGGACCAAGGAGTGTGTAAGAAAAAGAAGAAGAAGAAGAAGAAGAAGAAGAAGAAGAAGAAGAAGAAGAAGAAGGAGGAGGAGGAGGAGGAGGAGGAGGAGGAGAAGGAGAAGGAGAAGGAGAAGGAGAAGGAGAAGGAGAAGGAGAAGGAGAAGAAGAAGAAGAAGAAGAAGAAGAAGAAGAAGAAGAAGAAGAAGAAGAAGAAGAAGAAGAAGAAGAAGAAGAAGAAGAAAGCACTTTTATGTAAAACCTTTCTTTTTGTAATAAAATGTGTATTCAATTATATTCAGAGTATGGTTCACACGTCTGATATTCAAGAGAGAAAATATCGTAAATATTACTAGGATTTTTCTTACACCTAACTGATGAGCAATGTCCCATTCAACTGACAGGGGACAGGTGTTTGCCTTAATGAAATTAATGTATGCGGACGTGTGTAGTATGTTTAGTTTTAGAAAACTTTACAATATTTTATGTATTTAATTAATTGGTTTCTTTTTGTAAATTTCTAGCCACATATTTCAAGACAAAACATATCTATAAATTTCATATATTTTTATGTTACGCAAGTGATTACGTTAGTAAAGAAACAAACATTACATCAACGAAAATAAGATTTGTTTTAAGAAAGTAACCATACGCAGACGAGTTATATGAGATTGTATGTGTGTGTGATTTTCCACTCACAATATTTAAACAGATTTCCATAACAGAGAAAAGTGTGAGGAAAACAATTTTGTTTCGAACGTTGTTTTCATTGTGATGAATCTGTAAGAAAAGACGATAAAGAAGGCTGCGTCGGGTTAATTTTGGTACTTGGGAACGAGTCTGCGTGTAATACTGCTGTAATGTAACTGGGCTGCGGGTTTGATGTGTACAAAAATAATTTGACTCAAGCAGTTAAACAGATGTTACAACTATGCGCAGCTTTGACAACAGTTTGAATGACAAATGCAGATGGAAACGAATGTGGCAGTGGTGAAGTTTGTTTAGTTTATTACTTTCTGTTTTCTGTAATCGCAAATTTGGGCAATTCAATTTTCTTTTATTGTTCAACCCTCCGATATTGATCTATAAGTGCTGAAATCGATTCTTAAGTGCAATATTCTTATTTATTTAGTTGCTAAGACTAGTATCACTATAAGATTTGAGAACATAAAATAAAATAAAACATGGCATTCAACTCATCGCCAACTAATAGAACAATAGAAGAAAATTAGGGGTGAGATAGTTGGGAAACATGAGCTGCACAAGAATTTACAAAATGTTCCAAGATCAAGAAAATGCGGTAAACTTATTGGAGTGCTAACTACATGCACAGGTAGAAAATACAAAAATTAAATCATTAAATTAAATAACTAAACTAAATTTAATATATGGGTTACACTCGTATGTAAGAAATTATAATTGTACAAGTGATCACATGTGGAACACGTGGTTAATCATTAGGTTAAGACATTTTTTAATTATGTGATTTTATCAAACACTTATGGAATTCTTTCTTATATATTAATCTTGCAATATAAACAATTATATTACATTTTCTATTTGAGTAGAGTCAAATTAAATAATGACATAACACCACTGACAAACAAGCGTAATTATTTTTATTTTATACACTAAAACTATCAGCTTTTTTTGCAGGAGTGTGTTGAACGGTTACCGTGACGATTCAACAATAAAAATGTGATGCGTAACGGTTGTAAATATTACATTAAACATCAACTGAAATTTTGTATTTTTCCAGACGCAACTCAACAATAAAAATTTATTTTTCACTAATCTATGAAAGTGTAGTTACCAATGCCGGTAACCCACACATGCGGTTACCATGCGCAGTAAGCCAGATGTAATAGAAATTAAATATAAATGACACTTTATTTTCATTTAAAACAATCTAAGAACGGTAATTTTTTATAAAAAAGTTTCTTGTAAAGCGGCTGAAATAAGGTTTCTCAGGCACGTGGCGGGGTATACTCTCCATGATCGTAGAAGAAACACATATACAACTGAATATTATGAGTATACTCGAGAGGATTCCCCAGTATAGGCTGAATTGGTGGGAATGGATAAAAGCCGCATCCCCAAACAACTATGGAAATATAAGCCGAGGGGGGGGGAAGCGCTGGAGTGACTAACTCTAATCTGTGCGTGTTTGAGACCGGAACAAACCATTCTTGGTTTATTTCTTGAAGATGATGATGATGATGATATTTCTTCTAGGTGTTACTATTTGTGTAGGCCTTTTTTTTGTATTCTATACTTGGTTGGTTGCTGTGTGTGTGTATATATATATATATATTTCAATCACTTTCTGCTACAGTCCGTTTCTTGATGTATATAATACTTATAAATAATATATAAAATATATAAAATAATAGTTATAAATATTAAAGTAATATATATATATATATACATATAGAGAGTATGTAAGGGTTTTGTATAAGGTATAGTTTATTTTTTCAGAGTTGTAATAGTTGTTTGAAGAACTAAGATTTTGTCTAAACAAAAAAATTCTGTGCTTTTCTTTGTTAAGAAATAATATTCTGTATTTTATGCTAATTAGAAATTTATAAAACTTTTTCTTTTATAACCCAGTGGCTTGAAAATGAAACACTCAAGTTTTTTTGGGCAATAGTAATAAATCGTGTGCATTATTTAAAATTCCAAAGTATAGGCTATGCAAAATTATAATATAAACAGCACATTACGATGTAAAACGCTTCGATGTAATTACATTTTTTAAATTAATTTTTCAGAAAAATCTATCAAATCGTCTTCCATTTATAATTAACAGTAAAAATATTAATTATGAAGCCGGAATCACGACCAAAAACGCATATGAACTGACGAGATAGGAACGCGTCCACGTGAACTCGGCTGCGCTAAGGAGTGAGGGAAGTCATGCGATTTAGTGAACCAATCAGGTGGCGCGCCACCTTACTACATTGCTGTCTTCCGTGAGACAAAAACAAAATAATTTGTTCTCGCCTCACTCTAACAGTAAGCTGCACAGTAATGTAGTACAGTAAGCATCTTCGGCATGTTCGCTCCTATTCAAATCTATACATTTGTTATGACATCACTGTCTTACAGTACAGTAATGTCTCACAGTAAGCTGCAGTCTACCGGTAATGCTGTGGCGGCATGTTAGTACCCTAAGACCACAGATACATAAAAATTAAATTTTAACACATGAATATATGTGTTAAAGTGAAAACAAAGGAAACAACAGTAGGATACATGTGTGTGTGGCAAATGTCTACTGAGGGTGTCATGAAACACGTAAAGGTGTTTCACATGTTTTAGTCTTAACAGAGGCTTACCGGAGTTGGCGGTTATCAACCGGAACCAAAAACGAATTAACTGACAATCGATTACGAAATAGTCTGACGCGTAGTAGGCGTAGCTTGTAGTGTGTTATTAGACCCAATTTATTCGTACCCTGAGGAAGGTTACAAAATTTAGGAAGCAAAACGTTGCCTTGTATTTATAAAGCTTCAATGAAACATAAATTCCGAAACGTTGCTCTACACATTGCATACTTTCCCATTGTGTATGAGAGAGAACCCCACGAAAAATTTATAAACAGACACTACTAGCATCAAACTATGAAATTAGCTATTGTAGTCGAATGTTTTTTTTTTTTTAACAGAGTTTATTATATTATTCATACAAGTGTTTAGGGATGACAATTACGGCCAGTGGGAAGCAAGACAAAGACATACAATCTAGAATTAATTTGGGAAAGATGGCTACATATAAATAAAATAGAATACTGTGGTACTGTGTGATAAGCAGATTATAGCAGAGACGACTAAAACCAAAATATTTAAAACCATTGTTACAAGTATCATGACTTACGGCTCAGAATTTGGACTATTAATAAAGACACAAGAACAAAATTAATGACAGCAGAGATGGACTTTTGGAGACGTTCGGCAAGAGTATCCAGACGTGAAACAATTAGAAATGAAGTTATTACAAACAAAAAATTGAAATGGTATGGACACATGTAAAGAATGGCACAGGAAAGATTGCCAAGTAGAGTTATGGAATGGACCCCACCGAGAAGAAGGAAAAGAAGACCACCTATCACCTGGATAGAAGAAATTCAGACTGTATTGAGAGAACGAGAAATTGAAGAAGAGCTTTGGATGGACAAGCAGCAGTGGGAGATGAGAATTCAATCACTTCTGTAATCTTTGGTTCCGGAAAATGTGTAAACATTATACAGCCAGAATAATAAAAATATTATATTATTGTCGACACACTAGAAGCGTCGGGTGCGCAACAATGGCCAGTAATTAATTATCTGTAATAGTGGATGACGGACACAGAAGAGGCGGGGCTCGGCTCTGGACAACGTACAGTTTTCGATACCATAGCCTACTTGCCGATTTGATTTACCGTCGTTGGGTAATTTGTCGGCGTACTTTATATGCACTAAAACGAGATAATTTCAAACAACAATTTGTTTATCTTAAAAACATTTGTGTGTAAATTAACAAATTACTTGTCCAGCCAAAGATCTTCTTCAATTTCTTTTTCTCACAATATAGTTTAAATTAATATATGTGCTAAAGTGAAAACAAAGGAAACTACAGTAGGATACTTGTATGTGTCAAATGTGCCATTAAACACGTAAAGATGTTTCACATGTTTTAATCTTAACAGAGGCTTACCAGAGGTGGTGGTTATCAACCGGAACCAAAAATGAATTAACTGACAATCGATTACGGAATAGTTTGACGCGTAGTAGGCGTAACTTGTAGTGTGTTATGTATCCAGGTTATAGGTGGTCTTCCTGCTTTCCTTCTTCCTGGTAGGGTCCATTCCATAACTCTCCTTGGCAATCTTCCATAAGTCTCCTGTGCCATTCTTTCGTGCGTCAATACTATTGTAATTTTGTTGCTTGGATAAAATCAGAAAATTGAATATTTCACATTCATTCTCTCCTTAATAACTTCATTTATAATTTTCTCACGTCTGGATACTCTTGCCGAATGTCTCCAAAAGTCCATCTCTGCTGTCATTAATTTTGTTCTTGTGGGTTTATTGGTAATCCAAAGTTCTAACCCGTAAGTCATGATACTTCTTACAGTGGTTTTAAATATTTTGTTTATAGTTTCTGCTGTAATTTGCTTATCCAACAGGATTCCGTTTAATGTAAATATAGCCATCGTTCTAAATTAATTCTGCATTGTATTTCTTTATCTTGCTTTCCACTGGCCGTATGTTTTTTATTTATTTATTTTTAACAAAGTTTATTATATTATTATCGACACACCAGAAGCGTCCGCAACAACAGTCAGTCATTAATTATCTGTAGTAGTGGATGACGGACACAGAAGAGGCGGGGCTCGACTCTGGACAACGTACAGTTCTCGGTACCATAGTTGCCGATTTGATTTACCGTCGTTGAGCACATAGATTGGTAACTTTATATCCACTAAATCGAGATAATTTCAAACAATTTGTTTATATTCAAAACATTTGTTTAATTAAGTTGTGTTAGTGGTTATAATCACAAAAAGAATTAACACTGTTGGACACCACTATAGAAAAATTATTCCGATTAGTCCTTTCAAGATTCATAGCTTATCATCAGATCGGAAATATGAGCTGTGATAGGCCTATATAAACATTTCCGATCTGATGATGTACTGTGAAGCTTGAAAGGGCTAATCGGAATAATTTTTCTATAGTGGTGTGCAACAGTGTTAATTCTGTTTGTCAAAATATTTATCTGTAAATTAACGGTAGTCGTTTACATAATTAGTCCTACACCGTAAAATACCTGTCGATGACAACAGACAATCAACGGGAGCGTTCAGATAAATAAAGACGAAACTGAAACCCGCAGTATTTAGTATTGATGAACTTTGACACCAACACAGAGTGGCAGCAGAGAAATTAAAAAACGGTACTGTACCTTGATCCGTTCCTGCAGTCATTTTTGATATTTCGATTATGCGATTGTTTGGCTTCGATCTTTAGTGAATATCGCACATAATTGTGTGTAAGTAAAAGAATTATACAAATTTGAAATTTGTATGTTGGAAAATAGTTGGCTGGCGATTGCAGTTGGTGTTCTTAGCCCTTTCTTTTTAATGAACAATGATGTAGCAGTAATATGTCACAGTTGCGTACCTTTGGCGCCAAAAGTTGATGTTGTTAGGTTGACATGAGAACTGAAATTACACATGGAAAGCTATACGTGTGTAATGTAGAACTCGTTTTCTTGGCGGAAAACACGAAAAATACCCACTCGAAAGTAAGACGGGGTATTGCCTATTACTACACATGTCACGTTTTTGTAGCAGAACTCGTTTTTTCGGTAATATTTGTTTTTCAACAAGTATTCGTTTTGTGGCTAACCAACAAGAAACGTCCATTATGTATACAATATGTAGAGCGTATGTTGTCATTCCTTAATACATTGTTTTTCAATTAACGATAAATATTTGTATTTTTCAGCTTAGATTTGCTGTTGTAGTTTAGTTAATTTGTCAACTCAAAATCGTGAAGTTCTTTATTTTAAGTATTACTGTGTTACGAGCATTCTATATACACATTAAACGTTAGGTTATATTTTCCTCAACCATGGCTTTTATTTATTCCAGCAGTAAACTATAAACCAAAAACCATTGTCACCCAACCTCACAAATGAAAACAACACGTATTTTTGCTTCGCATTAAGAAATAGGATAATTTACAATTAGTACACTTCTTCTTTTCCACATAGTAATATGTCGATACAATCATGTCTTAAAACATCGAAAATTTACTGCAGGAACGGATAAAAATACAGTTCCAAAAAAACAAATAGCACAAGTTAAAAAAAATTGGGTGTTTGAATGGAATTTTAGAGCACTGCATCTGAAAATTCATCCATTGTGATTTCATCCACACATATTAATTGCGGTCTGAAAATTTTGTTTCCTTCAATTGCTCCTGGGTTCACAGGCGCTCATTATATCTGAGCCACTCCATCTCTGTTATATTAGTGATCTTCAGGTATCTCTTCCCATTTGATTTAAACTCTGTAATATTTTGTAAGGTCTGTCCTTCCTACACTACACGTCATGTTCTATACATTTATACATTTGTCTCAAGCATCCCTTTCTAAGTAAATTTGTCCCGCATTTGTCCCAAGCACCTAACTATAAGTAAACCTTGAAATAGGCGCATAAAATATAGAGGCAGTAAAAGAGTTCATATATCTTGGCTCCCAGATAAACAACACTAACGACGTCAACACTGAAATATAAAGAATATATTTCACAAACAAAACATATTATCGATTAAAATAGCACCTCACATCTAGCCTCATCTCAAGAAGCACGAAATGCAAAATCTACAAAACACTTATCAGGCCAGTGCTGACATATTCTTCAGAAACCTGGACAATGATAAAAAAATAGCGAGAGACTTCAAGGTTGCTGTGAAAGACGGATTCTAAGAACAATATTTAGAGGAGAACAAGAAAATGCAATGTAGCGCAGGCGCTATAATTATGAACTATACCATCTTTACAAAGAGCCGGACATTGTCAGGATAATCAAAATACATCAGGCCAAGATGGGTTGGACACATAGAGAGAATGGAGGAAGGACAGCCTACGAAACATATTTTCTACCAGAAACCAATTGGTAGTAGAAAAAGGAGCCCCGAAGTAGATTCAAAGACCAAATAGAGGAGGACCTCGGAAAGCTGAACATCAGAAACTGGAAAGCCAGGGCATGCAATAGGGAGGAATGGAATAGACTCTTGTAGCAGGCCAAGACCCACCTAGGATCGTAGAGCAACAGTTGATGATGATCTAACTGTAAGTAAGTTTTGAAATATATTGCTGCTTTTCCATTTAAAAGTTTACAATTTAAAAAATTACATTGACTATTTACTGTTCTATTTGTAATATAAACTCCTAGCACTGTCTACTACAATTTGAAATAACCAAACACTACTTTGGTCACAAAAGTGACAAACAAGAAAGCAATAAAACTACAGGTATTAAAAGTACCAGCTTGTCAATTTCATTATTGTTACCGTAGTGAATTCGTATCCATTTAAACCATTCAGTGAAACACGTTTTCTAATTTATCAAAAATATTGCGTTCGTTTTTCAAAGGACGCAAATAAACAGCTGTGCACATGACGTCGTACGGTTTCCGCTAGGGAATTTTAATTTCCGTCGTAATGTAACTAATTTACCACACCAGCTGTGTATCTCTGTTTGCTTTCAGCATTTGTCCCTTTGGGCAGTTAATTAGTCGTCAAACGGAATCACTGCTGTGGCAGTTGCTATTGGACAGCAGTAATATTAACTGCCGCGGCAACGCGTCCCTTGAGGTACTTTACGACTAAAACTAACCAAAACCATGTTGCTCGACTTCACATGTTTTATTTAAATAACGCTGTGTTTGTATATGTGTACACACACACACACACACACACACACACACAGACTTATATTTTCAGTATAGGCTCACAGTAAATAATGTGTTTTTGAGAATTTCAAAAATGTGTATTTGATCCTACCTGCTTTTAAGTTATTAAGCAAGTTGTCATGACTAATTTCCAGGGGCTCATTAGACTGGTGAGGACCGCGCTTCGATAATTCTAAACACCTCTCGGCTTCGATCCCTGGCGTACGTAACACTCAATGTATTGTAATTGTCAATTGTAGTTAATGTAATTATTGCATAACTGTTACTTAGATGTGAGAGTAGGTATAGAAATTTTAGTCATTGGCAAAAGACACAGGTGTCAGACTGTAATCCAGACAAACAGATGTTTTGAACATAAAAATAGTTTTAGGAACTTTTCCATGGGTTTCACCCTCTTTCTCAATACGCGTGACTGTCAAGGAAGTAATAATCGTAGGAAATTTGGTGAGACACATCAAATAAGAATTAATGGTGACAAGGCCCAGACATAACACATAAATGTCGCCATAAAGTTGCTATCCTTTTGGGTCACAAGTGTGAAGGCAGGTGTACTCCGTGAGAACTTGGTGAAAGCAGGTGGTTTACTCCGTGAGAACTGTAATCTGAAATAGTAAAACCCTACCAAATCGTGACGTAGGGCCACATGATACAGTCTTTGACGAATAATAGGAAGTCTTACAAAATTTGTACGAAACGACCTTCACTTCAACTAGTTTTAGCCAATAATATTTAAGGTTTTAGAAATAAGAGGAGGGAACAGTCCCATCACTGAAAATAAGGGGTTACACCCACGATTTGTGTATAAAAAGCCAAGCAAATGCTGGAGAAGTCAGATCTGATTGGAGTGTTATTAGAGAGCTCATATGTGTCTCACTTGACTTGTTCTTTGAACTGAGTTAGAAGGTATTCTGAGAAAGCCTTTCTAGCCAGTGATACTCAGTCATACTTTTTGTTTTTGTCAATTTTTAAAGAGTAGCTAAAGTAATTACATTATTTGTTGAAACTAAGTACTAATAACTGAAGGTACTTAGAGTTGAGTAAAAGTAACTGAATTACGTTAATTTCTCGAATTATTGTTATAAAGGACATTGTAAAAGTTTTGTATTTGCGAATCATCAATAAATTGTCTTCAGAGAAGAACGGTTCATATCAGTGATTTAAATTCACCTCCGGAGCCACAATAACTAACAGTTGTAGCCTAGCAGCCACTCGACAGGTTACAACAAATGTACGCTTTCCAGTTACCAGATCAGCTCAGTAGAAGAAAATAGCTGAGGTTAAGTAGAACAACAACAGTCGCCGAGACGTAATGCTGATCACCCTACATTTATTGTACGTAACTTACCTTGTTTCTTCTACACCATCTTAGATGATATTAAAAAGCGCTTCTGCTATATTATTATTAACAGAATTATCACTGTTGCACACCACTATATAAAAATTATTCCGATTATAAAAAAAATCGAAAAAATTTTTATATAGTGGTGTGCAACAGTGATAAATCTGTTTGTGATTTTAACTAACACAACTTTCTTCATTAAACTTCTATAATTATTATTGATTCTTCCAATTATTACTTTTAATTTTAATGTAAAAACGTTTTGACTTGAGTACTCTTTTATAAATTTGACTATGAATTTGATTATTTCTATAAAATATACAGTTAAGATATCAACGTTCTATGTTCACAATTTTTATGCGAACGTTCAGATGGACACAACACTATCGTGTGGACGGAACTCAGAATCGTCGCTTTAATATATATTATGATTATAATGGTTCAATAATATTAACTCTATTGACGTATTCTCGATATTAATTCAATGCGTTCGATTCTCATTAACAAGAGTATGCATAAGCCGCTTAGCCAAAGAGAACATAATTTTACAAACCTGATGACGATCGATACTGGAGCCGGTTCAAAGTAAATAACAGATTTACTCAAATATGTACAATCCTTATGTACGCAGACAACTCTGTCCGCAGTATAAAGAGGTGTCAAGCCAGGGAATCGACTTTTACGAAAACATTTAAGAATAGGCCTAAATATGCACATGCTAGTTTTACTCCGCGTAATACATCGTAAAAAAACATCCTAAAAAAAGTCCATCTGGCTCCGGATGGTAGCACCCTGTAAGAGCCGTAGCCAGGGTTACAGTGAAGACCACAACGGTGGATGCGGCAGAGTAGGGAGCATACGGTATGGCGGAAAAGGCAACCCATTCTCTCCGGGGTAAATAGAGAGAATCGCTGCCTTGCGATGAAGAGGGATCTTCAAAGGCTAAGGGAGTAAGCCCTGACAGAAAATCAGGGTAGACCAGGCTTTAAGCTGTGGTCTAGGGGACGGAAACCCTGAATAAAAATGACCCGGCCCTCCAGGTTGAGGGTTGGGCGAAGGGCCAACAAACCCTCCCCGTAAAACCAATATGTTCAGCAACCAATCACCATGCCTCGGTTTTCATCAAGTGAAACGTGCGTTTTAACTTGCCAAGAATACAGTTTTTCCAAAACTATTGAAATAAACAGCTGTACACATGACGTCATATATTTTACGCTACGTAATTTTCATTTGCGTCATAGCGCTATTACTTTACCACAGCAGCTGTGTACCTCTATGTGCTTTCAGCTTGTCCCTTTGGCCAGTTAATTAATCATCAAACGGAATCATTGCTGCGACCGTCGCTAGTGGATACCAATATTATCTGCCGCGGCAACGTGTCCCTAGTGGTACTTTGCGTCTGACTGAAATTAACTAAATATACGTATTTGCCCTACATGTAGTGATTTATTTACATAACGTTGTGTGTGTGTGTGTATGTCATGAAAACATATACACACGCCTACTTGTAGTAAAGATTCGCAGTAATTAAAGGTGTGTTTCAAGACTTCAAAGAGGTTCTTCATGTTTTTAAAATTAAGTTGTTATGACTGACTACAAGAGGTTTAGTAGAGCAGTGGCAACGGTGCCTGGACAATTCTAAACACTCGGCTTCGATTCCTGGCTCACGTAAAATTTCTTTACCCGTTCACCAAGTGCTGTTGCGTAGATAATACCAGGGGCGGCTCGTGATCAAGTTGCAAAGTTGCACAACCACCAGTTTTATTGACTGTTTTAATTAATATATTAACAGTGTTAACAAATATTTCCATTAGTGCCCGTACACGTATACCAGTTATACGCCCAATACATTATCGGTCAATACGCTGCTCGAAAACGAAAAAACAGCTGCGTTTCGAGCTTTCGACTATTTACACCACAGACGTATCTTTTTCTGCATCTGGTATTGTTAGTCTGTATGACTTTATTCGTGAAAATAACCTTGAATCTACATTTAGTGAGTGTGCAAAAGTATTAAACGTATTAGTCACTATTCCAATGACAACGGCTGAAGCCGAAAGGTGTTTCTCATCTCTAAAAAGAATAAAAACTTTCTTAAGGAATACTATGTGCTAAGAAAGACTTTCAGCCCTTGCTGTGTTATCCATTGAACGCGAATTAATAATGGACATTACAGACTTTAACCAAAAAGTAATAGACAAGTTTGCGTCAGGGAAGGACACGAGGATGGATGTTCTTTTCCGATAAGGTAGGACAGCTTTTCTGATTATTTTATTCTTTTATTTATTTTATTTTTATTTTCTGAATATTTTTCTAATAATTTTTAATTATCTTTTCTAATATTTAGAATAATTATTATTTTTCACTTCAGTGGTACTAGAAATTACAAAAATAACTCTACTCTACTCTAAAAATACTTTCACTCTAAAATTTGATGATTTATCCCAACCCCTCTTACACGACTCCAACCTCACTTTACTGGAACCAACAAACTTTGAAACTACCAGCCGTCACTGGATAATACTAAATACCTAATCGTACATTTCAACTTTATTATCTTCCATAATTAATGTGTCATTTTTAGTTCCCGAGTTCCAATTAATTTTCTTGTTCACAGTTACGTTCTCGTCTTTATTCCAGTTCCCATTTATTTTCATTTCAACAGTTTTAATTTTCTTTTCTTCCTTTTTCCTCAGGTCCAGTGTCACAACTGCACACAATAAAATGACACAGCTACTGATTTGTAAAATTTCACGCAGTTTTTGTAAAATTTCCTTTTTATTATTTTTTAGATGTATATGGATCACTATTTAGATACTTCTTAAATTTGTTAACTTATTATCCAAGTATACGTCATTTCGTATGTGATGTCATATTCCAGGTAATTGTTCATCTTGTTTTTTGAATTATCAGTCTCTGTAATTCCAACTAAGTCGTGTTTACTTGCTGAACTGCTGCCTGTCATGGTCCGGACGACGCCATTCAGTGTCTCCATCGTTATCAAGTCCCAAACGACGACATACAAATATACCACTAGAACCCGTGAATATATATTGACCTCACGGCTGGTTAATTCGTAAACAACACTACTTATATTTGTCACTATCCTATTGGTCAGCTCCGTTAAGCCACGCCCCTTCTGAGCCCTCCGTTAACCGTGCTGAGCCAGTAGCGTACTGACAATTACAGCTGTTTACGAATTGACCAGCTGTGAAGGCGGATTCACGGGTATATATACGGGTTCCAGTAGTATATTTGTTTGTCGTGGTTTAGGACTTGATAATAGTGGAGACACTGAAAGGCTTCGTCCGGAACATGACACAGTTCAGAAGTTCCAACTTCGTTGTGCTTATTTGCTAAACTGCTAAGTGACAAGTTCTGGACGAGGCCTTTCAATGTTTCCACCATTTTCAAGTCCTAAATCACGACACTCTATTGATGCTTGTAGGTGGTACATACTTCAAAACATTTTTCTAACAACTTTTGTTCTTCGTGAATGCAATATTTGAAATATTCATCAACCTTTCTACTTATATTTCTATTTTCTTCCTTTTGTATTCTAACGTTTTTCGTTTTTCTTCAGCTAATTTTTCTAATTTACGATGCAACCTAACATTTACATCTTTTAAATTCTTATTAATATAATCCTCACCAAAAGCATACAAAATTTCTTCTATTTCTATCAATCAATATATTTTGTATAATTTTGGATGTATTTTAACAAAATCTTTGTTTAGTATATTTAATTTTTCATAAAGGTACCTAATTTTTAAATTTATCCACAATTTCTCACTAAAAGTTTTTACTTTAGTTACTACTTCACCATTATTATTTATCTTAATTTTCGCATAGTTTGGTATTATTTAGGACTTGAAAATGGTGGAAACACTGAAAGGCCTCGTCCAGAACATGGTACGTAGCAGTTTAGCAAATAATCACGACGAAGTTGGAGTTACGGAGACTGGTAATTTAAATAACAAGATTAACAATACAGCAAATAAGCACAGCAATGTTGGAATTACAGATTATTAGAATAAAATTTTGTTTTGAAATCTGATCGTCCATGTCTGTTGTTTTTGTTATAATCGTGTGTTTAGCTTTAGATGCCATGGTTTTGATTTGATAGTAGAGACAGAATACTCTTTTGAGTTGAAATTAATTCTGACTACTATATTCTGTGCATAATATAAACTTTACTACTTACTGCACATTAGATTAAACATTTCATAAGACACACTGAAATGTTCTTATTCATAAACTGAAATGTATACTACATCGTTCCCATGACAGACATTAAACACTTATTGTGCAAAACAGAGAGAATACATCATACAGATTTACGTCGTAACATAAACAACATTAAGTACGACTACGCTACTACATAATCGCGTTAAATAAACAAAGTGTGCGTTTACGTACGCTAAGTAATAACAACCTCTTTGTATAATACCCGTTGTAGTATTTCGGTGTAATGTAGTGGTTACCGAGTAGGCGTCGTGGGGTAGATTGAGGTCAGATTTATGTCGTCTTACATTTCTCTGGCGTAATTAAGATGACACTACATTTGCTGCATTAAAATTTTAACTTACACATGTTTAATGTTCGATGTTCGAAGGGGGCTTAGAGAAGAAGATGTGATGTGCTCTCTACAATTCTGTTTTACAAATGGCTCTCGAAAAAACGGTAAGGCAAAATGCCTATAAACTCAGGGGGCACGATATTTAACAGAATGCTGCAGTGTCTAGCTTATGATGATGACATAGTGCTTATCTCAAGAAGTCAACAATACTTAAAAGAAGGTTTCTTGAGTCTAGAAGAGGCTGCAACGAATTTAGGTCTAAAAGTAAACACTGAAAAGACCAAATAAATGTTGAGAGGCAGTAAAATACAAGACAGAAGAGCACCCGTGGTAATCGGAGGACCCAAATTTCAAAACGTTGAAAAATTTAATTACCTGGCTCACTAGTTACTGACGACAACATTATAGCCGAAGAAATAAAAGAAAGGATATCTACTGGTAACAGATGTTACTTCTCCCTACAAGGAATATTCAAGTGTAAAAACATAAGCAGAGCAACCAAGATTCGGCTTTTAAGCAAGAGCAACACAGTTCTTAAGCCAGTGGTCATGTACGGGTCTGAAACTTGGACAATGACAGTGACGGAGGAAGAGCGGTTGCGCAGGTGGGAAAGAAAATACTTCAGGACAATATTTGATACAGTGAACGTCCAAGGACCATGGAGAATAAGGACGAATGCAGGAATCCAGAAAATAGAACCTGATATAGTCACTGACATAAAGAAAAGTAGTAGAATCCGGTGGGCAGGGCATGTCCAAAGAATGTTACAGACATCCATATTGAAGAAAATTTTTATGGGAGACCTATTGAAAGAGGAAAGAGGGGCCGGCCCAGAAAACAATGGTTGGATGATTTTGAGGACGACCTGCGCAGGTTCGGTATATGAAAATGGAGAGCAGAAGATCAAGACGACTGGAGATGGATTGTCCAGGAGGTTAAGGCTCCCTAAGAGCTGTAGCGCCAATTAAGAAGAAGAAGGAGAAGACATGTTTAATGTATTGTGCGCTCTGACAAAATAGAACGATTTATGTTTTATATTCTTTTGCTGAGAATATAAGAAACAATAGATAAACATTTCTATTTACTGTATATAAAATACATCTCTTTCTGCAAATGACAATTCCTTTGGCCTCTGTATACTGAATAAAAACAGTAAAGTAAAAACTTCACAGTCTAATTACACGATTTCTCTTCATCACTGCTTCCATTTCTCCAATCGATACTGATATATTTAATATAGAAACATACCACTGGCTTTATTTTGTTGTCAGACACAATGGGCGGCCTCAGACGTGATCCTGTCAGAGAAAACGTGAAACATGTATGAAGAATTTGCGTTATGTTAACGTGATTTCATTTCTCTTTGAAGAACCTTGTTTCCAATATTGCGTCAAAGTGTTTGTTTTATAACATGTTACGAATCAGGAAGAATGAAAAACATTTTCTGACAGTTTGCTGATAGAAAGCACGCGTGGCACACAAACAAGCGCGGAAATGGATTCCGTCAGCTGAATCCGAACGACAAAGAGAACTACATTACACAGAGAAATTGTTACATAGAGAAAATGTTGTTTGTAGTGTATACTGTACAAGACGTAATGGTTTTGATGCCGATAATATAAATGCCAGTGGCACTTGTGAAGGCTCATATTTGTACGGTTTATACAAAATTTGTTTTTACCTAGAAGATTGAAACATATAAATACTTATAGTTACAGGTTACTAAATACATGAATTTATGAATAAATTTTGTTATTATTCTTTTATTCAAGAGTGGGGCTCAAGGTACGGGAATTGAGGGTTCCATATCAAAATGAGGGCAGCAAAAAGAACACAGATTTAAAAAAAATTGATTTTATTTTTATACAAGCATGGTTTCTCAGAAAATACTATATATATTTCAGTAAATTTCTTGAGTGCCTACAGAATATCAAAAAGAGATCTATAAATTTTATTTGGAATTTTTATTTATTAGGTATTTATGACTTCTTTTATTTGCGTTCTTGTATTTTATTGTAATTTATCGTGTTTTACCTTTAGTGAATTCGGAAATATATTAAAAAAAATTGTTTTCACTTTATAATATTATACAAACATGGTTTCTCAGAAAATACTATATTTCAGTGCATTTATAGAAAGCTTACAAAATAGTAAAAAGGGATTTATATATTTTTTGCTTAATATATGACATCGTTTATTTTTATTCTTTTTTCGTGTTATAACTTTTGTCAATTTGGAAAAGTCTGTGGCTTCTACTGAAAAGCCGTTTGGTAAACTTAAATAAATCAGGTATTATCTAGAATTAATATATCAAGGCACAGTATCAGTAACGATGACATAATTGAAAACGTGATTGCTTCGTCTTTAAATTATAGATTGTAACTTTATTGAAATTAACACCCAAAAAATTAAATATTAAAATTTTTGTTTAAATATATTTATTGTTATTATTAATGGCATAACGTAAAGATCTGATAACGTTTATGTTTGTAGGCTAAGTTGTCTACACTTACAAACTTATAAAGGCCGTGGTTTTGGCGCTTGCTTGCTCTGCTCAACCGTAACGATTAACCGGTAATCTGTAGGTGATTTACTCCACCACATTCAACGTATTTTATTGTTTTGTTTAGGACACTGTTTTGACAAAAGTGTATAGGTACACCTACGTGGAATTTGTATGATTGTGAGTGTACTACAGCTTGTAAGTTATAAAATTTTATACTACTGTAATTTTTTAAGCACATTTGTTGTACATCTAATAAATGTACAGAAACTGGAGTATTAGTTTTCTTTTTTTAAATTTTACTTAATAAACAGTTATAAAACGTTTTCTGGACGTGCGAATACGCAATGGCCTACAGGATTCTACTTATGAAGTAAGTACGCTGTTCACTGATTGGTCCTTTAGTTTTGCTCCTATGTCCTCGGGAGGAAGTCATGTCAAAACTGTGCGCATGGCAAGCGATAGTTAGTGTAGCACAGAATTAATTACGAAGGTAAACAAAATTACAATAACAACTCTGTTTTTGGTTTAACACACGACACAGTACTTTTGTTTATACCAAACGTGTTCTGCCGTGAGAGGCGTCCTCAGTCGTTGGACTGCGACACAGTTCAAGGTTCTGACTCACCGCTGTTTATACAGTACAGCAAGTCCCACCCACAGTGTTACAGACAAGCTCATAATTTACAACAAGGTATTTTCCGTTCAATAACCCAAAAATAACACTAAATTATAAAAACTGAAACACAACTATTTTATGTTACAAGAAAGTATTTTTTCCGGCCATCTAAGGATCACAGGCCAATTTCAATTCTTTACTCTTTGTTCTTTCCTTTTTTCCAATATTCTTTCATCTTCTCATTGTGTCTCTTCCTTCTTCCTGTCTTCAGTCCACTTTGAACCTACGCTTTTCTCTCCCTGGACTCCCTGCATTTTTAACACTTTTGCCCGAAAAACTTCTCCTTCGTTTGCTTCTTCTGCATGTATATTATTTTTATTATAAAGTTATTTATTTAGAAAACAATTTTATTTTATTTTTGTTTACGACTCACTCAACTTATTTAAATGCGTTTTCCAGTCTACTGATAACTTCTAACTATAGTGTCATTTAAAATTATTCTTATTTTATAACGTAACTTATGTCGTTTCTCTGTTGACAACGTCGGTAGCGACCCGAAGAAAATAGTTACGAATCTTTGCTATGATCGCCGTTTCTTAAAATAAGATGTGTCGATTGTTTTCATGTGGTTATTGTCAATGACAACACCGAATTTAATTAATAAAGTTGTGTTAGTGGTTATAATCACAAACAGAAATTAGGCTGTTGCACACCACTATGTAAAAAATTTCCGATTAGCGCTTTCGAGATTCACAGCTCATTATCGTCTTCTTCGTCACTGTTTAGTCTATCCTGGCTCGAAACTGGTCGTACAATCTCTTCTTGGGTCTTCCCAGGCTTCTGTTCCCTTTCGGCTGATACAAAAGGCTAACTTGGGGAATCTGTCGCTTACCATTCTCTGCTAATGTTTTGTTTCGAGCTATGCTTATTGATGATTCCATTTACTCCTTCTACTTTCAGTTCCTCACTTATCTGGCTATTTCTTTTCACAACTAATTTTGTGTACCCAGCTATGGAACGCAAAGATTTCATTTCTGTAGCCTGAATTCTTGAAATTTATCTAGCAAGCATTGTCCACGTTTCTGAGCCATAAGTAAGGGTAAGAACTTCCGTTATTTCTTTATTGTATACACTGCCCTTAGATTTGTATAATTTTATTATGGACTCTTTCCTTGCCTTGTGTTTTAGAGCATACATATTTTAGGTTATTCTTTTGTAAGTAACTCGTTGAGTTTCCTGCGGGTAGGTTTATACCTTCAAGTAATTACACTGCAAGTAGGTTTATTTTCACCTGACGTACGTTTCAGAGAAATTATTCTGTACCTTCAGAGGTTTGTTTGAATTATTATTCAATATTTCAGATTATATTTCCGATCTGATGATGAGCTGCTAAGCTTGAAAACGCTATTATCGGGATTGTTTTTACATAGTGGTGATGCAAACAGCGTAAAACCACGAATGCTCACGAGCGAAAATTATGCTAGTTCGCAGCACTGTACCAAAAATAAGTGAACAGTTAAGTTTCACATCTACACAATACTGTCTCACCGTGCCTTACGCAATCACGGTACTTTCAACTGGTTGAGTTGCAGACGCACGGCCTTTATGCATATCCTAACTAAAGTTGTCAACACTTTTACGAAACAACGACACGCTTTATACAATAGTTCTCGAAGCTATAAAGTACGCAAAAGTGAATCGTTTGATTCTTGATTCATCAAAATCTGTAGGGCCAGCCGTTTACTCACTGCCAGCACACAATGAAAGAGACTTACAGTTTGTCAAAGTCAACCTAGTGGCGCACAGTAGTCATGGACGTGTACACAGTCGCAGAAGGTGGAGTTGGGACTTAGTGTAGTGTGGGGCGGCCACTGTTTGTAGTGTTCTCCGTTCGCGTATATCTACGTCATCTATGGACGCAAGTAATGTTGCTTTGCGTGCGAGTGATCTACGCAACTGTCAACCGTAAACAACTTCCACTACTAGTGGAAGCAAGTGAAGTCCAAGCACCCCACTTTATGCACCAAACTACGCAAACATAACTTTGACGTCAATTGCTTGCGATCCCAGGTGGAAATTTGAACCCGGCCAATTGCGATCGAAAATATCATCCTATAAGCTACGGACCCAGACTGCATATATCAGAGACTTGTGAAGAGATGAAGGTATGGTAATGCGCTACGATAGCCTCCAACGTCTGTATACTCTTACTACCAATCAACTTTCTCTGTGCTATCGTAGAGTGAATTTTACCCCGTCGTATGGTGGTACCAATCATGATTAACATTTTCATGTTATTATTATAATAATACAGAAATTAGCATAATCATGATTAACATTTTCATATTATTATTATAATAATACAGAAATTAGCATTGTAATTCTATTTATTTCTAGCCTAACCCAATCTAACCTAAACCAACCTAAGCTAACCTAACCTAACCTTACGTAACACAAATATTGGAAGAAAAAGTTTACTCGTAAAAATGAAAAGTTGCAGAATTCAAATCTTATCAAAGTTCAGAATACGAACGTTTCTAAATAACAGATTCGGTCAGTAAGTGTAAGTGCGGGGCGCAATTGACCGCACAAGAACAGGTAAAAACGTTGTTTCGTCGCAACTGACCGGCGGATGTAACTCCGGGCTGTAAGGCCGTGGTTCGATGGTATTTACTGTAAACATTTCGGCCGTTCCTTCGCCTAAGCCTGAAGATGAATGTCGAAGGAACAGCCGAAATGTTTGCAGGAAATACCATCGTACCACGACTTTACATCTCGGAAAACAGAAACTTTAATAACTTTGACATATTCTACTTACAAAATTTACCTTTCTTTTCTTCGAATGCTTTCACGGCCAGAGTCAATGTTGTGAAAATGACATCCCGGGCTGTTTGGCCGTGGTCCAGTGCTAAAATCTTTAGCCTTCTTCCTGATTGGCTGTTGGCGTTTAAACTGCTTCCTAATTGGCTGATTGTGTTGAATGGCTTGTAAAAACTACATAATCGTGGTACTTAGGAAATGTATAAGTATAAGTGACTTTCACGGGGTCGCTAGGCATACCAGAGTACTGTGATCACTAACGAGTGTCACCATCCGTTATCGCAAGCTCAATGGCACAGCCAAACCTTTGCTAGATATTTTAGCACTGGACCACGGCCAAACAGCCCGGTATCATAATCTATCTTTCTTTGTATGAGAGCAGTCGAGTGAAAAACAAACCAGTGCTACAACAAACACTGACCACTAAGCTGTAAATAATATAATATTCATGTTAAATGCGGTATCCAAGTCACTTGTACGAATTAATAACTAAAATTACCTTATTTTGTCCGCCTTGTGACTTCTTATAATTTCGCCTTGTGACTTCGAAATTTATAGAGCATACGCCGACCCAAGCAGTCGCGATTGCGTGTTGAATGATCAACTAAACTTTGCTTCAAACCACTTGTACGACACGGCCTTGAAACTGCTCGCCGGTAATAAGATAACGTAGCGACCGCTCAGTGGCAAATTGAACGTGACTGGTGCGCACCCTACTTCCGCGCGCTGTTTGTATGCAAACATTTTTGACATTTTATATCATGTGACGACCTCGGTAAGAGTGATAGTTTTATTTTAATATATATCTGATGATGGAGCATAAGCTCTGAAACGCGTCATAGAAAAATTATAGGAAGTCACAAGGCGGACAAAATTTTAGTTATTAATTTGTAAATAATAAGTTAACACTTCATACAGACACACACGATAACGCGCTCTGACTAAATTAATACTGGTTAAACTCAATTTATGAAGTCAATTAAACTCTTTACAAGTATCGGCAAAACTGATAAGGGAAGAGAAGTTAACTACAATCAAGTTTTTAGTTGCAGCCACTTTCGCAGTTAATTACCAAACGTGGATTGAATTACTTATCTCAGTAGGGCGACGTAAAGACGACAAACCTACTCCCAACCCACAGCTGGGGAAAACTAATCAAGTCATGTGTTACTACTTGAAAAATTAAGAGTCAAAAATTAAGAGTTACTACGTGAACACGATGGAAGAATCTGAAACAATATGTAGTCCCTACAATCGGTATTTTATCATCATCATCATCATCATCATCATCATCATCATCATCATCACCACCACCACTCCAAGGACTAGGCCGTAGACCTGTACTGAAACCCATTTCCTCTTCCGTCTACCGACATCTCTCTTTCCAGTAGGGTGATAATCCAAGCCAGCCACGGGTAGACGGATATCAGGCGTGCGGTTCAACTGTTTACACCATCTCCTTCTGTGAACTTCAATTTTCTGGTGCAACAATACAATTTTTCATTTGTGTCTAATATCCTCGCTCCTTTTCCGATCCAGGAGAGAACAACCTTGCGTCCCTCTTGGAAATTTCATTTCAGCTGCTTGAATCCTCTGTACTTTCCTTTAACCACAAGACTATGTCTACACCATACTGGAATGTGCGGACAGCCACAGTTTTGTGAAATTTCATTCGTGTATTCTTTCGTGTTTTATTTTTCAGATACATATGAATCGCTTCGCAGATGCGTCTAAATTTCGTTAGCTTAGTATCCCAATCAATATCGGTTCCATACGAGATATCACAAGCCAGGTAATTAAAATGACTAACCTGATATCGGTATTTTATATAAAGGATAAAGAAAATTTTACATCGAATCTGCTGCAGATATCGCTTTGAACTTACTACAGTACAAATGTCCATATATTGACACCTTCAATCTAATACCACGTACAAGACATAATCAACATTTTACAGGGAAAAGGAAAACTGATGTTTTCAGCCTCGTTACAAATTGTAACGATGGAACCCTCTTGTAACACCGAGAGCGTTCTTTTTACCCGTTTTTCCGCTAGTCAAGGCCGCACTAAAGTACCTTCCAGATTGTTTTCGAGAGCACTTGAAATTCGCACTGTGGTGGCACGCCGCAATAAGGATGACGGAAAGTTATTCTGGAACACCTGCGGTACCTGTAAAAGCGAGAGCGTCTGACTGACAGTGAGTTTCAGTGAGCGATTTCCTTAGTGCGGATCGAGTCATTGTTGACGATTAGTGATAAATGATTATTGTGTTATATAACTAGTATGGACCTCTAATAGCTGACATTATTATTACGTGTGGACAAATTTAACTAGAATTATTGTATGAGAGTATCAATCATGTTGATTTCAAATTGTTATTTGTGACTCATTAAAGCTGGTTGTTAGTGACTTCATTGGTGTCTGTATTTTGTTTCCACTGCACCATACGACGATCAGGGAGACCGTCGTAACAATATTTGATTTATAATCTCTCTCGATTCTATAACTAAAAATAAGAAAAAATGAGACACGGCGTGTAGATCTCATTTACAAGAAAATATGAACCGTTTGTGTAATGCCTGCAGAAATCCGGATTTGTCACCACTACAAAATGTGAATAAAATTTATGTTTTTGTGGCAGTATTTTCTAATTAAGATTCATAAACGACACCAATAACAATTCGATAGCTTTTTCTGGATATTTAAACTAAACAATTGTTTATATAAATATATATATTAACACTTTCACTGTGAACTTACTTTTAGGTTTTGATTACCCAGACGTTTCGACGTAGTATTCGTCTTCCTCAATGGGTTTTTAAATACTGAATGTCTGTACAGTAACGGTTATGGGATGTGGGTGTGTGTGGTGGGGGGTTGCTGGTGGGAGGGAATTGGCGCTGGGATTCAAATTTTGTGTAGGTATCAGTGTATCGAAAAGTATGTGTGATCTGTAATGTAATTGTTCATTTAATATGTTGTTTGGTTGTAGTGTGTGATATCTGTAAATTTCAAATTGTTCTGCTGTGTTTAGTTTTCTACTTTTAGGTAAGTAGTGTAGTATTTCCATGTTATGCTCTATGCTCTATGTTTGTGTAACTGTGGTTTTCGTTTTGTAAATGTGTGGCATATGTGGAATGTATGTAGTTTGGTGGTGAGGGCTTTTAGATGTTCAGAATATCTAGAGGAAAAAGATCTTCCCGTCTGGCCGATGTAGAATTGGTGACAATCATTCCCCCACCACACACACCCACATCCCATAACCGTTACTGTACAGACATTCAGTATTTAAAAACCCATTGAGAAAGACGAATACTACGTCGAAACGTCTGGGTAATCAAAACCTAAAAGTAAGTTCACAGTCAAAGTGTTAATATATATTTATATAAATATTAATAAGTGAATGAAGAGGATGTACCAACAAGCTAATTATAAACAATTGTATAACGAAATACGTGTGTTTCAGACAGTCACTTAACTCTCATCTTCTAGAGATAGCATTAACTCTATTTACCACAGTTTTAGTGGTTCATTAAGAACGTCAATAATCTTAGTAAGAGGTTGCTTTTGGCTGGTATTTTATGTCAACTCAAATTATTTTGTCACGCTTCGCCACTGGTCAAAGTTTTACTACGAATTTTCGTACGTGGTATCGATATAGTATGAAACACACACACACACATAAACACGATATATCGGAGCGATGCAGTTGTATAGTGTGACGTATAGTTGACACATGAAGACGCAACTTACGATCAGACAAAGTCATTTAAATTAACCAAAAATTGAGTTCACAAGACATGTGAAAGGTTACGCTGTTTCACTGTAAGCAAACAAAGATAGTAAATATATGTTTACCTTTTGCTTCGTAGGCTCTACGGTTTCAACTAATTTCTTTAGGCCTATACTTTTTATATGACCGTCTATATACTAGTGGACTTATGTTTGATAATTTGCAACTTTCAAGTTTAGTTTCGTTTTAAGATTTGAATGAAACTGCTTCGTAACGACTAATGTATAGGTACTGCTTCGTAACGACTAGAACTGGAACGTGATTGTCTTGAAAATTATTGTTTCATCTCATAAATATCAGAAATAAAAAAATAATTTAAAAAATTAAAAAACATGACTAAAATAAATGAATAAATAAAAAATAAATTGATAAAAAACTAAATAAAAATAATATTAGGTAAAAATCACAAAATCTAAATAAAGTCGATTTAAAAAGCCAAAAACAAGGTACTGAAATTCAGCTCTGATCAGATTTAACGAAAATGTTATGAATGATTAAACGCATAGTAATTTTATTAGATTTAAATTACTTTTCGATGTTGAATATATATCAATGCATCGTATGAAGACTACAATTATAAAAAATATTGCTGATAAAATTTTGCTCTTCAATTTTAATTTTCAATGCAGTCGGGGGCTGTTTCTAAATAGATTTGTTCTTTTCATTAAACAGCCACCGACTGCATTGAAAATTAAAATTGAAGAGCAAAATTTTATCAGCAATATTTTTTTATAATTGTAGTCTTCATACGATGCAATGATATATATTCAACATCGAAAAGTAATTTAAATCTAATAAAATTACTATGCGTTTAATCATTCATAACATTTTCGTTAAATCTGATCAGAGCTGAATTTCAGTACCTTGTTTTTGGCTTTTTAAATCGACTTTATTTAGATTTTGTGATTTTTACCTAATATTATTTTTATTTAGTTTTTTTATCAATTTATTTTTTATTTATTCATTTATTTTTTTGGCAGTCACATTTTTAAATTATTTTTTATTTTATTCCTTTTTGTGTTTAAAAAGAGTATAATGGGAATGTGCAGTGTGTGCGTGCGTATGTGTGAAGTGCAAAAAAAATTTCAATTTTTACATAGTTTTATTTAGAAACTTTATTATGTACATAGTATAATTAGCGTATGAACTTATAAACTTATAAATATAGTATAACTTTATTTTATATAATATTATATAACTAGTGTAATACAAACATTTCGATAAATTGTTTTATAAATTATATAATTAACTAATAATTTCATTTATTAGAAATGATAAAGAAAAAGCTTTGGTCTACAGATTTCTGAGTCCATTTAATTCCTCAAGTGAGTTTTTATCATGCGGTTCATGCAACAATTTTCGTGGATCCAGACAACTTATTGCTAATCCCTCTAATGTTTTCACACGACTTAGTGCGACGTAGGCCTGACCCTTGGCAAAAATATTACTACTCAAATCAATGACTGCTTTGTCTAAAGTAGTGCCTTGGAGTTTATGTACTGTTACAGCCCAACACAATATTAATGGCAGCATACGTCGTTCTACTTTGCCCTGGCCTCGCAAAGCATCATATTCAACAGTGGTGGGCTCTATCTTTACTCCAATACCAGCAGTATTTCCCCTAATTGATCTGTCATCAAATTCTACAAATACGGCTTGTGGAAGCTCACCAGGTTGAAGCTGATCTCGACGTAGTGAAGGCCACTCAATTTTTCTAATGGTGCCGATTGCTCCGTTGACCAGACCATGATTAACATTAATGTTTTTTCGCAACATTACCCTAGATCCGACTCCGGTTACTAAAGAGTTTGGAATACCTCCAGTTTTGTTTGGATCCGTTGGTATGAAGTCTTTCTTTAACTTTTGTCCGTAATTCTTAGCTTCGACAGACACATCCACCGCTGCAATATCGTAAACTTTAGATGATGTTTTCAACTTTTCAGTCATCATAGCATTATATTTTTCTACCTGTTTAGTGGTTGGGAAAATACGCAGAGATTCGCCATCAGCAAATTCATCTGTCAAAGGAACTCTTCGACGATCTAAAATTTCTAGCTGCTGCATGGTGAGTTGGCCGACTCGTAAATTATTTAGAATGTCTATAAAATTAGTGTCGTTAGTTTGCCGCATATTTTGAGGTAATTCACAAAAACTAAACAGTGTCCACAAATTAATTTCAGCTGATAAGTAATGAGACTGCTTGAAGCAGTAGTACCACCAACTGCTTTTGATACAGGTGGCAACTGCATTAGATCGCCAAACAAAATAATATTGATACCCCCGAAGAGAGCATCATTCATTTTAAGCTGTTGCAACCTTAAGTGAATATTTCTTAGGGTAGTATAGGGTACCATTGAGATTTCGTCAATGATTAGCCAATTAATATGCTTCCACCTTAGCCGTTCCCTTTGAAGACGCTCACCAGTAAGAGGGCGACGAGCTGTCACCATGCCTTTTTCGATAGGAAGGGCAAAAGTAGAGTGCAAAGTGCTACCTCCAATCAATCTTGCAGCGACGCCTGTGGGTGCTGCTACCGTAACAGCTCTGCTTGCAGGTAAATGAGAAAGACGACGAATCTGTTCTACAATAATTTTCAGAGTAAAGGTTTTGCCGGTGCCTGCTCCTCCAGTAACGAACACACGTAATGGCTCAGTATTATTTTCACTTGGAAGCAATCTGTCTGAAATCATTTTGAACAATTGGCGCTGCTGAAAATTCATTAAGTTTACTTCTGCGGCATATTGTTGATCCGTCATTTCATGTATTTCAGGTTCACCATCTCCGTTAGCTAAATCAATTTCATCATTATGTTCTTCAATAAGGTTTTGTTCGAAAATTTCACGCATATTATTTTCGACCACGTCAGCATCTAAATTAACTTCATTAGCTAGGTTTTCTGCTACAATTCTAGCTACAGCTTGCTGATTCTCTTCCTCCCTCCTAGCCATTTCCTCCACTTTGTTTCCACCTTGCATTGGTCGTAACAAACTTTGTTTTGCTACGAACGCTTGTTTTGCACTGTTATACCCCTCCATCAATTCAGATTCAGAGCGGAAAGGAATGTGCGTGACTAAAAGAGAATAATAATATGCTTCCGGATCTGAGTTTGGTGTGCAATACCTAGTTCGTAAGACAGCTGGGCGCTTACCTTTTTTAATTTTTCCCTGATTATCAAGAAGAGTGATACATCTCTCAGAGGCATTTTCTTCTGGAGCCTGTTCGTAAGCATCAGGATCCTGATCATCTTCTGAGAATCTATTGTGCGTACAGGCTCATACCAGACAGCGAATTCATGCAAACTTAATTCTTCGAGCGCGTGAGGCCTGGCAACGTAGCGGTCAAAAATATTTCTGTATGGCTCGTTTGCATTATCATCAATTCTCAACATCCGGTACCTTAACTCAGGAAAGCAAGTATTAACAAAGATCACTTTTCGTGAGGAATCCCGCATTTTAAGGTGACACAGACGTACTGGGCAATCACATGCTGACACCTCTCTGTGCGTTAAAATAGCATTTTGAATTGCAAAAACTTGTTTCGCCATGCTGCCTCCGTTTCCTTGCACACGTCGAATAGCGTCGCAAATATTACAGAATACCTTCCACTAGCGCCACCTGATGGACCAATAAACGAACAAAATAAATCCTTAGAACCGATCACTTGTATTCATTTCCGGTCAAAACCGGAAGTCAACTCACGGTGATATATAGCCTATGACACTTCTGGTGAAGTAAGGAATCCATCGAGCCATAGAACATCAAAATCGGTAAAGCCGTTAAAAAGTTATAGTGGAACAAACATACATACATACATACATACATACCCTACCACTGAAAACATAACACTCCTTTTGGCAGTCGTGTAAAAAAGGTTCCATTCTCAGTGTTTAAATTTGCTGTAAAGTAAACAAGGAATGAGTTTTAGGGTCTGCTTAAATATATTGTGTTCTTGGGGAAAATACACGTTGTTGTTGTGGCACCAATGCATTGTTTCTGTGTTGTAATCTCTATGGCAAAGCACAACATAAAATGTGCCGTAGTCGTGAGAACGTTTGCCACAAACAAATGTTGTCAGCAAAAATATGATTTAGAGAAAGATTAAACAGAAAAAAAACTAGGAAATTACACGTTGCGAAAAACTGCCCCTCCTCCCTTCAAGAATACGTTGAACGTGTTTTCTTTGTGCCTCTTTGATGTTTGCATGAGGTCTCGCTTCTCAGACTCCGTAAACTGATTAAAATTTAACAGAGGAGTAGTCAAATAATTTATTTTTAATTTTAATGAAGAAAATATGTATTTGCATTTATGTAGCTCTTTTTCTCGTTTTTGTGTGCTCTTTTTAGACACTGAAGACCATAAACAGAATTAAAAGTGAAAGAGTTTCGGGTTGAGAAAACATTTATGTAAAAACGAAACATCTGTTTACTTGACTGTTATGAAGGCTGTACATCATTATTTCAAGTTGGGTTAAGTTAATTCTTTGAAGTTTTATTATGTTTGTAAAAATTATTTGTCTATAAAAGTAAAAGTTTCATATTATGTAAGTAGCAAAAACACATTCGTTCATATGCAAATAACGTTTAATATAAACCGCTCAGCAGTTGCAGACAAATTGTAATGAGACGATGATGATGATGATGATGATGACTGTACATAAAATATGGTTATACAATGGTTGTATAATACCATAAATGTCGTTAAATGTCTACCAAAATTAATTTCGTTCGCAGTTTCTGATGAAGTTATATCAGTGTTATCCCCATATCCTGTCTAAAATGAGCAGAGTCTACGGTTTGACAATTAAACGCCTTTTACTCAATCCGGTACTTATGCCTGTAAATACTGAATGTTATGACTCACAAGACAAAAGAAATTATCTGGAACGAAGTGACGTCACAATAAGGAAACTTTAATTAAAAAGGCAGTGGTTGTTTGTCAGCTTGTTTATTGCTGCGGCGGAGCCACGGCCCCAATTGCCAAACAATGGAACAGTTGAAACAGGCTGTAGAAAACTAAATTAAAAACTGGAGCAATTAAGATACCAGAGGCAGTTGTGAGTAATTTGTAGGCACCGAATGCGATGAAATTGCCGTAGTTTGTTTACTAGTAGTATTTTCAGGTTTATTAATATTTCAAAGCGAGAGAAAGGGAGTGAGGAGAGAGAGAGAGAGAGAGAGAGAGAGAGAGAGAGAGAGAGAGAGAGAGAGAGAGACTAAATTACGAGAACAAAAAGGAATTATGCGAAACAAATGAAGATACATTGATATGCACATATAAATGTGCATACAAGAATATATAAATTTATTCAAAAATGGTCCTTATTTGAGGCAATTTAGTAGTGAATATGTCCCCCGGACATGTTACTAGCATATCGCAGGGTAAGACGTATGGTGGGGCTGCCACCTTCAGGCTTAACGTCCAGCCCGATTTTCTGGCTGGGTGTTCCCCCATAACATGGCTGTCTTACCAGAATAAAGAGACTAGTTTTCCCTAGCCATAAGGATCTTTAATGTGGTGATTTCTCCTTGCGGGAACGGAGAGGTGTGGGACGTCCGAGGAAGCGCTGGAGTGACCAGCTCTAATCTTTGCCTATTTGAGACCGGAACAAACCATCATTGGTTTAATCCTTGAAGATGATGATGATGATGAAGATTAAAAAATGGTACCGCATTATACAATATTTTAACAGTGTTTAAATACTGGTATACTGTTGAAAACACATCTAATGAATATATTATAACAAATAGTCATCGCATTTGCTTCCAAAGCAGGGCGTCTCAGGGCGTTTATTTATCGCAACGTCCAGCCAGATTCTAGGCCCACTCAACCTTAATGAGTTTATCAGCTGGTGAAGTTAAAAGGCCGTATAGACATGGCACTAGCCGCATTGCGACTTAAAACTATTCGCTTATCGTGCTGATAAGTAACTTTAGCCTAACTTATAGTGACCTTAAATCCTTTGAAGATTATAAAAAGAATAGCTTAATACGAGGTTTTGAAAAAAAAAGTACGTGCAGTTTTGCAACTTCAACCTCTACAAGTGTCCGATTAAAAAACTGTTATTATGTGGTGTTGATTCTCATGTTAGTGACAACAGACTAAAATTTTAGTCCTATTTCATGCATAGTTTAGATTTCACAGCTAATTTAGTAAGTCGTCCTGAGGTGTATTAGGCAACTTTTTGTCATTCTGCAATGGAAGATTGAAGAACAATGATTAAATTTTATGTAAACTGTGAGATAAACTGCTCTGTCCTAGTAAACGTGTTCAGAAAGCTTCTGGCGGACTGCTGTGCGCGAACAAACGGTTTATAAGCTTCAAACACTGACCTACATTAGTTGGAGATCGTGGTCGTAAGATGAAGATTATTTTTTGTGTTCCACGAAATTTCATCGCTAGGCGCAGTGGTAAATAAAGAGTAGGGATTCGGACATTTTACGCTTCATTTGTATGAAACTATTCTTAGAAAACGGCCAGATTTACGGAGGAAAAATTTATATAAGTGCAGCCCGATAATGTGCTTGGACGCATGTAATTGCTTGTTAAAAATTTTGCCAGGTTAGGCAAAAGAAAACGTCATAAAGATGTCAAGGCAACTGCCGTTTTCACCAGATGTATCCCAACGCGATCTTTCCTCCTCTCAATAGTGATAATTTCCATGAAAGGACAACGTTGAAGACGTAAAACAAAAATCGCTAAGCGAGCTCAAGACTGTACCAAAAAGTGCATGCTTGACACACTTCTAAGACTGCAAAGCAGCTGGTTTAATCGTGTTACTATCGACTCAGACTACTTTGAAGGGGGCAGTATAAGTGTCGATAAATGAAGGCATCATTTTTAAAATAAACAGGAATTGCATTACATTTTTGATCAAACCTCGTATATAATCTTTAATAATATATCAGGTTTAACGTTGTGATACATAATAAAAAAAAATATAATAATCGTATAAGCGAATTACTAATAACAAAACAATTCAAGAATAAATGTACACAATTTTTATAACAGCCTAAATGTAAATATTTGCTAAATATAATTATTTACTACCGACTTGGAACACAAAGTTTTTATGGGTAAAAACGTAAAAGTCTTACCTTACAACCTGAACCGGTTTTCGCTTTTAAAAAGCTTCTTCAGAGGCTGCCGCTGGGAGCACTGTCCGTCTTGTTGTTGGCGACGGTATCGACTTTCGAAAGATCGATGTTGTGTGTGTGGTGTGTGATATGTTCGAATAATGCGTGTGATTTGAATTGTGTCTGTTCGTTTAGGATGTCGTTTTTATTTGTTTTCGTGTGTTTGTATATTTCCAATTGTTCTAGAGTCTCTAGTTTTTGGCCTTTTGTGTGTACGTGTAGAATGTCCATGTTATTGTCGATGTTTCTGCATGTGTGGTTTGCTTCAATGAGGTGGTTTGCAAGCGTGGATTCTGTAGTGGAGTGGAGTGCTTTTGTGTGTTCAATGTATCTTTGTTTGAAGTTACGTCCTGTCTGGCCTATGTAGAATTTGTTGCAGTCTGAGCAATTTAGTTTGTAAACACCAGGTAGATCGAATTTGTTTTGTGCTTTGTGTGTGTGTTTTGACAGTGTGTGTTCTGTTTTGTTAGTAGTTTTGTAAGCGATTCTGTATCCTGCTTTTTTGAATTTGTGGTCCATTTTTTCAGTTTGTTTGTTGATGTATGTTAGTGTTATGAATTTGTTGTTTTCTGTCTTTGTCTGTTGTTTGTTTTGTGTTTTGTGTAGGAGTTTAGTGACTATTGTTCTGTCGGATCCGTTTGATTCTGTTAGATATTTTATCGTGTTTAGTTTGTCTTTGTAGTCTTGTTCATCTAGGGGGATGTCGTTAAGTATAAGTATCATGGTTCTGAAGGCAGCTAGTTTGTGTTTTATTGGGTGATTGGAGGAGTTGTGTATTAGTGTGTCAGCTGTAGTCGGTTTTCTGTATATACTGAATTTGTGCTTGTGTTCAAGTTTTGTGATGGAGAGGTCTAAGACGTTTATGCTATTGTTGTGTTCGTATTCGGCAATAAAAGTTATGTTTTTATGTATTTTGTTTATGTGCGTTAGTAATATGTGACACTTTTCACATTGTATTTTGTTTCCCCTGTATAGTATTAGAATGTCATCAACGTGTCTGTGCCAATGTAGTATTTTATGTAAGTGTCTGTCATTGTTTGTGAGGATTTTTGTTTTTTCTAAGTGTTGGAGGAAGACTTCTGCTAGAATGCTGGATATGGGTGAGCCCATGGGTAGACCATCCTTCTGTGTGTAAAATTTATTGTTATAAGTGAAGTAGTTTTGTTTTGTGATAATGTTCAGAGTTTCTGTTTTTTCGTTGATAAGTTCGTTTGGTGTGTTGTTCTGTTTGAGTTTGTTTTGTAGGATGGTGATTGTTTCAGAGATGGGGATGTTTGTGTACAGGTTTTTAATGTCAAAGGAGGCTAATGTGGCATTATGGGGGATGTGTATGTCTTTTATTTTAGGTCTGCGTTGTTTTTTACTGCAATGTTGTTGTCTAGTTGTGTGTGTTGTCTGGCAATTTTGTCTAGATGTTTTGCAAGTTTGTATGCAGGGGCAAAATATTTGTTTATTTACTTAATACTGATTTGGTTTGATATCCTCGTCGTTATTTTTTGAACCTGAAAAAGTATTTTAATTTTTTTTTTACTTTTGAATTTGTGTTTATGTTCTGAGGTTCTTTTTTCTTGATAGAATTCTTGCTCAACTAATTTTTACGTTCTATCCGTCCATCCATCTATCTGTCAGCCTCTGTCTGTCTGCTTGTCGGTATCTCTCTCTCTCTGTCTCTCTCTCTCTCTCTCCATCTATATCTCTCTCTCACGATTACCAACTTGTATAGTCCATAATTCCCGTTATTCTGAGATCTTCCACTACTCTGTCTATCTATTTAATTCGCTACCTCCCTTTTTCAACTTATCCCATTCGACTTTGCAATTCGTAATCATCTTCCTTAACCTACAGGGGTCCACCACTGGTTGGAAAGTACGTAGCCGGCATGTAGGCCTACATTTGGAGTTAATCAACGTCACTCTACTCTGCATTGTGAGTTAGGGAGTTAACTTCAAAGTTCTTCTTCGTCCTATTCAAGCGGTCCATATATTTTTCTAAGGATCATCTCCTAAAACGTTTCTGAATTTCACACAAAAAGAGACTGACTGATTATGGATTTGTATCCGGTAATGATCCAAAAATAATTCGTACACACATATTGACTGTTACTGTCTAAGGAATATTATAAGTATTCTTAATAACATTAGAGTATTATATCGTTCCGATGGTCTACTTGATCGTCGTAGGTACAGTGGAAAACAAAGTACCAGACACAATTAAGTCACTAATCACCAGCTTTAATTTTCACAGTTAAACAGTTCGTAATTAACAATCAGTCTCTTACAACAAATCAAATAAAAATTTAATAATATATATAAAACTTTCACTAATGAACTTACTGTTGTCACTTCCCAAACGTTTCGAGATGTTGTTTCTCTTCTTCAGTGGGTGTAATACTGACTGTCGATTACAGAATAACCATTACGGAAAAATGGTGTGTGTGGTGGGGGTTGATGGTGGGAAGGGATTGGCGCTGAGGTTCGAATTGTGTGTGTGGATCAGTGTGTCGAATAGTGTATGTGATTTATAATGTATTTGTTCATTTAATATGTTGTTTGGTTGTAGTGTGTGATATCTGTATATTTCAAATTGTTCAGCTGTGTTTAGTTTTCTATTTTTTGGTAAGTAGTGGAATATTTCCATGTTGTGTTCTATGTTTGTGTAACTGTGGTTTTCGTTATGTAAATGTGTGGCAAATGTGGAATCACCACATACTACATACATTTACATAACGAAAACCACAGTTACACAAACATAGAACACAACATGGAAATATTGCACTACTTACCAAAAAATAGAAAACTAAACACAGCTGAACAATTTGAAATATACAGATATCACACACTACAACCAAACAACATATTAAACGAACAAATACACTATAAATCACATACACTATTCGACACACTGATCCACACACACAATTCGAACCTCAGCGCCAATCCCTTCCCACCATCAACCCCCACCACACACACCATTTTTCCGTAATGGTTATTCTGTAATCGACAGTCAGTATTACACCCACTGAAGAAGAGAAACAACATCTCGAAACGTTTGGGAACTGACAATAGTAAGTTCAGTAGTGAAAGTTTTATATATATTATTAAATTAATAAAGTGAACGAAGAGGACGCAACAACAAGATAAATAAAAATTGTTCACACGCAAATAAATATCAACTAACATTAAAACACAATTATATTACAATATACCGCCCGATTATAAAACACAGCACTTCACTAATATCCACTTGAACGCACACAATATCGCCCGACAAATAACCGAAACTAAGGCCTCATCTATTAACTACGACGTAATTAATTGCGGCCTTGGCACAGTCCGCGCGGCTGGCGGCTTCCAGAGAATTCTCGCGAGCGCATGTTAACATCACATACGCACCCAACATTATAGCTGGATTCCAATGGATCGTTCGAGAAACGCGTAGATTGTTCTGTAATGTCGTCACAATATCAATATTAAGATTCACATCAATTTTACGAACCGGAAAACAGATTATTTAGCAATCGTAATGTATCAGCAACGAAATCCACACGCAAGCTCAGTGAAGTATTTGGGCATGTCTCTGGACGCCAAGCTTAGGTGGAAAGAGCATGTTAAGAAAAAGCGGGAAGAACTTAAAAGCGGGAAGAACTTGAATTAAAATTGAAGAAAATGAGGTGGCTGCTTGGAAGACACTCTGAGCTGTCGCTGCAAAACAAGTTGTTATACAAACAAGTCTTGAAACCAGTTGGGGTGTATGGTGTACAGCTTTGGGGTTGTACTAAGAAATCTAATATTAAAACAATTGAGAAGAATAAGATATTTTAAATCGTCCAGGGTAACATTGGAATTCGTTCCGCGTGTCACAGTTAGCAAGGGTACCTCAAAAATCTAATTTCAGAAGCACAACTTTATCATTTGCTATCCAGAGTTAAATGTGGCTGAGTACGTCCAGACACATATTGTTGACAAACAACAATCAGTTCGTGTATTGTTAGTCGGTGGCGCAGAACATATTGTGGGCGTTGTAGCGTTTTAGCGGTTGGAGTACTAAGCTGGAATTAAACCACTGGTGACTTAATCGCATTGACGTTAACAGCGTGGCACGGAAAATCTAATTCGTGTATGCTTTGTAACCGGACGTTGGGTAGTGGACGTAAGGCCACAATCAAACCACCACTCTCGCAATGGACTGCAAAACGTATTACACTGCTAAGTGAGTTGAAACAATACAGACCGATCGTTACTGCGAAACTGGCGACGGGGAAAGTGACTTTAAAATTATATGTTAATGCAATCGCTATAAAGTAATTAATTAAACTATAAGATCGTATTCGTTGACACGCATCTGTTTTATTATTTATTCGTGTATAAATAATTTTAATAGCGCAGCATCATATTATTATTATTACTACTGTCTTCTTCTCATTCTTCTTCTGCTTATTTCTTACAATTTAGGCCAATAGCCTGTTCCTTTATCATGTGGAAATAATGTTTCCATCGTTGCTTCCATCGTCCAATTTGTCTTCTTTTTGATGGTCTATTATTTAGACACATTCGTCCTTGCTAATTCTGGTCCACCTTCTTGCCTTCTAGTCTCCTATGTTATCCACTCCGCAAGTCCTTCTAACGTACTCGTTCTTAATCTATTTCTAAGGGTTTCACGGCCGACGACAATATTGTTGGCAATAAAATCCCGGCTACTGGGCCGTCGTCTACTAAAGTTGTTATTCTCATACGTTTCGGCCTCATCTCTGGAGGCCATCTTCAGTGAATAAAACACTTGACACGACGTTCGTCAGTAGCCCCAGTACTGTGGCAAAGAACCGCCTGTAATTTATTTCCATCACCTGTTCAATTGGTTCACTACTCACAAGTAACTTGCATCTAACTAGGTAGGATAATATTGTCATGATGTTTTTGTTTTTTTTTTTCTCTTAAGGTTTTGTTTCTCACACAGTCTAATGAATCTATAGAGTTTCATAGATCTGGCTATCAGCCAGAAACGTTACATAATCACCAAAACACACTATCATCGTCATCATTGGGTCGACAGCACTTTGTGGGGTCTGGCCTTCTTCAGAAGATTTCGCTACCCTTCTCTATTCATAGCCATATTCTTCTAGATTCTAATTCCAATAGTACTGATGTCCTGCCTCACCACATCTCTCCATCTCAGTTTTTGCCTTCCAACTTTCCATTTACCTTCTGGCTTTGCGTTAAATGTCTTCTTAATAACCCTGCCTTCACAAGCACCCATAATGTGTCCAGCCGATTCTAATCTTTTTAATTTTAATAAAGGTGACCACACCAGGTTCATCATACAAATTATAGAGCTCTAAATTTTATCTTTTCCTCCAGGGTCCCCCCTCTTCCACTGGACCAAAAATGTGCCCGAGGATCCTCCTTTCAAGTATATTTAGTTGCCTCTCATCTGATCTAGGTAGCGTCCATGTCACTGATGCATAAGTCAGTACTAGGCGCACTAGAACCTTATACATCAATACCTTGGCACACTGGGTTTATGTTACGTTTTTCCATTGGTTATCCTTTCATGCCGTTATTATCATTTATTATGCTATCCATAACTACTGTAAGTAGCAGGGCGCTCAACGATTCCTCTAGCCTAATACCATTGTTTCAGTATATTTCTCTTGAATAAATAGTCTGGCGATTCACTTTTATTTTATTACTTGAATAAACATCTCCTAACAGTCATTGTCTCATTTGTCAGTAATTTCAGTTAAATGCATTAAATATGCGAAGCCCGGATAAATTTACAAGCATAATATTTACTGAGGTGGTGGATTAGTTCCTACGATATCCAGCTACACTCTAGGTTTACACAGCTGTAACGGCGGCATTTGACTGTTTAGAATATTGGACATCTTTAGGCCAGATCAGTTCAACAACACAAAACTCTGGAGAAGAGGTAACACAAATTGGGTTGAAAAGGAGGAATTCAAAGAAATGAACGGAGATTGCTTGGCCGTGTCCTCAGGAAGCCGATGAACGCCATAATCGACAAAACACCGAATGCAGCCCACAAAACTCTCCCAGCTCATGGAGATTAGGAATCCTTAGGAAGGCAGAGATGCTGAAAAAACTCTGGGGAGAAATTAAAACATTGCCAAGAACCAGATCAGACGGAGAGACTTGTGGAGACTCTCCGAGTCTAGAGATAAACGATAGGCTTTGGCTGTCGTTGCATTCATGTGCGATTGCACGTACAACTACTCCCGTCTGCCGCCAAAGGTCTCATCTCATGTTCGTCGTTTTAGACTGTTTTTTCTATTTTCTTGCAAATGTTCTTCATTTCACAATCTCCTGGACTTTTCTATTTACCTTCTTCTACATGGGACCCATTGCAACAGTTTATCCTACGATGGCGAAGTGGATGTTGGGATAAAATAGATAAGATTAACGTCACGTCGGGTACAACCAAAACATCATTTAAAGGTAATAAACGGATACGATGTTAAGGTTCTATAAAGTCACCACCGTGTCCTATAGTTATATGGAAACAATACCTGAACCCTAAATTCTAGGACCTGTAATAGAGTCCAGTCGGGTGAAGTAAATTTTTGAGGTCAGTTCTTCTTCTTCTTCAAGAAGCTACGGATCTTACGATCCGTTGCGTACTCCTTGGTCCGACCAGCTTCTCGTTGCTCTTCCAGTATTCCGCCTTCCTTTCGGATTATAGACCAAAATTTATTTTGGTGTCGTTTTCTTATGCATCCTTTCAGCATGGCCGGTCTATTCCTGTTTGTATTGCTTTATCTTTTCGTTTAGGTTGCATATTCCAAGGATGTTATTTACACCATAATTTTTTAGCCGGTCCCTCCGTGATACTTCTAGTGCTTATCGCAAAAGTCTCATGTCACTAGCCTGTATCCGGCTTTGGGTCATTGCGCTCAGTGTCCAAGTCTCACTGCCATAAAGACCGCACGGCACTACCATCACTTTATAAAATTTCAAAAGAGTATCTCTTCTGACCTTTTCATCCAGTGTTTTTCTTATCGTTCCACACATGTGATTAAATTTCTCTATTGTGAGGTCAGTTCTGGATATAAAAAGAAAGGATAGACTTGAGAGTATAATAATCGGGAAAAGATTTAAACTTTAAAGAAGAAGAAGAAGAAGAAGAAGAAGAAGAAGAAGAAGAAGAAGAAGAAGAAAAAGAAGTAGAAGAAGAAGAAGAAGAAGAAGAAGAAGAAGAAGAAGAAGAAGAAGAAGAAGAAGAAGAAGAAGAAGAAGAAGAAGAAGAAGAAGAAGAAGAAGAAGAAGAAGAAGAAGAAGAAGAAGGTAACTTCTTTGTACTGACTTGAACAAAGAACAGCTTTTACATCACTAACACTGAAGGCAAATATGAGTCTGAGAAAGTAGTTACGGGCCACAAATATATCATAGAAATATATGGGACTGCAGAACCAAGTTCATAGCGGCAAAAGAAAAAGTCTGCTATATAGAAATATGACACCAGTTCTTTGAAGTTATTTTCGTCTGAACGTAACTATCCGAAGTGGAAACCTTAATTTCATTGGAGCGCGGCAAATCCTCTTTCGTAAATCGTTAAGATACTTTTACTTCTGAAAAACTTTCGTCGTTATTAAAATATTTCAATAAAGACTCCAGCAGGCTAGTCTCCAATGTAATTCTGTTACGGATTAGGGAAACTGGGACAAAGTTTTGTACAATAATGTTTCATACTTTTGTGTTTCTCTCTCTGAGACATCTCTCTTCTCTCTTCTAGATTAGCAGCCCATAGGCTGGTTGGCAGCAGCTCTCCATTCTTCATGCTTCTCTGCTTTTCTTTTCAACTCACAATATGATGTGCAGTTCATATCGATCATCAGCTGTTTCATTTCGATCAGTCTAAACGGGGTCGACCTCTGTGATTCTTCCCTTCAATTGTTTCTTCTATTATTCTCTTAACCAACCCATTGTGTCGGAGTATATGCCCTATAAACTTAGCTCTTCTGCCTTTAAAATTTCGCAGAAAGCTCTTCTCTTCCTGAGCTCTTCTAAAGACTTCCTCATTCGTTATATTCTTTTTTTTAGGCTGATAGTGTTTGAAGTGAAGAGGTTATTGTGTTTGTTGAAAGCAATTTTAGCCTGGTTAATTCTGCTTATAATTTCCTTACTGCTACGTCTATCATTTGTGATTTTACTTCCTAGATAGTTAAATTCTTTAACTGCATGGAGAACATTATTTCCAAGAGTTATTCTGACTGGATCCTTCATTACTTGATCCATTGTGTCAAGAATCTTTTGTAGACCTTCGTTGCTCTCTGCAGTCACCGCTATGTCATCTGCGAACCTAAGCATGTCCACTTTTCGCCGTGTATGTTTACTCCGAGATGGGTGTCTCTCCTTACTCTATCGATCGCTTCTTGGACGTACAAGTTAAACAAACATGGAGACAGAGAACACCCCTGTCTTACTCCTTTCTCAATGTTCGCTTCCTCTTGATGGTTTCCACATCGAACTATGCCTGTCTCTTGCTTATAAAGATTTCTCGGCTATCGCAGCAGAGCCCGGCTATAATGTGAGTGTGCGAACATATTGCTGCTACTTTGAGATGGAAGACAATTACGGTACACTTATCATGCGTCATCTATCGAGGCTGTTCCAGACTTCACTGGTCATCGCGCGCACTGTGTTCAAGGCCACAAGTAATTACGCTCTAGTGTTTTTTTGTACTGCTGACGCGTATTATGGATTATTCTGGAACACTTGTGCTATCTATTTAAACAAAGACAGCTGCCGCTTAGTTTCAGTTTAAGTGGCGATTTATTGCAGTGAGGTTCGAAGTTTTATGTCGGGCGATTTACACAGTGCGTCTCAAGTGGTGTATTAGTAAAAACAGATTATAGTGCGGAATGCTTTATATATGATTATTATGCGGGACTCTATTAGTTGACATTATTATTTGTGTGCACAGATTAACTTGAATTATTGTACAAGTATAATCTTGTTGAATAACTTGTTGATTACAAACTGTTAATTGTTATAATTAAGACTGGTTATTAGTGATTTCGTTGGCGTGTTGTATTTTGTTTCCACCGTACCATACGACGATCAGGGAGACCGTCGTAACAATATTTTTCAAGTCTAACCTGTAAGTTCAGCAGTTGAATATATGGTAGATTAATATTTTAATAAGACAACTGATAAATTATACTGAAAATGTTATTTACATTATAAACGTAGGAGGTTGGCAATCATTTTTTTTAAATCAGATACATCACTGAATTCGTAAAACACTGGAATCGAATTTTCTTTTTAAATTAATTTTATAAGAAGCCTACACAAAGCAGACACTCAATGTACTGATATCAAAAGAGGGGGGTTGCAGACCTCAGACGACAAAAAAAGATTGAATCGTGCTCGCATAATATAAGTCCCATTTCATAGCCACGGCCTATTGAATCGCGCTGTCGTGGGCGAGATATTTACGGCACTCAGGGGTGTAATTGTGTAAACCAGTTTGAAACGCACTATTTGTTAGGCCTCAACAAAAGAAAAATGCCATGAACATATAGAATGTTTGTAGAAATGTTGAATATTTACTAAAATATTCTGTAGAAATTTGATTAAAAAAAGTGATTGTAAATCTAGTGTATATTGTTAATAATAAGTAAGCTATATAGGAAGATATAAAAATATAATCATTTTTGTGTTTTTTTTTGTAAGGCTATTGTGCACGTTGTTTCTAAGTGTAATGTGTTAAAAATAGCTTTATGACCCATTGTATTGTTTATTATTGAAGTAATATTATTACCTGTTGTACGTATAGTTAGCTATGTGTCTTTTTTATTATATTAATGTATAGTATTATAATACATAATATGTGGTAATAATATAATATATTGTCTATGTATCTTTTTATTATGTTAATATATGTGATTATTTTACTTAGGAAATACACTAAGCTTAAGGTTTATAAGACTATGGCTGTATTGGTGGTGCTGTGTGGCAGTGAGACATGGGTACTTTTACAGAGGGACAGAAGGGAAGGTTACGTCAGAAGAAATGAAATTTCTCAGGTTTGCTAAAGGGGACTCGTTACGAGACAGAATAAGTAATGGACAGATAAGGCAAGATTTACAAAATTTTTAAATTACACGATAGAATTACGCAATACAAGGCCAACTGGTGTAAGCGTTTGGGAAGAATGCGGCAAGATCGCCTTCCCAAATTTGCCTTGAATTATAAACCCACAGGGTATCGTAGTGTGGGGCGTAATAGGACGAGATGGTTTCCGGAACAGGCAGTGCACAGCCTAAGCCGTGAAGTGGAGATAATGATTATGATTATTATTTTACTGTAAATATGTTGAAAATTTATAACACAGTGTAAACAAAAAGAATTATATTGATTTGAAAGCAATTGGCATCTCTCAGTGGTATTTAACTACGAAGTTATATATTCGCGTCGGTTGATTATGTGACTTTACAAAATACGTTATGCTGAACAAAGGAAACAAGGAAATGATGAATAAATGTCTGCACGAGAGGACGAACTAAACAAGTTTCTAATGTTAAAAATAAACAAGGAATTTTATGAAAAACAGGCTAAACAAAACGAAATATATGTATACGGTCACGCTATTGCAGAACGTTCTACATGTTTCTCGGCTATTCCAGCAGAGTCCAGCTGTAATGTTTGTGTGCGTACGTGACACTTAACATGCGAGGCAGTGTTGCGTAATACGGGACATGCTCGTACTTCGATAGTGTTGTTCGACAAGCTTCTCAACTAGCCCAGCGGTGCGTGTTAATGTAAAGGCCGCGCTAAAGTATCCTCTAGAATTTTCGATTGCTTGTTAAGGACGCATATTATGAAACCCTGCAGCCTACAAATAGCCCACGCCTGCCGTTCAGTTTTCAGTTATTGTCGGGCGATTTACACAGTGCGTCTCAAGTGGTGTATTAGTGAAAGGTGTTTATAGTGCGGAATTCCTTATAGTTGACATTATTGTTTGTGTGGACAGTTCAACTTGAATTATTATTTTACGAGTATAATCTTGTTGAATAACTTGTTGATTTCAAACTGTTAATTGAGATTAATTAAAGCTGGTGATTACTGACTTAATTGGTACCTTGTGTTTTGTTTTCCACTGTACCATACGACAATCAGTGAGATCGTCGTAACAATATATTACAATAAAACACACTGACTACACCTCTGATGTAAGAGATGGCGGCTTTATTTAGGGCTAAACAAAAACACGGACACGATAGAATAAACAGTTAAGAGCTAAATTGTGACACTCAATTTGAGCGCAAATATGTGTAAATAGTCGGTTGATGACAAATTTTATATAAAATTTTTATACAGGAAGTAAAATAAAGTAATTACTTTTTGCGTAAAATAAGAAAAATCATCATTTTCATTTTATGTGAAATTTTTAGGTTTTTTTATAATACTGTATTAAATGATAATAATCTTGTATCGACCATTCTGTCAACGCAGAACATGAACAAACAATTCTTTTATATGTTTATAGTACTTCGACTGGGTGCCATAGTAGTGGGATGTCGTTAGAGTAGTCGACTACCGACTGGAAGGAGCATCTCGAATGATTCCGTCCATTCCGTATGCCCTGGCCATCTGCCCAAATCAAAAACCCCAAGTAACTCGCAGTTTGATTTTAAATAATGAAGAAGAATACATTTGTGTGTGTGTGTTTGCACTCGCGCCCCTGAACGAATGATATGCGTCGTTTCACCCCGACCCGAGAGTTCCATAAAATTCGTGTCACGTAATCTTCGCCATTGACGTCAGCTCGCATTTACTGCTGCTTCCATAAAGACCAGAAGCACGTACTTAACCGCGCTATAACACACCTGAACTAACTTCACTCACTCACAACATTGAAATAAGTATTATCATGGTTTAAATTGTGACAACTTACAGATGTACAGCTTTCTGTAGATAGAGCAGTGGAGGCTGGCGGTTCAAAAATTTGGGGGTTGCAGTTGGGTTGGATGGTATTAAATTGTTTTATTATGTGAATAGAAAATGTCCAAGTTTCCTCCCCTCTAAAAAATACACAAGGAAAGCAAATTAATGCAATTTTAGTGTCACACCCACATAACCACAAATATTTATTGTGTAAAGCTTTTTTAAATTTACGATTAAATATTCTGTTTCCTGATTTTACACTTTGATTAAAATTTAAAAGGCCTACCTACTCTCTTAGTTTAAATTTTTTTCTCCAATAGGTCGTAAACTGAACAGCGTTTTAGTTAAGTTTACGACAGAATTCATTGCGTCCTACCAGTTAAATATAATAAATATCTTACACTATGTCACCTTACTCCTTTATATGTAATATTATTTACATTTAACGATGATTCGCACTGACACTTAACTGACACTAACAACGAAGTTCACAAAAATTGTACAAATTCCAACCTGGCGCACCACGTGTTATTTACCAACAGACTGGTGGCGCCGTGAGGTACAAGCGGCGTTTTGCAGTCCCTAATCACACCAAGCGAGCCTAATAGGAGCACTCGAGTCCAGCCAGCCGTAGAACTACTCCATTGTATACGTATACATATTTGTATATTCCCGTATACAAAACGCGTCACAGTTAGTGCATACACTGCGTGTACGGTTTTTAGTATTTCTCTGCTCTTTTCAATCGGCAAATGATTAATTACGATTGTTTAGCTTGAAAACACTATTATTAGTTACTGTTTTATTCGTAATTCTATTATTTAAAATACAATTTGGGATTTAATGGGGGTTGTGCAACCGTGCATCCTAAGCACGGGCTGCCACTGAGACAGAGTATGTGTTGAGTTCATTGGAAGAGAACAGGGTAATCTAACGAAAAGTATTGTTACGTGTAAAAAATGTCTTCTTTTATATGTAACATAATTTAATTTAATATATTAATTTCTACTGACAACGCCTTGAGAAAACGGAACACTTCTTGTTAGTAATACTCTTAGCACAGATTTGCGTAAGTTTCCATAATCATTTCATTTAAAAACAATGTATCACACAGGTCGTTGAATACCGAGAAAAGTAACTTATAATAGTAATTGGTTGATTACACATTGTATATTTAAAAACTTTATATAAAGGAAGTAAAATAAAAAAAATATTTTATTATTTGAAATAAGAAAAATTGTTATTTTAAAATTCTATGTAGTTTTTATACTTTTATAATACTACTGTATTTAAGAACGAGAAACTTGTATCAACCGTCCTGTCGAGTAGAACACCAACAAACAATATAAAATATTTTGTCGTCAGTCACGATGCAAACAAATAATGGCGGCCGACTTCAAAACTTATAACCCGTTGTCAGATGTTGACGTAAACAACTCTTGTGCGGAAAATATTGTCATAGGCAGCATGATGAATATACAAAAAGCAATAACAACCCAAACTTGAAACGTAAAATTAAAATTTTTGGTGTTTTGGCGAAGGCTTATTGTTCTAAGATATTTTAAAACGAATTTTATTGTGCCTGACAGATCGTGGTGGGTTTTGTCATCAAAACTACTTCTCGTGCTTACTTCATAACACGGATGTGTTTATATTTATCTTCCTTCTTAAGCCGCGATCACAGCGGCCGCGTTGTACTGGGCCAATCCAAACAAAGAGACGCGGAACGGCCTGTTCTGGCGACAAACCGCGCCATACTGTGCAACTTCGAGCACCAACGAGCGCGATCCAGATAGTGTCCGTACGTCAAAGGAAATGGTTCGTCCGTACGCGTTCTATTTGGACAGTGTTTCTCGTTTACTGAATCTGAGCGGTACTTACTGATTTTAGTTGACTGTGATTTTAGTATATTCATCTTGATTTAAGTTGAAAATGAGCTTCGAGTGGACCCATCAAGAGATCGAAAAAGTGAATGATCTGTACCGAGATAAACCGGAATTGCGGGATCCAAAAGACAATAGTTTATCACATAAAAAATAAAAAACATGTTCATCAAAAACATAAAACAGATGTTCAAAGTCTTCCGACGATATACGACAAAAATGTTCAAACTGTCCATTATTGTCAATAAGCAATTCATTTTAAAGATTAATTTAACCATTATAATTCCCGACGTTTCAGTGCTGGAGTCACCCAATGTGACCCAACGTTTTTAGACATTTTTCTTTGTTTTTTCTTCAAGTTATAACTATGAAAGCAGCACTTGTAATTTACAAATATTCACGCTCCATATTCAACTGTGCACGCGCTCACAGTGGAACCTGCTGCTCTTTCACAAACACCGAGCCGAGCATTGTTTCGCTGCGCAAAGCTGCGCGGTCGGTGTGGATACGGCTTTAGGATGGGTCCGTATCCGCTGATAAGTTTCTCCTGCTTATCACTACAATAAGTTGTGCTAAACCGTTTATGATAATTTTGTCAAATAGTAAATAGTGTAAATACATAGAGTCCAATGCGCTGTAAATTCAGTGCGCCAGGTGAAACATTTTACAACACTAAAAAAGACTATAATATTTGCAGTAACAATAAACAACACGTCACAGAATGAATATTTTTGTAAACAATGAAGGCTTTTACAAACGCTGTACAAGAAAGTAAAATATGTCGGATTATTTATTGCGTTGCGGTATAATGTTGACATAAGCACGAAGCTCCTGTAGCAGCCACCTTTAGTTGCACCAAATTAGTTGTTCAACACTTTGTCCAGAAATAGGCTTCAGAAAAGCACATGGTCCGACAGAGTGTGTCAGGAGAAAAGAAAACAAATTGTATCTACTTGTTTTGGAACAACATGGTGAGTGCCATGGTATTCTATCAGAAGAACAAAATGGCTTCAGGATCCTATCTTTACACTTAAGTTAATAATTGAAAAGAGAAGGGAATTTAACTCAAGATGCATCTAGCATTCATAGATGCGTCGAAAGCTTTTGATAACGTGAAACGTTCGCTACTCTGGAGTATAATGGAACGAAGGGGTTTCCCTTCGCAATCAATTAAGTTCTTAGGAGCTTATGTTACATGACAGCGGTTGTCGTGGATTTGAATGGCAAATTTGTAAGATATTTCTACAAATGAAGGTGTGAGACAAGGGTGCACTATTTCACCTATTTCGGCGATGGACACCTAAAGTTGACTCGGTAATATCACTTTATCACTTCAGCGAAATATTCATGTGAATTCATTGCTTTATGCAGATGTCATGGTAACGATACAGAAAACAGAAGACCTACAGTATACAAAGGGCGATATTTACGTTCAGTAGCATCATACAAGACAATGGGCTACACATCTCTGCTACAAAATCTAAAACGATGGCATATTCTATTAGAATTAAGATAGTCGTTAATAATCATATTTTGGATCAGGTTAATCATTTTAATTACGTGGCTTGTGATATCTCCTATGGAAGCGATATTGATTGGGATAATAGGCTAATGAAATTTAGACGCATCTGTGTAAACGATTCATAAATACATGAAAAATAGAACACGGAAGGAAACCAGACTGAAACTTTACAACACTGTGGCTGTCCCCACATTCCTGTATGCTAGTGAGACATGGACTCTTGGTAAAAGGGACGTGCAGAGGATTCAGGCAGCTGAAATGAAATTTCTTAGAGGGACGCAAGGTTGTTCTCTCCTGCATCGAAAAAAGAACGAGGATATTAGACGTTGTATCGCTGTAACATAAGATTGAAGACCACGGAAGTAGATGGTGTGAACAGTTAAACCACATGGTTGATATCCGTCTACCCGTGGCTGCCTTGGGTTATCACCCTACTGGTAAGGGAGAAGTCGGTAGACCGAGGAGGAGATGGGTTCGAGAACAGGTCTTGGGGCTATTCCTTGGAGTGGTGATGATTGTTCTGGAACAACTTGAATTAGACAACTGATACAACTAATAGAATTGCGTTCATGGCCCTCATGTCGCGAATAGACCAGCTACGACTGTTGCGTGTTAACTATGAGTCTCATGAAGTCAGCCGAAGGAAGCAGGTCTGTGCAACTGTCACAAAAGCCGTTAGAGATATTCGAACAGGCTGTGAACCCATGGACGATCCTCATTTACAGACCGAAAGTTAAAGCAGGAGAAGAAAGAAATTGTTTCTCAACGGAAACCCCAGGACCGCAGTCTAACTACCTATGGGGGTGGATCCTGGATCTCCATGGGGGTGGAGTCAACTACCTACAACGCTGACTAAAACGACGGAATGGTCGGTAACTCTGGGAATATGAGACGTGCAGCTAAACTCTCTCCGTGGTGTTCGGATTATAAACTATCTAAGATTTATCAATGCATAACATTCCAACGGGTACACCCTTTCTAGAGCTCCCGCAGCATTGCCACGAAGCCGAAACCATAAACCACCTTAAATCCAACACCAAGCATGGTCAGGGGGTCCGGATCATTCCGGGACGGGAGTACCCGCTCCTTGAAGCGCCCCCCCCCCCGATCTGCCGGGGAGTCGGTGTAGGCACTCCGTTACTCAGAACGGGACACCTCCCACTGATCCTTCATAAATGAAAAGGTCTACCAGTGGCAGCCATAGATCGCCTTCCACGTCTACACTCCCGGGGGCCTTCGTGCAGCGGTAATCGCCAACAGCGCCCAGTCCTTTAACCCCACGTCCCTCGGAGGTGTCCCTCTGATATTACTGTGCCCAGACCAAAGCCTATAACATCGTTAACCGACCACACTGAGGATGTTCCACAGGCTCTACTAGCTCGCTCACACTGGACGAGAGTTTGAGCAGCACGACTACGCCAAGCAAGAGTTTCGGACAAACACTACACCACATCAAGTTCAGGAAAGCATTAAAAACTATAGGCCTATTAGAGCTTGTTATAGAACTACTAACTTTGTGTCACTGTAATCATAATGATTTAATTTTACAACAACAAATTCTTATGAATGTAAATACCAGACAATCATTTGATTACTTCATTTACATACCAGAACCTGAGAGGTAAACAACTGTCACTCCAATTTTTATTAAAATTGAGATAATGACATATTATAATTTCTTGCTCTGTACATTTTTATGGGGTAAGGTGGTATTTTCAACACAGATAGTTAATACAGCAATACAGTTCGAAAAAGAAGTAAATCCAATTTTGTAAATGGTAAACAGTTGTAAAAGTAGCAACTGCCAGAAATTGTACAATAATAAATAAATCATTTTTTCCTTCACACAGTTGGTAAGTACTTTAATAGATATGCATGTATTATTACAATAACGAATATGTGTTTTCAAAAACATAATAAAACGGACCATTTACTCTTGTAATTATCTTTACTTTTCATTTGCTCTGAACTAATTGAAGCGGGGTTACGATCACTTACCTCCCAGGCGCTCATATGTTATCAGTAAAGATTATTTTTTATTTTATTCAAAGAAAGTCTCCCCTTTTTCTGCCTCTGGCTCTACATCTTTCTATGAGATTTGGCATGCTTAAAAATCCTACACCATTTTCTTCTGTTCTCAACAATAATCTTCCATCCTCTGATTCCCATGGTTCGCAGGGCCTCCTCACACACAATCCATCCACCTCCTTCTAGGTCTTCCTCTGAGCCTAGACTCCAAGGGAGGGTTTCCATTCTGTAATAGTTCTCGAATTTCTGATCTTCTCCATTCTATAAACATATCTTAGCGACCTAATTCTCTGTGACTTAATCAACTTTACTATTTTTTTGCTGTTTATTAATGTATCAAGTTTAAGATTCATGCGGATCCGCCAAATGCCATATTGTTGCACTACTTACAAAAAAAAATCTCCTCAGTATGTTCCTATGTTCCTCTCAAATCGTTTAAGATGTTCCTCGTCTTTCTTCCGCATGGTCTATGTCTGACAGCCGTAAGTCACTACTGGTCTTGTAAGACATTAAAAGAAAATAAATTTGTAAAATTCCAAATTGGTTAACAATAAATAGCTTTAATTTCTTTGTTATAAAAAAAATTCTTTTACATCATTCGACACACACACACACACACACACACACACACACACACACACACACACACACACACACACACACACACACACACACACACACACACACACACACACACACACACACACACACACACACACACACACACACACACACACACACACACACACACACACACACACACACACACACACACACACACACACACACACACACACACACACACACACACACACACACACACACACACACACACACACACACACACACACACACACACACACACACACACACCCACACACACACACACACACACACACACACACACACACACGCACGCACGCACGCGCGCGCGCACACACACGCACGCACGCACGCACGCACACACACACACACACACACACACACACACACACACACACACACGTTCACGCTTTATGTTTCTACGTGTTTCTAGCTGATTTTTCTTTCCTGAAAACAAACACGGAGTCTTACGAGAGCTATCCAAACATCATTTAGGCCTCAGTAATGTTACTTGTGTGGTTTACAGTCTGGCCATTAAACAGTCTCGTTTTAAAGGGTCGTTCTTGTGCGACCGTTTGCAAAGTAAATATCTTCTTATACGTTTCAGTTTTATTTGACCCCCCCCACACACACACGTTCAGTTACCCGTATTTTATGATTCGCCACTTCAAACTAGGTTCGTCGAAAAGGTATTTATACAGGCTACTTGTGTAAACAGTAGCATCTAATCTGAGCATTTTATGTTCATATCATGACTGTTTGCCTACTCTTTTCACTTCATTCTATACAACTGAGAAGTCGCTTAGCTCGTTCAACTAAGGGGGGTTTAGTAAAACTGTTTAAAGTTTAATTGTTATTAATATCGCAGTGTATTGTAATTAATTAATTTTTTGACTTTTGTTATTGATTGTGCGTATAAAGTTTATTGCCTGCTAGTTAATGAAGCCAATACAAAATATATGCGCAACTAATTACATCAAAATGAAACACAAGAGGCGCAGGTTGTGATTGGGACCCACGTTTTGACTGTGTTGATGCATTCAGATATCTTGGCACGTTAGTGACTGCCAACAACGAAAATCAATAGGAAGTTGGACGAAGAATATAGGCGCCCAAAGGATGCTATCTTGTGCTTCAGAGACACATGAGAAGCAGATATATCTCTCGAACTACGAAGGTACGACTTTGGTAAGACCTGTCCTGATATACGGATCTGAGTTCTGGACGATGACAAAGCATGATGAAATGTCCATGCTAATATTTGAGAGGCGAATATTGGGAAGAATTTTTGGAGCAGTATAAGAAGGACAAAACTGGAGGCAGCTACCAATTATAAGTTAATGGATATGTACAAGGATATGGACGTGGTTCAGACTATTAAAGTGGGTCGACTCCGTTTTGCTGGTCATGTGGCAAGGACGTCAGAAGAGAAGCTTCCAAGGAAGGTTCAAAGAGAGAGAATTGGTGGAAGGAGAAGGACTGGCAAACCAAGACTGCTGTGAGCGGATGGGAGTGCGTGACTGGAAGACGGCTCGGTAGCCTGGGATGGCGATCAATGTTGAAAGAGACCATGATACCTCGAGGGTTGTAGCGGCATGGAAGTATAGTGCTTATTCAATTATTGTAAATCCAGGAGAACTTTTAATACGTGCGTGTTTGTTTAAGAAAAGTGTTAATACAAATTCTGCGTATCGAATTCTCTAGCGGTCAATAATTTATTGCACTGTGTCAATAATTTATCCGCGCGATACTCATACATTTATGTAATGTTTTTCATATACAATTAGTTTTAGAACACGTCTAAAAAAAAGGCTACAATATTTTAGCCTGAAGTTGAAAAATAAGCTGACGTAACGTTATTAGAATATCTACATTTATAACTGCGTTTTGTGTATTAAAAATGATGAAACTGAAATAAAATTATTATAAATAAGACACTTACCGAGGAAATTCAGTCCATGGCACATGGAATTGAAAACGAGGAAGCTACTACAGTCAGTTGGTTAAGATGAAATTAGTAATTACTGTGTAAAAATAAATTAGTAACATTTTCAAAGAGTTGAACATTGTTAATATCCAAGATCGTATTACAGAAAACAAAGAGAGATGGATTGCTCATCTGAAAAGGATGCCAGAAGGCACTCTGCCTAAGGAAGTTTGGCAATACAAGCCTACTGGACAAACAAATCTAGTAAGCGTTGGTAAAGATGTATTTCCTTTGGGACCGGAACAGGCGATTCGTCTATTCCCTGATGGAAGAAGAAGGAGAAGAAAAAATAAATTTATTGTTACCAGCCATTGTTACCCCTAACTTAATAGTGTGCAAAGCAATTTTTAGTTTGAGTTTCACATACTTACTGCATTTCTACTTAATACTAAAATTCTATATTGAGTTTTGTCGCAGTTATGTGTCTATAAAATGTTCCTAGTATAAATTGTTATGAATATTTTTCTAATTCATCATTATCAGACTTATGTATCACTACCTGATTTGTCGTCAAAATGTAATTTACAGAATGCATGTACTCGTTAGACATAACTATAAACTGTAAACCAATCTGCTGTAAATTAAAATAAATATTATTACTTTATAATAAAACGTCATTATTAAAATACCTGTACTGTGTTTTATTTAAGATTTTCTAAATAAAAATTGCTAAACATTTTCTAACGACAATATATAAATATTTCAACGGTGCTACGAAACATTTTGATCGGACGACGTTCTTTAAAAAATGTTACATAATAATTTTTTACCCGTCACTGACAGGACAATGAATAAATAAAATCACACATTCGAGACTCTTTTCACCATCCATCATTGTCAACATTCCATTGTCATCAAGTCACGGTGTCGTCTCTTTTATGATAAATTTTAAGGTGTTTTTTTGTGTAAAATGAACGCCAGTATAGTTCATTGTATTTACCTATAACATAATTATTTAATATTTCATTTGTTTATTATCACAGGGAGAATTTTATAATTCTATAGAGTATGCCCAAGTCTTAAAAGACGTTTTGGTGGTTAACTATGAGAATTATTGTACTGTCCACTTTGTTTTTATTGTTCAACTTTTAGATTACGAACATAATTATAATAATAAAGGTTTCACTGTTGTTAACCAATATTATAAAATTATTGTTGGCCAAACTGATAGCTGTTTGTATCTTATTTAATTTTTCCAGAGTAAACACACGGACAGAGACATCTTTAAATTATATTAACACACACTGAATTAATTATACGTTACATAACCTTATTCGTTATTCAAATTGATTTAAATGAGATTTTTCAGTCATATATCCACAAATTACATGTAACGTTAAATAGTTTCGTGACCAGGAGGAAACCTGCATACAGTAATACTGTCCCCGGCGATGTGTAGGCTACATACATTATTGAACAGCTGTTTAGGTTGTTAGTCAGTCACAAAGCCGTGGACGTACCAATCGATATAGGCGAATACACCTTGTTGGTTGTTGGTATCATCGCGCTTGCACAGCAGTATACGTTATACTGTCTTCTTAGTAATATTTTAAATTGTTTTAAATTAAAAATTAAAATTTTCAACCTAGTATGTTCCCTGAGCTGCAAAACTCGCTCACTATTCCGAACGAAATAGGCGCCTGCGCGCGCACGCGCGCGTGTGTATATTTACATAAATTTTTATATTAGGTGAATTTAATTATGGGTAATATTATAAAAATTCTAATTATTCTTCTATTATTTGAATAATATAACAATTGTAGAGCACACAATACTACAATAAGCACTAACAGTTTGAAACATTCGGATTAGGACTATTCACCGGACTATTAGGCCGTGGTCTAATGCTGCCGCATTGAACAGACGTTTCGGCCACACCATTGGAGGCCATCTTCAGTGTTACGAGTTGAGAAAGGCAACTGATACTCTCTTCCTTCACCACCGTACTGTGGCAGTAGATGCTACTTAGGATCTTTTCCGACAGCACTGTGGAAGTTGGTGAAAAGCGTACCAGTTGCTTTTCGCAAGTGGTAACAGTGTAGATGGCCTGCAACGGTAGGTTCGAAACGTCTGTTTTATGCGGCAGCATTAAACCAAGGCTTAATAGCCCGGTGAATAGTCAAAACACTATTAACAGAGAAGACGCTAGCCGAAGTTACCTTCGGATTTGGTTTACAATTCAATTTAGTCGCACACTCTGCTGGATTTTCATAATATTTTTCAAATTTGTTAACTAATTTCTTGCGGTCTGGAGCCTAAAACTTTTCAGATTTCAAAAAATTAACACTACATTCCGATGTTAGTTAAAACTCTCTTCAATTTAATACCTCACATGACGTTTTGTGATTTTATGAAACTTTTCACCCACGTTTTGAGCCCTGACGCACAAAAAATTTTTAATTTTCAAAAATGAACACTGAACTTAGATTTTGGTAAAATTCTCTTTAATTTGAATCGTCACATGGGTTTTTTGAGATTTTTTAACCATTCTGAGGGGGGTTAGTACATTTTTCCTCCCGCCCCCTATTTTCGGGTAGATCAATTTAAAAAAACAATACGATTCTGTAGAATTAAAGTATGGACATGAGAGCCAAGTTTTACAAAGATCGGTTGATGCGCTCAAAAGTTATCGTGAGACACACCCCCAAAACAGACAAAAAGGCAGATGTCAAACGGTCGAGTTAAAAATGAGTACTCGCTTCGCTCGTTCAATAAAACCATCTGGATCAATAGTTCATTATTTTGTTTTCGTTATGCTTCTCGTGAACTGGTATATGCTGTATTCTATGCTACAACTGCTGTAGTTGTTCTCTGACCATATGATACAGCGGTCTAACTGATCGTCGTATGGTACAGTGGAAACAAATTACAGACACCAATGAAGTCACTAATAACCAGCTTTAACTAATCACAAGTACCAATTCGTAATAAACTCGTACAGTAATTGAAACTCAAATTTGTTCACACGCAATAATAATGTCAACTATAAAGAATTCCGCACTAATTATAACACACAACCACTTGATATAACTTGAAAAATTGACCAATATAAACCGAACTGACCGTCGCTGGATGCTTATATCTATACCCCGCTGAGATGCCAGAATAATCTGTCACTTTTTGGATGACGTGTTAAACACGTGCCTTTTACAGACGCTCTCGAATCCACTACAAAAAGAGTCAAGTCTGGCCTTGAACACAGTGCGCTGAACGGTGCAGTCTGGAATTGCCTCGATTTTTGACGCATGATAAGTGTCACATAATTGTCTTTCATCTCATGTGCGCACACAAACATTACAGCTGGGCTAACCGAGAAACGCGTAGAACGGAACACTCCATTGTTCGAGAATGTTCCTAATTGCGTAACAATATGTTAGTTATGTGTTAGCGATTATAACGATGACGACGGCGACGACGACGATTATGACGACGACGACGACGATGATGATGATGATGATGATGATGATGATGAAGATGAGGAGGAGGAGGAGGAGGAGGAGGAGGAGGAGGAGGAGGAGGAGGAGGACGACGACGACGACGACGACGACATTTGATTGTCAATATTACAGTGACTTTCTGGTCAAGCGTAATGAGAAATCGACAAATGAAAGATGTAACTAATACGCCCGTCAGGAAGGGAATTAGGAAATGACAGTACGCACGGCCGTCATTTTTGTATCTCGTCAACTGCCACCTTAATCCTACATCACAGTGGATGAAACACTGCCACGTTAATTCCGCATCTCTTTGCGTACTGGACAGTTTCGCTTTTACAAAAACACATACTAAGCGGACCCTTTCAAACACAGACACACGCACAGAGTTTAAACCCTTTTTGTAACTGAAAACATCATCTCTGTGAACACGACTGTTTATACATTCGGCCAGTGCTGTTTAGAGTGAGTTTCAACAAAAACAAACTGTCTTCTGCCAGAGTTAAACATTCTATTCTTAATTTACGTTTTGTATACAATCTGATTTGCATCAGGTTTTGTTGAATCTTGATCTGTTTTCATACCGTTTACACTTAATTTATTTCCAGTCCGGCTATTTTCTTGAGTCTTACCCGTAAGAAAGAAAGGAAAACTAGACAAGGAAACTACGTATTGTTACGACGGTCTACTTGATCGTCGTAGGTACAGTGGAAAAGTCTTAATGGAAGACACCAATTAAGTCACTAATCACCAGCTTTAATTTTCACAGTTAAACAGTTCGTAATTAACAACACAGCCTCTTACAACAAATCAAATAAAAATCGTTCACAAGCAATAAAATGTCAAATAATATAAAACACAATTGTATTACAATTATACCGCCCGATTATAAAACACAACACTTCACTAATAACCACTTGAACGCACACAGTAATATCGCCCGATAATAACTGAAAACTAAGGCACGATATACAACGATCATAGACAAGAATATTACAAACTGCGCGTCATCCCTAAACTACGACGTAATTAATTGCGGCCTTGACACAGTCCGCGCGGCTGGCGGCTTCTAGAAAATCTCGCGAGCGCATGTTGAAATCACGTACGCCACAACATTTAGCCGTATTCCACTGGATTCATTTGGAACATTCGATACACACGTAGATTGTTCTGTAATTTCGTAACAATATAGTCATGGGAGTGACCCAAAGGAATCGTATTCCTCAATTTGTTTCACCGCCGTCAGACTAAAATAAATGTTATATGACTTCCTGTGATCATTACAGCCGGCTGCACTTTGTAAGGAGATGCTCTAAATTGGTTAACGGAAGTCTGTCGTAATCGCTGACTGATGTTATTCTATTTACGGGGTCTAACTTCACCTTTAATGTAAGCGTAAATATCTTAGTGCGTTTTGGATCAGCAGACTCCAAGTGAGTTTGAAAATAGTATTTGAAATGCGATTCGTGACGGACTGGATCTAGTTTTTGCAAGGAAGCATGAAAATTTAGAACTGAAGAGAAATTTTTTTTCAATTTTAAATTAATTGTTTACATTTTCATAATATATAAAAATGAGGAATATATGGAATATATATTCTCAGCACACGTGGAATACTGAGAAGGACATTGAAAAGAAAAGCTAGACAAGAGACGTGCATTAAATTCTATAAGACAATGGCAGTACCAGCACTGCTGTATGGAAGCTAGACCTGGAAGAAGTGACGCCAATTACAGGCTGCAGAAATGAGGTTTTTGAGATCGGCAAAGGAATATACGCTACTTGATCGAATAAAGAAACGAGTATATTAGACGAGAAGTTGATATAGTTTCCCTAAATGAACTCATTCAGAATTATAGAAATTGCTGGAAACAACATCTAGAAAGAAGTGACAATAAACGGTTTCCGAATTTCGCTTACGAGTATGAGCCGGATGGAAGAAAATTTGTAGGCAGGCCAGTCACAAGATGACGGGCGTCATGAAGCCAGAACAGAAGAAATCCTATCCAAGAAATGATGATGGTGATGATGACTGAACGTATGTTGAAATTATTGTCACTCTATTTTTAGGGATTCAAAATATCTCGCGCTTTGGGAGCATTTAACTAATGACAGACCCATCCTTATCCCTTAAAAAACGTTTGTTTAGCCAATAGAAAATACAAAATTATGCATTCACATACTTCAAACAACGCTGTCAGAATTTATACCCACAAGCCTAAGTACACATTGATCGCTTTGTGTGTTAGCAAAGTAAACTGCGGTAGACGCACACACGCCATGGGACCAATGCTCTTTCTGAGGTAATTGATATTTATTTCGCTAAACAGGGCAGGCAGGTCGCGTGTCGAGAAAGTATTGCGGGGAAACTAGATTTGTCTCGTTTAAAGCCTATTACACCATCAGTCTTGTTGGATTAACACTACTAAAACCGAGTACAACAGTGTATATAAGCAACAGAGTCTTCTAAATCTTCTAAACTCAGCTAGATATTAAAGATAGAAGAACTCTTCATTTTATTCCATTTCACGAATACTCAGTTTCATGCATACTTGAAAAAAGGCTACATAAAATCTGTATTGAAACTGCCACAGTGTTTGTTTGTGTTGGTCCAATCACAGAGAAAGCTGAGGCGCCAAGCTGAGGGGAGAATATGAAATACAGAAATTCGTTTCGAAAACAACGAGTCGTATTTTCGACCCCAGCGTCAAAACTGTCCTCTCACATTATACTGTGAGAACTCAAAATTTACCAAAAACATTACCAGTAAAATTCAAATCTTTGTAAACAGTTGTTTGGGTCTTATTAGACATTACTGAAAAAAATACTTGCAATTAATATTGTTTTAGCTGTTCATTATAACTCAATACCACTTTTGTTGCGTCTGCGTTGGTTAGAAATTATCCCGCTTTCTTTTTTTCTAAACCTACCTTGTTTTTTGTCTGTTTTTTAGATACCTACAAGTATTCTTATATGCTTTTCAATTTGTTTTTCATGTCGTAGAACTCCTCCTCTTCCCACATACTCCCCCTCCCCCTCCTCCTCCTCCTCCTCCTCCTCCTCCTCCATGAAACGTGAGCCCTGGTTTCCAACATCAATCTTCTCCACTGTCACCTATCCGTTGCCATTTCAGACTAACCCGGCACATCACTTGGTGTGGGCAAACGTCTAAATGTCTTGGTTATGGAAAAATTGTTTTTTCTCAACTGGGATTCCCATTCCCTAACGTCTGTTGGGGCAGAGTCAGGATCGGTCACGTACTGCATCCTTGTCAAAGTTTCACTTGTCTAGAATCTGTCTTGACGTTAAAATTTTCATTAACGTTTTAATCACATCTTATCGTAATGATAAGCTGGAGAAACTTGTACAGCAGATACGGACTCTCACCCCTACAAGTAAGAAATAAACACACTCGTGTTATGAAGTAAGCACGAGACGTAGTTTCAGTTACAACGACACCACGTGGTTGACCACAAAACCCACCACGATCTGTCAGACACAACAAAATTCGTTTTAAAACATCGCACAACAATAATTTTACGTTTCAAGTTGAGTCGTTATTGCTGTATTTTGTATTCATCATCTGCCTATGACAATATTTCTCGCACAAGAACTGTTTACGTCAACACCTGACAACAGTTTATATCTTTTGAAGCCGGCCGCCATTATTTGTTTGCATTGCGACTGACTACAAAATATTATATAAGTTATAGTTTGTTCGTGTCAAGATATACAAATTATTGTTCTTAAATACAGTAATTTTATAAAAATCTAAAAAATACATAGAATTTTAAAATAACATTTTTAATATTCTCAAAATTATTAAATACCGAGCTGTTAGGCCGTGGTCGGTTGTTGTAAATTCTCGACATTGTTGGCAACGTTTCGTGTCTGCAAAAAGCGACAGTTTTCACCCCGAGTTTCAAAAAGCGACAGATTTTCAGGCCGCAGAAACCAAAGAGTGTTGCGAAAACAGTTACGGCAGATCGTAGGCCTAACGATACCCGACACTTTTTCGTGTAAAAGCAACTTGAAGAAGAAGAAGAAGAAGAAGAAGAAGAAGAAGAAGAAGAAGAAGAATATCCCCGAGGGTGGGTTACGAAATGTTGCTGGATTTAAATAATTTTGAGAATATTGACACCGGCCGTGTTAGCCGGAGACTCAAATGGTTTTTTGCGTTTTCCATAATGAAATAATTATTTTATTATATTACCTTTATGTCAATTGTTTTAAGTATACAATGTATCATCAACGATTACCATTACGAGTGTTTTCCTTCTGGTATTCCACGGCCTCTGTGATACGCTGCTTTTAAATACAAAATATATGGAAATGTACACAAATAAAGGTGGTTACAAAAGCTGAGATTATTCCTAACACATGGACTGTTCCATTTTCCACATCGTCAGCAATATAAGTTAATCGATTAGGAGATGGTTTCTTCCATATTGCTACGTTGCGCTGAAAAATTAACAAAAGTGACTCTACACACGAAGCCGGAGTCACATTCTGCGCGGCAGAGTTGCGTGCCGTTCTGTGTTGTACGAGATGCCCCTTACGGACGTTACTCGACTACCCGATCAACATCCACGCGTGCTGTGTCACTACAATGCAAGGCGGCGACGTATAAGTACTGGATTTTAAGCGGCCTAGGGTTAGTTTTTTGGGGGGTTGTTTGAGTCTGGTCAATATAGGGCCAGGCTCGGGCTGGTCTGGGGTAAGCCCCCTTCAGCCAGTTGGTAAGGGAATTGTGAATAAGAGTCGTACGCCATTGCAGATCGGCCGTTGAGAATGTGGAGGCGCGTAGATGGAAGAGTAGTGAATGTTGTGGTAATTGTGTGCGTTATGTAGTTGGTAGCCAGGTGTGAGAAGGAAGAGCCAGATGGAGGCGCCACTAATAGGTGTTTGTTTATTCATTTATTAATTTTCTTTTGCAGGGCGGCCAAGACAGGGACGAGTAACGCAGGTCGTCAAAGCTGGAGGGTGGAGACAGGGTGGCGTCAAGGTAGGCGGGGGACACATACAGTAGTAGTGGTGTGCCGTGTTTTGGAAAACTCGGCTGTTTTTTTTTATGTCAACGAGAGCGGACTGCGTTGAAGTTAATAAATTACGTATTATCGGCATCCGTCTCGTTATGTTGCCACCCGGCCGATCCGCGCGCGCTCTGGGTCCATAACTTCGAACAATTTTTTCCGTAGTTGTAATGACTAGTCCAATTTCAGCATTCAACGTAGTAGGTCGTCTGTATTCGCCTGACAGCAACGACTTGAAATTTTGTCTACTATCTTTTACTATGCATAAGTAAAAGCTACGCGACTTTCCGGGTTTCCGAATTAGTCGTCAATCTGTCTCGCTCCAGAGGATGGCCGATCACCTGCCTTCCATGAAATAAATCCAAGCACTTTCCGTCTAGCTGTCAGGACGAATGGACGGACACACACACACGACAAGATCCTCAACCTTTTGCTGTTAACCAGGTGACATTTATGCCTTTTTAAAAATGTTTGTGGCCGCTCCACCTTACATGGAAATATTATGGAAATGCTCCAGTTTAGAACTTTGTTGCGCACAAGTCCAACGGGACATTTGGGGTTACATATTATCTTTTCTTTTTACTAATGCTTACGCCTCAGAGAATTTGTAAACTCAGCCAGGGTCATGCATCACCCGAATTGATGTTAGTTATTTTTACTGTAAATATGGGCGGCACTGACTGTCACTAAGTGATTAGCGTTAAGTATGCATGCACGGGTGTCTCGGTACCCTGTAGGGGGAATTTTCGTGGTTATTTTCATTTTCATTTAATTGGGTTTTGAATTGGTTATTAATTAAGAGTTTGCGGGAGGTGCTTTAACCTGTGGACGACACCTTGGTGCCTTTATCCACAGGTCTATAACATGTCATAGTTTGTTGAATCCAGTCCGGGCGCATGACCGTGCCTGAGGTCAGGTGGGTTCTTTATGAACACCTCAAGTATATTTTATTAAACTAAATCCATAGATTCTGCTTTCTGCAATTCATTTCTACTGTTTAAATAATTTTGTAACCACTAAATTTTGCCATAGCCAGCACAAGAATTGTTCAGTTTACCTTTTTTTAATAATTCATAATAATGATTCATTGATAATGTTAAAGAATGTAAAACAATTCAATACCAGTTGTAAGCTATTTTTTGGGTGGTTACGTTCCACTGATCTTGCTTAAAATTTTTTTTTTGTAAGAAAATAAAAGAAATGAGAAAATGCAGTTTATGCAACCGGGCATCCATGTTGACCTCGTGATGGCACATTTATTATTATTTGGGATACGAAATTGATAATTACCTTTTATGCTTGGTACGTGTGTGCCGTTCGGACTATTTTGCCAATTTGACTTTGGCCTTTCACATACTTAGAATTTTGGGGTGTTTCAACTCTGGTCTTTTGTGACCTTTTATTTGGTTTTGGGGGTTTGTTAATTGAGAAGTTTAAGGTGGGCCGGATACTTGATCTGAATAAGAGGGTTTGAGGGTGTTACGATGACAATATATATGCTGTTAACCAGGTGGACATGGTGTGTGATATTTATATGTAAATGTGTATCTATGTTAATTATATGTTGTGGGCCATGCCTTTATGTGATTGTTAGATGGTTTATACGTTGTTATCCAGATATATATATATATATATATATATATATATATATATATATATATATAATCACGTTTATCCATCATTAGCTAAACATGCAAGTTCTGACCAGAGAAGTTCATCTTTTTGAGACCCCATATATAAAAGTTACGAGTAAGCTTAGACATTTTATTCTTACATATTCGTAATCAGCATAAAAAACCGTAAAAATATATATCCGTTTCAAGATAGTTTGTTGAAAAAAGTTGAATAATAATTACCCTGTTAACTTTATCGTTACAAACCACTCACACGTTTAAAAAAATGCATTACTATTTTATCACGGATATCGGTTTAGCTTTTAGTGATGAAAAATATGCACAGTGTTGCCACAAAATGTATATAAAGTCACGAAGGTCACAACGTTGCCAAGTCTACTGAACGTAAGCAATTCCTGCAGCTGCTGTGTCTCGGCTGTGTATTCCAGTCGCCTACGTTTAATTCCTGTATACGATCTTAGTTATTTTTAATTTCAGTACCGTAGTAAAAATAATCTTTGAAAGACGTAATCAACTATTTTTCAACGCTGTTATTAAAAAGTGGGTTAATCATTCAATGACAGAAAACATATAAGGTATAAAATGTTGTGATCACTTTATTCACACGTTCTTTTCTTGACACGTAAATAACTATATACTAAATAAAAATATAATAAGTATATCTTCATTGTACATTAGTATAATATGTAGTTAAAAAGTACAGTACAACCTGTCACATCTTGACCTGTGATATCCGGAACCTCCCATATCCGGACGTATCTCCAAACTAATTTTTGCAATTTTGGTTAGCGAATGGTTAGGGATGTAAAGATACTACTCTTGATGTTTTGGCTGATCACCCCTTTTTCTTCACTACACTTACGTCATTCTGCGATATGGTTCACTATTTTTGAATATTTAAGTTTTTACAATTGAAATACTTTATTTGGGGCAACTGAATCTGGGGCAGCGGCGTTAGGTCGACTCACTTTGGCTTCATGGCTTCCAAAAAACGTGTGGATTGTATGAAGCAGCCGAATCACAAACTTTTTCAAAAACTGATGTAGGCGTACTGTAAGTAAAACTTTTTAACCAATTTTACTTTTTGTATTTTAAAGAGTACAGTGTACAAATGCAAATGCTAAACCAATAGAAACGTCTAAAAAAACACGTTCTTCTTCTGTGTATCTTCTGTAATTGTTAATTATATTAATTGAGATTTTGGCTACTTATAGAGATTTAATTACTGAACACAATGCAGTTTTCAGAATTGCTGTATATTTATTGGTTTTGAAGTTATCGCAGGTTGAACTGCAAAAATGGATTGAATAAAACTTACTCATGCGGCCGCGTGTTTGACCACGAAGTTAGAGCCAGATAGTTGCTTATTATACCCTTTCTGTCTAGCGTACGGCGCAGCGCACAGTGTCCCTTTCAATACAGTATATTTAATGTATCTTTTAAATGTCAATAAATTTCAATGTAGATAATGTAGAATGTAGAAAATGTAGATAAAGAAAATGATTATGATATTGATTATAATTATAATAATTGGAAGCTTGTTTCAAATATATTATACTACATAGAAATGTTTATACACGCACTCATGCGCGCACGCGTGTGCACGTACGCGCACCCACCCACGCAGGCATATTATATATATATATATATAAAATTTGTGATGTTTTCAATTTGTTTCTTCTGCAAGTAGTATAATTTCGTATATTCTTTTTAACACCTGACGCACGTTTCACTGAAAAATATCAGTAGCATCTGAGGTTTCTAAGTAAATTAATAACAATCGAAATAATTCTATTAATATAAAATTAACGAATAATAAAAAATTCCGACTTAATTTTACATCTTGTGCCATTTTGTCAATGTTATATGTGGACAGACTTGCTTACTTTTCTATTAAATGTAGAAATAGATTTTACAATTATTTTTTGCCGCAAACCATTTAATCTTGTTGTTTAATCCTTTTTCTATATGAATAGCTCATTACAATTATTGTTAATATTTCGTGTAAACAGCAGAGAGATGCTAAGTAGGACATTGTCTCAGGTAAGATTGCATGGTAAATCAAGACTCGCGTGTATTTCTTCCACCAGTCGGACGTCACGCGGCAAAAACAGCTGATCGCTAGGTTAGCGCGGGAAGCCGGAATGGCCCCCCCTGTGTTGTGTCTATTCAGCGCTAACACCACAAGATTTCTCATTCCCGTCAACATGAGTACCTACTCAAGGTCAAATAACATTCTTAATGTTGTAATGACAGACGTGTACGTTTACAAAACACTGTTTTGGCTGACACATATATACACATCTACGTCTGAACTCGCAACCTCTTATTTATCAGCTGGCCGGTTTTACGTTTCCACCAAACGTGTTCCAGAAAATCATATTAAAATAATATGAATATTTTATAGTAAAAACATAATAAAAATAATAATAATATACAATTTAAAAAGTTAATACACTACCTCTTGCTTATCCTAAGTTTTGTGCCGTATCACTTTTCCAAGGATTCATAAAATTGTTATCTCGAATGATACATGGATCTTGTAGAGCTCGTAATCCTAATGTTCCTTGCATGATTGATGGAATATGTACACATAATAACCGAGCAACATTTTACGTTAAACTATTGAAAATAACAATGGTTTTCCAAAGTACCGGAGACGAGATGACGGAATTGTTGAACTAAAAGGAATACCGTATATCATTTGATAATCGTGATTCGTTCAATACAATCGCTTCCTAATTCTACAGTACAATGCTCACATCAATATTGAAAACCGATAAATACATGTATAAATAGGCTTACCATACGTCCCGGTTTGACCGGGATTGTCCCGGTTTGACGACCTGATCCCGGAGTCCCGGCCAGTTTGTCAATTGTCCCGGTTTGAAAATTGACGAGAGTAGTTTCCGTCCGGGCGAAGACGTTGTGCAAGCTAAGCTCCCGATTTTTGGTTAAATCAATAGAAAAGAGAGTTTGAAAGATTAAAAGTAATTTTTCATGAATGGAAAATTCAAAAGCTGCAGTAGTCACTTTGCACGAGTATACACATTCAAATGACTTAGGGAGCACAAAAATCCTAATGTGTGCTACACTTGCTTTCCTTCGAAAAGATGTAGAATGTGGCTGGTAGTATATCCATGGTCAAGTTCCAGAGGAAGAGAAACTCGATTAATTCTTTAATTGTTTCGTAGAACAATAGCTAGACAATGATTAGTGCCACAGGAGTTACGGAACTGCTACTTCCGACGTCATACAATGAATAATACCGTACAAGCACGCATCAGAAACTAAACAGCCACGTTGGAAGACCACATCCAAGAATAAAAAACATTATCAAATGTTTATAATCTGAGGCAGAGAAATGTATTCAGAACACGATGTAACGATGGAGTGAAATTTTTAAGCTATGAAAAGGACGAAAAAGTATACTGAATTGGATAAACTAAAAGATATGAAAAAGATTCTGAAGTTGGGATGTTTCTCAAGATCACGTCGTCCGTTCTACAAGTTGACTAATAAAAATAAATAAAAAATAACCTTCCTTTTTAATTTAGAGAGAGAGAGAGAGAGAGAGAGAGAGAGAGAGAGAGAGAGAGAGAGAGAGAGAGAGAGAGAGAGAGAGAGAGAGAGAGAGAGAGAGAGAGAGAGAGAGAGAGAGAGGGAGCGGCTATGCAAGTGTGTGTGTGTGTGAGTTTTATAAAAATTGTAACTTGGTAAACGTAGTTGGTAACAAAAAATACATTTAACGAATTATAAAAACATAAACACAATACAGGGTGGATGTACATACATCGTTGTTTGTGTGTTCGCAAGTGGGAGGTACTCTCACGTATCAAAAATTAATTACGTGTCTTATCTACTTGAGTGTTCGCAAGTGAAACGAGTTGCAAGTGCCGCTGTTCGTAAGTGGGAGCACACCATCGTCGGCCGGATACGAAAAGCAGATTAATTTACCTGGTTTCTTCGAGACAAAAGCATCAACATGAATCAAAAAATTTAACTTGGAACCATTATTTTAGTAAAACGTAGATGATTGTGGGTATCATAGCTTAGGCTTTTAGAGCATAGGCTTGTACATTTATCTAGGATTTACATTATGTAGCTGATGATAGAAGTTCAAATGCGAGTTCCTGGTCCCTAAAAACATGGGTATCTCAGCTGGGAGAGTGAACTCCAAGACAAAATACTGATCCTTCAAATGTGTGCGTGTCGGGTAGGTATAGGCCTACTCTGGGCTCCTTAAAAAAGCTACTGCTAAAATAACAGTGATTTGTTCTAATTTTGTTTGCTACATAATAAGGTGACGCCGTATAACATTAAAATTTGGGTTTGGCAAAGATTATCAGAATTGGCACATTCAACAATTAAAAGTTTTGTACGAATGAGCAGAAAATAATGGTATTTAAAAGGAACTATAAAGACATATCTTATGGTCATAAACAAACCGTAGAAGAAATTACTATTGTAATCAGTATAGTCATATTTGGACAGGTGTAGAAAAATATGGAGAAGCCTGTACAGGTGTGTCAATGCTGATGGGAACACACATAAAAACGTTTGTATGAGATTAAACGTATGTATCCAAGATAAATACCGTTTTATCTACAACAGGTGGCTTCGAAATATGAATTTGGGGATTTCCCTTTTATTTAGGGGGAATTGTTATAAGGTAAATACAGTACAACCTGTCACATCCGGACCTGTGATATCCGGAACCTCCCATATCCGGACGTATCTCCAAACTAATTTTTGCAATTCTGTAATTGTTAATTATATTAATTGAGATTTTGGCTACTTATAGAGATTTAATTACTGAACACAATGCAGTTTTCAGAATTGCTGTATATTTATTGGTTTTGAAGTTATCGCAGGTTGAACTGCAAAAATGAATCGACTAAAATTTACTCATCCGCCGCGTGTTTCACTGACGAAAGTAGAGCGAGATAGTTGCTATTATACCCTCTCTGTCTAGCGTACGGCGCAGCGCACAGTCTCCCTTTATGTACATAAATATGTAGGAAAAATAAGGAAAATATGTAGCTAAATATGTAATATTTAAGAAATATGTAGTATTAAAATACTTTCACATCAACAATATAATTTACATTTTACGAGAACATAACAGTGCCCTCTTTGAAAGGTTTTGAAAATAATAGGTGCTTCATTTTAAACTTTTTAAAATCACTTTCAAAACATGCAAATATATTTTGAGCAAAGTCAATGTAATCCATAAAATACTAATCAAGTTCGGGGCTGACACTAATCACCAGTTAGATTACCACTTCTGTTACAGAAAATAAGTTAACCCTCAGAATACGCAGTATCTGAAAGTTCAACTCTTTGTTGAAGAGTTTACAATAAGACAGCATGCATAAGAAATGAATTACTTTTCAATTGTTTATTGTACTTTAGAAAATTTATGAAAACATATTTTAGAAAACAGTATTAAAAAAGAAACCTTGATATTATAAAATTAACAACAACAAAGTATTTTACCTATAGATTTCTGTAGTATAGGACATGAGTATAAAGTAAAAAATTGAGAATTATTAACTATTTAACAAAGTATTTTACTAGGAGAGTTGAAATTACTATAAAATTAAAGGTAGATTTTTGACTTGAAAATCTATATTGTATATATATATAAAACTCTACTATAACTCTGCATAAGAATAAAGTGTCCATGTAAGTTTTTTTTTCCACTGTTTAGTTGCACAATTAATTATTAAATACTTTTCTATATTGTCTGTTGACATGGACTGTCTTCGGTCTGAGAGTATGTTTTTATATATAGAAAAGGATCTCTCGACATCACATGTCGTCACCGGCGCATGTTTATATAGAGGAATCGTACTTGGAAGAATATTCTCAATCGATTCTACAGTTTCGCCGTTACATATGCGATAAATGGTATTTAAAGTTGAGTAACCAGGGTTTCTATTCAGCACAGCATTTAATTTAGTAGAAACTTTGTCACCGACTTCACCCTGCACAGCATTTACCTTGTTAACTGCTTCTTCAACTATTCCTATGGCCTCTTGGAGAGTCAGACCTGCAGTCTCCAGTTTCTTGATACAACTGAAATGCGTTTTGATGTACGAAACTGAACATATCACCTTAGAGTTGTTGAATGCAGACAAGGATTCGCTCGCTGACACTGCAGAATCGGGAGATAATGTTTCCACCACATACTTCACAGCTTCAAAGTTGTCACTGTAGAAATTTACGGCTTCGATCCAGGTTCCCCATCTTGTAATTACGGGTTCTGGAGGCAGAGGTGTGTCAGGTAGCCTTTGTTTGTAGCACTGGATACGGTAAGGAGCTTTCAAGAACACCTTTGTTGTTGCTGATATTAATGTATTTACTTCGGGGAAAAGGTCTCTGACAGTTTCAGCTACTCGATGCAATCCATGAGCCAGGCATGTAACATGTAGTAGGTTGGGGTAAAACACATTTAGAGAATTACCTGCTTTTAACATGTATGCTGCTGCATCTGTATACAACAGCAGTACCTTCTCTTCTTTAACACCATTTGGCCATAACAAACTTGGCAAAATACAGCTTTATCGTCAGTTGTAAAAGCACTGTCAATCTGTACCCATGATTTTAACTTAGATGACAAAGATGATGCGGTCGGTGCCATGATAAAACAAGGATATTTGTATTTAAAACTCTTAAGAACTTGCGTTGAACAATACCGCACACTATATTATTTAAGACGTCTTTTGTCCAACAACGAGAATCCGCCAAGGCAAGAAAAAGCAAGCGCGAAGTGTAGGCGAAAGACAAAACACTGACTTGACAATAACATCAACACACCACACTGCACACCAGATTGTTATTTACGTGTAGGCTTACACTCCGAGAGCGTCGATAATACTGGCGTCAAAAATCACATTGTGCCCTACAATAGCATAGAGTTATATGGATATTTGTTTGTTTAGGTAGATGGAATCCGTTGTGAGAATTGCAAGATCTGCGAAGAGTATTTATTTACCGCGGACAGCACGTTCTTTCCCCATCGAGCCTGCTGAACGTGCGAACGAAACGTAAATAAGGAGTGCGGCCGCGCATACCATTCTCATTAACATCCCGTGCAAAATGCCTTACTTATCGCTTGAGCTCGTAAAAAATTTTACTTCTTGAAAGTAGAATCTATGTGTGCAATTGCAACAGATGCAATATTTTGCCTTTTCTTGTAATAAATTTAATTGGACCTGATTCTGATTAATTGCACATTTGCGCATCTGAGTAATGTTGTTATAGGCCTAACTATTTTTTGCCATTTCAATTTTCAAATTGAAGTAAAGTATAGTAAAATATGTAGAAATATGTAAGATGGAGTGAAACATGTAATATGAACACAATATGTAAAAATATGTAAAATTAAACTCGCGGATAAGACACCTATTGGTATGATTCGCCGATATCTGGCTTTTCCGTGTAAATGTGCACTCAGCATTCAAGTATGTAATTACATAAAAATCCGGGCCTTAATCATCACCTACACCTGCATAAATATGAATGTAGGGGCTACTCATTACAGTATTCACTTCCCCTTCCTTTGTATTTTGATTTGACAGCATTACAGGATGTTTACACTACCTTGTAAGCACGTATGTTTCCCCTTCTGTTTTGTCCAATATACAGTAGATTTGATAGAAATTTTAAATGAAGAAGGAAACTGCTACTTGGTAAATTAATATGTATTGTGCTTTTAAAAGGAAAAGAGAGATAGCTACCGTTTTTCTAATTCTATCAGTAGGATAGAAAACAGATATAATATAAAATGTATGAGACCCCATTAATATTAAGTATTTATCTCTAAATCACCAGTCGATTGTCTCAAAATAATGCGAAAAATTGCGAAAGAAACTACCGTGTAGTTATTTTTATCTCGCAAGGGTGTGTACGATGAACTATAGAAAAGAAACTTGTAGATAAATGTTTTTAAACAATGCCGTTTGGTTGCTAATCCCCGACCTTATAACTTTTTTATATACTTGCTTTTGTATAGAAAAGTCTTATGAAGTGAAAAGAAATTAGTAAAAGAGAATGGAAAATTCCAGGGTGAGGAAGAATATTTAACGTTACGAATTATAAAACGAAGGAGATATTACAGCTGCAATAAAGAGCAGGCAACGAATTATATCAAGGGCTCAAGAGAGAAGTAACGCAACGGAAGGCTGATTGGAATTCCTCAACTTAAATGTGAAGGAGGTATTGTATAATATTAATACTACCTGTAACTACCGCAGACCTTCCTTTGTCATAAACCGTCTCCTCACCATTCCCGATGGACCTCCTCCCAGAAACCCCCGCCAACGGAGAAATAGAAATAATTAAGTCTCTTCGTCATACTTACTACACCTGGCTTCCTTATTGATAACTTAACATCTTAAATTTTCCTATCTACCTATCCGGTCTTTATCCCTCTCCTTTGTGCCTCCCCGCCTTACCTTGACGCCTCTCTGACACCTCCCTCCAGCTTTGGCGTCCTGCGTTACTCGACCTCGTCTTGGCTGTCGTTTGACTTATACTTTTATTATGGCTCTACCATCACCCATTTGGCTCTGCACACTACGTAAACACACAAATACACATCCATACACTACACTCTATCCTGAATGCCTCCACCTACTTCGCCACCGGTCCGCGCTGCGCTGGCGTGCGACTCCTCTAAATCTCCAATCGGCGGAAGGGTGCTTGCCCCAGATCAGCCTGAGTCTTATCCTCTGAGACAAGTCTCAGACAACGCAAAAAAAGGTATAATATTATAGCCTACTGTCTACTATGACTGTGAGACGCGAATATGACAGCAGATACGCAAGAATGTAGGAGGCTACAGAAGAATAAAGGAACGGTCCAACTTCGGATATTATGGCTTAAGTAATCATATTAGAAAGGATTATTACAATTTATTTTATACACCACACAATATATGTGATAATTTTAATTTTTTATTTATCTATAAATTTTGAAACGAATTAAGACCTGTATTAACATCAACCGTTGTGTATATAATTCTTTTCACTCAGACTTTTCACAAAGTTTAGTGATATATTAAAACCATGTGTAAGATAATCAATTTTTGTGAAACCTATAATGTACCCATTAAATAGTGTAGACTAGACAAGTATGATAGTAGCTTAATACAGTCTTTTTTCCGGGATGAAAGGGAAATTATAATATTGTGCGCTTAAGAATGAAACTTTTTTTGTTACTAGACCAACGTTTATGAAAATCTATTTGGCTTCATTTCTCAGATTGTAATAAAATTGGAATCAATTATAGCCTATATCAAATTAAAAATTTTTGCCAAAATTATTTGTTACTAACCAAGTTTACTTTATTTTCTTAACCGATGGATTTTTGCATATCAAATTCCGTTTATTAGACATCGATTTTTCAATATAAAATTGGTCTCTAGATTACTGATTTGCGTTAATGCGTCCAAGAAAAATAGTAGTTTGATAAACCTTATTACTAAGTTTTAATGTTTGTTTACATACGGCGTTTTCAAGAAACTGTAACAGTGTTAGAATAAATAGGCCTACTTAAAAATTTGATTACATACCTGCACCTAGTTTCGTATACAGAAGCAGTGTAAAAAGTATTTTGTAAAGCTTTCTTACAAAATTATAACACAACTGAAGCCCAAATGATGTTTAAGATTTTGCACGTTAAGTCATATGAAGTTTACTTAAGAACCTGTTACGTTCAGACTTCCTGAGATACAGTTATTGAGAAGAACAAGAGTAACAGAAAGAAAGAGAGAGAGAGTGAGAGAGAGGTCAAAGTACATGATGTTTACTACAGTTGGCTACTTATAAGGAACTTGAAAATAATTAAACTTATTGTAATGTAGAAAGTTAACGAAACATGAACCAAAAGCGAGGATTATGTGCAGCAGACTCAAGAGTTTTATTAACAGGATCCAAACAGCCTTTGGTGAAACGATTATTACGTTAAATAATTTATTCGCAATTAAGAAGTGGTACATTTTGAAGAAAGGAAAAAACCGAGGATGAGGAACTTATAAGTTGCTATTAAAATATGTAACTTACCTTTTGGATACCTAATTATTTTACAAGCAAGTTACGGAAACTATAAAAAAAAATTAATTCTTAATATATAAGCCTTCACGTATTATTTCAAAAAAATTAGATTACTGCTCACTGCGATATACGAAAAGCAAAAATATAATTAATGTAACATTACAACTCTTCAACTCTGTAAGATATAAACTCTTCTGCTTCTGCAGGTTGTTATTTATATTATTGGTACTTGTAGAAATTTTTATTAATCAGAATCGTGAATAAATTTCCAACGGATGGGAGTCAACTTGAAACATGTTGCTTCGGTACTACTGTATACCAATAACTGCATAACTATATTCTTACAAATGAATATATTCGGTATGATATTACATATGATATTCGGTATGAATGAGAATAATTAAAAATTCGTAATTCTCTCTCCCCCGTCTCTCTTCTCCCCCTCACTCTTTCTCTGTCAATTTTCCCCATCTACCTCACTAATAGGGACAAACCTCACTACTACCTTTAATTAAACATGACTACCTCACTATTAATTTCCTTTTATTTTCATTAAGTTAGCACGGCAGGTCCTTCTGCGACTGCACCCAAAGCGCGCCTCTTTAAGTGTTTGTTGAAATGTTACACTGCTACAAACAGATTACTCAAGTTTGAATGTGTAGTTTATACGAACACAATGAATGATTAAACAAACACGCACAAACAAACAGTGAAGGATTGTGTGTAACACTGAAATTGTTGACAAGAAAAAGAAGAAACTGTACGAGTTGGCGCGCGTGCGTGTGCGCGCGCGCGAGAGAGAGTGAGTGAGTGAGTGAGAGGACTGAAAGAGAGAAACATGGGCAGAGGTTAAAAAATCTGTCGCATTAAATTCACGCCAACAACATTCTTAATGTCGTAATGACACAACAGTCTTTGTTTACAAAAATTATTACGGTTGTCACGACACAAATATACAGATCTAATGTGTGTTGGCAGGCTGACGCGTTCGTACTACCAATTCATTCGAAGGCTGTATTCACTCCTGTCTGTATTAAAATAATACAAATGTTGTTTTATAGTAATAATATAATAATAATAATAACAACTATCACGATTTGTAGGCTTAAGCATTCATAACATAAACAGTTTTCTAACGTTCCCTCCACTCAAAAGACTTCTACGAACTTTTTTTAACCTATTGATTTTACTCCATTTTTAATAATTCACCAATCCCTTCAGTTTATAACTTACTGCTTACATGTCGGAGTCATGTGATAGTATGAAACTTTTATTGAGCAGAATTCAGTATGACGGATATTCGTGGCATACCTACGGAGATGTGAAAGTAACGTAGTTATACTTCGATTGCAGCTTGGATTCACTAAAGTCTGTTGCCTTCTGTACGAGCGGGTAAATTCTATGCAGGAATGGGAAAATTATTATGTAAAAAAAAGCAGTGATCATTAAAGACAGAGGCACTGAGTGTAGGAGATCAGACCGTTGTAGGTCAAGTACTAGTAAAACCTGGAAAAGCTTATCGTTCACTACTACATATTAAGTAGGTTTAATGAAAATTATGTAAATGGAACGGATGTAATTTCGAAACTGTTAATTTCCTTCAAGTGTGTACTAAAGTAAAGAATGTTACAATTTATAAGTTGGTAATTACACCAGGTAATGCTAACAACCAGTAGCCTACTGATTCGAATGTGTGTGTGAAGAGGGCTTTTGAGTCGATAATAACGCTATTACCTACTTGACACAGAAATTCCCGTGTCACCTGCATTTTGTATTATGCAAACGTTCGGAGGATGTAAATTTTTCAACAACATTGTTGGAGTGCCAACCTTTAGAATGAACCGTTGTGGCGGAATGCAAGATTGATTTAAAGAATTCAAAAATTCTTGGAGATAGTACACTATATTTTCAATATTAAATACGGTGTTAATAGATTCTTCGGACTTTTTATTATCCCCAGAAAATTTTTCCAAACTTGTATCATTATTTTCCTTCACAGATTCGATTCTTTGGGAATAACCACTTGTAATTTTTATCAAGTAAACACTTGACGTTTTGCACAGAATTTAGCAATTAATACAGTGTTGTACTATTTACTATGTCCCAGTTTTTCGTCAATTTCTGTGAAGCTATCGTCATTAGGAACACTACCGTCACCGAAGTGCAGTAAGTTTGTAGAAAAATCACCATCTCCTCCTCCTCCTAAATGGGCTCTCATATTGCTTTGCAAATTTAGTCTGAATAGCATTCCACATCGCCGAGGACTTTAAACACACTGAGACAATATCAGCGCGGGTTCCTCTTGCAGTTACCGGTAATCTCTAGCGAGAATCCTCTGAAATAACAAATGTTACGCTACCCACTAATTTGTTACAATTTCTTAAGTCTTGGAGAGTTTGATTGACCGTTTCTATACAGTCCACAAATCGCCTTCGTTTTACCGTTCATGATTAGTTTCCGTTTTGATCGCTCCTTCTTTTGTCATGCCTCCTCTTCAATACGAATTGCTTTTTTAATAGGAGTCAGTGAGAATACTTGACTTTTTCTTCTTGGCGCATTTCTATTTTATTTTTGCAGTCGCTTTCGGATAAGGGCGAATTTATTCTGGTGTCAATTGTGATAAGGTATTAGCAGATGTCTCGTTTATTTCCGACGTGGGAGGTCCGGCTACTGTGGTCTCTTGACAATCTTTTGTTGGTGTTAATCTTCCTTCATAATTACTTTTGTCTCCTATCTCTCTGTCAATTACAGGTGAACACAGAAACTCTTCGATACTGAATATATTTTCATTTAATGGCCAAATTCCAGTTGAACTAAAACCTGCTGTCAGTTAGATGGTGTAGCTGCCTTTGAAAGAGCATCTTTTGCTAGCCCAGGTATGTCATGGTTTTACCTGGGTTTATTGTCATCCAGCTCTCAGCGGCTGCACTGAAACAGGCCATATAAACACTTGTCTAATGGCTGAAGTCAGATTGTAACGGGTGTGAGGTATAAACTGTTTCATAAATAGTAAAAAAAGAGAGGCTGTAATTTATCTTGATGGATGTGCTACTCCAATACAACCTGCTGGTCCATAAATAATCAAAGTGATATCTACATAACACTCTGTGGATATAACGATAAGTGGTGGTTTCCAGCTGCCATCTATGAAAATACCACTGGTTTAACCCTTTTCCAAAGGGGTAACCCTGCTGACTTGTTTATTTCCCTTCAAACTGACAACTTTGTTAGGACAGTGCACTGTCGTTATGCTGCCTGGTTTCCTTCACATTCCAAATATTGTGACAGTAAAAATGAAGGCGACTTATCACAGAATTCCAATATTGAAGAAAGTTTTATGTTATGTTTATTAAAACTAAATGCTATTGCAAAACTTGTTGCTTCAGCCTCTCTAAAAGACAACCTTGAATGTCGCTGCATGAAGCCAGTAAAACAATCTTTTACCGGCCCAGTTCACCAGAAAATCGACATTATTTGCAAACACGTATTCGGAGGCTAACATACGAATATTCTTAGGGTACAAACCATAATAACTAACAGAATAGTGCAGATCATAACACAGAAATCTGATTTTTCTTTTTGTTCTTTCCTAAATACAAGTTGTGGAAAACGCCGAGTCTTTGTAGGGTTTGTGAGCTACATCGCCCCAGAAAGTTTTTCACTTGTACGTTTGAACCAAATATGAAAAAAAGAAAACAGAACAAAATGTTTTACTTACATTGTACCAACATACCACTTTCCTTCTGGTGAAATTGAAGGTACACCTTTAATTTTAAAATTAGTGGCTGAAGTGTAGTGCTGCTGGCCACTCTACCTTTAGTGCGTGTGTCGAACACTCACTTTAGGCAACCTATTCTACCTCCTAAATTTCCTAGGCGGCATAAAAAGGAGCCATTATTACTATTATCATTTAAAAAATTTTAGTTTTTTAGGATTTAATAAACACGTAATCTTTATTATAGGATCACAAGTAACTGACACATAATTAATTCTGAGATCTGTTAGGTTATGAATTAATTTTCTTTTAAAAGTTATAGAGAAACATAACTTGCCCTCATGTTGCCACATTGCTTTTGTATTAGTATGAATCAATTGTACACTTACCATGGATCCAACAAAGTACGTAGCTGTAAACACCCATAGCAAATTAGTGACAAAAAGGTTGCTTTACACGTTCTAAAATACAAAAGGGAACAAAGACTCATTTTACTGTACACTGCTATAATCAGACTGGAGGAGCATGTACTACAAGCTATAACAAAAACGTTATACAGTTGCAGAGGTGCTGCGACTAAGGGACACTTGAAGAAGTACAAAGTATCAACTTATGTCTCTCTGCTCTCCCCTATATGGTAATACTGTCTTATAACGACTGTTAAACAAATCAAATGTATTGTATACCTTTATATGTGTATTTATACACAATATATCATAAACGATTTTGTGGCAAAAATACCTTTATATGTGTATTTATACACAATATATCATAAACGTTTTTTGTGACAAAAATATCTGTCAAATTTTTGTATGTTGTAATGGTACATATAACACTACCAACACCAGCGTACCACAAATAAGTTGAAAGCCACTACAATTAAGAATACCTACAAGGTCAAGCATACGATCATGGATAAAAAAGGAAGTATCATAAGCCAAAACCAAGTGAATTAAAATGAAGAAGGAATTACCAGTAAATGTGCAACTAAAGAAGATAAAGCAAAACTAACGACGAGACGACATACATAATTACCCAATAGATCAAACAGTGAGAAGGAAACCCATTAAAGACAAAATCAAGAAGAAACCTATTAACCGTGAGAAGGAAACCAGTGAAAACAACGCCATGAAGAAACTTGTTAAGAGGGAGGAAGGAATCGGTGAAGAGAAGAAGAAAATATCCAGATCAAACACAAAAAAGGGAGATAACATGAATTATAATGAACTAACATATGGCAATAAAAGAATTATTATAAAAGAAGAAAGAATAAATGGAATAAACAACATGATTTAAACCCCTAAGCTGCAAAACAAATTGACACTGACCAAAACTTATTAAGTGAATACCTTCCTTGACAATGTAATACAAACAATAATCAATAAGAATGAATTATTGAACATAAAAAGTAAGAAAGAGAATGAATAATAATAAGTTCTTAGCTAAATTATGTGTAGACATGAAAAGCGGGTTATGTCCAAAACACCAATGACCAATTGTAAAGTGGAATTGATATTAGAAATAACCACTAATTACCAATAGTAAAGACTGTAAAAGATAAACAAAATGTAATCTAATAATAACCAATAGATATACCAGTACTACATAAAGTCAAATAAATCAAATGTAATACAGAAACACAAAACCGACAATAATCCATTGTTGTATATTATAACTATATGCTTGCCATAGAATGGATGCATGATGAACAAAATTATCTTGTAAACTTATCATAAAAGAGTAGGAACTAAACCAACAACATTGAATGAGGCAGAATACTATTCGAATAAGTAAATTCAAGGATTATAGCCACCCAAATACTAATAATAACAATAATAATAAATAAACCATGTTGACAGCTAGATGCAAGTAATCTTGGTTACTTTAAACCAAAGCAATTTTCAGTATAAATGCAGAATGAACTACTGCACAATAATAACAGTGCTATCAAAACAATGATAAGAGATATTCAAGCAATAACGAGAATAATTTGATAGGATTACAACCCATATAAAAAGGTAACTTCCTAAAGTATAGTAAACTCACTTAACAAACTATAGTTAAGGTAATAAAACCACAAGATGAAGAAAAAGGACACTATCAGAAGTGACAATGACCAATGCAGTATGCATAGGCCATAATAAAATGTTATTAACTATTAATGTTATAATAATATTAAGTATCATGTACATGTTGTGTTTATGTTAGTGTCTATACAGGAAAGTACAGAGCAACTCACCGCAGCTAATAATAGAAGAGTCAACGCAACTTCTTCAGAATCGAACTCATGAAATGGAACAAAAAACATTCTAAACTATTTAAACAAAATTAATAAACGATGTCAAAGAGTAAGTAAACCGATTTATTCATATCGGATTCAATAATAGATTGAATTGGGTAGAATAAATCAATAAACCAAAAATTAATAATAAAAACCAAAACGTTAAGAATAATAATAAAACAGACAATCTCGTCGTGCTAAAATGTTCATACACACTTTTTAAGAGAAAATTACTTAAAACTTCGAATCTAACAAGAAAAATATTGTGTCGAGTATTCATAATGCAAACCCTTAGATATCAAATATGAAATGAAAATATAAGTACCAAGTAAAATGTATATTCTATAGCCGGCAGAATAAGGGAAGGACAAATAAAATAGAGGCAGGATATCAAGAGAATGGAAAACATGGGACTACCTAAACAAGTAATAAGATACAGACCTCAGGGAAGACGAGATATAGGTAGGGCAAGGAAAAGAGATGCCTTCAGTGAAGGCAAAACAGGCTGTAATCCTGTACCTTGACATGGAGAAGATTCCTAATACTTAATAGCACACTTAAGAACAAAATATTGGTATGGAGAATCATACACGACTTCCATGTTCTAAGATTTATATTTAAAATCATTTTCGAAATGAAATATTTCCATTGAAACTACTTCTTTCTACTTACTGCTTCAGCCACTTACTGTGGGCACTAACGTATACCACCTCACGTTATCGCACTTGATTTTCACTGATGATGGAAGTCGATGGCACTGGCGAAACGTCTGGTTTTGCAGAAAACATTGGTCTACGGCCAAACAGGCCGGGAAGGAATTTTAAAAACAAACTGCTTCTTTGTTGTCAATAACGTAGTACATATATACAAAAAATTATCAGGTAAACTATTACGTTACAACAAAAAAATGTTTCAGGTAAACTACCCTTTCCCCGTAACCGATCTTCACCAAAATCAATAGGCCTTGAGTCCTCTATAACTCGGGCACATATGTAAAAAAATATCTGATTCTGTTTGAATTTACGGCAGTTATCGTTCGTCATGAAAAAATTTCTCTTGTTACAACATAAAATATTGCAGGTAAACTACCCCTTTATCTTAACCGATCTTCACAAAAAACAATAGGTCTTGAATACTCTACAATTCAGGGCTGTATGCAAAAAATTATTTGATTCTGTTTGAATTTGCGGCTCTTATCGTTTGCCATAAAAAATCTAGACAGACACACAGACACTTTTCGATAAATTACTTTTTTTCATGTTTTGAGGGTAGTATAATCAGAATCTGCAAAAATCTCTAACACGATTTTTTTTGCCATCACCATACTTCCATTTCCTTATGGAACATGAAAGTAAAACCAAGTTAAATTCTGATGGCAACAAAAATCAAATATTCTATCAAAAATTGGGGATATACATTTTTGGTAGGTATTTGGTAGGCCTACTTGCATTGCACAAGGAATGTGTTATTTTCAATAGGTTATTGATAAAAAAAGACTTACAAGTACATTGATTTTTATTACAAAATTTATACAAAACAGTTTCAATTCTAAGGTATCAATAATTAATAATTATTAAGGATAATGAACAAATTATTTCTTCATAGAAGATACATAAAAACATTGCAAAAATAATACATATCAGACAAATATTATTACAACAGAAATACCACACAGACATTTGGGCTTTGTTACTTTATCAGTAACTATAAGATTACATTCATAAAGTACATAGAATATTTATTTACAAGAACATAATTACAAAAAGTGAAAACACCTTTGATGAAATAAACATTTTATTTATTACATCAAACATAACTAAACTCAGATGACAATATAAATGAACTAAATATAGGTTTTTCTGCGAGGGAGTGTAGGATTGATTAGGGGTTCAATTAGTTGAAATTATTTAAAAAAAAAGCATAAACTATAAATAGAAAAACTAGACTGGTATGTTTACAACAAAATGAAAACTTCAAGTTACATTTAAGAGATATTCCGTGTCAAATCAACAAGTGCTACAACCTGACCCTCTTAGATTTATTTGAAATTAAGTATGCATGTAGTATTCATAAATAGTAACACAAATCAATTTTTTCACATTTTTCTGACGAAAGGTTACTGAGTAATGGGTGCTCAAAAATGAAAAAAAATAAATAAAATTTTTGACTTGCGCAACAATATTGATTTGTTCACAACTTGTGTTCTAATTAAGCTAGAACAATGACATCGAGTTCATTTGAAAGCTCTTTTAAAGGGCTTTCATATGATATAAAACATAATTAGTTGAAAATATATATATATTTTTTATAAACACATCATTATTGCATTTACTGAATTTTGAAAAACTGTATTTTTAAAATTCTCAAAAAAATATATGTGAAAGATATTGTTTTCCTCTACATATTCTGAAAGTTTCAACTTGGGATGAGCATGGGATCACTATCAAAAGTAATTTTATGTTTATCACGATTCTGTAAAACGTCATTCAGATCGGTGAATTATTATTATTTTTATTTTGCTACCCGTGACAATTTTTCAGAATCATAGTTGGATTTATTACTTGGCCTACAAAATTGTACTTTTCTTTCATACAAATAACTGTGTTTTAAAGCTTAGCACTAGCTAAATTAATAGCTCAAAATTAATAAATTGACCTACATATCTAAAATATATATCTTAATACAGTGATCCAGGTTTTCCGTGTACAAGCAAAAAAATCTCATTTTAAAGACTATATACAAAATGGTTGGTTGGTGTGACTATCTCCCATCTGTTTAGTATTTTGTCATTGGATAATATTCAGTCAGCTGTTGTCAACTGTTGTTGAAAGTGACCTGTACATTTTCTTTTGGTGTGACATAGCCTATAAAGTGAAAAAAATGTGATTAATTCTGAAATGTTGTGTTTTGAAATTAGCTTAAAGGTACTTTTGTACAATTCTCACAACAGTGTATAAGTTTATATGCCTACAACCAGTTAATATTGTAACGAGACATATGAGCCCAAATATTTCAGTAACCCAAAATATTAACACATGTCAATAATTGAGTGAAAGAGACAAACCAAGTGTTTCTTCTAAAAGGCCAAGCAAGAAACTACATGAGCTACTCATCACCAAGGATAAACTCACAACAATAAGAGTTAATAAAACTAATGGTAACTAACAAGTGAAATAACATTATAAGAAAAAGAAGATGCACCGAACAATGGTTGTACCACAGGAACCAACAACCCAATAGTTTTCGGTCAGTAAGGAACCAATGAAGACAAGGAAGAAACATACTACGAGAAAGACACCTAACAACCATGGTATAAAATATAGATTCCAAGAGCCAGTCAACTATAGAACATCTTACCCGTATATGCAATGACTGAACAACTTACAGATTGAAGAGATGGACAAGAACTGACTAACTGAGATGACCAATATTGTAACGCAACAGAAATGCTAGCACTCAAGTTACATAAAAACAAGGTTCACAGAATAATAAACAAGTCAATATTTAACCCCATGATAGAACAAAGATCTAATAATTATATTTATAATCATAGATAAAGGTAAATAAGGATGCAAGGTAATATTAACAAGAATAACCGAACCTGTAAGTTAGACAATAGTTGATGATATATGTTTAATGAAAAACAAACAAAAAATGAAACAATAATTTACTAATAGCAAATAAGAATTTTGAGTTAAGAGGTATTATTTTGTGACAACAAATGTTATGATAAAGTTTATGTTATGTTATACCAAATATGTGTTGAGTTAATGAAAGATAATGAAACAAGATGTATTATTCAATGACTGTTGTAGAATGAAGTGTGAAGCAGCTAATTAACGTTAATAGATTTGAATTTTCTTATATGTGATCCATAGGTCAAGATAAAATTGTTATTAGATATGGAAAAAATAATTGTTTATGTAAATGTTAATAGTTAAGATTTAATTATATGTATGAATTTATGTAAAAGGGGCTATAGATGTGTACCAGTTATAAACACAGGTAGATCTGTTTACAATAAAAGGCCTAACAGCCAAAACCACTATATAACCACTCATAACATAAAGGTTAGGTACATCAATTAATAATAATTAATGAATACGATTTGAAGAGCTAGAAAAAACATTAAATTAATAATGATATATAATAAAATTTATACAAATTATGATAATACCATAATGCCATGATATCGATTAATAACATTTAATATCGAAAGTGGATTAAATATAAAAAAAGGAAAAAAACCGGCTTATATCAAAAAACCAGCAGAATATGTGTAGAAAATAATAAACCAACTATCGGTAAAGTTACATTCCGATAGGATAGCAAATTGATAAGGAATAGACAAAAAATATATGAAATAAACACTATATTCAAAACATGTGGAAGGAAGAAGTCGTGTGTTGCTAGGGACGACAGAAGAAGAGGAAGTTGTTAATTTGACAATAATTGCTTTGATGATCTGAATGTGATGAGATTAAAAAACCCAAGAATTATCTATTTAATCGGAATATTTTAAATCATCAGACACGATTATAAAACACAAAATCCTAATGCCAATGTTTATGACTATCACCAGTACAGTTTAATCCAAATAACACTACAGTATGAAATCATAATAGAGAATAAATAACTGGATTATACAAGGAAGAACTTGAACTGTCCCATATCCAAAGGGAATTGATGATATATTAAACCAAATAGAAAGAATTAACAGTATCACAATTAATAATATTCACTACACCAGAAGTTATAACCTTTCAAAAACACGGAACAACACTAATTGCTTCAACCAAGAGAAGAACGTATTTGGATCCTGGCGTTGCAGAAGAAGCATCAATCGGGCTGTAAACCAATCCAAAAAGCTGTAATTCCGAAGTGGACAGGAGAAGAATTCCATTCTATTAAATCGAAGAAAGAAAATCGTACGGCATAATTGTCCAGAACAGTAAATTTATCAATCAACCGCCTACACGATTGGCTTCGTTCTAGTCTGGTAAATTATTATTATATTAATCATACTAACTACACAACACTTTAAATTTGTAAATCTTGCATTCTTATCTATGTATTTTTAATCTTCCCCACAGTTACAAGAACCTTCACACCCTGAATTAAATTAATTACAAATTAAAACACACTATATAACTAAATTTAAATAAAGTATCAGAATAATCAACAATCGATTCATACAATCTATAGCTCAAGCATATGTTAATTAGAACATATATTATTCAATGTTAAAGAAGTAAACAAATAAAGAACCTTTATATATTGGCAAAATCTTGTTATTTGGAGTATGGTTTAATGAGCTAGGAATAAAAAAGTAACTGAATAAGTATAGAATAATTGGTTAACATAAACATTGAAATAACCTATAAGTTTCGTTGAGCCGATACTACAGCGCTTATAGCGGAATTATCTGACACCAAAGAGAGAGAGTAAAAATACAAAATTAGACAGAATTCTCTTCAAGGTATAATAGGGTTGAACGGAATTATAAAATAACTCATTAATTATTTAAGTTACAGGTACACAAACACTGATAGTTTTTAGAGAGCTAAGTTAATAATTAATTACTTACATCAATACATCCCACAACTCCAAATATCTCCGAGATTTACATAATTAAAATAATTCAAAACACATTGGCATAGGTGTATGTACAAATTGACAAACACAACAGTGGGGTTTTAAGGAGAGGAAACCCATTCCTGTACAATATACAACAGATAATATTATAAATGTATAGGACAAGATATGTTATAAAAGAATGAAAGTAACTAGACTGTTAACTGAATAGAAGCTGTGAATAAAAGCATAGTAACATGTTATGCATAGCACCCATGTAACATAAAGAAGTATTAAAATTGTCTCATAATAATAACAAATATTACTCAAATAGTCAAACAATCATGTAAGATAAGAAAAGGCAATAACTAAAGAGTTATTAGTTATCATTAATAAAACCAAACTTGAGAAAATAAGGTTAAAAGAATGTAAATTTGTATCAACCTAACATACACATTGTTGGTACAAATTTCACCTAAATTCACATCTATCAGTAGGAAAAGCCTACCTAAACCAAAATGTTTTGTGCCTTAAACCAAGAAGAACTGATAAGCTTTCTACAGGTACCAATATAAGATACCCAAAATGGATTTTAAATAAGAATTTAAGTAAATAAAGTGAACCAAAACCGACCAAAAGGGGATTCACTAAGTAAAACGTGAACAAAACCACTTTATAATACCAAATAGAAGTAAAAGGTTAATGTCTATACCACAAGTAAGGTGTAATGCCACTATTGTAATAGTATAAGAATATTATAAGAAAGGACATAATGTATTATAATCGTAATTAAGAACACCTGTCATGTGACACTAGGTGTAAGTAATGTTAGTCAATGATATACACTAAGGGACAGACCAGTGTACAAAAAACACTAAACCAATTATAAAGAGACTACTATGATTAAACTATTGTAACTAAATAATAGTAGAAAGAGATAAAAGAATACCAAATAAGAATGGAAATAAGTGTACACCTCATAGTGCAAAATAGAGGTCAGAGAGAGATAACTATATAAGAATACAGCAGTTCTATAAGGAGAAATTTACCTCCAAACTTATAAATTTTGCACAATCATCTGGCGATATAAGAGCTTCTACAACAATGGACTCTGTAACAAAGAAAGAATTTTAGCTAACAGAGAAAAATAATTATCATTGCCAGTATCAACAAAAGTGCAAATTACTAAATGAAATAATTGCAATTTTATGGGAAATAATGTTATTAAACTAATTATGTACTTTATTAAGAACTTTTGTTTTCCAGCAGCTTCCAAAACTCTTTATATAAAAAATAATATAAACAAACTTATTTAGAGCTTCTAACAATACTTATCTTAAAATTATCATATGATTATACTTTCCAAAGGAAGCCCCTGATTTGAAAGCATTGACACATAATACTACTAATTAAAAATGATTCCAACTACTATGTTACTAAATTTTCTCATTTAAAATGTAAATGGGACTGTTAATAACTTTATATTGTTGTCATTAACAAGACAAAACAATCATTAATGGCTATTTTATCACAAACTTCAAAATCTCCTATAAAGCTTGCTCAATGAAATAGGACATTCCTGATGCAGAAAATTAACTTTGCCATAACACAAATTAAATAGGCTAACACCCAAACAAAAAAATGCTTTGAAAACAAGTCTAGTTTGTCAAGTAAAGATAATTTAGGTAAACCTAACACTACATATGAAACACACATTAAATCAAATATGCTAATGTTACAAAATTCACAAACAGAAAAAAAATTTTAAATTATCTATAGGCTAAATTGCTTTGATTATATTACCTTCTCCACTTCATATGTTTTCCACATCAATATCATCTGATGTCGATACTACTGATGGTGCAATAATAGTCATTTTTTCCCAGTCAATTCTGGAAAGTTCAGGAGGAACCTGAAAGATCATTACAAAACTCATACATAATTTTTCACTAAGTTAATAATTATAATAATATTAAGCTAATAATTAAGAGAATAATTTATTTTCTTAACCTAGCACAATATTTGTAGGTTAGCACTATGAATTTACAAAAAGTTAATGGATTTTGTGTAAATTTCTGAAAAAAATTAAATTTACAGCATAATCTAGTAGTTATTTTATAGTAATCTATTTTAATTTAAATGAACTCAAGTCACTATTGCTTGGTTACATCCCTGCACTGAAGATTCCTGAAAAAGATTTCTAATATAATCACACAAACTCGAAAAACAAAAACTGTTCAAATGATTAACATTGAATAATATAATCCTGATTATAACGGTATTATAACTAGCAAATACATTACGGATAATTCATCCATACTCCGTATCATTTAAATCTACTATTAAGTATAACACACCCCATAAAATTTAGAATATTAAGATACTAATTTTTTAAAATTTCATGTGATATTAGTTGAGTATCATTTAGGAGGTTAAACAATATAAATACAATTCTACACATTAAGTTAAAGATTATAAATACAGATAATAAGAAATTAAATAAAAATAACACTATAGGCCTACATCAATTATCGGGTTTAAGAACCTGCTGCTGTAAGCAGTGATAATTTTAGTTTAGTGAGCTTTAATCAGACTTGCATGCAATAATAAATTTTACATAAGATAAAAGAACGATGCTTTCTTTAGTCACCAGCAAAACCTTTTCTGTCTGCAAGTTAATATTATAAAATTTAAAAACAGCACAATTTTATTAAAAAATTTAATCGAGATTAAAAAGCTTTTTAACTCAAAAATTAAAGAAGTCACAGTTCAAATTCTCTTTTCACTTTTTCTTTTACCTGACAAATGTTAGTCCTTAATTTTTAAAGCAGAGCTGTGTTAAAATAAAATTTTTATGTCAAATAAATTACAATTTAATGGACTCGATGTTATGAAAGTAACTATGTGTACAAAATATTACAACAGTTTGCTTCCGTATTACAGTAGCCATAGGCCTATATTATAAATTTTGTTATATTAGGTGTTAAAATTAACCTTAACTTATTAAGTCATATCTTATTTAATTAATTACGTTTCTCTGAAAAATCCTGAATTTGAAAGTATATTTAGAGTAATATAGTGGGACTGAAGAATAAAATAAAATATGTTAACTAGTTAAATACGAGCAGAGTACAAATTAAATATATTATGGTAAGGCCTACCATCTTGTGTTAGGTAGGACCTCATTTTACGAATAAAATGACTTACAAATTGGATACATTACACAAATATAGGTAGGCCTATTTCATTTTTACAATTGAAAACGTACGCAGTCTAGCTAATATTTCTATAGGCTAATGGGTGTACTCAGTAGGAACTGAAGGCTTAGTACTTGTCTTCAGACATTTTATACTTCATATCAAAGCCATAGATTAAATTACTGGCAAAAAATTTAGGCAGAATTTACGAACAAAATTTAGCATAAATTTCAGGCCTAATCTACCACTCAAACTTACTTGATCAGACACTTGTGTGTGTCCTAAATCTTGTGAAATTCGATCGCATACATTTTCCGGAAACAGTCTTACATCTGTAAGAAAATTAAAATTATGTAATGTTCATACATGAATCACCATAAAAGTAATAAATGGAATTTTTTTAGAGTAGACAAAATAATTGTCAGACTTACAGGAGTATCTATAATATAAAAAAATATTTAATTATATTGCAGTCAGTGCCCTCACATGGACTTTTTTGAAAAATTAGTTAATTAATCTTAGTTTTAAGTTAACTAGAGTTTAAGGGGTGATTTTATACACCAAATATAAGGTAACATGAATAAATTAACACTGAACTTACTACGTTCCCAGTCAAATATGAAAGTAAAGTATGAAAATATATGTAGACATGCACTATTGGTATAAGTTCTGGAGCTAAAGATAATTCAACTGTGATACAGAACTTAGTCTATTATACTTAACACCCAGGCCTATAAACTTTTGATCTTTTTCTAAAAGTAATTAATTTTATTTCAGAGTTAGGTTAGGCTTACAGGCTAATCCGCAGTAAGTTTAGCTAAATCAGTTATATTATCATAGGCCAGACTTAATCTAAATAAAATTATTCTGTGTAAAGGTATCAGTAACTTGATATTTATACAGAATAAGCATTTAATACAGAATACATAATTTCATTTAACTGGAGTCAGTTCCCTCACAGGGTCTTTTTCAAAAATGGGTTAATTAATTTTATATTTTTAGTTGATTAGAGTTAAGGGGTGCTTTTATACACTGAATATAAATAACAATTAAAACTATATGTACCTTTTTTTGCTGTACGTCTCCTAGGCCTACTTTCACAGTCATCTGAAAAGTAAAATATGACAATTGATGTAGACATGCAAGTATCTGGAGCTAGAGACAATTTACTGTGATAAAGAACTTAGCCTATTATACTTAACACCCAAGCCTACATAACACAAACAAATTTTGATTTTTTCCTAAAAGTAATTCATTTTATTTCAGAGTTAGGTTAGGCTTACAGGCTATTCCGCTGTAAGTTAATCGGCTAATGCCCTGCTAGTTTGCTAGTTTTGTTAACATAATTAATCTTTCAGTGAAATCAGTTCTATTATCACAGGAACTTTGCTGTTGTTAATAATACATCAGCACAAAACTAACTGGAAGTTTATTCTAGTCCTAGGGTTATAGAATCAAAGTCTTATCTAAACACTGAACTATCCTTAACTGATAATTTCATGTTATGACATCCAACTTGCATACAATACAATAAATACTCATGTTCTTGTATACCACAAAGAATCTATGATTTCTATTCAAATATTATTATTCTGATATTTTCATGTTTCTGTTTTACCCTGCACTTTTCAAAGCAGGAATTACAATATTAAAGTTTTACAACAATGCATCTAATAAAATTATTCTGTGTAAAGGTTTAGTAACCTGATATTTATATCACTATTGTATTAACAACTCGGAACACTAAGTGTGTTTGATATTTATGTAGCATAAGGTGACGCGTATATGACAGGTTTTATTAATGCAGTAAAGGAACAAATCGAATTTAAATAGTCTTTGTATTATTTTGGAATTCAATTTTTTAAAGCAAATGATAATACCTTATGCACCTTTGTAAAGGTTTTTACTTATTGGGGATAAGTGAACTGAATTAAAACATCAAACAAATGATTTTTGTTTCACAATCAAAACAATACGCCTACTGTATTAAATTTATTATGGCAATTCTATTTACCCTAAAACACTACAATACAAAACTCCAGAATTTTTGTTTTTGTATAAATTGGCCCGCTAATAATGAAAAAATAAAATTGTATTAATTAAATTAGAATGCTAACTTGCTCAATTATTAAATTTTGGGCAGAACACAGTGCTATTAGGCATAGTTGGTTCTATAACAGATACGTGTTCGACAAAGTAATCTAGACATGAAACATAACCTAACGTATTTCTTTTATGAATTTTATGAAAAATGCTGAATTTGAAAGTATATTTAGAGTAATATAGCTGGACTGAAGAATTAAATAAAATTTGTAACTAGTTAAATACGAGCAGAGTTCAAATTAAATATATTATAGTAAGGCGTACCATCTTGTGTTAGGTAGGACCACATTTTACGAATAAAATGATTTACAAATTGGATACATTACACATATATAGGTAGGCTAGAGTAGACAAAATAATTGTCAGACTTACAGGAGTATCTATAATAAAGAAACTTTATTTAATTAAATTGCTTCAGTGCCTTACAGGGACTTTTTTTAAAAATTAGTTAATTACCCCTTGGGTAATTATGAAGATTCTCATCAATGCTGATATTGCGCTGATATATTTTTATTATATTCTTCTATGTTATATAAACACGAGAAAAATAATTTTAAACGGCGGTCGAACCTATTTACGGAGACAAAAAATTAAATTTTTACTCCCATAAGAACGCATGGCGTTAGCCTAGGTATATTGTATTAATTAAATTAGAATGCTAATTTGCTCCATTATTAAATTTTGGACAGAACACAGTGATATTATGTATAGTTGGGTCTATAACAACCGGTAGGCCTAGTGTACAACCCAAAGTAATCGAGACATTCATACATAACCTAACAGCTAATTTCCTACAAACAACGGACAATATACACTAAATAAATGATCATCTTACCTTTCATTATTATTCCTAGCGCCTCCAACATATTTTTACTTCGACTTGCAATCACAAACACTTCATACGAATTACAAAATTCTGTCCCACACACGTTAGCAAACTCAACGAATTACCGCACGAGACGACTAAACAGAATAAATTATGGCAGGTCCCAATATTTCGTTATACCAACTAAACAGAATAAAAACACACTTTCCTCTGTAGTGTCTGTCTTTTTTACACATGTTACAAATTTTATAGAATAATTATTACGAATGCCAATATGGCCGACTAACTACCCATATTTCATTATGTACATTTGTATATATCGAACAGGTTGTCTGGCTTCAGCGTACAGCAAAAATACGATGTATAAAAATTTGTATAAGTTTTTCGTACGCTGACACACCATAACTTGGGCAAAATAACTTCTTCACCTAAAGATGTACTTATACAAGTTCCTCAAATTTGTTTTAGATACCCTGGGTAAAAATTGGCGTGTGATGAAGAAATTATGCGGCGCTAAGTCTATATATATATATATATATATATATATATATATATATATATTGTAACGTATTGCCGCGTTACAAATCCAGGGAACCCATCTTAACTGAGCTCTGTCAATTATTAATTAAAAACATTTACTGATAGATCCCATGACATCACTAATTAAACTAAAATTATTTCAAAGCTTTCTTTAAACTTTGGGATCAAAATTGATTCTATTTACCTATACCTCGGATCCGGGTTAACTTTCGGTATTTAGTAGTTAAGACTTTTAGTTATACTCAGTTCATGATATTAGCTTGCAAGACCTTTTTTTCTTTTAACCATTTGAAGAATGGTATTATTACTCGGAATTGTACTACGATACATTAACATATAAACCGTTACAACGTATGATATTTAAGTAGTTACATTAAAACTCTTAGATTTACTCTTTTAATGTTTACAAAATTAATAGTCTCTGAAAAGTCTCTTTTAAAGTGTGTTGTCTAACAAATATTAGTAACCCTCGATAGACAGGCTATCGAGTCACCTTTAGAATGGAATGTAGAAACCTCGTCCTGGGGTGTCCGTCTTGGGAATCCTTGAATGCGCCGTCATCATCTCGGTCTGGTCTTCGTCATTAATGGGTCAAAAGTCCGCAGAGTAGATTGAACCTTCTGCGATGCAGGTACATGTAGGTTCTCGGATGTCCTGATCTGCATATTCTGTCGGGTCTTCGAGTGTTTATAAGTTCTGGTAGTTCACATCTCCAGGAATGATGTTGAAAGAGTAGTTAGTTCTTGAAGTTAGCAGTCATCTTGTTTTTTACACCATTTTTATATTTCGTGTTATAAGTTATGTCTCTTGTTTTTTACATAACTATACTAATTAATACATAACACCTGCTTTTAGCAGTAATTTCTCGTATACAATATTTAAGTAAAACAAAAATTTTAGCAACATTGTGTTAGAGCTTTCGCTCGTACGTCTGCACTGCATGAAGTCAACATAGCGAGAGAGAGTTTTCTGCTCGCTTCGACTGGTACATAACAAGGGGGAGTAGGGGCACTATTGCGCGAGAATATAGTCCCTATCTCTCTTTAAGTTAACATTTTTATTTACACAAACTATACCTAAATAAATATACATAATTCAAATAAGTTGTTTTAGCGACTATCTGTGTCTTCAGATTTTTAATTATTAACATTAGGTTTTTTATCTTATTCTAAATTACAGACGACTCGGAAAACATGTCGAGTCCGGAATTAACAGGTCAGCGCCTGACAACAAGCAAAGGGTTAACTACGACAATAATAACTATTTACAATATGCTTTTTTTATTAAAGTATCTGCGTACTTCTTAATTACTTCTTCCTCTCATACTGAGTACATACAGGTGTTTTAGGCATTATAGTGAGATTTAAAGTGGCTTAATCGCTCACCAACTTAATTTTTAAATTTTTTTATTTTTACGATTATTGTTACAATTTAAATCGTCACATACTCCACCGCTTAATTTGCACGTTACGGTTAAAATTTTTTTTTTTTTTTTTTTTTTTACTGGGGACTTGGAGTATGGATGGTGTTAGTGTGTGTAATTTCTTTCACATAGTAATTGGTTAGCATTATATTTACTTGCTTCTTCTCCATAACACAATATACTTTTATATATTCTTATTAACTACCTTTTTTTTACATACTATTCACACTTTATAGTTACACAATTAAACACAAAACTCTTTCTTATCTCTATCACTTAAATCTACTACAGGTTTTTTTGTTCGTCTTACTCTCTCTCTGTAGAGTAATTTTCTAAATCTTTGCTATTTAGAATTCTATCTTGTCTTCATTGAGCCCTAGATAACTCATCTAGTTAATGAGTATTAGTTCTCCTCTAGTTAACTAGTATTCATTAATGTATGCTTCGCAGAACTGGAATTTAGGTTGATCAGGCCTCATTTCCAAACTCTACCTTTAACATTTTCCACGGTTTCAGAAGTATAATTTTCTTCACTACCTAGTATTCCCTTTTCTATTTTGGGTTATACTATTCCGTCTCTTCTTCTTATACAACTTTAGCTGTGAAATATGCGTTCTCCGCACATATTTCTGAGTCGCAGGTTCGCACAGGGCTACTGTAACGGGAGTTAGGTACTTCTGGATTTGGTAAGGGCCACACCATCTGAATGATAGTTTAGAGGTGGTCTTATCAATAGCACTACTAGTGGGGTGAGTTTTATACATCACTAAGTCACCTACTTGGTACCTAATTGAATTGCTATGATTACCTTTCTCGTGGTATCTTCTGGATTTTTCTAAGTTTGCTCTTAAGTTAGAGCGGGCTTTATTCCATATTCGCTTTATCTGCTTATCCGTTATTTGCGGAGGCAGCAGATCGTGTATATTCCATCTTGTGGACAAAGGGTGGTTTGGTCGGTATTTGTACAGTAACTCAAACGGGGTCGACTTGTGACCTTCGTGATAAGCTGAATTAAAAGCGTATTGAATCCAGGATAGATTTTGGTCCCACGACGTGTGATCGTTCGCATGATAGGCGATTAGCGCAGATTTGAGGTTTCGTAGATACCTTTCAGCAATATTGCCTTGCGGTCGATACTCTGTAGTGGTTATATGGTCTATCCCTAACTTGAAACACATATTCTTAAATTCTTTCGCTTTAAACTGTGGACCGTTATCAGATACTATACGTACTGGAGTACCGTAGTCTTTAAATAGTCTTTCCTGTAATATTTTTACAGTCGTCGATGCTAATGCTCGTCGCATGGGATACATCCAAACAAATTTGGTGAACGAATCTACACAGATGAGTAACATGGTATTCCCTGATTTGGATCGTGGATACGGACCTGAGAAATCTAGATAAAGTTTCGAAAAAGGGGTCTTTGGGATTTCTGAAATCAATTGGCTTACTTGAGTATTTCTGGCGGGTTTACTGAGGGCACATAATGAACATTTCTTTACGAAGTTGGCTATTTCGCTGTTCATATTGTTCCAATGATATTCCTTTCGAACACGATGTATTGTCTTATTGATTCCCATGTGGGCTCCTATGGTAGATGAATGGAAGTATTCCATCAGCATGGGCTTAATTACATCAGGGGCTATTATTCTTAATTCCTTTCCGTTTCTTATCTTGTGACACAGTACATTTTTACTCAATAGTACTTCTCGGATTTAATACCTTGCGTAAGTTGTTCTATAATAGGCTTCAGTGAGGGGTCTTGTTGTTGGTACAGGGCAATGTTTGTAAAGGCAAGGGGGAATTCAGTAATTACGGCGTTAGCAAGTGCTATTTCCGGATTCACTTTGTTTTCGGGAGTTTTAGTGGGGGACTGGAACATACGGGACAGGGTATCAGCGACTACATTTTGAGTACCTTTTATATGCTGCACTCTGAATTTGTAGCAGTTTAATTTCAATATCCATCTTCCAATTCGTCCTAACTGTTTAGGGTGATTCAATAACCAAGATAACGCCTGATTGTCGGTTTCCAAAAGGAATTCTTTATGTTCTAGGAAGGGTTTAAACTTCTCGAACGCAAAAACAATTGCTAAACATTCCAATTCATATGCGGAATACTTCCTTTCTTGATCGCTCAGTGTTCGTGATGCATAACTAATTGGTAGTCTACAGTTATGTATCTCTTGATATATCACTGCACCTAACGCTACACTGGAACTGTCGGTTTGTACTACGAAAGGTTTCGTGAAATCCGCTATTTGCAAAACTGGGGGAGATATAATACTTTCTTTAAGTTGCTCAAACGCGTTTTGATGTAGTGAGCTCCATTCGAACTTCGTTCCCTTCTTTCGTAAGGAGTTTAGGGGTGCTGCTATTTCGGCAAGATGGGGGATATATTTGTGGAAATAATTCACCATACCCAAAAATCGGGCTATACCTTTTGCATCTCGTGGGGGTGCAAATTCTCTAATAGCGCGGGTTCGTTCGGGGTCAATGCTTACCTTTCCATTCGCTTTCACGATGTGACCTAAGAAAGAAAACTGAGGGACGGCAAAACTTACCTTATTTGGGTTCACAGTTAATCCTGCTCTTAGTAACCGAGATAACACTTCGCGTAAATGTTTTAGATGTTGGTCCATAGATTCGCTGTATATAACGATGTCGTCCAAATAGTGATACACATATTTAAATTTAATATCGTGAAATATCTTTTCTAATAGTCTACTACATACGGAACTTCCTTGAGATATTCCAAAGGGTACCCTAGTAAATTGGTACAAGTTAAAAGGAACTGCAAACGCGGTTAGACGTTTTGATTCTTCTGAAAGAGGTATATGGTGAAAAGCTTGATTCAGATCCATTACCGTGAAGACCATAGCTTTAGTAAAATAATGAAAGGCACTATTGATGTCTGGAAGAGGGATTGATTCAAATTCTATTCTTTTGTTTAATTGCCTGTAGTCCACAACTAGTCTGTGTTTATCTTGACCTTTTGGTACTAAAAAGGAGGGTGAAGAATATGGGGACGTAGAGGGTTCGATGACTCCTTGGTCCAATAACTTGTTGATATGGTTTCGCATTACTTCCATCTTGGGAGGCGACAACTTGTACGGAGGTAGGCGTATTACTTTCTGATCACTCAGATTAATTTTATATTCTATTAGGTTAGTGAGTCCTAGTTTAGGTGTAAGAACTGAGGAAAATTCTTTTGTTAGTTTTAGTATTCTCACTCTATCTCTTCTTTCTAGGTGAGATAAATCTGAGTCTTGGTGTATTACATGTGCAGTAGATGAACAATATTTTTCTTTATTACTATCAAATCTATGTTTCCGTGTACGGTCAAGTCTGAAATAATATACTTGCTCATAGATGTCAAGAATCATTCCTGTTTTACTAATAAAGTCTGCACCTAATATTAAATCAGGTCCTAATTCTTTACATACTAACATTGTAAACATCCAGGTTAGGTTTTTTATTTTAACCTTAACGGTAATGCTCAGGTTTATGTTTATATTACGCTTATCGGCGGTAGCACACTTTATATTCATCGGTTGATTCCGTTTTACTAGATGGTGTTTCGCTAATATGTCCGCTAATTCTTGGCTGATTAAAGTTCTACTAGATCCCGAATCAATTAAGGCGATGGTGGATGTAACGCCTAAGTCAACTCGTATTAATGGTAATAGATTTTTTGTCCATTTACATTTATTAATCGCGTTACATTTTTCATGAAATTCTCTCACATAGGGATCGATTTCTTTCGAACCTTTTTTTTTTAACCCATTAGCACGTACTTAAAATTAATTCTACAACACTACACATATATTACACATATATAGGATAAATTCTTAAGTAATTAATTTACATAAATTAGAAAAGAACAATTTCTCTTCTAAGGGAGAGACAGAAATTCCACACACATATTTATCAAGTTAAATAGCCGATCAGCTGTTTTATGGAATGTAGGTCACCCTCTGTATTTAGTTAACAAAGGAAGGCTGAGCGTGTGTGAGAATGGGGGGTTGCTTTTACGTATTGTTGTCTACACAATGCGACCGGTTTAAACTAGAGAAGGGGAGCAGAGACGTTAGGGTGAATCTTATTCAACAACTCTATTATTATTACGCTTGGTAACACTTTGACTCCATTCACTCATATACTTTCCTCAATTATATCAATTAATTATTTCGTTCACAATTTCAAATTACGAAATTCTTTCCACTTAATTACCTAGGTCTACATTACTTGCATGCTCTTGCGTAATGAGCATTAATATTAACAAAGTTATTTTTAATTTTTTTTTTTATTTATGACACATACTAGCGTATGTCCAACATCTACTGTGCAGAAGTATTCAAGAAACAACAGGTCATGGATTGTCGTAAACAAACCTGTTACAGATTGTCAACTGAGCAAAATCGTAATGTTTGCTCACAATTCATGTATGCAAGTAGGTACATGCATATAGCTTATTTGCATTTTATGAAGCTAATGATATTTCAATTTATACAGACTATCATTTACGTATTTTTGTAAAATATGATATATGTTTTGAAAATTAAATTTACATTAATTACATTCTCTGAGTGTATAGATCAATAACTGAATATAAAAATTAACCAAGCAAAGTGCCGCACTTTTGTTTACGTGTCACGATGCTTACACAACCTTTTATAAAAATAAGCAGAGTAGCGCAATTTTGTAACGTATTGCCGCGTTACAAATCCAGGGAACCCATCTTAACTGAGCTCTGTCAATTATATGGGCTGCCTACGTTGTAACGAAATGTATCCACAAATAATTCACTTAACAATTTACTTGCTTACTGTGTAAGGAAACAAGGGAAGGTATTTTATTGATTTACGCACTCATTATATGTGTGTAACAAGACGACTTCTCTTTATTTAACATTTAAAAACATTTACTGATAGATCCCATGACATCACTAATTAAACTAAAATTATTTCAAAGCTTTCTTTAAACTTTGGGATCAAAATTGATTCTATTTACCTATACCTCGGATCCGGGTTAACTTTCGGTATTTAGTAGTTAAGACTTTTAGTTATACTCAATTCATGATATTAGCTTGCAAGACCTTTTTTTCTTTTAACCATTTGAAGAATGGTATTATTACTCGGAATTGTACTACGATACATTAACATATAAACCGTTACAACGTATGATATTTAAGTAGTTACATTAAAACTCTTAGATTTACTCTTTTAATGTTTACAAAATTAATAGTCTCTGAAAAGTCTCTTTTAAAGTGTGTTGTCTAACAAATATTAGTAACCCTCGATAGACAGGCTATCGAGTCACCTTTAGAATGGAATGTAGAAACCTCGTCCTGGGGTGTCCGTCTTGGGAATCCTTGAATGCGCCGTCATCATCTCGGTCTGGTCTTCGTCATTAATGGGTCAAAAGTCCGCAGAGTAGATTGAACCTTCTGCGATGCAGGTACATGTAGGTTCTCGGATGTCCTGATCTGCATATTCTGTCGGGTCTACGAGTGTTTATAAGTTCTGGTAGTTCACATCTCCAGGAATGATGTTGAAAGAGTAGTTAGTTCTTGAAGTTAGCAGTCATCTTGTTTTTTACACCATTTTTATATTTCGTGTTATAAGTTATGTCTCTTGTTTTTTACATAACTATACTAATTAATACATAACACCTACTTTTAGCAGTAATTTCTCGTATACAATATTTAAGTAAAACAAAAATTTTAGCAACATTGTGTTAGAGCTTTCGCTCGTACGTCTGCACTGCATGAAGTCAACATAGCGAGAGAGAGTTTTCTGCTCGCTTCGACTGGTACATAACAAGGGGGAGTAGGGGCACTATTGCGCGAGAATATAGTCCCTATCTCTCTTTAAGTTAACATTTTTATTTACACAAATTATACCTAAATAAATATACATAATTCAAATAAGTTGTTTTAGCGACTATCTGTGTCTTCAGATTTTTAATTATTAACATTAGGTTTTTTATCTTATTCTAAATTACAGACGACTCGGAAAACATGTCGAGTCCGGAATTAACAGGTCAGCGCCTGACAACAAGCAAAGGGTTAACTACGACAATAATAACTATTTACAATATGCTTTTTTTATTAAAGTATCTGCGTACTTCTTAATTACTTCTTCCTCTCATACTGAGTACATACAGGTGTTTTAGGCATTATAGTGAGATTTAAAGTGGCTTAATCGCTCACCAACTTAATTTTTAAATTTTTTTATTTTTACGATTATTGTTACAATTTAAATCGTCACAATATATATATATATATATATATATATATTGCAACACATCTTTTTATGATTTCTTTCATTATGGATTATGAGTTTTACATGGACCTGGTTAGGGTATACCATGCCAACACTTACCTGCAGTATATGGTACTTTTCTGCTTTGCCGGCTATTAGGTGTGGGATTTGGGCTTATTAGGTATCAGGTAACGAGTTGGGACGATGTGTTTCCAAAAGAATTATTTTAGGAAGCTGAATTGTATAAATTGTGAATAAATGAAAACTACCTTTTTAGTCTATCATTCCAATGATTATAATTGTCACCCTCAAGGTGCTTATCTTTAAACAAATCATAATAATAACAAGAATTTCAAATATTTAACACAATTTACGGCGGGTTCCACCATTTATATTCTTTCTTGAATATTACTTTACACATATTTTCTCTAGTGATATATTGTTATAATGCTTACGTCTAACAATCACATATTAAAATCATATATCTTAGTACATAATTTATAAGTTCCTGAAAATAAGACATACAATACACAGTATATACACAAAACATATAACATGGAAATATACACACATATATGGGCAGTTTCACACTGTCTGCCTGTAATTATAATTCATTTATAAAAAATCATTTTGTTATATTGAATTTAATTATTTAATAAAATGGAAATACTGAATTGATTTCATTCTATGAAATCCGTAACCCTGTTCTTTATACATGAGAAAATAAAATACGAACTTTTTAAATGAATATAACAAGGGTTATAGTTGTCGTTATCTCTATGGTAATTATTATTAATCTAAACATTTTTATTAAGGGTAACTCCCTTTTAATTATTCTACTCTTCAGCCTGCTTGGCTATCAACAATAATTAAAATGAAACAATAAAATTTGTGACATCTAATATCTTGATAACACTCTTAGAGCTTCTCTGCACTCTCCCTTAATTTATCACATTTAATTTATCAAATATAATTTTTTATACAGTGCACAATCTCATGAAAACATTTGCTTAGAGTCTTTCTGCACTCTTATTAACATATTATTATAATAATCACACATTATCTAAATGTTCTGTCTTTTTGAATAAATGTCTCTATATGATATACAGTACAACATTTAAAAGTGTCTTTAGGCTTTAGTCATACCGCCTATATAAAAAAATGTTTATCAATTATTTAAAACTGTTCAATTTCGTTTATAGCGGCTTTTCATTTACTTGTTGTGTTTTACAACATTATTATGAACCCTGAACCATATCAGGTCACCTGTTTTGATGATTTCATGTTACACAGATGTACACGGGTCTCAGGCGTCGGCGTTGAGTACAGCTATTCCTCTCGAAACCTCCGTCAGCGTCGCTTAGCGGTGTATGAACAGCTAGGCTAGGCGTCGTTCCTTTATCGTCATGGACACAGCGTCTCTGGCCTCGGGTATAGTCTGATGTCCGTAGTACGTAGTTGTAGTAATTCAGGTGTCTGCCGGTCTCATTGAAGCGTCTTCTGCAGCGTATCGTTCCGTGTGTACGACTTAACGAATACTTTATGAATGCGACAGATGCTCGTTTTGTTTGCTATATAAAATCTTATCTGTACCCTTCTAAATGTACAATTGTAGCAGATAACGCTTATTATGCGTACTCCAGTTAGAACGATAAACATTGATAACAATGTTTCGTTATAACACTCCCCCACTTGCTTTAAAAAAAATTGTTTGTGCTTTACAGAACATTTTTTTTTTTTTTTTTTATCTATGTTTAGTACATACACAGTCAGTTATAATACATGTTTATTAGAAAGAATATAAAATCTTATCTTAAAGTAACAATCACATATGGGTATTATTGGATATAATGACGCAGAGATGACGCATGGTACTTTCCGACGTCCTTTTGCTTCACTGGGTCATATACCATGTAGGTGTGTGGTCCTAGACGACTCCTTAGTTCATATGGGCCACAGAATAATCTGAAGAATTTCTTGGAAGTGTTTAATATACTACTTCCCACAGGATTTGTCTTTATCAATACCTTATCACCAATCTGGAATCTTGTCAATCGGTGAATTCTATTATACCGGTCTCTCCTTTTACCTGCTTGATGATATAACTGTCGTTCAGCTCTGTTTATTTTTATTTGAATTGGCAAATCTACATTATAATTTTCCGGTTTATTAATCATGTTGTGCCAGAATCTTTTAGGTATTTTATTCTCACTTAATTCTAACGGTGTGTATCCTGTAGCTTCGCTATAATTGTGATTCATTGCATCTTCGAAAAATTGTAGATAGTCAGGCCATTTACTCTGTTGATTGTAGCAATATAACCTCATGTACTTGCCTAACTCTCTATTTATTCTTTCAGCTAGATTAGTTTGTGGATGCCTTATGGATGTAAGTATAGGTTTTATACCTTGTCTTGTCAATGCGTCCTTCCAATAATATTACCAAACTGCTTACCTTGATCTGTCAACACTTTATCCATTTTTCCATACTTTGGTATATACTTCTGGGTGATGACGTTCAGAACAGATTTCATGGTGGGTCTTCGTACAGCATATAACTTTACTAGCTTGGTAAACACATCTACCGTCACAATTATATGGCGGTACCCACGACTTGATCGCGGGAGTGGTCCAAGGAAATCAAGTGCAACTATATCCCCTTTCTTCTTAGTTCTGATACTCCCCATTTCAACGCAAGTGTTTAAATTCGGATGTTTGGCTGTTTGACAATCATGGCATTTCCTAACAATTATTTTAATTTTTCTGAACATATTATTACAGGTGAAGGCTTCTTTCATAGTTAAATAGCACTTCAATGGAGATGCATGAGCTAGACTACGATGACATGGCATAATTAATTGCTGTAACATGTCATGAGATAGCACAACTTTCCAATCATAATTAATAAGCTTAAATAAAATTCCATCTTTCACACAATAATTTATAGGTAACGGATTATTTTTTATATTCTGTAATCGCTGATCTTTATCTTGCTCTCTAGCGAGATTACGTAGTAATTCTTGTACTTCTCTCTCGGGTTTGTATGTTATGTTGCTAAGTACCCTGACATCTTGTGGTTTAGCTTCATGTGTTTCTTCTTTTTCTTCTATATAACGGCTTAAGGTATCAGCTACGTCATTGTCTTTGCCTTTGCAATATTTAATGGTGAAAGAATATTCCCCAATGGCAAGTATCCATCGCATCAACCTCGCACTCTTTACCTTACATGTTAATAGGAAAGATAAAGCCTGATGATCTGTATGAATTTCAAAATGAGTTCCGCATAGATAGAATCGGAACTGGGATAATGCATATACAATAGCTAGTACTTCCTTTTCTGTAGTGCAGTACTCTATCTCCGCTCCTCGGAATACACGACTGGCATAGGCGATGACCCTTAAGTCTCCTTTTGAGTCTTTTTGATACAATACACTTCCCATTGCATATTGACTTGCGTCTGCATATAGCACATAATCGCCGTCTTTCTTCGGATGGTGTAGCATTAAATTTTGTTTAAACAATGTTTTGACTCGATCCACTGCTTCAGTGTGATGCTGCTCCCATCTCCATTTTCTCTTCTTTTGTGTTAACTCCAGCAGAGGTTTTACTGTTGCTGCATAGTCAGATGAGAAGCGTCGATAATAACCAGTCAATCCTAGGAAAGCTCTTACTCCTTTTACATTTTTAGGAATAGGGAAATTTAGGATACTTTGGATCTTGATAGGATCAGGTTTGATACCTCGTTCGGATATAATATGACCAAGGAACTTGATATTGGTTTTTAGGAATTCACATTTTTTATAATTGAGGGAAATTTTGGCTACTCTAAATTTCTCAAAAATAACTCGTAATTGATTTACATGTTCCTGAATAGTTTTCGACACGACGAGTATGTCATCTACAAATACCATTGTGTAAGGTGACACCTCCTCTCCAAGTGCATTTTCTAGACATCGTACAATAGCAGACAAGCTAGTGCTTAATCCAAACGGTACTACGTTGTATTCATAGGTCTTGTTTTTGTAGAGGAACGCCGTATACTTGCGGTCACTCTCTCGTATTGGTATCTGCCAGAAACTAGAAGTAAGGTCTAATTTTGTTAAATATCTAGCTCCTTCACATTTAGCAAATAACTCTTCAGCATTTGGAGCGCAGTCGTACATCTTTTCAACAACGTTGTTAAGGTTACGCATATCCATACACAGTCTAATCGCATCATCTTTTTTCTTGATTACTACAAGTGGATTCAGGTAATTGCTATGTGATCTGCGGATGACATTGTTATCTAAATACGCTGAATTTCTTGATCTACCTGCTCCTCGTATTTCATTGGAATCGTATATGTGCGTCTGACGAACTTGGACGGATCAGTTACCTTAATTCGATGCTGGTAGACGTGAGTTTGAGTTGGTACTTCGCTAAAGATGTCCTCATATTCTCCTAACAGATCATTTATGTGTTGTTCTCCTGGCTGATCTTCTACTTCTTCTGGATGTATCCGTTCTTCGGCTAATGTGATCTTGGGTCTACTAATTTTAAGTATTTCCGGTTGTGGAGGATTCTGTTCTTTAACAGGTGCTCTTAAATCTATAGTTTTACATATATTATTAACTGTACATATCATTTGTCCATCTTTCATATTGATAACAGCATTGAGTCGGTCTAGCGCATCCACTCCCAGAATGCAGTCATATATTAGCTTATCAACTATCAGTACAGGTAATTCTATCTCTAATCCTTGACAGGTAATACTAACATACATCTGATGGTTTACTTTTTCCATCGATTTATTTGCTGTAGTTATTTGTATCTTCCATGTAGGCAACTTCGGTACATTTTTAAAATGAGCATTATGAATTTTTACCCATGCACTATTGATAATTGTGACCTCACTCCCTGTATCAACTAATGCGTTAACAGGTACATTATTAACATACAGTTTTATTTGTGGACATACAGTATTATTTATTGGATTCATTTTATCGGTCATAAATAATTCTTCCCTAAGATCAGGTGGGAATATACCTCCTATACAGACTCCAGAATGTAGTCATTGATTTTCAGTCTTCGATGTGGACGGTTTATTACGTTCATCAGTGTTTCTCGGTGTCTCTTTCTGTTTTTTCTCAACGGTAATCGCCTGCGTATTTGCATTCCTATCGGATGTCCATGGTTTCGAAAATCGTTTCGACGAATTCGGCCATCGGTAACCTCCTTTGTAATTGCCTCTTTCATTATTTTGCTCCTGCTTCTCATATGCTCGTCCATCTTCATGGCGTCTATCATATGATACATTTTTGTTTTTCGGATATTTTTCATCGTCTGTCCGTCTATCTTCTCTGCCTTTATCTTCTTGGCGATATCTTTGCGAATACCACGTACCTCTATCTTGATTTTGGTTCCGGTTATCTCGCTGAACTCCTCTTGGTGGGTCTCGTTCACGGATTACACCCTCCATCTGTGTTAAAAGTATTAATAGATCTTCAATGGTAGCTATACTCTGAACATGTATAGCTAGTTGGATGTTCCTGCTGAAATGATTAGCAAGCTTAATGACTAATTCTTTTTGTGTTAAAGTGGGACGTAAATGTTTACTCCTTTCTACTAACATAATGACGTATTCATCTTCAGACAGCTTACCTGGATTATATTTACCAAATTCCAGTGTATTTCGTATTCTCATTTGTATGTATTCATTCCAATACCTCCGTTCGAATGCTAGTTTAAATTCTTCATACGTTTTTAAATCGTCATTCACCATCGTGAACCAACTGGCTGCTGCATCTTTTAAGTAACGGCTTACAAAGTCTATTTTATCTTTGTCACTGAGAATAGATCCAATACTATCCATTTCTTTCTCACATTTGATACGAAATTCAATGGGATTTTCCCCTCTGGATCCTCTAAAATAGTTAATGGGTCTCTCTTCTCTAGGTACGGTCGAGTATACTAACGCTTGTGTTGGTAGTCTTCTCACTTCTCGTGTAAGTCGGTCTACTTCACCTTTTAACTTGACTTCCAGCTGAGCTACCCTGTTGTCATGGTGTTGGATAGATTTCTTGATGGTGTCGTCTGCTGCGGCGAGACTTTTTGTTTCTTCTTCAATTTTCATGGTCTTCCTGACATTACTCTGCACCAACTCGCTGATGACTTGTATCTTGGTATCTTGTCGATGCGTAATTTTTTCGAGTTTCTGGTCCAGTGTGTCGGCCATAGATTTAAAATTTGTTGTAGTCTTTTTCGCTGCTCTTCGAAATTTTCATTCATCACCACCGCTTGTTGTTTTAGAGACTCTTTAACTTTACCTTCTAAGGTCTCCATTCGTTCCATAATTTCTACCTTACTTTCAGCATTATACGCGTATAGTTTCTGAATTTCTGACGTGCTTGCTTCCAATCTTCTCATAGTTTCAGCACCACTAGTTTTTATTTCTTCAAACCTTTTTACGTTTTCAGCGTTGCTGGCTTCTAACTTCTTCATTATGTCGGCTAAACTGACCTCTTGTTTATGTGCCATGTTTAATTTTAATTTGGTGAACCGATTTTAAAATATTTATTATTAATTTGTATATTATTAATTATTTGGATTATTATTAAATATTGGTAGTCATTTATTCATCAACATACAACCGTTATCTTGGGCGCCTGTAGTATCAGTTTCTGATAACCACAATATTTATCTAAGCTCCCCTTTGTTTACTCTACTGATAACGCTAACTGTACGTTCTTATCAGCTACATTCAACATATAAATGCACGTTTTATAATAATTACACGTCAACTCTGAATATTTGTTCTACGTGAATTTATATTTATTTAACTTCTTACTAATTTTTAATTTTTTCGTATTATGTTTTTTTTTTATTTATTTAATCGGGCCCCACGTTGGAAGCGACATTTTCTTTTGCAACACATCTTTTTATGATTTCTTTCATTATGGATTATGAGTTTTACATGGACCTGGTTAGGGTATACCATGCCAACACTTACCTGCAGTATATGGTACTTTTCTGCTTTGCCGGCTATTAGGTGTGGGATTTGGGCTTATTAGGTATCAGGTAACGAGTTGGGACGATGTGTTTCCAAAAGAATTATTTTAGGAAGCTGAATTGTATAAATTGTGAATAAATGAAAACTACCTTTTTAGTCTATCATTCCAATGATTATAATTGTCACCCTCAAGGTGCTTATCTTTAAACAAATCATAATAATAACAAGAATTTCAAATATTTAACACAATTTACGGCGGGTTCCACCATTTATATTCTTTCTTGAATATTACTTTACACATATTTTCTCTAGTGATATATTGTTATAATGCTTACGTCTAACAATCACATATTAAAATCATATATCTTAGTACATAATTTATAAGTTCCTGAAAATAAGACATACAATACACAGTATATACACAAAACATATAACATGGAAATATACACACATATATGGGCAGTTTCACACTGTCTGCCTGTAATTATAATTCATTTATAAAAAATCATTTTGTTATATTGAATTTAATTATTTAATAAAATGGAAATACTGAATTGATTTCATTCTATGAAATCCGTAACCCTGTTCTTTATACATGAGAAAATAAAATACGAACTTTTTAAATGAATATAACAAGGGTTATAGTTGTCGTTATCTCTATGGTAATTATTATTAATCTAAACATTTTTATTAAGGGTAACTCCCTTTTAATTATTCTACTCTTCAGCCTGCTTGGCTATCATCAATAATTAATATGAAACAATAAAATTTGTGACATCTAATATCTTGATAACACTCTTAGAGCTTCTCTGCACTCTCCCTTAATTTATCACATTTAATTTATCAAATATAATTTTTTATACAGTGCACAATCTCATGAAAACATTTGCTTAGAGTCTTTCTGCACTCTTATTAACATATTATTATAATAATCACACATTATCTAAATGTTCTGTCTTTTTGAATAAATGTCTCTATATGATATACAGTACAACATTTAAAAGTGTCTTTAGGCTTTAGTCATACCGCCTATATAAAAAAATGTTTATCAATTATTTAAAACTGTTCAATTTCGTTTATAGCGGCTTTTCATTTACTTGTTGTGTTTTACAACATTATTATGAACCCTGAACCATATCAGGTCACCTGTTTTGATGATTTCATGTTACACAGATGTACACGGGTCTCAGGCGTCGGCGTTGAGTACAGCTATTCCTCTCGAAACCTCCGTCAGCGTCGCTTAGCGGTGTATGAACAGCTAGGCTAGGCGTCGTTCCTTTATCGTCATGGACACAGCGTCTCTGGCCTCGGGTATAGTCTGATGTCCGTAGTACGTAGTTGTAGTAATTCAGGTGTCTGCCGGTCTCATTGAAGCGTCTTCTGCAGCGTATCGTTCCGTGTGTACGACTTAACGAATACTTTATGAATGCGACAGATGCTCGTTTTGTTTGCTATATAAAATCTTATCTGTACCCTTCTAAATGTACAATTGTAGCAGATAACGCTTATTATGCGTACTCCAGTTAGAACGATAAACATTGATAACAATGTTTCGTTATAATATATATATATATATATATATATATATAGTGTTTATGGTTTATGTGGCTTACTGGGAGGGTCGATACTATGCGCCAGTCTTACATTATTTAGAAGTAACTGTATACTGCTCAGTGATATCACGGTCAATTATTTGGCGAGGCCTATGTTTAGTGTCGAATTATAACAATTTTTGAGCTATTTTTATGAAGTTAAAGCACTTGTAATCCTAATTTGATTGAATGAAGATGCAAATATGTGCATATGTATAACATTGAAATCTATTCTATGCATTGTGTAAAATTAACTTAATCATTCAAAGGCGCATATATCATATACTGGGGGAATTGATTGTACGAAAACATAACTCTAATAAATCTTGTTATTGTTATCTTAGAGCAGAGTTTCATTTACAAGTCCCGTCATACTGGACCCAGCGCATTTTTGGCTTCTCTAGGCTCTTGCCTAGTTCTAAATAGCTAGTGGCCTCTCTTTCAAAAAAAAAAAAAAAAAAAAAAATACAAAAAAAAATAATAAAAAAAAGGTTTTTTTTTATATATAAAGCATAAAAGGAAGAGGGGTTACAGTGGATTAAAACGTTGGGAAGTGGGTGATAGGAAATTTCATTATAGCAAGATCAAGAAGGTTGATCGCTGATGGATGTTAGATTTAAGTTAGAGTATATTTGGTTTTACGAGCTGCTAGTGAGTTCTGTGTCTCGGACGCTGGGGATTGGTGTGAAAGCTTTATAAATAGAGAGTTAAGAGCGGCTAATCGTGTCTATTTCTCAGACGCTGTCGGCGAGGAAGTCCTAGAGGAGGACCATCGGCTATTGCGAGGAGACGATTTATTAAGTAGGAAGGTCAATTCTAGTGTTACGGGTAGTTCTGTTGATGGATGGGACTATTGTTTGCAGGGAAGTGCGTCTCGAGGCCGTTCGGAAATATTTCCAGTTGAGTTTGGTTAGAAAGGTGTCCACGTGATGGAATAGGGTGTTTAACGCATACAGAGCTGTGTTGGAGGTTTTGGTTCGGCGTGGTCCGGGGTAGACGAGTCGTATAGCTCGTCGTTCTGTGAGTCGATGGGAATCTAGGGAGGCGGGGTCTGCGGTTAGGAGAACAGGATGTGCGTACGTGACGATCGGACGGTTGCAAATGGTGTAAATTCGACTTAGTACGCATACAGAGCTGTGTTGGAGGTTTTGGTTCGGCGTGGTCTGGGGTAGACGAGTCGTATAGCTCGTCGTTTTGTGAGTCGATGGGAATCTAGGATGGCGGGGTCTGCGGTTAGGAGAACAGGATGTGATGTGCGTACGTGACGATCGGACGGTTGCAAATGGTGTAAATTCGACTTAGTACGCATACAGAGCTGTGTTGGAGGTTTTGGTTCGGCGTGGTCTGGGGTAGACGAGTCGTATAGCTCGTCGTTTTGTGAGTCGATGGGAATCTAGGATGGCGGGGTCTGCGGTTAGGAGAACAGGATGTGATGTGCGTACGTGACGATCGGACGGTTGCAAATGGTGTAAATTCGACTTAGTACGCATACAGAGCTGTGTTGGAGGTTTTGGTTCGGCGTGGTCCGGGGTAGACGAGTCGTATAGCTCGTCGTTCTGTGAGTCGATGGGAATCTAGGGAGGCGGGGTCTGCGGTTAGGAGAACAGGATGTGCGTACGTGACGATCGGACGGTTGCAAGTGGTGTAAATTCGACTTAGTAATTCGCTGGAGCAGTGTGGCTGTGTCTACTTAGAGTTCTGAGAGATCGTAGTCGGGCACGGCCAAGGGTCGTGGTCCTTTTGATATGAGGCTTTGGAGTCAAGCGTGACGCCCAGATATCTGCATTCACGATTCGGTCGTACTGTTGATGGGCCGCCGCCTAGGGTTAGTTAACTCTAGCGATATTTTAAGTGCAGGTCGATGTTGTTGTTGCAGTTTGGTGGAAAATAATTATTGTGTTAATTAGTACGAAACTGTAGTAAGGTGACATTTAATGTTATGTGTTGGACAAATTTAACTTGAATTATTGTATAAGAGTGCCTTTGTTGATTTCTAAAAGTTGTATGTGTTTAACTAAAGTCTGTAGCTTCGTTGGTGTCAGTTATTCGGTTTACACAGTACAACATATGTGTGGCAGTCGTAACAATATGTAACAATATTCTTTAGAGCAGTGGTTCCCAAAGTGGAGTCCGCGGACACTTTTAAGAAAAACTAGAATATACTGTAATTTTCTCAGATTTTTATGCTCTAAAATCTAAATTTTAGAATCTTAAAACAAGTAGTAGAACATTCCAGTATATTTTTTTTTACTGAGGGATGAAGTAAAGCTTTTTTTATTTGATTCCAACTTTGACGTTTAAGAGAGGTTCCATGACTTTAACTGGATTTTGAAGCTATTATGCCTCGCTGATATCTTCAGTCATCTGAATAGTCCATTCAGCCTGCAGGGATCTAGCATCACTGTTTTCCAGGTTTGAGATGAACCGAGGGGATGATAAAAAAAGTGAAGCTGTGAATTCGGAGATTAAACTCTGAGATATTCGAACAATTTCCTTCCATGGCAGATTTCGTCCAGATGTCTGGAGAAAATGTTTCAAAGGATATCTTCAACGTTAAGTCTCATTTGGAGCAACTGCACTAGCAGGTAAGGGAATATTTTCCAGTGACGGATGATAGTGACATGTGAATAAGGAATCCATTTGCTGATAGGCTGTCAAATCTCTCACACTACAGGAAGAAGATTCATTGGCAGAACTTTCAACTGACAGTTCATTAAAATTATAGTTTTCGCAATTACAGCTAGCTGACTTCTGGTTATATGTAATGGCTGACTATCCTGAACTTGCAAAAAAAGCTTTGAAGTGTTTAACTGTGTTTCCCTCCACTTATTTGTGTGAAACCGCAGTTTCCCAGCTCACGTATTTGATGTCGTGATAACTTAGTACCTGTGTATTTTAATAAACTTGTTGTCGAGAGTAACTTAATATAGAAATTATTATCAGACGTTAAACCCAATATTGCAGAGCTAATTGTTCAAAAGCAGCTTCACTGTTCACATTAAACTATGTTTGATATCATTAATATTATAACTGTTCAAGTTAAGAGATTTTGATTTTAATATATTTTAATTAAAATATACGAGTTTGTATCATATATTTACTGTTCGTTTTATTTCAGAACTCAGACGGGGTCCGTGAAATGTTTAATTTTTCTGGGGGGTCCGTGGACTGGAAAGTTTGGGAACGACTGCTTTAGAGCGTTCTGTTCTCTTCCAATATACACATATTCTATCCACCGAACGCTGTACATCTGTAATTTGGCACATTTAAAACCACTATAAAAATAATACTGCTTCAATCGTGTGAGTGAAGTTAGTTGTGGTCGTGTTTATAGCGAGGTTGAGGACGGTGCTTCTGAACTTTATGGAAGCAGCAGTAAATGCGCACTGACGTCATTGCCGAACGTTACGAGATACAAATTTTATGGAACTCTCGGGGTGCAATGTGGCGTACTCACTCGGACCAAGCTCTCTCTCTCTCTCTCTCTCTCTCTCTCTCTCTCTCTCTCTCTCTCTCTCTCTCTCTCTCTCTCTCTCTCACACACACACACACACACACACACACACACACACACACACACACACACACACACACACACACACACACACACACACACACACACACACACACACACACACACACACACACACACACACTTATTCTACTTTTTTTTTGTATCGGCCATCTAAGGATCACATGCAAATTTCAATTATTTATTCTTTGTTCTTTTCTTTTTCTCCAATATTCTTTCATCTTTTCACTGTGTCTCTTCTTCCTGTCTTCAGTCCACTTTGAACTTGCGTTTTTCTCTCTCCTACCCTGGACTCCTTCCATTTTAACTACACAATCTTGTTGTTTTGAGATTGATACCCCCCAAAAATATGAGAGAAGGAGGCAAAAAATTTGGGGGATCAAAATTGTTAGACAATCTTAAAAGTCCATGTAGGGTATCTAATTAAAGAGAATGTTAAACACAATCTAAACATAGAGTGTTTATTTTCAAAACTTTTAACATTCTTGGACTTTACGGCACAAAAGTGGGTAAACATTTTGATAGAATCACAAAATTTCACGTGGGTTGTCAAAGTAAACACAAATTTAATTAAAATCTGAATGTTGTGTTTGGTTTTAGAAATTTAAACTTTTAAAAACCCCAGGGCCAAAAGAAGATAACAAATTTGAAAAGAATTGTGAAGATCCAGCAGGGTGTCGGACTAAAATTAATTATAAGTTAAATCTGAGTGTTTCGAATTTTTACCCTTAATAGTAGGATTGTGTGTTCTATAATTGTTATATTACTAAAGAAATACTAAAGTAATCGACATTTTTAAAATTTTTTCCATAGTTCAAAGTTATCTAATTTTGAAATTGATGTAACAATCTCCTTCTTCTTCTTCTTCTTCTTCTTCTTCTTCTTCTTCTTCTTCTTCTTCTTCTTCTTCTTCTTCTTCTTCTTCTTCTTCTTCTTCTTCTTCTTCTTCAGCGGCGCAACAACCCATTACTGAGTCAAGGCCTCCTTTAACAGCCTCCGCCAGTTGTCCCGTTCAAGTGCAGCTGCTCTCCAGTTCCAGGTCCCAAGGATATGGCGCGCATCATAATTCACACCGTCTTCCCAACGTAGTTTGGGTCTACCAACTCTCCTGGTGCCATACATCTGTTCTGTGAGTGCCTTTCTGGGTATTTCATTCTCCCCCATCAGATCACGTGTCCAGCCCACCTGAGTCTACCAAGTTTTATCATTTTCACAATATCTGGTTCATTCAAAAGAGCGTTCAGTTCTTGGTTGGTCCTTCCATTCACCTCCCACACATATAGGACCAAAAATGCTGCGGAGGATTTTGCGTTCATGAACTAGCAGGCTTGAGTCAGACTGTCTAGAAATGGTCCAGGTCTCAGAAACATAGGTGAAAGCTGCGCGGATCAGTGTTTTATACAGAAGCAGCTTGATGCTTCTGGCAATTGTTCTGCTCTGGAACAGGACCAAAGAAGCACCTATTAGCTGACGTGATTCTTCGTTTTAATAGAAAATGCAACTTTTTTGCCAAATAATGAGAGAGTTATGAAGCTTAAAGAACACACTAGTTTTATTATGATACACTTGTCGATGACAAATCGTGTATGTGATTTTTCTCATTTCTGGGATTGTCCTGATTTCTATGTGACTGTTTTTGAACCTGATTTCCTACGAATTCTATGATTTCCGATAACTCTCAAAACTTGGGAGGGAATTTAAAGACACTCGCGAATGGCCATATCAATGGAAAAAGACTTCTGAAGAAGATATAAGATACATGCATTAGAAATGAGAATATCAGAAGGCAACTTCGTGTTGACAACACAATTTTAGACATCGTAAGTACAAAGCGCCCAGTACGGTATAGCCGCGTGGAACAGATACCTGAAGAACATTGGTCCAAATGTTGCAAGACCGTGTTCCACCTAGACGACGGAAACATGGTTGACCAAGGAGATCTTGCAAAGAAGACGTAATCAATGAAACGGGGAAAAAGGCTTGCAACAGACGTGTTGATTTGTACAACAGAAGCCTCTGGTGTGCAGGATGCGACAGACGGTAGTAGCTATTGAAGACTCGCAATGGATGAACGGATGAATTTTACACAAATTAAATTAACCAGATGGCGACTCTAAATGAAACATATGTTGCAGAATGTTTAAAAAAAAGGTGATGAACATTCTGTGGCACTGGATGTGCGAACGATTGCGTAGAATTGGGCAACTGAGGCGGCCCGCAATTGACCAACCGGTAAGTGACGTGAGATAAGGGAAAACACAGGGGCAGGATAGTGGATAGTATAAGGATATGAAAACAATAAGAGGCGTGCGGAGAACCGAAAGGCATGGAAAACAATCGTACTAGAACCTGCTAGAGAAAACCTAAACATGATTGACTGGTTGCTGAGAACAAACGACCTGTTTGTTCTCGAGATGGAGGTATTCGGCCGGCAGCGGATAGACAAATGCTGCTGCTGAATGACGACGAAGAGACGACGACGACGACGACGAAGAAGATGAAGAAGAAGAAGAAGAAGAAGGAGAAGATGATGACAATGACGATGATGATGACGGTGTGGAGGTGATGATGAATATCTTAACTCTCAATATTACTATGTCTTTTTAAGGCTAACGATGATTTGAGAAATGAAGGACTATACTAATGCGCCCGCCACAAGAAGAAAATTAGAAAATTATGAAACCATTAGTTTTCTATATCTTACCCACTACTACCTTAATCCTACGTCGCAGAGGACGAAACACTGCCACCTTAATCCCACATTTCTCTAAGGACTAAACAGTTTCGCTTTTACAAAAACACGTTCAAAGCTAGCCATTTCGCACACGCACACACGCACACACACACACACACACACACACACACACACACGGAGTTAAGCCCTTTGTAATTGCAAACGTCGTCTCTGCGAACACGATCGTCTGTACGTTCGGCCGGTGCTGTCTAGATTAAGTTTCTACACGAAGAAGATTCTATTTGGCCGTGGAAATAAAATGTACTCTTTTAATGCACATTTCGAATGTATAATCTACGTCACAGATGATACAGATATTTTAATCTGTTTACGTCGGCTTTTGTTAAATGTCGACGTGTTTTACACAGTTTTCATCTCACACTGTGCTGGAACGTGTCCAAGACAGATTAGCGGTGGGAAAGCCACATGTGTAGCCTGCACGAAACTCAGACCCCGGCTTACTAAAGCCGATTAAAGCATTATAAAATTGCTGTTGTTACGTAAATTTTAAGGTAAGCTCTCATTACGACAGATCAAATTATAAGTCACTATACTTACTTACTTACTCAATGGCGCTACAGCTCATAAAAGGCCTAACCGAAAAGAACGACGTGCCTCCACTGCTCTCTATCCTGTGCGACTCTTCGCCACCTTCTGACCCATAGTCTTCTCAAGTCTTCATCTACATCGTCCACCCATCTTTTTCTTGGTCGCCCTCTTGCTCTTCTTTCTTGGTCGCCCTCTTGCTCTTCTTCCTCCTAGTCCTCTAATGAACACTTTTTTCCAGCCCTTTCCTCCGTTATTCTTTGTACGCGATCTGCCCACCTTATTCTACCTTGTTTTTATTACTGTGACAATGTCCGGTTCCTTGTGTAGTTCGTACAATTCGGCATTTGTCCTCATACGCTACATTCCGGCATCTAGTACACCTCCATGTATCCTCCTCAGAATCTTTCTTTCCAATCTTCTAATCATATCTTCTTGGGCTGAGGTCACGGTTCAGGCTTCTGAAGCATACAGTACTAATGGTCGCAATACGGTTTTGTAAATCCGGATCTTGCAGGGTCTAGAAATATTTCTGGACTTTAGTATAGGCAGCAAAGAAAAGTAGCACATATTTCCCATGGCTAGTTTATCTTGAATTATAAATCAGTATGCAAACAACTAAACCTTTGCAGGTATACACGCAAGTAACTTTTGTACCTGTTTTGTAAGTTTTCAGATAGGCCTATTGCTTTATATAAGTACATGTGTGAACCTCCCCCCTAACATCACACACACATAAGCAGATGCTTCAGAATTAGGTATCACTCTTATTAACACCCTTTCAGTGCTCTTTTTTTCTCGACTTGAAAAATGTTTTGATATGATATACAAATTACACATATAAAAATATTTTTTCATATATGTTTGTAGTCGAAATGGATTATTCATATACAAGATATACATTGTCCCTTCCCAGCTCACACACACATAAGCAGATGCTTCAGAATTAGGTATCACTCTTATTAAAACCCTTTCAGTGGCTCTTTTTTCTCGACTTGAAAAATGTTTTGAAATGATATACAAATTACACATATAAAAAATGTTTTTTCATATATGTTTGTAGTCCAAATGGATTATCCATATACAAGATATACATTGTCCTTTGTATAGGACCAGCTAACTAATAATACAAAATCTTAATTAATTAAAAACGTATTTTTATTTATTTTTAAAATTACAGATACGTTTATGACATTTTTAAAGGTAGAATAAAAAATTCGGACTCTAAATTTAAAGTTCTGACTCTCAACAATTTTTTTATTTCAAGTTCGTAATTTTTCTAAAAAGAAAACTTTTAAAAAATTTTTAAATTTTTGTTAAGAACAACTTTTGAAGTTCACTTACTTGATGATTGTTGGTAGTAAAAACACTTTTATTTTTGCTTAAAATTAATCTAGCAGGAATAGCTATTGATTTCCTTCATTATTAATTTGGTTATTTAGATCCTTGATATGAATAGTCTGACCTCACAAATTAAAAAAAAATATAAATGGAAATTAAAAATCGTTTATATCAATACCACCCATGGTATATTTTACATAGTCTCGGATATGTCATTCTTAAGAGGAGTTAAAAGCTGTTCTAAACTTAACCGTATAAGAAATGAGGCCATAAAAGAAGAGTTAAAAGTTTTTAACTTGAATGAAAAGTTAAAAGAATACAAACAACGGTAAAAATAACGCTGAGAAACTATGTCAGATTCCAGACTGGCCAAACTAGTCTGGAAATACAAACCTGTAGGACACAGGTTTGTGTGTGTAGACCCAGGAAGACATGGCTGGTGGCAGAACAGGCACAGCACCTTGCCTATGCCTTGTTGTGAAGAAGAAGATGATGATGATTATGGCCTGTCTATATTGAAATAGGACTCAAGGCCACTACATCTACCTTTAACAATGACAAAACACGTCTAAGTTAGAAGTACTACAGTAACGGCCAGCGGCGCTGTCCTGTAGAGTTTGGTTTGGCGCTTTTTATTCATTTGGTAATAGTTCATTTAACAGAACGGGAAACTAACAATATAAATTTTTATTGACGAGTTTCAAGCATCCTTCATTCGTAAGTATTTTTTGAAAGCAATAGCATACACAGAAAATGCTGCGTAAAACATCCTACTGAAGAATTCAATGATTTCTAAAAATTTTGAAATTTCTCAACTTCAAAGGGACTCCATGCTTTATTCTCTTCGGTTAGAGAGTTGAGAGGGCACTTATAACATTCCAACAACGCCATGTAATATACAGAATTACTGACAATACAAAGAAGGCTCTGAGAAATTAAGTAAGGAATCGCCCTATGTGGAGAACAAGTCCTCTGAAAGGGTTAAAACATACGGCCTATATGCATGTATAAGAGCATCACATAAGGTATGATCCATCACGTAATACGGGAGGTAAGCTAGTATCATAGTACTTCGTATCGAGTATCAAAAGTAAGAGAAAGACTGCAACACTATTACAAAGGCAAAGTGCCTAGATCAATATTGTTTTCAGTCTTATTAAGTCCGGGTCTCACCTTATACTCTTCATTGGACCCATAAGCATGGGTGCCAGCAGAACAACTTGTAGGGCTGTGCACATAGTTTATAAACATATTTTTCCTAACACCGAGTACTGAAGCCAATTAGTATGAAACTCATACTGTGCTTAAACTTATGACGCTTAAACAAATTATGCTTGTTTGTATTCTACTTAATAGTAAATGTAATAGGTTTTTAAAACACAGAAAATAAATTTTCGAGCCCGACTTCGCGACCCATAAAATACCCCTCTGGACCAAGCAGTGGGTCACATCACATAGGTTGAGGAACGCTGGTAGTGACAATGCTAAAAGGTCGTTGTCACTACGCTCTTTGGGACACGCATCACTCTGATAATGACAACAGTTTGAAGCGTCGTCGTCTCGGAAAACAGCAGAGATGGAATTCAGTTTTTAACATTAGACTAAGGCCATATAGCCTGACAACAGCAGCAGGTTTGACAAGGGCTGTTGTCACTACAGGGATAGGCTGATGGCCTATTTTCTTGGACTTCCTACATGTGTTTGACCTTTAGGCCTATGGTTTAGTTCAGGGGTCTCCAAACTTTTTCACTTGAGGGCCGATTTGAAATATCTTGGAAGTCAGGCGGGCCAACAACACACACACACACACACACACACACACACACACACACACACACACACACACACACACACACACACACACACACACACACACACACACACACACAGTGAAATACTTTTTTTTACGTTTACGAAAGAATCAAGTCAATAAAATAGGTGTTTAAATAAAAGTTAAGCAGACTTATATAAAGTAAACAAATTCATTTATTCGTGTTAATAAAAGTAAGGAAAAAATAAAATTCAAGGATATTCCTTATGTATTATTTTTTGGTTGTCTTGTGTACGTATGGGATGTGTGAAGTTGCTTCTGACATATAATGGCTGTCCATTTTGGATCAAATTTTGATGCTTCTATCACTAGAATGGATTTCAAATGTTCGTCTGACAAGTTAGCCTTGTACTTTGATTTCACAAAGTTCATTTTTGAAAACGGAGGGAGTTAGAGCCGAGCGCACCTTGGGAATAAGAATCTACGCTTTAGGTTATATGAGTGGAAAGCGTGATTCATTCAAGGCAGTCAGACGAACAAGCACATTATCCATGTAAACGTTTTAAACTTGTATAAAATATTATAACATTTTACTGGACTTATTTCTTGCTTAGTTATTTAGTAAAATGTTATAATATTTGAAGAATTTTGACGATCTATTTAAAAACTGCACGCAACATCGGCCGGGTTGCCGCGGGCCGGATCCGGCCCGCGGAATGTAGTTTTGGTTTAGTCAAAGCAAATCTGCTTCCTGTATACATTGAATTACTCTCTGTAAATTTACTAAATCGGAAGAAAAGGTGTTTTCTAAACTGGGAAGATTTTCTCTTTCACACAAGGAAGAAGAGGACACCTACAACATTTGACGGGGGGGCGGAGATAAGGAGGTGAGCACAGTCTTCACATAAAGGTATGAGCTGCTCAGTACTTTTTCTATTTTACCTTCAGTGTGTGACAATGTGCAAATGTCATTTTACAGAGTCCAGATTAAAAAATAAATCATGTAATTCTTGCGAGTGACGTCGTCAACACAATAATAACATTCTTCACTTTCCTGGTACCTCTAAAAATCTTTACGTTTCTCAGAGCATATTTTAAGGAATTTGGACTAGGCGGCACTAAACCAACCAATGTATATGTGTGTGTGTGTTGTAGTAGGTTTTTGGGTACATCTGTGTATGTAATGCTGATATTGCCGACGTTTCGTTCCGTAATCCCGGAATATTTTCAAGGCGTACTGATGTTGATTTTACTACGCTGCGCGTTTTATATTTTGCTTCCCTTGTGATTTTTGCCGTGGGAGGGTTAGGGCGTGGGGGATGAGTTTGTTGTGGCCATATGTTGTTTGTTAATTTGTGAACTGATATTCGTTTCTGTCGTTGACCGCTCCCCCTCGCATCTGGTATATATCAATGGCTTCTCGGTACTGTGTGACTTTCTAATAGTTGGTTCGTGCCAATATTTTTGTGTTTTTAAAGTGTAATTATATATATGATTTTTTTACAATAATGAAAATTTTAAATATTAACTTGAATATTATCTTAAGTAATTTGAATTTAACTTGACCATGAACATGTTCATTCACTGTAAAATAACTGTAAAAATTGACACAAATGCTTTAGACATTAGGAAACAAAACACCACGAACACTCAAATTGATTCATTATAATTAATTATGTAATAAACAATAAGTACAGACAGTGCTGAAAGCTAATATACGCAAATGAAAACGCGCCTTCGTGATTTGCTGATTTCTCTCCTTTTTTCTGACTCACCTAATACGTGCCAATAGGCTGCACTAGTTCCGGCTAGTTTATTGCTTAAAATGTGCTCTGCCGTTTCTGTGTTAGTTCGCTGCGTGTACTTGAGAAAGCAGAGATCAGCTATGTGCTGTTAAAACGTGAATAATATACAATGTTGTTACATCAGTTATTCGTTAAAAGTTTTTTACAATTAATTGAATAAAGCCGACGTGCTAAGACAGACGACGTACTAAATTTATGACTGACGTGTATTCGAACTGGCACAATAATTATCTGACTAAATATAGTCGTTACTACAGAGTTTTGTATCTGTTGTGTAACTGCTGATAAGGGACACGCAATCGCACTCACGCACATATTTATAGTCTGTTTTAACCATCGATGTATACTGTATGGGTCGCGTGCTGACAGGCAAAGATGGTAGCAGTTAAAGAGATTTCACTGTGTATGCAGATTAATACAGGCGACCTGTGTTATACACATTAAAATTCAGAATATAAAGCCACATATGTTGGCAATAGAGACATTACAAAGTAGGCTAATACATTATACAGCATATACATGTAACATACCTAAGTGGCGGTTCGGTAAAAAGCTAAATTGTATAAAATGTGAGCGTTTAGAATACTTGACTAAAACGAACGGCTTTCTTCTCTATAAAATGACCCTACTTATCCAGACCGCTGCCACACGAACGAGAATTCAGAGAGAGAGAGAGAGAGAGAGAGAGAGAGAGAGAGAGAGAGAGAGAGAGAGAGTGTGTGTATGTTTTAGCGAGTCAGTGTGAGAGAGTTTTACATTCAAGTGTTTTCCACTCATGTGATACGACGAACCAAGCATTTCGTTCACATTGAGACAGACCCACGGACACTTTTAACACTGGAACGACATAGTTTTTACACAGCCATTTGCGTGACCTTCTCGATCTCGTTACGAGGTCAGCCATTTCTATTTTAGCGTTTAAATGCTTTTCGACACAAAAAACGTGTTTTACGGGAACAGCATCTTTTGTAACAACAATCTCTATTGAGCGAATTTATAACGCATGTCATAATCATCATCATTATTAAGTATGGGCTTCTGCACGGCTAACCGAATATAACGACAGTCGGTGGCCAGCAAATTTTATCAAATGGACAAGTAAGTGTTGCAAAGGTTACCGTTATAGTCTCTTTGATCCTAATTTAGTAGCCTTTATGTATCCTAGAACAACGCTGCAAAAACCGGGATTTTTAAAAACTTCATCATCACCATCTTCACCACGGCATAGGCAAGGTTTCAAAAATCCTCCGACCATCTCTTCCTGGATCTCCCCAAACACCTGTGTCCTATAGGTTTGTATTTTCAGACTTGTTTGGCCAGTCTGGAATCTGACATTCTTTGTATGTATTCTTTCCGCCGTTGTTTGTAATCTTTTAAGATTTCATTCAAGTTAAAAACTTGTAACTTTTCTCTTACTGGCTCATTTCTTTTACGGTCAAGTTTAGAACACCTTTTAACTCTTCTTAAAAATGCCACTTCCAAAGCCCGTATTTTACTCTCCCTTTTTTGTTGTTGTCATAATTCACACACAGGACAGTACAGGGACTGCCATAAATTAATAAAACTTTAAATTTTTAAATTTTTTGTAATTTTCTAATTTGTTGGTAATATTTTCATGACAATATTGGCAACACTTACTGCCTGTTAATTGCTTCATCATACATCGCCATTTGGAGAGAAGTAAATGAATGGGGTGAATCTCAGCAATGCTGTATCTGTTAAGGTATTTCACTAAAATGGCGACTGTGCTTTCGCGGCTAGACGACAATAATCTAGGGCGTTATATTAATCTCATTAGACAAGATTCTAATCCAGATGGGCATGCAATCAGATTATAGGTGGAGGATTTTGAAGCTACGAAAAGTGCACTGAAGCAGACGCCTACATATGAGCTTTCGAGTATTAATACACAACAAAAGACAGAGATTATAAAGTGTTGGAACACAAAGTCAAAATATTCTGGGAGACAAATTTCTTCGGCAATAATAATCCCTGGTGCGTAGAATCTTACAGGACGTTTTAAGTTACATCTGTAAAATACATAGAGCACAAAACATAGTTCCAGCTAAATGAAGTCAACATGTAACAGGACTCATTTAACTGCGAGAGATTCTGCAAACACACAGAATACCATAGTCTGCAGAGAGGTAGAAGTTACTTCAAAAACCAATGAATCCAGGGAAAACATATAGGCGTGTCTTTTTGCTTCATATTGCTATTATGTTCCTAAAGAATATCCACCTTCATCTTATTTGATTAGAAATTTTTAGCACTGTATAATTTATTGCTTATATTTTTAAAAAACAATCTTCATCATCATCTTTACGGATGATTAAAGCAAGGATGGTTTGTTCCGATCTCAAATAGGAAATGATTAGAGCTGGTTACTCCAGCGCTTCCTCGGACGTCCCACACCTCTCCGTACCTTCTGCTTATAGTGCCATACTTGTTTGGGGATGCGGCAGTCATCCATTCGGCAAAGATGTTCCCACCAATTCAGCCGATACTGGGCGATCCTGTCGAGTATACTGATAATATAGAGTTCCTGCCGTATACCTGTGTTTCTTCTATGATCATGGAGAGTGTACCCTGCCACGTGCGTGAGAAATCTCATTTCAGCCGCTTGGATGCGACTGGCCTGGCCTTTCGTTAAAGTCCAATTCTCAGACCCATAAAGAAGTGTGGGAAGGGTCATCACCTTGTAGAATTTTAGGCGTATTCCTTTACTTGCTGACTTAAGGATTCGCCTAATTGTCCCGCACATAATGTTGAACTTCTGCAATTTATTCACAACGTCGTTGCAAGGATTATAAGGTACACTGCAGCCCAGGTATTCAAAATTGCTTTAAAAACGATAATAATATAATTACAAGATATCAATTAGTTTATGGCGGGGTATTTTAGTGGTAGAGAGCTCAATTTGCATGATCTTCATTCGCAATGGCTTGCTGTTGATTTGGGACAAGGTCGAGGCAATTATATCTCGTCTACCTACTGTTGATGCTATCCAACAGTGCGGCTGCGACAAGTTGGCCTCAGACCAGTAACAGCGCGACACCTGCACGTCTTGACGGAGAACCCAACCTTGTATAGCTCGTCACGGCACATGGTCCAATGCAGACACATTTCTCTTTGTACCACTCCGATTTCTCTTTGTCTGGAAGACGCGACAGGCCGTGGACCTAGTGCTTGAAGCAAGAAGAACAGGAAGTTCCTTACCATCAATTATTTAACATAATTTAATTTAATTTTTAACAATTTAATTTGAGAACATCTTGTATCATAAGAGATATATGATGATGATAATGTGAGCTACCGAGGTATGTATTACACTTTAATTAAAAAAATATTCCTGTTTTTACAACAAAAAAAAAGTATCTATCTATTTTACAAACTGAGTAATAGTACACAGTTTGTTATTTATTAGTTGTAAAGGAGAAGTTAGGTTTTTTTTTGTTTCTCCCAATGATTATCACGAATCGCCCGTAAACAAAAACATTGTAACATAAAATTAGTATAAGCATCAGTGTGTGGTCCATCAATCGAGTCCCTTTATGGCTTCAAAAAGAATTTCATTAACAATAATTTTTTCTTATTAAATACTTTTCGAAAAATATGAATTCGCAGCTCTAATAGTAATATAGAGCTGTTACTGTAACCTAGTGATACACTAATTTATCGTATATATTTATATATGCTCATACTGCGTATTAAAGGCATTGTGTCTGCAAGGAAAGAGGTGAAAGGACGCACCCACTGCAAGGAAACTAATCTCCTTAGTAGGTCGCAGATACGAATCCCATTCCAGCGTGCCAATATTTCACGCCTTAATAGGGCTAGTACGATAATTCATGTGGCTGTGAATCTCGAGTTCGTTCCTCCATTACCATTTCTCTTTACATTATTTAACACGAAGTCTCCTTTCTTTATTTACACTTTTTGCTCTTGTTAGATTTCTTCTTTCTGTTTTTCTCTTCGCTAAGATTTTCTTCTTTTAAAAGCCCTTTAACCAAGATAAATAAATAAAACTTATCTGACATTTTCAAAATTATTGTTTCTTTTACTGAACAAATCGTTTAGTCCCATTGCATGGCTTTTATTATTATGCTTTCTTATCGTTCAAAGGTGAGGATCAAATAAATTATTGAGCATCACCTAATTTGGTCTTAGCAAAAAAAATTTAAGTTGCTAGGTTAACAGTGTAAAACTTTTCAAAATTCTTTAAACTAATTAACATTTATAAATCCTACGAAACCACAAAAGTATTTGTTACAAAGCACTGAAAACAGCTGATATCCTGAATAAAAAAGCGTCACCTAATTGAAAACTTAAAAAACCGACAACAAAATATAGGAGGCTTTAATATTGTGTACAGAGAAGAGCGCAATGTACTATTGATCAGCTGTTAAGGTTGTTCGTCGGTCACGACACCGTGGGTATACCAATGGATACAGACAAGCTTAAGTTTCAAGGCAATTACTATAATGCTACTGACTGTAAGCACAGTTTGCATATAGATTACTAGTGTTAGAAAATTTTGTAAACGTGTACATAAACTTACTTTAATGTTATAATATTGGTAACTCCTTTTCATCTGCCACAATTCATATACTATTTAATACGACCACTCATCACTCTCTCTCTCTCTCTCTCTCTATCCCTCTCTCACGCGCGCGCGCGCTCACACACACACACACATACACACACATCTGTATATGCATACATGCTACCGGGTTTACCAGCGAAATTTGGAGAGTGAGAATATGTAAATGGATGAGCAATTTTTCGAGTTTAATCATACTCTATGAACTAACTAAATCAAAAAGAAAGGCGTGTTCTCAACAGGAATAAGATCCCCTTACTGAAAAAAAGAAGAGGACGCCTACAACCCACGGGACAAGAACGGCGGAGGTAAGGAGTTAACAACAATGTCCACTTAAAGGTATGAGCACTCAGTGTTATAAAAATTATTGTCCATATTTTCTCTAAAGTGTGTGGCAACATACAAATGTCACTGAACGAGCAAACCGAGTTCTCAGTGTTAACTCGACCGTTTGGCATTTGTCTGTCTATCGGTCTATCTATTTCGAGTATGTCTCACGACAACTTTTGAACGCATCAACCGATTTTCGTAAAACTTGGTTATGGTTCGTAAAACTTGATCATTTCAAAAAGAGGGGTGGGCGGTAGCCAAAAAAGAGGTGAGGCGTCTAAATTTGGAAAAAGTCGCAAAAGTACATATTAATCTAAGGAAATATTTTCAAAAGGAAACTTTAATCTAAATGAAAATGGACTGTTAATTTTTCGAAAATTTTTGTACACCGGGGTCCAAAAAGTGGACAAGAATTTTGATAAAATTAAAAAATTCATGTGGCGTTTCAAATTAACAGGAATTTAGCTAAAATATGAACATAGTGTTAATTTTGGGGACATTAAAATTATGTTTAATCCAAGGGCCCAAAACTAGGGATACAAAATTAAAAAAAGTGTGAACATCCAGCAAGGTGTCGTCAGACTAAAAGGAATTTTATTACAAATCCGATTGTTTGGAATTTTGAGCGTCTATAGTATGATTGCTCTAAAGCTGTTACTTAACTAAACAAAAAATACTAGAGTTACCGAGATTTTTGTAATTTTGTTGGTAATTGAAAAATTACCCAATACCAAAACTTGTCCAATAGTACTTGTACTACGTCCAAAATGCTGAGTGAGTTCTGCAGCTCAAGAAACGCGCTAATTTTACTGAGTACAGATAAAAGTAAAAATCACTCTTGCGCGGGAAGTCAACATAATAATAACATTCTACAAAGGTTTTTAAAACATACAAACACTTGGTAAGTTTCACAGTTTATTATTTGCCTCTGCCAATTCTTTCTAGATCTCTTTGAAAATAGCTTAATAGGCTGCAACAATTGTCAGAGGTAAATAATAAACTGTGAAACTTACCAAGTGTTGGGATCTTTTAAAAACCTTTGTAGTAATATGTTTCACCAGGTGCCCAACGAGTCATTAATCAATATCGTAATAATATTCTTCACTTTCCCTGTACCAATAAAACTGTTGATGTTTCTCTGTTAGTTCGCTTTGTGCGCCTCATTAACTAAAAACCAGTAATCTAATGTCTGTTATCAAAGCGTGAATGACAAACAATGTTGTTACATCCCTGATTCATCATAATTTAGAAAGTTATTGGATGACGCCGCTTACGTCACACGACGACGTGTAAATTAATGACTGTCGTGTATATATAAACTGCCTACACAGCGTCTCATAATTAATGATGTGACTAAATATAACTGTTGTTATCAAACTAGTTTTGTAGTTTACGACTAGTAGTAGAGTACGCCACGTCGGCTGTCAAAGCAACTATTATCACTCGTATTTACTTGTTCAGGTCTACCCACGTTGCTGACATGTTCGTGTATTGCTTAGAGCCCTTACACACGAGGCAGACAACTGCGGCAGACGTCTGCTAGCGACTGAAATCCCATTGACATAATGCATAGCTTTTCACATGAGCGTGCGAGTGAGCCACGAGAGGCAGACGCCTGCCGGCTCGTTCTCTCCCCGACAGTTGAATTCAACTCGTCGGGCAGGCCAGCTGCTAGTTAACAAGTGCAAATCCTTAGAACCTTTTCACACGAGCAGACGTCTGCCTCTTCCGAATGGAAAAAGTCATTAATACTTTCGATGTCGAATCCTTTATTGAAGAAATTCGCTATCGTCCAGCTGTATGGGATTGTTCTTCAAAAGATAATAGTAATAAAATAAGATATTTTATTGTTATTTTGGAGTGTTAGTGGTCTCAAATATTTCTACTAGTAATTTTATACAAACCACTACGTTAGCTTTGGTATTGACGAGCGCTTTCGGCAGTCAAGCCATCTTCAGGTCATTTACCAACACTGACCAATTTAGGTTGGTAAATGACCTGAACATGGCTTGACTGCCGAAAGCGCTCGTCAATACCAAAGATAACATAGTGGTTTGTATAAAATTACTAGTAGAAATAAAATAAGAAAACAACAGTCCTGGAAGGAAATAATTTTAATTGCCTATGAAGATTACAAAGAAATGTCAAGGAAAAACAAAATTGCATTCGATAAGTAAATAGTCACTGCAGTTTTGTGTTATTAATTGTATTTAAAAATTGTACTATTAAAAATACAAATTCAATAAAAGACAAAATGTGTATTGTAAATTTAAAGTGTATACATTTTTTAATGTAACCACTAACTTTCCAACTGTTGCAACGGAATTCCTCATGTTGGTGTTCTGTTTTTGAATGCTATTCTCCAACAAACTATGCAATTCATCGAAAGAAGAAATTTACATACGAAAATAATTTAAAAAACTTTTCATTGTCATTTCTCACTTCTGATACAACAGTGCAAAACTAATAATGGTAAGTCTGTCGTTTATTAGTGGGTCAATCAACATTTTCCTGTTCCTTCGTTTCTTCTTTTTCTATTTTCAATTAGTGCTAGAGCCAATATTGCAACTACTTCTTCCTGTTCATTCAAAATTTTGAAATACTGTGTAAAAAAGCAATTTAAAAAATATGCTGAATTAGAGTGTTTACTTTTCACTGACTAAATTGAGGCTCGACCGTTTAGTGCGAGGCACACAGGCACAGTGTGCCGAGAGCAAGCTCGCGTGAGCCTACTACGGCAGACGTCTGCCGCAGACTGGTTTACCGTGTGAAAGAGCCCTTAAACAAATACATAGACTGACAGCAGAATGACGATGACACGACGGGCGACTTCATTCAAGGTAGTAAGTTGCAGTCAATGATTGCTAATTGTGACAACGCCTATTCCACGTGGACAATATATCTTCTTCTCATTTACAATCGAGGCAATCTGATTGGCCTACACGGACGGTATCAGCGTTCTAAAGAACATATTATCACATCAAAGCGGTCCACGCGTAAACGGTCTGAGCGTGTGGTCGCGATCAGCATATAGAAAACGTTATATCTGTTTTGTGTGCTGATACGAGAAACACGCCACCGCGCGCGCACTCATATTTAGCTAACTATATTCGTTGGTATTTTCGTGTAGAAACAAACACCAACTTATCGATAATTTCAGTGATAGTAACACTGGACATGTATGAAAAATGTTGCAATCAGTTCTGTGTGTGTGTCTGTGTAAAAAAAAAATAGAAAGAGAACGCAAGAAGATTCTGATTGAGGTGAGGGAGAGTCACTATGCAAATTTATATACCCAGCTTGTTTCAATAATGTTAAAATGCAATATATAAAACACTGACGGAGCGAGAGGGTTTTTGAAGGCTAAATAAAATCCTTAGAGGTATAAAGAAAAAAACAAATCTTAAAATTATTTAAGTTTTTGTTAAATTTAAGACATGTTATTTAAATTAATCCGCTTTTATCTTTATAATTTAAAAAAATAAATAACAAATAAAAAACCCACTTTCCTTTAGCTTTTATAATTTCATTCACAAAAACTTGAGTCCCGCCAAGAACCTTACAGAATCCTCAAAAAAAAAAATCCACGCTAACCTTTGTAAAACTAAATTACTTTGCACTTCACGACTTCACGGCTCGTGTCAGCCTGGTCGTTGTATAAAACGTCCGAGTTTAATGGCTCGGGTTTACGACTGATTATCGTTTACGATTATTATTATTCCTAGATCGCAGTCCTAGTCGCTATAAAAATGGATCAATAGGACAGCAACTGCCAAGCAACTGGCAAACCTTGGACACGTTCCCGGCTGATGGTTGAGTGTCTCGTTAAGTTAACGATGAGCCCAAAAAAACGGGGAGCCAAAACTTGAGAAGTTGCGCCGAAACGCGTCGCAGGATTTCCTGTCATGAGAGCGCCATGTGACTCCAGTCAATGTGGAGCCAGAGATACTTCACCCTGTTGGTCCAAGGCAAAGCGACAGAGCCAACAGTTAGCGGACGAGGCCGCTTAGGAGTCGCGAGAACATTACTGCTGCGGTCTTATTACCGCATCGTTGGCAAACAACGACAAGGGGAGAGGCGCAAGTTCTCTGCTTTGAGGGACACCAGAGGAAATACGCCTGTTGTCATTCAAAAGCTACGGTCTCGCATAAAGCTAGCGATCATCTGAACGTTGCAATCTGCGAGCAGACCTTCCGAGAGTCAGTACAGAACACCTTCGTGCCACACGCGGCCAAAAACTTTCTCCACGTGTATGAAGAACGCGGTCGTCTGGTTACCCTGGCAGCCAGCATTAGTAACGCTCTCCACCAGCGTCTCACCAGCTGATGAGTGTAAGAGTGCATTTCACGAAGCCCGAACTGTTCTAAGTTTAGTCTCAAATTCGATAGGACACGGAGCAATAAGAACACGTCATGATGGGCTTGGGTTGATAGTTTATACGAACCAATCAGATGCGAGCTGGATCTAAAAAGTTATATTTAGTTAAGCCACCTCTATGTTACAACTGTTCGGAAAATTATCCATCTAGTTCCTCGCAGCAAATATGAATCTTTGGCGTACTGATGTTGATTTTACTACGCTGCGCGTTTTATATTTTGCTTCCCTTATGATTTTTGCCGAGGGAGGGTTAGAGCGTGGGGGATGAGTGTGTTGTAGCCATATGTTATTTGTTAATTTGTGAACTGTCGGTTAGGAATTTCCAAGTTGTCGCTAGTTCTGTATATTCGTTTCTGTCGTTGACCGCTCCCCCTCGCATCCGGTATATTTCAATGGCTTCTCGGTACTGTGTGACTTTCTAATAGTTGGTTCATGCCAATATTTTTGTGTTTTTGAAATGTAATTATATATATATATATATGATTTTTATACAATAATGAAAATTTTAATATTACTTGAATATTAACTTAAGTAATTTGAATTGAACTTGACCATGATCATGTACATTCTATACTCGTGAAATTAACTGTAAAAATTGACACAAATGCTTTAAACATTAGGAAAATTAAAAAAAAACACCACGAACACTCAAATTGATTCATTATAATTAATTATGTAATAAACAATAAGTACAGACAGTGCTGAAAGCTAATATACGCAAATGAAAACGCGCCTTCGTGATTTGCTGATTTCTCCCCTTTTTTCTCACTCACCTAATACTCATTACTCACATTTCTCACTCACTAGTGCCGCCTAGTTTATTGCTTAAAATGTGCTCTGCCGTTTCTGTGTTAGTTCGCTGCGTGTACTTGAGAAAGCAGAGATCAGCTATGTGCTGTTAAAACGTGAATAATATACAATGTTGTTACATCAGTTATTCATTAAAATTTTGACAATTAATTGAATAAAGCCGACGTGCTAAGACAGACGACGTACTAAATTTATGACTGACGTGTATTCGAACTGGGCCTCACAATAATTATCTGACTAAATATAGTCGTTACTACAGAGTTTTGTATCTGTTGTGTAACTGCTGATAAGGGACACGCAATCGCACTCACGCACATATTTATAGTCTGTTTTCTCCACGTGTATGAAGAACGCGGTCGTCTGGTTACCCTGGCAGCTCTCCACTCTCCACTCTCCACGCTCTCCACCAGTGTCTCACCAGCTGATGAGTGTAAGAGTGCATTTCACGAAGCCGGAACTGTTCTAAGTGTGATCTCAAATTCGATAGGACACGGAGCAATAAGAACACGTCATGATGGGCTTGGGTTGATAGTTTATACGAACCAATCAGATGCGAGCTGGATCTAAAAAGTTATATTTAGTTAAGTTATTTAGTTCCATGTTACAACTGTTCGGAAAATTATCCATCTAGTTCCTCGCAGCAAATATGAATCTTTCGCGTGAGAGTACATAACACCCTTTCTTCGGAAAGGGCTATTACGGCTTCAGGGCTGGTGTACTTCAGGGAAGCGTCTTAGACGACCTGTTTTTCTCTGTGTACGTCAATGACGTGCCCAAGTTGCCGGGAATCAGATTGGCCTTGTTCGCCGACGACACGGCGGTGTATGCCGTTGATCGTCGTGCTAAAACGGCAGTCATCTGGCTCCAGGAACATCTTGACGAATACGCTGAGTGGGCAGAGAGATGGAGGGTTGCCATCAACGCGGCCAAGAGCACAGCCGTAGTCTTCTCAAGGCGCTTAAGACTCCCTGACAGACTATACGTAGGCGACACTCCGTTTCCCTGGTCTCGAGAGGTTAAGTACCTCGGGCTCCACCTAAACCTACGTCTTACCTGGCGGACAGACTCCGAGCAAGTAGCCCGCAAGACCGCCAATCGACTATATTCACTTTGTCACCTGCTTTGCAGCAACTCTGTGACCCACCGACTAGGGAAGCTTATTGTCTTCCTCGTATATGGTGCCGATTGTTACCTACGCGATTCCCGTATGGGGCTACTTGGCCAAGACCCATAGACAAAAGCTTCAGTCTCTTCTGGACCGAGGATAGGGCTGGGCATGCAAAGCCCACTACTTGACATCTTACAAAACCATTAGAGACTCCTTACGTGTTCGTTCCCTGAACGCCACTATACGGGCACTGTTACGGAAATTCTATCGCCGCACCTCCCGATTTCAGAGCAACCAACTCGTTAACCCCTCGGTCGCTACCAATCTGTGCCAGGTGAATTTTGGACACGGCCTCGGCAAACACTCAACCACAATTAATTAATTAATTGAAAACCCACGGCCGGTAGCAGGCCACTCCATCTGTGGTTCCTGCGGCAGGAGCTCTATTTGAAGCTCGGGACGCAGCACACGAGCGGGCGACGGAAATGCCCTTCGTCTCGCACAGCCCTCTGCTGGCTGCTGGCTGATGATATAGAAATCCTGTCAGATTCAGTAGGAACGTCCATTCAACATCAGCCGTGGCTACAACCCTTGGTGGGTATTGACCTACTCCAAGAGTCGATTCTATTCCTCCCTATTGTGTGCCCTAACTTTCCAGTTTCTTATGTTCAGCTTTTCTAGGTCCTCCCCTACCTGGTCTTTGAATCTACTTCGGGGTCTTCTCCTTTTTCTACTACCCATTGGTTTCTGGTAGAAAATATGTTTCGTAGGTTGTCCTGCCTCCATTCTGTTCTATGTTTCCAACCCACCTTAGCCTATATATTTTGATTATCCTGACAATGTCCGGCTCTTTGTAAAGATGGTATAGTTCATAATTATAGCGCCTTGTCCACATTCCATTTTCTTGTACTCCTCTAAATATTGTTCTTAGAATCCGTCTTTCACAGCAACCTAGATGTCTCTCGCTATTTTTTGTCATTGTCCAGGTTTCTGAAGCATATGTCAGCACTGGTCTGATAAGTGTTTTTTAGATTTTGCATTTCGTGCTTCTTGAGATGAAACTAGATGTCAGGCGCTTTTGTAATCCATAATATGTTTTATTTGCGAGATATACTCTTCTTCTTATTTCAGTGTTGATGTCGTTAGTGCTGTTTATCTGGGAGCCAAGATATATGAACTCTTTTACTGCCTTTATATTTTTGTGTCTATTTCAATGTTTTGAAGTGTTGGGTTTAATGGTAGTTTGTTAGCAGCATCCATATATTTTGTTTTCTCCAAGTTTATCTGCAGTCCAATTTTACGTGAGGTTTCCTCTAATGCTGTAATGGTACTAATGAGATCTCGTTTTGTCCTGGCAATTAGATCAATAGAAACGTTTATTAGACATTTGGAATTGCTGATAGAATAAGCCGAAAGAGCGGGTTTACAAATTTCTTTCAAAAAAACTAACTTCATGACAAACATCAAGACAACATCCAAGAAAATGAAAACTCGATGTGGGCAAATCTATAGAACTGACAAAGTTAAGTATCTCGGAAAAGTTGCTGAACAAAATATCTCAGAGAAAGAGTCCATTAAAACACGTGTTAATGAGATAAAAGTTGCTTACCATTTACCCAAGGATACATATAACAAGAAATCAGTATCCATTAATGCCAAACGTAGGCATTACGCAACAGTAATTCGCCCAAAAGCACTTTATGCAGCTGAGTGTCTGACTCTGAACAAGAAAATGATGATGGAAGAAATGGAAGTCACGGAAAGGAAAACCTAAGATTGAGAAAAATCTTAGGATCAATAAAAGATGAATAACAGTACAAAATACGCTACAATAATGAACTGTATACACATATTAAGAAATTCACAGACGTAATTAGAAAAAGAAGAATTATTTTTTACGGACACATTTAAAGAGTGAATCCTGTCAGACTAACAGGAAAACTCAACTATTTTAGAAAACTCAAAATGCCCAATACGTGGTTAAAAAAAAAAAAAACAGAAAAAGCCATAGAAGAACTCCAGATTATTTAAGAAGACATTACAGAACGCTTACGATTTAAACAGAAATATAAAAATTTCTCTGGTGCCATCTGGACTCACGAAATGGGGAGAGACATCGATCAAAAAAGAATGAGATATGGGAGATGATAGAGAGAGGAGAAGATGAGACGAAACCAGTTAAAAAAACGTAGTCCACAGCGGCTCATACAAAAAAAAATCATCATCATCTTCCCGGATTAAAGCAAGGATGGTTTGTTCCGGTCTCAAATAGGCAAAGATTAGAGCTGGTCACTCCAGCCACTCCAGCGCTTCCTCGGACGTCCCACACCTCTCTGTCCTCTCGACCTATAGTTCCAGAGTTGTTTGGGGATGCGGTAGTCATCCATTCGGCAAAGATGTTCCCACCAATTCAGCCGATACCGGGCAATCCTGTCGAGTATACTCATAATATTCAGTTCCTGCCGTATATCTATATTTTTTCTATGATCATGGAGATTATACCCTGCCACGTGCCTGAGAAGTCTCATTTCAGCAGCTTGGATGCGACTGGCCTGGTCTTACGTTAAATTCCAATTCTCAGACCCATAAAGAAGTGTGGGAAGAGCCAAAACCTTGTAGAATTTTAGGTCTGTTCCTTTACTTGCTGACTTAAGGGTTCGCCTAATGGTCCCGCACATAATTTTGAACTTATGCAACGTATTCACAACGTCGTTGTATGCATTAAAAGACACACTGTAGTCCAGGTATTCAAAATTGGTAACTTGTTCCAGGATAGTACCATCTATAACAATTTTTGCCCGTACGGGATCAGTTCCACGAAAAGCCATCACCTTGGTCTTACGTGTGGATATCTGCAATCCAGAGTCTTGCAATGCAGATTCTATTTAAAAATAATAATACAATAACACAAAATAAACATAATACAATAATAATAATAATTCTTGTTTTATTCACAGAGCACATCCATTAACCTTGGTAATTTTATACAGTGCAATCTATGAAGTCACATCCGTTAGGAATGCAGATCGGAAGCAACACATTTTATAGTATCTGCGTAACGCTATTTTTCAATAAAAAATTTAATCGTCTGGAATTTTTACTAAGTGGTTCACGTTTTTATAAGTGGCCCCTACTTATGTAGTGCACTACGTCAACGAGAATTACGTGTTTATAAATTAATAGTTGAATATCCGAACGGCCTTCAAATGGTAAGCACCCATACTAACGTGTCTAAGAATAAAATGTTTCTGATGGGATTTTAACAATTAACGAACTTTGACTGAGCGATTTATATCTGAAAGTGGAACATATGTTCCGAAACGCGTTATTTTAACACAAAAACAAAGTCGCATGACGGATCTCAGACGATTCTATTAATTTATAAATAAAAAAGCGACTTGTATGCCAATAACAATATGTATGTCATTACATGTTCGCGTGTGTACCCCCACGAAGAAGGAATGAGCAAGTGAGACAGAGAGAGAGAGAGAGAGAGAGAGAGAGAGAGAGAGAGAGAGAGAGAGAGAGAGAGAGAGAGAGAGAGAGAGAGAGAGAGAGAGAGAAGAATAGAGAGGCAGAAGAAAGAAGGACTGAGTTGCAGATGTATAAAATCGGATCGTTTAAAACAAACGAAAACAAACACACTACATGAAACCGTATTTGTGAGCCATCCAAAACGTGCACAGAAAGATCAGACAATAGAGGAGCAATGTGTTTGTACTACATCGACAGAAATTATCTTGAATCAAATGATAGCCTTTAACACCACACTTTAACCATACGATGCTGCAAAACGACTAACTTACCCAGACTACCACATGAACGAGAGAGAAAATGAAAGAACAGCGATGATAGAAGTTAGAGAGATAAAACATGTCTACAGATTAACACAGGCTGCTTGTTTTACAAGCAATAAAATGGAGGAATATACAGCCAAGCCACACATGTTAAGAATCCACACGTTGCAAAGTACCACATTATACAGCATAAAGTAACATAAGTGGTGGTTCGATAAAAAGCTAAATGGTATAAAATGGCTCTATAAAACGTTTAGAACACTTGACCAAAGCGGCTCTCTTCTCTACAAAATGGCCCTACTTATACACACCGCTGCTACAAGAACGTCAGAGTTAACACTGTTGTGTGTGTGTGTGAGGGGGGAGAGAGAGAGAGAGAGAGAGAGAGAGAGAGAGAGAGAGAGAGAGAGAGAGAGAGACAGTTTTTACAGTCAAGTATTTTCCACTTGTATGAGACTACCGAGCACCAAACATTTCGTTCACATTGAGACAGACCCACGGACACAAAACTAGAACGATAATCGTTTTTGTACGACCATTTAAGTGACCTTCTCGATCTCATTGCACGGTTATTTCTGTTTTAATGTTTAACTGCTTTCCACCCAAAAAAACTCGTTTTATGGTACACTTTCTTTTACTTATACGGGTTTATAATCTACGTTATCATCATCATCATCATCAGTTGCTTGCCCTCGGCTAACTGAATATAACCCAATAGTTCATCAATTTCTCTTTAAAGCAAATCTCCGTTAGTTTAGTGTTCCACTGTGTAGACCAGATATATTAAACCAATCCAAGAGTTCGATATTGCACGAGGCTATTGATACGGATTCTTGGCTGCAAATATAACAGCCATTTTAAATACTATGCAATGTGGCCAAAAACGGGTAATTAATTTTATATTTTTAAAATTTTTTAAATTTTATTAATTGTTTTATTAACTTAATCAATTAATTTTCCTATTTGTATCGGCCATCTGAGGACCACTTGCTAATTTCAAATCTTTATTGCTTGTTCTTTTTTCTTTTCTCCAATATTCTTTCATCTTTTCACTATGTCTCTTCTTCCTGTCTTCAGTCCACTTTGAACATGCGTTTTTTTTCTACTACACTGGACTCCTTCCATTTTTAACACTTTTGACCGAAAAACGTCTCTTTCAATTGCTTCTTCTGCGTTTATATTATTTTTTTTCTAAATCCTTTTGGACTTCATTAATCCAACTTGATGCTGACTTCTTTCCCCACAGACATTTTAAGATCTGTTTTATTAACCTATTGTCGTCGATTCTATATACGTCCAAAAAATAATAGTCTTCTTTTTCTCATTGTTTCTGTTATATTTTCTACACTTTGATATATTTCATCATTAATTCTTAATTAATTAATTAATTTTATTAATTGATACTTTTTTCTGAATTTATTGTTCTCCGAGACAAGAAACATTTAATTTATTTTGTAGGCTATCACGACCGGAGTAATTAATAAAGAGTTAGCCAAATCCGGGCTGTTGGCCGTGGTCGATTGTTTTGATCCGCCATTCTCTAGACGTTTCGCTCACCCATCGCAGACGTTCTTCAGTAGAAAATATTTTTATAAAATGTTCGACAAAGGGTAGAGACCAAACGTATCCCTGACCGAATCTTTTAATTTTTCTTTCGGTAAGGGGTATGTTTGGCCTTCCACCCTTTCTGGAACATTTTATAAAAACATTTCTATGAAGAAGGCCTCCGGTGGGTAGCCGAAACGTTTAGAAAATGACAGACCGAAGTAATCTACCACGGCCCAACGGTTCGGACATCGCTAACTCTTTTATTCAACTTTTACTTTGTTTTAATTTCTTTGGAAATTTTGCGTAACAATACTGGCAACACTTATCGATTGTTAACTGCTTCAACAGACGTCGACATCTGCAGAGAAATTAAAGTTTGTTCACTATTATAGTGGAGGCTAATGTAAACAAGCCATGTGGTTGTACTTGAACTGGATTGGTTAGATGAGTGGCCGCAGCACTAAATCCACCGCTACGAATAAAGTAGTTCCCAATTGATTATAGTTAATTGATTAAAAATAAATCATCAATCATTTTTTAATATAATAATAATAATGGCTCCCATGTGTACCACCGAAGTAGCTTAGGAGAAGGCAGGGTAGGCTGCCTTATGTGAGCCGTACGGCACACAAGGAAGGCAGTGTGGTCAGCACTATGCTTCAGCCGCCTTTTATTATCCCCAGGATGTTATCCCAGGTACAGTACTCATTTTCAACAGGCTGAGTCGACCTGGGGGCTGAAAAATGCAACTTGATTTTAAATTGTTTAATATAATTAGGATTAATACAACTAAAAATAAGGTAAATTATTTTATAATTATTTGGATCTGCTAAGAAAATTTTAACTTTGTACAGTACGTGACTCTGTGTTGTATTATTCCGCTTTGTTTACATCAGGCTCCACTCTGAGAGTGAACAAACTTTTTTCTAATCAATGCGGATGATCTCAACGTGCTGTAGGTAGCTGTTACGGTATTTCACGAAATAGTGACTATGCTGCCGCTGCTAGACAACAATATAGGTGTGATTAAAATCTGAGTAGGCAGGATTCTATTCTAGCTGGACATACACTCAGGTTATGGGTGAAGGATACTGAAACTACAGAGCTACGGGAAGTTCATTCAAGCAGAAATCTACAGATAAGCTCAGGGGTAATAGAACAAAATACAGAGACTGTAAAACCTTGTAACACATAAAAAACGTTCTGACAGAGAATTTTATTTAAAAGTAAGGATCTCTACTCTTAGTGTGCATAGAATCTTTCGAGACGTTCCAAAATCAAGTTATTGACGATAACACATACTTGTACACCCTGAAGTTTGCAAACGATCAAGTGATATGTACAAATGAAAAAGAACACCTGTAGTGGCATGCAAACTGACGGAAGCGTATGAAAAATGGGGATTACTGTTGAACGTAGAAAACACGGTATCTGTGTGTCGGAGAAGAAACAACAGATTTAATCTTAGAAAACAATGAACGTACAAAATAAATGCGACAGCTACAAATATTTAGGAGTAAAGTTTAATGAAGAAAGAACAGATGATGTTGTAATAAACAAAGAAAGACAATTAGATCACTGAATGGGCTTCTATGGAGCACAAAAATCTGAAAATAAAGGAAGAAAAGAATATATGGTAGTATGATTATAAGCACGTTGACGTACGGATCCGAAACATGAAGAATAAAAGAACAGGTAAAAAGAAAGTTAGAAGCTATAGAAATTGATGTTTTGAGACGACCTGCTAGAACGTCAAGCCTAGAGCGAATACGAAATGAAACAATCAAAGAAGTAATGGGCGTACAAAAGACAGTCATCGACTGCATTGAAGAAACACAACTAATCTGGTACGGACACGTACAAAGAATGGACAAGACCGACCACCAAAGAAAACAATGACAGTGATACCTGGAGAGCACGGAAAGAAAGGGAAGACCCAAGAAAACATGGATAGAGGGCGTACGAAGATCAATAAAGGACTAAACGACGAAAACTGCAACGACAGACAGCAATGTAGGTTGGACATCGAACAACGTCGTATGACGTTTTGACCCCAAATTAATAATAATAAAAAAAACAGTTACAACATATGGATCACAGAGGTGTCAGACGACAAAAAATAATGATGAAAAATTGGCAACGGTTGAATTGGATTGTCTGAGAAGATCGTAACGGTTATCCTGGCTGCATCAATTAAGGTTATAAGGGAGCTAGAAAATGTCAAATAAAATATTAATATACTATTTGAACAACTTAGTTCGATTTTCTATTGTATTCTTTTTTATAGCCTAAAGGTATCATACATATGATGTGTAATACATTTTTTTATTATTCACATTCTTAAAACGATCGATTTCGGTCATAGACCATCGTCAGGTTATATACAGCATTCCTTTTTATAGCCTAAAGATACCATACATATGATGTGTAATACATTTTTTATTATTATTTATAGGGCTAATAAATTTTTTATTATTCATCATATGTATGGTACCTTTAGGCTATAAAAATGAACACAATAGAAAATTGAAATTATAGGTACCATTACTAAAACAATAAGTGTAAGTATATTATAAATACATCACATTACCATTAACTTAGTTCAATACGGAATGGCCACATGTGGCGAATGAGCAATGAGAGGTGGGCTGGAACAATACTAGAATATCGTCCTTTTACTCACAGGGAAAGAGGCAAGAGTCCAAAAACTTGGATACAGGATGTACAGAAGGACATGAGGAGCAGGAATTTAGTGGAGCCTTACTGAGAAAACAAACTACTGAGGGTTGAGATGTTGAGATGGAACGAACATCGTAGACTCCCCGCAAAAATATATACATAGTCTCACGAGACGTTTTAGGCTATTGTGACTAAGCTTCCTACGTTTACTGTGGAGGAGTGACGAGGCCCTTTTCGTGACTAGTCATTTCCTGAATTAACAAAACTGTCCTTACTTTTTTCAATAACTGCTGACAGCTGCAACAACAGCTGTTACACAGTCAGAGTGTCGCAGTTTGGTATACGTTCACTTCAACGGGAATATCGGCCTGTAGTCCAAAGCCGGAACTAAATTATAATAATCACCATTCAACTGCGAGAGAATCTGCAAACACATAGATCACCACCAGCATTCGAAGAGACCGATGAGTCCAAGTTAAATATGATAGCAGTACCTTTTGATTCATATCCATAAGGCATAACAATCCTCATCTTATTTGATTGACACATTTTAGCATTATATTTTTATTGTTAGTATTTGAACAAAAATATTAATAGCCTGTCGTTACGAGACGTCAATTAGTTGATGGTAGGGTAGTTCAGTGACAGAGGACTCACTTTGCATGACTTTCATCAGTTGTTGTTTGCTGACGCTTTGCCTCAATAGTCAGACTATTATACCTCGTTCACCTACTGTTGGTGCAATACAACAGTGTGGCTGCAATAAGTTGCAGACCAGTAACGCGCGCCATCTACACGTGAACACAAACAACAGTGCAACTCGTCACTGCACACGGTTAAACCCAAACTCATTTCTGTTTGTACCACGGCTAGAAGACACGACATAGGGCATGGGTATAATGCCTGATCCAGAAGAAGCAGAAGTTTCTTTCGACAACATTTTTACCATATAACAATTCAATTCCTGAACAATTTTTTCAAAACAAAAATGACAAATTACGATATTATAAGCTATTAAAAGGCGTATTATACTTTAAATAAATAATTATTCTTGTGTTAAAAATTTGAATTTATTTTAAAAAGGCAGTCACGGTACACCGTTAATAAGGTTATGTAGTTCAGTATCGATTAGATCGTGAAGGAAAAATTAGACTAACTTTTTAGTCCTCCTAATAATGATCGCAGACTGCTCATAAACAAAACGTTTGTAAAATTAGTATTAACAGTCCTATCTAATGTGTAATTTTACAAATTCATAAACAATTTACATAATACAAATGTTCCGTTATTCAAAATTTGTTTCAAATATTGTTAATTCGTAGGAACGAAAGTACTATAGGCTTCACTGAATATTCGTAGTACCGTATGATCACACTGAGTGTTAACGGCAGTGTATCTGTACCGAAAGAGGTCAAAGGAGGCACGTTTTGCAAGGAAACTAATCTCCTTAGTAGGTCGCAGATCCGAATCGCATCCCAGCGTGCCAGTATTTTACGCCTTAGTAGGACTGATACCATAATTCATGTGGCTGTGAATCTCGACTTCTTTTTTCCATTATCATTTCTCTTTACATTACGTAACACTGAGACTTTTCCTGGATTTACTCTTTTTATTCTTGTAAGATTTTTTATCTGTTATTCCCTTTGCTTAGTTTTTTCTTCTTTTAAACCCTTTAAGATGATAAATAAATAACAATTTTTCTCGCAATTTTAAAATTATTTCTTTTACTGAAGGCTTTTCAATCTCCTTGTATACTTTTTATTACTATGCTTTCTTACCGATCAAAGAAAAGGATTAAGAAATGTTGAGATACAGTTGATTTGGTCTTAGTAGAAAAATTTTGCTTCTAGGTTAACTGTATGAAAAGTTTCCAATGCTTTAAAATCAATAACATTTTCAAATATTATAAAACTCAAAAGGTTCTATTTCAAAACTCTAAAAACACTTTATATGCTAAATAAGAAAGAGTTAACTCACTCAAAACCTGAAAAACAAACAACAATAAACAACAGGGATATTGTATACAGGGAAGAACAGAACGTACTATTGATCAGCTGTTAAAGTTGTTAGTCGGTCACGAAACCGTGGGTATACCAATCGATACAGACAAGCTTACATTTCAAGGCAATTACTATCATGTTACTGTAAGCACAGTCTGAATACACATTAGGAAGTAAGTAAATTTTTTAAATGTCTAATTAACTTCAATACTATAATATTCAGAATGTCTTTTCATCGGCCATATTTCACATGCCATCTAATAGGACGACTCATTCTCTCTCACTCTCTCTCTCTCACACACACACACAGCGCCGATTGTACGAGTGAACTTTTAGTGGGGAGCGAGTATTTGTAAATGGAAGAGCAATTTTTTTGCTTTACCAAAGGCTGTACAAATTGGTAATGCGATAACATGGCTACATATAGTCGAAGATATCAATGCCGTAGCGCCGGCGGTGCAATCTCTAATCCCACAGCAACACTAAGCCCTTAATGTATTTTACATGTACCATATAATGTGTTAGTATTTCTCTTAGCACGTAAACAAATCTGTTATTGTTTACTGTGTAGGGACAGAGACGATTTTAGTAGTTAATTCACTCAGCACGATTCTTATTCATTGCTAACGATTTGATATTTGAATTGCTTAATAATAGCTATGAGGAAATGTATGGTGTCTCAGACCATTTCACCTACCATCGTCAAAATCGATACCTAAAGGCTTCACATTTTTGCTATATCCGTCTCTTCTAATTTCTGTTGCGTTTTTCATTTCAAAATAGTTGTCACATCCCATTCTTACGTTGATCCTGCAAACGTCTCTGTCTCTGTCTGTCTGTCCGTCTGTCTATCTGTCTCTGTCTGTCTGTCTGTCTCTCTCTCTCTCTCTCTCTCTCTCTCTCTCTCTCTCTCTCTCTCTCTCTCTCTCTCTCTCTCTCTCTCTCTCTCTCTCGATTGTTTTATTGGCTCGTAAGTTTGTTTTATTGGTTTTTGGTAGATTTGTGTTCATGAGGTGGTTCCCTGTGATAATGCGATTGGATTTGATACGTAAAGCTGTTTTATTAGAATTTCATCATCATCTTCACATCACGCCACAGACAAGTTGCTGCCTGTTCCGCCTTCAACGATCCTCCAGCCTCTCTTCCTGGATCTACCCACATACATGTGTCCCGTAGGATCATATTTCCATATTTTTTTGGCTAATCTAGAATTTGGCGTTCTTTCCAACTGTTCTTTCCACATTAGAATTTCAAATGTTTATTTTTTTAAATCTCTTGTTTTTTATTTATTTAATTTAATAAAGTATTAGTTTGCTTTTGGTTTAGTTTAAATATTTGTAGATTTCTCCAAACGTTCAGTACGGCATGGGTTTTTATTAATGTCATGTTGTTCTGATGACTGGAAATTTTTGTTTTTTATTTACATTTTGTGTAACTGGATTAGATTTACAAAAATCCTAGTTACCAGTGTTGTCGTATTGAATAAATACGGTGTTGCGTTTATTATATATATGCGCTTGCGCGCGCGTATGCATGTGCGTGTGTATGCATCTCTGACAGGATAGCACCGAAACTTCCATTTCTTGCACCCTTGGCAATCGTTCTCTTCTAACCCTCTTTTACGCAAATCCTCCTAAACAATTTTACCCCATCTGTTTCGAGACTTCCCCATTCTGTTTACTCCCCTTAGGATTTCACTACCATATCTGTATGTAGCCACCTGTTCTCCAAAATACGTAAATTTCCGTACCATTCTTATCTTCTTTTGAAAAAAGTTTCTCTCATGTACTCTTCTGCGTTCATTCTGTTTCTTATGTCTTTGTTTTTCGTATACTCTAGTGGGCTGTGTTTATGTGTTTACATAAAAACAAAAAATAATTTTCATATTACAATATAACGTTACAATTCACAAATATTAGGGCTAAATTCTACAACGAACGGTAATCATACATTGATTAAAAACAATGTACCGGCCACGATAGGCTTAATAGAAGCTTTTTGTCCGCCCAAAGCTATTCGTACAAGCTTTATGTGACTTGCTCGGTTACATTAATAATTCACTCTGTACTAATTGTTTGAATAATGTACACATGTCATTGTTAATATGTTGTCAGTGTGCCTGCGGAATGGGAAATGGAGTGGTCACAATGACATTACGGTGACTGTGACAATGAATGTCCAAATAATGAATGAGAGCGACCGTTTTAGTCACTGTTTTTATGTAGCCGCAATTTTGTATCCTACTTGAAGTACTTTTTTGCGCATTGTTACTACTAATAAGCTCCCTCGGTTGCATAACTCGCTCACTGTTTGAAGTAAGTACAATTATTATTCGATCATTTTTGCTGTTAGAAAATTTTACAATTACAGAAAAATTTACAAAATATCGATTACCCTAACTATGTTTGTTTAGTAAAGTAACAATTGTAGTTCAATCAATTCTAATATTCTTCTTCTATGGGGTCACAGTTCGGAGTCAAAACTTAGCCTCCATAATCATCCGCCTCCATTTTTCCCTGTCTTTGGCGATCGATGTCCATCGATTTATTTTGGGTAAAATATCAGTATCCTTCGCCACTGCGTCAATCCAGCGTTTCTTAGGTCTTCCGACAGGCCTTCTACCCTCGATTTGACTAAACAGTACCTTCCTAGGTTGCCTTCCATCCTAATGATGTGTCCTGCCCATTGCAATCTATGCAGTCGGATGGTGACGGCCAGATCATTGTCTTTATATAGCTTGTGTAGTTCCTCATTGTGACGCATTCTCCACTGACTTGGATTGGTCTATAAATTCTCCTCAAAATTCTCCTTTAAAAAGTATTGAGTATGTTAGCAGCTTGTTTGTTCAGAGTTTAAGTCTCGCTGTCTTATGTTATCACCGGTCTAATCATAACTTTATATAATGTGACCTTGGACTGATGGTGGTTATTCCTTGTCTTGAATTTAGTTGTCAACGAAGCAAATGCTCTATTTGCGGCCTGTATCATTTTCCCTATTTCACTTATTTTTCATTATCTTCTGCCATCCATATCCTAAATATTTAAACTGATGAACTATATCCAGGTTTCGTGGTATTTTTCAAAATTTTTACCCATTTTTGGGCTCCGGCATAAAACAAAATTGAATTTTCAAAACCAAAACTGTACACCATATTCAGATTTCGGTTAATGTTCTCTTTAATTTGATATTCCACATGGAGTTTGCAATTTTATCAAACTTTTGCTCAACTTTTTGAACCTTAGCGTTATAAAATTAAAAATTGTTTTAAATTAACATAACATTCAGAGTTTAGTTTAAATTCCTTTTAGTTTGATGCTACATATAAATATTCGCGGTTTTATCAAAACGTTCATCCACTTTATTGGCCTTGGCGACGGTACTCTGAACTTTTCAAAACTCAACATAAATTCATAGTTTAGTTAAATTTTTTTGACGTGATAACGTCTTACAAATTGATGAACACCGGCTGCACGCACGAAAAAGTGTAACGTTCCGTCTGAGCCTGAGCGTGCAAGCGAGAGCGCGCAACAAGCGATAGAGATATCAACAGCCAGTATGTGCCACCGTTCTTCATGGATATTGATGCCGATGTACCAATTCTTCTTTGTGGCGACTTCAACACAAACGTGAAAAATGATGACGCATTCCTCAAATACATGAAAGATACGTACAATCTCGAATGCGTATCAGATGTTAATAAGTCAACAACGCTGAGAGGAACAACCATCGATTTGACTTTTTCAAGACACATTACACTTGAAACACTCCCCTTGATTTCTTACTTTTCCTATCATCGTCCTATCCTTAACAGAATAACGCAGATTGGAGGATCTTAAATATAACACATGTATATAAGTTGTAAATAAATTGTTAATAGCACATTGTTACTTGTAATTAATCTGTATAATTTAAGTAAAAAAATATTTGAATTAACGAATGTAAATAAATGTTAATTTATCGAAAAAATTGTAATTTTCAATTAACTCCTTCTTTGTATTATACAAAATAATGATAATTCAGTGATAATAATTCAATTCAATTCATAAAAGTATGCAATTTTTCATCAATGTTTCTTTATGACGTTATCACGTAAAACTATCGTCCGTAAACCGACTTTACAGACAACCAATTGTTTAAGTTTGAAATTTCTCCTGCATCTTCTCCCCATCAAACGTTATCAAGATAAGCTGTTTAAGATTTCCAAATTTGTATTTTTTTATTTTCCACACGGAATTTTTTTACTCCACTCCCTTCCCTTTTGAACGATTAGTTTAAAAGACAATAGAGTTCTGCAGAGTAAAAGTATAGATAAGCAAGTCACGAAAATATGTTGACGCATTCAAACGTTATCGTAGTGTATACCCCAAATAGAGAGATGGACAGACATATAAATGTCAAACGCTTCGCTCATGCAAATATCGCATGGATCGGGGTCTTAAGATGGTAGAATTCATTAAGTGAACGCCAGAATAATTGGCAGTCGCAATTTATTAACAAATCCTTAAAAATAGTCGTTTTTCATAATTTTTCTCTCTTATACTTCATGTTGGTTTACTCGAAAACATTGAGATGCAAAGAATTTATAAAATTATACGGGAAGACTCCTGAAGTTTTAATTTCTCTTGATGAAAATGTTGAGTCCAATCTTCAAGCTAGTCTCATTCATCACCAACCCCCCGAGGAGCAGCCCTTAGTTACGCCAGCGCAATGACACCCCACTGACCACTTTGCTTTAACGTAAGCTTTAACGTAGGTTGGATTCTGAATGTTTTTCACACATACAGTGTCTGATTCTAAGATAAAAACATATGACAACACGAACACACACACACACACACACCTGCGTTTGTCCCACATAATATAATACGTGTCACCTACTATCAGCAGTTCACCTTTGCTACCGAACAAGGAATGTGGTGACGTATGCCATTCCACTGCAAGCATCACTGTGATACTATACATTTAAAATACGTTTAACACAGTTTCGGTGTGACTTGACTATCTCTCACAAGGTATTTTTTGTAGCGAATAAAAAAAACACTTTACGAAAATATTCAATAAATTACAATTACATATAATGTACGAACGTTCAATCTAAAACGCACACAACATTAGAACTAAATACGTCTTCTGTGCGTCTGAACAATGTTTTCGTAACCAACAATACGCCACCAACACAAGCACTATCATTCAGTAGACCCCCTCCCCTCAGGTGTCTGAGCAGCAAAACTGGTGTGAGTACAGTACTTTCAAGTACAGACGGTCATAACAACAGCAGAATACCACTGGAATAGTACTGTGATCGTCACATAGTAAGTTACCTAATTACCTCACCCATACTATGTTTCTACGTATCGTCAACTTCTTCTTCTTATTATTATTATTATTTTCCTCCTGATTCTCCTCTTTAGCCTATCCCTCCTCCTCCTCCTCCTCTTCCACCTCCTCCTGTTCATCCTCCTACACTACTACCACCACCAACAACAACAACACTACCACCATCACCACCGCCTCCTCCTCCTCCTTCTCCTTCTCCTTTATCATCTCCTACTCCACGACGACCACCATCAGCATTTCCTCCTCCTCCACCACCACCTACTATTCATCCTCCTCCTCCACCACTTCCTCTCCGTCCACCCCTTCTCCACCACCACCTACACCACCACCACCACCATCTCCTCCTCCTCCTTCTCATCTTCATCCTATTCTTCCATATACCCTTTCTTCTGCACTACTCATTCCGTTTCCTTCTTCCTGTGCTCTAGCATCTCTTCTTCCCCTTCTTTTTCTTCCTACTTCTTCTCCTTCTTCGTTTTTTCCTAGTTTTATTGTCCTCCTCTTCGTCGTCTTCCTTCTTTCTCGTATTTTTCGTCTTGTCGTCCCTTTCTACACTTCCTTCTTAGGTTTCTGCTGCCGCTTCTTCGTCACACACACACATATATCGATTGCACAGTCTTGCAATAACATTCAATGGCATGAAACCATTACGAAAGGAGACAATCCTTTCAGAACATTCAGTCGTATAATGGAGACTGCCAAGTTGGCTTAACACATCCATGAACGTCTTTCTCTTACCATTGTATTTTTTTGCCAATTGAAAACACACATTTACTACACACACACACACACACACACACACACACACACACACACACACACACACACACACACACACACACACACACACACACACACACACACACACACACACACACACACACACACACATGCCGCTTCTTCGTCACACACACACATATATCGATTGCACAGTCTTGCAATAACATTCAATGGCATGAAACCATTACGAAAGGAGACAATCCTTTCAGAACATTCAGTCGTATAATGGAGACTGCCAAGTTGGCTTAACACATCCATGAACGTCTTTCTCTTACCATTGTATTTTTTTGCCAATTGAAAACACACATTTACCACACACACACACACACACACACACACACACACACACACACACACACACACACACACACACACACACACACACACACACACACACACACACACACACACACACTACTTTTGCGTGTAGTGTGTAGCTGCAAAAGTGGAGAACAGACAGTTCGTCACCTCCTTTATGAGTGTAAAATTTTACATAAAGAGAGAACGGCCTTGAGAAGAAGTATTGCAACGTGTGATGGAGTCTGGCCAATGAAAGAAAAAGATATGATTACGAAAAAACATATTAAAGCTTTTCTTATATTTGTCAACAGTATACATTTTGATCTTTTGTGATTTACATTGTTACAGTATTGTTGTTATTTTTGGCTGTTTTGGCAACGTATTGTTTTTAGTTTTACCGTAATTATTCATTGTTGCTTTATTATTGTTTTAACTATTAGCTATAGGCCTATGTATGTATTGTGTTTTATAACTGAATTTTTATTAATTAGTATTTGTTAATAATTAATAAGAATAACATAACATGTAGTATAACATTATATTATAATGAAGGATGTTGAAAATAAAGTTGCATTAGAGAAAAAAAAAACACACACACACACACAGAAGCGCAATCACACGTTTAATTTCGTGAATTTCAATTACTGCCAGAGTCCTATTAAAGGATGCGAATATTAAGCTTCCACGTCAACTAAAATCCACCAATTCCCTCTGAGATTTTCAATGCCTTTAAAATCCTCTAGTTGTTAATTACAGTCATTGAATCGGAAATATGTCAATGTGCCTGTTCTGTGAGCGTATGCACACACACGCGCTCGCGCAGATTGGACTCATCTACAGTAACAAATGTAGGACACATTTACTACCTTTTTAATTAAAGTTTGACATTGTGACGTCCGTTCATAGTAATACTTTGCTGATACAGATTTGTTCATTAGTCACACGCTAGGACAGTGGGCACAGCCCTGTTAATTAAGACTTATTTAATGTTCGAAGCAAAATCAACGTCATGGCAACGTGACCCAAATGGTAAAGGATTTTGTAATTATTGTTACAAAAGAACGTTATGTTAAAACGTGCCTTGGCCCATAGTGACAGGACTTGCAAATAAAATACTCGTGTAACAATAACAAATTCCATTTTTATTGGTGTTTCTCTTTTATATATAATTTTTTTTTGAATTGACATTATATACTCTCTTTCATAATATTTTTCTTTTAACATTGACATTATATACTCTGCAACAGTTCAGAGCAATTGAGTCATTATTCTTGATATCTCTTAAGTTTTGAATATTTAATAAATAATTACTAGATCATTTAATATTCCCATACATATATGTATGTGTAAGCTGTACAGCAATTCTTATTATTAACCTTTTTGGGAAATACACATACACATACATATAATTACCCATCTACATACACACAATTATTTTATTTCGGGTGAAAAATAATCCGCATGACTAGCAACCACCAAATCAATGGCTCCCCAAGCGGTAACCTCTAGCACGCCCCTCGATTCATCAAAATATAAAGTTGCAACGTGTATTCAAAGTTAACAGTTACCATTACGAAACACCACACCAGTATATGCCTTCACTCTGGATAGCATAACCAATACCAACAGGAACAATTTACTAAAACAATCTGAATATGGAATGATTTCACCCGACTGACAATCTAGACCATCATAAGTTTTTTAAAGAGACTTGTTCTAACCGATCATAGCCTGTTATAATGTAACATACCTTCATTTAAATTTGTTTCATATCCTATATATATATATATATATCTTTACATAAAAACGTCAAAACTAGAAAAATTTCAATAATGTAAATTAATCGGCAATATCAGAATGGGATCCCCCTTTACACAGTCAAAAACAGTCTTACACATGCATGGTGCATGTTCTCACCAAAATTTACAAATTTACAGATTTAAAGTTTACAAATCATAAGTTTGTGTGCACCTGTCTTGCTGCTTAGAACAGAAGAAATGCTGAAGATGGCGAAAGTTAATAATAATAGAAAGATCCCACCGGTTTTTCCAGACTGGAGGTTTGAGTTCGGGTCTTTGGTTAACATGGTCAGCAGTGGTGCCGGTGAGGACGAGTAGATGTTCTTTCTAAATCGGTGTTATCGATGTATTGGAGCCTGTGCGTGGCTCGCGGCGTGGAGGAGCATTTACAGCCTGTTCTCTGCTGACGATGACGGATGGGCAGTCATCATCCCGTTGACAACCCATCTCTCGGCTGCTCGAGAACCCTGAGACACTTTAACTATTCGTGCATAGCAGATGAAGATCCTAAGTACATGACCCGGCCACCAGTCCACGAAACGATCACTCGAAATGCAGAGAAAGAAATGAGAGAGGAAATGGTCTCGGCTAACCCACGAGGGTTCAGGAAACATGTCGTGAATCGCCGAATCCAGCTGTTCATATGCCTGCCACCCCAATATCTTTGGCGGCCAAGGACACTGCGGACTGGTTCACTCTATACAGTATATCAACAACGCTCGCTGCCGCGACGCAGCAATTAAGTTCGCCTATCTCGCTCAGTTAACGTACAATTCCGAAAGCAGTAGCCTTCGCGCGACTTATGAACTGGCCGGAAGGTTCGAATTTCGAATTTAAAAATTGCTTCGGCACAATGTTACGAGAAATTTTTTGATTAGTTGTAATTTTTTTTGTAAGAATGTTATTCACATTAGTATTAACAACTTGGGTTTTCAAATTATTTTCTTGGATTTTAATGTTGAAGTGTATTTGTTTGTAATACCTGAAGTGCTTTAATTTGATTTTCAGTTTTGCAATGACGATTGGTACTTACGACATCACAACTGCTCCTTTATGAAGAACGAGCCATGAAGAAAGAAGATTAGAGACGCACGAAAGTGTAGGAAGTAATGTGGCCGAAATTAGTTCTTCTTCAGTACTACAGCCCAACCTTAGCCCTGACTTCCAACCCCAATCTTCTCCAAAATCTCCTGTCTATTACCACCTCATTGTAAATCCACTCTTCTGAGGTCTTCTAGCACATCATCCAACGACCTTATCCTAGGATCCTAGGTCGGCCCCTCTTTCTGCTTTTATAGACTTGCGCCCTCAGGATTTTCTTCGTAACACGCTGATCATCAATCCGCTCTAGCTTACCTAGTCAATGTATTTGTTGAGCCTTTATGAATCTTACAATGCCCTCATTCTTTAATACCTCATCTATCTCCTGGTTATTTCTTATTCGCCATTCATCATCTTCTTTAACCGGGCCACACTCACGTCGTTGAAGCTTTCTTTCTAGCCTTCTTAGTGTTTCTTACTCATTTTTTGCTAATGTCCATGTGTCTATGTATCCGCCATAACCAAAAACCGGTCTGATGAGAATCTTATATATTTTCATTTTTGTATTGTGACTAATGAGGCTCGTTTTCAATAGTCTACTGTTAGCATAATATGCCCTATTTTTTATTTATATCCTGTCACGTATCGTCGTCTTTATGGACCAACGATTATCTATCATGTTACCCAGGTATCTGAACTTATTAACTGTATCAAATGAATTACCATTTATGCATAATTATACAGATTTATTCTCATTTCTGATAAAGAAATCAGCATGCATATAGTTTTGCTGATATTTACATTCAGTTCCAGCGGATTTTTTATTTAGTTGCTTTTAATTCTCAACCAGCCTTTGTTTTGACCTAACTATTATAACAACATAATCAGCGTAAGCACACATTTCGAATTTAGTCCAAAATAATAAGTTTCTGGAAAGCTTTGATAGGCCTTTTATCTCTGCCATGCACGTGCCTGTGTTCACATACAGATATAGATATATATGTGTCATGTGACTTGCATACCTGTGCGGCTAGATGCAAAGAACTTACAAAGTTTAATTACAACTTTTAGTTACTAAAAACAATGAAAACGTTTCAAAACGTTAGAGGCTTCTAGATAAGAGCTTAAAAATTGCATATACAAGACCAAGCGTACAGGAGTTCGTAACATCGTTTAAAGTGATGGCCTCGGGAAGATAAATACGTCTGTATCGATTTTTAAGTCCGTGGTGTCGTGACCGACTAACAACTTTAACATCCGATCAATAGTTCACTTCGTGCACCTTTGTATACTGCTCACTATTAAATTATTTGTTATTTGTGTTTTTTAAAAACTTTTCAATAGATTTATCCGATTTTTCTCTAAATTCACGCACTTTTCAAAGTTTCAAACATAGATATTGTTGCGAGAAGCGTACCGAACAATCCAGAACATTCTCCACTCCCCCCCGGCAGGTGTGGCAGCTGTTGCGTCAGTCAATTACGTGACTCTAGTGAGTTCCAGGAACACTTAGATGTACGCGTTAAGCTGCCGGCGCGGCGTGCAGTAAGGAGGCAAAGCTGTACTGCACCTCTCCGGGGCCTATATAAAGCCATAGCAGGCGGATTGTCAGACAGCATCCGCTCGTCTCAGCTTACTGTTTCCACTCCTGATCAGCTCAGCCATGACCAGGAAATTGGGCAAGATGATCGTCGGCGCGTATTTGCTGCTGGTCATTACCTACGTTTGCTCGGTTTGGGGTTACCTCGCCGCAATGCATAAAAAGAAATTGCAGAGCGTCCTCGACAGGGGTCTTCGGCTAGCGGCCAAAGTCCCCCGTCCCTTCTCATCACGCCTTCTAAGGAGAGACTTGGCGTCCGCTCCTTAGACGAAACATTCAGGCGGCTTGAATGGAAATTTTATGCACGTGCGGCGAGGTTCCCAGACAATCGTCTTGTGGCTGGGCTGGGCAGGTACCGTATACGTCCAGGTGATTCGTGGAAACGCCCTCGGTGTATACTGCGCTAGTGTAGGCTAGCACAACAGCCGAGAATCGGCCTGCTATAGAGCACACGCCCTACTTGGGCTGGGCCGCGAGCTTCATAAGGTAGCTCGGAACTCAGATACCGAGCGGTTCGTCTCTGCGACGCACAACCGCACAGCCCAGAGCAGTTTGTCAGTTCAGTAACGTGAGCGATTTTGGCTAGTGCGGATTGAGTGTTGTCGATGTGAAGTAGTATTGTGTTAATAATTGTGTGAACTCGATTAATAGACATTGTTATTGCGTGTGGACAAATCTAGCTAGAAATATTGTACGAGTTAATTACGAACTGTTTAATTGTGAAAATTAAAGCTGGTGATTAGTGACTTAATTGGTGTCTTGTATTTTGTTTTCCACTGTACCTACGACGATAAAGTAGACCGTCGTAACAATATTTTTGCATCTTATGCAGTTTGTAAACGCTGATTGACTTCTTTAAAGAAATTCAAAAAGTTTTTTCGAGTTTATAAAGTACGAATTTTTGGAACTGTACCCACACTACGTTTTCGATGTTTTGGAAATATTCGATTGTATCTATATACTACGATGTGAAGAAGAAGAAGTGTACTACCTTCTTGTACGTCTTGTACTTTATTTCTTGATGCAAAGCGAAAATACGTCTTGTTTTTATTCATGAGGTTAGCTAATAATGGTTTTTGGTTTTTAGTTTACTGTTTAAAGAAATAAGATCCATGGTGGGGAAAAATATAACATTTGATGTGTCCACACATGCTTGAAGGAAAGAAACATTAAAAACAAAGAACATAATATTTTAACAAAAAAAGTGATAATACAATTATATCTGAGTAGTAAGATTAAAACAAAAAAAAAACGCGTATTAACAAATGAAAAAAAAGATTTGTTATTCGTTAGGTGGTCAACATTTTTTTATATTATTCAGTAAAATTACGAAAACTTCACTGGAAGCAAATTTTATGCGAAAAGCAAAACAAATGGAGACATGACAAAACAAATAGCATCATACCTTCCTTCATGTTGGCCCCTTTTCCAGTAATCTGCACAGAAGCCTAGTATTAGTGAAAAAACAAGAATTAGTGGAGAATGAGTTCTGCCGTAAAAGGGAGACATGTACTAAATAGGCAACTTACTTCAAGTTGCTTGGTTTGTCTGTTATGCGCACAAAAAAAGAGAATTATTAAAAATGAATACTGTTGGAAGACGAGTTCTGTCACAAAAAAGGGAGACATGTATAGTAACAGGCAAGGGCCACCCCCGCGTTACTTCGAGTTGGTTTTTTACGTGAATTTCACAAAAGCGGGTTTTATTTTAAAGGCATATTATTAACATGATAAAGGTTTTAGGCTGGGGGTCATTCCACAAAATGCGTGATGCAAAATGTGTAACGTCATCGAAAAATGTAACGCTCCAGGTGATGTTAACGCTATATTTTTTCCACACTTTCGATTCCCCACAGTATACGTTTCAAAAGCCTAAAAACATTATCATGCTTCGATGTTTCGGTTACGTCGAAATTCTTTGTATGTTAGTTTGTGAAGTAACTCTCTCTCTCTCACACGCGCGCGCGCGCGCACACACACACGCACACACAATGCATATAATATCAGTTCAGTTCGTAGTTCTTCAGTCTTTCGACTGGTTTGTACCCATCCCGCATATACCCGTGGTGCGTATGATACTGAGTCTCTCATAGGTATATGGGACCTACAGTTTACGCCGGATCCGAACGGCAATTTTTTTTCGGGGGGGGGGGGGAGGGTTTCTACTAGGCAGGATACCTCTCGCTGGGTTGCCATTACCTTGCGAGGGGGAACGGTCGTATCTAAATCAGATTGAATTGAACCCGCGCCGACAGCGTAGCAGTGTCACACGCTAGCCACTACGGCATATAATATGGTCTCCATAAAATAATATGATAATAATTTTATATCGTTGACAGTCGTTTACCATGTTAACATAAAACTGATATTTTAAAACAATTCATGAGTGTTGCATGTGGCGTAAGGGTAGCGATTTACGTATATGGATAGTGACCGGGAATCCAACATCGCGCTGTGGAATGTGCTCTATATAAATTAAGTAGCTTTGGTTTACACGTGTAATTTTAGTTTGAATGTTAACCTAATAACGCCAACCTTTGGCGTCACAGGCACACATCGGGGTTACTGCTAGAAACATTTTTCGTAAAAAACATGAAAATTTTTACTCGATTGCAATCGACAACAAACTATTTTATAACATACACAAATAAATATTGACGATTTCTATTATACAACTAAAATTATATGCGATATTCACTACATATCGATGCAAATAATCGCATAATCGAAAATGAGTGCGTGTACACGGTTATCGGGACAGTACCGAATTTTTTATAAGAAAGTCCGTGCTATAAAAATCTGAACGGCTTTTCGTGTTTGTTCTAAAGGGATAAGAAAGAATTATAATAAAAGATAAAGCATTAGAATAAGCAATTACAAGCGCAGTTACGGATCTCAAAATTAATCACCTTATTTCTCTAAAGGAGCTTCAAAATGTTCTGTCGAAATGTAGAAATTCTAGTCCAGGGCCAGACGGTATCCATAACATCTTTCTTAAAAATCTTCCTGAAGCAGCACTAACATTCCTTATACGTTTGTTCAATGTTATATGGTGTTCCGGAACATTCCCTGATAAATGGAGGGAAGCGATAGTTATCCCACTCCCTAAGCCAAACAGAGATCATTGTAAGCCTGAAAACTATCGTCCAATTGCTCTTACATGTACTTTATGTAAGTTAATGGAAAAAAATTATTAACAGAAGATTACAATGGTACTTGGAGAGTATTAAGTTCTTATCAGCGCATCAGAGCGGTTTTCGAAAAGCTCAATCTAGTTTAGATCACTTAATAAATATTGAAGCAAATGTCTGCGAGGCCTTTATAAATAACGAACATCTTGTTGCCGTCTGCTTAGATCTGGAAAAAGTTTATGAACTGGTATGGAGGGACCGAATTGTATACATTATGAAAAATGTTGGAGTTACGGGATATTTACTTAACTTTGTAATAAACTTCTTACAGCACAGAGAGATCCGGGTAAGAGTGAATGGCATATTATCAGATAAATATAAAATCTGAAACGGATTGCCACAGGGTTCTCCAATTAGTGCCACTCTCTTTTTAATTGCCATTAACGAAATTTCTTCTGTAATATCAAAGCCCATCCAAAATGTTTTTTCGCTGACGATTTAACCCTTTTGTGCAAAGGAATCAACATCCAGTCCACTACGGACTGCATTCAGGAAACACTCAATAAATTAACTAACTGGGCACAAAACACGGGTTTTAAATTTTCAGAATCAAAATCTGAATAAATAATTTTTCTCGCATCAGAAGACCACATTCAAGAAATATAAAGTTGTTGCTTGGGACCAAAGAAATTAGACGATCAAATCAAATCAATATATTAGGTCTCACGTTCGACCAGCGACTCACATGGGGTACTCACATAAGGACATTAAAAGGTGAATGTTTAAGGAGAATGAACCTTATTAAACCAATCGCATCATGCAACTGGCGTGCCAGCAAAGACGTAATCATGAACACTTACAAAGCCTTTATAAGGTCAAAAATGGATTACAGAGCCGTACTATATGACTCAGCTAAACAAACCATTTTAAAATCTCTGGAGATTTACATACATACATACATCCGCCCTACGCCTGGCCCTAGGAGCGTTTAGAACTAGCCCGATTAACAGCATTCTAGCCGAGTCTCATGAATATCCGCTTAGAATAAGAAGAATAAAGCTCTGTCTGTCATTTGCCACAAGAGCAACTTTAAATCCTGATAACCCTGTAAGTCTTAATGTGTTCTCAAATAGGAACAGCGACAAATTTGCTAAACGCCCAACCCTACCCAAACCATTTTATGAACGTATTAATATCTACCTACGCAAATTAAACACCCATTTTCCTTCTGTTTTCACCCACCAACATCCACCAGAGCCTCCTTGGTGTCGTAAACCTCTCAAATTTGATAACATAATCTCATAATCCCCAAAAGCTACTACAACTCCGTACATTTTCTTGTCTAAGTTCTACGAAAAACGTGATAAATACACAGAGTATACTCATGTGTTCACGGATGGTTCTCGCTCAGACGAAAACAATGGATGTGCAGTAATATTATCTGGACATGAATACTTATTCAGGTTGAACGGGGTCTGCTCGGTTTTTTTCTGCGAAGCATACGCAATTCGTTCAGCACTGGAAATAATAAAAGATTCCATGGGCTCCAAGTATATTATCTTCTCAGATTCTCGAAGTGTTTTAGATAGTCTGCAGCAAGAGGCAGCAAAGAATCCATTATTCAAGACATAAGTAACATAACCCTTGATATCTCAACTAGGCAGTGCAAGGAAATTATTTTCAGTTGGATACCATCGCACATCGGAATTAAGGGCAACGAGATGGCTGATAGGGCTGCGAAAACTTTTACGTTGAGTCAATATCATCCTCACAAACTATCCCACAATGACCTTAAGAAATATCTGCATTTAAAACTTCTGGAGTACTGGAATGATGAATGGCTTAAGTCACCACCCGCCAAGCTATTCCTAGTGAGGAAAAATATTTACGAGCAGCACTCACTTGCTACAGACTACAGAAATCAAGTGGTCATAAGAAGACTCCGCATCGGCCACACGCTACTGACTCATAAGTACATTTTCACAAGAGATCCTCCTGCGACATGTAATCGCTGTGGCACGGTTTTGTCAGCTTTCCATCTCGTTTCAGAGTGCCCTGCTCTTCAACATCTACGAAGCAAATTTAATATCCCTGCAGATGTGCGAAAAAGTTTGAATGACAAGACTGCAGCCGCCAACATACTTCTCCTCTTAAAGGAGATTCAGTTGTTTAACAGCAATATAGGTACGAACTAAGAAAATTATATGAACATTAAAAATTGTGTAATTAAGTTAATGGATTGATATGTTATTATGACTTATTGTTACATAGTTGTTATATTTTGTTACTTAGTGTTATATTTATTATATGTATATTTAGTTATATTTATTTATGTGCATGATGTGTATTTATATTGTCTGTGTTGTGGGGGGTTAATATTTCTCATTTTATTTTGCATCAGTTAAACTAATACTTTATTCGTTAAATATTTTTATCTATCTCATTTGTTTACACTATTTGGTATTTAAACAAATATTTACTATATGTTAACACACCTGTTTAAGAATCTGTACAAATTCATTTTTGGGGTCGTTGCTGTTGCAGCGACTTTATAAATAAAAAAATTTAAAAAAATTAAGCAATTCGGTTATTAGAAAAGACGAAGTATTTTGATATTATAAGACATACCGTTATTTATTTAGCTTAATGAAAAACTTATTTCCGCCGTCTTTGAGTAAATGAAAATGTATAAACGAGCATAACAGAATAAAACGCAACAAAAGAGTTCAAAGTGTAAAACAAGACGGAAGACGAATTGTTCGATTATGGAAAGGTAATGGAAAAAAGCGGCCGAGATCCACAGCCATATAAATTATCGGACCAACGCCATTACGGCATAAAATATTGGCTCGCTAGAATGAGCTTCGGTTCTGCGACCTACTAAGAAGATTAGTATCTCTCCAGAGCGTGGCATCTTTGAACCCTTTTCTTATTGCCACAGTGTCATTAATACTGAGTGTGATCGTATATAAATATTTACGACACCGAAATATATTCACCGCAGGCCGTGTTGCTACATAGACACGGATGAAAAATATTTAAAATTGTTTAATAGCAGTGAAAATTAGTTTAATAGTTTCTGTAATCGTAGCATGACACGTTAGATCGGACATCCTCTAGTGGCAAAATCCAAACCTTATGATACGTAAGACACATTTTGATTAATTGCAATTTGTAATAATTTTCATGAGAATCAAAAAATATCGGTATGGAGAACCATACATGACTTCCATATTCTAAGATTTATATTTAAAATCATTTTCGAAATGAAATATTACCATAGAAATTACTTCTTTCTACTTACTGCTTCAGCCTTAACCACAGTACTGTGGTCACTAACATATACCACCTCACGTTATCGCACTCGATTTTCACTGATGATGGAAGTCGATGGCATTGCCGAAACGTCTGGTTTTGTAGAAAACATTGGACTACGGCCAAATATCCCGGGAAGGAATTTTAACAAAAACTACTTCTTTGTTGCCGATAACGTTGTACACATATATATATATATATATTGTAATAAAATAAATAAATTATATTTGTGTGTGTTGATGATAAATTGAGTCTGTATGTTCTTATTGATATTAGATTGTGAAGTATGAGACTCCAATGTAATCAAGCCGCACTGTTTGGGCTAGCCAATTTGTAATAAAATAATAAAATTGTAATGTAATATGTTTAATTGGTGTGGCTCTCGACGTCTTACTGGCCTGAAACACTTCCTTAAGTTTCCCAGCTGGTTGAGTCCCAATGGTAGCAAGACCGGTCGAGTAGCGTAAAGTTGATGAAGAAATATATCTGTTCAGCTTCGCCGAAAGTTTCAAAACAAAATTTATTGTTTTGAAGGAAATTTAAAAAAAATTATGTTTTTATAAAAAAAAATAATTAAAAAATTTTTTTTTAATTTTATTAATTAATTAATTATGATCAATTAATTAATATAGGGCTGTGAAGTTTTAAACAGTGTAATGCTCTTCTGAAAATTTTTATTAAAGTTTTAGTATATTTTAAATAAGCTATCACCACTCATAAGACTGTCTGTAAACCAATCGATACTTGTTTACCTTTTTATTTTTTAGGTTATCTTCACTTACGGGTGGTAAAGTCCTTGTAGATTATCAATTAGAATTATATTATTGGTAATTAGTATTATTGAAGAAATAAAGAACTATTAAGTATTGAAAAGTATTAATGTTTTATTAAGTAATAGCAATATTGACTCTTATCGATTAGTATCGATTCTCAGGATATCGAAAAAAGTTACAAGTATATGATATAAAAATTATATAGGGTTCTTTAAACAGCCAGTTATTACCAAAGTCAGAGAAATCGGGCTAATATTTAAAAAGTATAACGTTACAATCAAATTAATAGTTATTAATAAACACAGACATTGAATAATAATTTGTAAATATAATAATTGTTTTCACCCAACAGCTGTGTTGAACTGAGAATAAGGCACTGGGATCGTCAAAGAAAGATGGCTGCCGTCAAGTTGATCAAAATGTCGCTCGTTCCTGCTGCATTCCAAATAATGTATTTTCTGGCAATATTCCTGTTCTTGTGTCTGCAAATCTCTTGTTAAATGTTGTGTAGTGACTGGTGTAGTGATTCTGGGTTGTATTTAGTATATCTGTGTAATTATAAGTCAAAACACTTTTCCCAATTCCGACACTAATTTGGTTAATGTGTTATACAGTTTTCTGGTGTTTTGTGGTGTTTTTCAGAGTAGAAATGTATTGTTTAGTGTTAAATAGTGTTTCTTGATCGTTTTTGTCACAATGTATATGTTCTGGAAGGATTTTATAATTCACTCTCGACTTTACAGTAACGTACTGTTCGCCACTGATCTTTAACGTTGTAAGATAGGTTAGATCGTCACAAAACTCTCGTTTATGTTAACCGTTCAAAAACCAATAATCAACTAACTGTTTCCTCCAGTTTCAATTAAACTCTTAGCCCATATAATATTATTCTTAACATTGTTCAAATATTTTTCATATCCTGTGCACACTTTAATATTTCACTATATAAATACCTAAACTTTGGTTATTTGTCAATTTTATTCACTAGATGTGATTTAAATTAATCTTTCAGTTCATTCAGCTTATTTTCAGATTAAATAATGCCGTTTTATAGTGTTTTCTGTCCAAAAAATAGTAATTTCACTTTCAGTTTGGTATACTCTGAAAAGTCAAAACATCAAAATTTACTTCCTGTCATTATATAAATTCAGCCATTTTATCAGTTATATTTAATATTAATAATCCTATATTGTATTAAAAGGTTCATATTCCCTTATTTTCTGGTAATTAATTGAATTAGTTGTATTCTGAAACATTATTCTGGAATATATGACTCCCATGTCCAAATTTCTGAGTTTAGTCATTTTCATTTTTATTTATAATTGTGAATATAATTTATTAAAATCTTCCTAAATGGTATGTGCAATTATATGGCATGATCTCAAGTTTATTTTGTCTAAACCCCTTTTGTTTATTTGCATTTAAATGAGCAATTTCTCTGTTTTGATGAAGTTTGGTTTCCATTCTTTTGGCCTATGATTTTTTAACAATTTTTCTTACAAAATATTTTACAAACAATATATGATGTGTGATACCCTCTCTGACTTTTACATATAGTATTATAAATTAAACATGTTTTCAAATTACACAAAAACAATTGGTATTGGTTACAATACAAATAATAGTTAAACAAAAAGAAAGAATATTTTCTTAAATAAATGGTTGTCTTCAAGTCAGACATTTTGCAACAAAATCCCCATTTCCAACATGGAAACATGGTTTACAAAAAAGGTTTTTTACTAACTAACATCTTAACTACTCTCTACTATTTACAAGTGGTAACTATTTTTATAGTTCTGATGTTAGTTATTTCAGACCCAAACAAATGGCCTTATATCTAAAACATTTTAAACATTCTTATACTATATACATAAAAACCTTATATTTATATTCTTATTTCTAACTATTATTATAAGTAGGATTCTACAGTTTTTATACCGTCTTTTATACATTGTCTTTGGGGAATTGTACCCTGTCATTAATAAATAAATAGTATGAACCGTTCAAAAAGCACTATGAAATCTGTTTTTCTTTTTTCATGTAAAACAAAATGTTATTTTAAACAGATTCATGTCTTATGAACAACATATTGTCACAGTACACATTTTAAGTCATTGAAAAATGCATATTTCATTGCATTCAATGTTTGTGATTGCCAAGAATGAAACACAAGGTTCATTTTTTTATAATACCCAAAACTATCACTGGTTCACTTTGCACTTATATAATTATGTTAATGCTAAATGGTCGTATAGTCTTATTAACATAATAAATTGGTTAGCGTTTTTTCAATGGAGATTTGTTCCATGGGTACTATATTATTGTTTCATCTTGGTTCACAGGCAACTTTTACTTTATACACTTCTCTCTCTTAAATTTATATACATGTGGTTTTTATTTCGTTATACTTTTGTTTTTAGATATTTATTTTGGGGATATAGGGATTTGAGTGTCTTTTATAAGAGCATGACATCTTCTTCAGGATGCTGCCTTCTTCTTCTTTCATCAGTCTTCTTTTCTCCTGCCTTCTGGGACTGGTATCTTCTCCATCTTCTTCTTGATGCCATCAGGTTTCTTGGGATCTTCTCCATCTTCTTCTTTATTTCAGAAATATACAACCTGTATTGGTTGATCTTGGCTTATTTTAGGGTTTCTATTCTATTTATTCTCCCTCGTTGTGGGTTTGGTCATATTCTGTACTGCTTGGTTATTTACTTTTTTACCTTCCTGGGTTATACCTTGAAAACCTTTGGTTATGAGACTGGTCTTGGATGACTCATCACTAGTAACTCCTTTTATTTGAACTTGTATTTTCTTTATAATAATGATTTCTTTCCACAGTTGCTATGAATTAATCTTTTTATATTAAACTTACTGCTTTCTTCCAAATTTAAATATTATAACTTTATTATTCTAATGATCAATTGCCATTCAATATTATGCTTATAACTGTCACGCTACAATATATATAAAAAATATGCATAAAATTAATGGCTTGTATAAGTTAATGATTGATCTCCATTAAGTAGTGCTTAAGTTTCCAAAGTTTTAATATTATGATGTCCGTAATTAAAACATCAGAGCAGGTTTAGTGTGTATGAGGGTACACCGTGGACAAAAATTTTCAACATTTCCTATTGAGCGTTGCTTAGAATAAAGCTGCGAATCTACAGTGTACGTTTCACAGAACAAACATGCGGAAAAGAAGGAGCGCTCCGAAGTCACTCATGGACCCTCAGCATCTTGCAGAGGGTTCATTCCCTAAAGACGAAAATTCTGTCTATGAATCGTTCCTCTGTAAACACGTGCAGTTTCACTGCCCAGCGATCCACAGGAAGCAAATCGCTATCCACGCTGGACACTTTTCGGCTTGCATTTGTTATGTTGGTATGGGTTCGGCACTTTCCATTTAAAAACCGTGCAAATGTAAGAAAATAAACATGAATGAGGCCAGAAAGAACGCGAATTGTGTGTGTGTGTGTGTGTGTCTTCCCTGCCTTTTCATTGCGGTAGTCATAATAATAAAATGGAAACGTAAACAGTACATAACTGAGAAAAAAATACATAAATGAAAAAATTATAATTTTATTGCCTGGCAACAAAATTATTTTATTTTTAACAATTACCATTGTTTCAAAAAGTTTAAATAAATTTTTAAGTACTTTACTCTTGTTAAAAGTAAAAGGTTGCAGGTAAACTACCCCTTCCCCTTAACCGATCTTCACCAAAATCGAAAGTCCTTGAGACCTCTACAATTGAGGGACGTATGCAAAATATTATTTGATTCTGTTTGAATTTGCGGCTGTTATCGTTTGCCATAGAAAATACGCTTGATAAAAAACGTTGCAAGTAAACTACCCCTTTCCCTCAACCGATCTTCACCAAAAACAACAGGTCTTGAGTACTCTACAAATCAGGGCTGTATGCAGAAAATTATTTGATTCTGTTTGAATTTGCGGCTGTTATCGTTTGCAATAGAAAACACCCTTGTTAAAAAAACGTTGTAGGTAAACTACCCATTTTCCTTAACCGATCTCCACCAAAAACAATGGGTCTTGAGAACTCTACAATTTAGGGCTGTATGCAAATAATCTTTTGATTCTGTTTGAATTTGCGGCTGTTATCGTTTGCCAAAAAAAAAAATTTCCCTTGATAAAAAAAAACCGTTGCAGGTAAACTACCCCTTTCCCTCAACCGATCTTCACCAAAAACATCAGGTCGCGAGTACTCTATAAATCAGGGCTGTATGCAAACAATTATTTGATTCTGTTTGAATTTGCGGCAGTTATCGTTTGCCATAGAAAAAAATCTACAGACACACACACACACAGACACACAGACAGACACACACACAGACACTTTTCGGAAAACGACTTTTTTCATGTTTTGAGTGTAGTAGAATCAGAATCTGCAATAATCTCGAACACGATTTTTTTTGCCATCACCATACTTCCATTCCTTAAGGAATATGGAAGTAAAATATCGGTATGGAGAACCATACATGACTTCCATGTTCTAAGATTTATATTTAAAATCATATTCGAAATGAAATATTTCCATAGAAACTACGTCTTTCTACTTATTGCTTCAGCATTAACCACAGTACTGTGGTCGCAAACGTATACCACCTCACGTTTTCGCACTCGATTTTTACCGATGACGGCAGTCGCTGGCACTGCCGAAAAGTCTGGTTTTGTAGAAAACATTAGACTACGGCTAAAGAGCCCGGGAAGCAATTTTAACAAAAAACTACTTCTTTGTTGCCGATAACGTAGTACACATATAAAAAATTCTCCCCTCCACCTTCAACTAAAATTTTTAATAATAGAAAATTACCCCCACCCCGTTCACCTAACCTCTTCATTTATAGATATTTCATCTACGTTTCTACAGTGGATTACTATGAGCTTCTTATCAGGATACTTTATTTATAAAAATTAAGTATACTCTTGTTAAATCGTAAAATGTTTCTGGTAAACTACCCCTTTCTCTTAACCGATCTTCTCCAAAATCAATAGACCTTCCGCCCTCTACAATTCAGGGAAGCATGCAAAAAATATTTGATTCTGTTTGAATGTGCGGCAGTTATCGTTCGTCATGAAAACATTTCTCTTGTTACAACATAAAATGTAGCAGGTAAACTACCCCTTTCCCTTAACCGATCTTCACCAAAATCAATAGACCTTGAGCTCTCTGCAACTCAGGAAAGGGTGCAAAAAATTATTTGATTCTCATTGAATTTTCGGCAGTTATCGTTCGTCATAAAAAAATTACCCTTTTTAAAACATAAAACGTTGCTGATAAACTACCCCTTCCCTTAACCGATCTTCAACAAAATCAACAGACCTAGAGTTCTCTTTAGTTCAAAAAGGTATGCAAAAACCTAGTTGATTCTGTTTGAATTTAGGGCAGTTATCATTCGTCATATAAAAAATTACCCTTGTTAAAGCATAAAATGTTGCTGGTAAACTACCCTTTTCCCTTACCCGATCTTCACCAACACCAATAGGTATTGAGAACTCTGCAATACAGGGCTGTATGCAAAACATCATTTGATTCTGTTTGAATTTGCGGCTATTATCGTTTACTATAGGAAAAAATTACCCTTGATAAAAAACCGTTGCTGGTAAACTACCCCTTTCCCTTAACCGATCTTCACCAAAAACGATAGGTCTTGAGTAATCTGCAATTCAGGCCTGTATGCAAACAATTATTTGATTCTGTTTGAATTTACGGCTGTTATCGTTTGCCATAGAAAACACCCTCGATAAAACATAAAAAGTTGCTGGTAAACTACCCTATTCCATTAGCCAATCTTCACCAAAAACAATAGGTCTTGAGAACCCTACAATTCAGGGCTGTATACAAAACATTAGTTGATTCTCTTTGAATTTACGGCAGTTATCGTTCGTCATAGAAAAAATACCCTTTTAAAACATAAAACGTTGCAGGTAAACTACCCCTTTCCCTTAACCGATCTTCAACAAAATCAACAGACCTTGAGTTCTGTATAATTCAAAAAGGTATGCAGAAGGGTAGTTGATTCTGTTTTAATGTATGGCAGTTATCGTTCGTCAAAAAAAAATTACCCTTGATAAAACATAAAATGTTGCTGGTAAACAACCCTATTCCCTTAACCGATCTTCACCAAAAACAATAGGTCGCGAGTACTCTACAAATCAGGGCTGTATGCAAAAAATTATTTGATTCTGTTTGAATTTGCGGCTGTTATCGTTTGCCATAGAAAAAAAATCTATAGACACACAGACACACACACAGACAGACACTTTTCGAAAAACGACTTTTTTTTCATGTTTTGAGTGTAGTACAATCAGAATCTGCAATAATCTCGAACACGATTTTTTTTACCATCACCATACTTCCATTTCCTTAAGGAACATGGAAGTAAATATCGGTATGGAGAACCATACATGACTTCCATATTCTAAGATTTATATTTAAAATCATTTTCAGCCAAACAGCCAGGCTGTGTCTTACCTGCCTTTTTACTGCTGTATTAAATGAATAATATTATATTACATGAAAATGAAAAAATTATAATTTTATTGCCTGGCAACAAAATTATTTTATTTTTAACAATTACCATTGTTTCAAAAAGTTTAAATAAATTTTCAAGTACTTTACTCTTGTTAAAACGTAAAAGGTTGCAGGTAAACTACCCCTTCCCATTAACCGATCTTCACCAAAATCGAAAATCATTGAGACCTCTACAATTCAGGGACGTATGCAAAAAATTATTTGATTATGTTTGAATTTGCGGCTGTTATCGTTTGCCATAGAAAATACGCTTGATAAAAAAACGTTGTAGGTAAACTACCCCTTCCCCTTAACCGATCTTCACCAAAACCAACAGATCTTGAGAACTCTATAATTCAGGGCTGTGTGCAAAAGAGTAGTTGATTCTATTTGAATTTGCGGCTGTTATCGTTTGCCATAAAAAATAAAAAAAATTACCCTTGATTTAAAACAACAGTTGCTGGTAAACTACCCCTTTCCCTTAACCGATCATCATTAAAATCAATAGGTCTTGAGTACTCTACAAATCAGGACTGTATGCTAAGTATTATTTGATTTTGTTTGAATTTGCGACTCTTATCTTTTGCCATAAAAAATACCCTTTTAAAACATAAAACGTTGCTGGTAAACTACCCCTTTCCCTTAACCGATCTTCACCAAAAACAATAGGTCTTGGGTACTATACAAATCAGGGCTGTATGCAAAACATTATTTGATTCTGTTTGAATTTGCGTCTCTTATCGTTTGCCATAGAAAATACCCTTTTAAAACATAAAATGTTGCAGGTAAACTACCCCTTCCCCTTTACCGATCTTCACCAAAAAGAATAAGTCTTGGGTACTCTACAAAGCAGGGCTGTATGCAAAACATTGTTTGATTCTGTTTACATTTGCGGCTTTTATCGTTTGCCATATGAAATACCCTTGTTAAAACATAAAACGTTGCAGGTAAACTACCCCTTTCCCATAACCGATCTATACCAAAATCGACAGATCTTGAGAACTCTGCAATTCAGGGCTGTATGCGAAACATTATTTGATTCTGTTTGAATTGGCGGCTGTTATCGTTTGCCAAACAAACAAAGTTACCCTTGATTAAAAAAAACCGTTGCTGGTAAACTACCCCTTTCCCTTAACCGATCTTCACCAAAAACAATAGGTCGCGAGTACTCTACAAATCAGGCCTGCATGCAAAAAATTATTTGATTCTGTTTGAATTTGCGGCTGTTATCGTTTGCCATAGAAAAAAAATCTACAGACACACAGATAGACAGACAGACAGACAGACAGACACACAGACACACACACAGACACACAGACACACACACACAGACACTTTTCGGAAAACGACTTTTTTTCATGTTTTGAGTGTAGTAGAATCAGAATCTGCAATAATCTCGAACACGATTTTTTTTGCCATCACCATACTTCCATTCCTTAAGGAATATGGAAGTAAAATTACCCTTGATAAAAAACCGTTGCAGGTAAACTACCCCTTTCCCTTAACCGATCTTCACCAAAAAAGACAGGTCTTGAGAACTCTACAATTTAGGGTTGCATGCAAAATATTATATGATTTTGTGTGAATTTGCGGCTGTTATCGTTTGCCATAAGAAATACCCTTGATAAAACAAAAAACGTGGCAGGTAAACTACCCCTTTCCCTTAAACGATCTTCACCAAAAACAATAGGTCTTTAGTACTCAAGAAATCAGGGCCGTATGCAAAAACGTATTTGATTCTGTTTGAATTTGCGGCTCTTATCGTTTCCCATAGAAAATACCCTTAAAAACATAAAACGTTGCAGGTAAACTACCCCTCTCCCTTAACCGATCTTCACCAAAAACAAAAGGTCTTGAGACCTCTACAATTTAGGGCAGTATGCAAAACATTATTTGATTATGTTTGAATTTGCGGCTGTTATCGTTTGCCATATTAAATACCATTGTTAAAACATAAAACGGTACAGGTAAACTACCCCTTTCCCTTAACCGATCTTTACCAAAATCAACAGATCGTGAGAACTCCACAATTCAGGGCTGTATGCGAAACATTATTTGATTCTGTTTGAATTTGCGGCTGTTATAGTTTGCCAAACAAACAAAATTACCCTTGATAAAAAACCGTTCCTGGTAAACTACCCCTTTCCCTTAACCGATCTTCACCAAAAACGACAGGTCTGGAGAACTCTACAATTTAGGGTTGTATGCAAAATATTATATGATTTGTGTGAATTTGCGGCTGTTATCGTTCGCCATAAAAATTACCCTTGATAAACAAAACAAAAACCGTGGCAGGTAAACTACCCCTTTCCCTTAAACGATCTTCACCAAAAACAATAGGTCTTTAGTACCCAAGAAATCAGGGCCGTATGCAAAAACGTATTTGATTCTGTTTGAATTTGCGGCTCTTATCGTTTGCCTTAGAAAATACCCTTAACAACATAAAACGTTGCAGGTAAACTACCCCTTTCCCTTAACCGATTATCACCAAAAACAAAAGGTCTTGAGAACTCTACAATTTAGGGCAGCATGCAAAACATTATTTGATTATGTTTGAATTTGCGGCTGTTATCGTTTGCCATAGTAAATACCATTGTTAAAACATAAAACGGTACAGGTAAACTACCCCTTTCCCTTAACCGATCTTTACCAAAATCAACAGATCGTGAGAACTCCACAATTCAGGGCTGTATGCGAAACATTATTTGATTCTGTTTGAATTTGCGGCTGTTATAAACAAACAAAATTACCCTTGATAAAAAACCGTTCCTGGTAAACTACCCCTTTCCCTTAACCGATCTTCACCAAAAACGACAGGTCTGGAGAACTCTACAATTTAGGGTTGTATGCAAAATATTATATGATTTGTGTGAATTTGCGGCTGTTATCGTTCGCCATAAAAATTACCCTTGATAAACAAAACAAAAACCGTGGCAGGTAAACTACCCCTTTCCCTTAAACGATCTTCACCAAAAACAATAGGTCTTTAGTACCCAAGAAATCAGGGCCGTATGCAAAAACGTATTTGATTCTGTTTGAATTTGCGGCTCTTATCGTTTGCCTTAGAAAATACCCTTAACAACATAAAACGTTGCAGGTAAACTACCCCTTTCCCTTAACCGATTATCACCAAAAACAAAAGGTCTTGAGAACTCTACAATTTAGGGCAGCATGCAAAACATTATTTGATTATGTTTGAATTTGCGGCTGTTATCGTTTGCCATAGTAAATACCATTGTTAAAACATAAAACGGTACAGGTAGACTACCCCTTTCCCTTAACCGATCTTTACCAAAATCAACAGATCGTGAGAACGTTACAATTTAGGGCTGTATGCGAAAAATTATTTGATTCTGTTTGAATTTGCGGCTGTTATCGTTTGCCAAACAAACAAAATTACCCTTGATAAAAAAAAACCGTTGCAGGTAAACTACCCCTTTCCCTCAACCGATCTTCACCAAAAACAATAGGTCGCGGGTACTCTACAAATTAGGACTGTATGCAAAAAATTGTTTGATTCTGTTTGAATTTGCGGCTGTTATCGTTTGCCATAGAAAAAAAATCTACACACACACACACACACACACACACACACACACACACACACACACACACACACACACACACACACACACACACACACACACACACACACACACACACACACACACACACACACACACACACACACACACACACACACACACACACACACACACACACACAGATAGATAGACACACACACACACACACACACACACACACTTTTGGGAAAACGACTTTTTTTCATGTTTTGAGTGTAGTAGAATCAGAATCTGCAATAATCTCGAACACGATTTTTTTTTCCATCACCATACTTCCTTAAGGAATATGGAAGTAAAACGACTTTTTTCATGTTTTCAGTGTAGTACAATCAGAATCTGCAATAATCTCGAACACGATTTTTTTTGTCATCACCATACTTCCATTTCCTTAAGGAACATGGAAGTAAAATTACCCTTGATTTAAAAAAAACCGTTGCTGTTAACTACCCCTTTCCCTTAACCGATCTTCGCCAAAAACAATAGGTCTTGAGTACTCTACAAATCAGGGCTGTATGCAAATAATCATTTGATTCTGTTTGAATTTGCGGCTTTTATCGTTTGCCATAAGAAATACCCTTGTTAAAACATAAAACGTTACAGGTAAACTACCCCTTTCCATTAACCGATCTTCACCAAAATCAATAGATCTTGAGAACTCTACAAATCAGGGCAGTATGCGAAACATTATTTGATTCTGTTTGAATTTGCGGCTGTTATCGTTTGCCAAACAAACAAAATTACCGTTGCTAAAAAAAAACCGTTGCAGGTAAACTACCCCTTACCCTCAACCGATCTTCACCAAAAACAATAGGTCGCGAGTACTCTGCAAATCAGGGCTGCATGCAAAAAATTATTTGATTCTGTTTGAATTTGCGGCAGTTATCGTTTGCCATAGAAAAAAAATCTACAGACACACAGACACACAGACACACAGACAGACAGACAGACAGACACACAGACACTTTTCGGAAAACGACTTTTTTTCATGTTTTGAGTGTAGTAGAATCAGAATCTGCAATAATCTCGAACACGATTTTTTTTGCCATCACCATACTTCCATTCCTTAAGGAATATGGAAGTAAAAATGCATATTTATTTATTCTAATTACTTATTTAAATTACTTTGTGCAATGCACAGTACCTTATATATTTGTACTGTTGCAAGATATATGTATATATATATATATATATATTGTAACGTGTCGTTTCACTAAACATAAAACATAACATACTCATTAACATGTAAATAATAATTAATTAATAGAATTATAAGGTACAAATGTTAAACTTAGAAAATAAGTAAAAAGACATTTGTTAGTTCATAAACATTAGATTAAAACTATGAGGAGGTCTGCGTGCCTCAGACAGTTGTTTTGTATCATTGAACTACAAACAGTGAATGTTATAGATTTTACAAATATAATAAATCAAACTATAATTATGTAAGTTAGGTTGTGTGATAGTGCTAGAAAGTGAAAATAACAGTGATAGACTTTAAAAAGGAAAAAATCAGATATAAGGAATGTGATTAAACATTATTATAATATGAGCATTGAATGAAACATATAATCTATATGAAACAGTTATGTAGCCCATATAGTGAGATCAAACCAAGTGTAAATAATTTAAAAGATAGAAACTCTTACGTTAAAAAACTTATAATAATATAGTTACGAAGGAAAAATAAAGTAAAGGTCAACAGAATATTACTAATTAGAAATGGTAAACCGAACCTGTGACCCATAAAAAATATAGCCATGGCCTTTAACTAATGAAATTAATGTTTTGAGTGAAGATGATTGTTGTTCAAAAAATTGTGAATTGCAAGAGAACGTTTAAGGTGTGACTCCTGAATTGGATACAAATTGAAGACCAATAAAAGATGAGAGGAACAGGAAAAAATGCAAAACCTAGAAGAATGCTGTTTTAATCAAGAGACCAAAAAATCAGATGTCCAGGAATAAAGAATCAACCAATAAATCCGTTAAGAAAACTGCTAGATTGGTGAGATCACTCCATGACTAAATCAAATATTCGACCAAACATTATGACAGTAAAGATTGAATTACAACAAAAACAATAACTAAAAAACAATATAAAAACATTATAATTGTGAATTATTTTTGTACACTAGTATACAATAGTCATTAATAATAAGAGTTTTTGTTATAGTTAATAGTAGTTTAAAAGGACCCACAAACATTCAACAGACATTAACAACACTGTAATACCGAGTCTCATGCATCAAAGTTGTATTGTTTGTTCTATATGTAAATTGTATGTTGACCCTGAGGTTCAGTTGAATAATCCTCTATTTAAAAAATAAAACAGGTTATACTTTATTAGTAAGAGATACTAATTTGTTTTGATATTACTTATTGACGCTCAGAAGTGGGGCCTTCCACATTCACTGGATACAAAAGGAGGATTATATATAGTAACTGAACGTTACAAATTGACGCTCAGAAGTGGGGCCTTCCACATTCACTGGATACATAAGGAGGATTATATATATTAAACAGGAACGTTACATATTGGCGCCCAACCGGTAGAGCTGAATTAGGCAAAACTAACTAACCGAAACACAATTAGTGAAATAACTATTGACCTAATTTTAGCTGGCAACTGCTAGAAAAAACAAACAAAATGCAACGAAGGGCTATGCCACAACAGGAAACGAAAATGCCCGAACAAGAGAGACGATTAAGCTACGCGGAATGGATGACAGTGTTATTTAAAAAATTCAGCAAGGATATGGATTATATTAATGAAAATACCACTGATCACGAACGAGCACAGATGAGGCGTGCGAACAGAATGGTGACACCGAACGACAACATGACGTTGAGAGATATTTATGATGAAATGTGGGAGCTACACGCAAAGTATGATAAAGAAGAGACTATCGGGAGAACTCACGAAAATAACGATAAAAATGTGGAAGGAATGACTGAGGATGATTGGGATAGATGGAATGATAATCTTAAAAGAATGAAAAACGAGAGAACGGGAATATACGCACATTTGAAAGAACAATATACACAGGAGGAGTATGAACAAATGAGACAATTAATAAGACAACCAGAGAAACCGGTACAAACAGAAAATGCAGAGCTAAAGGAATGGATAAGGCTTATGTTTGAACAATCCAGAGAAGATATTTGTAAATGGAGGGAAGAATTAAATAAGAAGCGTAAAAAGAAAATAGAAGGTAGTAAAAAAATAGAAAATAAAGAAGAGACAATTGAATTATTACCTGAAAATAAACATAACAGGAACAAGGAGAATACTAAGCCACTCGAAAAGAAGATAAAGAAAATAAGAAGAATACATCCAAAGAAACCAATAAATACAAGAGAAAATTTGGAGATGATAAACAGTGGACTAGTAAATGTACTTAATCTCCCTATTACTGACCATAGAGAGATAATGAATTTTAAAAATGGTAGGAGAAGCTTAACAGAAATTATAGAAAGGACTCACAATAAAACAGTGAGTAAGGACTTCAGAAAATTGATATTCAAGGTAAATATACTTGAAATAAAAATACATGATAAGATATCAGTGATACCACCAATAGTTGATATACCATCGACATATTTGTTTAGGAAAACAGATGATAGAGTGATTAATATAGGACTGGATACTAGTGAAAAGGTGGTATTAGAAGAATTGGTGTATGAGGTAGCAGAGATCTATACCACAAGGAAGGAAATAGTTCTGCACACCAGAAGAACCCGGATCGTGGCAGATACCGAAAACGGATAAACCAAGTAGGAACAATATTGTAAAAAGGGACTGATTTTCTGACTACCGACAAGGCAAACCAGTTAAGGAAGGAAGAAGAAAATAATGATAATTAAAACAAAAATAAAATAAATAATCACTCTAGACTTAAAGAAAATAATGATAATTAAAACAAAAATAAAATAAATAATCACTCTAGACTTAAGAAAAAATAATGATAATTAAGAAAACATAACCAAAACTGAAGAAAAAGCGGGTAAGGAACAAAAGGGGAATATAAACAGAAAAATAAGAAGGAAAAAAGTATTAAACTAACAATTAATTAAGACAAAATATTATTTAGAAAAATATAACAAGGGATTCATTAGAAAGAAAACAGGGTAAAGCGAAAACAAACTGAGACATAGTAAACAAAGTAAACACTACAAGGGGTGCTGACAACAGTCTTGATTAAAACATGAGCGAACACTTCAGGAATGAAACGAAACGCAGGAGAATAAAACGGAGAGAATACGCACGCTGTCCATAAACCAGATACAATTATAGGAGCCACAGGTAAATAATCTAAAACCCAAAAGCAGCACATAAACCTGAATGTTACGAGAGAAGGAATAGGAATTCCTATGGTGTTATTAGTAACCCAAGGGTTACTCTTTAAGGTATAAACAGAGTGTTGTATGCTACGGCGCCACTGTGCAATTATGAATGATCCGCTGAGATAATAGGAAGCACAAGTGCCCCTCAGAACGGGAATTCATACTAAGTTAGGGAAAATGTTAGGGTACCCATAGGAAACAAATAAACCGTAACAGACCAGAATCATGGCAGGAAAGACTGCAGGAAATCAGGGCATTTCAAGGAAAAGGATATACAGAGATCATGAGTGTGGCACAAAAGAAGAGGTTAGTGAACTATTACAATAATTACTGCATCGTATTCTCCAGCTCACCGAATAAAGAGAAGAATTTAAATAATATCCGGTTAAACAGTTGTTCAAGAAAGCTGTAAGAAAGTAAATCCAGCTCATGATAAAAGAAGATATTATAGGAAAGAGTAGTTTGTAAATTACCAACCCCATTGTAGCAATACCCCAAGGAATATATAACCAAACCGAGATAAAGAGGTTTTATGAAAAGTGAAGACAGTTTTTGTAGATTTTTGCCATTTATTTCAGTAACTCCTAAAACCACCATTACTGAAATAACTTGTCTTAAACGGGGGGCTTTATGTAACGTGTCGTTTCACTAAACATAAAACATAACATACTCATTAACATGTAAATAATAATTAATTAATAGAATTATAAGGTACAAATGTTAAACTTAGAAAATAAGTAAAAAGACATTTGTTAGTTCATAAGCATTAGATTAAAACTATGAGGAGGTCTGCGTGCCTCAGACAGTTGTTTTGTATCATTGAACTACAAACAGTGAATGTTATAGATTTTACAAATATAATAAATCAAACTATAATTATGTAAGTTAGGTTGTGTGATAGTGCTAGAAAGTGAAAATAACAGTGATAGACTTTAAAAAGGAAAAAATCAGATATAAGGAATGTGATTAAACATTATTATAATATGAGCATTGAATGAAACATATAATCTATATGAAACAGTTATGTAGCCCATATAGTGAGATCAAACCAAGTGTAAATAATTTAAAAGATAGAAACTCTTACGTTAAAAAACTTATAATAATATAGTTACGAAGGAAAAATAAAGTAAAGGTCAACAGAATATTACTAATTAGAAATGGTAAACCGAACCTGTGACCCATAAAAAATATAGCCATGGCCTTTAACTAATGAAATTAATGTTTTGAGTGAAGATGATTGTTGTTAAAAAAATTGTGAATTGCAAGAGAACGTTTAAGGTGTGACTCCTGAATTGGATACAAATTGAAGACCAATAAAAGATGAGAGGAACAGGAAAAAATGCAAAACCTAGAAGAATGCTGTTTTAATCAAGAGACCAAAAAACCAGATGTCCAGGAATAAAGAATCAACCAATAAATCCGTTAAGAAAACTGCTAGATTGGTGAGATCACTCCATGACTAAATCAAATATTCGACCAAACATTATGACAGTAAAGATTGAATTACAACAAAAACAATAACTAAAAAACAATATAAAAACATTATAATTGTGAATTATTTTTGTACACTAGTATACAATAGTCATTAATAATAAGAGTTTTTGTTATAGTTAATAGTAGTTTAAAAGGACCCACAAACATTCAACAGACATTAACAACACTGTAATACCGAGTCTCATGCATCAAAGTTGTATTGTTTGTTCTATATGTAAATTGTATGTTGACCCTGAGGTTCAGTTGAATAATCCTCTATTTAAAAAATAAAACAGGTTATACTTTATTAGTAAGAGATACTAATTTGTTTTGATATTACTTATTGACGCTCAGAAGTGGGGCCTTCCACATTCACTGGATACAAAAGGAGGATTATATATAGTAACTGAACGTTACAAATTGACGCTCAGAAGTGGGGCCTTCCACATTCACTGGATACATAAGGAGGATTATATATATTAAACTGAACGTTACAATATGTATTATACATATATATATATAATATAATATAAACTCTATTGTTATATCGGTTTTCCTTATCTCTTTGTTGTAACTATACGGCCTTCGTCTCATCACACACACACACACACACACACACACACACACACACACACACACACACACACACACACACACACACACACACACACACACACACACACACACACACACACACACACACACACACACACACACACACACACACACACACACACACACACACACACACACACACACACACACACACACACACACACACACACACACACACACACACACACACACACACACACACACACACACACACACACACACACACACACACACACACACACACACACACACACACACACATTTTACCCTCTTGTTCGTGTAGTTCTGTGGCGGTAAGCACAGCAGTAGAGTTCAAGTATTCTAATGGTCAGCGCTTTATTAGTTTCTGTCAACACAGAAATATGTATATTGCACCTGCACTTCGTGATACGTTTTTTTTACAAGTGAGTTTATTTACTTTCAACTAGGTTTACGTAGGCTAATCTGTTTTAGTTCATGGAATACGTGCTAAGTGCATAATTCTACTGTATATATATCCATCCACATTTTATTTCCCTTTCTCCCTCTTTTTTTACTCACACACATTTAATCTCTGTCGTTCGAGTAGACGTTTAGTCTAACAGAGGCATAAAATTCCAGTGTTCTGAAGGTCACCCTTTCATTCAATTTAGTTTTTTATATCATTACGTAGGTACATTTCCTGTGTGCACTGTGAAGTAATCCTTCACATCGGGGCGAATAACAAAAGTGGTTTCTTGTGATATGTTTTGACTCGTGCCGAATGTTCAAAACCCAATCTTTCTTCTAACACACTATGTCTCTCTCTCTCTCTCTCTCTATTACTTACACTGTCTCTCCTCCTCGTTACTAAACCACATGTTTGAACACAAACGCACTCATACACACGGGCGTGCGCATAGATTACATCACTTTGCAACGCTTGCATGGCTGACAAATGTGGACGTATATGCTGCTGCTTTTTGTAACGGGTGTAAAACAGGCCATCTGAATAAATCTCTCTCTCTCTCTCTCTCTTACAAAACTCATACACGCGCGCGCGCACACACACTTAACCCTCTCGTTTGAGTAGGGTTGTGGAGATAAATAGAGTCGTTTCGCAGAACCGTACAGTTCAAGTACCGTATTCTAAATGTCGGCGTTTTATTGAAATCAGTTTTTGTCAGATCACTGCATACGGTACACATTGCTTGTACACTTCGTGATGCGGTGTGTTCTTTTAACATTTCGTTGTTACACGTATAAATACGTATAATGTGTTTTGATTCATGGAAATGGAGATAAATGTACAACCCTCTGTATCCGTCCTTTGTTTGTTTCTCTCACCACTCTCTCTCTCTCTCTCTCTCTCTCTCTCTCTCTCACTCTCTCTCTTTCTCTCTTACCCTCGCATTGCCTTTTCACACACAAACACACGCACACACACACTCGGGTGCGGGCTTAATTTTCTTTTTCGTGTAGGGAAATTGATAAGTTGGGTCGTTGAGCTTGATACGTTTTGTCGATATATGACATGAATTGTTTGTATAAGGGACATTATGTAATGTGTTTCGATTTATGGAAAACGAGCCAAATGTTCATACACTCTGTGTCTGTCTGTCTGTCTCTCTCTATGTGTGTGTGTGTGTGTGTGTGTGTGTGTGTGTGTGTGTGTGTGTGTGTGTGTGTGTGTGTGTGTGTGTGTGTGTGTGTGTGTGTGTGTGTGTGTGTGTGTGTTTGAATGGTGTTACGTAATACGGAACGTTCTACAAATATATCGGCTATCCCAGCAGAGCCTGGCTGTAATGAGTGTGTGCGTACATATTGCTGGTGCTTTGTGATGAAAGACGATTACGTGACATTTATCATGCGTCAACAATCGAGACTATTCCAGACCGCGCGGTCAGCGTACTGAGTTCAAGGACGCTGTATCTAGTGGATTCAAGAGCGCCTGTTTGTTTAACAAGTCATTCAAAGTGACAGATTATTCTGGTATGTCAGCGGGGTGTATAAATATAAGCAATCACCGACGCTTTGTATCAGTTCAAGTCGACGATTACTAAGTGCTTTGAAGTGGCGATTTATTCAAGTGAGATACGAAGTATTGTGGCGAAGTGTTAGTGTTACAGTTTAATAATTGTGCGGGACTCTATTAGTTAACATTATTATTGCGTGTGGATAAATTTTGTTCGGGTTATTGTACAAGTTGATTACAACTGTATTTGTGATTAATTAAAGCTGGTGATTTATGGTTTCATTGGTGTCTTGTTTTCCACTGTACCGTACGACGATCGGTAGACCGTCGTAACAATATGTATGTTGAGGCCCTATAGATGGATAGATAGATAGATAGACGGGCGCGTCTTCTAAAATCGGACAAAATTCAATTTGAATTTAACACTACACTTAAGTTTAGCAGTAGTTGATTGTTGGGCTCAGTTAAGCCAGACGTACAAGACGACGTACGCATAACCTCAAAATGGCTGAGTTTCAGATTGAGTGCGGAATACAATCAAAGATTGGAAGTAGTGAATCTAGAATCTAGAATATGGCCTTTGGAGAAGGGGTGTCCGATCGAGTCGGCGTCATACAAAAGGACAAATAAGTTAAGACTAATCAATATTACAATATTTAAGTGGCTGAACAAGTGAAATAACTTACTAAAATCAATCCCATTAAACTAATAACACAGTGAAAATAAGCGTTATTGAAACACTGTTTATAAGATACTTATTGACTTAATTAATTTTCCTATATTTCATATTTCAACCGTATACGTAAATGCTGTGTAATAAACTTATTTGTAGACCTATGTTTAGAAAAAGGTACTACTATTGTATTAGCGTACGCAGCTGAGAAATTAATAAAACAGCTTAAAAATTAAGAGACTAAAAGTATTTCTCGTCAATTTTCTACCCTCTGGGTGAATCTGGTCCCGTTCTTCTTCTTTGTCTGTGGCGTCACAGTTCGTCGACCCTTAGCCTCCATAATCATCGGCCTCCATTTTTCTCTGTCCTTGGCGATCGATGTCCATTGTTTTATTTTAAGGAAAGTATCAGCATCCCTCGCCACTGTGTCAATCCAGCGACGCTTGGATCTTCCGAAAGGCCTTTTACCCTCGATTTGACTAAGTAAGCAGTACCTTCCTAGGTATTCAGTTGCCTTCCATCCTAATGATGTGTCTTGTCCGTTGCAATCTATCCAGTCGGATGGTGGTGGCCAGATCATTGTCTGTATACAGCTTGTATAATTCCTTATTGCATCGCATTCTCCTTATCTCTTTCTCCGAATTCTCCTTTTAAAGGTATTATTAGCGGCTTGTTTGTTCAGAGTCCAAATCTCGCTGTCATATATCATCACTGGTTTATCATAACTTTATATAATATGACCTTAGACTGATGGTGGATATTCCTTGTCTTGAATATAGTTCTCAACGAAGCATATGCTCTAGTCAATTTTCGACCCTCTGGGTCCCGTTCGCTCTCCCCCCTAAATACGCCCCCCTGAAGAGGGGTGATATTTGGAGGGCTTTGTGCAGGGTGTCTGTCGACTGAAATTATTCCGTTCTTGGGGTACACGAGATCGGCTAAATATGACATCGTACAAAAGCATGCGGATGCGGAAAGGTCCGAAGAAAGTTCTGCTAATTCGGCAAGAGAAAGTCATTCGAGAAGGAGGCGACTGCAAGGACTCTCCAAGTATTAATGTTGTTAATTGTAAACAATACTATACTCAAAATATACTGTTACATCTCTGCCACACATAACAAAATTCATATACTGTCCCTTTAGTCTAGTAAGCAATAATTATTAGAGCACAATGTTTAATATATATATTTTTTTGTGCACAAAGCGACAAAAAATACCGAAAGGCGTAGTCAAGGTCCGCGCCGTAGCTTTTCCGTGAAAACGTCGGGATAAAATCATAACAAGTGTTTCGTATTAATATGTAATTTAATTATCAATCTCTTTAATACAATGGTTATACAGAGTAGTATGGTTACAGAATAGATAAATCACAAGTTTATTGCATGTAGCAAGGGTCTGTGTTAGCTAAAATAACACACGTACACCTCACACTGTATCGAATTCAAGTGTCTAGTGAAAGTCATATCGATGTTGGTGTTGCCGAGTGATGTTGATGTTGCTGGTGGGTTGTTCAATAACATCACAGTCTACCGTAGCACCCGCCATCGACGCACGCGCATTGATGCCCGACGTTGACAACACGACGATATTTGGTGATCGCAATACATACTCGTCTGGCGCTGTCACGTTGCCATTGATCTCTATATTATCACTGTTTTCTGTATTGCCTTCCAATGACGTTTGCACATGATCTGTGGACGTTTAGACTGTCGGTGGCCGCTGTACGCCCGATGGGCCACCTGCCGTTTTTTCATTTTCTTTTCGATGCTGCCGTAGCTCTCGCATTTGCTCGGCACTGGACTTTTTTACTTTTTAGGTTTTTTAAATTCCTTTTGATGCGAGCTTTCCTCTGATTTGCGTTTTCTATAATTCCGCGCATATTTATGACTCACATGAGACGACATCTTTAATTTTTTTGTAATTTTTAATTTAATACCGATTTTTACATATATTTCGGCGAATATTTTTATTGTTTCACTTTGAGTCCTAGTAGTGCTTCTCAAGCTCTTTACAATGACACCCGAATCAACATCCTAGCTAAACGCGTTCTCACGCTACACTAATTTATAATTTTACACAACGCTAATTCACAACAATCACGCGCATGCGCCTACACTAGCCCGATGACGTCACAGGCAAAACAAACACTGCACAACAAACACGTACAGACATGCTCTATCCATTGTGACCTCAACCGTTGTTATCGCATTATTAGTCTCGTAGTTATTAGCGATTGAAATCTGACGGTATTTTGTAACAGAAGAAAGTTTGACCGGCTATCACTGTGCTTAACGAGCGAATAGACGTTTTCACGTCAAAATCCTAAGACATTCCCATACAAATCTGGTTGAAACAGAGATGCTGAAGGCAGAAAATACTTAATGCCATCTCAATCCCAACACGAGGCTAAGCACCAGAATACGGAACACAACACATACAGTTGTATAATAATTAATTACAGTAAACGTTTTCATTATTTACATTTTTCAAATGTATAAATGTATACTTACAACTACATTTACTAATTAATACCAGATTCTTCGTGTTACTTTACAATTATATCAGTAGATTCTTGACTAAATGAGCAGATTATAATCGAGACTTTTTTTTTGTACACGAACAATTAATCCTATATATTGACCTAAAAAAATAAATACTTAGTGCAAACTACACAACATAATAGGCAACATATGAAAGTCTGTACACAGATATTAACACAAACACGCACAAAATTGCTTACCTGTATCATAGCTTGCCTGCAAGAAAACTACAAGTTTGTTCATATATATAATAAACATTGGTATGGAGAACCATAGATGACTTCCATGTCCTAAAATTAATATTTAAAATCATTTAAATATTAATTAAATAAGTGGATGCTTGAGTTCTGAAGAAATTACTAATCAGCTAAAATGGTACCACCATGTCAGGTGGATTAAGACTATCCTCACCCTTCGTGAGAAAGGACTGTACTTTTAGATAAAATGTCTGTAGGTCGAACGAAGAGCTGGTAGCCGCGATCTGATTCCCGTAATGAAATTGGACTCTCGCTGCGAGGGGCGGAGGGATGTCTATAGTGTTATCAAAGTTTTTCCTGTCAATACCATACTAGTCATTTTTCTCTTTTAAAATCGAATCTTGATTTCTTTCTTTCCATTTGTCTTCTGATTTCGTGAACGACTATTCTGTTCACCCGTATAATTATAAATTTCTCAGCAAAACATTTCTTGCTAAATACGTTTGTGTCTCCTGATTAACACACACCATTCTGATCCATGTCATGACGCTATATTCCACACAGGCTAGTAAATAACTAGCCATCGGGGAGATCAAAATATTTTCAAGGAGGGGCAAACAATATTCCAAAGGAGAAAAATATGTGTATATTTTTCATACATATACACATGCACATATTAGTTTATAATTCGCATATCATAATAGAAATAAGTACACAGGTTGTATTAATTGCTTTAATACAATAACACTGCCCAGCGATCCACAGGAAGCAAATCGATATCCATCTTTTCGGGTTGCACCTTTGTGCTGGTGTGGGTTTCGATGCTTTTCATTTAAAAAACGTGCAAACATAAGAACATAAACATGAGTGAGGCCAGAAATAACGCGAATTTCTTATGTGTGTGTCCTGCCGGCCTTTTTGTTGCGGTAATCACAATAATAAAACTTTGGAAAAGTAAAACATTACATAATTGAGATATGCTTGCCTGCCAGGAACGATATATTTTCACTCATACGTGATTTAAATTAAAATGAAAAAATATAGAACTTTGTTAAAGTGAAATAAAATGTTACCAAAGAAACTACTTCTTTGTTGTCAATAACGTAGTACACATATAAAACTTATAAAAATTTACCTCCTCCAACATCAACTACCATTTTAATTTATAACAAAAATTACCCCTCCCCCCTCAACTACACTTTTCATTTATAGAAATTTCACCTACCTTTCTACAGTGGATTATTATGACATTCTTTTCAGGATACTTTATTTATCAAAATTAAGCACTGTACTCTTGTTAAAACGTAAAACGTTGCAGGTAAACTACCCATTTCCCTTAACTGATCTTTACCACAAACAATAGGCCTTGAGTCCTCTACAATTCAGGACTGTATGCAAAAAATTATTTGATTCTGTTTGAATTTGCGGCTATTATCGTTTTCCATAGAAAACATTCTACACACAGACACACATACAGACAGGCACACACACACACACACACACACACTTTTCGAAAAATGACTTTTTTTCATGTTCTGATGGTAGTACAATCAGAATCTGCCGTTATCTCGAACACGATTTTTTTCGCCGTCACCATACAGTACTTCCATTTCCTTATGGAACATGTAAGTAAACATCACAGTGTTCACGGTAACGGCTTTGAGACAGGCCTTTGAAAAGTCTCAGTGCTTTCTCGAAGCGTACCGTTTCTGCAAAACAGTTGATGAGCCCTGAGCACGTGAAAGCCTGCAACAATCACACTTACGCTGTCGGTATTATAGCTAATTGCAACACTAACGGGACCTCTTCTATCTGACCCAACAATCACACATTGGTTACGTTGAAAAACATTTATTTAAAAGTTTTACCAGATGAACAAGAATAGAAAAACATCAGTGCCAAGTGAAGTGGTTTGGTCAACTTGTCAGAACGCATGATAGTAGTCCAATGAAATGCATTTGGGAAGCAATGCTGAACAAAAATAAAACAATGATGAAGACCAATGAAGTCCAGCCGTCATCCAAAGAGCTCAAGACCTCGTTTTAGAAGACCCAGAGGGAGGTGTGTCGTTTCGTAAATTGTCCACTACACATGTGGGGTGAGTAAACCCATTACGAGTCGTGTCATGTTAACCTCGTTTAAACGTTCAACAGGATGGCGCAATGGCTCACACAAGCCACTTAGGGCAAAACTGTCTTTCCAATAACGTGGACGCATTTTGATCCACGGAGTTCTGGCCTCCCCATCTTCTTCAGCCCTACAGCCCAATGTGAGCCAATCTTCCAGCACCAATCTTCTCCAAAGTCTCCTGTGCATTGCCAACTCAGTGTAACCCCTCACATACTTTCTTCTGAGATCTTCTCGCACATCGTCCAACCATCTTATCACAGGTCGGCCCCTCTTTCTGCTTTTTAGACCTGCGCCTTCAAAATTTTCTTTGGCACACGCTGATCACCCATCCGCTCTACGTGATTTAACCATTGTATTCGTTGAACCTTTATGAATCTTACAATGTCTTTGTGTGAATCAATAGCTCATCTATCTTCTGGTTATTTCGTATTCTCCATTCGCTATCTTCTTTAACGGGGCCATAAACACGTTTTATTATCTTACTTTCAAACCTTCTCAGTGTGTTTCTTGTTCATTTTTTTATCTGTGTCCATGTCTCGTTTCTATAAGTAACAACCGTTCTGATAAGTGTCTAATCTATTTTTACTCCCATGTTCCATAAGGAAATGGAAGTATGGTCATGGCGAAAAAAATCGTGTTCGAGATAATGGCAGATTCTGATTGTACTACCATCAAAACATGAAAGAAAGTAATTTTTCGAAAAGTGTGTGTGTGTGTGTGTGTGTGTGTGTGTGTGTGTGTGTGTGTGTGTGTCTGTCCGTCTGTCTGTAGAATTTTTTCTATGGCAAACGATAACAGCCGAAAATTCAAACAGAATCAAATAATTTTTTGCATATAGCTCTGAATTGTAGAGGACTCAAGGCTTATTGATTTTGGTGAAGATCGGTTAAGGGAAAGGGGTAGTTTCCTGCAACGTTTTACGTATTAACAAGAGTAAAGTGCTTAATTTTGGTAAATAAAGTATCCTGAAAAGAAGGTCATAATAATCAACTGTAGAAAGGTAGATGAAATATCTATAAATAAAAAGGGTAGTTGAAGGGGAGGGGGTAATTTTTTTTTTATAAATTAAAATATTAGTTGATGATGGAGGAAGTAAATTTTGTAAGTTTTATATGTGTAATACGTTATTTACAACAAAGAAGTAGTTTCTATGGAAACATTTCATTTCACTTTAACAAAATTCTATATTTTTTCATTTTAAATTAAATCATGTGTGAGAGAAAATATATCGTTCGTAGCAGGCAAGCATATCTCAATTATGTAATGTTTACGTTTCCATTTTATTATTATGATTACCACAATAAAAAGGCAGGCAAGACACACACACACACACACACACACACACACACACACACACACACACACACACACACACACACACACACACACACACACACACACACACACACACACAATTCTCGTTATTTCTGGCTTCACTCATGTTTATTTTCTTACATTTGCGTGCCGAAACCCACACCAACACAACGCGTGCAAGCTGAAAAAGTGTCCAGCGTGGATAGCGATTTGCTTCCTGTGGATCGCTGGGCAGTGTAACTGCACGTGTTTTCAGAGGAACGGTTCATAGACAGACTTTTCGTCTTTAGGGAATGAACCCTCTGCAAGATGCTCAGGGTCCATGAGTGACTTCGGAGCGCTTCGTAGGAGGGATGATTATCTGCGTAGTTCGGTTTCTTTATAGAAATAAAGTAAGCCTACCTAATTTTTATGGATAAAGTGACTGAAAATAACATTATATTAACGACTACCCCATAATAACAAAAATATCTATAATTTATTATTGAAATTAATAGAACAAACCTCTTCACCCTCACCCCACTCCACCATCAACCGTTCCACCTTTAAGATAAAGAATTAAATAGCATAGGACTAATTAGTTGTTTTTAAAATAAGGGTGTGTGACGCCCACATGTGTGGTGAGAAATATTAGGTTTAAAAGGAATGCACACACACGCGCGCACACACACACACACATACTGAAACACAAGGAATTTGCTAGAAAAATATGTAACTGTGGCAGATGGTGGGACAGGTCTGAGGGTGGGGAAGGGACATTGAATTATAGCTTGTTGTGTGTGAGCAGGGTGGAGGGGGTGAGGGTGAAGAGGTTTGTTTTCAGGTTATTTGTCTCATATTCGAGCTGTGAAGCTTGAAAGCGCTAATCGGAATAATGTTTATATAGTGGTGTGCAACAGTGATAATTCTGCTTGTAAATTATTTTAAACATAAATATTACAACATGGAAGTCATGTATGGTTCTCTATACCGATTTTTATTTTTATGTTACGACAAACGAATAGTCTCCCCATAGTTCAAATTTAAACCCCTACATTACTAAGTTTGGGGTTATTTAAAGGGTGTCTAACAAATCCAGGCACACGAACATGAGAAACCCTGGAAGCCGCTGTGAAGGCATCATTCCTTTATTTGGAGCAGGACCAATGCTCACACTTAAGAGAAAGGATCGAGGCAGTAGTCTCAGCAAACGGAGGTTATATTGAATAACAGAACCTTTAAGCGATCTGCAAAACAATTTTTTGTAAGTTAAAGTTTTTATTGAATAAAGAAATTTTATAAATACTATTTGTTTGGTCAGAATTCAGCCGTCGCGCGCGCGCGCACACGCACACACATATATATGTAACACTCTCTTCTGACCTTACGACAATTACGTAACGCCCTCGACAAGTCGGCACGTGCAGTTACGTAACAGTTCTACCCGTTTCTCGGCCAGCCCAGCGTGCGGCTTATGTATCAAGGCCGTCCATTCAAGTAGCTTCGGGACTGTTCGAGTGCTTGTTAACTACGAAAATTATGCTGGCACACCGCCAAAGAAAGGAAAATTATTCTGGAACATCTGCGGGACCAATATTGTATAGGCAACAGCAGTCAGCTTAAAAGTTCGATACACCTGGCGAGATTTTAGAGTCCGGATCAAGTGATTGTTGCTGATCAGCGAAAAGGGGTTATTGTGTTATAATTAGTGCGGAATTCTAATAGTTGGCATTAGTATTGCGTGTGGACAAATTTAACTAGAATTATTGAACGAGAGTATCTTGTTGATTTGAAATTGTTATTTGTGACTAATTAAAGCTTGTAAATAGTGACTTCATTGGTGTCTGTATTTTCTTTCCACTGTACAATACGATGATTCGTGATTCCGTCGTAACAGTATATTTCCGATCTCTCTCCCTTCCCCCGTCTCTCTCACCTAATGTGTGTGTGTGTGTGTGTTTGTACTTGGTCGTGTAGCATATCAACTCTGTATGGAAACGCAAAAGAATATACATTTTATGTGACATAAAGAGATGATGGTTATGTGGTCTGTACTTAAAATTCTTTAATGCAGTTGGCCTGCAAGAAAGTCAACACTGGATATAATATTACGTTTGTCTGTGTGACAGTCACATGCAATAAACGGACCCGTCGACTCTATCAAACAAGAATACACTGATGTGCAGGTTATTCAGTGGCAGAGTTAGTCAGTAAGAATTTTATATTTGCCCTTTTCCTTTATTATTGCCATTTGTGTATATAAGACTGTCATTTCATATGCACTTACTGTCTTTTCCGTCCTTCACGACTTTTGTTACCCTCATCATTTATGCATAAAGCAATGCTCAGTGATGGATTCGAGTTATTAAGAGACCTCTCCGATCCATTTTTATATTACAATAATCTTAATAGTTTAACGGTTTACTCTTCTTCTTCTTCTTCTTCTTCTTCTTCTTCTTCTTCTTCTTCTTCTTCTTCTTCTTCTTCTTCTTCTTCTTCTTCTTCTTCTTCTTCTTCTTCTTCTTCTTCTTCTTCTTCTTCTTCTTCTGAGTAACAATATACTAAACTATCTCCCGCTATCTCCCCCCATACACGTTTCTAACCCACATGTTCGATTCACTCACAACTGATTAGAATACCTGCCCAGATCTTGGCAACACTGTAAACATAGTTAGTTAGTATTTCAATATTAGAATGCGAACGAATACACAGGGTGACACACGGGAATAGGACGTTTTTGAGCTGCGTAGTACTGAATGCATGCTAGTAAGGAAGGTTGTGGTGGGGCTCGTTGTCCTCACAACGAGACGCCATTTTAGTAGCAATGGAGCAGTGGACCTTGCAACATCGGCTGTTCGCGTATGACAGTTTTGTTCGAAGTGGTGAGTCTATCACAGCTTCAGCGACTCTTTAGCTGTCAATTCAATGTTGGTCGACGAAGGGCCGTTCCGAGTCGGAACACAATCCTTAGTTGGGGTCGAAAATTTTAGATCAACTGTAGACATTACGAAGAAGAAGCCACCAGGCCCTAGAAGCAGTGTAACGACACCGGAGAACGTAGGAAGGGTTAGAGAAGCACTGATTAGGAGCCGAAGACTATCGTCTAGACGTCATGCAAGTGAGTTAGCAATCAACCGTGACACGGTCAGGCGAATTTTACACAATGATTTGAAATTCAACCCATACAAAATTCAAATTGTACATCAGCTACAGGTGGTAGATTACGAACAACGCGAGGACTTTGCTTTGAAAAATGCATGTGATACTGAGTGAAAATGTGCAATTATTAATGAGTGATGAAGCTCATTTTCATCTGGACGGGACCGTAAACAAGCATAATTTGCGTTATTGGACACCTGAACAACCACGTCTTATTCACCAGCGTACTCTACACTCTCAGTGAGTCACAGTGTGGTGTGCTGTTTGGCTCTTTTAGAATTATTGGACCGTATTTTTGGGGGGAAATGGCGTCACAGTCACTGTCAATTCGGCTCGTTACATTCACATGTTTCAAACGTCCTTCAGGCCAGAACTGCGAAGACGACGAATTGCCTTGAAAAATGTTTGGTTTCAGCAAGATGGCGCTACGGCACGCACCGCGAACGATTCAGTAAATGTTCTCCGACGCATGTTTCCTGGACGCCTCATTTCACGTTTTGGAGATGTTCCGTGGCCTCCAAGATCTCCCGCCTTGTCAATGTGTTACTTTTTCCTGTGGGGGTACCTCAAACGTAGTGTGTACCCTAACAAACCCCGCAATTTGGATGAGTTGAAGAATGCCATCATTCAAGAAATTGCTACCATCCCTCTAGACATGTTGGCCTGTGTGATGCAGTATTTCCAGCGGAGACTTGAAAACTGCATTCAAGGAGATGGGCGTTACCTCGCCGACATTATTTTCCACAATTAAGGTAGACCTTAACATAACTCAAATGTCATGTATTAAGCTGTAATTATTTAAACGCTTTTATTTAACTTGCTTTTCCCGTCGGTCTAAAGTGGATTTTTCAAATCGAATTTTCGCATACTTCCCGATGTGATAGCGACTTGAAATTTTGCATACACACTTAAATCACGTGACAATACAATATTATGAAAAAAATACATGCATACATTTACCAATGTACAGCTTATAAGTTAAATGTAGTTCATAAGCGAAGTTTTGTATGTGTACTACGTTATTGACAACAAAGAAGTAGTATCTATGGAAACTCACCGGTTCCCATTTTCGATCACGCGCAAATGTGCGACATCCTTATAAGCATTTTCAATGTTAAAACTGTCTACGTGATTACAAATAATGCAAATAACGGTAAGTAATTTTACTTTGTACAAAACGTTTCACTTTGAATTTTTCTCTTTTAAAATTAAAATAAATAAATAATTCTTAATATGAATTACCCTGGCTTGGTATATGGCACTATTGAAAGTTTTCGATCTCAGATACGGTCTTTTTTAGGTTAATTAATACTACACTTCTTAAAATTAAACACACAAAAATAATGATTAACAACTAACAAAAAAAAATTACAACAGTGTTATTGTGTGATAATTTGTGAAAAAATAGTTCGCTAGTATATATAGTGTCACAGGTTAGTTTATAATAACCGTTAAAAATTTTTTAAATTTGATTAATATTACAATACTTTCCTTTTTAAATTCACACTTTTATATTCCTTTTTGGTTGTTTCCATTATATAATTCATTTATTATTATTTTAACAATTCACTATATAGTTTTATCACTCGATTATAATTTAACTCCGGTTCACTGTACACCTAACCCGTCTGATGTGCGATTCCGAGTCCTTAATTGTAAACAATGCGTATAACTAAAGACTTTAACCTCCAGTATCAACCGTTGGAAATATGTATGTGAAATGAAAAATGAACAATGGCAGTTGGTTTTTGACTTGCTGTATCTACGTTAATACAAACTTACTGTGTGATCTGTACCAGCTGCCGGCAAACATTTTCGTAAGGGGGGTAGGATATTTTTAGGCTTAGTGGAGCAATCAAAATTAAAAATCGTTTATGTATCATTCTCTTTTCATTATGTAATTTATCTATAAAATTTGACTAAAAAGTGTGAAATAAAAAAAAGTAAAATTTTTTAAAAAACGCTTTTATTTAAAATTAACAAAATGATCAATGTACCAAAAAGGATAAAATAATTAATCTTATATCAAATACATTAACAACAAATGAAAATAACGTTTAGAAATCAAAACTATTTGTAACATTAAGTATCACTGATAATAAAAGCGTGGGCGCCTAAGGAATTATATTATACCATGTTTAAATCAATCTTCAATAAAAAAAGATCTATAACTGATACTATTTGTTCTACATTTACTATCACTTATAATAAAAGCATGGGCGCCTTCATTTAGACAATGTGATCTTAAACATGAATTCAAAAATATAATTAATCAATATCAAAATGAATTTTGTATCTCAAAAATATTATAAAAACTATTTGTTTATATTCAGTGCATTGTGTATATTTTTAATTTAAAAATATAATCCTTGACAATCCTAATTTCAACGTCCCCCCTTAATAATAGTTTGTAATGTGAAGTATAATGTTATAACTTGATTCAATGGAAAGGAATCTTCAAATATCTGCTATTTTTCCAAATTTAGTTATACTATGATTCTCTTTATAGAATGTAAATTTTGGAATTGCGTACGATTGTACGTGTAAGACAAATGTACACATATATACATACTCTGAAAATTTTAATTCCTCAATAATCAAATAAATGTAGAACAAATAGTATTAGTTATACATCTTTTTTATTGAAGATTGATTTAAACATGGTATAATATCATTCCTTAGGCGCCCACGCTTTTATTATCAGTGATACTTAATGTTACAAAAAATTGTTTATTTATAAACGTTATTTTCATTTGTTGTTAATGTATTTGGTATAAGATAAATTATTTTATCCTTTTTAGTACATTGATCATTTGTTAATTTTAAATAAAAGCGTTTTTTTAAAACAAGTTTTTTACTTTTTTTATTTTGTATCAATAAACCCACTTGAAATTTAAAGTTTACTGAGTATTGGTTATTTAAAAACTGTCCGATTCCCGTGTGTCACCCTGTATAATTATAGAGGTGTGTTTGTGTACACGCGTACTGGCGGCTGCGTGTCTCTTCGTCAACGCACACAACAGATACAAAACGCTGTAGCAGCAGCAGTAGCTGTAAGTTATATACAGTATACAGTCAAATCATTAATAACGAGCCGGGCGCTGTGTAGGCAATTCAGATACACAACAGTCATTAATTAGCGCGCTGTGCGCCGTACGACGTGGCAGAATTCACACGTTTTCTACCAAAATTTTAATGAATCACTGATAATATAACAACATTTATCAATCATGTTTTAACAGTAAATTAGTGGTTTGTGCTTAATGAAGCGCCCAAAAACGAAGTGACAGATAAGCTGCTCTTCAAAAGTGTTCGTAGTAGGCGTTTCAGAAAGAAGAGTTTATTGAATCGCGTGACTTAGAAAGCGTGTTTGGAATAACATGGCGTTTTTAAAAAGATAATATCAACAGCGGGCCCATTTTTCACGATGGGGGGACGGGGAACTTGTCCAGGGCGTAGATTTTGGAAGTTAGAGAAAACGTAAAATTTACACGTTTCAATCGCATTTTTAAAGCGGGAATTTTTATCACTGGAAATGGGAAAACCTATATTCTACTTTTTTTTTAAATTAATAAAGTTGTGTTAGTGGTTATAATCACAAACAGAATTAACACTGTTGCACACCGATCTGTTGATGATGATATGGGAGGCTTGAAAGGCATAATCGGAATAATTTATATATAGTGATGTGCCAACAGTGTTAATTCTGTCTATCTTTTTTTTATTTTGATAAATCTGAGAGACCGGGAGCAGTGTCGTAGTGGAAGCGATCCAACAATCGGTTGTTTTTTCGATTGTGTACTTTAATTACGTTGTGGTTTTCTTCCTTCGCCATCACGGACGTTTTCGTAAATGACTTGCGTAAATAGAGTTGGTAATTTCCAGCCATCTGTGAGATAATCAATTGTGTTTTCAGAATTAAGGTACGTCAAAATATAAAATTAAAGTTCTAAAAAGTTATGGCAGACCTTGTATTGTACTATGAGTGGACAACAACCAAGAAACAAGACAGTACAATGCAAGACTCGGAAATGGCGTTCTTAAAAGGAATTAAAAGGTTCTCTAAACTCGTCCGTATACAGAATGAAGCTACAAGAGAAGAATTACAAGTTTTTAACTTGAATCAAAAATTAAAAGATTACAAACTGTGCCGGGACTTGAAATTGTCCCGGCATGATTTAAACTTGAATTGCCGCCACTTGAGACAAGGCCGACTTGATCAAGGTTGCCGCGCTACGGCGACGTAATTCAGTGAGGGCGTGCACCGCTACAGCGAATTAATACAGCAACCCGCACAGCTGTTAGGTTAAAATTCCTCAATCCTAAACAAGTTAGTTTTTGTGGCATGGTTAGTTAAAAGAATAAGCAGTTCGTTCTCATTTGATCTCCATCCTTTCGACTGCACGTTTCGAGATCTGACGGCGTGGCAGATAATTTCTTCAACTACTTTGAGTTCGTAGTTTCATAAAGTGCCTCAGGGTCTTCGCCCAGCCGAGGGAAAGGGAATGCAGAGATGATGACAATAACATCCGTCACCACCGGCAGAGCTGTACTCTAGAATGCTCCCCCATCGTCGTCAGACCTAGAGATGCTCCACACCACAAAAAGACACCTCCCTAGAAGGGGACAAACAGGAGTTCGGAATTCGCCAGCACATCACCACCCTCTCCTCACAGGCTCTATGAGTATTATGGTATTACCATTCTTCAAAATCAGGTGGGAGGATGTCATTTATTAAACCTCTACAACAACACTCCACCGGTTTTCAAAGCATAAAAAAGCGAGCATACACATATAAACAGTATTTTCATATTTGTGATGATTAAAAGTTCGTTAGAACAAGTTCTGTGGAGATATATATATCTGTGATCTATATTCTTAACTGTTAAAATGCATGCACTTGTGTACTGCTTGATTAATTTTCATTGTTGATAATATTAGTAATTGTGATTTATACAGATATATATATATATATATATTGGTTAACATAAAAAGCATACATATAAATAGTATTTTCATATTTATAATGATAAAAATTTTGTTAGAACATGTCCTATGGATGTATATTTCTGATTTGTATTAATAACTGTGTTAAAGGCATCCAACTGTTATACTATTTGATTAATATTTATTAGTAATTATTATTAATGCAAATTGAATATATATATATATATATTACTATAATACTTATAACTATTTTACCTCAAGATGTATTTCATGAACAAAATACTAACTCTGTAACAAAAATCTGAATTCTGATGAATACATTTTACATTAAAATATAAGTAAGGTTGAAGATGGGAGAACAGGATCTCCCGAAACATGTCCCTAAAGAAAAAATACATCTTGAGGTAAAATAGTTATAAGTATTATAGTATTATATACATCAAGAAACGGACTGTAGCAGAAAGTGAATGAAATATATATATATATATATATATAGTCGATAAAATGAAAATTAAGAACTGCTATCAAAAATACAAGAACTTAATCGTTTGAACATTGTAATAAAACATGTTATGATTATGAAATGAGGAAGCACTAATAAAAAGATGGTTACGGTTTAAAAGAGTGTTTTATTGCAAGTCCTGTCACTCTGGGCTCCAGCACATTTTCGCTTCATCTAGGCCAAGCGTCTAGTTTTAAAATTTAAGTAACGGCAATAACCTTAAGGGGTCGTTACAAAACAACTGTGGAAAAAATACTTAGAAAGAGTATCAGATTCTAGTCTGGCCAAACAAGTCTGGAAATATTAATTTTTTTTGTTAGTATTTAACACTAACATCAATTTTTTTAAGTTAAGTCGGAAAACCCGTTATTATTTTGTGTGCAAAACAGATACGGTGAGAGAGCGATGTAAAAGTTAATAGTTTTCACATTTCTATAATTTAGGGGGGGGGAATGACTCTGTACCAATATTACAACCCACTACCGCTTAACCCACTATCACTGTCACATCTTATAATTGTAACAGTTATTACGAGGGTATGTAGAATAGTTCTACCTCTGACATAGAAATGACGCCAGGAGTGTCAATTTGTATGACTGCTATCAGTACGAATCATGAGGTAGAATACCATAGCTGTATGCACCCTTTTGATTGCTGTGATAAAGCAAAGAAAATAAGTTAGGTGTTTTTCAAAAAAATGAAAAAATTGAAAGCTATATACCTTACTACATTATAAAAAAATAATCGTGTTTGTTATAACATTACATTCACTTTCGGCAAATGTAAATATAAAATCTAAATAAAATTGTAAATTGGTACAATTAAATAAATTTTAATAGAAAATTTCACGAACAAAATACTAACTCTGTAACAAAAATCTGAATTCTGATGAATACATTTTACATTAAAATAATTCAGGAGTAGTCGTATAATAATCTACTTATTGCCACACTGCTAAATACTTGGTTCTTGACAAGCCCTTTCGGTGTCTCCACCATCTTCAGGTCGTTCAAGACCTGAAGATGGTGAAAACATCAAAAGGCCTCGTCAAGAACGAAGTATTATCAGTGTGGCAATAAGTAGTGACAAAGTTGGTGTTAAGATGGCTGCTAATAAAACTGACTGCTAATGTGGAAGTATAACGATCTGTTCTGTTTTAAACATTAATTAAGTAAGTCTTTACCATTTGAATCACATTACCATAACATTGATCCTGCTGCAAGCATTAAATCAGTTTTGATTAGAAGAGCTGTGTCCGCGATCCCTGTGAGTGACTGACTACGACAAAATCGGTATTAGCAAAGAACGAACTGTCGTTACGAAACTGTAACTATAATTAAACAATACGAAGTATAATTAAACAGGCAGTAGATGTGTACCATGCTTGTTATTGTAGCTGACTCTATGCGTAATTTTTACAGGACACTGACATATACTTTCAGTTCAATGACGGTAATTGAAAGTAGCGGATTTCAAAAGATCTAAAGAGCTTTAAGAGACTTGTCGATTCTAGTTTCATTAGGAGCTTAATATGTGCCAATGTCGTTCTACAAAATACGTTTTGGTAATGACTAGCATTTAGGAAATTAAGCGTACGGTTTCGACTTGTGTGTGTGTGTGTGTGTGTGTGTGTTTCATTTTGGCTGTAAAAAATGTAGTACCTTGCGAACGAGACCGCAAATACTGCCGATAAAGCAGACAGAACTTTACTATTGCCTCGTTTGTTTTTTTGTAATAATGTATTCTCGTGATTTACTGTCATTTGTTGTTTAACGTATTATTCTGTTAGCACGATAAAGCTGCACTCACCATTAGAGAGTCCAATTTACCGTGCGCCTACGCAAAACGGAAAAGTTTCTTCTTCTTCTTCTTCTTCTTCTTCTTCTTCTTCTTCTTCTTCTTCTTCTTCTTCTTCTTCTTCTTCTTCTTCTTCTTCTTCTTCTTCTTCTTCTTCAAGGTTAGGTTATATAAATCTGCTCCGGCAACCATCTCATCCTTGGACGACCCACCTCTGTTCTACAAATGCCTTTATATCCTCTGTCATCCTTTGGAGATGATCCCACCATTGTCTTCTGTAAAGTGAAATAATTTAATTTTATGTCCTTTACTCCAAGTTCTGCTCTGATGTCTTCATTTCGTATTCTATCTTACAATGTATGATTTAAAGTATTTCGAAGAAACTGCATTTCAGCACTCTGAATCTTGCAGCATTCCTTTTTTGTCATGACCCACGCCTCACAACGGAAAGGTTTCCACAGCAAAATTTTTTTCGAGATAAGGTATTCGGCGCTACGCTCAACCGCCAACCTGGAGGACAAGGAGTTTTTGAAAAGAGTTCCCATCTCCTAGGCCAGTTACTTTTACTACAGTTTCAGGAGGCTAGTCTGCCCATTTGTTGTTCTTCACAGTGACCTTCTCTTAGTCTTTGGGGGACCAACCGCTATCTCGGCAAGTCACCTACAAAGGGTTTCGTTTCGATCCAATATTCTGTATGACGCTGCATTACGAAGAGCAAGGAGGATGCAAAATCCGTCTGAGGATTGGACGGTTTGTATAAATCAGTAGACATTAAACTGCTCGACAGTTGACGTTATTAAGCCGAGCAGAGTGTACTCTTTAGTACCATATGTTTTGTGTGTTTTGTTCAATAATTTAATGACTGCCTAAATCAATATTCCAGGGCAGACCAGGTGGAAGAAAGGTGAAAGGAAGACCAAAGAAAAGATGACTGGAGGAGGACATAGAAAGGTTTGGTTTCCGTAAGTGGAGACAAGTGGCGGAGGGTAGATGGGAATACGGGGGCTGTAGCGCTGACGATGAAGGGATGGATGCGAAGAACGGTACTGCCAATCGCGCTATCTCACGGGTCCAATTTAAGTGGTAAAATTACGTTAACCCTCTTTGAAGCTTACGTGTTATGTAATATTGGTGAAGGGTAACTTTGGCTAGTGTATTATAAATAATTATTGCTCCATTAATTATTTGTAATACACTAGCCAAAGTTACCCTTCACTCATATTACATAACACACGTAAGCTTCATAATTATTCATCATCATCGAAGAAAAAAGATTGGTGTGGTACGGTCATGTCCGGAGAGCCCAAAATAGGTGGATCAACAAAGTGACAGAATGGAGTCCATTAGGAAGGAAAAAAAGGGGAAGACCAAGAAGATCTTGGAGGGACGAAGTGGATGAATCTATGCAATGTATAGGACTTGAGGAAGGACAGTGGGAACATCGGGAGAATTGGAAAGCCAGGTTGAAGGAAGGGAGACGGCACTAGCTGTAGCAACCCTATTATATATATATATATTGCTCCATATTATTTTTGGTGGACGTCAGGGACCCGCTCTTGTTGTGCAGGTTGTATGGAGTTCTTTGCTAGAGCGGCTAGTTGTACATCGGAACTACGAAATGCAGTGTCCATGCCCGCGTTGATGAACACAGCCGCTACTGTCGTTTGAGGCTGCTGAAAAATTCTGCTATAGCTGAGAGCACGCACTCACCAACGCCGACCATTGCGTACTCTTTGAAGAGACGAGGCTTCTGACGTCAGCGAATGCGTATTTCCCTGGTCTGCATACGAAGTCTGTCGAGATTCAGGAACATGCATATATTGCAATGAATCGGCGGGGTGAGTCTCTCTCATTGAATGCTCTTTGTACGCGAGTTGTGGCCAACCAATAAGAATCTGCCTTTCTTCTGATTGGCTGGTGGTGTCAGACAACAACCTCATGCGGACTCCAAAAGTTTATAAATATGGGTGTCCTACTCACATCCACTAGCCTAAGCGAGCACCAGGAAATTGGGCAAGATGATCGCCGGAGCGTATTTGCTGCCGGTCATTACCTACGCTTGCCCGGTTTGGGGTTACCTCGCCGCAATGCATAAAAAGAAGTTGCAGAGCGCCCTCGACAGGGGTCTTCGGCTAGCAGCCAAAGTCCCCCGTCGCTTCTCATCACGCCTTCTAAGGAGAGGACTTGGCGTCCGCTCCTTAGACGAAAGGCGGCTTGCACGCAAATTTTCTGCACGTGCGGCGAGCTTCCCAGACAATCCTCTTGTGGCTGGGCTGGGCAGGTAACGTATACGTCCAGTGATTCATGGAAACGCCCTCGGAGTATACTGCGCTAGTGTAGGCTAGCACAACAGCCGAGAATCGGCCTGCTACAGACCACACGCCCTACTTGGGCAGGGCCACGAGGCAGGAGTTCCAGAATGTAGCTCGGAACTCAGTTACCGAGCGTTTCGTCTCTGCGACGCACAACCGCACAGCCCAGAGCGTCGTCAACCACTAGCCTTAATCACAGTTCAGTGTGGTCACATACAACGTGGCAGTGCACGCTTACACGACCGAGAAGTCATTAGGAGCCTTTTATGCATCTGATTTATGTCAGCCTACGATAAAAACGTGCACCACATGTAGAACAACAGAAACAAATTGACTGTTTTATGCACCGTCGTACTGTACATTTTCTCGTTCTGACATATCGTAGCAACTTACGAAACACATCCCCGATAAAAAGTCGGACAAGTTTCTGGATACATGGGCTGCAATGGTTCTGTTTATGCACTCGCGCGAGTTTTATATCGTATGACGTTCAGACATCAGTGCTACCAACCTAACTACGTAGCAACGCTAGCTATGTAATCAGTGGTATTCACGTGGTAGTGTGATTTTATTAATTTGTATTGTAAATACGAAAGACATTCATACTGAAAGGCTCATTGACGAAATCCAAAACATGAGATCACTCTAGGATCTCGTTGTGCGGACTGTACGGAGTTCGTTACTCGTGCGGCCAGTTGTGAATCGCAACTACGAAACGCAGTATTAAATTAAATACACTATATATCTTAAAACATTATGATAAAAAGTGATGTGTTGTATAATATATCGTTACGACGGGCTCCTTGATCGTCGTATGGTAAAGTTAATAACAAAATACAAGACACAAATAAAGTCACTAAACCAGCTTTAATTATCACAATTAACAGTTTGTATCCATCATGTTATTCAACAAGATTATTCTCGTACAAGAAATCAGATAAAAATTGTTCACACGCACTAAAAACGCAGCACGGATGGATCCATTTTCAGTACTCAAACCGTTCGTTTACACCCACTTCCGATATTTTTTATACACGACAGAAATCGGATTAAAATCGGGTGCAAAATTTATTGTAAGATATTATTTTTTCGTACGATATAAATCGGATGCATAAAAGGGGGCTTAGATTTGTTCCTCTGATCATTGCCAACAGAGCAGAAGTCAGCAAAGCAACAAACACGTGCAAGGAGACGCGATGACGATAAATTGTCAAAGCTTTGACGTGCGACAGCACAAACTGCTGACACGGAGAGAATTCTACAAGAGTTCATATGACACATCTACGCCACAGTACCGTGTAACAAAATTATGAGACAAGTTGTAACACTGCCGATTTAGCGGAATCAGCTTTCTGCTGTGACGTCATAGAAATTATAACGATCGTGCTGTCTCAGTCTACACTTTAGTTAACATGACTAAAGTAGACACTGCAGTCGCGACGATCGTACTATTTGTATCACACTGTAGACGTAAAAAACGATTGATTATTTACCGTGTGTCATCAGGATAAAAATTTTAGGACTGATGATGGGAGCTTGTTAGCAAAATATGTCGTGTTAACAAAAACAGTAAGTCGCAAGACGGATTACATTATTATTATTATTATTATTATTATTATTATTAGTACATTTCCGGCTGTACAATGTTTACTCATCTTCCGGGACCAAAGATTACAGAAGTGATTGAATTCTCACCTTCCACTTCTGCTTGTACGTCCAAAGATCTTGTTCAATTTCTCGTTCCCTCAATATAGGCTGAATTTCTTCTATCCAGGTGATAGGTGGTCTTCCTCTTTTCCTTCTTCCTAGTGGGGTCCATTTCTTGCAATCATACCTGTGCCATTCTTTTTGTGTGTGCATACCATTGTAATTTTTTTGTTCGGATAAAATTAACAATTGAATTTTTTATATTCATTTTGTCCTTAATGACTTCATTTCTAATTTTCTCACGTCTGGACACTCTTGCCAAACGTCTCCAAAAGTCCATCTCTGTTGTCATTAATTTCGTTCTTGTGTGTTTATTAGTAGTCCAAACTTCTCAACCGTAAGTCATGATAATTATAAGAATGGTTTAAATTATTTTGTTTTCAGTTTCTGCTGTAATTTGCTTATTCCACAGGATTTCATTTAATGTAGATATAGCCATATTTCTCATATTAATTCTGGATTGTATTTCTTTGTCTTGCTTCCCACTGGCCGTAATTTTCATCCATAAATACTACTTGAATTCCTCTGTATATGAAATCTTCCCCATTTCGTCCTCCAATATCAAGTCTTGATGAAGGTCACCTATTGCGATGTATTGTGTTTTATTCATATTTACCTTTAGTCCCCATTTCTGATAGTCCTGTATCAATTTTCCAGTCATGCACTCTATATCTTCAAAAGCAGCAAACTGTAATAAATAAACTGTATCACCATCACGTGGTATTCCCATGTTCCTGCATATTTTTTGTAAGCCTCTATTGCTTTTTCCGTATAAATTTTGAAAAGCGTGGGTGATAGACAACATCCCTAGCGTAAACCTTTGGTAACTTGAAACCCTGGTGACAAATTCTTTCCTATTTTTATTCTCGATATTGAATTGTTATAGAAATTTTGTATAGCTTTTATGATGATGGGGTTGATACTAGTTTATCTTAAAGCTGTCCATATATTGGTTAACGGTACATTGTCATAGGCTTTTCAATGTCAATAAAAATTAAATAAAGAGGTTGTAACAGAACTGTTTCTTTTCAATTATTTGATGTAAGGGGAAAATATGATCTGTAAATGATGTATCAGTTCTGAAACCTGCTTATTCTTAAGTGTCCATTTCCTTATACTCAACTTCTAAAAAATCACTCTTCCATTAAGGCTACTTAGTGTGCTGGAAACAGCAGGCTTACATTTACTTAACGTTTACGGATTACATTAAGGCTCTAATTATTTATTTTATAATTGATTCTAGTTGCATATTCAAATTATAAATTTTTAAAATAAACTGGGATGTGTGCACATAGAACCCTATCCACAAGAAGATAGTCCAAAAAATTACACTAATCTAGACCTAAAATAAGACTACAGATTTTAAATTAAATACACTATACATCTTAACACATTATGATAAAAAGTAATGTGCTGTATAATATATTGTTACGACGGTCTCCTTAATCGTCGTATGGTACAGTTAATAACAAAGTACAAGACACTAATGAAGTCACTAAACCAGCTTTATTTATCACAATTAACAGTTTGTATTCATCAAGTTATTCAACAAGATTATTCTCGTACAAGAAATCAGGTAAAAAATTTTCACACGCAATAAAAATGTCAACTAATAGAGTCCCGCACAATTATAAAACACACAACACTTCGCCACAATACTTACAATCGAACTGGAATAAATCGCCACTTAAACTAAACTGACCTTCGCCGAATGCCCATATTTATACACCGCTGAAATTCCAGAATAAACCATAATACGCGTCAACACTAGAGCGTAATTGCTTGTGGCCTTGAACACAGCGCGCGCGGACCGGAGAGGCTGGAACAATCTCTTAACGCATGCTAAGAATCACGTACGCACACAACATTACAGCTGGTTCCTCTGGAATAGCCGAGAAACACGTAGATTCTTCTGTAATTTCGTAACATTATTGTAAATTATCTTACATTATTACATTATTAGTAATTATCTTACTTACATTATGTGCTTTAGTTGTCAAAAGTAGACCTATAAAAAAATCAAAGGGGTAGGGTAGTGTCGGGGTCACTACCGCTGAGTTTTTTGGCGGAAAACGTCTTACCCTGGCAGTGTTGCTGGGACGGAGTGTTTGTAGATTTTGTAATGGGTCGTTTTAAATAAATTTAAAATCAAGCAAAACACAGGTTGCTGCCGTAGAACGACTTTTCAAAGCGCTCCGTCACCAAAGGGTTATAAACGCTAAATCTCGATTCTCAAACGTCTCATCTGTTTGAATTTCGTAGCATTCCATCAGTTCTATCTCACTATCGAAATTCGTTGTTTGTGAACTGACGTTAGGCATTGGTGCTCGCCTTGACTTTTCGACGCTGCATCATCCTCCGCATTCGTTCTGCTGCTGTCATAGGGGCGTTTTTGAATTCCTGATTCATTCTTCTTTTATTTTGTAAGCGTATACGATAGGCATTCACCGTCTTGTTGTAAAGATATTTTGAAATTTTTTAAGTTTTACCGAAAATTTGTTTAAGTTCAATACTTTGTTACTGTATTATTTAATAAACACCTCAAACAACGACCTATGCATACGCGTTCCCGAGCTGTACTAATTTTTCCGCGCAGCGAACCGGCGATTTTCCACTCCAATTTGGCGGCCATCTTGCGATGACGTGCAAGGTCACGGGCTCAAGGTTAATAATGCGTGACATTCTTTCATCCTTGCTCTTTTTAATCGTGTTTTGCTTATTTAAATACATGTTATAGTTTTAAAGGTATTAATGTTTGTCTGGTATACACAAAATCGTAACATCAACTTTTGCATAGGTTCCCCTCACACTGGACTCGCGGTGTAAGACGTTTTCCGTCAAAAATTCATTGCCAATTGAATAACATATTTATACAGAAAACTTATTGATGGTGATGGTGATGACGACGCCGCCGCCCAGGTTCAGTTGTCACTGAACAAGATACCCCCAGTAATCAAACTTCAGACGCCTGTTACTTGAGATCAAACTAGGAGTTACTGTAGGTATTGTTTTTCACAGACTTAAGCCAATAAAAGCTGGAACAAGTATCCAAATTTTATGAGGCTGTCAGATCCAAACCCAAAGCACTTAATAATATTGAACAAAGCACTAATATTATTGAACAACTTCTACGAGATTATATTCAGTTGTAATTATTATGAAATTATTCGATGAAAAACCCTTGCCACAAAAACTACTTGACTTATTAAATATCCGCGGCAGATTTACCGACATCTGAAAAAAAAATACCGACGAGGAAAAAAGTGGTAGTAAGGTAAAAAGTGAGACCACAGAAGTAATTTAATAGCGTCTGTCACTACTGGAATCAAGATAAATCGTTGTAAGTGGGTTCTAAGACCCGATCCCCTGTAGCGATAGCAGTAATAACTCTGGTTTGTTTTTCAAAAGCTGTTTACGTTTCAACTCTATTTAAAAGTTTTTATCTGTAAAGTAAAAATGATTTAATATTTATTTATTTATTCAAATTTCTTATTTAAAATTAATGTTTTTAATTAGTTGAATTTTTACAAGGCACAATCCTGTTTACGAAAAAAAAAGAAGAAATCCACAAGATTTACCGGTCTGACCAACATGAAACATAACAGTAATAAGTATGGTTACTAGAATATAATAACAAGTTATATGTCAAGAGTTTCTACTTTGCTTAAAGCTTTTCAAAAACGTACTTCCTAATGCACGTATATTTTCTGACATATTTGGTCGATAACTTGCGCATAATGAAATAGGCCTACGCTAAATATTACATCAATACTGCCTTCTGCATACTAATGTTGTTTACACATGCATTAATAATGATCAGCCCAACCATGGCCGGCTCTAGTGTCAGGCCGGAATGTAGAAATGTGGCAACCTTGCGTCTACGGCCGAAGCGGCAGTTGAATCGTGTGATCTGTATCGTGTGAGCGGATAACTTTCTAGTAAAATTTACAAAGGTCTTGTTACAGTTTGCTGTTAGCGACTGATTTTGCAGTGCAGTAGTGCTGATTAATGTTGTAGTTTATAATACTACAGTGTCATTAGTCTTTGTTGTTTGTGTATGTTTTAAAATTGAAAATGTTTATAAGGACGTTGCGCACATTTGCGGCCGATCGCTGGTGCGTGATCGAAAATGGGAACCGGTGAGTTTCCATAGACACTACTTCTTTGTTGTCAATAACGTAGTACACATATAAAACTTCGCTTATGAATGCGACTACATTTAACTTATAATCTATACATTGGTAAATGAAGAATGAATTCATTGATTGGTGAATGAACATAAATATATATATTTTTTAGATTTATTGAAACATTTTCAATCCCCTTCTCTGTGCATAACATTTGTGCAATGCCTGTACATTTTTTAAGTCGCCTTCAAACACGTATTGATCAATCCACGTACTTATTGAAATATAACCTAAACCAAAATTTCCACGTGTTTATACAACTTAATAGGATAAGTGCTTAGAATCTTTAACTTACAGTAACCTTCCGAAATTAATTTTCTACAAAACGTTAGTCGACGGAAATAATAAATTGTATATAATTCATTTAGTGTACGTGTGTCAGTGATACTCCCTTGGCCGGTTCTATTTAAAAGAATAGAGATCGCAGCAAAAGTTCTATCAAAAGTGCTGATAATATTACCACTTTTTACAAATCTGTAAGCCCCATATAACAGAACGTAGAGACGTAAGGTTTTTACCATTGGAAAGATAATTTTTGTGTTTACAAAGGAAAATTTGTATTAACATAAATGGTTACAAGTCAATATTTCCTGATCTGAGTCATCTTAATTTGTTAAAAAAGTGTCTTCATCGTTGTACACAAAATGCAAACGATTCACTAAACCTCTTGAGTGGAATAGATTGCCAAAAAATAAATTTGTTGGCTTTGAATACCATGATGCTGTGCTGGCTATCAATGAAGGTAAGATGAGCAAATGGACAAACTGAAGACCCCGAGTATGGGGCTGGACTATTTGAAATGAGGTAAAACAATAAAAATCTGTTTTAAAACTTTACACGCGTTTTTCTCAAAATCTACTTTTTTTAGATAAATGACCCATTATTACAGAAACCAAGTAAGCTATCAAGCTGAATTTTTTTCTGAATATTGGGATAGTAGGAACATAAGTACACTACTAGTATTTTGTAGTTTCACTGAAAAATAAAAACGTAAAGAAATATTAAGTACGCTTTTTGTATGCAAATGTTTAGAGAAAAACATACAAAATTATAAAATATCAAAAAATTGAGGTAGCTTTATAATTGTATTAGCGTTTGAAGAGTATAATATGCTAACTTGCGTGCTAAAATTTCAGACTTATATCTTGTATAGGTTCTGAGATAATGGATCTCAAAATTAATGAATTTAACATGGTAACCATAGCCGGTTACGAGTGACCTTAATTAATTTTTATAAGTTTCTATTTTCCCTTTTTTCCTTATTGTTCCCTCGTTTCTTATCATATCCGTTCATTTTGTATACCGTGTTGTCCTCCACGTCCATATCTTTAAACTTTACGGACACCATGGTATAACACTTAGTCTATGTGTCTACCCTTGGGTGAGGTGTTCGGATTGTATAAACTTCACTAATATTTTTCCTTAATGACATTTGTAGTCTTCCGATAAACTATCTTTTTTCAATTTGTTAAAAACTAATGTTGCTATTCAATCCCAACTTTTATTTCTTCTGTACATCTACTATCTTTCTTATTATGCTATCCAAGTATGTAAATATTCTAATTCTTTCAAGATTTGATCATTTATTTGATTTTTGCAGGTGTAAAAATTTATTTTTCTTTTAAATCAACTACACAGACTTGAATAATTAAAATTAGTTAAGTCTTCTGGATAACCCGAGTGACAGGCTAATACATAGCAGACGTGTAGGTGTCTGTTGAGTGCCGCCAAATCCTAACCAGATAATTATCAATACAGCGGGCATGTCCAATCCAATCCAATCGTGGGGCAGATGCTGGACGTGCCCCAGTGTTTGCAGTATGCGGGCAAGCCAAACAAGATCACTGCCTGATGCGTCAGATTCTTGATAGTCTTGCGCTAGAAAAAAGGATGGAGCCCTCCTGCAAGGAGGAATGGAAACTGTTATTGTGTAGCAGAACCGCGGAGCGATTCGCAACGGCTGGGAAGGATTTCTTTTTTGTATTGGAAAGGAAGGAGGAGGATTTATAGTTGTTTTCTTGTTTATTTTGTGGGGATAAGAAAGGAGTGTCACTTATGTGGCCGGGATGGAAAATAGTAGAGTGTCAAGCGCAGCAAGGGTGGAGGAAGAAAGGCAGATGATTGTTTACGGGGTGTCATCGAGCTCGGGGGGCGTTTAACTTTGCGAGGAGGTGGTCCGTCGTCTGTACTGAGGCGGCGGATGTGAGGGTAGGATGAGGCAGAGGCACTAGTGAAGAGTTTGAGCGTAAGAGATTGCACAAACTCATCCACAGAAGGAACCTTCAACCCTCGCCTGATAACATCATTTCTGACATACCAGGGAGAGTTGGAGATATACCGTAGGGAGCGAGATTGGAAAGCTTCTAAGCGCGCAACGATGTAGGGTTGTAGCAGGGACCAATATGAAGGCGCTGCGTAAGTCAGGATTGCTCTAAGAAAGAGGAAATAGATGGTGAGCTTAGTTAGCACAGGCACTGAACTCTGATGTGATATAAAAGGAAATAGTTTGACTTTGACGCCACGAGCTATCTGGAGTCATTGAGAGACATGGGCTGTGAAGCTAAGGCGCCGGTCAACAGTGATGCTCAAATACTTCACGGACCGTTTCCATGCGATAGGGCTCCCGTTAAGGGTGAAGGGCTGTGAGTTGACGGGAGAAGGCAATCGCTTCGGATTTCGACTGCCACCCGCCATTTCCTTAGCCAGTCTGGAAGAATGGCGAGCTGACGTTGCACCACTCCAGCGGCATGACCAAGCGGGCATGTGAACCAGTATACAATTTGTAGCCTTAATGTTACGATACCGTGAATAGAGCCTAGCATCTATAAATTGTTAACCGCACTACGAAGCTACGTTTTTCAAATAGTTATTACTTTTATACAACAGCAGCGTAAAACGTTTAACAAGATCGAGTCTATTTTTCTCAATCTCCACGAGAAAAGCTAACACAACCAAAGATCTTCTTCTTCTGACAGTTGCTATTCGTTTCGGATGTTGAATGTCATGCAGACTATTTTAGCTTTCTGCACTGCTGCACGGAATAAGTCAGTTGTATTAATGCCAAACCAGGTATTTAACTTTCTCAGCCATGATATTCTCGGTCGGCCAACTCCCCTCTTTCGAAGTACTTTTCCCTGTAGTATGGACTGCAATAAGTAAAATCTCCGTTCATCGTTCATGAGATGTCCCAGATACTGGAGCTTTCTTATCTTCACTGTGTTAATAACTTCCCTTTCTTTCGTCATCTTTCTAAGAACTTCAACATTAGTTATATGTGCTGTCCATGAAATGGTCAGTATTCTACGGTAAAGCCACATACACAGGTATGTGGTATATGTATGCGGTGTAAGGTATGTGATGCGCAATACATGTACATAGCCTCTCATGTACAAATGCCAACCTCACCTTCTCGAAGTATAGGCTCGGTTGTATGGTGCACCATGTGAATGACGAGGAAATGGCGACCTAGTGACTACCGGAATAAGTAGTCTCCCACTTGTTAGTCGACAGCTTCGGATGGATGAACTGGCGAGCAGTAAGGCAAATTTCATTGTCCTGGGGTTGGAAAATCGCCCCCGAAGGCGGATGAACTAGTTACTAGCAACGACATAGGGATTTAGAAGGCAACGAGAAACCACTACATTAAAGGTCGTTTAGATATCTCTAGTAATATCATCATGGCTATGTTCAAGAAACAATCATCCGGAGCTTCAAGTTTCCCAATCTGATCGCCGGGGGGGGGGGACAGTTTTGAACTGTTATGAAGTGAAAAGAAAATTAAATACAAACACAGACGTTAATTATGCACTTGGAATGTGAAAACAATGGCCCAAGCCGGGAAAATATATAATGCCATCCAAGATATGAGAAGAAAGAATATAACAATCTTGGGAATAAGCGAAATGCGATGGCCAGGTGCAAACTATTGTGACACTGATAAACATTGGGTTTACAACCAAAGATAATTGATTTTTAATATTAAGCTTTAGTATTTGCTTAATAACCTGTTTTTGTCCTTGTGGAAAGAAGCGACAAAATTTCCAGTGAAAACGACAAATTACGACGCGACATTGAAATGGTAAAATTGGGAATAGAGAACAGAAAACATAACAATTATTTCTTGAAGAAGAAGTACAATAAACCGAGGAAACAAAGCGAAGAAGCAGCAGAAGTACAGTGAACGTTACTCACTTTGGTATGTGCTGGTTATCGTATATAGAAAACTATAGTGCAAGAAATTTAGGAGCAAACAATAACAAAAAAACAGAAAATGGACATACAGTTATATTCGCCTTTTTCATCCGCTTCTAGCATCAAGTGTCGAGTTCTTCAGAACCCCGCCCCCACCCGTGATATTCTCTTCTATCCTGGGCTAGGCACTTAACCTTTAACAGGGTCTTCAAGTCCTGTTAATCAATTCCTCAATATAGTAGATACATTCCAATATATTGGCTCCCAGATAAACAACACCAATGACATCAACACTGAAATAAGAAGAAGAATATATCTCGCAAATGAAACATATTATGGATTAAAAAAGCACCTGACATCTAGCTTCATCTCAAGAAGCACGAAATGCAAAATCTACAAAACATTTATCAGGCCAAGGCTGACATATGGTTCAGAAACCTGGACAGTGACAAAAAAATAGCAAGTGACGTCAAGGTTGCTGTGAAAGACGGACTCTAAGAACAATGTTTAGAGCAGTACAAGAAAATGGAATGTGGCGCAGGCTCTATAATTATGAACTATACCATCTTTACAAAGAGCCAGACATTGTCAGGCTAATCAAAATACACAGGCTAAGGTAGGTTGGACACACAGAGAATGGAGGAAGGACAGCCTACGAAACATATTTTCTACCAGAAACCAAGGTAGAAAAAGGGAGAAGACCCCGAAGTAGATTCAAAGACCAGATAGAGGAGGACTTCGAAAAGCTGAACATAAGAAACTGGAAAGCCAAGACATGCAATAGCGAAGAATGGAATTGACTCTTGGAGCAGGCCAAGACCCACCAAGGGTTGTAGAGCCACGGTTGATGACGATGAGTAGATACATTCCCAGTGTTGATCTGTCACAAGTCACTGCAGTGCTCTTCTCCCTATTGTTCTGTTACGGTGCACAAAACTTGTAGCAAATTTTCTAATTTGAAAAAAGTGTAAACAATGCCTCCGCAAATACAAATAAATTATTATATATCACAATATGGTTTATCGTGTATTTATGGTTTACTACTTTATGATAGTTTGCTTTGTTATGTATAATCATTTATATCGATTATTGACTCATTATTATTAGCTACTGTTTAGCTTTAGAGACGTAATTGCTTTAATGTATTAAATTGTATATACGACCATCATAATAATCATCATCTTCACGGATTAAACCAAGGATGGTTTGTTCCGGTCTCAAATGGTCACTCCAGCGCTTCCTCGGACGTCCCACACCTCTCCGTCTCCTCGGCTTATAGTTCCAGAGTTGTTTGGGGATGCGGCAGTCATCCATTCGGCAAAGATGTTCCCACTAATTCAGCGGATACTGGGCGATCCTGTCGAGTATACTCATAATATTCAGTTCCTGTCGTATATCTGTGTTTCTTCTATGATCATTGAGAATATACCTTGCCACGTGCCTGAGAAATCTCATTTCAGCCGCTTCGGTGCGACTGGTCTGGCCTTTCATTAACGTCCAATTCTCAGACCCATAAAGAAGTGTGGGAAGGGTCATCACCTTGTAAAATTTTAGGCGTGTTTCTTTACTTGCTGACTTGAGGGTTCGCCTAATGGTCCCACACATAAGTTTGAACTTAAGCAACTTATTAACAGCGTCGTTGTTCGTATTGTAAGACACACTGTAGTCCAGGTATTCAAAATTTCTAAATTGTTTCAGGACAGTACCATCTATAACAACTTTTGCCCACACGGGATCAGTTTCACATAAACCCACCACCTTGGTCTTCAGTGTGGATATTTGCAATCAGTCGTATCATTGCAATGCCTCGGGTAGAAAAATGGTGAGACCGAATAATGATATTGAATGGGAGAAAACCAAAAACTGAATTAATATATTGTTTGTTAGTTAATTATTACTAATTATTATATTTGTTATTGGTTATTACTTATTATCATCATCATCATCACTACTCCAGGTCTGTGCCTTAGACCTGTTCCGGAACCCATCTCATCCTCGGTCTACCGACATCTCTCTTCCTAGTAGGGTGATAACTCAAGGCAGCCACAAGTGGACGGACATCAGGCATGCGGTTCAAGTGTTCACACCATCTTCTTCTGTGGTCTTCAATCTTCTGTTGCAATGATACAATGACTATATCGCGTCTAATATCCTCGTTCCTTCTCCGATCCAAGAGAGAACAACCTTGCGTCTCTCTTAGAAATTTCATTTCGGCTGCCTGAATTCTCTGCACGTCCCTTTTACCAAGAGTCCATGTCTCACTAGCACACAGGAATGTGGGGACAGCCACAGTTTTATAAAACTTCATTCCTTGTTTTATTCCTTCGTTCCTTCCGTGTTTTATTTTTCAGGTACCTATGAATCCTTCCACAGATACGTCTAAATTTTGTTAGTTTACTATCCCAATCAATATCAGTTCCATATGAGATATTACAACCCAGGTAATTAAAATGACTAACCTGATCAACAATCTGATTATTCACGACTACCTTAGTTCTTATAGGATACCTCCCCTGAAATGCCATCGTTTTAGATTTTGTAGCAGAGATCTGTAGCCCATAGTCTTGTATGATGCTATTGAACGTAAATATCGCCCGCTGTAACTGGTATTCTGTTTTCTGTATCATTACCTTGTTATCTGCAGGAAGCAATGAATTCACATGAATATTTTGCTGAAGTGATATTCCCTAGTCAACTTTAGCTGTCCATCGCCAAAATATGTTGTCCATGTAGATATTAAAAAGTGTCGGTGAAAAAGGGCACCCTTGTCTCACATCTTTATTTGTAGGAATATTTTTTGATAATTTACCGTTTAAATCCACGACAACCGCTGTCTTGTAATATAAGCTCCTAAGAAATTTAACTAATTTCGAAGGGAATCCTAAAGATAGCATCGATACATGATCTCCTCTTCCAAAAGTTATAATTATTAGTTATTATTGCAGTACAACAAGTCATATACAGTGTAAGCTAGATTTGATATAAATAGTGCTGTACTGATGCAGCTAACAAAGCAAAGTACTAATTAAAGCAATAACTTTTCAATATTTTGCTTACAGCTTTACTCCATGTAGAATTACAAAAAAAGGAGACTTTACAAATTTCGTAGCTACTAAAACCATGTAATGAAATCAAACCGATACCAAAAATCAAGAAAGAGACATAAATTTCACCTTAAATATTTTACAGTTTTAACATGATAATGTTTTTAGGCTGGGGGTCATTCCAAAAAAATGTAACGTCATCGAAAAATGTAACGCTTCCACACTTTCGATTCCCCACAGTCTAGAAATCTTCGGTCTCTGTCGTTTTAATGATAATGTTTGTTATATAGTAAATATATTTGTTATATAGTAAATATTTGTTATATGCACATTATACGTTTCAAAATCCTAAAAACATTATCATGCTTCGATGTTTCGGTTTCATCGAAATTTCTTTAATTTTTTTTACACTCGTTTTAATTTTTTTTAACATATAACTTATCAAACTAATAAAACTACTTTAGCTTTCTTTTAGTAAGTTTACTGATCTTTTAGCGACTTTATAAATTTTATTTACCATATAAATGCTTCAAAACGATACACCACAAAATAAATTTGACTTTTCTTAAAATTCGGACTTTATTCTGAACAGTTTTATTAAACTAACAAATTGAATTTCTATAAATAGACAGCAGCTCTGACATATGCGTTTGTATGGAACATTATTTGAACAGCTGATATCCGATAGGTCGGTTACCACACGTGCCTACAAGGATATAGTTAGTCTGTTGTATTCTCTGTCATTCCACACCTTACACGGTATACATTGAATTCCCAACTGCCAGCAGCATGCATGCGCCCGCGCGCGCGTGTGATAGAGAGAGAGAGAGAGTTTATCAACGCCTTCTGCCCCCTAACAGTCTGTTTCCAGGAGACTACGACTGTTCATTCATTACATTTTATTTACTTCTTCTTCTTCTCCTCTTAAGGATTAGTTTATATAAACCTGTTTCGGCACCCATCTTATTCTCGAACGACCCACCTCTCTTCTATCAGTGGGTTTATAGTTCAGTGCCGCTTTCCGCAATCGATCCTCTGTCATCCTTTGCACATGGTGCCACCATTTTCTTTTGTAAATTGAAATAATTTCATATTTGTCCTTTATTTTGAGTTCTGCTCCTATATCCTCATTCCTTGTTCTATCTCGTAATGTATAATTTAAAGTATTTTGATTAAACTGCATTTCAGCACTCTGAACTTGCCGCTTTCCTTTTTTGCCATGACCCAAGCTTCACTTGCATAAATCAACGTGGGTATTGCAATTGTCTTATAAAATTTAATCCTTGTGCTGTGAATTGTTTTATTTCTAAGATTTCTATGAATGGAACCAAAAATATTCATAAATTTCTTTATCTACTCTTTTATATCATATTCAGATTCATAGCTTATTCCACAGCCGAGATATTTGAAACAGCTCACTTGTTCTAAAGTGCTGTTGTTTATAACTCTCTTTAGTCCTCACTGAATATTTACTTTTAAAGGCCAAGGTTTTGATCTTTCTTACTGAAATTGCCAGTGAGTATTCTCTTGCCACTTCTTATAATTGAAACATAGCTCTCTTGCATATCATTCTCATTTTCTTGAATAAGAACTATGTCATCTGCATATAGCAGGGAACACATACAAATTGATTTGTTAAACTGTATTCCCGAAGTCACTTTGGATTTCCAAGCTCTCAACATGTCGTCAATGTCACTTTATATACTATTCTCCATAAAACTTTAAATCTCATAAACCCTTTGTTGGCTGTGCCGCTGCCTATCTGCATATCTTCTTAAGCGATCACATTTCTGACATCATCTGCAAGGCTCCATGTCCACTCCGTCCGTCTCTCTACTTCCCGGTTTCTACTCCCATCCAACCTCGTCATAGGTCGACCCACGTTTCTTCTACCAGTGGCTTTATAATCGCTTTCGGCAATCGATTCTCTGTCACCCTTTGCTGATGATCCCACCATTGTCTTCTGTAAATTGAAATAATTTCATTTATGTCCTTTACTTCGAGTTCTGCTCTGATATCCTCATTCGTTATTCTATCTTGTAATGTATAATTTAAAATATTTAATAAAATGACAAATTCTGGTCATTTAAAAGCCTATTAAATTATTTGATTTTGTTGCAGTTGGTAAGGTTTTGCATTGAACCGTAAACTCTATCAGGGAGATGAGAGTATAACTTTAGCGTTAACTAACCCGTCTGAGGGGTACACCTTGTCTATACACCTTAACCTGTAGGCCTATGGAATGCTGATATAGTCGTTGGTTACATAGACATCGATTGTAAAATTAATAAGTTCACACACTCTAACGGCAAACACTAGAGGTACGGTGAAGATAGAAGCAGTTGTAGTGTCTTACTTATATAATAACGAGATATCCAGTACGATTCGATAAGTGTTTTCTGACGTACTAGCTCTGGAACGGTCCATAATCGTTAAAACAAGGTAACGCTTCGGATGCGACCAGGTCGAGGCTCTGTGATTGGCTGAAACCCTGGTCCCCGAGGTAGCAATCTGTCGCTTTTTACCTCCTGAAGAAGACTCCCCCCCCCTAAAGGAGGAATACAAATCGTTACCGGGGATGTCAAGAATTTACACCGACCGACCACGGTCTAACAGCCCGGTATTTAATAATTTTGATAACTATTTCTCTCCATTCATTTGTTAACATGCTATACTGGTAACAAGTAACAGCATTAGGTGACAATCATACGTCGTTTCATATCCATAACAAAAGTTATTTTGATGCTTCTGTCTGGGTTAAACCCATGCGTTACTTCAGTTGGAATAGAATCCTTACTTATCCGCTATCTACTGACTTTTTATCATCTGTCTCCCCAACTACCGAGCTGCAATCCAACTAAGTTTTGTTTTCCAGCATGTTATGGTGTTTTGCCCGTAGAAAAAAACATGGTCGTTTAAACAACGACAATACTATTATGTAATATACTGTAACCGTGAAAATTAATATTTCAAACAGCGCCTTTATAATCCGATAATAAACTTGAAATCTGTTTTTTTTTTTGAATTTCTACGTTTAAAATGTCAATTCTTATGTAAAAAAAATCCGTTGCTAGGCAACAAAATGTAACAGTCTACTACCAACCGTCTGTCAACAAATTTATACAGACCTTCTTCTATTTGATATTCCGTCATTCCATTCCGTTTTGTGTCCATTAGGTAAACTTTATAGTCTCTGACGAAGCAGGTTAATAAATCTGTGAACCTAGCGTAAAAAAAATAAAATATATACTGGCAAAAGCTCTCTCTCTCTCTCTCTCTCTCTCTCTCTCTCTCTCTCTCTCTCTCTCTCTCTCTCTCTCTCTCTCTCTCCATCTCTCTCTCTCTCTCATTCTCAATCTCTCCCTCCCCTCTATACGTAATTCGTTTTTCTCCTCACACTCTCCTTCACGGTGGTCCCATGTACTCACTCATTGCCATTCCAATCTGGAACAGCCATGCTTTCCTCAAACCACAGCGGGTTTCCACGTCATAATTTGCATTGGGAAGTCTACTTCCCGTCATCCTATAGACACGCCCGTACCAGGAACTTGCCGGCTTTTAATATCTTGAACAGTACTTCCGCCCACACACATTTTTCATTCTATTTCATCATTCGTCAGCCTTTCTCTTCTCTAAACTCCAACCGCTCTTAAAAAATTAATCCGTCTCAAACGAATTTAATCGCCTTAAATGATGTTTCGTCCATTCATTCTCCAAGTTTTTGCTTCATACGTTAGTACGCTTTTTCTAGTTGTTCTACAGCTATTGTATTTACACCTTGTTTTCTACGATTCCATAACACTTCATTTCTACAGCTGACGATAGATTTCCCTGATTGCGCTGTTCTTTCTTATATGTCTCTATCGTCTGTTTCTTCATGATGTGTAATAATTATACTCGTCTCTTTATTCGATAATTACTTTATCGTGTTGATAGTCACATTAAACACACACACACACACACACACATATTATTAAGCACATACTAAATCCTACAATAAAATATATTAAAGCAATTACATGCAAAACGTAAACTAATGATAATGCGTCAAAAATCGACATAAATGTTTATACTTCACAAAGCAAATTATCATAAAGTAGTAAACAATGAATAAACGATAAACCGTATTATGTTGTACAGGAATGTGTTGGTTTTTGAGGAGGCACGGTGAGGAGGCAACAACAATCATAATATTACAACAATATTTCTTAGGAACTGCAATAATGTTTGTATATGATAACAGAATAATAGATAGGAGGAGCTTTGCAGGAATTTGGTCAGTTGATGAGTACGTGCAAAGCTGAAGTTCACCATAGAAGAACAGAAAGACGGTGTGGAAGGCAAAGATTGGGAATGTATCCACTACACTGAGGAATTTGGATAACAGGACGGGAAGATCGTGTTGACGGTTAAGCCGATAGAAGAGAGTATCGGCTGGGGAGGGGAGGGGGGTTCTGATGAACCCCGACGCTTGAAGCCCAAATGCGGATGAAAACGAAGAACACAACAGTACGTAAATTTTCTGTTTTTGTGGTTTTTCACTAATTAATTTCTTGCTCTACAATTTTCTATATAGGATAAACAGTACACACAAATAAAATGGAGTAATGTTCATTGTACTTCCGCTGGTTCTTTGCTTAATTTCTTCAATTTATTGTCTTTCTTCCGCAAAAAATAATTGTGGTGTTTGACATTTTCTATTCCCAATTTTACGATTTCAATATCACGCCTTAATTTGTCATTATCACGAGAAACTTTGTCTCTTCTTTCCAGTAGGCCTAAGTCCTGTAAGCAAGAACAAAAACAGGTTATTAAGCACATACTAAATCCTATGAAAAAAAATCAATTATGTTTTGTTGCTATAGTTTTGTCGTGAAGTTTGGGAAAAACAGACATTCGACATTCTTAAACGTTTTTTTTATGTTGGTATTTTAACAGAGTAGTAAATATTTTAAAAACATGGCTTCGTACTGTAGTATGTATGATAAGGTTAACAATCTATAGATACTGGGCTCTATCACGGCGTCGTAACACTAAGGCTTCAAGGTAAACCTACCCGCTGTACCTGGTAGGACTAATATTACCTGGTTAGAATTTGACATAGAATAAATTCCTGGTTGGAATAAATAACATACGTTATACGGATGATACCGTCATATTCGCAGATAGCTTAGAGGGGCTGCAACAACTAATGAATAGAGCGACAGAAAGCAGCCGTAGATATGGTCTAGACATCAATGTTAATAAAACGAAGCTAATGATTGCATCTAAGAACAAGTTCACAAACTGCACCCTTAATATAAACCAAAGGCCAGTTGAACGTGTAAGCCAATTTACATATCTTGGTAATATAGTCAATGAACAATAGGACCACAGAATTCAAAAGGCAAGAGCAGTGTACACTAGAATGAGCAGTTTATTCAAAAGTCACAATTTAACAATAAACACAAAGATGAGAGTTTTACGCTGCCACGTATTCTCGCTTCTACGGTGTAGAGTCTTGGACTTTGACTGAAGCCGTAACTAAAAAATTGGAATCTTTCGAAATGTGGCTTTACCGTAGAATACTGAGCATTTCATGGACACCACATATAACTAATGTAAAAGTTCTTAGAAAAATGAAGAAAGATAGAAAAGTTATTAACACAGTGAAGATAAGAAAGCTTCAGTATCTGGGACATCGCATGAGAAATGAACAGAGATTTTACTTATTACAGTCCATACTACAGGGAAAAAAGTACTTGGAAAGAGAGGAGTTGGGCGACCGAGAATACCATGGCTGAGGAATTTAAGGACCTGGTTTGGAATGAATACAACTGACTTATTCCGTGCAGCAGTACAGAAAGTTAAAATAGTCTGTAGGATATTCAGCATCCGAAACGGATAGGAACTATCAGAAAAAGAAGAGAATTTGAAGGCGCTAGACACCTTTATGTCTGCTATGTATCGTACTGTTACTCGGTTTATCCAGAAGACAGTTTGCTCTTAATTATATGCTAAAATTAATCAGTTTTAAGTATTCAAGTCTGAATAGTTTATTTGGAGGGAAAATAAATATTTAAACGTGCAAAACTTAAATAAACTAACAAAACTCGGAATAATTAGAATATTTACGTACAGTACTTAGCTAGCATAATAACAAAGATGGTACATCTACAGTAAAAATAATATTTAGGATTCAAAACCAAAAATAGTTTTTAACAAGATAACAAACGTTTTTACCGGAAGACTGATAATGTCATTAAGGAAAAGATTATTGAAGTATATGCATTATAAAGTCACCACTCTATCGAGTAGAAACAAGGAACATCGGTTGTAGCACAGCCGTTTGTCCGTAAAGTTTAGAGTCCGTTGGCTCTGGAGGACAACGCGGAATGAAATATTGACAAATATGATAAGAAACAAAGGAGCGATAGGAGAGATAAGGGGAACATAGAAACTTATAAAAATGAATAAAGGAAAGGACAGCCAATTCGTTAGGCTATTTTACGTTAAGAAGGAATCGCCTTACTGGGAATATGATATAAGAGAAAATAGAGGACAAAGCATTGACGAATTGATGCTATCAAGGAAGGTTATGTGGGAATGAGGTGAGTGAGATAACGTAAAGTGATGCATATGTTTAGAAGGGTATTGGAGCTGTTACAAGACACAAGACCTCAGTTGGTTTCAGTATATTCTGTTACAGCGACAGCTTAAAATATTAGTATCCATAAGGCTGTGAAAAAAATGTTAACACAGAAGCTGGTGATATTCATGAGCTTAAACGTCTCATTATTATTATTATTATTCCAGCTGTGCAATGTTTACACATTTTCCGGAACCAAAGATTACAGATGTGATTGAATTCTCATCTTCCAGTGCTGCTTGTCCACCCAAAGATCTTCTTCGATTTCTCGTTATCTCAATAAAGTCTGAATTTCTTCTATCCAGGTGACAGATGGTCTTCCTCTTTTCCTTCTTCCTGGTTGTTGGGTCAATTCTATAACTCTCCCTGGCAATCTTTCCTGTGCCACTCTTTTCGTGTGTCCCAGACGTTGTAATTTTTCTGTTTGGATAAAATCAACAATTGAATTTTTTACATTCATTCTGTCCTTAATGACTTCACTTCTAATTTTCTCACGTCTGGATACTCTTGCTGAACGTCTCCGAAAGTCCATATCTGCTGTCATTAATTTTCTTCTTGTGTGTCTATTAGTAGTCCAAACTTCTGAGCTGTAAGTTATGATACTTCTATCAATGGTTTTAAATATTTCGGTTTTAGTTTGCTGCTGTTATTTGCTTATCCCACAGGATTCCATTATTTAATGTAGATATAGCCATCTTTTCCAAATTAATTCTGGATTGTATTTATTTATCTTGCTTTCCACTGGCCGTAATTTTCACCCCTAATTACTTGTATTCCTCTGTATATGAGATCTTCCCCATGCCTTCCTCCAACATCAAGTCTTGATGATGGTCACGTATTGCCATGTTTGATTCATATTTACCTTTAGTCCACATTCCTGTATCAATTTTATACTCGTGTACTCTATGTATTCAAAATCTTTAGCCAAAAGTAATTGGTCATCAGTTAAACTTCACATACCTTAGCAAATGTTATAACTCGAAAGTTTGTGCGTTCAAAAAAAGACAAAAATCATTACGTTACTTGTGTCCACTTAACTGTACTTGTGTCATTGCGTTACTTACGTTATTCGTGTCCAGTTTTAGAAATCTTTATCAGAGAAAAAGTTTCAAAACTTTATTTTCTTCAAACTCTTTAAAGATTTATTTAATATATCGAATAATTAAAATTCTAAATACTTTATATTCATGAAGTAATATGACACGATGTTTAAAAGTTCAAATTTAATTTTAAAAAAATTAGGCCTTGAAGAAAGGTAACATAACTTAATATACAGATTGCAAAGTCAAGCCCGTATTTTTTGTAACACTTTAGGAGTATATGAGTTTAAAAAGTAAATTTAGGTTTCTAAATTTAGCCTAATGACGCGTGGGGAAATTACCTTCACCTCCTGCGCCGTCTGCTCCTGCCTCCCCTTGAAGTAGCACTGAGCGCAGACATACCCAGCGTCTCCGAAGCACACCTGTAACGGGAAAAACAAAACGGTCGTTAGAAACATGTTTAAGTAAATTATTATTATTATTATTATTAGCGGGGGTCCTACAGTCTATCCCGCATCCCGCATCCCGCATTTCGATCGCCATTTCTCCCTATCCTTCCAGTCATCGTTTTCAATAGCTCGATCTCTCATGCTTTTCCTAATTCCTGTTCTCCATTGTGTTGTCAGTTTTCCTTTTCTTCTCCTGTTTTGTGATGTGTAAGTCAATGTTTTCTTTGGCCATCGCTTCTCCTCCACACTCATTAAGTGACCATACCATAGCAACTGTCTGGATTCTATTCTTTCTGCTGTTGTAAATATGCGCCCTGTTTTCCTTCTTATACCTTCGTTTCTACATGTTGCATTCTAGAAATATTACACGCTCTTCTTAAGAAGCCCATTTCCACAGTTTCTATCATCTTTTTCTCTTTATCTGAAAGTTGCCAGCATTCGCAGCTATAAGTTAAAATGGGCTCCACAACAGTTATGTAGATTGTCAGTTTAGTTTGAAGTTTCATTTTGTTCGACCAAAGTAACGAGTTTAGCAAACGAATAGCCTTTTTCCTGTTGTATCCTATTTTTGATGTCATTCTTTTTTGTTCCATCTTCTGAAATAATGCTTCCCAAATATTTGAATTCGCTACACTTTCCGATTCTATGGATTTGCAGATCTGGGTCTTCTTCTTGCATTTCTCCTATTTTCAGATATTCTGTTTTAGTAGTGTTTATGTTTAGACCCCATTTTTCGTACTCCTCTTTCAATTTTTTAAACATATGTGTCGTCCTCGTCACACGCTATAATTACCTGAACGTCGGCAAATAGGAGAGTTATTAAGCACTGCTCATCCATTTGAATTCCCATTCCTAATGTTTTTCTTCTGCAGTTACTGATGGCTTCTTGGATATTAATTTTAAACAGGGTAGGTGACAAGCTGCACCCTTGTTTAATCTCTTTTTGTGGTACGAAACAATTCTGATCGAACATTTCCCACTCTCATCAAACTGTTTGAGTCCTTATATATGTTCCAGACAGCGCGAACATAAATTTTACTCAGGCCAAACTTTGTTAAACTTTCAAAATGATTAAGAAAATGAATTACATAAATACATGAACGAAAATAGCATAACAAAACAGATTAGATAATGGACGCGTGAAGTTAACAAACTTAATCGTTCGTTGTGTTACTGACCCTAACATCTGTTAACAATTTCATTTTACTATTTTTTACAGAAAGGCTTAATATTTTTGCAAAAACAGGCTTAATATTGAAACAAGAAAAACAACACTACGATGCTGTTGTTGATTTCATAACAGGCCTACTTACCGCTCTGCCACGACCATTGTGGCAATCACTGTTTTCACTCCCATCTTCGTCAACTGTCTTCGGATTCAGTAATTAATTCATTTAAAAAAAGGAACACTAGTTTTGCGTTCTAGATAAATTAATTGATGTGTAAAATATTGAAAAAAAAATATTTCCATAGAAACTACTTCTTTGTTGTCAATGATATAAGAATATAAAAAATATGTAATATTCTTCTTCTGATAGTTCTATCCGTTTCGAATGTTGGATATCATACAGACTATTTTAACTTTCTGTGCTGCTGCACGGAATAAATCAGTTGTATTCACGCCAAACCAGGTCCTTAAATTCCTCAGCTATGATATTCTCGGTCGCACAACTCCTCTCTTTCCAAGTACTATTCCCTGTAGTATGGACTGCAATAAGTAAAATCTCTGTTCATTTCTCATGAGATGTCCCAGATACTGAAGATTTCTTATCTTTACTGTGTTAATAACTTCCCTTTCTTTCTTCATTTTTCTAAGAACATCAACATTAGTTATATGTGCCGTCCATGAAATGCTCAGTATTCTACGGTAAAGCCACATTTTGATAGATTCCAATTTTTTAATTGTGGCTTCAGTCAAAGTCCAAGATTCTACACCGTAGAAGAGGACCGAGAATACGTAGCAGCGTAAAAGTCTTTATCTTAGTGTTTACTATTAAATCCTGACTTTTGAATAAACTGCTCATTCTAGTGTACGCTGCTCTTGCCTTTTCAATTTTGCTCTTTATTTCTTGAGAATGGTCCCATTGTTCATTGACGAAGCTATGTTATTTTGCTTACACGTTTAACTGGCCTTTGGTTTACATTAAGGGTGGAGTTTGTGAACTTGTTTTTAGATACAAACATTAGCTTCCTTTCATTAACATTGATGTCTAGACCACATCTACGGCTGCTTTCTGTCATTCTTTTCATTAGTAATGAATCGGTCCCTCGAACAACGTTGTAACCACACTTTTTCATAAAGTGAGTAAATTGTGGAACAACGTCGTATTCAACATTACACATTATGTAGAGGTATATTTATCACTGTACGGCTTCAGTTGGCGTTACTTCAAAACAAACAATACCGCACTTTGTGGAACAACGTTGTAACCACACGGCAAGATGGACGCCAACGGTAGCACGTGTTTCACGACAGCAGCTGAAAAACGACTGAATAAAGGCAGAAGACGAAAAATCCAGATGAGTAAATGGAAAGATGAACACCGAAAAACAATGAGGAATTCTGTAATGCCATACATATCAAAAAGAAAGACACCTATACCTGGGAAAATACCAGCAAATGCGGTAAGTGGAACAAGGTTGTAACCAACGTTCATAGTTATTTTGTAGTTTATTTATTTCTATATTTTATCTAATGTTTAATATTATCTTTATGGTAATAGTTAGTTGTATAAATAGATACAATTTTTTAAGTATAAATTGTTAGGTTATGTTATGTCAACTTAGTGTTCCTATAAGTAAATAAAAAAAATCTTCAGTACTGTATTTATTTTAGATATAACAAATTGCCTGTAATATAATTTCTCTGATCTCAGGAAAGGGTTTTCCACTGCCAGTACAGATGTGGAGAACTAACTGCAGAAAATAAAAAGGTTGCTTTTGCTGAATTTTATAAAATGAATTTTGACAACCAATCTCTTTTTTTGGCATCGCAGTGCCTGGACGTGTCTGAGGTGAAAAAACGATACCTACACCAAAGAAAATATTTCTCGCCGACATTGTAGTGTTACTTATTACACTCCACTGGAAAATGGTATGATACGCATTTGCCATAAAAGAGTAAGTGATATTTTGAAAATTACCTCTCATCGTCTGCAAAACAAGATTAAGTTCAATAAAAGTCGTACTGACAAACGTGGGAAACGTTGTAATCGTCCTCACAAAATATCTGAAAATGTCATTGCCTTGATTAAGAGCCACATTCAGTTATTTCCGAAACCGGACAGTTATTAATCCCGGGGAAAACAAGGACTCGTATTATTTGAGTGCTGAACTAAACACACGTAAAATGTATAAATTATTTTGTGACGCTCACCCTGACGTCAAGTGTAGTGAACATACAGATAGAGACATACTTAAATCAGATTATATGTTACGATTTGGACTTCCGCGCTCGGATACTTGTAGTTATCGTGATCATTTATTTATGAAAATCTGCAGCGCAGAATCAGATGACCAAATAAAAAACCTAGAAATTGAAACCAAAATTCACCATGCAAGGGCTGATGCTGCATATAAGCGCTCAAAACCCAGATGTTGTGGTTATATGTGTAAAATTGCAACAAGTGCTTTTTTGTCCTCAGTTAACCCATTCTAAAATGTTTTATCAAAGGCAATATTCTTGTTATAATTTAGCAATACAAAGTGCAGTTAATCAAGCATTCTTTTGTTTCTGGCATCAGAGTTTTGCAAAAAGGGGAGCTGCAGAAATATCATCCTCAATTTTGAAATACATCAATGAAAAATTTACACCTTTGCTTCACGGTAAATCACGACTTTTGATAATTTGAGAGGATATGTATTGGCCAAAATAACAATTGGCGGATGGTGGCTCTACTACAACATTTAATAATGAAAAATGTTTTACGACTGTTGAACAGAAGTTCCTAATAACAAGGCACAGTTTCTGCCCTGTGATAGAGACTTTGCTTTGATTGAAAGAGCAAAACACAATTTTTTAATCTATGAGGCAAAAAACTGGGTTGAGGTCATAAGCAAATGCTCATCTGAAGTTTTCAGTTTCCATAATCAATACCGATGATTTCAAGGACATGAGTATTACCGAAAATTCTCTGTACAAATATAAATTTAAGATAACTGAATATGTTGGCTACAGATGACATCAGACGATCCAGCGACTCTCAGAGCTAGGATGAGCCACAGTGTTTTACATAGCTGGACGACACATCACTTAACCAAAAAAATAAAAGGACTAACAGCCGGAAATAATCCTCCTGTCTGTGTGGCTCAGTTGCCAAGTTTGTACTCCGGACCGCTGTCTATAAAGGCTGCTGCAAAGAAAGATTTAATGGACCAGTGCAATTATATTACCAAAGAATGCAGAATTTTTTATGAAAATTTGTTATCTGATTAGTTTGTTTCTTATACCGTGACAGTATAATGCGAAATTAGGAATTACACTTCACATAGAAATGAAAATGACAATTTAAATTTACCAGTAGATTATAATTTAATGTTCACAAATTGTTTACCAATACGGTATACTCAATGCATATTATTTTCTCATTCTCCTCAGTAATTTTTTTTTAATTTGTAATAAATAGTTATAGTAATATTTTTATTTAAGAACTAATTACATTTTAAAGGTATATTTTTATTTTGAATAAAAAATTATTTTGAAGTATACAAAAATGTAATACTGAAAACAAAAAATGTGTATATCTTGAATTTCATACTTTTATATTATATTTTATGTGGCAAATAAAGTAGGTTTTCAAGTTAAAAAATTGAACACCACCTTCGTTTATAAAACCTTTTGCTCTTTCCTACTGAATGAACAACGTTGTAACCAACATAATGTGTCGCTGGTTACAACGTTGTTCCAGTTTTGCAATTAATATTCTTCTTGTTTCTTAAAATTAGCTTATAAATTAAGTAGAAGTTTATCAGTTTATTTATTCTATTCATTTTTAAGTTTTTATGTAACACAAAAAAAGTAAAAAGAAGTTATTGCAATAAAATAAACAATATATTTAGTTTTTGATGGTTACAACGCTGTTCGAGGGAACGATTCAGTTGTTGCAGCCCCTCTAAGCTATCTGCGAATATGACGGTATCAGCCGCATAACGTATGTTGTTTACTATTTCACCGTTCAGAGAGATTCCCACATCACATTCATCTAAAGCTTCTCTAAATATACCTTCCGAGTAGATGCTGTATAAAAGAGGAGACGTAATGGTATTAGTATTTATTTATTCAACGAGGAAATTGAATTCTTGATATTTTACCTCGACCATGTAGTATTTGTCTGTCTGTATAACCACCTAACTGACTGTATATTTGTTTATCTACGTGTTTGTGGTATATCGCACGATAACTTTTGAACGCATCAACCGGTTTTGTAAAACTTGGAGTGCGTGTCCATTCTGTTACCCTACAAAAATCTGCTTCTCCAACAAAGTAGGAAGGGAGAGCCAAAGATATTGGGAGGTTAAAATTATGAAAAAAAATGTAGAAGTCCATGTGAGGGTATCAAGTTAAAAGGAATTTCAACTAAAGTCTGAATGTAGCTTTCTTTTTTTTGAAGTTTTTTTTTTACCTTTAGGACGCTATGGCCCCAAAAGTGGGGCAAGGTTTGATAAAATTGCAAATTCTATGTGGGACATCACATGAAAGAGAATTTTAACTGGAATCAGAATATAGTGCACAGTTTTTGAAAGCTTGAATTGTTTGAACGCAGGGCCTAAAAATGAGGTCAAAAATGTTTTTAAATTGTAAAAATCTAGCCAGATGTCAGAGTACAGAAATTTTGTTGAGTGTTTCATCAGTGATTCAGAGTACACCTTACGAAGCAACGTCTCGGGCTCAGGATTTTAGGTGGTACAAAGTTTTTTGGATGGCCGTGAAACATGGAGAATGAACACCACTCTGGACGACCAAACACAGCACGAACTGACGAAAATGTGTTGAAAGTGAGAGGTCTCGTTAAGTCTGATCGTCGTTTGACGGTGAGAGTGTTTGCTTATGAACTAAAGTTAAATCAAGAGAGTTCATAAAATTTTCATGCATGATTTGAACAGTCGCAAAATCTGCGCAAAAATGGTTCCAAAAACCTCACTCAGGAAAAGAAGGACAACCGAAAAAATGTGTGTCTTAACCTTCTTGAGCGCATTGAAAATGACACAGATTTAACGAAAAGTGTCACAACAGGTGACGAATCGTGGCTTTTTAGTATGATCCAGAAACAAATCGGCAAAGTGAAGAGTGGCACACAAAAGGCTCGCCACGCTCAAAAAAAACAAGAAAGAGCAAATCCAAGATCAAGTCAATGCTCGTTATTTTTTTCGACATTCGAGGTATTGTGCATAAGGAATTTGTGCCTCAAGGACAGACAGTCAATAAAACTTACTACCGTCAGGTTCTTGAGAGACTCAGAAGAAGGGCGGTTCATGACCGGCCAGAGATTGTTGACTTTTGGATGCTTCATCACGATAACTCTCCATGTCACACCGCACTTTCTGTGAGCGAGTATTTGGCGAAAAAGGGCATTCCTGTGGTAACTAAGTACCTTTACTCTCCTGATCTTACAGAATTAACACTGTTGCACACCACTACAGAAAGATTATTCCGATTAGCGCTTTTTTTCAAGCTTCACAGCTCACCCTCACAGGTGAAGGTTATTTATCGGAAGAAATAAATGTTATTTCCAATCTGATGATGAGCTGTAAAGCTTGAAAGCGCTAACCAATATAATTATTCTATAGCGGTGTGCAACAGTGTTAATTCTGTTTGCGATTATAACCACTAACACAACTTTCTTAATTAAATCTCATGATCTTAGTCCACGTGATTATTTCCTATATCCTAAAATCAAAGGCCAACTCCGAAGCCGCCATTTTGGAAGTGTGGAGAACATCCAAAAGATTGTGACGGACCAGCTAAAGGCATTGACAGTTGAAGACTTCCAGCACTGTTTCAACCAATGAGAACAACATCTTCGTAAGTGTGTGACTTCCCAAGGGAACTACATTGAAGGAGGTACAGTTGTTTCCTAGTCAATGGATGAATAAATAATTTTATATTATGATAAAATGCCCGACGTTGGTGATGGATGTGCGCACCACACTGTCGTGCAACTCGTCCACCGTGCCAGACGTTCTTTAGTTCTCGTTGTGTTTTGTAAATATAATGTTATTGATTTTTTCTGTATTAAAATTAAAAAATTTAAATTATTAAAAGACATTCTTTTATTTTTATTCATGTAATCTGCCGAGGATACGTCCCACAGATATCTATTTAATTTATATTTTTCGATAAATTTTGATGTTATTTCACGGTCCATTATGAATTGTAATTAAAACAAATTAATAATAACAATATTTAAAATAATAACTGCTAATGATATTTGAATGTATTATGTAAACGAAGAATGAACTAAACTAAATATTAAACTGAAATTTTATCTGAATCGCTACTTACTAAATATAAACTAAAGAATGAATGTAAAGTAAAATTAAACAGTAAACATTTATTAAACGAATGTGCTCTAAAAACATGTACTGTACTTGCTCGAAAATGACGATTTGATAGACAGCAAGCGTACGCATAATCAAACACGCACGATGCACGATTCCTTGACATCCGTCAACACTACACACGATCCATCCGCACGTCGTGCGGCTTGAGCTGATGGTCTTGCTGGACTCATTTTCCGTCGTGCACATCCTTCAAAAAATACACGACGTACGGATGGATGTCAAAGCTACGAACTATCGTTTTTGATTTTCTGTCCGTCATGACGTCCAGCGGGGATGGTTAGTGCGTAGCCGGCTAAACCTCGTATATCAGTATACACTCAACCTAAAAAGCTGACAAAAAATAAAACTACAATTATTCCTGGCTGATGCTTGCAGGTATCGAGTTTCAGACAAGTCTTACAACTATTTAATCCCATTGTAGCAATGACTTCTTCTTCTTCTTTAGCGGCGCAACAACCCACTACTGAGTCAAGGCCTCCTTTAACAGTCTCCGTCGGTTGTCCCGGTCAAGTGCAGCTGCTCTCCAGTTCCGGGTCCCAAGGATACGGCGCGCATCGTAGTTCACACCGTCTTCCCAACGTAGTTTGGGTCTACCAACTCTCCTGGTGCCATAGATCTGAATCCTGGTGCCATAGCAATGACTAGCGGTATTAAATGATCCAGCAACTTCACTATACTCAGAAAGCATTTTTTTCTCCCTAAAAATTCTATTCTGCCGTACCATGTGCAATAAGTTGTCATTACAAAGCGTCTGCTTTAATTCTATAACAATCAGGTGGTGAAAATTTTAGTATAGAGCTGACAATATATTTCCAACAATGGTTTAGAGTTGCACAGTGGACAAACGCCTCGTTGCGAAGCTAACAAAATCTTCATTCATTTTACACATGCCCACAGTCTTGTACAGCACTTCATAGTGTTAAGATCGGCTGACACAAGGTTGACGAGAACATTGAAACATTGAATTGAGTGTGACGAAGGAAAAGGTAATGTGGAAGTGAGGCAGTAAACTATTATCGCGTTGTCTCTCCTCTTCTCCCTCTCTATATACACCTTATACTACACTTTTAAGTGGGGGTAATTTATTTTTTGCTGGGTCGGCGCAGCTCAGCGTCCAAGAAAGGCTGTCAGTTTTCTACTCCGATTTTTAGTTTGAAAATTTATAAACATTTTGCTTTCATTCCTATTTAAAATTGCGCGCGCGCGCGTGTGTGTGTGTGTTTGTGTAGGTGTTTAAAATTTACAAACACTAGTCCACGTGCGATATGTTCCTCTTGTGGAATGTGTTCTTTATGTGACGTCACCAATTATCCCATTAAACCTGCTTTACGTAAAGATTTAAATATTTTAACAGTTTTTTTGCTGAAATAAAGATTCTGTGAGTAATAAGGTATTTCTGGAAAGACATGAAAAGTACATAATAAAGAAAAGCCACCTATCAGAGAAAAAATATGAGAGTAATGGAAACAAAGTGTATATTGCAGGCGGGTTTGATAAAAGCACGAATACAAATGTTTCGTATACAAATACTTAATAACTATGTACTGAAACATCTTAGGTTTTTTTCTCTTACCACATTAAAAATAGATGGTAAAAGCTGAATATAATAGGTACTAATTACACAAAGGGACATTTTGAAGTTGACGCCAGATCTTAAGACGGGACAGAATTGAAAGAGGAATTCCTCTGCCTTCTGGATAGTAAAGTTTTTTACACATGCATTAATAATGATCAGAACGTCTATTCTTATAAATATTAAGTTTTATTTAATATTTAGTTATTAATTCAAATCATTTATTTTAAATTAATGTTTCTTAATTATTTGCTTTTTCCCAGTTATAGTCCTATCCACAGAAAAGAAGAAATCCACAAGATTTAACAGTCTTACCAACATAAAACGTAGAAGTAACAAATATGGTTACTAGAGATATCAAGAGTCTGTACCTTTTTTAAAGCTTTTCAAAATCGTACTTCCTAATATACGGATATTTTCTGTCATATTTAGTCGATAACTTGCACATAATGAAATAGGCCTGCGCTAAATATTACATCAATACTGCCTTCTGTATACTAACGTTATTTACACATGCATTAATAATAATCAGACCGCCTTTTTTCAAGTTATCTGTAGGGCACAATACCATAATTAATCGATAAAAAAAGGTTTGCTTTTTCGAGTTTGTAGAACACTGAATTCAAAAAAAGTGGAATAAATTAATTATCGACATAGTTTTATTTACAAGTTTAACAAAAAATATACAAAAATGTATAAAAAATAAGATTTAAAAAAACCTAGTGGTTTTGTACACTATTCAAGGAAAGGGAAATAGAAGTCGATCTTGGGTAAATCCACCAAGTTAAAATAATAAAAATTATCGGCTCGACGATGTTATAAGAATGATAAGGTGCAGACAGGCGTGGAGAAGATTAACTGCTCTTAGAAACAATGACTATCTAACAGAATGCTTTGAAAAGAGAGTATGACGAAGAATCATATATAGTGTATCAGTAAAAACTATGTCATAAAAATGCTGACTTTTAAAACGTTTATGAAAAATAACGCTGAACAGTTTATGAATTTAAATTTCAGTTAACTGTGTTATAAAAAGTGCAGCATAAAACACTTTTACAAAAAAAAAACACCAATTATTTACACCACTAGATGAATTCGAGTTTTGTGCACCCATGTTGTGCACATGTGAGTACGCTTTACATGTTTCTGTGCAATACTGCGAATCTAGTTCGTTCATACTGAAACAATCCCGCGGCCACAATTATCGCAGAAAAACGCTAACATGTTTTGCCGCGATTTGCGTGACCTTCTCGATCTCGTTATTTTCTTCTTTAGTACTAAACGGTTTTTCTACACAAATTCGTTTCACGAGACAATTGCTTAAGGAAATTTATTACCCATATCATGTCGTGTCCGCCCACTGGCAAACAAATACTTTCTCAGTTTCTCAAGCCTTTTTCCATAGCAAACACTGTGTGGCTGATTGAACCGTAGTATTTATTCAGGCCATCGCTCTGTCTTACAATGACCGTCGACACGGCATTAGACGACTCTTCTTGTTCAATAAATTAGCAACCTACATGACCACCAAAAATCTTATAACGCCCACCCACAACTATTTAATTTTCATAATTCTGTAAATTTTTACAATCGTCTATTTTATTTTTATTTTGCTTGTGTATCCTTTAAGTACTCTTATTTTTCTGTTTTCATCTCTCTCTCTCTCTCTCTCTCTCTCTCTCTCTCTCTCTCTCTCTCTCTCTCTCTCTCTCTCTCTCTCTCTCTCTCTCTCTCTCTCTCTCTCTCTCTCTTTGTCATCAAACGCCTGACTCATTTGATGCAGTTCTCCAACTTCTCTTCCTATCCTGAGCCAATCTTCACCTCTGAACATCTTCAGACAACTTCCTACCTACATAACACTTTGCCTCCGGTACTCTAATCTCTGATTTTACTTCTAGTTTTCTGGCGCCTTTATTTAACTTACAACCTTTTTGAAGACTAAAATAATGGCGTTTAAAGGAAAATTCCCAGTACGCTCCAAATTAGTAATAGACAATAAAATTATTGGACAAATATCCCACTACAGCGATCTAGGGTGCGACGTAAGCTACGAATATGAAAACGACATCGATAATAAAATAAACAGATACCAGAAGATGTGTGGCGCAATTCATAAGACTGTGGGAAATAAAGTACAAAAAGATATAGAATAAAAATTTTATAAATTAATGGCGGCACCAGTATTGATGTACGGGAATGAATCGTGGACACTCACCCAAAATCAGAGAAAAATAATTCAAGCTGCTGAAATGAAATTCTTAAGGAGAGTTAAAGGATGCACCATAAGTAATCACATAAGAACTGGAGACATAAGGCAAGAGCAAAATATATATTCGATAAACAATCAAATTAAACAAAATAAAGAAAACTGGATACAACTCATAAATAGAATGGGTGACTCGAATACAAAAAAGATAATACAGTATAAGCCTCTTGGAAAACGAGGTAGAGGCAGACCAAGAAAACGGAGGCTGTGAAGACGGAACAGGCTGCAATCCTAATCCCTGAAGAAGCAGAAGAAGAAGAAGAAGAAGAAGAAGAAGAAGAAGAAGAAGAAGAAGAAGAAGAAGAAGAAGAAGAAGAAGAAGAAGAAGAAGAAGAAGAAGAAGAAGACATGTTTTAATTAATTAAGAGTTTTCTTACCAGATCTTAAAAAAAAAACTTGCTAACTTGCTTCAACGTTACACTAACAGATTTTTTTAGTATGTCAATTGCAAACAAAAAATTTAGTTGTTTACTGATTCCAGTAATTAGGTTAATAACTCTGTGGTTTGTGCTAAAATGTACGTATCGTAATGCTGACTCAATGTCCACGGCCTTCATAATCCTGGCGACGCGTCGCGACGTTACGACTCCCCAAGGTGACATTCACCGAGACCCCACTGAGACTTGCAGCGTAGTCTAGTTGTCCTTCAGCGTTATTGCCACCATATGTTTCTGCAGAACAAAACTGTCCTTTTGTATTTCGTGTGTGACATTTTAATTATTTGCTGCACTATATTTTTCATTGTGTAATTAATTTTTAATTACGACGTGTCACGTTGACAAGGCCGTGATCGCTAATTTACTACTTCCAAAGTGTGTGTATGTGTTTGCTTGTGCCTTAAAAGTTTCCTAACTGTTAATGAGATTCTGTTTATTTTCGCAGAGTGTTTCAGTTTATGACGTTAATATTTAAAATATGTTGACGTAACATATTCTCTTATTGGTACTTTTTAAGTAATAATAAATTTAGGTTTTGTAACGTAGATAGCGATATCTCGCTCTCTCAATGCATGTCTATCTCGCTCTCTGTCTGTCTGTCTTTCAATCTCGGCCTGTCTCTCTGTCTCTCTCTCTCTGTCTCTCTGTCTCTCTCTCTGTCTCTCTCTCTCTCTCTCTCTCTCTCAACATTGTCGTCGTCATTGGTTTGATGACAACCGTTTACTCCCAGCCTAAACCAGTCTATTCATCTCTGAATGCCCACATCGACAAAAATTTACCTCAGCGACACCAAGCTCGGCTTTCCCCACTCTACATTATTCCCATTTACTGCACATTTCACCAACTTTTTGTTGTTGTTGTTGTTGTTGTCGTTCTTCTTCTTCTTCTTCTTCTTCTTCTTCTTCTTCTTCTTCTTCTTCTTCTTCTTCTTCTTCTTCTTCTTCTTCTTCTTCTTCTTCTTCTTCTTCTTCTTCTTCTTCTTCTTCTTCTTCTACTTCTTCTTTTATGAGGTTTAATCGCTTGTTTTTCTTCATGCATCAAAGTGATTCACTAGTGGTCGATTCCAAATTCCCCTCCCATATCTTCTGTAGTCGGCCAGGCCTTCCGTTACTCCATCAACAAAATCAATAATCCTGGTTGTCTCAACCGGTGCCCCAAAAAACTATTTCGTCTTTTTCTTATTGTTTTCCATAAACATTTGTTTTTCCCTAAAATTCCCATAACCCGCTCATATTTGTTTCTTTGTCAGCCCATTCTTAATACAGAAAACAGAGGATGAGTTGCAATATTCTCTACATCATTTAAATCATATTTGTAAACAATACGATTTTCAAATATCTAAGCAGAAAACAAAAATCACACCTTTTTGGGGAAAGTTTCCAGTCAGATCAAAAACTGTTATTGAGGGAAAAGTTTTGGAACAAGTCTGATTTCAATTACCTGGGATACACTATCAGTATTGGGAATGACACAGACCGAGATATCACTACACAAATATCTAGGTTTCAGATGATGTGTGGCGCCATTCACAGAATGTTTAGGAAAAAGAATTTTATAAATTTTATAAAACAAAAGGCAGTGGTTCTTTTGCTATATGGATGTGAAACATGGATTTCTACAATGAAGATTAAAACCAGATTCAGACTTCGGAAATGAAGTTTCTGAAAAGGACTAAGAGTTTCACGAGACAGGATGGTTTGCGCAATGAGGATGTTAGAGAAGAGCTACAAATATTCTTCATAAATGATTAAATTCAGACATATCGCAGTGAATGGTTGCAGCATCTGGACAGAATGGATGGTGACGACTACCTAAGGTACAGGTAGGTACCTGTAGACCCTTTGGTACAAGAGATGTAGGAAGACCGAGATTGAGATAAAGAGATACTCTATGAAGAGGGAACAGGCAAAGTGCCTACTCCGTGAGATGAAAAAGAAGAAGTCTACCTATTTTTGTTTTAACGTAGCATCACATTTGAAATAGTTCTGTTGTTCGTCTGTCTTCTCATTGTGTTCTTAAGCTTTCGTATCCATATTTCGCGATGCTCCAAATGTAAAATTTTAGAAATTTCATAATCCAAGGTGTAAGTATGACAGATTTTGTACTAGTATGCTGCCTGAGCTCGCTCACTGTTTTGAACAAATCACATTTATTATTACATAAATTTCGATATTAGATAACTTTTCAATTATGGAAAAATTACAAAATTACCTGTTACTCTACTGTTTTTTTTTTTTAGAGAAATAACAATTGTAAAGGACACACTAATACAATAAACGCTAAACATTCGAATTTGGGTTACAATTCCTTTTTGTATGACGCGCTACTGTATTTTTAAATTGTTTTCAAATTTTTGATCTCTTTTTTAGTCTCTGGGGTTCAAACATTTTAAAACTTCCAAAACTTACAAGTACATTCAGATGTTAGTTCAAATTCTATCTCATTTAATATCCTACATGAAATTTTACAATTATATAAAAATGGTTACCCAATATGGGGGCCTGATGTTTAAAATGTTGAAATGTTCAAAGATAAACACTATATGTAGAGTATTAACGATGAAGGGTTAATTTTAGAAAAGATGACAGTTGTGTGTTTGGCGTCGTAACAACTCAGCAACTACTTTCCTGATGATGACAATAAATATTGTAGGAAAGTCGACACAAATAATTTAAAATGTGTGTTATACTTTTTTTGACCGATCGTCGCAAAGCCTTCATCTATATATATATATATATGTATATATATATATATTTATAACTAAATTTACCTCAAGATATACTTTTTTCCCTATTAGGAACATGTTTCGAGAGTTCCTGTTCTCTCATCTTCAGCCTGTTCTCTCATCTCCAGGCTGAAGATGAGAGAACAGGAACTCTCGAAACATGTTCCTAATAGGGAAAAAAGTATATCTTGAGGTAAATTTAGTTTTAAATATTAAAGTATTATATACATCAACAAACGGACTGTAGCAGAAAGTGATTGAAAAAAAAATATATATATATATATATAATTTTCTATATAAGTAACTCGATGTTTCTTGCAGTAATTATATAATTTGTGATGTTTTCAATTTGTTTCTTCTGCAAGTAGTATAAATTTCGTATATTCTTTTTAACACCTGACGCACGTTTCACTGAAAAATATCAATTTTTACAATTTTACAATTTACTTAAAAACCTCTGATGATACTGATATTTTTCAGTGAAACGTGCGTCAGGTGTTAAAAAGAGTATACGAAATTTATACTACTTGCACAAGAAACAAATTGAAAACATAACAAATTATATATATATATATATTTGAGTTTTATATATATATATATATAACTCAAAGTCTGAGGATTTTTTGTACTGAATACAAATCCACACCGTTACACCGATTCCGACAAAATTTTGCACACGTAACCTTTGACACAAGGCGGAAAACACTGTGTAATTTGGAATTTGATATTCCGCCCTGTTCGCACGATTTGGGCCCTTTTGTTGACGCGTATAAAGATGTCACCAACACCACGGAGACCAGAATTAATTACCACAGTAACAAGTAAATCAACAAACGCTATTTAGCGGCATCTTTTATCAGTCCGTGTGACCACCCTCGTCGTTTGACGATTCATTGATTGACGATCACTACGAAATTAAGGATTTAACTATATTTAGACTGTGATTAAAATTTTCTACAATTTGATACCCCACACGTGCTTTTACGATTTTCAAAATTTTAATTTCTACCCTTTTTTGTCACCCCCCTATTATTTTGAAGGGATCAATCTCAAAATCAACAGGATTCTGTACAGTAAAAGGATTGACACATGTGTCACGTTTTACGAAAATCGGCTGATGCATTAAAAAGTTATCGTGAGACATACCGCAACAAGACATACTGATTGACATATACACAGGTAAATTTCAAAAGGTCGAGTTGAAACTGAGAGCCTGCTTTGCTCGTTCAACAACATAATCGATCAACATGTTAATCATTAGACTAGTTCTTTGCATGTTACATATTAAATTAACACATGTGGTTATTGTTCTGTGGAACGATTCATAGGTACCTGAAAAATAAAACACGGAAGGATACTCGAATGAAATTTTATAAAACTGTAGCTACCTCACATACCTGTATGCTAGTGAGACATGGAGTTTTGGTAAACCGAGGAGGTTTTGGTGACCGAGGAGATGGTTTCCGGAACAGGTCTAAGGCCTAGTCCTTGAACTAGTGATGATGATGATTATTATTATGATGATGACATGTGCTTATTGTTGTTCTGATTAAACAAACTGCATAAATACAAACAATTGTACAATCCCATGATGATGATAATGATGTGTATAAATACGGTTTTTTGTTCATTTAATTGCATAAAAAACTGGGAACAATCTGAGTGTGTTGTTGACAAATACCATTATGAATCCACAAATACTGAAAGTCTATTTGCGTTTATCACTATAATGAACAGTAATCGTGTAATCACTGACAAATAGTGACAACACTATGAAAGCTTTGTATTCACCTGTTCCATGTGACTGCTGTGTGTTACATTGATAATTCACATTGATCTAATTATTACACCATTATTACACTCAAAATCCGCGTGTCGGCCGAAGAATAGTAATGGATCGCAATTAGATTGTGAACACAACTCAGCGTATTGAATATGAGCGAATTTTGTGGTACTGTTTTTGTCATCATCATCACCACTCCGAGGACTAGGCCTGTTCCGTAACCCATCTCCTCCTCGGTCTACCGACATCTCTCTTCCCAGTAGGGTGATAACCCAAGGCAGCCACAAGTAGACAGATACCAGGCATGCGATTCTAGTGATCCCACCATCACGTTCTGTTGTCTTCAATCTTATGGTGCAATCATACAATGTTTAAATCGCGTCGAATATCCTCGATCCTTCTCCGATCCAAGACAGAACAACCTTGCGTCCCTCTTAGAAATTTCATTTCGGCTGCCTGAATCCTCTGCACGTCCCTTCTACCAAGAGTCCATGTCTCACTAGCATACAGGAATGTGGGGACAGCCACAGTTTTATAAAATTTCATTCGGGTATCCTTCCCTGTTTTATTTTTCATGTACCTATGAATCGTTCAACAGATGCGTCTAAATTTTGTTAGTTTACTACCCAAATCAATATCAGTTCCATACGAGATATTACAACCCAGGTAATTAAAATGACTAACCTGATCCAAAATCTGATTATTCACGACTATCTTAGTTCTTATAGGATCTCATCAGTTTACTACTAAGCTTCTTCTTTATTCTTTTTTTTTATGTCTTCTTGACTTTCGTATCTTCTGTTTTATATTCTCTGGACGTTTACTACATTTTAAACGGTTTGAGGTAATGTTTTGATCGTGTAAATCTAAAACCATTCTTTTACAATCTCATTTCTTAACTTTAAGTTTGTTACTATCTTCTCTGTCTTCCAACTAATTCACTTCTCTCTTGCTGTTTTCCTTCTATTGCATTCTTAAACTGTCCTTATAAAGTTCATCTCTTGTTCACGAACCCTTTGTTCTTATACTTCTGATACAATAATTCTCATGTGTAAGTGTAATTACTGTCAATGTGTTATAGACTCTATCTTTCGTGGATTTATTTTTTAAGACACACTGAAACTAAGTATTTGTCCATGTAAAAGCGCCGGAAATTCTTTATTGCTTTATGTGCATTATTCCCAGCAACAAAATGTTATTGTTGCTGATAATTTTTCCAACTTGCGTCTAACGTGTTACAATACAGATAAACTAACTTTTTCAGTCCGTCTTGTAACTTCTTGTTTACAATTAATGACGCGTTTCAAAGCATGTTATTTATCATAAGATAGTTTTAAAATTTCTCTAACGAAGTCGCCACGGATTAAAATACCAATATTCACGTTTGGTCGACCACTATTCTACAATACCTGGCCCAGAGTTTACATATACTAGATATTATAACTTCCTCATTTCGAACATCTCTATCAAACCCGTAAATAATATCAACCTAGGTATTTCAAGTTATTTACCGTACTAATCCCAGTGGAAGCCCAGAATGGCCTCCATAAAGAAGAAAAACGTTAAACACACCGGAGTAAATGTTATTTATAAATTACTTAAACGTGTGATAAAGATAATCTACGTGCATAATAAAAAAAGAAGGAAAGAGAGCGAGCGAAAGAGGTCATATAGAGGTGGCGATTATCAATATCAGATGTGTACTTGTTTCTACATTTCTCAAAATATAATATTAGATGGTAAGCTAATTACAAATTACGGGAATGAGAGCAGTCTCCTGTCGGCCACTACAGAAAGAAAATTACAAACAAAGAATCCACAGCGGTCTCGGTCAGCTGCGACGGAATGACGTTTTTACCTGTTCTTGTCCGATCGATTGCGCGCCGTACTTCGATGAAGTTTCAATTCTCTAGTTTTTCATTTGTGCGAGTAACCTCTTTCTTCCAATATTTTTGTTACGTTAGGCTAGGTCAGATTAGATTAGGCTGAGAATGAATAGAATTATAACTGTAACTTTTGTATTATTATTATTATTATAAATGGAACTGGCCGCGGCTCATCCACAGATGGATACAGTTAAAAATTACAAATCTAAGAGGAATTAAAATATACGTACAAAAGACAGGGTAACAAGTGACATAACAAGAAAAAATTGAGCAGTTGAGTCAATAAGTGGACGTAGAGAAAAAGAACGACTAAAATGGATACGTCAGCAAATTGACGTCACAAAGTGACACTCCAATAAGTGGCTTAGTGAAACCATTGCGAAACACTGGGAGACGTAAACAATGTGTGTGTGTGTGTGTGTGTGTGTGTGTGTGTGTGTGTTAAGTCAGTGAAATGATCTCCCTTCTCACAATGGTACAAAACAGAGTAATTCCCAATGGGACATATGCAACCTCCCCACACACCCACCACACCGTACAGTCCCACGCGTTGGCGAGTTAACAATAACGTGTTTATGCCATCGTCTGACCTCCACATGTATCACACTACAGTTTGTCCTTAGAAGGTTTTTGTTTTTCTTGTGTCATAATTTTTCAATCTAATCCCTTTCTTTCACAAGTTACTAAGTATTGAGAGCTTTATAATAATTATTTTCATAAGTCTATGTTTTTTTTTTTACTTCGTCAGTTCCTGATTCCTTCTCCGTTACGTCTGTCACGATAGCATCCTATCACTGTTTCCATGAGTTTGACCCTTTTCACTATACTTTTTGTACTCGACCGATCAAGTTGGCCACTACCTAATCGCTGTAGTTTTTCTTATTGTTATACAATACTGTGAAATTTATAACAATATACGTTATATAACTATGGGCATTTTTAATTAAAAATTGAAATTTAATAAAACAATTAGCATAAAAATAAATAAACTTACAACATTTACTTACTAGGGAAACGAACACCTCAAACGTTCAAAACTATTAAAAACACCAATTCCAGAAATTATCATCTAATAATATTAACACAATTTTCAATAAATTAAACCTACTCGAATCACGATATAACCGTAACAGTGTACAGAAACTACTTAATTAATTTATTACAATACATTGGGAATTATAATTTGGAACTCGTATTAAAATCAGCAAATTAATATAAATATAATATAAATTAATATAGCAACAAATAAGTAAATAAAATTCCAAACATTTTGCATTATAAAAAACATTACAATACTATGATACTGAAGAACAAAGTTTAACATAATGTACATTAGTAAATAAAATAAATAACTGAATAGAAACGTAATACGTATTAAAATATAATTAAGTATTAAAATCCAATAAAATAATGGATTTCGTATTCTTCCGGCAACTTGAGCATTAGCTCTATTATAACCTAACCGCATCCTCGTCCTACTCCTCATTCTGCCACTTATTCTTATCTTTTTTCTATTATTTCTCTTCTTCCTCGTCCTCATTTCGTTTTCCATCTTTCTCCTTCTCAATCTTCCTTTTGTCAATAAATAATAAGCCAAAACTAGATAATTAATAATACATTAAGAAATGTAATACAAACGTCTTCTTGTTCTTGTTCTTACTCTTCTTGTTACTGTCGTTCTTCTTCTTCTTCTCCCCTTCTCCCACCACTTCTTTTACTTTTTAATTTTACTTTTTATTTTCACAAGATTTATAATAACCAAAGTTCGTATCAAACATTTAATAATTTTTAATAAATTACTTCTGTTATTATTTTTTTTATCTTTAAATGTAATAATAATAAGTGAAAAACGTTAACTGAATAAACTATAATAATTCTTTTGTTTAACTTCGTTTGCCGCTCCCAGACGAGGCAATGCTTCGTTCGCTTCGTCAGTACGATTTGATCATTTTAGTATTACTGTTCAACCTGCGTCTGACTTGTAATACAAAACAGCTGTTATTTTGACATTAGATGCCATCATTGTTTTGTAATCTTCAAATTAAGAAACTTATTTTTTCTGTAACTCCTCCGCGTTTTGTGATAATTTTTGAAATTTGGCTTTCTGGACAGCCGTTTTACTTCTAGTAAATGGTTCATTTCTCCAGCGCTGCTGTTTCCTTCAATTAATCTACGTAAATTAAATGTCTTTCTCTTCTTTTCACTTACTTGTCATCGTTGCTTAAAAAAAAATTAACGATGACATCTCAAAAAATTTCATTTCCCCAGCTGTGTATCAACTTGTACCATAGTTATTCATTATTACTTTTCATTTTAGCTGGTTTAACTGTAATTCTATCTTTGCAAACTTTTACACCTCTAATTTACTTGTAGCCGCTCTAACACTCTTTTCGTCCACCAGATAAACGCTAGCAAGGAAGACGTCGAACGTTGATAAAGAAATTAAGAGAGGAAGCACTCTGTCGAATTAAAAAAAACAACTCCAAATGTATTGTCTGTGGTTTGTAAATTAAACTTTATGTACCTATAAAAACTATTGCTCAGTTAAATGTACTCTTATTAGAATTTCTAATACTATTCAGTGTAATTATGAAGACAACCGTGAGATTTCAAAGGTGAAAATATCACAGAAAATTATCACAACGATATTGAATGTCTAAGATTGAGAAATTATTAAGCTAGTTACATTACACACGACACCTATAGTATTCCAAAAAAAGTAATATATAGCGTTTATCCATTTTCTGTACTATAATGATATACAAATATGACTTGTATAAAATTATTCAATATTTTTTAACTCTTTAAAAATAAATATTAAACATAAACCTTCAGAATAATATAATGAATTTGCAGTTCTGCAAAATTGTTGACAGACGTGCGTTATAACATCACCGTAGCAACGTAAAGCTAACAACATCGATTATTGGAGTCCGACGTATCGTCTCCAACCGACAACTTTAACAGCTGATCAATAATGCACGTGTACACTTTAAACTGTACAATGTGTTCTTTGTTGAAAACGTCACACTGTCTGTTTTCTCTGCATCACTGAGTGCATTATTACAAATGAAAAAAGTAACTTTTGTTTGAACAAGTGTAATATTTTATAGTTTCAGTTTATTTACACTATCATCAGATAAGTCTTAATTTGTAATAACACAAAAAAAAATATATATACTTAATACAAAATTTGAAAATGTATTATAAAATGTTTAGACTTCGTCCTGCATCAATCCCTCCTGCACCACCACAGCTTCGTCCCACTCCTCCTCCTCCTTCCACCTCCTCCCTCCACAACCTACCACTTATTCTTTTCCCTTTTCTATTATTTTTCTTCTTCCTACTTCTCCTTTCCTTATTTGTCTTTTTTCTTGTCCCCTTCCTTTTGTTAGGAAATAATAAACCAAAAATACATAAATATTTACACATTAATAAATATAACACAAATGTCTTCTTCCTCTTCCAATGTAACACAAACTTCTTCTTCTTCTTCTTCTTCTTCTTTTGCTTCTTCTTCTTCATCATCTTCGTCTTCTCTTCTTCTTTTTCTTCTTCTTCAAGTAGATAGTAATACATATATTAGAAAATTTAATATGAAAGTCTTGTCTTCTTTCCTTTCGTCCTCTTCTTTCTCTCTTTTTCTATTACTTCTTGCGCTCTATGCAATCATTCGTTGAACTCACCAGTTCAGAGCTTCAAAGTGGAACTAATATTAACGTCGCCTTTCAAAGTCTGTCTTTCCTTTTGGGGTATGAGTATTTACCATACTACTTCTCGGGGGAGGGATAGATAGACTAAGAGTGAGAGGGAGTGAGGGATGATAGAGAGATAGGGAATGAGAGGGGAAGAAGGGAAAGAGGGTGATAGGGAGAGGGAGGGAGAAATAGAAGGAAAGAGAATGAGAGAAGAAAGAGAAGGGAGGAGAGAGAGATCGCTATCTATGTTACAAAATTTAAATTTCATTGCACTCTTCACTTTGCCCGATTATAGGCAATACTGACAACTGCACAAATGTTTAGAATCTTTTTGTTTGTGCACGTTTTAAAGACACCGTCTTTTACATTTACTCTTGCACTTCCATTGATGTAATGATGAAAGTTCATTTCCAGTGCACGAATTCTATTAACATAGTTACTTTACAAGGCCAAGGTTTCTGAATCGACAGTGATAGTGATGATAGTGGGCACAGCCGTTGGAATATAGAGTTTCTTAAAAAAGTTACTCCATCGCCAAGTGTATTTCTAGTTTTGTATCTAGAAAAACTAACCGTATTTTGCCAAAACTGTCATCAGTTTTATTTACAGCCTAATGTAGAAAACGAGACACATATTGCAAAAATAAGAAAGCAAAACAAGACATTATTCAGTAAATACAAACACTTTAAAAATTTTACCTCCACTTTTATCGTGAAGGAAAAACAAAGGCGAAGAACAAATAAACGTGGAAGGTGGTCACTTTTAGCAGCCAATCTTCATAATGCTGATAGTCAGGAGAAGGAAGAAGATAAAACGTTACATTACATAGTCTATTACCAATTGTACTATTCTAAAACACAAGTAAAACTATACAACTTTATGTAATTTAAATTACTTTACGTGAGAAAGATCAAAATACTAAAGAGGTTAAAGACATAGTTACTCAATTTAACAAACAGAATGGGCAGATTGGTGGGGCACTGGTTGAGACATCCCGGATTAACTACTTTGGTGACGGTTCGAAGTCGCTTGGAAGAACAGCAGATGAAGGCAGAAACTGGAATACCTGAGGCAGATTACTGAGGATGTGGATGTGGATATTGTAGGTACTCCGGTACTCGGGTATTCCGAGATGAAGCGATTGGCTCGGGAAAGGTGGAGTTGGACGCTGCCTGAACCAGCTACTGATTTAAATAAAAGTATATATTCATATTTACTCATTTATTCTTAAACAGAATTATCACTGTTTCACACCGCCATAGAAAAATTATTCCGATTATCGCTTTCAAGCTTCTCAGCTCATCGTCAGATCTTATTTCCGATCTGACGATGAGCTGAGAAGCTTGAAAGCGCTAATCGGAATAATTTTTCTATAGTGGTGTGCAACAATGATAATTCTATTTGTGATTATAACCACTAACACAACTTTCTTAATTATACTTCACTTACTCTTGTTCTTCTAATTTATAGTCGATAATAATATTTTATATTTTGAATTAAGAATATGTTTTATTGTTTTTCTTTACAATGTTTCAATATTTTTTTTTGGTAGAAAGGGTGAGACATGACAGAGCGGAGAGAGTGGAAGAGAGAAAGAGAGCGAACGACAGAGAGAGAGAGAGAGAGAGAGAGAGAGAGAGAGAGAGAGAGAGAGAGAGAGAGAGAGAGAGAGAGAGAGAGAGAGAGTGAGTGAGAGATGCTAACTACTTTTCAAAATTAAATTTCGTTTGTACCTTTTATTATTGATAAAAAAACCATTCTCACTCAGACTCTGTTAACAAACCTACCAAAAATCTAAACATCATAAATTAAAACAATCTGTAAAAGTAAACAGAATCTCGTTAACGTGTAACAACGTTTTAAGTCTGGTTGTATCACACACACACACACACACACACACACACACACACACACACACACACACACACACACACACACACACACACACACACACACACACACACACACACACACACACACACACACACACACACACACACACACACACACACACACACACACACACACACACATTAGATGTAATAAATCAGCCCTCACGCCCTTTTCTCTACGAGGTATGTTGTAATTAAAGTTTTAATTATGCAGTTGAAAGTAGTGCAGCAAGTAATCAAAACGTAACACGAAAATACAGTAGGGACAGTTTTGTTCAGCAAAAACATACACGTGACTATAGCGTTCCCTAAAGAACAGCAGTGAGCATATACTGCAAGTCTCTGTGAGGGGTCTCTGTGAACGTCTCCTTGGGGAGTCGTAACGTTGCGTCGTCGTCAGGATTATGTAGGCCGTGGAACTGAATCAGCATTACGATTTGTACATTTTTCTACTTCTTCTTCGTTTTAAAGTACAATCGTGATACCGATCGTCTGACCATTTCAGTCAACGATTTTTCTGTTGGTAAATGTGTGTACTTAATAGATGAATTTAGTGTACATAAAATGATAATGTATGAATAGGGAGGCAGGTAGACTGTAATCTGTGCAAACATAAATGGGGGAGAAATGGTAGAACCATTTCTCCGTTATGTTCACAAAATTTTTTTACAGAAAAAGTACGAAGAAATATAAACTGGAAGTAGATCTGTTAAAAAACTGTAACCTACTAAAATCAGAAAATAATTTAATGTATTGAACGTCAACGAAAAAGTAGGAAACGTTACAAAATAGCATGTAATATTCGTTAATATTATTTTTTTCAGTATGAACGTATTGGAAGTGAACAGGAAAAAATTATAGTCTATTATGGATCGTCGAGGCTACATATAAGTGTAATTGAAATAATAGCTTTCTTTTGAATTGATATTTAATATTGGAATGATATTTAATAAATGTGGTCTGAAATATTTTTATTGAATACATAATAAATAATAGTAAATACATGAGAGACAAAATCAGAAGAATTTTTTGTAAATAATGGGTTAAGACAGGGGTGCAGTATTTCGCCGACGCTGTTAAATACGTATATATATATATATATATATTGTAACGTAGATAACGAGGTCGTACCTGTTAAAATGTCTCACACTTGTTTATTTTGTGTATTAGTGTGATTGTAGTGTGTTTGCCTCACACTGGTTGTTACATAAATCGACGTCACTACTGGAGTCCGTAGCGTTGTCAATGTCACCAGTACAACCTACCTGTTAATTCATAGGGATTACGATTCCCGGGTGGCGCCAAATTGTTTTGTTAAAACAATTAAAACATTTAGTTTTTTAAAGTAATATGTGGTATTAGCATGGACAGCTGTGGCGTTCGAATTATTCCCGCTGCTACACAGGTTGTCGACTCGGCCACTCGTGACAAGCGCTAGTTGGCTATGACTTAAACTTCGCTAACACACATATATTTACAACAAAAAATCCTATGAAATAACAAGATAGTATTGTTCTGTACTGCGCTTTTTAATACACATTTAATTATTAATAAACATGACAATTGAATAATAAACAAATTTATAATATTATGCTCCGGCTTAGAGCTTGAAACACAAAACACCTCAGGTTGGCAAAATTGATTCAAAACGCTATCATTCAGTTGCTTCTAACAAATTAATATGTTTTTACAATCTGGGGTTCTTTTGATCATGAAAATAGACATAAACGTTGATTACATGAAAAGAAAGTACACTATTATACCTTATAGGTACTTAGGATTTATAATGTGTTTGTACAATTTGTTCTGTAGTGTCGTATTTCTGTTACCGTAGTTATGTTCACAAATAAGGTTATCTTTATAAATGTTTTTTAATATAAGTAAGTAAATTATGCCTTTACCTTTGAAAGAAAATACTATTTTTTAAATAGTGAGAAATTTTATCATTTGAAACTAATTTAAGTGATTTGGGGTTTTTTAGGAGTAATAAATTATTCGGTACTTATCAGTTCGTCTCACGTTGAAGGGTCATCATGGGTAGGCGTGTATCTTTTGAATTTGGGCTGGTTGTAGGCTTCCAGCATCTTCTTCAAACTGGTCTGGGTTTTTTCTTTAATTAGTTTGTTTAATTTCATTCCTGGTCATCATTAATTCTGTACAGATCGACGTCTCCTCACATTGGATCATTTTGGTTCACTATTCGACTTGTTGTAATTGTTTAGATTAAAGTTTTAGTTTGTCCAATTTCTTGCGTCTTGTTGCGTTTTGTTTGTTTCTTCAGCGTCTGTCTAATTTAACGGAAAAATAAGCCTCAAATGACTCGTTGTCATAGTAACTAATAATTCAATGCTTGTTTAATTACTCTTTACTTACTTTGTTAGAGATATTTGAATTTTTATTCAAACTTATTAAGTATTTTCCCAATGATTTTATTCCCTTATAATTCCTTTGGGATAATAAATGACATCACTATTATTTTTCTTTCCTTTCAAAGTTTACAATGATACCTCATAAGGTCATATTTTGTTACACTTTAACTATAGTCTAATTAGTTGACATTTAAAAAATAACATATCTTTCTTGAATTAAATTTATTACAATAATATTTCTGTGTAGAAATAACTGATATACAATCATTGTCCATTCACTGTTCTTAGATTAGTAAGATTTTTTGTGAAATTGATACAATTTGCATTTGAAATGTTCTTGGCAGTTAACTGTTTTCCTAGTTACAAACAGCCATGATTGTTTTCTAGTGTATTTCCCTTTTAAATTACATTCTGAATTCAGCCTGATGGGCTTCATTTATTTGTTTGTGTTTTAATTATTATTCAACATACATTTTCATTGCTTTTCATTTAAAATATAATAGCTAGGTTTATGGACTGTAAGTCCCCCTTCAGTCATATTCCCTCTTTAACATTGAATCAACTATTCTTTATCAGTCATAAATTATTCTTAGTACTAACATTGATTTCTTTCTTGTCTTATAAACTAGGGTGATAAACATTGTCACTTTCTCTAATATTATGAAGGTTAATTCCCCTTTTAACATGGGGTGTTGTATTCTTTATAATTTTAATCTTTAATAACAAACTTTACTTCTATCCTATCATGCCATGTTAACACAAGTTATGGTACTGGGCTTTCTCCCTGATATGTCACATGCTTCCCTTATATTAATTTTAAATACTATTTTTAATTACATCTAGGTAGTCAACTAATTATAATTCCACTCCACTCATTGGTGATTTATCAATGTTTTAAAGAGTGTCTATTTCCTTAGCATTCTAATTTGAATGTTTCACATTCACTTTCACTATTTTTAGGGCATTAACACTTCACTAAAACACTTCATTTTGGTTCACTGTTTTGTAATTAGTGTTATTTAATGGGTAACCCCTATATCTACTCCTACCATTTCTCACTATTTTTGTTTTAGTATTATTTTTACTATAAACAATATTAGGCTAGTTGTGTTTTGGGTTGAATCTAACCTTTCTGACAGGGTTAGTGTACCCTTCCTATACTACATTGTTTTACAATTGTATTGTCTTAAAAATTGGATACATATGTTAAATTAATGCTAATAATAACATTGGTTTTATCAATATATAATTATTTAAGGTTTACTGACCGTATTCTATCTTTAACATACAATCTCTCCCTTTTATATATGTGTGTTAGTTTCCCTTGGGTTTTATCTGTCTCCTCTTCATTCTTCCTCTTCTTCTTCTTCAATAATCTTCATCTTCATTCTTCATCTTGGTTTGGTCCTCCTTTAGTTCTATGTCCATCATTGTTTTGTCAATCACATTTTCATAAGTATGTTTGGGTTGTCGGCTTAATCATGTCAAAATATTTACATTTTAATAAGTATGTTACGTGGTTCCCTTCTTTATGTTTATGTTTTTTGGCTCAATCACTTGGGTTGGGTAATATCGTTGTACGTCATGTCAAAGTATTTACATTTTAATCATTTTTTACACATTTTATTTCATATGAAGTAGCTTTTATATTAAGAATTATCTTTTTTATCACTGGTACGAGATTTGGCTTAATTGTATCGTTACATAATGCCTCTCCTCTAAAATTGATCATTTTAATAAAATACTAGCATAGTTTTTTATGAAATTATCAGTTATAGATAACTTTTTTCCTTCTCTTCCTTGTTTGTTTCTCCCTTCTCCATTTCTCTTCTTACTTAATTCACTCCATTTTATTTGGATCTGTTTTTATTTATTTCCATTGGTGCATATTCCCTCATACACAAATTTTATTTCCCTAACTTTATATAGTAGCTGGTTTCTCCCATTACTACTCATTTTTCTGAGACTAGAGGCACATCTTCTCTACTCAGTTCACATAGATTGCTGGACTTTTCAACAGTCAATCTTAAATCTTTGTCAACTTGTGACTTAATAATAATAATAATATAATAATATAATTGGGATTGTCCACCTTGTGGTTTGTCTTTAGTCACTTTATCATTACTACTCATTCTTCCTTCCGCTATACCTTAACTATACACTATCATCTACTCATATACTATATTGAGAAATTTTATCTTTATTCATATGTTAATTTCATCATATCTCACTTTTCATTATTTTGTTTTCAATGCTCGTTGTGATCATTTTAATTGTTTTAGACATTTTTTTTTCGTCATTTAGCAGGATTCTGCTTTAGCCATATTTGTATATTTGTTTTATATACAATTTCTCTCTCTCTCCTTGTACCAGGTATAATTTTAAAATTTTTTTCTTATAATACCTTTGATTCAGTATAATTTCAAGTATTTATCTCAGTAATTTGAACTTGATTTTATTTTTGTTTATTTTACTCTGTATTCAGCATCATTTTTGATAATTCTTTGGTAATTTAATGGTCTTACCTTAAAGGAATGTTTGTAGCGTATTCCTTTTTAGCTATTTTTTTGTTTTTAATTATAATTGTAAGTTTGTGCTTCTTACATTTTTATTACATAGGAATGTGTGTAACTTATTCCTGATTATCTTACTTTTTACTTCATACTTCATATTTCAATTTTTTGTTATATTTTAAACTGATTTAAATTGAAAGGAATTTGTGTAACTGTTTCCTTTGTTTTTTTTTTCATTAAAACTTTTTTATTGTTCCGCATATATCATCTAAATATTTGAGTAAGCTGCTCTTACAATCTCTTTTAGAATTTTGAAATTTGTTTCATTTCACAATGGTTTTATTCTTCCTCGTAAAACTTTTTTATTGAAGTTTGATTGTAAACTCCCTTGATTTTCCTTGTATTGATATTACTGATTTGGTAAGTGTTATTACCATTGTCTCTAGTGATGATATACGGCCCCGTGTATAACAATAATAATTTCTTTGCTATACCTTCCATTGTACTTGGCAGTTCACGATTTTTGATTAGTATTTTTTCTCCCTCTTTATATTTTATTATTTTGGGCTGGTTCTTTGCATATTTGGCCTTTTGTTTCTCAATTTTTTCTACTATTAGGCTGTACCATTTATTTTTGTCATACGGGTCTTCTGGGTCTTTTGGGAATTCTATTATCTCTTGTATCTCTCTGTTTGGCTTCCTCTCGAACATCATCAAGTAAGGCGTACTCTCAGTGAATTGGTGGTAACTAATGTTTAAAAACACTTCGGTTGAAGGTAAATATTTGTACCATTCTCTCTGGTTGTTATGACAATAAGTTCTCAAAATGCGTCCCACCTCCCTCAACATTCTTTCTGCGGGATTGCTGCTAGGGTGGTAGACTGATGTTTTATAAGTTTTAATATTTAATTTTAATAACTCTTCTCGCCATTTTCTTCCTTTAAATTGCGTTCCGTGGTCTGTTATTAACATGCACGGTCTTCCAATTTCTATAATGTATTTATTTTTGATAATGTCTAATATTTTCCTTGTTGTGGCTCTGTTTATAGCATATAATTTGGTGTACTTGGTGTAATGGTCAAGTATGATAACAATGAATTTGTAGCCGTGTCGTCCTCCGCTACGTGGGAATGGTCCACATATGTCGAGGAACGCCTTCTCTAATTTGGCACTTGATGTGATGGGTATCATCGTTCCATCCTTCCTTTCGTTATTGGTTTTGACCATCTGACACAATGTGCAGGTTTTTATGTTTTTACTTACTTTTCTTGCAATATTTTTTATAAACAAATCCTCTTCTAATGCTTTTACCATTTTAATTGTTCCCATGTGGCCGTATCTCACATGATAATCTTTGATGATTTGATTTTCTAATGATTGAGGTATTACCAGTTTCCAAGTATCTTGGTTCTTTTTTGTTTTCATAAATAAAATATTGTTGTACACACAGTAAAATTGGTTAATAATGGCTTCAGACTCCATCAGTCTTCTTCTGATGTTGGATATTTTTGTATCTTGCTCTTGTTGCAACACTATTTGGTTCATAATATCTTCCAGGTCCTTTCTATCCTTCAACATATAATACACTTTTGCTATCTTCCCCTTTTCTCCTTCAAATGTCTGATTTACTACATTTATTCTGGACAAAACATCAGCCACTATATTTTTTCGTCCTGGAATATATTCCCATGTAATGTGGTATTCTTGCAAGGCAAGTATCCATCGAGTAAGTCGGCCATGATTCAACTTACATTGTTTTAGAAACGATATTGATTTATGATCGCTTCGGGCCGTTATATTATATCCAAGTATGTACGTCCTAAACTTGCCGCACGCGAATACTATACTGAGCAACTCCTTTTCTGTAACATTATAGTTACGCTCACAGCTATTGAGTATTCGGCTGGCGAAGCTAATGACTAGGTGATTGCCATCTTCGTCTTCTTGGTATAATTCTGCGCCTAGACTTACATCACTCGTCGCAGTTTAGATAGAACTGTTTTGCAAAATTAGGGTGGTGTAAAATAACGGTGTCAACAAATTTTTGTTTGATTAATTTAAACACTTCTTCTTGTTCCACTCCCCACGTCCATTTTTCTTTTGAAGATAATTGCTTGGAAAATTTAGCTGTTAGGTGTGAGTAGTTGGTCTGAAATTTCCTGTAGTAATTACATACTCCTAGGAAGGATTGCAACTGTTTTTTGTTTCTTGGTGATGGGAAATTTTGTATGGCGTCAACCTTCTCTTGGGATGGAGAGATTCCCTCTTCAGTTAGGTTGAATCCTAAGAATTTTACTTCTTTAGCAATGAACTTTGATTTGTCTAACTTAAGTGTGATGTTGTTGTTAGATCATTTTTCCAACACATGTCTGACTCCTTCACAGTGTTCGTCCCAGTTTGCTGACGTAATAAGTAGGTCGTCAACGTACACTGTAGTAAATTCCAGTGCCTCTTGACCTAACACTTGGTCCATGCACTTCACGAACACTGCTACTGAATTTATTAGTCCAAATGGTAGCCTTTTGAACTGGTAGTTTCTACCGTCGAACAGGAATGCTAAGTATTGTCTACTGTGTGGGTGCAGCTCTACCTGCCAATACCCACATACAGTATCCCAAGTGCTAATATATCTGATTCCGTGGAATCTCTTCAGAATTTCTCCTATTTCTCCTGGTGAGGTTCTGTCATTTATAATCATCTTATTTATTTCTCGTGCGTCGAGGCAGATTCGCACCTTGCCATTTTTCTTGGGGATGGCAACTATGGGACTGGTATATTGAGAATGACTGTACTCAATTATATCCTCGGCAATCATTCTGTTTATTTCCATTCTAACTTCGTTTTTTAGAGAATGTGCTATTGGATATGATTTCCGGTGGAAGTCCACTGGTTCTCGGAATTTAATTTTACATTGATATCCCTTAACCTTTCCGGGGATGTTCGAAAATACATGTTGGTATTCATTGTAAATGGCGATTAATTTTTTGGATTGTTGTTTACTAATCTCCTGCATAGGCCGCTCTCTTTGGAAGGTGATAATCTCTTCCAACTTCTGGTTCCATAAGGTCTTACGCTCCTCCTCCTCTACTATGGTAACATCTGGCTCATGCCTCTGGCAATAATAACTTTTCAGTTCTGTGTTTTGGCTTAAAGCAGTTGGACTTGGTACACAATTGATAATGTTCGCGGACCAGGTCCCTTGTTCTGAATTTAACAACACTACTCCTTTCTGCAGGTTTATTACCGCTGAATACTTTCTTAGTATATCACATCCGATGAGCATATTGAAAGGTAGCCCATTTGCCACGAGAAATACAATGGAGATGGTGGATTCTAGGTTATCTAGTTCCAATGACACTTGCTTTTTCACTGTTCTGTTCTGTTTGCCCGTTGCGCCAATGATGACTATATTATTTATTGGCAATGTAGGTATTGGTGTTCGAGAGTGAGCTTGAATTCTATCTAATTCAGGCTGGTTAATGAGAGAGATATTAGACCCCGTGTCTACCAGAATACTGGTTATGGTACCGTTTATTGTTGCCTTTATATGAACAATTTCACTATTGTTCTGTGGTAATTGAGTGGCCTCTTCCTCGAGAAGTTCTTCTCGAATATTTTTTTAAATAATTGTTGTAAATTATCGTGATTCCTTTGGTTTGTTTATCTGACATTGTTTGACGTATCAACCCAAGTGATTGGTCATGTGAAGGGCGTTCATACTTTATCACTGACCTTTTTAGTTTAAAGGTGGCTGCTGGCTGACGGCCAGGTTGCTTGGCTGGTCGTTCGCTTCATTGTGTGGCACATTTTGCTGGTTATTTCCATTTTGTAGTGGTTCATTGTTCCTGTTCACTGATGGTCTGTTGTCAGTCTCGTTGGATGCATTGTACCATGGCTCTTGGTGCCAATTTGGGTTGTATCTTCGGTGGTTATTCCGCCTTCTACCACTAATAAAATTTACATGACGTCGATTGTCATTCCTATTTGGATTGCCCCCGTGTCCCCGGTTGTACTGGTAATTGGGATGATACCGGTTGCCGTAGTAATTGTGGTCATTGGGGTGACTGTTGGTACGTTGTTCAGGTCCTCCTCCTCGATAATTCTCACTCGGTCGGTTGTTATTATTTGGGCTGCTTCTATTATTGTTTGGACTTCCTGGGTGATTGTTCTGTTGTCCTCGGTTACCAGGCTGGTTATTTGGATGGCGATGCTGATCGTTTCCATTGAATGTTGGTTCTGCATTATTATTGTTGTTATCCCGGCCCCAGTTATTTCGATTATTGCCTTGTGGATAATTGTATGGTCCCTGGAAATTAGGTGTATTATTGTGTTCATTCCACTTATTGTATCTTTGGTTTGATACCCTGTTTTTTCGATACTGGTTATCGTTCTCCAGGTCTTCCAGTAAGCTAACCATTCCTTGGATTGTTTTAATGTGGCCTTGTCGCCTGGCCTTTTGGATGGCTTCTTCGTAATGGTAACCCAGTTGTATCACCAACGATTCTTCCGGTATTCTGGGTTCCAAATTTCTGGCTAAACATACCTTTCCCAGAAAGTACGATGTTAACGTGTGTCCTCCTTGTGTCTCGTACCTTCCGTTACTAATGTCATTGCGGACCACATTCTGTGTTGATTCGGACCAATACTTCTCCCTGAACTGTTTCTTGAACTCTTGAGTATCATTTATCTCGGGTCTTGTGGCTGTCCACCAATTGTCATGGGTGTCACGAAACATCTCGTCGATCATACTCCTCACACTAGGCCATCTGGTTTCTCGGTTCTTCTCTATCAGCTCTTCTACCCGTTTGAGGAATTCTATCGGGTTTCTCCTGTAGCTACGAAAATTAATCATTTCTCTGTTCTCACTGGTTATGAACTGTGTGTAATTATATGGTTTTTCTCTTAATACATCTAATTCTTCCTGCATCTGTTTCTCTCGCATGCTGATTCCCTGGATTTTTTCTCGGTTTTCTCGGGTCAGTCCGTCGATTTTGTCTATGACGGTATACACCTTCTCCACCCGATTGTTTACATCCAGTTGTAGCTCTTGGTGCCTCTCCTCCAGTTCCTTGACCACTTCTTGTTTATTCTTTTGGCACCCTTCAGTAAGGGCTTGGTAGAACTCCGTCACCCTCAATTTACCTTCCTCTTCAACGTTACTAATTTTATTATTTAATTCTTCCCTGATTAGTATTACTGTTTCGTTGGTCTCTGTTACCGTTTGTCTAATCTCTTCTCGACATTCGACTAGTTGTTGTTTCCACTCCTCCTTGGTTTTCTTACTTTCTTCCTCGATTTTCCTTTGGAGGATATCATGGTTATTTTCCATCCTTTTGTTCACTACCTCCAGATCCTTCTTGATCTGTTTCTTCAGTTCTTCGCTCTTCTTCTCCAATGCCTCTTGGCTTCTCTTCAGGTCTTCATGGTTGCTTTCTATTTTGTCATTCAGGATGTCCAGTTTTTCCAATTTTTTATTTAACTCTTCCTTGTCTTGTCTTCTCTCCTCCTTGTCTGATTCTAATTTTTGATTCATTTGTCCAAATTGTTCCATCATGAACTTCATCATGCTATTTAAATTCGTTTCTTCTGTTGGTTTGACTGGCTGGTTATTTGCCATGACTCCTGCTTCCAATTCCGGTTCAGGTTCGGGTTCAAGTTCAGGTGGATTTGGATTTTCCACTTGGTCCTCCTGTGGGTTTTCTTCTGACAATTCTCCAGTCGTTTCCTCCATTTCTACTTCTTCAACTTCCTCCACTTCTTCTGGGTTTCCTTCTTGGTTTGATGTTTCCTTCCCTTTGCGTCTCGTAATCATCCCGTGTCTATTCATGATCGCCGCTGGTCATTCTTACCAGCCACACGTTGCTGGTCGCCAATATGTAACGTAGATAACGAGGTCGTACCTGTTAAAATGTCTCACACTTGTTTATTTTGTGTATTAGTGTGATTGTAGTGTGTTTGCCTCACACTGGTTGTTACATAAATCGACGTCACTACTGGAGTCCGTAGCGTTGTCAATGTCACCAGTACAACCTACCTGTTAATTCATAGGGATTACGATTCCCGGGTGGCGCCAAATTGTTTTGTTAAAACAATTAAAACATTTAGTTTTTTAAAGTAATATGTGGTATTAGCATGGACAGCTGTGGCGTTCGAATTATTCCCGCTGCTACACAGGTTGTCGACTCGGCCACTCGTGACAAGCGCTAGTTGGCTATGACTTAAACTTCGCTAACACACATATATTTACAACAAAAAATCCTATGAAATAACAAGATAGTATTGTTCTGTACTGCGCTTTTTAATACACATTTAATTATTAATAAACATGACAATTGAATAATAAACAAATTTATAATATTATGCTCCGGCTTAGAGCTTGAAACACAAAACACCTCAGGTTGGCAAAATTGATTCAAAACGCTATCATTCAGTTGCTTCTAACAAATTAATATGTTTTTACAATCTGGGGTTCTTTTGATCATGAAAATAGACATAAACGTTGATTACATGAAAAGAAAGTACACTATTATACCTTATAGGTACTTAGGATTTATAATGTGTTTGTACAATTTGTTCTGTAGTGTCGTATTTCTGTTACCGTAGTTATGTTCACAAATAAGGTTATCTTTATAAATGTTTTTTAATATAAGTAAGTAAATTATGCCTTTACCTTTGAAAGAAAATACTATTTTTTAAATAGTGAGAAATTTTATCATTTGAAACTAATTTAAGTGATTTGGGGTTTTTTAGGAGTAATAAATTATTCGGTACTTATCAGTTCGTCTCACGTTGAAGGGTCATCATGGGTAGGCGTGTATCTTTTGAATTTGGGCTGGTTGTAGGCTTCCAGCATCTTCTTCAAACTGGTCTGGGTTTTTTCTTTAATTAGTTTGTTTAATTTCATTCCTGGTCATCATTAATTCTGTACAGATCGACGTCTCCTCACATTGGATCATTTTGGTTCACTATTCGACTTGTTGTAATTGTTTAGATTAAAGTTTTAGTTTGTCCAATTTCTTGCGTCTTGTTGCGTTTTGTTTGTTTCTTCAGCGTCTGTCTAATTTAACGGAAAAATAAGCCTCAAATGACTCGTTGTCATAGTAACTAATAATTCAATGCTTGTTTAATTACTCTTTACTTACTTTGTTAGAGATATTTGAATTTTTATTCAAATTTATTAAGTATTTTCCCAATGATTTTATTCCCTTATAATTCCTTTGGGATAATAAATGACATCACTATTATTTTTCTTTCCTTTCAAAGTTTACAATGATACCTCATAAGGTCATATTTTGTTACACTTTAACTATAGTCTAATTAGTTGACATTTAAAAAATAACATATCTTTCTTGAATTAAATTTATTACAATAATATTTCTGTGTAGAAATAACTGATATACAATCATTGTCCATTCACTGTTCTTAGATTAGTAAGATTTTTTGTGAAATTGATACAATTTGCATTTGAAATGTTCTTGGCAGTTAACTGTTTTCCTAGTTACAAACAGCCATGATTGTTTTCTAGTGTATTTTCCTTTTAAATTACATTCTGAATTCAGCCTGATGGGCTTCATTTATTTGTTTGTGTTTTAATTATTATTCAACATACATTTTCATTGCTTTTCATTTAAAATATAATAGCTAGGTTTATGGACTGTAAGTCCCCCTTCAGTCATATTCCCTCTTTAACATTGAATCAACTATTCTTTATCAGTCATAAATTATTCTTAGTACTAACATTGATTTCTTTCTTGTCTTATAAACTAGGGTGATAAACATTGTCACTTTCTCTAATATTATGAAGGTTAATTCCCCTTTCAACATGGGGTGTTGTATTCTTTATAATTTTAATCTTTAATAACAAACTTTACTTCTATCCTATCATGCCATGTTAACACAAGTTATGGTACTGGGCTTTCTCCCTGATATGTCACATGCTTCCCTTATATTAATTTTAAATACTATTTTTAATTACATCTAGGTATTCAACTAATTATAATTCCACTCCACTCATTGGTGATTTATCAATGTTTTAAAGAGTGTCTATTTCCTTAGCATTCTAATTTGAATGTTTCACATTCACTTTCACTATTTTTAGGGCATTAACACTTCACTAAAACACTTCATTTTGGTTCACTGTTTTGTAATTAGTGTTATTTAATGGGTAACCCCTATACCTACTCCTACCATTTCTCACTATTTTTGTTTTAGTATTATTTTTACTATAAACAATATTAGGCTAGTTGTGTTTTGGGTTGAATCTAACCTTTCTGACAGGGTTAGTGTACCCTTCCTATACTACATTGTTTTACAATTGTATTGTCTTAAAAATTGGATACATATGTTAAATTAATGCTAATAATAACATTGGTTTTATCAATATATAATTATTTAAGGTTTACTGACCGTATTCTATCTTTAAAATACAATCTCTCCCTTTTATATATGTGTGTTAGTTTCCCTTGGGTTTTATCTGTCTCCTCTTCATTCTTCCTCTTCTTCTTCTTCAATAATCTTCATCTTCATTCTTCATCTTGGTTTGGTCCTCCTTTAGTTCTATGTCCATCATTGTTTTGTCAATCACATTTTCATAAGTATGTTTGGGTTGTCGGCTTAATCATGTCAAAATATTTACATTTTAATAAGTATGTTACGTGGTTCCCTTCTTTATGTTTATGTTTTTTGGCTCAATCACTTGGGTTGGGTAATATCGTTGTACGTCATGTCAAAGTATTTACATTTTAATCATTTTTTACACATTTTATTTCATATGAAGTAGCTTTTATATTAAGAATTATCTTTTTTATCACTGGTACGAGATTTGGCTTAATTGTATCGTTACAATATATATATATATATATATATTGACGACATCACCGAAGCAAAAAGAACAGATATTCCCTCAGAAATCAAAGTTAATCAAAACACCTCCTCTTCCTCCTCCTCATCCTCCTCCTATTGCGCTACACCCCAAAGTCGACCCTTGGCCTCCTGTATCCTGCATTCCACTTATCTCTATCAGTAGCAACGGACTTCTATCCTTGCAATCCCAACATCTCTCATTGCGTCCAGAGCGACAGCATCTTCCCATCTTTTCCTTAGACGACCTTTTGGTCTTTTGCCATGCATACTCCCCAATACTCCCCATAAGGACTATTTTAGCTGTTCGTTTGCCATCCGTTCTTACGACATGGCCAGCCCGTTGCAGCCTCCTCAGTTTTACGTACACTTCTACCGTTGGTTTGTTTAATCTAAACCATAGTTTCGATATCTTATCATACGCTGACGATGCACAAACGTTGCACAAAAGAAGAAAAGATGATGATCTTTAAGTTATTTTGTTAATTTAAATATCAATCATCATGTTCATAGTTTTTTGTTGCGCTGTTGTGAAGCTCACCCATCGTGAAAAAAATCTTCTACTTCTGTTTCTTTTTTTTTTTACGCACGACAATCTATTTTCAACACACTTACACAAAATACATTAAAATGAAATTGTACAGTATTTCAGTGGAAACGAATTATAAGTCCTCGTTTTGTAATCTAGACAGAGCGGTTTGGTCCGTACTCTGACCGATTACAAAAACATTAGAGCCAAACTAATTCGTCTAGCGTACAGAACAGAGAGCGGCTTAGCGGCCTAAAGTCTGTGACTCTGTATGTGTGTGAGATGAACTGCAGGGAAGCTGGCTTTAAAAGTGAAATTGTTTCGTCGAACCGACGACGAGATTAAGCCAGCAGTGAACGACAAAATAATGGTTCACTGAACAAGCACAGCCAGCAAAGTTTTATAATTCACTTAATCGACAGTAATTTCTTAATCTCACTGTATTTCTCATTCTTAATGATAACTTTCGTCCGTATTTATTATGATAACATTACTTCGTCAGATTGAAACTCTCTACTTTCTGCTCTTTATTATTTAATTAATATCTATTTATTAATATATAAGAAATTATCTGTTTATTCACTTTTATTTATTTTGCTACTTTTATTAATTTTGCTAACATCTGAAAAGAGGTGGGGAAGCTAGTATTTTCAACAGCGCATAGAAAATAGAATCAGAAACGCCTAAAACCAAACAATAAAAAGAATACGTACGTGAAATAGACATATAACCAGAACAGATAAGTAAAGATTGCGAGAGATAACAATTCGTTTGGCAAGAGGTGAGTTGGGAGGCTTAAGAAGGGCCGGCGTGAAATCCTATAGGAAAGAAGGTGGTTTGGCCCAGGAGAACTCCACTACAAGAATACAATAAGAATAAGAAGATTCTGCAATACTTATTTCCAAAATGACTGTTGTAGGTACGGCTGATACAGTACTAGCCAGATAAGTTGCAGCTTGTCTTTATCAGTGATAAAGAAGGAATGACATAAGCTATTTGTCTAATCTCAGACATCAAACATTAACTCCTCTTCATTTGCCCGGTACAGTCATAAGTTCAAGCTCCCGTTTGTCTTTACTAGGATGTTGATGGTTGAAGAGTACTGCGTTACCAATAGACGAAAAAGCGGAAGCACATGAGTTTTCAGAAGGTACCCTGAATAAAACCCAGATTATGACTGGAGGATCTATAGTCGCGGTCCCAACACAAGACTTACTTTCAAGACGCTGCAGTCGTTTTCATGTGTATTTATATAATATATGATTATTATAATATATAATAATAATCATATATTATTAAATATTATAGTTATATAATTATATAATATTATAGTTATTAATAATAAGTAATAATATATAATAATTATTAATTTTATTATTAATAATTATAATTATATTATATATAATAATTATATATTATACATGGCGATTCCTAGTAAAGGTTTCTTAGTATATTGTTACGGCGGTCTCACGGATCGTCGTATGATACAGTGGAAACAAAATACAGACACCAACGAAATCACTAATAACCGCTTTAAAGAGTCACAAATAGCAATTTGAAATCAACAAGACACTCTCATACAGTAATTCAAGTTGAATTTGTCCACACCCAATAATAATGTCAACTAATAGAATTTCCCACTAATTGTAATACAATAATCACATTCCACTAATCCGCAACAATCACTTTATCTGCACTCTACAATCTTCCAGGTGTGACTAACTAACTAAGCCGGCCGCTGTTGCTTATATATATAGCCCGCAGAAGTTTCAGAATAATTTTCCGTACTTCTGGCTGCGTGCCAACATAATTTGAGTAGTCACAAGAGCTCGAACAGTCTAGATGGTACTTTCGTGCGGCCGTGACCGAGACGCTGCACCTGCTCGGCTAGCCGAGAAACGTGTAGAAAGACGCTCTTGAAAAGTAGCGAGTGTTACGGACGTAATTGTCGTATCAATATTTATACTAATAACTTCAAAAAGTGGTACGTCAAGATACAAACATAAAGTTCTACAAAGTTATGGTTGTCCCTGTACTGTCCTATGGGTGCGAATTATGGACGACGACTAAGAAACAAGAAAGTAGAATAGTGGCCTCGAAAATGGAGTTCTCAAGAAAAGTTAAAAGGTATTCCAAACTTCGTCGTATAATGAACGATGTCATAAGAGAAGAATTACAAGTTTTTAACTTGAATGAAAGACTAAAAGTTTATGAACAACGGTGAAAGAACACGTGGAAAGGATGTCAGATTGAAGACCGGCCAAACAAGTCTGGAAATGTAAACCTATAAGTTGTAACGTTGGGGCTACGTTACAAATCCAGGGAACCCATCATAATTGACACTCGCCAATTATACAGGCTGCCTACGTTGTAACGAACTGAAATTAAACTCAACACAATTAACAATAATATTTTCGCTATTTATTAGGACACAAGGGGAAGGTATTTCACTGATTTATGCACTCACTTCAATGTGTAATAAGATGACATCTCTTTATTAACAAATGATATGAAAAGATCCCATAACATAATTATTTATACTAAAATATTCAAAAGGGTTTTCTGTAAAACTAGGGATCATATTGATCATGTAATTTTACCTCGGATCCGAGTTTACTTTAAATATAGTAAAGACGTCTGAGTTATACTATGCTCATCTAGGAGCTTGCAAGATTACATTAACCATTTGACGAATGGTATTATTTACTAAAGGGATTATAATTAACATTTCCATATTAACGTTACAACGTATGATTTTCAATACTACAGTTTACATTTCTTTGGTTTCATTTATTGCTTAAAGAAAATTATAGTCTTTGAAAAGTCTCTTTCATCTATAAAGTTATGTCTCAAATGTAATTAATTCTCGATAGCCAAGCTATCGAGTCACCTTTAAAATAAGCTTTGCTGTCCTCGTCCTGGGGTGTGACTCTTGGGAATTCTGGTAGTCGGCGTAGTCATCAGGGTCGTGTCTCTGGCGAATATTTTACAGCTGTATCAGTGAGGAGATTGAAGTAATGCTGGTTAAAGTTGGGTTGATCCACGTCAGTCCTGGTCAGCGTCGTATGGGTTGTAGACGTCCATATGTGCAGTTTGTGCAGGTCACATATTCACAAGTAGAGTTGTACTAGAGTTTACATCTTAAGTAGAGACGTCACCTTGTTTACGTGTTGTTAATTTTTCTTAAATTATTACATTTCTTAAACAAACTTTTCTACATCTTATATATTTAAAAAATACTAGCTCCCCACGTTTTGCAGTGGTAGCTAACCGTTATATTTAAATTTAATTAACACATTTCTGAAGAGCTCTCGCTCGGAGGTGTGTACTGTCTGACGGCGGCATAGTAACTCTTAACTTGATACGACTGGTACATTACAACGAAGCGGAGCGAGTACTCCGCGATAATAGAGTTCCTACTTTTATTTAAATAGACATTATTATAACAAGAAGAAACGAATTATTTATACTTATTTAATTTACAGGAATTATTTTAACTACTACTTGTGCCTTCAAATTACTAATTACTTACATTACGATTTTCAGACATTTCTAAGTTACAGACGCTTCGCTAAGCACGTTGTGTCCGGGATTAAACAGGTCAACGCATGATGATTTACTAAAGGGTTAACTGTGATATTAATAGCTTTTTACAATACGAATTTTTATTACTTGTTTAGTTATATTTTTTCCATTTAAATCTCATATTTATTCTGAGTCAGTACAGGTTTAATTGTGCGATTTAAAAATACTTAATGCTTTTTTAATTTTTTTTTATTATTAAATATTTTATTATCAATTAAATCGTCACAAAGTAACAGGTGTGTGGGTAGACCCATGAAGAGGTGGCTGGAGGATCTTTGAAGGCGAAACAGGCAGTACCTTGCCTATGCCGTGATGTGAATACGATAATGATCATGACGACGAAAGATGAACTACACAATGTGAACAAATATGTAAGAAGAAGAAGGAAGCAAGTATTTGCCTTTGTACAAGATATAGACGACCTACATTAAAACTAGCATATATCTCTGCAACAGTAAATGAGAAGATTTTATGTCGTATTTAAAGTGACTGTATACTTATATAGACTGAGATTCTATTGGTTACAGAACCCTTTTGTATCGTTTTTTTTTTTTTTAAGAATCTAACGCTGAAACTGTTCTTAGCGCGTTGAAAATATTAATGTTCGTAGCGACCGACCGCCTTTGGATCATATTTCACGTATTACTCACATGAATTACTACTCAGTGCAATCGAGTATTGCATGCCAGTAGAAAAAGGAAGTAGAAAAATCCATCGCCTTGGTAATACCATCGTCGATGACGTATTGGTTTTCCGTTTTATTGAAAAGCGCGCGAATAATTTACCGTCGTGGTTTCGCGACCCGCGCGGAGTCTTTCCTTTGTCATCGGAATATATTGTGCTCAACAGCAAGCGTTCAGCACGAATGAAATATGTGTTGGAAATAATAAAGGCGCAGTAATGCAGAGCGCGCACTACTTTGGACGCATAATAATAAATTAATACACGTACATTCACTTAAAGCCATACTTCAAATTCTATTCTTCTTCAGCTCTATTAATTCTCTGGTTTTACCGCCTTTTGTCTTGTGGTGTTTATGTGTATGTGTGTATGTGTGCTTCTTACTCGACAGTGTTCTGCATTACACAATAACTGAATTGACATCATTACGGTGCTTCTATTCTCACTACAGACAGCACGGAGTCAACTGATCTATGGGACAGAAATACTAAGCGTGCTTCTGTAATGATATTGACACGAATAGAACCGCATAGAATAGCCGAGAGTGTCCTCCACTCGTCTCCCCTCACCTGGCTAGTGACAGATGTTGTATCAGGCAAGACCGCTGTCAAGTATGTTCCAGATTCTTCAAGAGCCCACTTGAAATACACAAGTTGATGATGGCAAATTTGTATAAGTCGTGCGTGATCTATAAAAAGCCATAGCAGCCGGCTCGTCAGTTCAGTTGTGTTGAGCGATTTTGCTTAGCGCGGATCGAGTGATTGTAGTAGAAGTATTGTAGCGAAGTGTTGTTGTGTTTAGTGCGGAATTCTTTATGGTTGACATTATTATTGCCAGTGGACAAATTTTACTTGAATTGTTGTAAAGACGCTTGAATTTTAATTAACTTGGGACTATCTTGTTGATTACAAATTATTTATTAATAGTGATAATTAAAACTGGTTATTGGTGACTTCATTGGCGTCTTGTATTCACTGTACCATACGACGATCAAGGAGACGGCCGTAACTCTATTAGGGGAATGCCGCAAGTTTTAGATGTCTGGGAACTACACAGGATAGAGAACACTGGCTAAAGCATGCGGAAGACGTATTCTCAAAAACATGTGAAATTTGAAAGTGGACGCTAACCCTCTTGGTCATAGCAGTTGTTACAGCTGGACAACACGCTTACCGAGTTATTAGGCCTTGCTTCAATATTCAAATTTTCTCAATACCGGTAAGAAGGCAGTACTGACCGCAAAATAATAAACTGTTTAACAGACTGTACTACCTTGTTTTCGCTTCACTGAAAATGGACGCCTTCGGTGCGGCCTAAAGGTCTGGAATTTTAGAAAATTTTAATACTGGACTATACCTAATAGCCCGGTAAACGTTTCGAACAATATGGGTGAAATTTCGCTTACAGATGTTAGACCGAAAAATATCAATAATGATGCAGAATAACTCCTCGCTCATCTATAAAAAAAATATTTCTTTATAAGCAACTCCACGACTTTTTTCCAGTGTTCTTAAATAATATTATGTATTATCAAATTACATTACTTCTGTACGTTGTTAGTATTATAAATAGTTTTATAAATGTTATAATTAATAGATCTATATAAATAAACCTAAAATATTTCCATTATAACCGACGAAACAGCTGATCTAGTAAATAAACATTATAATAAATATAAATATTAATAAATATTAAACAAGCAATAGTTAAATTCGAATTAAATCAATTATTCATTATTTTGCGTTAAAACTGAAACAAATTTGATTATTCGTTAGTTTTTTTACATTGAAATCGAATTATCTGGATTATTGTTAATTCATTTATAACCTACACTGGAGGCCTTTACTTGATGAAAATCCATTTTTTATAATTTTATAAAGAAAACTACAAACTTGTTTTCGTGATTTTCACTCGTCATATATTTAAAAAATATAATAACCACGACAGCTGTTTCGGCACACAGTGCCTTCTTCAGATGGTAAGAGCTGACTAGTTACGTAGGCTACAATAAAATATCACATAAAGCCAGTGCTATGAAAACGATAATCGACTTAAGTTAGAACAATAAACAATACACATAACATATACACAACTATATACAAATTAGAAAGGAACGTACATTTACTTATATAATTTCAAATTTAAAAGCGGAGAGCTATTTAAATCAGTTTGGTTGTTCAAAACCAAACCTAAATCTTTACGCTTATTAATTTCGAGGGCTTCAAGTAAATCAAGTTTTTTACCTTTTTCCGATACATGTAAAATTTTAAAGTTATCATTAAAATTATGATCATTTTCCGACAAATGATTCGCATAATTAGATTTACCATCCTGATATCTCAAACTATAATTGTGATCGTACATTCTTTTTGAAAACGACCTTCCAGACTGGCCAATATAAATTTTGTCACAAGACCCACACGATAACTCATATACTCCTGAATTTTGGAATTTCTCTACTTTACTCTTATTGTTCTTAATATATCTACCAATACAAGATTTCGTCCTAAAAGCTATATTTACATGCTTCTGAGTAAAGTATTTACCAATTTTATCTGATACAGTACCTATATAATTAAGTGTGTGGAACTTTTCCTTATGTCTTGGAATAGGATACACCAATCTTGCACAATAACTCACAAAAAGACTCTTCCCAACCTAACCTATTGAATAAGCATATCATAGCTGATAAATTAAATAATTTTTATGCTAAACAAAATATTAAAAAGAGTTTTAATGACAAAAATAGATTAACTATTTGTTCCATCGGCAAAAAAACACGAGATCATAATATAATATTCACTCGTGCTGATAAGGGTAACACGGTTATTGCTATTGACAAAGCCGAGTATGTCAATAAAACTCTAGATTTCTTTAACGCTTACGAAGCCAGTGACATTAATCCAACGCTTAAATTTCAAAGAGAGGTTAAAAAGGCTATCAAGGAGTGTTCATTTTTTAATGTTTCTGATTTACATTTTTTATCTGTAATAAACCCTCAACCTCCTAAACTTTATTCTTTAATTAAATTGCACAAAGATAACCATCCTATTAGACCAGTCGTGTCATATGTAAATGCACCTAATGTTAAATTATCCAAAAAACTAATTAAAATTATCCAGACCCAATGCAAATTTATATTCACACACAGTATTAAAAATTCATTAGATCTAGTTAATAAAATTCAGGAATTGTATATACCAGATAAAGCGATTTTATTATCTTTTGACGTTAAAAATTTGTTCCCTAGTATTCCACCGGCTGATGTTGTTGACATTGTGGAAAAAGTATTGGAAAAGAATTGTAATAATCCTAGGATGAGAGAGGATATTTTAAATTTATCGAAGGTTTGTTTGAATCAAAATTATTGTGAATTTGATGGGAAAATTTATGTGGGTAAAGAAGGGTTTGCTATGGGTAACCCCCTCAGCCCTTTGTCTTCTGAAATATTTATGGATTATTTAGAAACCAAAATAAGAGCTCATCCGTATTTTAAATTGTTCATGTTTTGGTACAGATATGTGGATGATGTGTTGACAATCTTTCTCGGTACGCGTAGGCAATTACAGAATTTTCTTAATTTTATTAACGATTTACATAGAAACATAAGTTTTACAATAGAAATTGAAGTAAATGATAGTATTAACTTTTTAGATCTTTCAATTACAAAATAAAATAATAAACTCAATTTTAGCATTTTCCATAAACCTACGCATACGGATATGGTTATACACAACACGTCTGCACATCCATACTCACACAAGTTAGCAGCTTTTCATAGTTATATTCATAGACTTATTAGTATCCCACTTTTAGATTCAGATTTTCAAAAAGAACTTAACATTATAAAACAAATAGCAGTTAATAACGGTTATCAGTCAAGTCTAATAGATCAGTTGTTGAATAAAAAACTATATTTACAAACATTAAGATTGGTGTATCCTATTCCAAGACATAAGGAAAAGTTCCACACACTTAATTATATAGGTACTGTATCAGATAAAATTGGTAAATACTTTACTCAGAAGCATGTAAATATAGCTTTTAGGACGAAATCTTGTATTGGTAGATATATTAAGAACAATAAGAGTAAAGTAGAGAAATTCCAAAATTCAGGAGTATATGAGTTATCGTGTGGGTCTTGTGACAAAATTTATATTGGCCAGTCTGGAAGGTCGTTTTCAAAAAGAATGTACGATCACAATTATAGTTTGAGATATCAGGATGGTAAATCTAATTATGCGAATCATTTGTCGGAAAATGATCATAATTTTAATGATAACTTTAAAATTTTACATGTATCGGAAAAAGGTAAAAAACTTGATTTACTTGAAGCCCTCGAAATTAATAAGCGTAAAGATTTAGGTTTGGTTTTGAACAACCAAACTGATTTAAATAGCTCTCCGCTTTTAAATTTGAAATTATATAAGTAAATGTACGTTCCTTTCTAATTTGTATATAGTTGTGTATATGTTATGTGTATTGTTTATTGTTCTAACTTAAGTCGATTATCGTTTTCATAGCACTGGCTTTATGTGATATTTTATTGTAGCCTACGTAACTAGTCAGCTCTTACCATCTGAAGAAGGCACTGTGTGCCGAAACAGCTGTCGTGGTTATTATATTTTTTAAATATATGACGAGTGAAAATCACGAAAACAAGTTAGTAGTTTTCTTTATAAAATTATTATCATTTATAACCCCTAAACATACTGAATCTATCAGTGGAAAGTACGTCAGAATAATTTAAATAATATCAACAACTTGCAGAAGTAATATAATTTGATAATATGTAATATTAATAAAAGAAGTTGTACTAAAACTATTTCTCTTCTAGCACCATCGTTTGTGCGTATGTTGCTGTTCGAAAAATCGCTAATCTGACTTCAAGCAACGTTGCCTGTTTTCACTTGCCGGGCATCATTGAAATGTAAGACATGCTGTGCAGAAATAATGTGCGGTGTCTTCACTCCAGACGAGGGCTTCACAGCATAAAGGAAAGGCGCATCCTGTGCACGTGCATTACAAGGTCAGTTATCATATCAGTATATATAATATTCAATCGTATGTAAATATTTATATTGAAAATTATTGATTTTTATTCAGATTTGTGTAACGTAACTAAAAGTAATGTTAAATCCTATTCAGTGTTATAACGTTGTTTTAATATTTATTTTTTTAATTTATTAATTTGAACAAAATATTTTTACGAAGTACTCGAATGAAATTGCATTGGTAGTCTGTATATAAGTATTAGAACAGAACGAAACTTTAAGCAGCAAAGTCATACATTCATCGGTAGACTTCTTCACAGTGGCTATTAAGAAGCTTCTGAGAGGGTTTAAACGCAGTGCGTGTGTACAGCCGCGCGTCCGGTGGGAGATCAGCGGCTCACGCAACGAAATTGCTTTCAGCCGTGTATATACACTTTAGAGAGAATTGCCGGTGTCGCGTCGTATCAATACAGTAACCCGACGGAAGCTGCTAAAACAATAACTTTCTTGTGCGGCCACTTTGTTGTTGACCCTGGCGTGTTTAAAAATAGAAAGCATAGCGGTTCACGTTATGTGTGTTTCTGCTATTCTTTGTAAGTTTTATCTTCTATCTTTATTCTGAACACAGAAACCAAACAAATTTTAGCAAATACTTCTTCTTTCTTTCTTTCTTTCTAATCCTGGCGTTACAACCTAGCGCGCGTTTTAGCCTGCTCAATTACTTTCTTCCATTCCGGCCTCTCATTACACATCCGTCACAATTTCCTCACGTTCATACATCTCAAGTCACCCTCCACGTCATCCACCCATCTCTTTCTAGATCTACCTCTGATTCTTCTTCCTACCGGTCTCCAATCTGCAATTCTCTTTGCCATAACTTTTGTTTTAGGTAAGGAAATTATTTCATTATAATCTGTTAAAATATTAGTAGAGCCTCCACGTGGTCTAGTGGCTAGCGCGGGCGCTTGATGCGCTCGTGGTCCCGGGTTCAATTCCCGGCGGAGGCGCTCCGTACGGCGTGCACTCAGCGTCGTGAGGCCGAACTTGAGTAGGCGCTGAGATAACAGCGCCGCCTCCTGGCTGTGAGTACCGCAACTAACGGCTGGCGCGCGTTGTTACTAGCCATGCAACCGTCACATTGCACACAACAGCCGCGCGGTACGCCTTGGTCCTTTCAGGGACTGTTGAGCGGGGGTTTGACTTGACTTTGAAAATATTAGTAGGCCTAAGTTAAAGCAACTAAAGAGACAAATAAAAAATGCAGTCCTAATAAAAACTGAAGGAGTTTAATATAAATTTTTATAAATTTATAGAAAAAATTGAAGACTCATTATGAGACACAATTTTCACACTGCGCACGGTTTAATGCAAAGATGATTAAAATATGAATTTCAGGAATAATTTATAAGTTAAATGAAACCATGATTTCGTAACAAAATGAAAAATAGAAACGCCAATTATGTTGATTGAACAAATAAAATAGAACAAGAAAATTTTATGGCAGTCGACATTATTGCTATGACACGTTGCCGAAGGTCAATGAATAAATGAAGTCGCACGTCCGAGTCCCTCTCCTTTGCGTCATGTAGTCGCCATTTATCATCTCAACGACTTTCATTACATTATATCAGACCGCAGCTCCGATGCTTGTCTTCGCTACGTGTTCCATCAAATACACTTTAACAGTGAACTTGCATTAACCTTTTCCAAGCTAATACGTTTACAAAATTTGTCTCGACACTCTATGTTAACAAATTTTGTTTTATTATTTTTTTTTATTATTAAAGCTGACTTGTTCCTTAATTTTATTTTTATAAAATTAAAGTATAGTAATAATTAAAGCTTACACCCGTAAGGATAGACACGGAATATAATAATTAAACTTTCCATGCTTAAACTATTTCACCGTCGCTTTCTGGTTCTCCGCTTTTTCTTCTTCTTTTTCTCACCGCTTTTCTTCTTCTTTTTAATTTTGATTTTTTTCTTATTATTGTCCACCTTCTTTTTCTTCTCCAGTTTCATTTTTGTCTAACATGGAAATCCACCCGTTGTCGATCCCTTTACCAGACATCACTATTTTCAGTGAATTATTGTTATTTTTTTAACCTTTCGGGAGTCCGCTATGCTCCTTTCTAGTTCGGTTTGATTTTACTACTATTTCCATACATATTTACGTTCGTGTCCACTTTGGTTGCTTGTAAGTTAAAAATACTTCATTCTATTTTCCTCCTACAATATTTAGTTTTTCGCAAACATCTTATTTTTTTATTTCCATTCACAAATTCTCTAGTTCTTATAAACCATATTTCTTAGAAGTGATACAGCAAGGTTAGTCAGCGTCATAATAACATTCGGAGCTGAGAACTAGATATTCACAAAAAAAACAAAAATAAAATAGATACAATAAAAATGGGTTTTGGATAAGTTTATAAGATCCTTTATAAATTGCATAGCATTATTCATGAAGAGATTAAGAGACATCCTTTCAACATGGTCTGTCTTGCTTCATCCTTCCGTTTAGGTTGTATATTCCAAGGATGTTCCTTAAATTATAATTTCTTAAGGTCCCTCTGTGGTACTCCTAGTACTGACCGTAAAAATCTCATTTCACTAGCCTGTATCCGGCTTTGGGTCTTTGCGTTCAGTGTCCAAGTCTCACTGCCATATAAAGGCAGCATGGCACTGGCATCACTTCATAAAATTTCACAAGAGTGTCTCTTCTGACCTTTCCATTCGATGTTCTTCTTATCGTTCCATACATGTGATTAAACTTCTCTATTTTTTTCCACATCTACCTCACCAACATAAGACAAGTCACATCCAAGGAACCTGAATGAATGCACTTGCTCAGTTAGTTGATCATTAAGTACTAGTTTACACCTTACAGGAAAGCAACCTTTAAAAGCCATGGACTTAGTCTTGATAACAGAAATTTCCAGACCGTACATGCTGATTATCTGCTGCAATTCATAGAGGGCCCTCTGTAGGCTATTTAAATTACATTTATTACACTATAAAATTGTTACACTGTTGACACAATAAAACTGCTCTGAAAGCCCAAACATTAATTTGATTTTAATATTAAACATAACCATTATCATGTAACACACCCCAGATATGTATATTATTTAAACATATACACATACACACGATACGATATCATTTGTAAACGATTTTATACAAAGGATGAACCCTGGATGCTGAAACAGCAGTAATTTCGATCGGCAACTAAAACTGGAAAAGCTGAAGTATGTATTTATGATATATTAATAAACCGTGGTTAATTATTTCTGACGCGTAATTCTTACAAAAACTCTACGGAAAATATCATAATAGACTTCTGAATTATAGATTTATCAAGTAAAATATAATAAACACGCCCGAACACGCACGACGTCGTCCACAGATGATTTGTACGTGCAAAACGAACGTCTACGCATGACGAACGGTTATTATGTTCATCTACCCGTACTAAACGGTAACGGCTGGACGCTAGAGTGAGAGAGAGAGAGAGAGAGAGAGAGAGAGAGAGAGAGAGAGAGAGAGAGAGAGAGAGAGAGAGAGAGAGAGAGAGAACCAGTTACATCGCTGAAGGGAAAAAGAGAAAAAAACTGGAAACTCTCCAAAACGGCAGGGTCAACGAATGCCTTATTGTGTTGTTGGTAGCACTGGTTTCTTATCGCTGTGACGTTATCTCCCGTCCACACCATCATGCATTGTATACATTATCTGTTTGGCCATAACTACGTACTTCATAGAGCTCTACTGATTTTATCGAAGGTGGGGTAGGCCAAGCAGAGTTTGAATTGGACAATGTGTTACAATAGACGTCGACGCAATAAATAATATACTCTACTAAAAGCCATTTCTGTTATGGTCGGCGCCTATTATTATAGGCTACCCGTCTGTACTTTGTTCTGTTGTATCAGAATATTGACCTATCTTGTCAATCTCTCTTTGAGCAGCCCGAAACTGCTGTAGAGGCCGCCTTCTCCTACCTATACCTCTACGACTGACTAATTTTTCCTCTTGACAACAGCTTGACCCGTCTCTACATCGCTCGTAGTCTGTACGTTTTGCTCAGAGACAATACTAAACCAACATTTTTTCGTATTTATTATACGTAAATATACGACAATTTTCCTTCCTAGCATTGACACTGTAGTTTCTTGACCCATTAAGCTTCTCCAGTATGACATATTTCCTTGTTCCTCATTGTCTATTTCAGTACTTTAATCTTATGGATATCGAAGTGCAACTGTTTTTGTTATCAGTTCCTTACTGTTTGTTAACCAAATTATTTCTTTCTTCCCGTACTTCCACATTCGCCACAAACATCACAAAACTACGAAATTTATCAGCAAGGCGGAAAATAGGACTATCAGAGGACCAATTAACATGAATTACTGTATAAAGAGTGCCTTGTTGCGTTTTCATTGTAATTCGTGACTAATTAAAGTTGGTAATTAGTTATTTCATTGGTGTCAGTTATTCTGTTTCCATTGAACAGACAAAACACGACGATCTGTTGACCGTTGTAACAATATAAATAGAGACTACTGAACACATTTTACCAGTAAACGGATAGGCCAGGGCAGTTTGAATTGTGAATTGTGTATAATCGATTCTGACGAAATAAACAACTTTGTCCCCCTAGACACGATCGATTTGTCGTCGACTATTATAGCATATCCGTTTCTACATTCCCGATAGTAGGTTTTGCTCCTGGACAGTCAGTAATAAACCAAATATTTATCTAAATATCACTATTGTTTGACGACTCGGAACACTAAGTTTTTTATAAGTAAAATCGTAAAGATTTACCTTACAGCCTAAACCGGCTTTCACCTTTAGAAGGCTTCATCAGAGGCTGCCGTAGGTAGCGCTGTCCGTCTTGTTGTTGGCGACGGGATAGTTTTCCGATAGATCGATGCTGTGTGTGTGTGTGTGTGTGTGGTGAGATGTGTTCGAATAATGCGTGCGATTTGAATTGTGTCTGTTCGTTTAGGATGTCGTTTTTATTTGTTTTTGTGTGTTTGTATATTTCTAATTGTTCTAGAGTGTCTAGTTTTCGGCCTTTGTGTGTACGTGTAGAATGTTCATATTATTGTCGATGTTTTTTATGTTACTTACGCACATAAACAAAATCCATAAAAACATAACCTTCACTGCCGAATACGAACACAACAATACCATAAACTTCGTAGACCTTTCCATCACAAAACTAGAACACAAGCACAAATTCAGTATATACAGAAAACCAACTACAAGTGACACACTAATACACAACACCTCCAATCACCCAATACAACACAAACTAGCTGCTTTTAGAACCATGATACATAGACTTAACAACATCCCCTTAGATGAAAAAGACTACAAAGACGAACTAAACACGCTAAATATCTAGCAGAATCTAACGGATATGACAGAACAATAGTCAGTAAACTCCTACACAAAACACAAAACAAACAACAGACAAAGACAGAAAACAACAAATTCATAACACTAACACACATCAACAAACAAACTGAAAAAATTGCCCACAAATTCAAAACAGCAGGATACAGAATCGCTTACAAAGCTACTAACAAAACAGAACACACACTATCAAAACGCACGCACAAAACACAAAACAAATTCGATCTACCCGGTGTATACAAACTAAATTGCTCAAATTGCAATAATTCTACATAGGCCAGACAGGACGTAGCTTCAAACAGAGATACATTGAACACACAAAGGCACTCCACACCACTACAGAATCCACCTTTGCAAACCACCTCATTCAAGCAAACCACACATATAAAAACATCGACAATAACATGAACATTCTACACGTACACACAAAGGCCGAAAACTAGACACTCTAGAACAATTAGAAATATACAAACACACAAAAACAAATAAAAACGACATCCTAAACGAACAGACACAATTCAAATCGCACGCATTATTCGAACACATCTCACCACACACACACACACACACAGCATCGATCTTTCGGAAAACTATCCCGTCGCCAACAACAAGACGGACAGCGCTACCTACGGCAGCCTCTGATGAAGCCTTCTAAAGGTGAAAGCCGGTTTAGGCTGTAAGGTAAATCTTTACGATTTTACTTATAAAAAACTTAGTGTTCCGAGTCGTCAAACAATAGTGATATTTAGTTAAGTAACGGACACGTCATGGACAACGAAATCCAAATATTTATGTAGTTACTGTACGTGAATATACGACAATTTTCCGTCCAGCATTATTGTAGTGTACTGTGCGTATGTTTCTTGGCCCATTAAGAGTGTCCAGTATGACATCTTTCTTTCTATTGTCTTGTTGTTAATTTCAGTATTTTATTCTTATGGATTCGAAGTGCAACTGTCCTTGTTATCTATTCCTTACTGTTTGCTAACCAATTATTTATTTTCTCCCGCACCTCCACATTCGCCAAAAGCATCACACCCTAAACTACAAAATTATTAGTATGCCGGAAAACTGGACTATTACAGAACCACTACATGGTGGATGTTTGGAATTTGAAGGACGACGTGGAAGAGCGAACTGTGAATTGTTCTGTATAAGCTGACACGAGATTATTTGTCATGGTGGTGTGAGACTGTGAAACAATGTACGAGTGACATCCCAAGGAACGAGTTTGATGTCGTACCCTGTTTGGAAACCTACTAAATGCTGAAGCTAAATGAGTGGAAATCGTAACAGTGATGTTAACGGTAATCCAAGTTTGGTAAGAGAAATTGTCTAGGCCAGTAAGGCTTGAATTAGTCAAAGTATTTATTGTGTTCATCCTACACATGGATGCCATGAGAAACGGTTATTGTGCTCATCTAGAGAGAGTACTGCTTATTGTGGACAGTAGCAGTAGAGAGAGAGAGAGAGAGAGAGAGAGAGAGAGAGAGAGAGAGAGAGAGGCAGAGAGAGAGAGAGAGAGAGAGAGAGAGAGAGAGAGAGAGAGAGAGAGAGAGAGAGAGAGAGAGAGAGAGAGAGAGAGAGAGAGAGAGAGAGAGAGAGCAGTTACCGTATATTGTTGGAGGCAAGACACTGGAAACTCTCAAATACGGCAATAGTAGGTTTTCTTTCTCACTCATAGAAAACGTGTCATGTTTATGACGTGTTATGTAACATGTGTGTTATATTTATGTTTATAAGTTTATGGAAAATATAATCATAATATAATGCGATAGTGTAAGAAGTAATAATAATGTAACTGATAGGGAGATCAGCGCAGGCTGAGACTGGTGGTATTTGAAACTCTTGCTAGGATTGAGCAAATCGACTAAACACAATTTGAAATAAAATTAATAGCCAATATAATTTTAAAGCGAAACGACTTCTCAATTATAACTCGACTGTTTGGCATTTGTCCATTTGCCTATGTAGGGAATGTCTCACGATGACTTTTTAATTTGTCAAACAATGTTTCTAAAGCTTGGGCGTGTATGGCCACAATTTACTTCACATGCCTTCGTTGTTTTTCGGATTGATTCCTCCATAAATAGGGAACGGGAGGCAAAACGTAAAGAAGGAAAGTCTTGAACAAAATTACTAAAATCTATGTGGGGTATAAACTTAAAGATAATTCTAATAAAAAACCTGATAGTGGAGTAGATTTGGAAATTTCAAAATTTTAGAGCATCAGAGCCGCAATGAGAGCAGATTTTTAAAATTCCAGGGAAACGGATGTTTTAACCAATATTCAAAATTAGTGTTTATTTTGAAAATCTTTTACTTCGAGTACGCCATAAGCCAAAAATATAAATTAAAATTCTGAAAAAATTGAATTGTATCAAAAAATTCTGGAAGTGTTTGTGGGGAATCAAATACAGGGCGGTGTCATTGAAAATGTCGAGTGAATTCTGTCACTCAGGGAGCTTCTTACTAGTAGTATTGTGTTGATCTCGTAGTGTTTACACAATTTT